>OY728138.1:792324125-793753966 GCA_963277665.1 Viscum album
TTTAAATAATTAATTTAATTCCATGTGAGTACCTCCCATTACCTCTAGAAGGGAATGTATTTTCTTCTATTTTTAAAAAGTATTGATAAATCTAAATCAAACAACCCTTAATTAAAAATCCTGATATAATACTTTAGTTCATTATTTGTCAAATTTTTTTTTTCATAACACCAACCTAATAAGGCTTAATGTTTAAGGGAATACAAGCCTCTCAAATAAAGCCTAATAATCATTAGCAATTCCTTTAATGATTATTTCTTATTTTATGTACTTTGTGTAACATCTCAGGAAAAGGAAGAACATGAAATTTTATTATTTATTAATATTTTTGGATTATGTATTAATTTTACTCTAAAAGGGATGTTATGTTCGATGGCGTACCCGATACGCAACAATGGGTTTCTTTGAAATCTTACTTTGCACACTAATAATAAAATATCACTATTTTTAATGATAGTTAACGTCTAGCCATTGTATTGGAATTAATGAACAAAACTAACAACAATATGAATATAAATTTTTCTTAATTTTTTTTACAGTTATCCAATAAATTTTAGAGTCTTAAAATGTGAATGAATCTCATTTAAAGCATAAATACTCTAATATTCTCTAGAAGGCCGATTTACATCCTTTTGATGGAGAATCGTCATTAAATCTAGTTTTGGCCACTTTTATACGTCTTATTTAACAATATAAAATTATTCATTATAATTGGGACATTAAAATTTACCTTGGGTAAAGTTTTGGTATTTTTCGGATAAAATTCAATTTTTAATGAATAGTGAAAATATTGTATTTTAATTCAAATCTACTTTTTAATCTAAATTATTTATATGGATAGATTATATTTTTAATTTATTTTAAAGTGTAATTAGAATATATTTTCACCATTTAATATAATGTTGGTCATTGAAATTAATTTTATATTGAAATTGGACATAGACAAGTGTCAATCTTTTGAGAGATATTGTTTCTTAAAAACACGCTATTTGTTTTGACAATGAGAATTGATTTTAATATAATTAATGCAAATTATATATTTTCAATTTGGTAAAATAGATATCATTTTTGAATTTGGAGTATCAAATATTTCTTCGGCTGAATTTTTGGTATTTTTCTGAAAAACATCAATTTTTGATGAATAGTGAAACCCCTTAGTAGTAGTTCAAAACTGCCTTTTTCATTTAAATGAAATTTTACCGCTTCGGTGAATTGTATTTCCAAAATCCGGCATACATTGTTTTTATTAGTATGTAAAATTTGGTTCAATATAATGAAAATAATTTTTTATAAAGAGTACCTTTTGACATTTATTTACGGCGGTTAAATGTAAATAGGGTAATTCAAGGTAAAGGGAATATCATAATAATATGAAATTACCTTAACACTTGTCATAACCTTATTTTATTTGCCTTGTCCAACCATTTTAATCTTTGGGTTGATTTTGGTACCCCATGGATCCACTTAAGAGTGATAATGAAACTTTAATTTAGTTAATATAATATAAATACCAAAATTAAACAAACAAATATCTTTTAGTAAATTAATTTTTTAAAAGGGATATATAAGATATCATTTAGACTATAAATATTCACTCGAAGTATAAAATGATTTTATACATCATGCTATTTGTTTTATTATTTTTTGACATCAAATAAATTAAATTATTTACGACACAAAAATGACGCAGCATTTACCTCATTATTCAATGGTGGCACTGTAGCAGTGGCAGGGGAACGGTAGCGGTGGCGGGTACTGTGCATACTATAGCAGTGCGGGTACTGTAGCAATACTATTCAAAGAATGGGTCTTGGGCCTAAAATTTGGGCTTACAGGCTATGTAATGGGATAAATGTCCATTGGGCCTATGGGCTATGTAATGGGTCTCCCTCTACCCAGTTAAAGAGGTCTTTGCTTTGCTTTAATAATAAAAATGAGGCTTTGACCCCAACCTTTAAAAAAATTTACCTCATTAATAAATGATTTAATTAAGAAAGATTATAAATATTAAAATAACATCCAAAAACTGTCCAACTCATATTGGATGAATTTATTTCGGCCATTATTCATCTTATATTATACTTTAATATGTTTCAGTCCTTTAGAAACCTAAAATAATTATATATTAAAATAATAGATTCACAATTTCCAAATGAGACCCTCCTCCCCGTATAAAAGGCCTCAATTCTAACACATTAATCACACCTCTAAAGCCCCATGGATCATCCAACCCCTACCCACATAGTCTCTCAAGATCCATTTCTTCCACCTAGAATCTTTTCCTTAGGCAGAAGTCACTTCAAGAAGTCCGTTTTGGTTCAAACTAAAGGGAGTTACCCAAATTAAAGGTAATGGTTTCTCTTATCTTCTTTTAATTTATTTTACTTCTCCAACCCCTAATCTATTTTATTAATTTCTTTTATAACAAAACCAGTATCCTCAATATACTAGAATGTTTTTATGAGAAGGATTAGAACTACACTTACCCACACCACCATCTAATGGGTAAAGAACATACTATTTCTGTGGATGGAAAACTAACGCCTCACTAAGCGTTTATTGTTCAATTATCTCCTACCACCTTTAATTGTGGCCATTAAGATGGAACTAAATTTATATATTATATATATTATGTTTATTTTTTATTTATACTTTTGTATCTTCCATTTATAGCATACCTTTATGGCTTCCATAGTGGGTAAACACGATAATTTCATTTGAGGAAGTGTGGACTACCGCCCCCTCAAAGTGATATGACTCGTTAATTCCATATATGGGATGTATAAAGGATAGAGTAAATGATATTATATATGATATTATACTATAACTATAATATACCTATGTATCATTATGTTTTAATTCCATTAAAGTACCAAATTGAAATGAAAGAAGCGTTCATGCGTACGTACAACTTACTGTCTCCATGAACGGTGCATTTATTTTCTTATCTCCAAATGTAATGTAATGTTACAAATAAATATATATAATGGATATATAGGTTATATATGATATCTAAATCATTAATATCATTCATGAGATAATGTAATTTTGACCACATGGACAAACTGTAATTATAAAAAGTTCATTTTTAACTCAAATTCTGAACAACGAGAAAATGTCGGATATGAACTCAAATAATTAAATAATTTTTATAGAAAGATAATAAGTGATATAAAAGGAATAAAAAACATGAAAAATTTTCTTATGGAGTTATAAATTAACATAAGTTTATTATTTATGATGAATCTGAAACAAACGAGTCAAGTTGGACACAAGGTAAGGGATTTCTTATCTCACTTTTAATTTCGTGAGATTTCCATTGATCGCCGCTTATTTATTGCATGTGGTGTATTTTGTACTACCATTTGATATATAATATCATGAATCTATTTATATTCATGTTATTCTATGATTAATTTGGTGGTTATAATCTTTTGGTCATAGGACTCGATTAAATTACAACGTGGTAAGGGGTTTTCATCTCACTTTTTATTCCCATGAGATTCATGCTATATTTGCCACTATTTACATTTGTGTGGAATATGTACTACACATGATGGTATTCCTTGTGTAATATACATTAATTTTTGGTTATTTACATCTTCATTGTATGATCCTTCTTTCATGGGGTGTATGTTTCATGAGTTACGAAATTGGTAAGGGAACATTTCACCATATTCTTTTTAAAAGAATAATTTTTTGTCATGTCTTTTAATTTACATATTTTTATGTTGGGATATGTTCTTATATAACCTTACTGCTGTAAATTTTATGTCCATGTGATGATATACCCTTTTTCTCTTTCATGAACTCATTTTCTTAATTTTAATGTGACACCGTTATGCTAGCAAATTTCTGTAAGGGAACATTTTTACCCAATTTCAATTCCTTGGGTTAAACTTCTACTTATTAATTATGTCGTTATATGAATCCGTGTGAATAACCTATGATTTTTTTAAACATAGTATCCACTTTTATTGGGTTTACAATTATTTGTCACACATAATTATTTCATTGATTTATCCTTAATCTAAGGATACATTCTTTATAAAGGGTTTCGTCTCAAATTACATTCCATTCAGACTTCAATGTTGTTATGCACCAATCCACTATTATATGGTGTATATACTATCTTTTGGAATATTATATCATGAACCCCTTTATTTTCATGATATTATAAAGTTTTGATTAATGTTATTCCTCAATTATTTGTATTCAAGAGTCTCAAATTTGGTTAGGAACTCTTTAACCCAAATATAATTTTAAATGTTTTAAAAATTTATTATTCAAAATATTTCTCATTAATATTCATGTTTTAAAAATTGTTTTAAGGATTTATTTATAGGGATATTAATGTTTTCAAATGATAATTTTTTAAAAGTATCAAATTGGTATGGGACACTTTGATTCAAAAATATCTTTATTAAATGTTCTAAATGATTTTGGAAAGTGTTTTATAAATGATTGATTATGTAAAAATATTTAAATGATGTGATATGATTTCAATGTGGAAATTTTATAATTCTTTTATTATTTTTTTATGTGTTATGAATATGTTATGGATTTGGGGAATTTTTTATGTATATGGGTGGTTCCATAATAATCCTAGGGAGGTCAGCCTGAGATATCTCTCCAATTCATTACGTAACGTAACCGAGGTAAACATTAATGTTTCTCCTAAGAGATTTAGGGAATATACTATGATGGGTATTCCAAAGGTGACTCCCTATGTAGCTGTGATATATACAATGTAAGTATGTTATGAATACCATAAGTGACCTTTATGATTTTTTATTTCTGTGTGTTATTCATATATCTGATGATTTCATAAGCTTAGTTGTGATCGAAAATTATTGGATTCATTGATTTGTATTATTTGATTGGATAATGTTATTCTTCCGTACTTTATAACCCTTACAACGAATTTTATGCTTGTACCAAGTTTTCAAAACGTTTTACACTGGACTTAAAGAAGAATAGGGTCAAGGATGCGATCAAGGAAAAGTCATGTTGTCTAAAAAAAGAAGTATACATGTTTATTTTTAAGAGTTTTTATTTTATAAAAAATGGATACTGAGTAGTAGTGTCTATATGTAATATTCAAGTTGTTATGTAATATTTATGGCCTAATTATCTAAAACTCTAAACCTGAAAAGATACTCAATATGAATTATTGACATAATTCAATATTATGTAATGTTTAAGAGTGGGTCCTTTTAATTGGTATTAGAGGTCTGTTTAGATAACTTTAGTGGTTAGGGTGTTATTTAATCATAAGTGAAATAACCATAATGGTTAGCATATTGGAAAGAGTAAAAGTTTTTTCTATATAAATTGAATGATTTTAAGATAACATGAATAATTCTATATTAATATTTACCCTCCTTATAGGATATTATATGATGATTTTACTGATAAAATCACACTGCCCTTTTTTGTTTTATTAAATGGATGGAACTAGCTAGCACAAAAGTAACTATGGATATGCAGAAAACTATGACAGTTTACTATATGAGAAACTGAATGAAATGGGAGATGCTATGAGAACTCTTGTGGTTATTCTAAACCATCTATCTGGAGTCATGATTGAAAACATGAACCAAGGTGATTTTTATAAGGCATCATTTATGCATAAAACAAATCCATACAGAAGTTCAAGTAATAATCATAATGTTATGTGTGTTCAAAAACCTATGTGTCAGGGATGTGGAAAGAAACACCAAGGAAAGTGCTTCATAGGGATGGGAAGATGCTATATATATAGGAATGAAGGTCATAAAGAAAGAACCTACCATGAAAAAAAAAGCATCCAGTTGACTCTAGGAAAGGGAAATAAGTTCTTTCTGAGGGATCAATTGATTGTTTTAAATGTGTTGTGCGTGGACATTATACAAACAGATTTCCTAAATTGAAGTTTCAGGGATGGGATCACTAGGATCGTACAAATATATTTTTACCAATACCAAATTCCATTCCAACTGAGGATGAAGAAACTGACAATGACCAATGAATGGTATGTATTATTTCATAACATATGATTTGACATTATTGAATCTTAGGACATGATTCCTGATTATTTTTTAGGAATTAATTATTTCAGAATAAGTTGGCAAATAATGGTTAATGGATAAGAAAGATCGTTGAATGAGTAAGAAGTCAACATATAAGTGATTCCAAATTTATGGTAGATTTTAAGATGATGAAATGATTAAACGTATTAAGGATATTTTGATGATGGGATTATATTGGAAGACTTTTTAAAGTATGTGGAACCCCAATGTCTGATATATGAAAATGTTAATTCAAGGAATAATTATGTTTTCTTTCGATTACTAATGGTGGAATTTTATTTTGGGAGAATCTATGTTTTGATCATGGACATATAGTGATTTGGTTTTTTTATGGAAATGATTAACCTATCATAGAGAATATGTGAATTTTTTTATTGCACCTCAGTATGAGACATTAGGAGTAGTTTATTTTATTTGGAGATAAATGTTAAGATTTACTGTGGAAGACTATGTGATTAAATACACTTCAGTTTTGGGTTACAATCTTATTTTGGGTTATTTTGGAGAATTTTATGGACAATTGTATATTGAATGGTCTATGTTGAAACTAGGGTAGTGTTTGTCGAATTTTGGAGATTAAGAATAATATTTCTTTTTATAAAGGATTATCCTTATTGGGAATTATCTTATCTTGTACTATCCTTTTTTGTTTTGGTTAATGACTTAAGACATGGAAAATATATGGTCCATCTTTTCTGGGTCATGTGATTCTCTAGAAGTTTATTCTAGCATTTTAGGTGTGACAAAGTCATCTTGAATACTCATCGTTTAGAATAAATATGAGTTTTTGGTAGAAACTTATTAAAGGATGAAACTCCACTTGAAAAAGTAAGCATATTTCCCTAAATTCATATTTTATGTAGTAAAATAATTCCTTAACATAATGAAAATGAACGTGAAATAAAAATGTTGTCCATTTACTTTTCTTAAAAGGTAATCAAAGACCATTTATCAGATCATAAGTTTGTCATTTTCTAGTGGTTAAAATTCTCCTAATAATGTTTTCTATCACTCTCCATCCGAACATGATGGTTTATTTTCTCTTTTATATCCATGTTTTTCTACATGTAATCCTAGTATAGGTTATCTCGGGTAACATTTGTGTTTCTTTTTCTTTCATTTAAAGTGATAGTTTTATTGACTATGTTTCCGATGTGGGACATTAAATGATCTTTCAGAACCTAATATTAAAATTGTGAGGATGTAATTTCCAAAAGGGGAAATGATGTACAATCATAGGTAAATAAAGAACATGAAATTTTAATATATTTTAATATTGTTTGATTATGTATTAATTTTACTCTATAGGGGATACTTTGTTTGATGGCGTACCTGATATGCAACAATGAGTTTCTTTGAAATATTGTGTTTCACTCTAATAATATAGTATTATTATTTTTAATGATAGTTAACCCTAATCCATTTTATTGAAGGGAATGAATAAATCTAACAACAATATTAATATACATATTTGTTAAATGTTTTTATATTTATTCAATAAATTTTAGAGGCTTAAAATGTGAATGAATCAGATTTTAAGCATAAATACTCTAATAATCATTAAAAATTAAATTTACCATATTTTGATGGAGAACCCTCTTTATATATAGTTTTGGTCACTTTTAGATGTTCTTTTTGACCATATAAAATTAATTTTTAGAATCAAGTCATCGAAATTTTACTTAGGGTAAAATTTGGGTATTTTTCTGATAAAATTCATTTTTAATTAATAGTGAGAATACTTTATTTTAATTCAAATCTAATTTCCAATATAATTTATTTATATATTTATATTATCTTTTTAATTGGTTTTAAATTTTAATTAGATTATATTTTTACCATTTAATCACATGGTGGTCATTGGAATTAATTTCACATTGAAATTGGACATAAACAAGTGTCAATCTTTGGATAGATATTGTTTCTTAAAAACATGCTATTTGTTTTTACAAAGAGAATTAATTTTAAATTAATTAATGAAACATATATGTTTTGAATTTACTAAAATAGAAATCATTCTTTAATTTTGAATATCAAATATTTCTTAGGCTGAATTTTTGGTATTTTTATGAAAATCATCAATTTTTTTAGGAATAGTGAAACCACATAGTAATAGTTAAAAAACAAAATTCCATTTAAATAAAATTTTATCACTTCTTTGAATTGAATTTCAAAAAATCCAACATACATGGTCATTATTAGTAAGTAAAATGTTGTTCAATAAGATGAAAATAATTTTTGGTGATTAGTAACTTTTGACTTTTATGTACCACGGTTAAAGATAAATAGTGTAATTCATGGTAAATATAATATCATAGTAATAACAAAGAACCTTTAAAATTGTCCTAACATTATTGTATGAGTCATGGACGACCATGGGCATATTTCGGTCGATTTTGGGACCCCATAGAGCCACTTTAGAGTGATAATGACACTTTATTTTAATTAATTTTATGTAAAGACCAAAATGAAAAAAACAAATATCATTTAGTAAATTAATTTTTACATTGGGTTATATAAGTTATAATTTAGACTATAACTATTAATTGGAATTATAAAACTATTTCCTAAATTATGGTGTTTATTTTAGAATATTTAGACATCAAATAAATTTGATAATATATGACACAAAAATGATGCAGTATTTACCTCCTTAATAAATCACTTATGTAAATAAGATTATAAATAATAAAATAACATCCAAAACCCATCCAAATATTATTTGATGACTTTATTTCTACCATGAGTCATCTTATATTCATCTTTAATAAGTATTGGTCCTATAGAAACATAAAATCATTATATATTAAAATAATATTTTCACACTTTCCTAAAGAGCCCCTCCTCTCCCTGATAAAAATCCCTTAATTCTAACTCATTACACACACCTCTCAAGACCATTGGCCCATCCATCCCATTCCTAAATAATCTCTAAAGATCTATATATTCCACCTAGAATCTTTACCTTATGCAAAAGTCACTTCAAGATGTCCTTTTTTTTCAAACCAAAGGGAGTTACCCAAATTAAAGGTAATGGTTTCTCTTAACTTCTTTTCCTTTTGTTTACTTCTCCAACCCCTAAAATATTTTTATTCCTTTATTTAATAACATAAAAAATATACTCAATATACTGGGATGTTTTTATGGAAACTATTCTAACTACACTTACCCACACCTCCATCTAATGGGTAACGAACATACTGTTTCTGTTGATGGAAAACTAACGCCTCAAGAAGTGATGATTGATCAATTATCTCCTATCACCTCTCATTATGGACATTAAAATGGAACTATATTTATATATGATATATATTATGTTTATGTTTTCTTTATACTTCTATATTTTTCATTTATATAATTATTTTATGGTTTCCATAGAGGCTAACACGATAATTTCCATTGAGGAAGTGCGGACTACCGCACCCTCAAAGCGATATGACTTGTTAATGCCATATGTCGGATGTATAAAGGATATATTTAATGATATTATATATTATATTATTATAGAATTATAAAATACCAATGTATAATTATGTTTTAATTCCATTAAAGTACAAAATTGAAATGAAAGTACTGTTCATGCGTACGTACGGCTTACCGTTTTCATGAAAGGTGCATTACATTTCTTATCTCCAAATGTTATGTACTATTATAAATACATATATATACTAGATAATATATATATATATATAATCTAAATCATTAATATCATTAGGTAGATAATGGACCTTTGACCACATGGACACATTGTAATTATAACAAGTTCATTTTTAACGCAAATTCCGAACATCGAGAAAATGTCCAATATGAACTCAAATAATTAACTAATTGTCATAGAAATGAAATTAGTGATATAAAAGAGATAATAAAATTTAATAATATTCTTAAGTAAGTATAAATTAATATAATTTAATTTTTCTGGAAGAACCCGGAAGATACGCTTCAAGTTGGACACAAGGTAGGGGATTTCTTATCTCACTTTTAATTCTGTGAAATTTCCATTGTTCCCCACTTATTTATCTCTTGTTGTGTATTGTGTACTTAAATTTGATATATTATATCTTCAATATCTTTATATTAAAGGTTTTATGTGATTAATTTTGTGGTTATTAACTTTTGGTCATAGGACTGGATTGAATTACATCGTGGTAAGGGTTTTTCATCTCACTTTTTATTCCCGTGAGATTCATGGTATATTTCCCACTATTTAATTTTGTGTGGTGTATGTACTTCCCATGATTATATTCATTGTGAAATATACTTTAATTTTTGGGTATTTACATCTTCATTTTATGATCCTTCTTTCTTGGGGTGTATGTTTCATAAGTTACCAAATCAGTAAGGGAACCTCTCCGCCTTTTAGAAGAATTATTTTTTGTTATGTCTTTTAATTTACATATTCCTATGATGGGATATGTTATTATATATCCTTACTTCTTTAAATTTTATCTTCATGTGATGAGATACCCTTTTTCTCTCTCATCAACTCATTTTATGAATTTTAATTTTATATTGTTAGGCTAGCGATTTTTTGTAAGGGAACTTCTTTACCCAATTTCAATTCTTTGGGTTAAACTTCTACTTAATCATTATGTCCTAAAATGAATAGGTATGAATAAAAAATGATTGTTTTACACTTAATATCCACTTATATTGGACGTATTATTATTTTTCCCACATAATTATGTCATTGATTTATCCTTAATCTAAGGATACCGTCTTTATAAGGGATTTCATCTCAATTAACATGCCATTCAGAATTCAATGTTTTTATGAACCAATTCACACTTAAATGGTGTATATACTTACCTGTTGCATATTATATTATGAATCCATTTATTCTCATGACATTATTGATATTTGATTAATGTTATTCCTCAATTATTTTTATTCAAGATTCTCTCATTTGGTTAGGAACTCTTTAACAAAAATATTGTTTTAAATGTTTTAAAGATTTAATATTCTAAATCATTCTCATTAAGGTTTATGTTTTAAAAATGGTTTTAAGGATTTATTTATGTGGAAATTAATGTTTTCAAATGATAATTTATTTAAGTGTTTCAAATTGGTATGGGACACTTTGATTCCAAAATATATTTATTAAATGTTCTAAATGATTTTGAAAATGGTATGATAAAGCATTGATTAAGTAAAAATCCTTAAATGATGTGTTGTGATTGCAAAATGGTAATTTTATCTTTCATTTGTTCTTGTTTTAGTTTTTATGAATATGTTATAGTTTTTGGGTTTTGTTTACGTATACGGGTGGATCCAGGATAAACCTAGGGCGGGTGACCTCGAGATAGCTCTCCAATGCATTGGGTAATGTCATGGAGGTAAACGTTAATGTTTATCCAGAGAGATTTAGGAAATATAATCTGATGGGTATTCCAAATTTGACTCCCTATGTAGCTGTAATAGCTACAATGTAAGTACATTATGAATTCCATATGTTACCTTTATTATTTTTCATTTCTATATGTTATTCAGAAATCTTATGATTTCATAAGGTATGTTATGATTTAAAATTATTTGTTTCATTGATTTTAATTTATTTATGGGATAATGTTTTCCTTCCATGTTTTATAACCCTTACCGATCTTTTTATGCTCATCCCATGTTTTTAAATGTTTTCCACATGACATAAGGATGAATAGGTTCAAGGATAGGATCTAGGAATAGTCATTGTGTCTAAAACAAGGTACTAGATATGTTTTTTAAGATATTTTATTTTATAAAAAATGTATATTGATTAGTAGTGTCTACATGTAATATTCATGTTGTTATGTAATAATAATGGCTTAATTCTCTAAAACTATATACCAGAAAAGATCCTCAATGTGAATTATTAACATAATTCAAGATTATGTAAAGTTTAATCATGTGTCCTTATACATTGAATCTATAGTATATATCCTAAAATAAGTATTCTAGCTTCATAAATATAGTGAATAGGAAATGTGATTATTTTACAGTCACATTCCACCTTCATTCTAGTAAATGGAAAATGAATGTATCTCTTATGTGTACAAGTTGACTACTACCTTCACATGGAATTATTATTCATTTTCCATCACTACCTCTAATGTATAGTCATAATGGTATATAAACTGAGTATATATGAAATTAATTATTTAATCACCAATTTTAAGGATAAAATATAATATTGTTTTCTCATTAGAAAATATATTTATCATTCATTAGTGCATGTGTATTACAATCTCAATGAGCGATAGATTTCATTTTCAATATCATCCTTTTATAGTTTGTCTTAAAAATATATAACATGTAGATATATAATTCTTATCACATTAATAATATACTATTAATTTTTTATTATGATTATAATTTTCCGTCTTCCGACTCCTTCAGTATTTAATGCACACCCTTGTTTTGTCTAGTTTTACCACATAAATGAATGATGCTATAATGATTCTGATATTAATGATTAAAGAATTATTTAAAGAAGTTATATTAGTTAATAATAACAAACAACTGAAATTATTACCAATTTAGATATTAGGAAATCATTATCACTATCCATAGATGAGAATATCCTATCTTAATCGAGCAAAAAAAGAAACATTTTTCACATAGAATTGTTTTTTATAAGGAATTATTATTAACTATTTGATAAATTATTATATGTGAGTCATATATGATTTTACATGTTTTTCATATTTGAATTTAAATGTATGAATATGTTTCATTGATATAATTATAATAAATATAAAAATATTATAGAAGAAGTTAGAATCACATATAAGGTAATTCATAAATGAAGTAACTTTTTATTTAAAACATTCCTCCTTATTGGTGATTATTTTTGTTTAAAGATATAATAGAATAAATATATTATAATAATATATCAATACCAATATTTTAATTATATACTTTTCATTACATGTATTTTCTTGAATGAGCTCTAATTTTTCTCCAATGGTTAATAATACGACATAGATAATGTTGTTTAGGACAAGCCAACATTATGTTGCATTTGGTGGAAAAAATATTTCTTTCATGACCATGATTCATATAATATTTTCAAAAATATTTTCCCTATTATCAAATAATTATTTAAATTTATTTTAATCCAATAATTATTTTATTTTATATATTATAAAAGGAATCTATTTTCGTTTTCAAAATGAGGTATTATTCACTTTTTACCAGAATTGTGGTAGGACTCATTATTTTAATGTTTACTATATGAATACATTTTTATCACATGATAAATATTTTTTATATTTAACCATGAATTTTAAATATAAATTTTTATATTCAAAAATGATTTTTTTAATATTTTTTATTTTTATTGAAAAATTTATCAAAATAAATGTAGATTTTTCTAACGTTTTCAACGAATGATTGAAATATTATTTTTCATGTATTTTAATCTATTTCAATATAAATGGAAAATATTATACATTATTATTGACATACTATGTTGATACCATTCAACCTATAAATCTACACATCTTATAATAATGTTGTTCTCCTTTTGTATAGAGAAAAATATTTACATTTCATATGAGTGTTTTCTATTGAATATATTTATATTAATTATTCATGGGGTTGATTATTCACCTGATTCATTTCATGAATTAAATGGACATAGTATGATATTGTAAAGGTTTTTTATATCCCATCAATTCATTGTTTGATATCTGTATTCAAAATCAATAGGATATTTTTTGTATCCTATACCAATCTATATATGTTTTCGTGGTATAAAGCTTTGATAGATCTATTATGATGTATTAAATATAGTGTTATATAAATATGTAATAGTTTATTTTTTTTATATGTTATTTTTTTTGTTATTTGTTGATATAATATCATCTTTTTATATTGGATATATTGATATATTGATTATTTTTTATTCATACAATTTTATTCATGATATATTTATTCAATGATATATTCTATTGAATACATTCATTTGATGATAAATTTAACTCATTTTTTATTACGCTTTATTTTCACTAGTATACAAATATAATATTTCTGACTAATTTCATGGATGTAAAAAATTAATGACAACGTTATCACTATAATGATACTTTTTATTTCCAATTTAACTTGTAATATTAGATACATAGATGTATCTACTTTCCTAATACTATAAAACTATTTTCTCCCTCTGGATTTTTATCATGTATATTGTTCCAATATAGTAGAAAAAACCTCCAACTCCATGTTATTGTAGTTTGGTTTTTATAGTTGGTTTCAAAAGAAATTCAGGATAAACCTTCTAAACATGATTTATAGAACAAATATAATATAGATCATACCCTATGAAAGGATCTACGAATAATTGTATATATAAGATAATATCATGATGATTCAGTAACTTATATATTGAAAGATATACTTCCAATTTATTCCATATATGGATACTAGAATGTGTATGAAGTTGTGTATACGAGGGATCATTTAAAAAACACCCAAAAAGGGGATAGGTGACCTTCAGATCAATCTTTAGTTCGTTAAAGATATATTGAAATAAGACTACACATATATAAATAATCTTCTCTGTGGTTAGTCTTTTTATTATTCACATAGTCATTAGCGACCACTTTGGAATAATTGAAAATATTTTTTTGATTTTAATATATTTGAAGGGAAACTAAAATTTTGATTATGATATTATCTACGTATAAACATTTATTCTATTTTAATAAATATTTTCTATTATAATTATACACTATTATTTCAAATTATGTGATCTAATATATTGTATGACATTATTCTGGAATATTATCTAATGTAATGAATACTATAGGTGTTAACAACCTTAATAAATATAAGAATTTCCCTCACTAAAATTCAACATGGATGGTGTTGAAGGTGATGAGTTTTTTACTATAAAAATACAGTTTACTCATTTTAAAACTATTAAATGTTGTCGTATAAAATAAATCCTTATATTATAGTATGATTCATTAATGTTGATAATTGTCTTGTAATAGTAAAATTCATCATCTTCTTGAAATATTGATATATAAAATTATGAAATATAGTTCATATACTCAGAAAATATATTTATTTCATCAATAAGTAATGAAAGGAAGAATTTTATTCTTTAAGTGTATTATTTAAAGGAATATATTGATCACCTTTGGTCATTATTCTAAACACATAATAGGTTAAGGAGAACAAGCTAATGGAATAAGATAATTTTAATATGATATTCTTTAAAATTAAAATTATCTTAAGTAAAGAGATGATATTAATAAGTTGTTTCATAATCTAAGATATAATTAAGTGACATGTGTGGCAGATTTCAATGAATCTTTACAATATTAGAAATTAATTTTTTACTTAATTTTCATAATTAGGAAAAATAAGGTTAAAATTTGGTTTTTTGGGTTTATTCCAAGACTATGAATGGAATTGGTCTCTCAATAATTTTCAAATTATGATAATATTTTATCATGTTTCATCACGAATGATAATGAATTATCTATTTCATATATTTTCAAAGGATAACAATAAGAGATTATGGTTGATGGGAACCAAGAAAAAATGATTTGTAAAATAAAGAATGTATGGATTGAGGTGCCACTATTTATTAATTTTGGAATGATACGACTTGGGACATTCTTGAAGTGAATTTTAATTTTCATAATGAGTAGAGAGAATGAAAATTCTAGTAATTAATAAAATGGTATGAAATAATTTCACACTATGAACTATTTCAACTATAAAGTGATGGGCCACTCTGTAAACTAATGCTCCAATAATTAAGGAAATTCTCCTATTAAAATGATAAGTTATAATGGTCATGTTTAATAAAATATTACATCTAATAATTAAATCCCAGTAGTTTAGATTTTAAGTATATTTATTATAACCTAAAACATGGCATTATTCTTAATCTATATTCATATTTAAAATTTTTATGGAAATTTAGTAATCCCTTAAAACTATGAGGATTAAATCATAAATCAAGTGAATTAGTTGGAATCTAGTTATAATAAATATATATCAAGTGTTTTCTATTAGGATTAATTGTTATTACATAGTTTTAAACATAGTTGTTATACCCAGAAAGCTCAGTCAGAGACATGGTCTCTGACCATTTAAAAAAAAGGAAAAGTACAACAAGAAGCATAACATGCCATGAAACACAACTACATGTCATAACAACCATACCCATCATCATTACCATAATCATGCGCTTCATCCACAGTGGATGACTCCCATTTCAAGATTCCATAATGCTTAATAATCTTAGCATACTTTCTCCTGAGATTTATCTTTTCCTGATATAAAAACTCCTCATAAGGCTGAGTGCCTTTGCCTTTACAGACCGAGTACCCAGTGAGCCTTGGATTTGGCATGGAGGAGTAATCTCTCCTTTTCTTTCATCTTGTTGGATTGGTCATAACTTCTTCCTTACCGGACGCAATCTTCTCTCCAACATGAACAATATCACTATTAGATGTCCTAAACCTCATGCACGGATTCTCCTTTTCACTTTCAGATATATCTCTCCAATTTCCAGAGATACTCACCCCCTGTAAGCCATAATTCACTCCTTATTCATGGCCAATGAGACAATTAGCATCAACCATTGCTATGAATTGCAGATGTTCTATAAGTTCAACATCACCATGAACCCCCTGCAAAATATCTTCTTCACGTACAACATTCAGGGACTGAACATCAGACTGTATTTTGTCACCATCACTCCTTTGCTTCTCCTTGTCAACATGAAAATGCCTCCCATGATTACATTCTTTACCCAGGTTATGTGTCCCGCTACCATTAATATCGTCAATAAATTCAACAATTGTCTTTCCATGAGACATAGACGATACAGCTTGGTCCACCATAGCTTGATCCTGAAAAAATTCCAGACCATCAGTCATAAAACCCTCAATGCAATTTTCAAGTGCAATGGTAGTCACTTGCTTTCCCACCTGCTGCTTTATCCCAGATGAAACCTTCACCCATCATCCATTTTCATCCAATGGCCTTCCTACCTGAATATCAATAGGAGGTCCACCCCTCACTATAAAATTATTCCCATTAGATTCAACTGCTGGGATCACAACATCCCCCATATATCATGTTTTTTCAACCTCCAGAACTTTCCCATTGGTCCTGGCTGGTTTTGCAGCTTAGATATTGTCCACCAAACATCATGTGCACTTTCTAGCCACCACATCCACCCTAAAGTTAATAGACACCTCCACCGACTTCAAATGGACTTTGCTAATAGGATCCAAGACTTGTTTCCCAGGACGAAGTCGCAAGTTCCCCGCAACCAATCCATTCAATGCAACCTGTAAAGCCGACCTTCTACCCCTGCAACCATCCTTCTGATGCCCAACTTTGAGACACCCAGAGAAGTACTCAAGCCACGAATCGAACACCACAGACTGCTTAAAATGAATTTTAATTTTTGTGATTTATTAATTTATGTATTATTCTTCACAATATAGTTTATGCATAGTGTGTTTTATCTTAACATTTTATATTCATTTTTTAGACTTCTTTGGGCCTCCCAAATATTTTTGTCCTTTTCTGTTCCTCTTCAAAATAAGAAAAAGTCATTTCTGGTGTATATATTCTTATAATTCCATATAATAATTTAATGGATTATGAATCTATCAATAATTGTGTGGAAAAAATTATTTATTAAATTAATATTCTAGAAACTCATTCACAAGTATAAACCATATAGTGTTAAACAAATTGTTCCCTTGTCTTGAAATAGAAATAGAAATTATATATAGAATCTAAAAATGTTTCATGATATTCTCAAAATTTAAAAAAATAGAATATAATTCATCTCTTTATGGGATAATGAAATACTCCAATACATTATTACATTTAAATGAATTCCATATTCGATATTGTGAACCACACATAACCATAATCGTAAACCCTCCATGAAATAATATTATATAAATATCACCATTACAATATTGTTGTTGGACCATCATGTATAAAATAGAACAACTTATTTATAAAATTTATTAACAAATAAGGGTATAAATTAAAATAACTAATTAAATAAAAAATATTACAGTCATTTAATTTTTTAAACTAAGAAATGGGTAACAAAAAATAATATTATGCAATGAGAATAAAAACTTTAATAATGGTTCTTATCTTTTTTATGTGTGAATAATTATATTAATTTTCTTTTCTTTTTTGAACATGTATTTCAAAAAAAATCATTATTTTTTAATTCATAATGTAAGAATTATCTTGTGGAAAATTTTCAACATTTTTTTGAAAATGATGACTTGGTTGAATGGAGAAAAATATTCATTTATAAAAAATTTCATTTATGAACACATACTAATATAAAAATATCATGATTGATAATAAATCATTTTTTTATTTACCAATTTTAAATTTATCAAGTAATATAACTCATATAATACATATGATGAAAATTAAAATATATGTTTACTATTTTTAAAATTTAAGTAATGTTTTTATTCAATTACAAAAACTTGTTCATATTTTATAATATATCATTTACAACCATAAATAATATTTTTTTACAAAAAAATAATAAAACTTTTATGTAAAAAAATAAAATAATTTCAGTTTGAAATAACATTATACTTTTCTAATTTTTCAATAGTTTTTACTTAAAAGCCCATTTTTTTTAAAAATGGGTTTCATTAATTTTCCAAAACATAAGTTTAATGTAATTTTTATATATTTTGGAAATTAAATATTATAAAAAATTTTAAATATTGAAAATCAAATAATTAATATTTTTTAATAATGTAAAAATAGTTTTTCATATCGAATAAAAAAATAGTAAATAATTTTTCAATGGTGATCTTTATATAGGTTTAGATGTGGGTTAATATGTGATATATGTGTATAACATCTACATAAAAGATTCAAAATATTATTGTATAATGATATTCTAGAATTATATTTTAATTATTTCAATGTCTTGGATATTTATTCCACATTAAAATCAAAATGACTTAATGATATTTAAATTTTTTAATTAATTCTATTTATGTCCCTCAAAAAATAATTAAATGTGTACCGCCTCTACTTAATTATTCATAAACATTGAAAACACATTATTCTAAAATACGGATTAAAAATACTAGATTCCATGCATTATTTATTAACGTTCTTTTTTTTTCTATGAATAATATACTACAATTGATTATGGTGTATTCCAAATGATGTCTCTCAATGAAGAGGTAAACAATTTTAGCCACTCTTTCAAATTATATTTCTTAGTATATATCATATAAATATATTATATCCATAAAATTAATTTTTAACAGATCATAAATATAGGTAGATGTTATTATGATTATGGGAAATTCATTTTCCACATCATTTCCATCTAATGTGAAATGAAATAATCTCATATGAAGACCTATCAACTAGCGCCTCCATGTAATGATGTCATTCATTTTCCATCCCACCATTTCATGGATTTTTATAATGATTTAGTCAATGAATAAATATAATATAAATGAAATAATATATTTTTTATGTGATAAAATATTATATCAATTCATTTCTTTTCAACTTTATGAAATAGAAGTATCAATATTGTGTACCTGTGGACTACCATATCTGCGAGTGATATATTAAATTTTCAATGTATGAAATTTAATAAACAGTAATAAATTGTTCATGTTGAATATATATAAAACAATTTGAACATGAATGAAGTTTATTAAATGTGAAATTTATATTTTATTGTATCATGTTCTTATTCGTTCAATCTTTATAACAGGTTGTTGTTTATAATTATTTTACCACCAACATGAGTGATGTTATAATGTTTATGACCATAAATATATATGAATATATAATACCTATGATATTATGTTATAATGATATATTATTTTAATTATTTACAATATATATATGGTCTAACCATGATCAAGGTTAACATATTGGAACTATCATACAAAACCATTATAAAAAACAAAACAATTACCATCTAGAATAGTGGCTTTATTAAGAAATAATTCATAAACATGTGATAAAAATTAATAATAGGATAAAATATGATAATATAGAATTAATTAATTTATATAATATATTTATACTTAATTTTAATATATAATAATGTATGTGAGACTCACAAATAAAGAAAGTAATATTTGAAGTAGTTCTCTATTTCACACTCTCAACGTTGTTCAGGATTATTTCAATGTCAGATTTCATTGGATAAATTATTTTATATTTATTAATAAACCACAAATAATTTTTACTATAAAGTGATAAATGGTGTTTTAATATAGTAAATAAATGTTCTTTTCTTTGGTATATAATATGATCATGAAAAAACTTCTTTTACTAAAATATGACCTTATCTAGTATTTGGTTTACAAAATATTTTCCCCAAGTCTAAGTTTCATATAATTTTATCATGAAATTCTTTTCTATTATAAAATTATATTTTTTAGGTATTTTTATATATATTTTTTTATCTTCAAATATTTAGAAGGAATATTTTGGTTTCTTCTTAACGAATAACTGTTTATTTCTTATAAAAAGTTTGAAAAGAATTTTTTTTCCATATTTAATATATGAAATGATTTTTTATCCACTATTAAAATTATTGTATATGAATCTCTATTCACGTGATTATACTATTATTTTCAAATAATTTTGTTTCTTGAATATTATATTAATTTTTAGTTGATATTTTATCAAATGAAAGTATATATTTGTCATTTTTCAATAAATTTTTGAAATAATATTTTAAGAGAATTTTAATTAATGTCAACATTCATTAATGAAACTTATTTTTACCAATGAAATAAAGTAATGAATCTATCCACTATAATTCTCGGGATGGGTTATGATCATGATGCTCATTTTTTGATTGGGGAAATGTATTGAAATTCCCTAGTATAGTTTTAATTCATTGATATTTTTACTGATTTTTCACAACATCGATATGTTGAATTAATTATAATTATAATGTGATATTAAGGGTATATTATAAACCATCAATTTATCTGTGGTCTCTGAATACAAACTAGAATTTATATTTTCTATATACAATACCTATTTATAAAATATTTCTTTACATGAAGCATTGATGGTAAGTTTATCTTATCTATCATCTTAAATTTTACCATTATGAGTGTAGTTTGGTTATTAATGTCATTATTTATGTTCCATTTTCATCAGAGGGTTTATTTCCCTAAAAATATATTAGTTATGCATAATAATTGTTTATTATTTATTTAGGAAATATTGTTGATGATTTATTTATTATACGATAACTTCTATTGTACACCTTCCATTACTAAGTATCTGATCCTACCATTTATTTATTTTATATTAATATAGGATACAAATAAATGATTTATTATAGATGTCAGTTATATTATTGAAAGATAGTAATGTGTTCATATTAATATTAGGTTTTGTTTCCTGTTTTCAAATGTAATATATGAATCAGGTATTTATCTTATTTACAATGACAAATAATAAATTATAACAATTGTAATGTTACAAGATGTGTCTTCTTAAATTGTAGTAAAATAACATGTGGTTATGTGTTAATGGATTCATATTGATATATTAAATCAATAATAAAAGGAAAGAAATCAGAAATCATTTGAGACATCAAAATTTTCACAAAATCTGGGATGGGGACACATCTCACAATTTAATTAACAAAATATGTTAAAAAATTATGTTATGATAGATTATATTTGTGGTAAAAAATTAATAATCTATGGATGATAACGATTCTACCATATTCCTTGAAATAAATACATGGATAATGGGAACATCATACTTCAAAACTATATAAATACATTATGATTTTCAATAATACTTTTCTCATAATTATACTGGACATGTTAAATAGAAATACAATATTTTTTCTTTATATAAATGGGACAGAATAAAATCATTTTTAATACAATAATTCTGTTTAGAGAATTTAATGGGGAATCCTTGTGTGAACTTTGGAATGAGAGTTATGAAAAAAAAGAACCACCCCACCCCCTTATAATTATATTCATCCACATAAATTCAGAAATTTTGGAATTTTTTATCTTATGAATGATTCTCTACTATAATATTTTACTATTTATAAAATATATTTATTCATCTTATTATATCACTTCTTATTTTTCTATTTTGTTCTCAGACTATGATTCCATCTGATAATGAGAATGGGGATAAAACATCAACATCTATTTGAATAAATGTAGTGATTGAATTTTTAATTCTTTCATATTCATGTTTCTAATTATTAAATAAATTGAAATTGAATTTTTGTTAAATCAATTATGGTTAGAGGTCAGTCCATTTTATCCAATTCCTTATACATATTCCATATTTATTAATTATCCATTGAATATATATTATTTTCAAACCTGTAGTGGAGTAAGGAATTGTTAATTATTGGATAGTGAATAATTATTATATTTGTCATTAGTATGAATATTTTCCCATGTAAAGGGTCTACATTTTGGGAAAAAATAATTAAATCAGGGTGGAATTAGTGTGATTTTTTATCATTACAATCAATAGGATAGTTAGAATTACAAATTTAAAGATCAATGATATATTCATAATGAAATTCTAAACAAAGCCACATATTATTGCTGTATTATTTGTATATTTTTTTCTCTATATCTTTAGTTATTATATATATATATATATATATATGAATTTTTGATAAAAATATTATATTATTAAAATATTTTTGGTATATTCAAATTGTAAAAAGTATAAAATTGGTTCTACATATAATCCTCCTCAAGATATCCACCATTGAAATTTCACAATTCTACATTATTAACACAATTGGATTTTAACATATCTGGATTAAAGAAAAATATATCCAAACAATCTGGAACAATTTATTGGAATGATGATATATTTTACACATTGTAATTAAAGAAACATAAAAACTAAAAAAACTAAAATTGAAGTACATTAAAGATGTTTACATTTTTTGTTCTAGAATAAGAAATTAAATAATTTCTAAATATCATTGAATTTAAAACATGTTGATGATTGTTGAATGAATATGTATTTTAAGATTCAAGGTCATAAGAATTTCATATTGATATTGCATATTTTCAAGAAAATTGATATCTGTTAAATTTATACTAAAGAAATAAAATCTATATTGTACAAACAACAATGATTTAAAGATTAAGAATAAATGTATCACATTTTTATTACATTTGTAGTTAATAAACTATAAATGTCCATGAAATAGTTCATAAAAATCCTTTCATCTTTTTTGATGATTTCAAAAATAAGGTTTTGGAGAAAAAAGTCATGATAATGGGTATGTTTGTAATAAATAGTGATTTGAAGAATGTTCGATAGAAATTATATAGTATTAAAATAAAAGTTATTCTTACTTCATTATAATTTATAATTATCCCATATCATTATCTTTATCACATATGTAGAAGAAAAATAAAATATAGTTTAACTTTTAGAAATAATTGAATATATTAACTACCTTTATCCATTTTTAAAATAGAAAATTCTAATATGAACTTAAAAAAATATAAATTAAAATATGAGATATTTTAAGATGTTAACCATTTCATGAACTCATTTCTAACAAATTTATTTGAAAAATTATTTATTCTTTCATTTTGTTATATTTATTTTCTATAATTTTAAATCACAAGGATTAGAAAAGAGTTGATGATGTTGATGATGAAGTTTCATATTTTAAGAATAAAATGGAATATCTATTTCTGATTTTCATTAGGGCATACAAGGTTAATAATATAAAAATATGAATTATTAAAAAAATTAAATATTGATACTAAACAAGAATTAATACAGATATTATCATAATATCTAAACCTGCAGTTTACATAAATCCCCATTCTAAAAAGAAAAATGATAACCCCATCTTACATTATCCTTTCCCTATACATCTCTTTTATCCACTAGTTTTAGATGACTAGTTTCTTTTTCATTCTATTAGGCATCATTATACGTAAATCTATTTATTAACTCTGGTAAAATTATCATTTGTTAGTTTATATATAAGAATACTAATCAAACATCTAATAATTGATGTATTACATGATTATTGAAGTGAATGTAATTTAAAAATACTATCTTCTTGGGGGTAAAAACATTCCCCATCCTTTTTAATCTATCCCTCAGTTCTTACTATTTTTTTCATTAAATTTATTTTGTTTATTTATTTTATCCATTCAGTTTTTTCATACATGTATCTAGTATCATATCACAAAAACATCACATCTAAATAAACTCATGATTTATCTTTCTAACTTGTTGGTATTACTAATATTGTATTTTAAATATATCCAGCTGAAATGGAAGTTTACATAAATAATATATGTCTGGGCGTCCACTTTTATTTGGTTTTATTTTTATTTCAATAATTCTCAATAATTTTTTAATAATAAATTTTTATTGTTTTCAAGAAGTTTATCTTAATTGAATTTATATAAAAAATCAGGAAATCTTGGTACATTTAGAACACTATATAAAATTAATTTCAAATAAATTAAATAGTTATTTAATAGATTTTTATTCAAATGTAATATAATTTGTATTTGTGACTTTTATTTTATTTTAGAAAAGATTTTAACTACTTCAATTTAAAATAAATATCATTCCCAAAAATATATGTTTAAAAAAATTATATCTTATTTTAAATTTCCCATATTCTTAATAGTCAGGAGATATATTTATAGATTTAGAAAATATGATTATTTGACTAGGAATTATTTAATGTTAACAAAAATATTGTTAATGAATTTATATACAAAAGACTCATTTAAACTTGAGATGTAGAATTACATATACCTATGATAGTGTTTATTACCGTTGGACTTTTTTTAAAGTTATATATGATAAAAAATTACTATTTTCCCTTACCAATATTTAATTATAATATATTTTTATAGAAATTTCTTTTTTATATGATGGATAAAGAGGGGTAGAAATTGTAAATTATGAAACATCATATTACTAGATTATGTGGGGTGTGTTTCATTTATTAATTAGATTATGTTAATAACTTAATTTTATTCCATGTACATAAATAATTATTGGACTATAATTTAGCAAACTATTTTTCTCAAATCTATCTCAAAAATTTAGAGACTTAATTTTAATTCAATAATTTTATTCAATTTTCCAAAAAACTCCATTATAATAGTGAAATAAAAAACCAAATTTAAAAAGTAAATATAGCATGAAATAAGAATGTAGATCCATTTTCTTCAGTTTTTTACTCGTGGTACATGACATTAATAGGGGGTATGTAGTTTTACATCTATAAGGGTAATTGATTATGGTATATTTCTTGTGTTTTCCCATAAAAAAATGTTTAATTTATTTTAATATTTTATGCCCCCTTTTTTGGACTATTAAATTTCAAAATATTTTCATACATAGTCCCAAAACATCCAAAATCAAATTAAAAATACATTATGTTTAAAAACAATTATGTCTTATAGTGGTGAGATAATATAATTTTTAAATGATATTGACGATCAAACATTTTCTTGAAAACGAGAAAAAATATGAATTTCAAAATACATTACTAAACAAAAAAATACATTTCATTATACGTAACTATGATGTACAAATGGGTAATAACATTATATTAATGGGAATTTTATCATTAATTTTGGGTTTATGTTGTTGAAATATTTATTAGAGGAATGATTTAATATGTGTTTGTTTGAATTATGTGGTGTTTCAATATATACCTTGGTTTATTTCATTTTTCCATTTTATTGATTATTTCATAGGAGTATAATGTTTATGTTATTTGGATTGATGAATATTGAAATTTTATATATATTATTCTGAAATTCAATGATTTAATCCATCAAATTTTTTATTTTAAAGGCTACTTTTTTAAAAAAATTATGTTTTTAAATAATTTCATATTACTTTTTAGAATTATTTAGTTTAGAATTGTATACTTATTTTTATAATTTTTATATTTCTGTCATAACATTACTTATACTTATGTAAATTTCAAAATTGTTTCTATTACGATTATTAGATAATGTGATACGTATAATTCAGTAGGACCTAAAAATGAATCTAATAATAGGTGAACCAAAATAATTATAAAAGTTTTACATTTATATCAATATATAGTTTTGATAAATTTTGACAATATATATATATAACTATTTTTTAAGAAAAATGTGTTGATTTACTATGGGATAATAGACAAAATTGTAAAAAAAATTCTTTTATTTTTTTACTCGAGATGCACCAATTTTTATTGAAGTTAAATCAATGGATTCTAATGGATTTGAATATAATCAGTCAAATAGGCTAAAAATGTCTATATATATATTATAGTAATAATATAATACACACATTCTTAATAGATCTCAAGTTATTTGGGATGACATATGATTGATGCAAGAATAGAATTAATGAAGATGAAATTTTGGATTTAAAAATTTAAATGGGGAAACTGTTATTAAACTATTGAAGGAAAATTTTGTATAATAAATGTTGGACCCCAATACGTTATAGAGATATACATCTGATTCATTCTAATGGGTTTTAAATAAAACAATCAATGGAGGATTTTCAATATTATCTATATTAAAAACATCTAATATATATTAAGAATCTTTTTTTACCAATCAATTGTTTCCCTTTTATTATCGCACAATTCTTTGTTTTAAATATGAAAATGAAAAATTACCAATGTAATTTTATTAATTGAAAGTATAAATTGATTCTTTTGTTTATATGATTTCTCTTCTCACATTATTATATTTATTAATATAACTGTTAGATAACAGGATTATGATGATTTGTCACACCATTTTCAATACTATTGTTTTCATATTTTCCTTCCTACTTTCATCCTAATTATTATTTAATGTATTCATAAATTAGTGTTTGACATAAATAGTCTTTTTTCAATGAATAAGTATCCATGATATAAATATAAAAATTATTTACACAAATTTATTAGTCATAATGTAAAGTAATATATATTCAAACTAAGATGTTATTATGTGATATGTCTTGTAATATCCTAGACATTCATATGAGCTACGAATCCATTTAATTTCGATTGAATTTTTTCAGAAGAATGGTTACACCCTTTGTGTTCATGTGGGTTTCAAGGGAGTTTGGGGTTTATTTGAATCCCATAAATAATATTTTTTTGAAAAAACACACCATAAGGTTAATATAAACCCTTCAGGATAGGGCGCATGAAATTACTAATCATACGACACCTAGATAGTGGGAAATAGGAGCTTGAATTATTTGAGGAAACCAAATAGATATAGGCACAAAACCATGTGGGAAACCATTAATTTTTGTTTGATAAATAATTTATGATTTTTTCATGGTTTATTAATCTATACGCAAAGAACATGTTGGTTCCCCCAAAGCACAATAGAGGTGGCACAATTTTCACATGGTTGGCCTAACCGTGTAGCCCTGTATTTTTACAAAAATGACAAAATTTACCATAAAATAATTTTAACCTAAATTTTTTTCTCATTTTCACATCATTTGGACATCCCTCTCATTAGGATAGTTCCTTCGAAGAAAATTGATATCCTTTTCAAGTGTTTCCTTATCTCATCTTAGAATTATGTATATATCATCTATTCATAATCCATTATATAATTTATTCGATCCTCTTGAGTCCTTACTCATTTTATCAGGTATCTAATGTGATATTTATGTGTGATCTAATATTCCTTATATTTATTTTTTGATCCATTATTTATTTTTATTATGATCTATGTCAATTCTGAACCATCTACAGGATGAGCACTCTACTATAGACCAATGGTTGTTGGTCTACATTTGTCTTGAATGGTTTGATTCTTTTCAGAGATCATTTCCATAGCATGGCATGCCATATGTTCTAACGCAGCAGCAAAATTGAACTAATTAATTAAATTTAATGAATTTGCACATTTTATTGATTCTCACTAGTTTCATGAACCATATGTTAGGTTTTTTCCATTCCAAGTTCACCCATTTGGGGTGTCATTGAGATCCCCCTTTATTATACCACCCATGTGGTGTCCATTTTATATTTAGTAGTTTGTGAAATCCCCTTTATAATTTAATTTAACATATTTTATTTATTAGGATATATTATTCCTCATTTTTTATTTGATACATGAAGGTGATTTGTTTAATTTTTTAATTGTGAAATATTATATGAGTGGATAATCTCATGCAGTGTAATTATATGTTAATTGTTATAAGAGTAGGTAAATGCATGTAATTTAAAGCTTGTGAATTGATAAAATGAATTAATTGTGGATGATTATATTAGATCCCTTGGATTTCATTACAATGATATTGATATTTTTATTGGACTCCTTGGATGAGATTTCTCCAAGGGTCTTGATTTTGTGGGATGCATTTGTTATTGATATCCCTTGGATCTAACTTGTTTGGCCTTGTAGCAGACATAGTCTATGTACATTCTCCTTGGAAAAAATTTCATGTCTAACCAAGATTCCATCGAGATGATCTTAGGAATCGATGGTGATATCGTTGTCCCTAAACATTGGATCCAGCCTTGCAGGGTTTCAAATATTTGATTATGTGGAATGGTTGTGGTATAT
Source organism: Viscum album (assembly GCA_963277665.1). Classification (NCBI taxonomy): domain Eukaryota; kingdom Viridiplantae; phylum Streptophyta; class Magnoliopsida; order Santalales; family Viscaceae; genus Viscum; species Viscum album. The sequence goes on from OY728138.1 coordinate 792,352,774, forward strand.
GTGATATTCAAAATTATATGGATTCACTAAGTTTGATATGGATACAGGTTATATGGTGTGGCCATGGATTCCGTGACAAATTTTGTATAAGGAATATCCATGGAGTATAATTAATATTACTTTTCAACTTTATAGTTATATGAGTTTTACTTAGGCTTTATAGGGATCCTGGTATGGAATTAAAGTTTCACATTTTTAGTTACATTAGCATTAAGAATTTTACAAGTATTACTTCCATACTTATTATATTTCTCACTCTAGATTAGCATATATTAAATAGAAAAGATTTTTTATAGAAATCATTGGTAGTGACATATTGAGATGATATCTAACACCATGTTTGGTCCTTTTTATATATTTGAGATAGTATATAGGTATTATGAAGAAATAGTAATTTGGAAATGAGCTAAAACTGGGAGTATTTATCTTATGTGTCATAAAAATCAATATTTTATCATATATAAAGTTCTATTTTCTGGATTTTTCCTATTATTGTGGATTTGATTCAACTCTTAGGCGATGTGATTGAATTGTGAGATATTATTGATGTAATTTTGGGTTCTATTTTTTAAAACCAGGTGATGTTATGGTATTCTATATCATGAAATTTTTTATTAAATTTATTGGAATCAAATTATATGAATTATGTCCTTACATATAGGGTGCACTACTTTTTTTCATGAAGTTGTGACATCAATTGTGATAGATATACCTACTCATTTGATAGATATTCTGTATAGGTAATTGAAAAACATAGTTGGTATATAGAGTTCTTTTCAAAACCTAATAACTATTTTCATCATTAGGCTATAAAATACACATAAGCATCCAATTATGGTATAATGAATTGTGGTCAGGGAGAAAAATGGACTGGAACATGTTATGCTATGGATTAAGTCAATTCCAAATTTTGGTTCATAATATGTATGGTCCAATAAGAATAAAAAATGGTAAACTATTTGTTTTAAATGTTTAAAATAAAATGTGAAATGAACAAGAAAATAGAAATGTGAATTAGAGAACTTGAACATAACCCGAAATTTGAGTGGTCGGTATGCATTGTCTTGAGTGACTTCTACTTCTATTTCATTTTTACAATCCTTGATTTAGGATCGTTCAATGTGGTATGTCATGTAGTATTATGAATTTTTATTCTCTATCACTTTCTAAATATGAATTTATATTTGGGGATCTTTGATGAGGTGTGTGCCTGGAATTGTAGAGGCATGCCATAATAACAACCTCCAGTCATATTCTTGGAGTGTGGAAATGATATTTCTCAATAGGAAGTGGTACATGGTCTACCAGTGGACCATTATATAGTGAAAACTGAGGTTACAATATTTGTTCTAGTCACAAGTGATGAGGCACTAATACATGAGTGTGTTTTTTGTCAATTTATGAAGAATTTTCATGGATCCCGATAACCTGCCTTGTCTATATATGAGATGATGTGTGCATTCCCACAATACCAACATCCCTTGATTTAAATGGATATAGTATTTTAGGCTTTTTTATATTGTTTGAGACTACTATATCGATCATTGAGCATCTAGAGTAACCTCTAGAGAGGATATTTGAACTCATAACTTACATTATTTGAGGAGAAGCAATTTTCAAGTGGGTATTATGTACCAGGATGACTGGATATGATATATGAATTATCTAGATTTAAAAAACATATTCAATAATTAAAATTCTCCAATAATCTAAGGGAAGAGGGGTTATGTGATTTAATAAATCTGAATTGGGCTGTGAGGAATGTAATTAAGTAGTTGGTATTATTTACATATATGCTTCATTTTGCTCTGATATATCATTCTAATGAGGCATAGAGGTTGATATGACTCAAGGAAGGTATCTGAAAAGTCTTTTAATCTCTATTCATTAATCTTAGGTCGACTATGATTATTGATATTGTGAATCAAGATTTTACATAAAGAATATCCTCAAGGATGATTTGGTGGATAGTAGAGAAGTATAGTCTCTCAAATCAATAGTATGATGTCTAGTGGCCAAAAGAAATGTTTTTTGGTTTCCTATGAGATGTGTAATATCCAGACAATAAGTATTATAGCTCTTACATTTTCATAAAATTAGAAGACTTAGAAATATGATGAATTAGTGAGATCGCCACCCATTCTTGTGTCAGGATTGTGGAACAATGGGTAACGTGAAACACAGTTGTTGGACCTTCCCTCTAGCAAATGGATTTTTGGGGTCAGATATAACAACATATTTAGGATCATCATTCATTGATCCACACAAGAATGGGAGTAGGAGTAGTGTGAGTCAATAAGACTGTGGTCATGGGGGAATGGTTGAGGGGGCCAAGAACAAGTTTTGCTGAGATAATAGTGTGGGCCTAATCCTGGTAGTGTTGTTGAAACATAAGGTATCGATTTAGGCTCGGTATATTATGTGTAGAAAACGCCAAAGGAGTAGGGAACTAGACAATCTACGGTGAAAGTTATTATATTATTAACTATTATAGTAATTTATTTCCAAAAAACATACCATGACACCCACCAGATCGTGAGGTGGATTTATCCATAGAACTCATAACTAGAGACACTATTATGTCAAAATATCAACACGTGATGGATGAAATTGAAATTGAGGTGTTAAATAAAAATATACAAGAACTTTTGGGAAATTTTTGCACATTACTTAGTGCATCAACTTTGTGTGAAATAGTTAACATTTTAATGAAAAGGGATGGGTAAATGTGGATGTGTATATATTACAAGAAGAAATAAAATATAACTGTAATGAAGATTTTTCATCTTCCATGGATTGATGACTTATTTGATCAAATATGACAATCTCAGTATGTCTCAAAGGTAGTTCTTAATTCTGGATAACATCAACTAATGGTGATGTTGGATGATATTTAGAATAATTATTTCAATATAAGGTATGGTCATTTTGAGTTCTTAGTAACACCCTTTAGACATAAAAATAAATATTAATTATTATTGGATATTATAGATAGTGTCATTATAGATTAAGTTTACAAAATTTGGTTTGTGTTAATTGGTGATATTCACATCTACTCCAAGGTAAAGTATTAACATGAAGAACATATAAGGAATACTGATGAAACATTTTATAATGATTAATTGGATTCCATGTCCTATAAATGTGACTTTTCAAATAATCTTGATGCATTCATTGGTAAGATGATATCATTTTAGTGAATTATTATGGATCCTTTGAAAAAAAAATTAATCAAGATATGGTTTTGTCCCACCGGTGTCAATGAAATAATTAGTTTTTTTGGATTATCTATGTACTATTAATGTTGAGAGGGTAATTTTTCAAAAATGTATGACTGAATAACATAGTTAACATGGAAAGGGGTAAATTATGTCTGCATAGATGAATATGAAAAAATATTAATCGTACCCATGAAGAGACTAATCACTTCAACTATACTCAAACTATCAACAAGTGGATACTATTTTGTTGTCTAGAGTGATGCATTAAACAAATTCTTGGGTTGTAAAATCATAAAGAATGAAAAAGTTCTATCATATGGTCACATTAGTTGATGATCCTTGATTAATACTACCCAACACATGATCTAGAGCTATCATTTGTAATCATTTCCTTGAGTATTATTGGCACACCCTCTATAGCGGGATGTGTGAAATATATACCATTTCAAGAGTCTAAATTATATATTCACACATAATGACATCAATATAATTCTATGGAGAGGGATAGAGATAATCAATGACTTTTACTTCCTGATTCATGAGTATTTGGGAAAAGGAAAACATGGTTTCTAATACTATGAGAAAAGATTAATCGACTACCCTATCAATGATGTGGATTGAAAAAGGCATGATATTCATGGATATTAAGAGGATTAATTTGAAAATCATATTTTTTGGGAACAAATCATACCACGCCTAAGGGATTTACAAACTATATACCCAAGAGAAGATCAATGATGAAAAATGGGAATATATGGAGCTAAAAAAGAAGGTTAATGTGGTAATGGAATGAAAGATACAATAGGTCTATATCGATGATGGTGGTGTAATTTTTTTGAACAAGAATTTGTGTGCCTTCACCACCTGAGATGAATAAGGGGCTATTAGATATTTCACAAAGCACAAATTTCTCTCTCCATCCTAGAAAGAACTAGTTTTATCGTGATATTTGAGAACAGTTCTAGAAGTAAAACATAACGATAGTGATTATAGAGTATACCTCAAGCTGTTTGGTATGTCAGAAAATTAATTAAGATGCTTATATGCCTAATGTAATTATGAGACTATATCCAATAACAATGTTTATATTGGATAATATCACTGTGGTAAGCATAGAAAGTCACTAAAATTCATTCTAAATAAAAATAATACAATTTGGGTTATTGTGGATAGATTATCAAATTCATCCTACTTCACTCATGTTCATAAATATTTATCATCTAAAAAACATGCCATCATATATGTGAAGGATGTGTTGATGCAATATGGGGTTACAATTTTGATTTTATCTAACCAAAATCTTTGTTTCACATATAAATTCAAGATAATTATTCAACAAGATTTTATTACTTAATTGAGTTTATGAATGTCCTATTACCCCAATATAGATGACAAATCTAATAGTAAATTTCAGATGAAAAAGGGATGGTTGTGATCTTACTGAATTGAATTCAATGGAAGATCAGATTAGCATCTCCCATAGGTTGTTTTTTTCTATAACAACAACTTCCACATCAGTATTCATATAGATCCATATGATGTTCTATATGGAAGAGATGTAGAACTGAAACTTACTAGGATGAAGAAGGAAATCAAAATATACGTGGATGTAGTCTTCTACAAGAGATGATAGAGAAGGTTCATGACATCCAATAACATATCAATGCTTCATAGAGTCGGAAATAGTTCAATACTAACAATTGAAAAAGGGACATGAAACTTCATGTATGATATAAATTAAACCTTCGAATATCACTATGGAAGATATTCATGTAATTTGGAAATAAAGGGACGTCGAACCCCATGAACATTATACCCATTGATATCCATCATAAAATAAGAGATGTATCCTATCATGTTTCACTTACACCATGTATCACACAATTTCATGACAAGTACCATGTATATCTCCCATGGTAGTTAATAAATGTCCCTCATATACACTAAATATAGAGTTGATACAACTAGATAATGACCTCACATTTGATGATAATCTGTTGAAGATCTGGGACCATAAACAATGTCCTACACAAAAAGAAGAATCACATTTTCAAAGTGTTATGGTGGAACCATATTTATTTATAAGAATCATTGGAATTAGAGGAAGAGTTGAAAGAGAAATACCATCACCATATTTCACTATAGATTGTAAAATGTAATTTATAAGAAGAAATTTAAAAAGTGGGGATGAATGTAAGGCCCATAATTTTATCAATGAAATTTATATTATTGTACATATCTTATATGGTATAAAACGAAATCATTTCATATATAACCAAATATAAACATTATTCAAATAAAGTATGAATTAAATGATTGGAATTTATAGATATTAAAAATCTTATAGAGAGGAAATAGTAACCAATAGAATGGAATAGTATCATCACTATTAGGAATAAAAATCCAACAAATAGAATAGTAACCTCACCTATTAATGTATAAATAATTTTTTATATCTTATAAATGAAAATACCATAAATTTATATCACAGTATATGTAATGTAATTTTTCAAAAATGATAAAGTATGTGTTGGTAAATTGGTAAAATATTATTATTGAAAGAAATTTAACAAATTAATATATTGATTAAAACAAGAAAATATTTTCCAAAAATAGAAATATTAATAAATAATCAGTTTAAATATAAACATGAAGTAATTTTATGTGAAATTATTATATTTTTTAATATTTTATAAATTAGATTATAATATTAAAGTCGTAATTTTTCAAATAAACGATTATAATTTTTATAAAAATAATGGTCACATAATTATATTTTATTGTATTAAAATTCACTTAAATTATGTAATATATACAATTTAAAATATTTTGGATAATTTTTTTTCTAAAGTAGTTGTCTTTCTGGTGAGTAGTGACTATGGAAATTTACTATATAAGATGAATAAATGAAATTTTGAGTTATACATGACGTATAAATGATGAGAGAACCATAATATTTTACAGAACAATAATATTTAATATATATACTCATACATATCAATAGTATTTATTATCATGATCCCAAATAACAATTAAATGAATATAATAATAAAAAATAACCATCTTCTCCATATATATTCCCTAAAAAATAACTTATTATCATGACACCTTTGAATCCTTTAATCCCATATAAATTATTTTTAATTACCTTCCTAAACCTCCACCTCACATCAATGATCATATGGCCTCAATAAAATACCAAATCCAATTTCTTATCATGGCTCTGAAGGAGAATATGTTTAAGAGGTGAATCACACTACATTCTCTTAAAATTTATTTTCTTTTCATATTATCCCATTTCATACAATATTGAAAGTGGCATGGTAAATACATTATCATATATATAGATATATGGAAATTTTATTTTTATAATAGATTATCTATCATCAAACCTCTTCCCCTCTACATTTATTCCAAATAAGGAAAACATCATTTGTGATGTCTCGATGGACCACATTTGAAGACAATTGGTTTTAATTTTCTATTAAAACATTCACGTATGATTTTAGAACCATTAATATTGATAAAATAGATTTTAATAAAAGTATTATATCTTATTTAAGGTTATAGATATAATTTATTAACATAAAAATAAATAAAATTACATTTCATGATGGATGGAAATACTGCAAAATTAGAAAACAAATTATCAATAACATTCCTTTTAAAGAATCATACTAATATAATAAAATTATATATAGTACAATATCATATATAATAACATCATTAATAACCAATATTTTCAATTATTTAATTTTTTTTGATTTGACACAATGTTCAATACATATATTTATGTGAACAAATCATGAAAACTATGAAAACGAACACTCATCGAACAATTAAATTATGAAATCAAACTCATCAAAATGCCAATAAAAAATAAAAACATTATGATAAAATATGTAATATTATAACGGTTTCAATATTCAGTAACTAAGGAATCTAATTTTATTACCCAAGAATATACGTTAATGTGAATGAATCATTTATAAATAAGGTAAGTAGATTATCTAACCCAACTCCCTTATTTTGGGTTATAAATGTGTCTTTCCAAATATTAGTTTAGATATTACATTAATTTTTTTAATATAATTTAATTTTTTCCAAATTTATTTTTAAGATATACATATTTGAAGAATATTTTTTTAGAAATACAAAGGCTTACCGACGAACATATTCCTTCCAAAAAACATCTTTGCAATAAATGAGATAGTGTCTTCATCACTCATGATTGATAGATCTTATACCAAATATGTTTTTATCATTTTTATTTGGTAATCCCAATGATTATTAATGAATTTACTCTTTAGTAAAATATTATGAATCCTATTTCAGTCCACTAGATATTGTATTACTAAAATTTTTATATGTTCTATCATAAAAATATGATTATGTAAATGTTTTTGTGTGATGAATGGGAATCAAATTATATAGTAATCCAATGCCTTGAGTGTTCTGATGTATCTCATGAGATAATTTGAAATATTTATGAAACTGTTTCTAAATTAGTTCACAATGATGATGTTATGGTAACATATATATCTTATGCTTGATCATGATGCTATCATTGTTCACAATTATTTGTGTTATTTTATAAATAAGATGTGACATGTAATTTTTACGCATTTCTAGTTTCCATGACATTATCTGATGTTCCTCCACATGATTCTGATAATTGTCTTATTATTGTGTTTTTATGATGATGATATTTTTCACTCTATTTATATTTATTAATGTCTTATTCATCTTCTTAGATAGATTTTTTTCTCACCCCATTCTCTAATACAAATCCTTAGGTTATTATGTGTATAATGGATATCATGAAATTTTAAGGATTAATATAGAGGATATAAATAAATGTTCATTTTTTATTATTTTAAAATGTTGTATGGTCTTAGTTTTTCAATGATTATAATCTTTTGGATCCTAGATTGTTATTATTTTATATATATTATCTTTAGAATTATGTAATATTATAGTAAGGAAAAAGAGGGTCATTTTTTAGGTCAATGTAACCCATTAATAAATATATCACTAAATTCATTAATGACAGTACATTATCATTAATTATTAATTCATTTTGATACCCCTTCACTAAATATATCTATTAGAAATATATGTGTGGTCTCCAATTAAACTCCCATGTTAGGATATCTATCATCCAAAAATAACTGTAGCATTTCCATTAATGTAAACTAAAATTTACTTTTTATGTATTTCATCATAGAATAATACATTTGGAGCTAGTCCATCAATAGTATATTTTCAAATTCCACCAAAGTAATTACCACCATATTTTCAATGATATTTTACTCTCCAATGATAATATAAGAAATTATACATATTATTTATTTAAGGATTATCCCTCTCGGCATTTTTATATAAAAAAATCCTTAATTTGATTAGGTATTTATTATATATTTTTTGAAAAGGTAGATGAAATTATAGAATGGATAGAACTAAAATAAAAAAATGTACTTTTTATCTTTGATATCAAAATGAGATTACCTAACACCACATTATTTGGAACCTCTACATCAGACATTGTGATAAAAAATTTCCAATCCTTTTTACTTTAATTATGAAAATTTTGATGGTGGATTCAGTCCATTATATTATGATTTATGTATTGATTGGAAAATTTCATATGTTCTACACATATAAAGAATTGAACTGATTTCTACGCCTACACTATCTTCCCTATGATTATTTGTGTTGAGAAGATGAGGCTTCACCTCACCAAGATAATTTAATGCTATATTCTTGTCTCTTCCACATTTGAAAAATTGTCCATTACTAATAATTAAGTGCCTTAAATTATTCTGACATCATTTATAACTTATATAATGTTTCAATTTCATTCTTTATATTTCATGATCAATTTTATTTTGAGTATGGCTCAATATTTTTCTTTTTGTTATTCAACCTATATTACAGTTAAATCTCTCCAAACAATAATTAACCCTTCAAAGAACACTGCACTATATCTTAGTCAATTTCATAGTATGTATTTCCAAAAATACATTCCAAATGTGTTTTATATCCCTTGAATAATCTATATACCATTCCATTTAAAATTCACAATAATTCGAGATTTTTATCAAGAATGTCTTGTAATGTTCATATCAAATATTCAAATAGATTCATTTTTATTATTCACATGATCTAGTAATTACTTATTTATTTTTATTCATAATGAATGGGGAAAATATTTATTGAAAAAGATTACCCTAAAAACATCAAACTCTATAGAATCAACCCCTCTTATTGGATTTGTGTCTCTAATCATATTTTCACCATTGACTAACTTTTTCTTATAAAAGGTATATTTTTTTTAATTAAATGTTCAATCTCTATATAATAACCTATAGAAATACTCATCTTTATATGGATAATATACTATTTGGAAATTAATGGGTCAGGGTATCCACTAATAGAAGGTGGTCGTTTTCTGATGATGGACTCATAGAAAATTTGTTCCCTTTAAGGTGAATATGGACCCCTAACATGATTCTAGTTATTATTAAAAACATGAGTTAGCTGAATCATCATCCTCATGTAATTTTATATTATAGATTCCATTATATATACTTCTATGCATCATCTATTTAACTAATCATTTAGGATCGTCGTCATATTTACCACCATTTTTTAAAAGAAGTTAAAAAAGTGTGTGAAATGTGTTACATAAAAAAAATTTCGGTTTAATGTTATTTTATGTCATAATAATAATTCTTAGATATTCTATTTGTGGATGAAATATGTAATTTATATAAATATCCTCATGGATAATTAACTAATAGATTGTGATTAACCGAACATATACCCAAACTCTTTCAAACAAGGAGTTCAGAAAGTACCGTTGTGCTCCACTAGTTCCCAATTTTCTTTAGATAAATATTGTGTTTTAAAATGTTTCTCCTATATAAATCTAATCTAGAGCCACATCCACCTGTAGTATCCATACAATGAAGTATTTTATTGTATACCTCATACTTAAAACTCAAAATATACCAGGATTATTAACTACATTTAGACATATCCCTATTATTATTAATAATTTTTGATTTCATAAATTAGAATAAAAACTAAATTTCACATTGATGACATCTATGGAATCCATCCATTTATTACATTACCTTTTTTATTAAATTGAACAAAACTAGGTATCTTTTGATGTATAGTTTCAAAGAAATTTGATATATAATACATGAAAATATAAAACATTCACCTCATCAACCTGAAATATGTCATTATTAGTTTAGCCTATAATTCATTAACTATATCTCATAGCCTTGTAACACAAATCAAAGGAAATGGGTGAGAATTAATAACCTTAAGTGAATAAGCAAGAGATAAATATATGATGTGATCCTAAGACATTCCAATAAGAACATGAGGAATGAAAATAAGTAATGAAAATTATTTATATCATAAAAATAAGAACATGTATCATTAAATAGAATTGTAAATAGAACATAAACATTATCCAATCCTTATAATATCACTATAGTTTATAACAAATGGGTTAGAAATGAAAAGTTCCTAGTTTATTCAGGTTCGTATCATAAAACATGTCATCTCTATAGATGGAATTATTCACCCAAAGCATTAAAGATCTATACAGTCACACCCTTTATAAATATTAACTTATTTTTAGATAATATGATCTTAATAAAATGATTCTTTAAGGACACATGGAAAATAATGAATGGGTTCATATTCTAAAGCATTGTTTTTCAAAGTGTTTAAAGGAATGAACATTACATCATTATTAACCCTAAAAAATGAAATATGGGTAATATATATATATATATATATATAAATCTATAAATCATTTATGTTCTAGTTGAATTATCATGGAAATGGAATATGTTTATGAATTCCAACATGTAAAATGGTTGAAAATTTACCAATTAAAATATTAAAAAAACATAAGTATTATTACTAATATAAATCATAGAATTATAAAAGGGAAAATGATAGAGTAAATTGATATTTTAATTGAAAAACTACAAATAATATGTTAATGGTATAATAGAATGTGGGATAGTGGAGTTATTTTTCAGAAAAGAAGACAAACGACAAAAGTGAAATTTAATGGGAAAGTGATGTATGGATATCCCTTGCCATGGAGTGTTTCTATTAAATCATTCTAGATTGAAAAAATGGGGATTAAAGAAACCATTATGGAATCATGGGGAGGAGAAATGAATATAAAATCCTGGAGGATGGTATTTGTGTGAAGGTTTTGGTTGAAGTGGGAGAGTATTTACAAGAATGTGGCCGTTTGTCTAATAATCTACAAATATAGGTCATGGAAATCTTTGTTGCAGGAAATGAAAAATCATTGTCTTGTTTGTAGTTTATGGATAGGATTTCGGACATTTTAGTCACATTTTTAGGATATTTCAATCCACTGTAACCAAATCATTTTTTATACTATTTTATAAATTTAATGTTTAATTCTACACAAAATAATTATTTTAAAATCACATTTTACATTTTAGACATTGGAATGTAACTTATAGGATAACAAGTTGATTAATATCCAATAAAATAATAATATTAGTATAAAAATAAATTATTTTACTATTTTGGTTGTGTTTAATAAATTATTAATTAATTTTTAAATAAATATGAAGACACAATACATTCTGAAACCCCAAACCCGTAATTGTACAATTCACATAAATATAAATTATTTTGGAAAATTCAGAATAATTAACCCTAATATAATTTTGACGTGTTGATTTAATGTATAATATATATTTAAAGAAAATAATTTTCAAAATATTTGAATACTATAATTTAAATATAAATATCATTATTTATTCAAAAATTTCATTTTTCAGTCAAAATAAATTTTTCGACAAGTATGAAAATTTCCATGGAATTTATAAAATTATTTTATCATTTTTATTTAAATAATATTTTATTTAAAAATTATAAATAAAATAAAAAAATATTTAGAATTCATTAATTTATGATAGAAATGTTTGCCTCTTCAAAAATTATTATTAATTTTTATTTGTTTCATGAAATCAATTTATAACATTCCTTTCAGTTAAAGAAATATATTTTTTATGAAAAACTATTCGAATAATGTAATTGATAATATAAAACTTTTATTTACAAGATGTATATACACATTGAGAGACTAATTTATGGACATTTAACCAATTTTTCACTCATGTATGCCTTAAGGGTAACGTGTTTGATAGCGGTTGTATCATGGGGTGGCTCAGATAACAATGACCAAGGGGAAATGTCTACTAACATGAATTTATCCTATAGGTGATTTCATTCTAGTTTTAGTTGTTGAAGATTTTCATGGGAATGGTTAGGAGAAATCCCTATTGATTTTACCCCTTTAACAAATTGTTATAAATGAGCATCAAAAAACCTGAATCTAATAGTTTAGGCCTTCAATTATCTTATCTATATCAGTTATATTTTTTGATTACTACCTATAAACCCTAATTATAATATTAAAACTATCACCTATAGGTGTATTTTCTTGAAAAAATACAAATTATAATATTGACTAAATATCATTTAATATTCAATTCCCAATATTCACATATCGCATTATACCTTATAAATAATTATTTAATCATTTAGTCAATGTTTATTATAATTATTCATAAGAATATATTTTTATTTTATCAAATTTTATTTTGTTTAATAATATATTTCATTATTAGTAGGGTATTTTCTATGGGGGTAATGAATATAACAAATTGGGGTGATACATTTAATCCCATTTTAGCTATTCAATTTGATATTTTTCTCCATTAGTAATGTATGGAATTTTTATAGGAATCATAATTGGTTAATGGAATGATCATTTTTAATGATATAATTTTTTGTTGGTTTCTCTATAATTTTGACATTTACACTATTTTATAATATATTACACACATCTATTCAGGAAACAAATATCAATTAAAAGCATGGGTCATTACACATTTTCACTTCTATGTCGGAGGTGTACATTTTTTATAAATATATTGAATTTTATTAGTTTGGTTATTACTAAAATTTCATTATGAACCCAATAATGGTTGTGTATTGGTGTGGCTAATTTTCCACCCTAGTTTTACTTTTTTCTCTATTTCCATATCAAATTAATCATTTTGTGATTTTTTTCCATTTTCATCTTAAAGTAAATATTTTTATACCCACTGTATAGTTATTTCACCTTGTTTCCACATTACATAAATCAATTTAAGATTTTTTATTTTATTAATGTAACAGTCTTTTAACATATATAAATATTAGAAACCTATATAGTGATGGACACATACTCAATATATTGAAGTACATAATGATGCATATACCAAGAGACCATTGAGGTAAATATTTCAATTGGAAAAGTAAAAAATCCTTTTTCTATGTAATCATGTAGATTAAAACCATAATAAAAAACCCAAAATGTTATTTGAATGGTGATATGTGAGACCCCATCAGATAAGTGTGTATTAGAATCACCATTATATGAGTATTGTATTGTGAGATCCCCATTTCAAGTAGTGATATGTAAAACCCCCTTTTGAAAGGAGATATATTGTTATTATGCAATGTTTTAGCATAGTATGAGCACCCCTTTAATGAGTAACATAATTAATGCTCCCTTATATAATCTATGATTTGAGAAAAAAATTAGAATGACCTATGAAAAATCTATTGTTGGAACATTCTCCATCAGGAAATCATGATTTATGTCATATGACTATATACTAAAATATGATGGCTTCACCCAATCACATCTAGATGAGATAAGTGATAGGCTATGGTCTAAGGCCTTAATCCTAGTTTCTTCGACCCCATCAGATAACCCCATGAAATATTTCGGACATAATTTTTAAAATATTATAATTATAGGCTATATATGTGGAATAACTAGTATCCCAAACCATCACCAAAATAATTCCGTGAATAATATATATCTCATGAGTTCTCAATTCCAGTCAATTAAATATTATCATATTGGATTCCATATTTATGGGATACCATATATGTGTATTCCCATACATATCAAACAATTCTCCAAATTCATTAACCAGAATGTGTACACATGTGTAGAATCACTTTTTATGGCCCATACATCCTCCTTGAGTCGATATATTTCATTAAGCTCCAACATTATCTAGATTATATATACTCCAACGATATATTATCATTCAAATCATGATGATATACTCCTTATGTTTTATTTATTATCTTATTTTCAATAAAATCATCATAATTATATTTTATAATACTTTTACAAGGTGTGTTCCCTACTAAATATCTAACATGAGTAATTTATATGTCCAAGTATCTCATAGGTTAGCTAATTTGTAAACCATGATTTGTCTCATATTCCCCTTTTACAACATAAAAATGATAAACATGGATCATATTAGGTGTATTACCCAGCAATACATTTTCATGATTCTCGTACTATAATATAAATATTTGGTAATAATACTTTTGTAATCCCCAAACAATTTCCATGAGTAGATATAATCAAAATGGTTATCATATGTGTTAGTCCCCTTAGGTGAATTCTTAAACCCTAATTCACTGGATATATCATGTGTATTAACAACTTATTGTATTTTTTTTTATGAATTATATGGAATATGTATTCTTATATATGAGACTTAGTAGGGGTAATCCACATTCTGTTATTAAACCTGTGAGCCAAATTTCAGTTTACACAACTCAATATATAGATTATGTGTAACCACATTCAACAACTAATTTTTTACTCCAGTGAAATTTTACAAATTATAAAATATATATTCGCTATGAATACATGATTGAAAAGGGATTGGTTTGTTATTTGATCATTATATTTTAAGAATTTATAATCATTAAAGTATTAACCTTCAACGCTAAGCATAATGATTTTAAAATATATACCTCATCTCTTTTCCAAAAGACGTAAAATAGCATAGGACATCCATCACATATAACCTTAAACTATGACACCTGAAATGTGTTATCTTATATTAATTTCCACTATGATAATCAGATCCCTCTCTGAGGATTGATCCCAAAATTCATAAGTGATTAATTTTCTATTTTTGTTATGAGAATAAGATGAGGCATCTTATGTTTAGATGAGGAACGTCTTTACATTACACTATATAATTATTTGTTTAGATTATCATCTTTGATTTCAAATATTGATTTAGTTGATATACTTCTTCCAGATATGAAAATGTTTAGTTCACTTGGTGTAGTCCTCTACATGAAATAACTATCTTTAATTTGGTGAGCATAAGAACTCCCTCAACTAAAATTATTATCATGAATAATCCATCTATAAGGATAATCTTGGAATTCATCAATTTATTTCTATGATATTATAAAAACATTTTCACATTTATTGAAACATATTTTGGGAAAAATATAAATTCCAACTCATGAATAATTCAACCCAAATCATTTCTAGTATCATTTCACTATGTAGTCCTTAGTTCAAGACCACACCAAAATCAATATTTTTTTTGTATTTTCTACTGACACTTTTAAGGGGTAAGTGTAAAACCTAACAAAAAAAAACCAAAAACAACCCAACAAGAAAATTACAGCATACAACATTCAAATTTCAAAATGAAACACATTGCAAATCCCATAATGCCATTACTACATTCCAAAACTCGACAACATTCAAAATTCAAAAAATAAACAGATCCACTGTGTGTCACATGCCTTTCTCAATCCACGTATCGACTACCATCATGACTCCACCCTACCAAAGCGGCCTCAAACTGTGAGCACCGCATCAGCCGGTCACTTTGACACTTTCCACCATCAATGTCAGTAAACCACATTTGTTGTCACCAATATACATCACCGCCAGAGCCGATTATCCGAACACATAGCGCCGATACACCACCATCATCGGCTGCCCCTCACTGCCAGCATTGATCAACACCTTTGTCGCCGAGAAAGTAACCATCATTCAAAACCCCATCTGAGAACTTCATCGTTGCCGCTGTGAAACAAAACATCAAAAACACTAATCTTCACCATCGATGATTCCAACACCGTTGTCGTCGTCCTCATCTATTCAACATCGTCGTCTTCATCCTCATTTAGTCAACACCGTTATCATAGAATCCATCAAAAATCACCACCAGATCCAAAAAAACCGCCACCAGCGTCTCCGAATGATATCGGAAATGAAAAATAAATTCACTGCCATCAAGAAAGAAGATAAACAAGAAAGGAACCCAGAAGAAGTCAGAGGAAAAACCCAAAAGGAACCTCAACTACCACAAACCGTATGGCCCAAAAACGTGTGTGCCCATCGCTCCGACTCCTACCTGGAGAGAAGCGGTGGAACCGTAGGTCAGAGCGTGTTTCAACGGCCGAGGAAGAAAGACCGACTTGGGAAGCATCTGGAAACCCAACTACCACCAAACCACAATCCCAAAGTCTCAGAAAAACTCCACACCATCCCCAAAATGATGAGGAAAGAATAAATTTAAGACCAGAGCTGGTTAAGGAGGCAGAGGGTGACCAAACACAATCCTTCGATGGAAGAAACAAGAGAACCACAACAAAAAGTCCGCAACAGCAAGCACCAGAGGGGAGGGGGAGATCAGAGGGGAGAAGCCTAGAGTGAATGGCAGAAGCCGAGGGATAGATATGAAACCCTAGATGAAAAAAATATGATAGCGGGGAGCACCATCTATGGAGAGCGCGAAGAGCGCTCCATAGTTTAAGACATTTAAAAATATATAGAGTTTATTGTCTTGTATATTTAAATAATATGTATATCCATAAAGTGTTATACTAGATGATATGGTTTGTTATTACCTTCATACATATATTTTTGAATTCCCCTCATGGGTCCAATTGAAACTCCACAATAGAAACCTCTTCACAAGATGTCCTATAACTCTAGAGATCCCTTATATTCTATAATATACCAAATCAGAATGAAATATTTAAAGAAATATGAAAAATAATTAACAAAAAAGATGTCTACTTATCAAAATGTTTTCAAATGGATCAATGAAATTGGGGTAACTGTACCCATATTGATATTTATAAGGGATTCATGAAATATTTTAAATCTATTAGATAGTATGTGATTTGGATAAAATATCATTGAAAACACTTGATAATCCCAATATCCCTCCACAACCACTGCCAATGTGTATTGTACATCATCACTTATAAAAACCACCTCAGTAACTACCTACTATTTGGTATTAATGAATGCATCAGTATTCATACTGAACCATTATTGATGTCTAAGCCTTTATAGTTTCTATTAGAAATAAAGATCCAACAAATTTCCATTCCATTCACACGGTTTTTTATGGTTACCAAGACTAACACTTCAATAACATGTCATAGAAACCACTTCCATTAAATGTTTTTAATATAATGTGATATTAAAAACCGTTATAAACATAATTTTTAGTTTAAAATTGCTCCTAATATTGTTTCACACATTATAATGAAATAATGGTATATTTTTAGTTATTATTATAATTATTTTTATTTATTCATAAACTTATCAAAATTTTATGATAAATGAAGAAGAATAGATTCTCTTTTGGACTAAAAATAATTAATACTCAACTCCCTAAAGAGGGAAATAAAAACAAGAATGGGTTGATATGTAATTATAATTAATAGAGAAGAAAAGAGTACTTTCTTAATTAATATATCATGGGAACAATGGAAATAAAAATTATGGGAGGTGTAACATTTTGAAAAGGATATAGAACTAGAACATTTTTCTATATGAAATGATAAATGGGTAATATTATCAAATGTGAAAACATATTTGATAAGATATAAGAGTTGAAAAAGGAGACATAAAACAAGATCAATGATTTCATAAAATAATAATATAACATTGAAATAGAGTATTTAATAATATATAAGTATTCAAAACAAAATACTATGGTAATTACTTTTTTATTCTAATGACATTGTTTTCAAAAGAGGAGACACCATGAACCCTTATAAGATTGGGAACAGAATTTTGTATCATATTGGCCTTGATATACTACCTATGAAACCAATTATTGTTGATAAACTAAACATGTACACTCTTGGGATTATAATAAAACCCAAATACTTTCGTGGACTTGGTCTAAAATTTATAGACCATTTAGTTCATTGGAAAAAACATAGTAACACTTAATTTATTTGACTATAACCCATGTAACAAATTTTTCTCCTGATACGTTACTTGAACCATCAAGGGATTACATTACAACCAATATTATTTCATGGTCTTCTGATATATATTTTATACCCACATTGGTTTTGGTTACAACACCTGTATAATATTAATTATCGAATACAACACATGTAAACTCATTTAGATCATGAATTATAAAACAACTAATTATGTATTTTAGGGAGATAGAATACACAACACTCATTCACCTATAAATATGGGTGCCAATTGAAAAAAAATAATTCATCACATCAAAATGCGGTCATGATAATAAAAGTGGATTTTTTTAAAATTTTAGATCATTCACCAAAAGTATGTTAAAGAATGTAAATAATTTATCCCTAAAAAAATATCACAAAAAATTTTTATATCATAAAAATATTTATAGGTAGATTAATGAAAATTAAAATTTATCAAAATAATATTATTAGTTAAAAATATGAAAATTCTAGAAAAACCATGAATGTTTTTTTAATTTGTTTTCTACATTATCATAAAGGTTGATGTTGTAGATCCCATTATAAATTTATTTTCAAATTAATGATGTGAAAACATTTGATATATATTACATTTCTAACGAATATTTAATTATGAATCCCTAAAAATACATAATTATTTAAAAATGTTTTACCAAATGCTACATAAATTAAATAAATTTTAACATGGTTATTTTTGGATGGTTATTTAAATCTGATATAATGATTTTAAAATGATAAATTGAAATAATTTTTAAAAAAAAATAACAAAAATTCCTCATTAATAGTGGATTAAAAATGAATAAGGGATTTTAAAATATAATATAAAATTGATGATAAAAGTTTTTTACATTAATTAAAAGTAAAAACATTCAAATTTATTGAAATATTTTAGATAAAAATTTAAATCAAATAAATATTTACCAATAGTTAATTTAGAAAAGAGATGTTGAAAAATATTAAGGCCACATTAGATGTAATAGATATAAAAACTATTGATAGAAAATAGATGATGGAATAATGATCTTGTAAATAATATAAATACTCCATTTTAATAAGATGTGTATTATTTTTAAATCATTCTTGTATTATTGGGAATGATATTCACTGAGAAATCAAATTTTAGTAAAAAAATTTAATTTAAAAATATTGAAAAGAGAATATATGGGATAACACTATAACTAGATGATTTTCTCAACATTAGAATATCAATGATTATGGAATACAATTTTTCATAACTTTTTGAAATTTGGGATAACTAAAACACTTTATGAAATAATAATTTCTTAAGAATGGTACCCTTGAAAATTTTAAAATATTATAGAAGTGAAAATAACAATAAAACTGATTATTGGTATTATATAAAAAATCCATGATGTGAATCTTCCCAACGTATATGAAATATTATCTAGAAAAAAATCATTACTCAATAAATGGGAATTGAGTTTCCAATAATAGCTATAAAATAATGTAAATTATATTTCTAAATAAATGATATAAATAAGATGTGATGGATTTTTCAATTTAATATATAACTTGAGAAAAAAATTCTCATTCCATTGATAGAGAATATGAAAAAAGGGATTGAAGTGTTGATTACATATCGTATCTCAATGAAAGAGAATATTAATGAATGAAACATAATATTGGGTAAATATTAATTCAATACATGTTCCTAAAACATTAATTAATCAATCAATACATATTTTAAATATAAATAACAATATATAACCTCAATATTTTAATTATCATTTCAAATTTTTTAATATAATTATATGTTTAATAAGTTGTATTCACTTATAGTTATTACTGAAGATTGTTCCATCAACATCTATCAGACAACCTCATAATAATGACTACCATCAAATTTTATATGAATAGATCAATAATATCCAAAATTAAAGACTATTATGACTTTATATTTACTATAGTAAAAATTTTATGTTTTCCATAGGTTTTTAAAAACATTACTTATGTTTTGAAATGTTCCTTGATAATTTAATTTTAGGTTTTCATGATTACTATTATAGTTTATTACTATCACAATCATAATTTTCATTATTATCTTCAATTAATTTTAAAACTATTGTAAATGCATGTTTTCCAAACACTTTGGGGCCAACAGTTTAGTCAAACTATTGGTATACTGTTTTTAGAATGAATCTTTCCCAACAATTTACTCAAACCATTGGTAAATAATTAGTTTTTATAATGTATACCTTCTGTTTTTTAAAACCATTTGTTAATATTATATTTACCAACAATTTTCCAAAAACATTGTGAATGTTTTTCTAAAAATGCATATCAGATTCAATTCCCCCATCTGCGCGATTCCATCCCTAAACTGAATCTATCATGATGTTGTATCTTTACCCTAGGATATGAAACTCCTTCCACCTAATTTATCCATATTCATTGAAGAAATTTTTTATTCCTACAATTCAAATATGTATGTTTTATCTTTGTTTTAATGTTCAGAATCTATTTTTTTGTTTTGTGTTTTGATTTAGCCTAAACAAGAGGTCTGTGCGGTCTGTGGCCTGGTATACCGAACAATTTGATTTGTATTCTATTTTTGTTCTACAATTCAAGTTACATGATTGTGTTAATCATATTTATTTTAGGTCTTCATATCCACTCCTTATTTGTAGGTATCATGAACCATTTGAACTAATGGAGGTGCTAGTGGGTTGTATCTACACTCAGTGATAGTAAATTTTTTGTTTATTCAAATTTCTTCAAGGTGGGTAGTGGATATAGTGATGGTACATGGGAGTTTATTGGGGATGTTTTGGGTAGTGGTGTTGGTGGTCTTCCATTTTTTAGTGGGGTCATACGGTAGTTTTTATGGACATTAAAATTGAAGAAAATTGGATTTGTATTTTGTATTTAATGTATTTGTTAAAGTATAAAATGAAAAGGGTGGTGATATTGGAGATGAATTGACTATTGGTTGGGTGAGGTATTGAAATTATTATGTTGTTTGGATTGGGTATAGGTAATTTTCTAGGTATCATATAGGTATTTTCTCCCCGGAACACCCCACCCGACCCCACACACACCCCCACTCCTTGGACAACCCCAACCCCTGGACACTCCCACCCCACCACCACCGTGGAATCCCCCTGGACACACCCACCTCCAATTCACACCCCCACAACCCTAGAAACAACCACCCCCCTTGGACAGCCCACCCTGGCCACACCATACTATAATGGACACACCCCCCCTAGACACCCCTCTCCCCTTATAGACACCCCAACCCCCCTAGACACCCCCACCCCTGGACATCCACCACCCACCTGGACACCCCAACCCCCTTTAATATCTTCCCTATATAACCCCCACCCAATGGACACCCCCACCCCCTAGACAGCCCCACCCCCTGGACACCCCCACCCCCCAAACACCCCACCCCCGTGACATGCCAACTGATCCGGAGACCCCCACCTCCGTGGACAACCCCAACCCCCTAGACATACCCCACCCCCTAGAAACCCCATCCCCTTCGACAACCCCCATGAAACCAAACCACCCCTTAATTACCACAACCCCCCTACACACCCCCACCCCCTGGACAGCTACCACCCCCTGGACACCCTCACCAACTTGGACAACCCCAAACCTAAGATATCCCCATGGACACCACCCCACCACTGGAAACACTAAACCCCCTAGACACGCCACCCCCTTGGACATACCCCACCCACATGGATAGCTCCTCACCCCCTAGACACCCCACTACGAGAAATGGTGGTTTTCTCAATGGATATATACCAACGGTTTGAAGAAACCATTGGTATACTGTAAATAAATCCACATTTGCCAAAGGTTTTCTCAAACCGTTGGAAAAAGTAATAATATAGTTACTATTTCCCAATTATTTGAAAAACCCATTCGGAAATATTTATTTCATCTAACATATAACAATAGTTTTACTAAACCCTTGGTAAAGATAGAATTTCCAAACAATTTTTAAAAACTGTTGGGAAAGTTTCCCATATATACCCTGTGCATCAACTCCCACTCGGCCCGATTGTATACCTAATCCAGAGCTCCTCTTGAAGTCTTCTCGGTCGTGAAACTCCATCAGGCTGTATATACCTCTTCAATTAAAAAATTTTCTTTTAAACTTTAAAATAGTAACTGTTAACTTAGCTTTTGTGTTATTACTATTTTTTCTTTTTTTTGTTGTTTTGATTTCTGCAAAATTAGAGTTATTGTTGTCTTCGGAGTACCGAACCCTTTGGTTTGTTTTATGTATTTTTGTTCTACATTTTAATCATGTTAAAGGGATTGTTTAGTGTGTTTTGTTTACTGTAGGGGGTGGGGGGTAAAGAGTTTGATTTTTGTTTTTTGAACATTATTTTGTTATAAATTGGATTTGGATTTTTGCGTTGGTTGGATGATGGATTAGAATTGTGAACACCCCCACCCCCAACCCCTACACACCTCCCACCCCCTAGACAGCCACCCCCACCCCCTAGATACCCCCAATGGACATCCCCACATCACCCCTTAACCCCCACCCCCTGAAGACCCCCTCTCATTAGACTGATCCCTTCCCCCACCCCCTGGACACCCCACCCCCACCATCCCTGGACACCCCTCACCTCTAATGGACAAACCTACCCCCTGGACACCCCACTCCCCCACACCTAGGACACCCCACCATTTGGAAATCCCACTCCCCCACCCCTTGGACACCCCCACCCTATGGAAGGCCCCCTCCCCCACCCCATTGGACACCCGCACCCCCTAGACACCCTCATCCTAAACGTCCCTGGACACCCCTAACCCCCAATGTATAGCCCCCACCACCCCCTTGGACAACCCCCCAGCCCACAACCACCCCCACCACCACTAGACACCCCCACCACCCCTAGAAACCCCACCCCCTGGACACCCTCCACCCCCTAGGACAGTCCCCCCCTATACAGCCCCCCCCTGGACACCCCCACAAATCCTAGACACAACCGCACCTCCTAAGTGGCTAACCCAATTTTTAAAATGGAATTAACAATGTACATGATTTCTCCTATTCCCAATGACATTTTCTAAGTAACCTATAGAACCTTATAAATTGAATTTTTCATGATTTGAAAAATTGAATTTTTCATATTTTGATAAATTGAATTTTCCATGTTTTGATAAATTGAAAGGGTTGTTTGGAATGAAATGAATAATGCATAATTGTTTGGCGTCCATAATGTATAAAATGATTTTATAAAAAAATACACAAAGGGGGGCTGCCAACGGTGTAGGGGACTGTCGAGGAGTGGGGAATGTCCAGGTGGGGGTGGGTTGTCCAGGGGTAGGGGGGATCAGGGGGTAGTGTGGGCTATAGCCATGTGGGGGAGGGGTGGGGGGATGGGTTACCCCAAGGAGGGGTGTGGGATATCTAGGGGGTTAGGGTGGGGTGTCCAAGTGGGGGAGGGGTGTGGGGTGTCCAGGGAAGGGGGTTTCTGTCTATGTGGGGGGGGGATCTCCAGGTGGGGTGGTGGCTGTCTATGTCTGGGGGGGCTACAGAGGATGATGTGTGGGATATCATGGGAGGGGGTTGGTTGTCCTGGGGGGGGGCTATCCAGGTTGGGGAGGGGGTTTGGGTTGTCCATGGATGGGGGTCTGTCTAGTGGGGGGTGGGGCGTCAGCTATCTAGGTGGGGGTGGGTATGGGGGTTGTAGGGGAGGTGGTGTGGGCTGTCCATGGAGGGGGTGGGTTTTCTAGGGGTGGTGGTGGGTGAGAAATCTTGGTGGGGGAGTGGGTGTGGGCTGTCAAGGGGGTGGGATATCTTGGTGGGGGGGGGAGTGGGTGTTGGTTTTTTAGGGAAAAGGAGGTGGGTTGTCTGGGTGTGGTGGGGGGGGGTCCAGGTGGGATGTGGGGCTATTCGTGGGGCGTGCAGGGGGGTAGGGGATGTTAGGGTGTTGGGAGTGTCGGATGTCTAGGTGGGAGGGTGGGTTGTCCACTCTGATACTCTACAAAAAAATTGGAATTAAATATAACTAATGTATAGTTGATTTCACATGTTAATACTTTTCTGGAAGTTCCACACCCACACCCACTCTTACACTTCTATGAAGAAGTGATTTCTATAACGAAATATCACTTAGGTTCTTATCCACTATCAATATTAATCTCATACATATTTAACATTTGGACAACTCCATATCACCTAATGATATAACAAGGCTCATAATCTTATGAGTAGTGTCCCATCAAAACATGGCTCAAAAAATCTGATCCACGTATAATAATTGGTGGTGTGTTTACAATTGGGTGTGTTGTGATTTATATATATGATATTCATGGTTTACACCACCAATCTTCTTGGTTATCTATAATAGTCTTGAAATCATGAAAAAATTGGATAAAGATTGGATTTTACGACCCTAGTTTAGGGGAGGAAACCCCCACACCTTGGATAGCCCCCCGCCCACCACCTAGACACCCCCCTGAATAGCCATACCACCCCCTGGGATAGCCCTTCCACCCCCGTGGACAAACCGTCCACCCCCCGTGGACACCCTGTACCCCCCCATGGACACACTGTACCCCCTGGACAGCCCGGTCACCCCCGCGGACAGCCCTCCCACCCACTACATACCCCCTGGATAGACCCACCACCCCCTAGAGTGCCTGGACACCCGCTAGAAACCTCATACACCATGGACAACCGCCACACCCTAGAGATCCCCCTACCCCCAGACCCCCAACCCTTATAGACCCCACAACCACCCCCGCAGACAGCCCGTACACACCCTTGGACACCCCATACCCACTGGAAGCCCCCCCCCCTCCCATGGATAGCATTCCCACCCCAACTAGATACCTTGTACCCCTAGACATCCCTGTCACCCCCATGTGAAAAGCATTCCCACCCACCCCATACCCCCTGAACAGCCATGCCACCCTTGTATGTCCCACCCACTCCCCTAGGCACCTCGTACCCCCAAGATAGCCCCACCCATTGGACCCCCCCCCCAAACACCCTCAGTCCCCCTGGATAGCCCCACCACATATTTAGACAACCTGCCCACCCCCTGGACACCCCTCCCCCCATGGACAGCCCCCACCCCCATGGACATCCCGCCCACCCACCTAAACACCCACCCACCACCCCCCTATACACCCACATCCCCCGGACACCCCCACACCCAAACACCCTTGACCCCACTAGACTGCCCCACCACCATCATGGACAACCCGAACACCCCCCATGGACAGCCCACCCACCCCCTAGACACCCTGTATCCCACTAGACAACCTGCTGACCCCCTGGACTTCTCGTAACCCCTGGACCCCCCCCCCCCTCGGGACACCCCCGTCCCCCGTGGACAACCCCTCCAACCACAAGGACAGACCACCCACCCCCTGGACAACCCATACCCCTAGATAGCCCCACCACCCCTGTGGATAGCCTTCCCATGCCCCCCGGACTCCCCAACCCCTGGAAGACCCCCCCTGACACCCCTGACCCAACTAGATAGCCCCTCCAACCCAATGGACCACCCGACCACCCCCCTGTGGACAGCCCACCCACCCCCTAGACTGCCTGCCTAGCCCCTGCACACCCCGTACGCCCTTGGACAGCCCCGCAACCCCCCTGGATAGCCCACCCACCCCCTAGACACCTCGTACCCCCTTGGACATCCCCGCCCACCCCCTTGGACACCATACTAACCCCCTGGACACCTTGTACCCCCTGGACACCCCATACACCCCCATCATTGCCCCCACACCTAGAAATCCATCCACTCCCTGGACACTCACAACCCCCTTGGACAGCACCACAACCCCCATGGAATGCCCTTCCACCCCCTTCAGCAATGAATGCGATCACTCATATTATCTACAAATATATAAAATTTCATCGATCTAAAATTTAGTCAACACTTGAATAATTCTCCCCCACAAGTGTACATGATCTTTTACATTCATTTATTATTCATCAATGATATTTTGTTAT
Source organism: Viscum album (assembly GCA_963277665.1). Lineage (NCBI taxonomy): Eukaryota > Viridiplantae > Streptophyta > Magnoliopsida > Santalales > Viscaceae > Viscum > Viscum album. Next base: position 792,379,141 of record OY728138.1, read on the forward strand.
AAATATAGTATTTTTTTGTCTTTTATATTTGGATTCCCATATACAGTAGTGTGTCAATTATGGTTTCATATTAAGCGAACAATTCTCTTTTATGTAAATATATCTTCGATGAAAGTTCAAACCTATATAATTTATTTTGATGAAATGTCTTATAAAAATCGTTTTACAGAATGGATAGATGATGGATGTATGAAACCGATCATATCTCTAGTTATTTTCAAAACAATTTGGATTGATTTTTAGATTTCTCATTTCACAATGCTTCAGATTGTGGTTTCATACACTGCCCCCATTACAAGTGTGTGGGAAGACCTTGGTTGAGCCCTAAAGAAGCTACAAACCACATAACCAAATATAGTTTTCATGTAGTCTACATTTTGTGGTATCACAATGGGTGGAAAATGACATCTCAAATTGTTGATGATCCAAATGAGAGGACTGGATTGGAGAATTTGTTATATGGCTGGTTTATGTTTATTCATTGTCATGAAAAAGAATGGATTCCAACCCAAGAAGATTTAGATATGAGCACAAATGAAGCTTCTAAGGAAAATTATGATGTTTTCAGTGTGAAAAATTGAATGATAGTACCACGACTCCAGTATATTGACATTGCGGTAAAATAAAAAAATGGGATTTTTAATCCAATTGTTTCATGGGAAAATATGTAGGGATTTCTAAAACGACCATCGATTACATACTTACCTTCTTGACGAAAATAATTATAGATGATGCAGATGTTCCCTCAAACCACTCTATGGCATGGAATTTAGTTGAGGAACATGTATTATCAAGAAACAAAATTCATGCTTGCCCGAAAGATTGCAGCTTATTCGGGGAGGAAAATGCTGATGGAATGTTTGTATAAAATATGGAACATCACGATGGAAGCCAAAAGATGATGGAACACAATCATGTGTTCCATATAAACTAATGTGGCACTTTACATTGGTCCCCTGACTCTAGAATCTTTTTAGGTCTGATGAAATATCAATAAAAATGTGAAGGCATGATACTGAGAGAAAGTAGACTAATGATGATTTGGATCACCCTTCCAATGGATTTTCATGGCAGATATTTGATGCTCGATATCTTAATTTTGTAGCTGACATGCGTAATGTGTGGTTGGGTCTTTCATGTGACAGTTTTAATCTATTTGGGTTTATTCTTACATCACACAACACATGGCTGATTTTTATACTCATTTATAATCATCCCCCATGATTTTGTATGAAAAAACAATTCACTTTCGTGAGTATACTCATATCTAGCTCATCTAATCCCAGCAATGATATAGAAATATTCATGCTACCTTTAATAAATGATTTGAAACATGTTTGGGATGTGGGTGTGGGCACATACTATGCATTTTTGAAAGATAAATTTCAGATGCGTGGTGAACTTGTGTGTACAATCAATGATTTTCCTACATATGCAATGATGTTTGGATGGAGCATGAAGGGAAAACTATTACATCCTATTTTTATGAAGAATACATGATCCAGCAGATAGAAATATCATTTCAGTTTCAGTTTTATGGGAAATTGATGATTCTTTCTAATGGACCACAGGTAGAGAAATAATCGTCGAAGATTTGACGTACCATGGAGACTGATGATCCACCTCAATGTGTGTATAGAACTGATGTACTTAATGAATTATAAGACTTCTGTTTTTATATGGGAAGGGTCAAATGATATCTGTAATGACAAAGAATGTTTCCACTGAAACCTATTACTATATAAAGAAGAGATGCATCTTCTTGGATTTTCCTTATTTCTCATCCAATTTGTTACGTTATTTCTTCGACATAATGAAAATTGAAAAAAAATATATGTTAAACATTGATTTAGATTCATCTAAATGTTAAGGTAAAGACAAAATATTATTTATGGTCTCGACATGACTTGGTGGATTGGGTCATCAGACCGGAATTGCCTCTTGTGTGTATTAGTGAAAATAAATGGCAACCTCCTTGTGCTTATTATGTGTTACCACCTAAAGAAAAAAAGAAATTTCTTGATGTACTAGAGACTATTAAAGGTTCTGATGGCTATTCAAGCAATATATTCAAATGGGTCAACATAAGAGAGTTGAAGATAAAATTGTTGAAGACCTGTGATTATCACATCCTTCGGAAAGAGTTGATTCCAAGAGCAGTTTGTCATATTTTTTCCAATAATATATTGGTGGTTGTTATTTGGTTGTTCCATTTCTTTAGATATCATTGTGATAAGAATTTATCAATGTATTTCTTGAAAAAAATGTTGTCAGATGCCCCATTAATTTTGTGTGAGTTAGAGAAAATATTTCCTCTATCATTTTGCACTTGCATGTTTCATCTGACAGTCCATATTTTAACTAAAATACTTCTCGTAGGACCTATTTCATTTCATTGGATGTATCCAACTAATAGAAATATGTACACATTAAAGTGTAGTGTCTGTAACAGGAATCATCCTAAAGGTTTTATTGTGAACGGTTACTTACTCAAGAATGTATGGATTCTTGCCCTATGTATCTGTATGATCATACTATAAGAAAGAATAGACCAATGAGAAATGAAGAAGAATAGTATGATAAAATTGAACCCAGTTTTCCATCACTTCCTCAAACTTTAGGAATTCTTGATTCATATACATTGATGACATTAATCCTTGAAGAGTGGGAGATGGAACATCGAACAGTTTTGTTCAACTTTGACTTGTTCGTTTACTAAATCTTCTATGTAAATTATATATTAATATATATATATATATTAGTTAAACTATTTATATTTTTGTCTTCAGGGAACATAATGCAATGATAAGTAGAAAGAGACGTTCATTATATTTGATAAGGATGGATACTTTTTATAGAAAAGAGTTTTATGTTTGGTTAAAATTCATGGTTATAATATTACTATTAAAAATATTTAAAACAATAATTATTTATCTTTTGTATCGATTTATATTTAAGGTATTGAGTTTGCCTACTGACTCTTTCTCTGAGGACATAAGCGCTTTGTTTTTTGGTCATAATACCATGGTCCGTTATTGTTAATAAATTGTTATCAATGGGTACAGATTTATTATCACTAAATGGGAAAATAAAAAGAGAACACAACATGATGGAGTTATGGTTACTGCCACAACAGATTGTTATTCTAGTGCATCAGATAGTAGACCATGATTTGAAAATGTAGGTTATTACAGAGTCATTGAAAAAGTAATAATATTATATTATTATTCTCATGGACGAGTCACGCTGATGAAATGTAAGTGGTTTGATTCAATGAAGATGAAGGCCACATTAATGGATGATTGTGGATTTTGAGTAATTGATATCAATGCACTCTTTCTACCGATGATCCATATGTATTGACGTCAATGGGGAAACAAAATTTTTATGTCAAAGACCATCTTCGACCTGAATTTGGTGTCATTATTGATGTAATTCCAATACATATTTTTGTTGATTGTGATGATGGAATTGAAACTATCCCTACTACCATTTGAAATGATCCATTTATTACATTGGATGACTCTAATAGCTCAATTTTCAAAGTTGACTATGAACCTGAAGTTATGGTGGGAAATATATAACATCATCCATTCATGTTCTCAATTATTTTGGTTTACCTCGACTTGGGATGTTAAGGTCGGTACAATTAAAATTGATTTAATATTTATTAAAAAATGTTGTATTCAACTAGATCATTATTTTAATTTTCAATTATTATTGGTTGAAATATTATTTCAATTGCATTTTCTAATTTTGAATCGAACTGTATTCAAACCAATGAAACCAGAATTTGTAACTTCGTGACCATTTCAATGCTTCATCATTTATTTGTATAAAAGTTTTATGAATCTAATACCTCTCAATAAAAATTTACCATGTAATGAACATGATGGTTTGTATTCTTCTGCAAAATATGTATTGAAACCTACATCATCTACCTGAGCTAATGAAATTAAATTTTTTCTTATTTTCGAAAACTGCTTTACCACTTATGAATCTGGTAGATTCAATGTTCCATGATTTATATAGGCTGATGACACTTAGTAAATAACCATACAACTAAAAATTAAATTTATTTATTACATGTTTTATGATTCATTGAGTTCATTATATATTTGATCAAGCTCAGTTAAAACAATGGTTCGTTAAATTATCCATGAATCCCCCTACTCCATCTCATTTATTTTTTTTATTAGGATACACATTAGTTATCCTTTTCAATTTAATTCCATATTTGTTTTCAAATGTAGGAAATGAAACCAATTAAAGAGAAGTGATGAAAGAATATTATGGTCAACAATCATTTTATGACTGAGTTGGGTATTCCACCATTAGTTCCTACAGTGGGTATTTTATTTCTAATATATATATTTTAATATATATAATTTTATTTTATTAATTTTATATAATTTTTTTGCAGGATCCATCTATTAGGAGATAGTTATTTGATGAGCAGTCTAGTACTGGTCCCAGTACTCATGGTGTTCGTACAAGGGGGGGGGGGTATGAGAGCTAGACGATCTAGTCGGCCAACCTGATTAGACCTTGCCCCTCCCACTAGCATACCATCTATCCCACATACTTATTGCAGTGTGTCTTTAGGGACACACAATATATTTAGTCCTCCCATTTTTTCACCACAGTTTATATATGAGCCTCCTCGCCCTTCTATGCCATATCTGATGATGATTCCCACTACCCATCCAGCATTTGGCCAATCGACCCTATCTTCTTCTTTTACATATGCTTCCTTCTCTCTAGGATTTTATATTCCATATTCTTCAACACCTTCTTCCCCAGAGTCTGTCCCTAAAGAGAAAACATTGGGACCCACTCCATATATACAGGGTGTTCCATCATTTTATGTTGATCCAATGACACCCATTGATCAAACTACTGTAGGTATACATGTATAAACCTATAAAATTTTTACACCATTATTTGTTTTCATTATGACATGTATTGATATAATATTTGTTTTTCATTCATAACAGATACATCTACTGATAGAATGTGGGGGCAGGGGCGTACATGCATGCATGCGGTATGGAACTGCTGCACGCAGTTGATGGTGTATTACAATGAAGATATTCAGATGATTAAAACATTAGGGCAGCAATGTCATAGTATTTTGGCGATGCTTTCCAAATAATATGACATCATTCCTATTAGCCTTCTCTCATTGAGATAGCTTCCAAATGAAGTCAATGATAAAACCTGGGCAAAGATATGGGAAAACATTTTTTTTATTTAATACAATATATTACTATTTATATTAATTATAAATTAATATTTTGGTGTTTGCTGCGGTTTAATTTCTATGATGGTGAGTCTGCATGAAAAACACATATGTGGGATTTATGAGAGCTTTGGAGAGCTTATAATCATGAGTTGTACATTGGATGGCATGCTAGAGTGGGCACAGAGTTAGAGGCGGTCCCAGGCATGGATGATTGTCCGTTAGAATAGTGCCAATAGATGATTAATTAATGGACGACTATCCAAATTAAATTACTTATAAAATTATTGGTATAAAAATGTAAATTTTAATGTTTTTTTGTTAATAGTAATTATTTAATTTTATTTAGGATTGATCTAGAAGAAATAAAAATCATTGAAGCTGAGAAATTCATCTACAAATTGGGATGTACTACAATTACAGATCATGAGAGGTAGTAGGTATGTCAATTTATAATATTTATCTACAACTTGCCCATTCTATTGCTTCTTCCATATTTTATTTGATTTCTAAAGTTGTTATATAATTTTAGTTATGAAATTAATGTTTTTTTGGTTTCCTATTTTAAATTATGATTTCTAACATTCAATGGAATTGTAGAGGCATAAATTGAATATAGAAGGATGTGTGCCTTGAGGAAAACAGTTTTGCTCGAGTAGAAAGAATAAAGATAGAAGTGCAGTTAATCAACTGAATCAGCAAAATATTTTTTGTTTTAATTTTTATATTAAATTTTTTTTTCTATAATTTTAACTTAATAATCTATTTATATTCGAAACAAGGTGCTTTAGAGGCCCTTGATGCCCAAGATCCTGATAATTTTGTGCTAAACAATCACTTAAATCAGTTGTTCCAAGATGGGAACCCTGGTATAGTACGCTGCTAATAGGGGAAGAGTATAATTATGATGAGTATTGGACCTACTTAGGTATAAGTTGTTGTCCAATCGAGTTGAAGCATATTAAGGCATATGCAGAATAAGATGAAAAAAGGGACACAGTGACAGCAGAATAGTCTGCTTGGGAAAACACTGTATTTATGAAACTCATGGATGTTTTATGTCCAACACCTCCACCAGAAACCAACACTAATTGTGATGAATATATAAAATCAATTATTTATATATATGGTGCACCAGTAGAAGTTCTGGTTTTGGACGAGATGATGGTGAGGAGAACGCCGAGGAGGAGGAGGAGGAGGCTGAGGAGGAGGTCGAGGATGAGTACAAGGGCGAGGAGGATGGCATGGACGACGATGGGGATGACGATGATGATGAGGGTGGGTACGAGGTCAAGGAGGAGGGTGGGGAAAATGATGGAGATGATGATGAGGACAAGGGTTAGGGTGACGATGATGGTGATGATTATGATGGGGATGAGGCACAGATTGATCCATTGCATTTTTGACTGATATAGCTGACCTTTGATGTTTATTGATTAGTTGTGCCCGAATATATGTGTGATTTGGTAGGTCACATTATCTTTATTTTTTATCTATAAATAATAAAACATAACATGATGATTTTTTGTGACTAATTCACCCCTCCACTAAACAGCCCCAACCCACTGGACACCCTATACCCCCTTCATAGCCCTACCACCCCTGTGGACAACCCACCCACCCCCTAGAGAACCCCTCCCACTATGGATAGCCCCTCCCCCCCCACCCAAGACACCCTGTACCCCCAGGACAGCCCCTCCCACATATATAGATTGCCCTCCGACCCCCATGGAGACCCCCTACCCTCCTAGAAAGCCCGACCACCCCCGTGGACTACCCACCCACCCCTTGGACACCCCCTCCCATAGTGAACATCCCTCCCACCCCCACTGAACAACCCATACCCCCTAGATAGCCCTGCCCACCCCCCTTGGATAGCCCTGCCACCCCCTATACACCCCCTACCACTCTAGACAGCCTGACCACCCCCGTGGATAGCTCGACCACCCCCTGGAAACCCCCTCCTCTCCCCCCGTGGACATCCCCTATCCCCCATTGACAGCCCGCGCACCCCATGGACACCCCTACCCACCTGGACAACCTAACCACCCCCGTAGAAATCCCACACACACCCCTGGACAACCCCACCCTCCTATGGATAGCCCCCCATAGTGCAAAGCCCACCCACCCCTCTTGGACACCCCTACCCCCATGTGGACACCCCCCTGGATTGCCCTCCCCCCTCCCCTAGACTCCCCCACCCCCCTAGACAGCCCGCCCACCCCTGTGGACAGTCTTCCCACCCTTGTGGACTGCCCTCCCAACCCATGGTGAGGTCAAGATCTTACACACTAAGAGGGGGGAATCAATGATATGTTATTATTTTAATTACCATTTCTATTGAAATAAGAATTTCTCATGTTAATGAATTATAACATTTTTAGAAACAAAAAAATCACACTTCCACGTGAAATAAATTATTTAAATGGTTCACTAGTGGACAAGAATAGTTACATCCATGTTATGGTTTGGAAATAAACCAATACCACACAATCCACAATAAAAATATCCATTAGTGTGGGTAAAAACAAGTTTAATATACAGCTACAGTAATGTATCTCTATGATAAATACAACTAAGCATGTTATTATAATTGAAAAATTGTGTTGTACATGATTGTGTAACATGTAAAGAACCTTTCACCAATTTATTCAAAACATGTTACTCTTATTTAACTTTATACTTTGATAACTATTGAAAGCATTATTCACACCTGGGTACAGCCCGCCCACCACCTAGACATCTCCTACCCCCCCCCCCCCCCTGAACAGCCTGATCACCCACGTAGATAGCCCGCCCACCCCCTGGACACCCCCACCCCCTAGAAAGCCCCCACAATCCCATGGACACAACTCCACCACCCTGTACACCACCGCACCTCCATGGAAACCCCCCCCCCCCCCCACCCACCCCATGGACACCATGTACCCCCTGGTCATCATTGTCACCCATGTGGATAGCCAGCCCACCCCCTAAACAAACCCTCCTCTTGTAGACAACCTCCCCACCCCATGGACACCCCTTCCGCTCTAGATAGCCTCGCCCACCCCATGGACACCCCATACCCCCTGTACAGCCCCGCCCACCCCCAAGGACAATCTCACCCACCCCCATGGACAACACCATCCATCCCCTGGATAGCTCCCACCCCCGTGGACAGCCCCTCCCACCACCTGCATAGCACCGCCCACCACCTGGACATCCCTACCCCATGTGGACAACCTGCCTACCCCCTTGGACACCCCTTACCTTTCTGGACTACCCCTCCCACCCCCATGGACACCCACTACCCCCGCAACATCACCCCACCCCCTGGACACCCCTGACACCCAAGACAGTCCTACCACTACAGTGGAACCCCACCCCCTGGACAGTCCCCCCCAGACAGCCCTCACCCATGTGGACACCACCCCACCCCCTTGGACTACTCCCAACCACTGGACCCCCACCCCCTAGACACCACCCCACCCACTGGACACCCCAACCCCTAGAATTCCACACAACGCCCTGGACACCACCCCACCCCCCTTGGACACCACCATTGACACCCCCCCCCAGTACCCTAGACAACCCCCACCCCTTGGACACCCCCATCCCCCCAAACACCCCTACCCCTCTGGACACCCCTACATCCCTTGGATAGCCATCCCAAACCCCTGAACTTCCCCCAACCCCCTGAATTATAAATTAACTTCTTTATGTATTTAATTAACTTATGAATTATATATTAATGGTGTATGGGTATACTTGATGTATGTGTATACTTGTTATAATTACCTTATGAGTTATGTGTTAATTATGTATGTGTGTAGAGGGTAAATAAATACAAAATTGGAGGTAATCATATTTATGTTTGAATTATGTGTTGGATGAATTCTATATGAATTCATATATAATTCTATATTTATTATGTAGGGGTACTTGTTAATATTTAATTTTTTTACTTGTTGTATGTGTATGTATTTTGTATATATTCTATTGTTTATGAATTTTTCAGTCCTTCTGGTGGAATTGATGGATTACTGGTAGAATTGATGCAGGTGCACATGGGAGGCTAGCAAGCCGGCATGCTGCTGCAGGTATAATAAAGATATGCCCATGGTTCAAAACTGTACTATATGTGTAAAACCAGAACTTATTCCAACAGTTTACATAAAACCATTGGCATAAGAATATTCAAATGGTTTGTAAACCGTTTTCATATATAATTTTACTTGAGCTTTACCAATGGTTTTCCACAAACCATTGGTAAAAGTATATACGACCGGTTTACAGAACCGTTGGTATAGAGATAATTCATACTATCACTCAAGGTTTAAACCGTTGGCAAACATATATACCAACGGTTTAGTAAAACCATTGGTATATACTATTTTTTTAGACATATCCCAATGGTTCTCATAGAACATTTGGGATATTTCTATCCCTACAGCTCAAGACCCAACAATTAGGACAACCGTTGGTATAGTTTATACCAACGGTTCTAAACTGGTGGTAAAGCTAAAATTTCTAGTAGGGCCCCAACCGCCTCGACACCCCCACACCCTAGACACCCCCACCCTTATGGATAGGCCCTACCCCCTAGAACACCCCCCTTGGAAACCCCCCTAGAAATCCCCCATTAACACCACCTCACCCCTGGACACCCCACACCCCTGGACACCCCCCCCCCCCCCCCGGACACCGCCAATAGACACCCCTACCCCCTGGGCACCCCTAAATCCTACTGGACAGCCCCCTGGACACCCCCAAACCCTTGGACCTCCCCACCCCACCCCCAGGACACCCCCACACAATGAATTCTTTGACATTGGGTATTCAGTGTTATGAAATATCCAAAATTTTCAAAATATTTCTATTTTTTAGAATCAAAAACTTATTTAAAAGACTCTTTACACATTCATTATCTTTGAGAAAAAAATTCTCTTTTTCATATCATAAAAAATGTTCTATTAGGTCTATTCTGTTTTCTTGTATATGAAAAATGAATAAAATCCCAAAACACATTTCACCTCTAATTTCGGAATGCATATATGAATTATTATATCTTCACAATGCTCTATTAATAAGGTATCAATCAAAGAATATTTCACTACATTAACTATAAACCCATTCCTTTACGTATATCTGAAATGGGTATATAATATCCCATTTGAAAAAAAATCAATCTCATCATTAGAAATCTCCATGTACATGGAATCATCATTCCTTTCCCAATGGAACTTTCATCTTATGACATAAAAATCTTCTTACTTCCATTTAATCATTATGGGATCATGATCCACATGGATGATTGTGATGTTTCAATCTCTGATGATTTTTTTACCATCATTTTCATATTATAGTTACCATTTATTCAGAATAGGTATTATTAATACCACTCAAATAATCAATAAAAATATAAAATTTCATAAATCTAAAATTTAATCAAATCCTGAATAATTCTCCTCCACATGTGTACATTATATTGTACACTCATCTATAGTACTTCAATGATATTCAAGACCTTATTTGATCAATTTTTGTCTCATAACACTCTCTAGATCTCACTTGATCTTATAATTACATATATCATTAAATACATGTGAATAATTGGATTCTACTCCATCAAAGGCTCTTGGAATAAAAATCTCTCATTCTATTTGACACATGATGTATAGGACTTTCAAATTTATCCCATAGATAATATAAGTTCTCTAAATATTCAAAATTTTCATGGTATTATATTAATAATTGAAGGCAATGTCATAGATATATATTAATTTATATTATTTTCTTATAAATATATTATTTTTTGTCTCTTATGTTATGATTCTCATATAGAGTTGTGTTTCAATTATGGATTCATATAATGTAAAAAATTATCATTTAATTAAATATATTATGAATGAAACATTAATATTATTACATTTCTATTTAATAAATGATTTATAAAGATTCTTTTTCAGAATGGATAGAAGTTGGATGTATGAAACCAATAAGATCTCAAGAGATTTTCAAAACAATTTGTTGATATTTATAGATTTTTCATTTCCTAATGTATCAGATAGTGGTCTCATACACTTCCCAGGTTATTATTGTGTTGGAAAAACATGGTTGAACCGTTAAGAAGTCAGCTAAAACATAACCAAATATGGTTTCCATGAAATCTACTTTGTGTGGAATCACAATTAGGAGAAAATGGAAACTCAAATTGCTGATGTTCCAAATGAAAGGACTGGTTTGGGGAATTTGTTATATGATAGGATTCCATTTATTCATCATCATAAAAAATAGAGGATTCCAACCCAATAAGACGTCAATATGAGCACACATGATTTGTCTAATGGAAATGATGATGTTATCAGGGTGAAAAAATTGAATAGTTCTTCCATGACTCTAGTAAACCAAAAATGTTGTAAAATGAAAATGCTCGAATTTTTATTCCAATAGTTTCATGGGAAAAATATGTATGGGATTTCTAATACTCCCATCAATTAAATTCTTCCCTTCTTGAAGGACTAACTTCCAGATGATGTAGATATTCACTCAAACCACAATATGGCATGAAATTTAGATGAAGATATTGGATTTTGATGAAAAAAAATTCATGCTGGCTCGAAAGAGTTCATTTTTTATGGGAGGAAAATGCTGAATAAAATTATTGTATAAAATGTGAATCATCCACCCGAAAGCCAAAAACATATGGAACCCCACTCCATGTGCCATAGAATGTAATATGGTACTTTCCAATGATCCATAAACTCCAAAATATTTTTATGTCTAATGAAACAGAAAACAAATGTGATTACATGATACTGAGAGAATAAAGACTAATGATGACTTGGTTCATGCTATAGATGGATTTTTATATCAGATATTTGATTTATGATATCACGATTTTGTAGTTGACCTGTATAATGTGTAGCTGTATCTTTCATCTAATGGTTTTAATATGTTTGGGAAGATTCTTACTTCGCACAACACTTGGCCAGTTTTATACCAGTTTTTACCATCCCCCATATGGTTGTGTGTGAAAAAACCTTTCACTTTCATGAGTATACTCATATCTGGAACTTCTGGTACCGGAAATGATATATAAGTATACATGCAACATTTAATAAAAGAGTAGAAACGTCATTGGGATGTGGGTGTGCTCACATATGATGCTTGATCGAAAGACATATTTCATATGCCTGTTGCACTAATGTGGACAATTAATGAATTTCCTTATTAGGAAATGATGTTTAGATGGAGCATGAAGGGTAAACTATCATGTCCTATTTGTATGAAGATTACATGATCTAGAATACTGAAAATTCAATTTTGTATCAGTGTTATGGGAAATCGACGACTCATGCCAATGGTCCATCCATGTTGAAATAATTATAGAAGATTTTACAATACCATGGAGACTGATGATCCTCCGCAGCATATGTCGGGAACATATGTTCTTAATCAATTTAACGATTTTTTATTTTTCATTCGAGAAGTTTCAAATGAAATATGGAAAGATAAAGAATGTTTCCATTGAAACCTATTACAATTGGAAGAAGAGGAGTATCTTCTTTGATTTTTCTTGTTGGTTAACTAATTTGTTATGTCATTTCTTAGAAATAATTCACATTGAAAATAATATATTTGAAATTTTTCTTTTGATTCATTTAAATGTTAATGTAAATACGAAAGATGATTTACGGTCTCGAAGTGACATTGTGGATTGGGTTATCAGGCCAGAAATACATCTTATGCTTATGAAAAAAATGGAACGTTCCAATTAAATCTTATATGATGAAACCTATATAAAAAATGGAATATCTAGAAGTACTGTATATTATTACAGTTCATGATGGATATTCAAGCAACATATCTTAATAGGTCAATGATGAGAGTTGAAAATAAAATTGAGGACACAAGATTATCACATCCTCATGCATGAGGTGATTCTAATAGCAGTTCATAATCATTTTCCAATAATTTATGGGTGGTTGTGATATGCTTGTTAAATTTTTTTAGATATTTATTGCTAAGAATTTTTCCATGTCTTTTTTGAAAAAATGTTGGCAGATGCCCCATTTATTTTGTGTTATATAGAGAAAGTATTTCATCCATCATTTCTTACATGCATGATGCATCTGACTATCAATATTCTAACAAAATTACTTCTTGGAGGACTTATTTATTTTCATAGGATATATCAAAGTGTAAAAGTATGTACACATTATGTCTTATTTGAAAACAAGATTCATCTTGATGGTTCTATCCTGAACAATTACATGGATCAAGAATTTATGGATCTATGCGCTATTTAGTTATTTGATTTTAATAAAAAATTGAACAAACCCATGAAAAATGAATAAGAATAGTATGAGAAAATTGAACCCATTTTTTCATAACATCCTCAAATATAAGGAATTCCTGGTTCATATACATTGACGTCATTAAGCCATTAAGAGCGGGAGATAGCACATCGCACAGTTTTGTTCAATTGTGATTTGTTCGATGACTACAACATGTATGTAAATTGAATATGTATATCTTACATATATATCTATTAAAATATTCCTATTTATATCTACATGGGACATAAATAAATGTTAAATATATATTATTGTTCTTTATCATTGAGAAAGTGGGTGACATTGCACAACAAATAGTTTCTTCTTGGTTAAATTGGAGGAAAAAGTATTACAGTTAAAAATAATTTAATCAATATTTAATTATGTTTAATATTCATTTGTGTTACCGGTATTGAGTATTATTAATGAAACTATCACTGAGGAAATAAGATCTTTGACTATTGATTCTAATATCGGGGATAATAAATATATGTCAATTGTTATCAATGGGTACAGTTTTATTATGATTGAACCTACAAAAAACATGAGAACAAAACATGACGGTCTTATGGCTACTGCTAGAGTAGACTATTATCCCATTGAATCAGATAGTAGACTGTGATTTAAACATTTATGTTATTATGGATTCAATGAAAAAATAATATTATTGGATTCCTACTCTCATTGATGAGTCACGATGATGAAATGAAAGTTGTTAGATTCGATAAAGAAGCAGTGAACATTTTTCTATGACTGTGGATTTTGAGTAATTGATATGACTTTCACTCTAGCAACCGATGAACAATATGTATTTAATTCAATGGAGAAACATATTTTTATGTCCTAGACCATCTTCGACATGAATTTTGTGTCATTATTAAAGTAATTCTAATATATATTTTTTTATGATGGAATTGACACCATCCATACTTCCATTGGAAATAGTACATTTATTACATTGGAAGAATCCAATATCTCAATTATCAGTGTCTACTATAACCTAATGTTGCGGAGGGAAATATATAGACTCATCCAACCATGTTCTCAATGCTTTTGTTTTAGCATGACTTGTGTTTTTATGATTGGTACATTTCAAATTTATTTAATATCTATTACAAAAATTTTGTATCTAAGTTGACAGTTATGTGTATTTTCAATGCTTATTGGTTGAATTTTTATTTGAATAGTATTTTCTAATTTAGAATAGATCTGTATTCACACCCAAAAAACAAACATTTCTAACTAGGTGACCATTTCAATGCTTTATTGTTCATGTATTAAATTAATATAACTCTAATACCTCTATTTAATATTTCCCAAAATAATGAACATGATGGTTTGTGTTCATCTTCAAAACATGTATAGAAACCCGCATCATCTACGTGGGCTAAAGACATTGAATTTTTTCAAAATCATGACATGTTATTTACACCTTATGAATCTGGTAGATATCGTATCTTGGTTCATACATTTATATCATTATTTCCAACTTCCCTAAGGGTTCAATCATTCATAATATATACCTTGGTAAAACTTCTAGAGGCATAATTTAGTGTGCTCTCTATCTTGGCGGTTGAGGGAAATAAAACCTCAAAATCAATGTTCTATTGTTATAATAGTATAAGGACACATAGTAAATAACCATTCTATAAAAAATTAAATTTATTTATTATATCGTGTAAGATTTATTTAATTCATTTTATATTTATTCCAGATCACTGAAAATAATGGATTGTTAAACTTACCATGAATCCCCACATTCCCACACATATATTTTGTTTATTGGGTTACACATTAGTTATTATTATCTAAATAATTTTTTTATTTGTTTTCAAATGTAGGAAATTGAACCAATTAAAAAGTGGAGATGAAAAAAGATGATGGACAACAATCATCTCATGGATGAGATGGGTGTTCCACCACTACTTCATGTAGTCTGTCTTTTATTTATTATATATATATTTAAATAATATATAATTTCATGTCATTAATTATGGTTTAATTTTTTTTGGATCCACCTCTTACGTAAAAATTATATGATGATAAGCCTAGTAATGGTACCGGTACTCCATGTGTTCTTACAAGGGGGGGAGGGGTATGAGAATTTGGAGATCTGGATGGCATACTCGATTAGACCCCTCCATCCCACTAACATACCATCTATTCCACATTCTGATCTGGGTGTGTCATTAGTGACACGTGGGATATTTAGTCCTACCATGTTTTAACCCCCTTTACATTTGATTATCCTCTCCTTCTATAACCTTAAAAGATGATGATTCCCACTCTCCATACAACATTCATCCAAATATCTATTCTATCTTCATTAAATTTTACTTCCTTCTCTCCAAGATTATATTTTCCTTCTTCTACAACTCCTACTCCTCCATAGTCTATACCCACAAAGAATAAATTGGGACCCACTCCACCTATATTGTTGTTCTTTTAGATTCCACAAATCTAGTGTGACAATTAATCAAACTGGAATAGGTATACTTATAGAACCCTAAAAAATATTATACCATTATTTATTTTCATTATAACATGCATCAGTAAAATATTTGTTTTCCTTCATAATAGATAAGTCTATGGATAAAAGGTGTTGATGGGGGTGTACACTCTTGTGTGCATTGTGGAACCTCCACACACAGATGATGGTGGACTACAATAAAGATAGTCAAATGATTGAAAAATCCAGGCAGTAATGTCGAAGGTTTTTGGGGACGCTTTCTAAATACTCTGACATCATTCTTGTAAGCACTCTCTTAGGTAGACAGTTTCCAAATGAAGTTAAGGATAGTAATTGGGTAGAAATATTGGTAAAAATTTCGGTTTTATTTAATGAAATATATTATATTTGTATTTATATTAATTAATATTATTTTTTCATGTTCAGTTTAATTTTCGTGGTGGTGAGGGTGCATGACCAGCACGTCTAGAGGATTTAGGTGAGCATTGGAGAGCCTATAAGAATGAGATGTATAATGGATGGTGTGATAGAGTTGGAACAATGTTAGAGGTGATACCTGTCCTAGATGATTTTCTAATAGAATAGTATCGGAAGATGATTACTATTTGTATGACTATCATATTTAAGTTATTAATCATATTTGAGGTATTTAGATGAACATTTTCATGTTTTTCAGTAATAATCCCTTTTGTATTATTGAATTTTATTTATGGATCATTCAGTGGAAATAAAAAACACATTAATGTAAAAAAATACCTCCACACATTATGATGTAAAAATATTTCATATAATTAGTGGAAGCCGGTATGACAAGTGTTTAAAATTTTGTTTACGACATGCACTTTCAATTGTTTCCTATATAATTTATTTCATTGATAACATTTCCATGTAATTTTAATTTTGAAATTTTTTATCGGTAACCTGTAATTATGGTTTCCTATATTTAATGTAATTATAGAGGCAAAAATTGAATATTAAATAATGTGTTCCTCGAGGAAAACAATTTTTCTCGAGTAGAAGAAAGAAATATGGAAGTACTGTTAACGAATCGAATCAACATCAGATTGTATGTTTTACATTATTGATTCCAAATTTTAATATCTGTTTTTTAATTAAATAATATATTTGTCTTTCAAATAGGCATCTTTAGAGGCCCTAGATGCACAAGAACCTGACAATTTTAGGCCAAATGATCACTTACATAAGGTGTTGGGAGATAAGCGCACTGTCCAAGTAAACTACAGACCTGGGAAGAGGATAGTCAAAATGAGGTATTAGACCTCCTCTGGAATGAGTTGTAGTGCTATAGAGTTCCAAAAATTTATTTAAAAGGAATAACCTTCTGAAAAAAGAGCCAAAAAGATAGTAGAACAGTCTTCTAGGGAAAACACTATATATATGAATCTAATGGAATTTTTATGTTGACATATCAACTGGATGGAAACACAACTTGGGAAGAATAATTGTCATCGAATCATTATATATATGGTGCACCATGTAGCAATTCTATTGGTGGTCAATATGTGTGAGAGGAGATGGACGAGGTAGAGGAGGAGGGAAAGGAGGAGTCCGAGGTGGAGGAGAAGGCTGCGGAGGAGGCCAAGGTAGAGTACGACGATGAAGAGGAGGGCGTTGAAGAGGTCGGGGATGATGATGGGGATGACGATGAGGATGGGGATGAAGCTAATGATGACGGTGATTATAGTGATGGGGATTATTGAAAGATTGATCTATTAAATTTTTGAATGATATTACTAACATGGGTTGTTTTTTGATTTGTTGTGACTGAATACATGTGTTATTATGTAAAACACATTATATTTATTTATTTATCGTGAAATAATACATCTCAGATTGATGATATTTAGTGACTGAAAATATGTGTGACTAATTCACACCTCCCTTGGATGCCCCCACCCCCTTGGTAATCACCCACCCCCAGGACAACCCCCAGACCCTAGAAACCCCCTCCCCCTAGGATAGCCCCCACCCCCTGGACACCCCCTGCACACCCCCACCCCCTTGGACAGCCACAACCCTGGACACCCCCACCCCCGTTGACAGCCCCCTCTCCCTTGGACAATCCCCACCCCACCCCCTGGACACCCCCACCCCTTAGGACCCCCACCCCTTGTCCAACTTCCAAATCCCCTAGACCCCCTGGATAACCCCCACCAACTGGACACCCCCACCTCATTGGAAGCCCCCCCCCAAGCCCATGGGCATCCCCCACCACCCTAGACACAAACCTCCTTAGACAGAACCCACCCTCTGGACAGACCCCACCCCCTCGACAACCCCCCTCCCTTGGAACCCCCCTAAAAAAACCCATTACACCCCCAAACCCACAGACATCCCCCACACACCCCTAGATACCCCACCCCATTGGACAACCACCACCCCTTAGACACCCCTTCACTCCTTATACACCACTACCCCAATGGATAGCCCCCCACCTATGGACACCACCAACCCCTAGACACCCCCACCTCTGGGACACCCCCTCCCCCTTAGAAAGCCTCACATCCCACTAGACACCCCCTAGACACTGCCACCCCCTTATACAACCCCTCCACCACCTAGACACCCCCACCCCCTAAAAACCCCACCCCCTAATGGACAACCCAAACCTTTGGACACCCCACCCCCTTTGGACATCCCCTACCTCCCTGGAAACCCAAATCCCTAGATACCCTCGCCCCTTGGACAACCCCCACCCCCTAGACACCCCAACCCCTAGATAGCCTCCCCCCATGGACTCCCCTACCCTTTGGACCCCCATCACACCCCTGGACCTCCCCCCACCAACTGGACACCCCCACCCCCTTGGACCACTCCCCATAGACACCACCCATCCCTCTGGACACCACTCCCCTTGGACAGCCCCCACCCCATCGACACCGCCACCCCCATGGAAAGCCCCTCCTGACACCCCACCCCCTTGGATAAAATTTTCAAGTGTTGTGTTTATGTAGATGTTTGTTTTAGGCGTGTTCTGGTTTTCAATGGGGTATTTTTTTTGGTGTATAGGAGTTATCTTGAATTCTGTATAGTGTACTTCAATTGAATTTTCATTATTCTGATGGAATACTATATAATTCATTTTTGTGTTCATTGATGTTATTTTGAAATATGTATTGGGTATTGTAATTGCATGCAATTTCATTAGTAATTGTAGGTAATTAATTTTCAATTCTGTATAAGATGGTAATTATTGTAGGTATTTTCAGAAGGCGAGGCTAGTACTGCTTACTGCTGGAGATGCAGCAACTCTATGCCAATGGATTCAAAACTGTTGGTATAGATGTGAAAATTGATTCTACACAAACGGTTTCATCCGACTATTGGTAAATGTTTATATTAATTCCTTAAAAACTATGTGTATATACCTGTAAACAAATTTTTTACCAATGGGTGAAAAAAAATTTGGAATAAATTTAAAGTGATATATATTGTAATGGTGTAAAACTGTGGATAAAATTTTATGAAAACATTTATAAAAAATAGTTGGAATAAATTGCTGTAAGATAAAATTCCCCAATAGTTTATTAATAACCGCTGGGAAATTTTTTACCCCCACGACTTAGTAGCCAACAGTATGGACAACCATTTGAATATATTAAACCAATGGTTGCCCATACTATACCAACGATTTAAAATAGTTTGTATATCATAGATTTGCCATAGTCTAATAGATTTATAAATATTATTTTCATAAAACAATAATTTTATTTTTCACCAATATTTATTTTTAAAAGAAATAATGTACTGTTTCATTTAAGGAGGCGATAGTCTATACATATGCATCATGAAATCATTATTTTTAAAATTATATTAAAGTATTGTAGAATGTAGATATTCAATTAGTTTTATAAAATTTAATCATATTGTTAATAGTAAAGTTATAATACTTTAATTTATAATGTATGTTTTAGAGGATACACGAAAAATTGAATTAAAGGAGCTCAGTTGAGAATATTACTTGTCCCTTTTGATGTTCTATAATGGTTGTCAAAATAAGGCACCTTGGCATGGTTTTCGGGTTTGTAAAATTATTTTATGACAACATTATAGGTATTAGAAGATATTAAGGTTGTGTTTTGGAGATATATTTCTTGAAAAGGTTTTTTTAGAATTAATCACAATTTAAAGGTGGTTAAAATTATATTTTTCTAGATTCCTATTACGAATTCAATGTTTAGATATCATAACTCAATGTTAAAAGTCTCCAAAACTGCTAAATATTGATTTGTGTGGTAATATATATTCATGAAGGAATCTAACATTTAATTTGAAAAATATTTTTTCCATTTTTCTTCTTTTTAAAATATATTTTTTAAAAATTTATCATTTATGATTTTATATTGATATATTGATTTACATTGTTAAATAATATTTTCTTAAGAAATTACGGTGACCCCTCTGACAATTTTTTTTCATAAGAACCAAATTTTATGATTTATATAAGGTAATTAAATTTATAAATATTCTATTATTTACCTTAAAATGGAAATATTTCATATATTGAAAAAATGTTGGGTTTAATTTTTTTTCACCGTTTACTATTGTTAGTATTATTTAGCATTGATTACAAACTAATTAATTATTATTATTATATTTGAATGATATATTTAAATTTATATTTGTGTGATTTTTATAGAATATATTATTTTATTCAAATCCATAAAAATTATTCTTTTGAATAAAAAATCATTATAAATAATATTTTAACTATTATCATATAAATTAAAAACATTCATAAATATAATATTTCATGGAATGAAAGTGACATTAGCCCTATTACATAATATAATATTTAAATTAATAGTATCTAATAATGTCATTTATTTTTGTCTTTATGTGAATGCGAAATTATTTTTAATTTTAGTAATAAAATTATTTATTGTATAAAAATATTTTTCTTAAGAGTAAAAATCA
The DNA here is from genome assembly GCA_963277665.1 of Viscum album. Classification (NCBI taxonomy): domain Eukaryota; kingdom Viridiplantae; phylum Streptophyta; class Magnoliopsida; order Santalales; family Viscaceae; genus Viscum; species Viscum album. The sequence goes on from OY728138.1 coordinate 792,400,109, forward strand.
TTAAAAATGGTTTAAAAAATACAATATAATATTTGAAACTGAATCAATTTAGTAGTTAAATATATATTATGTTGGATTAAAATAATTAATATATATTAATATAATTATCACATTATGAATAAATTTTGAACACAGATGTACTAAAAAATATATATTTATAAATATTCCTCAAAAAATGTTTTAAGAAAAACATGAAAAATTAATGCTATATTATATTTTACATGATGGAAAAAATGAGGTTCATTTTACTAATAAAAAATAGTTTAGTTTTTAAATAAATATTTTTAATGTATATAAATTTGATTAATTAAAACTATTTATATTAATAATTCCATTTTAAAACAATAAATATATTAATCATGTTTTTACTAATATATAATTTATTAAACTAAATAAATTTTTTTACTATGAGGTTTCATTATGCTTATATTTTGTGAAATTATTCAAAAAATATGCGGTATCCCATTTTTTTACAATTTCGCGTGAAACAAGATAGTGAATACATTACATTTTAAGGGATTATTATATATTGCATTTTGTGCTATTACATGATTCAAAAATAAATTTTTATTAATATTAATATGATATAAAATGTCGGAAACCTCACGAGATAAAAAAAAGATAACTCGGAGAAAAATAAATAAAAAATCAATATAATAATGTTTGAGATTACTAAATGTGTTATCCCTATAGAATCTCAATTATAGATAAAAGACCTTTGTTCCATAATCATATTTGATAATATCATCAAAATTGTAGGTCATATTGTCCTCAAACCGAGGGTACTCATGAATGGTTATTATCCTTTTGTTGAAAAATAGGATGAAGAATTATATTCACATAAATTAAATAAATTGTTTCCCAACAATTTTAATAACAAAATTATAATTAAAAAACTTACGATATCAATAATATAATTTTTCTCAAGGAAAAAACATTAATGGCATTCAAAACTCACTATGTTAGTTAAAACATGAAAATTCACATTAACAATCATAATATAATTTTATTTTGAGTTAAAAATATTATACTAAATAATGATCATTATATAAGAATTAGTAATTATTTGAGATATAACATTGATATATTTTTTAGGATTTTATTCAATAAAAGTATTAAAAAATTAATTAATATAATGTCAAATAAAATCGTAGTATACTTTATATGATCATGAGAACATAATCCGTGTATATATAATGATAAGATATTGACATATTATCTATGAATGTTCAGGTTTTAAATTATAATTTTTTTAAACCTGTAACACATTATCTTATTTATTAGTTGTCCATTGAAATTTCCACATTATAATATTTATCTTAATAATACATCAATTTCATTGAAAATGTTTCATACATATTAGTAAATTGAATTTAAATAACCCTTTTATGTCCCCTAGATGTGTATCCACCAGTATAAAGTCATAGGCACACTCTTTTTTCAGTGTGTAATTACCATTGAGATATTCCATTGGACATTTCAGAGTGATTACACTAAAGTGCATGTTTTCCACGACTGAATCCACTTACCAACATCATAATATTAATTTAATTACATTAAAACCCTAAAATATATATATTACAATTACATTTGAATGTTGTCTAATACGTAGGCTTATCTTTAGGGATTTAAAAACATTTCCTATAACTAAAGCTGAAGAATGAACTAAAAAATCCATAGATATTATTAACCCATGTTCTAAAAAAATTGAGGCGCTCTGGATATGCACTCCTAGATATCATGATAAAACACATTACACAAATATAGGCATTGCTATAAATTTTTATGAACATATTTATATTTTATAAAAAAATTATTTGATAGACATTAAATATTAAAAAGAGTATTATAATCACATACAAAAATGGTGTAGTTCCTTCATAGATCAATTATATAAGAATATTATTTTCTAAAACCTTTGAATATTTACCCATAATTGACAAACAATAGACTCCATTATCTAATGGTTATAAGTCATATGAATCCTCAAATCCCTAGAAATAGAAACTTTAGAAAGGGTTGAGCTAAAAATATATGTGAGGGTAAAACTAAAAAAATAGTAATGGATAAATTATTAGGATATGAGAAAAATTGAAAATAAGAGAAATACTATATGAAAATGGAAATTTAATATTAAAAGTTGACCCAAATACACAATTTACAAAATATTGGAATCAAATTTTATAATATATACCACATCATACGAGATTAACAAAATGATCTATGTTACTGTAACATCATAATTTATCATTGAAGTATGGTATAAGAAATAGAATAAAAAATAATACCATAGTTGAGTATGCATAAAGACATAGTTTTTATTGCATTTAGGGAATGGTCTGACAACCTGTCTAACCAGCATGTATTAGGCTACAACCTATTCTTCCTCATGGGATTTGACTACTAATTATATCTCATCTTGGGATTTGGATACTACCTATAAACCCTCATTACATTGGTATATTACATGTGTACCCTCTATGTATTAGTCTAAAACTAAGGTCCCCTTAGGGGATTGGAGAGTAACCCCTATAACCTAATGGTATTGAGATATGACTAGTATCATTTATTGTGAATGGGTTATAGATATTTTTAGGTAGGAGATACAACCTATGTACCTTCAATTAGTTTTCTAAAAACCATGTACCATATTTAGATTAAAATTCATCATATATAACTATATTTGGATATTGACATATAAGACATCAACGAATGCACTAGACAGTAACATGGGAGCCAATAATTTTTTTATCTACTCTTATTTATGACTCATGAAAATAATTACTTATAAACCAATATGTCAATCAGTGAAATATAAATGGGGTTTTTACACTTAAAAATTGAAATGGTATATACTAAAAAGTAAATCAGCCAAAAAACGCATTTCATTAAAAAAATTATAACTAATGTATATTAGTTCCGAAATAAATATTACATTTATATATAATGAGTAAAATGTTATGAAAATAACAAAACAATTCATTATGATTTTTAAAACATTTTCTTAAAATATGATGTTACATAGCATAATGAAAACTGTTGGTAAAAAACATTATAGGAAAACTTTTCGAAACATCTATTTATAAATATCATTTTAAATAATACTTCTTTGAAAAAACAAGAAATTTTTAAAATAATTAATTGAAAAAAGCATTTCAATTATTACAATTTAAAAATAATATTAAATAAGTAATACTTTAAATAATACATCAAGGTCTCAAATAGGTGATGTGATATTTTTTAAGGAATATAAAATTTTAATGAAATTTACATTATAGTTTTTTGAAATTAAAACAATGAAATATAAATGTAATATTGATTTTAAGATAAAATGTTTGATTTTTAATGGATGTGAAAAAACTTAAACATTTTTAGATATTATTATAATTATGGTTTATTTCATTCATACTTTTTATTAATAGAATAATAGACTACACTATTCATGGATGTATTATTCTGCACATGTGCATGATAACACATTAATTTTTCATATATAATTTTAAAAAATAAAACCATAATTATTTCATTATTATAATAAAATTTTGTTATATTATCAACAGATATGATATTATACCTTCAATTATTGATTTAGTTTGATAGAGTAGTTGAAGAAAATCATTAAAATAAATCTGTTGAGAACATTATCTCTATTTTGATGTTATACATAAAGAAAATATTTCTGGATAATTAGTGTTCCCCTATGGAATCTAAATTTCTTATATGACATGTAGATGTAGATGATGAGTGATTATGTTAAAATTTATGCCAAACTATGAATTTAGAATCTGTGGGTAATGGGGGTGGATGTGATCTCTTTTAATAAAAAAAATGTTAATTTTAAAAATAAGAATTACTCTATCAATGATGAGTTGACACAATTCAAGGGTAAATAGATAATTATGATTGAAATAATGGTTTTTTGGGTGATATATGGCATGAAATCCTTAAACATTCATTTTCACATGTGTTTATTAGATTTTTAATGTCTTTTAACTCTATATATTTTCATGTCCCCATTATGGTATTAAACATGTAAAATTATTTTTACCCAAGTAATTATATTTTATTAAACATAATATGTAATAACACTAATAAAATTTAGTTTTTAAATTAAATTAATGATTGATATAATATAATAAAATTTTAAAATAATATAAAATTATCTTTTAAATTAATAATATTAGTATAAAAAAGTTGTGTCTGAATTAAAAGTTTTTACTATTTATAGATCATAATTTTAATTAATTTTTGTCTCTAAATAAGTGATAGGTATATATATGATCAAAAATAAATTTTATTTATTATTTATAATTTATTTATTTATTTAATTTCATAAATTATATACTTTTTTAAAAAAATAAATAAATTAAAATAATGATTTTTACATTATCAAATTGACAAATATTATTCCTAATAATTTAGATTTTATACATCAATATGAAATTGAACCTATTAAATAATATGGTATTGAAAAGTGAAATATTAAATAAATCATGTTTGATTTAATTTCTAAAAAAGATGAAAACTAATTTTTAATGATAAAGAATATTTTTAGTGTTTACAGTAAAGAATTTCTATTTTTTCAAAAATATTTACTGTGGATTATTTTAAATCAATATTAAAATTTTAAATTTGTAATTATACACATGAAATATGCTTATTTAGTATAATAAAAATTTTATTAATATATTTTTAATAATTACTTCATAATAATTTCGCAATGGCTATCATATTTGTATAAATGATATGTTTTCCTCATCAATTATAATTCTGTATTTTTTAAAAAATATAGAAAAATATCCTAAATCTTATTATACTATGATTCATTAAAAAATGAAGATCATTTTAGAATAATAAAATTCAAAAACCAATAAATGTAATTTTTAAATTATAATTTCTATATAAAACAAACTATAATTTTATAGAAAAAATACCTGAGAATAATTGAATGTTTATAAAAAATATTTTCCCAAATTTATAATAGATTAATAACGTTGTAATTACTGTAGGTTTAATTATTATAATTTTTAATTTTTAATAATATTAATATAATATTTCAACCTTCCTTTTTTTATGTTAGGTGTGAAGAATGATAATATAGACATTAGGTTTGTTTAGAGTTATGATATATAATAAACTCCCGGGGAAATTGATTCCCACTTGGTTATATATATCAAGTCATTATATTTTTACTATATACATACTAGTTAATGCATCTATATAAATACAAAAAATAATTATGTCTCATAGTATATTTTTAATGATATAATATTGATAGTATAATATTTAAGTCAAGGTATGTCACCTTTTCCATTACAATTGGAATAATTTTTTTTCCAACAATTTTCAAAAAATGTTCCTCTATAGATATGTTATAGGTGTTTCAAAAAACATAACACTAATAGAATCAATTGAATTATGTTTTTTCCTACAAAATAGTTAATGAAATATAATTTTTGTAACTTAATATAAAATCATATTAAATTATGGTCTTAATGTGAACATTCAATCTTAAGATGTCTTCTACCATGAAACCATCACATTAACCTATGAATAATTGGGATAACATTATTATGGTTCGATCAGCCTATAACTCCTTGGTGTTGAAGAATGTTTTTCATATTCATTTCCTAGATAGGTTCTTTAACCTCATAATACATCATCAACATATATTAAAATCATTCATTATTTTTCTTTATTTGAGGGTGACACACAAAACATTATCCATTGAGATTGTCAAATTATGTGAAAAGAATAAAAAAATAAAGCATTGAGTAATGACCGAGTCGGTACTAAACTATCCATTTTTTAGGTAGTTTCCATGATTTGATTTTGTTCAATAGTCACATCAACATTACATAAACCATACAGTGACATAGTTTCTCAAAACTACACAATCTCAACATTACTAAATCATCATGAAGTCACCATATATATAAACCTATGGGTCTGGATTTTAATAATGTTATCTTATCATTATATTAAGAAAAAGTAAAATATTCCTTCATAAAAACTATATTAAGATATTATACAATCATTGGTTCCCCTTCCCTTACTTCTTCATTTATTTATATAAAACAATTCATGAAGCATTGAATACCATACAATATAATAAGAATCTTTCATTTTATTTAAAAAATTTAATATGTAAAATTTTACATATCACCAAAAATTATACAATTTTATCTATTTATTGTTTAGGTTATTTAATAAACTACTACATAAGATTCATATATTATGACACCAATAATTATTTCCCAATAACATAACCACACTATAATACCATATATAATTCTCAAAATTTTTAATCATCTTTATTATCTATTGAATGGGTGCATAAGAAATGGTTAAGAAGAAGTGAAAAACAATTGAAAATATCCAAAAAAAAATCATAAATGGTTAAATCATAGTAATATGATAAATCATTATAATTAATGATATATCGTATTATAAATGTCCTCTATCAATAACTTTTGTCCAAAATTCATTATATAACATCATCTTGCCTACAATGGTCAAAGATTTACTTCTTTATAATAGTATAGAAACATGATAAAATCCAATTATCCATTTTCATAACACAATCATATAATATAGAAAGATAGAATTAGATAATTAATAGGAATTCATGACCTTGTAGAAGAAGTATTTCAACTAGACTCTCATATCATAGTGGGTTTGAGATAAAAAGATGTATTCCATCTTAGTCGTGGGATATAAACCACATACCATCTTAGTAAATGTGAATTTTCATGTGTACCCTATTAAATTTAGGCAACAATAGATTAACCCTCATTGGTTTTACCTAAAACCCTTTTACCCTATTTGGATTGGGATACAACCCATCTTCCAACATGGGTGATAACCTATCTTACCTCACCAGATTTGCCAAAAACTTGTGTACCATAGTGGGATAAGAAGGTGAAATGTGGAACCTCTTAGTATTATTCTACTACCCCTATATCCTTATGATATTTCCTTCATTCTCATACCCTATTTGTCTTGGGAGATAACTTGTGGACCATCATGGGGTTAGAAAAACAATAAATATCCACATTGTCTATGGAAACTAACCATGCATGATCTTCTTCATAGGATTGAGATTGTTCCCCATATTTGGAATTATTTACAATCTATGTACCATCTACTATGTTATGGGATTTAAGTCATATTTAGTTCAATTGAATGATATATTGGATTACACCCTTAATAATTACATATATTTTTGTGTAACATGGAGAAAATCATTCATAACCTCATAAAAACTCACGAGAGGAAGTGGGGGGTCTAGAAAATGTATTGATTGCATCACTAAAATTTAATTCAATACTTTAATATAAGGTTATCTAACCTTAAATCAAAAAAGAAAATTTGTTAATATCATATAAAGTGTTATTCATGAAATCTATTCTCAGTGAAAATCAGACCAGCAAATACAAATATGTAATAGGTAGAGAAAAAATAATGAAAGTTATAATAAAATGATTTTTATATTATCATAAAAAATATGTTATAAATATTTTGAAGAGGTGATTTTAAAAATTTTACATTTATATTTAGAAAATATTTTACTATTAAGAAGAAAATAAAATAATGGAGCCTTCAAATACAGTAATATTTTAAAAGGAAAATTTAAAACATATTTGAATAATTTACTTTTTAAAAAAGTATTCATTGATTTATCCTTAGTACACAAATAAATGTGTTTATAAATTGATTTGAAATATTTATAAGGATGATAAATTTTTAAAATAATCATTTGTAATCATGGTTTGAAAAGGATATATTTACAAATGCAATGTGGTGTGAAATTTTAAGTGTATGATTATGAATGTATTGGAATCATATTTTATATTTTTCAATTCATTTATTTAAAACCTATATAATAAAATTCTTAACAATAACCTCCATTACAAAATTTTATAATTAAAATATGTATTTTAAATGAGTAAAAATATATATAGCATTTTAAATTAGCAATAAAAAATTATTGGAATCATTGAGCAGTGAAATAGAAGAAAAATTTTATTTAACAGGGGTAAAATATATTTTATAAAAAGTATGACATTTTATAATATTTAAAATCATTTAAATAAAATATTATATCTAGAAAATAATATTTCCCCAAGTGAATATAGAAAACATTTTATGAAATAATAAAAGAGGAATATATCGAATTTATACAAATGATTCCGATTGAATGGAAATTTTAGTCAAATGAAAATAAATGTTACATAGCCAAATCATTGAATAATATAACAACACATTAATCATTAGACATTTTAAATGTGTTTTATTTTGTATAAATGTACATATATTAATAAATTGAAAATACCACATTACAAATTAAAATAAAATAATATTCCCAACATATATGATAAATGATATGGATGAACAATCAAAACTAAAACCATGAGAAATGAGATTCAAAAATCTATAAAGACATGCTAATTTTTAAAATTGGAAAAACATTTATTTTATAAAAACATATAGATTTTTTATTCAATTATATTTCATAAATATTATCAATATTGAAAGACATGGAAAATTTACACATCTAAAAAATAAATCAATTGGGGAAAAATATACAATATCAATGAACCATGATAGATAACAAAAATCACTCACCACATGTATTTAATAGTTTTCATAATTTACATATATCATGTCCTCTCCCCATACAGATACAATAATGAGGGGAGATAGATGGTGACTCCATAGGTGAAGCATCTGATATATTTATTGAATCACACTATTCATACCTATTAATATTTATGAATAAGATATTAGTTTTCTTGTAAAGGGAAAATTTTTCAGAGAGAGTACATGACCTGCAATAATGGTTTTCTCCAAAATATTTAGTTGCACACCATAATGAATTATAATGAAAATAATATAATATATTTATTATTATTTTAATTTTTAGGTAATCCTAAGATGTTGTATTTGTGGGAATGAACATAATTAATTATATAATTATTTTACATATTTATTAAATTTTTATACATTTATCCAATAAGTCATAGAGTCTTAATATGATAAAGAATTCAATTTTATGCATTAAATACTGTAATAATTTTTCAAAAAGTCGTTTTATGGCATTATAATGGGAAAACATTTTTAAATATAGTTTTTATCAATAATATATGTTTTATTTGAAAAATTAAAATTCTCCTATGAAAGTGGGGTATCCAAATTAAATTTGGTGGAAGGTTTTGTATTTTTCTGTTGAAATTCAATATTTAATATATAGTAAAAATATTGAATTTTAATTCAAAACAGTCTTTTTGTCTTCTTTAATTATATTTTTATATTGTTCATTTAATTCGTTCCTAAGTTTAATTGGATTAATTTTTTATCATTTAAGCCTAGTTTTTTTATTGTATGTAATTTATAATTGAAATTGGACATAAACACATGTCAATCAATTGATAGTCATTACTTCTTAAAACTCCTTTTCTAGTTTTAACAACAGAAATTAATTATAAATTAATTTCATCTAATTCAGTGTTTAGAATATGGAAAAATAGATTCCATATTTTGAATTATATGGACCCAATTATTTGAATAAGTGCCTTCTATTCATTTACATTATGAATAATAAATTCAGTAATTATTTTTTACCATGGTTAAAGTGTAAATATGGTAAATAAGGGTAAAAAGATAAATATTATTATAATATTAAACTATCCTAAAACATGTACTAATCCTATTAGATGGGATATTTCTAACCATTCTCAAACATGGGATGATTCTAGGACCCATTTGAGTTACTTGGGTGTGACAATGACATGTTATATGTATTAATTTAAAATAAAGGGAAATATAAAAAACATGTATCTTTTAGAAGAAATATTTTAACACAGGGACATATAACTGTTTTATTTTACGATAAGTAGTAAATAGCAATATAAAAATATTACCTAGATTATGTAATTTTATGTATAATTTTTATACATTATATAAATAAACTTATTTATGACACAATGATGAGGTAGTGGTTACTTCTTTAATAATGGATTCAAATAAATAATATTATAGATATTTATATAAATATTATTTAACATAATAATGGTCATCCACAATTTCAATTGGTCAATATGACTAGTTAGGATTTATTCAATGTTTTTTATAATGAATCATGATGTTATTAATTTTTATAAATGTGAATCACGAATAGTTTCTAAAATTGAAATAATTCCTAACTAAAATTATAAAATAGTTTATTAAATGTCATTAAATACCTAAAAATCAATGATTTGGTCAAATAGTTAAGAAATGTCCAGATATGACATAAATTTATTTTTGTGGGTCGTTTGATAGGATATGGTAATTTCATTTATCCACAATGTGTAAATAACATGATATCACTACAAGATTAAACAGGGTAAAATAAGGGTAAAACCAAAAAGATAAGTATAAAAAATATTAAAAACATGTCTAAAAATTATTTGATGATGGGTATTCAAACAAAAATAATCATATATTTCAATAAAAAAAATTTGTCACTTTTTTTTATCAAAATATAATTTATAATAAAATATTATGTCAAGACATTCGTAAAGTTTGCTCCTTCATCTTATAAAAGGTCGCTACCTCTACCCTCTTACTCACAGCTCTCATGCTCCTTATGTCATTAACCATGTCATGTGTCAAAATCAACTGGTGCCCAACCCAGTCCGTTGAAAGGCCCAAATGGGTGTTCTCGATCCTCACAGGCTGGAATAAGTGCCCGGGTATCAAAATTATAAGGGGGAACAATTTAACCAAAACAATAAACCTAAAATAAAAATCTATTTTAATAGAAATAAAAATATTTTATACAACCAAACAATCACTTAACATAGTTAAAAATTAAATGGACAATCTAGAAATCCAACTCGATCCTCCAGGCAATAAGGGAAGAAAAATTTCCATCATATCAACACCAACCTGAAGGAAAAGGCCATCAATAACCCAAACCACCATTGCTAAGGATGATACCTCACCCTCGAATACACAATGAAAAAGGAACATATATACCCAAAAAAGTATCTAGGAAATTATAATAGAGCCCAAATGTATATAACCAAATAAAAATGTTCCATGCCACAACATCAAAGAGATAATTTAACACGCTTACTTAGAACTATACTTTTAAAATGATATTAATGAAAAAATTTACAGGATGAATGTAAAAAAAAGAAATATAACTATTTAAGAAAAACCATTTAAAAAATAATTCTATGAAATAGAAGAGAAAATTTATGAGGAACACCCACATACTAATGTGGCCCCCCATATGCCGACAGAAGGAACTACATCATGAATAGTACTGCATTGTGGGTAAATGCACTAAGGTAACTAGTTTTTTGTGGGATGCAAGAGACATCATACCATAGTGTGAATGTGGCATATGATCTATAGTGATTTATGTTCTCATGAACAAGCCACTAGATGGGAACACATTCATAACCTAGTGGTCTCTAATCATTACAAATATTTAGTTAATGTTGTAACGTCAATCGATCTAGATCAGATAAGGATGAACCCCATACGTATCATCTAGCATACTAGTCCTAATATTCCGACCATGGAACCTAGAGTTTTCCCTTTGGTTGAATAAAGTTCTAAAATCACATAATGTGTCAGATGAATATATCACAATCCAAACCAGAGATTACAAAAAAAATCCACCTCTTCCATAGCCAAACACCATTTTAAACACACACACACACAAAAAACTTTCCAAAATACATTTTTTAACTTAATAATATAAAAAATCCCCATTTAGAAACACTCAAATCAGAAAATGATTAATTTTAACAAACATAGAAAACATTACTAAAGAACCTGACTTAGTCTTACACAATAAACATACTCAATTCATAGTATGTAAATCCATTTTTGAAACACATTCATAACAAATTATCTGTAAAACATGTTTCACATTACATGCACAATTAAATGAACCATTATCATCGCTTATAAAACAAAAACAAGTGAATAAAATATGGTTAGTATCAAAAACATGTCTCATTTAATATAAACATAGTACTTCAAAAACAAATTCAGATTCAAATCATCCAAAATAAAACATTCTCTCCATCTAAATAAATCAATAAATTATTTGATATGTTTCCATTAAATCATTTCAAGAAATTCAATTAATACATTACACCAAAAACCCTTTTATTCCTTGTAGATACTTCAAATTAAAACTAAATACACGAAGGTAACCATATCAAAACATTTTCCCATTGTTCATGAATTTGTAGTTCAATTTCAAAAGTGAAAAAATAAAAATAATCGTAGTGATTTATTTTCCTTTAAAAATCTCCATTTAAATATATACACACCCCAATGACTTTGAAAATGTGTTTCACATAAACCAAAAAACACTTAGTACACATTCTGGAAACATTACACAAAAGCAGACACCAAAAAAACCAATCCATATATTAAAAATAAAATCCCAACAATTAAACACAAACACTACTTCAAAAACACCATATGCACCACATAATTAAGTTAATAAAAGATTTCAATAATTTATAAAACATTCATAAAATGTGAAACCAATGTTTAAACCAAAATACAACTTGTTTATCAAAAAAATAATTCCAATTTAAAACTAAACACACAATATCACCAAAATAATACATGATTCACACCCAAGAACCTAACTGTAAAACATTTTTATAAAACCCTAGACCAATTTTCCCGCAAAAAACATAGTCATTTTCCATTAGAAACCTATTTCTCAAAACATAAATAAGTCAAAACACATGAAAATATAATTCTCATTAAGCAATGTGACCACAAAACACTATCATAAATTTTAAAAAGAACTATAAAATTATCAAATAATGGTAAGGCTTGGAACCACCTACATTGATGGACAAAACCCCCAAAATTTGTGTTAAAGCATCATCTTCTAGTGTAAAACATCAATATGTGTACCTTTTCACCACAAGGAACATAGAACAAACCCAAACAAATGAATTCCAACAAATATCGTAAAAATAAAACCCCATACAACATGGAATCCCACATTGAAACCCTGTGAGGAGAGGGGAAACTCCATCAGGGTGGAACGCAAATGCGGCAGAGGGGAAGAGGGATGGTGCAATGGATCAAAAGGTTGGTCGTCCGAGAAGAGGGTCGCCGATATAGAGGGTGGAGGGAACCAGGAATAATTTTTCAAAGTTAGTGAGGACTACATTAATGGGGGGTGCGGCGCGAGCTGGCCGACCAGGTGGGAGGAGACATCGCGACTAGGAGATGGAGCATGGGGTGATGCAGGTTGATTTGATGAAGAGGGGAGGGAGGTCTGATGGCTGGACATAGGGAGGTGTGGCATGACGGGGGGGGGGGGGGAGGTTGTGATATGTGGGGTAAATGCCATGTCGATAAGAAATCCTACCCAAAAAAATCAAATAAAAAATAAAACAAATATAAAATTAATTATATTATTTATTATAATAATAATAATAATGATATTGGTAAACCTAGTAAAAATGTATATAAACATGGTATTAACAGGATTTAAAATAAATAATACCAAATTTATGTTAATAATAAATATAAAATTAATGATATTTATAATTTATAATAACAACAATAAAAAAATAAGGACATAATAAAATGTTAACAATAATAATAATATTAATAATAAAATAATAAATTTATATTAAAAAGAATAATAATAATAATATTTTTATTCTCATACAATATTAATATTACTATCCATAAATTAATTCCATTAATTTTATTAAACTTATTATTTTCATTTTATTTCAATTTTATTATTCTTTATATTTTACTTATTTGGCTTGAACATCAGGCATGTCAAGTGGTGAATTGGGTGAGGTAATACGGTGACCCAAACGATGATGTCTGGCTTCGTCTATGGTGCGCTAAATGTAATCAAGTCTAAACATGAATTTTTAAATAAGAACTAAAAAATGTTGGGATTTAATGTGAACTACTTGATTCAATAATAATTAATAAAATAAATAATTTAAAAGTTTGGAGAATGATTATTCTCTCCACCATAGCGCTTTCTGTCCCCAGAAATCCCTAACTAAAACTAAACCCCAATGCAAGAAACGGATACCCCCTTAAGGATCAAAGGGGATCCCCACGAAAAACAGGTGAAAAGAGGAAAACATACCCTGACCAGGGATGTGTGACTTAAATGACAACCTCAATAAACCCCCAAAAAGATTTTCGCCTCTGTGCAACACACCCTCAAATAGATAGAATTCATCTAGTTGATTGATCTAGGAAAAGTATTATCACAACCATAGAAACAAAACATCACAAACTGAAAAACCTCAAACACCAATAAATGAAAACCACGCCACATGACATGAATGAACAAACATGATCAACCCACATCCATAGAACACTCATATCAAATGCCATCAAGCGATATTTATGAATAAGACCAAAAGGCCAACATGGGTAATCCCGTAAGGGATCCCCACCATTAAAAACTTACCAATGCTCGACACAAGACTGGAAAAATGAAACTAAGAGGTCCGGCTAGACATCGCGCCATTATGAAAAAGTCCAAGACCAATTTATTCCAAAGACATTTGAGCACGTCCCACCATGGGTGTCCGAACCATTGAAACTGGAAGAAGATACAAAAATATACAAAATTTTTTATGACCAAACACCCCACCACAAGGGGTGGGGAGGGAAGAACCCAACTACTGAGTCGTTAAAACCGCAACTGAAGACAAACCAACATATTCACATCCCTTGATTAGATCTAATTAAAATTCAGATTGATTTACCATAACAGGCTGCATAAGGACCACTAAAGAGATTATATCTGGTAGGACACATCCACCAGGACATTTTGGTATGAGAAAACCGCACATCCTCATAGCCACGGGAAACCTCATGCACCAAGACGGGTCATTCAGAATGGAAAAGGTACATGAAATAATATAAACTGATGTCACCTTAAACAACAATGATAAAAACAAGATAAGATCTCCTAAAATACTGGGGTTCTTGACCAAGCACCATCTTTAATACAAGGCATATGGATGGATCCCTGATGTTTGTAGAACATCCTACCTCGTAGTCAAGCATTGAAAACCCCCAAACAGAGCTTCTCCCATTGGTTCCACATGAAACCAGGCCAAAATTGAGACAACACCAACAAACAAAACACACCACGACATCCGACTACTACATCGTGGAACATCCCTCAAAACTAGGGTTTAGATGATATATATGCATCACCTCATCCCATTAACCAATAATCATAAGAATGAACTATTAAGTAAAAACACTCCCCTATAAACAAAAAAAATAGAACTCCCTAAGAGGACGAAACACACCTTCGAAGATAAAGATTCCTAAAGGATTCTTTGAAATCCACCATTTACCTTCAATGAGAAATCACACTACAAGAGGTCCCAAAAAAATACCCTTCTTGCTGATGGAAGCACTACAGGTCTATAATGATATCAATCAATACTGATAACAGTGAACCGCCTTCACCCTTCCCTACTGGAATTCGATTCAACATTTCCTGGTAGATGGTCATACACAACGACGTCAAACTTCATACCCGATGACTCAGGATAATCAAACAGACCAAAACATCATTTACCTCCCATCAAATTTTTCATCCTGCTGCTTGAGGATCTGAATTACCCAAAAAAAAATTTTAGACTTAAATCTATCACAAAAAATGGAGAGTCAATACATTAATAAACTGGAGTGTCAGCCAACGGAAAATTGCTCATGATGAAACATTAATCGCATGTCAATTCTATTTGGGGGAATTCTCTTGTAATGAAATAAAACCATAGACCAGATCAAACAAATCCAAAGGCCAAGACATACCACAAACGTAATCTAAATGTGTAGGGGAACCAAGGAAATGGCTTCCCTAATTACATTTCAAAAGAATCCACTAACAAAAAACTTTTACATGAACATAGCAATAAAAAATTAAACGTATGACACAAATCAGCCAAAAAGTATTATTGTCTCGAAATTCCTCACATACAACATTCATAAAAAAAGGACACACCACATGATCATTTGTTATTAAAACCCCAAATTATTCCTTTAACATGACATTTTTAAAATAATTGAAGCTGGAGGGTAGCAAGTACACCAATGTTGTCCCATTGGCCTCAAACATGCATGATATTGTGTCACTCTCACACACACCTCATGTACACAGTGGAACTCATCTGCTCATATCGTTAAACATTTAACATTCTATATATACCCTTGCATGTGGATTTCTATGAGAAATCAATGGATCAAAACTGATCGTTTCCATTTTTTGAAAGCGAAACATTCAACCCAAAATTTTCAAACCATACAGATTAGTTTCCTTTTAAAGTGGTCATTTAAAAATATTTTCAATACCAAATCATTTCTACTTAGAAACCATATTTACACAAATCCAAAACAAATAGATGATGAATGATGCAATGAGAATCTTGTGTTAGCGGGTGACTGGGACATATGGTTGGCGGCCACACGCCAATCATGCCACTACAACAGAGAGTGTTCTAAGAAAATGTCCTCGGATAAAAAATGCTTTCTAGGACCTATGATCTCAATCATACAACTGACCATAACATTTTTTACTTTATCCCTTAGCATGAATTACCACAAGGACCAAATACTCAGACAAACCACATCTTTTCCTATTAACCTGATTCCCTCCACAAGGTGTACTGTCCATGAACCTTACTTTTATCAAGGAAGTCGAGTCCCATAGATCCTAGATTTTGTGTATCATGACTCTTTAAAAATGAAAATGACCCATGAGATTGAACTTCCAGTGATGCCATTTTGTCACGAACCAAGACGGTTCGCCATCCAGCTCAGTTCTCGACCCATTCCGTGGCAAGGACTGAGGAGAGTTCACGATTCCACTAGACCGACACATGTTCTTGGGTATCAAAATAATATAAGGGAATCAATTAACATAAAAAAATAAACTTAAAACAAACAACTATTTTAATGGAAGTAAACTGAGTTTATACTACTAAACATTTCCTTAACACATTTCAAAATTAACTGGTAGAACAAAAACTCTAGTTCAAACCTCCATGAAATAAGATAAGCCACATCCCCAAGTTATCAACACCTACCTGAAGTATAAGACCATCAACAACATGAACCAAAATCTCTTAGCATGAGGCCTCAACCTTGAATACACAATGAAAAAGGTCGATATACACCAAAATGTGTAAATAGGATCTGATACATGAGACCAGTTGTTTCTTCTGGAATAGGTAATGACCTTGTTTATTTAAGGTTCAAACATTCCAATCGGTTTCTAAAATGTTTATCTGTAGAACTGGAAACATCCAATGATTATATATCCATGTGGACCTACATTCCAATGTTAGATTATCATTAGTTGTGGACTGATGAGGCCTAAGAATTTTCATTGGTTGAGAGGATGGGAGGTCAGACTTATCAAACCTTTTTGGGGGGAATTATTGTCTACACTTGGTCTCTCTTATAGATTTAAGTTATGTTCATGATTCTTCATTAATTTACCATGCATGAAAATGAGTTTTTCCATTCGATTTAGCAGTCAATGATTTATATGTATATGATTTAGAGAATCTTTTATATGTATTTGAGGATCTTCATCAATAGGGAATCATCGATATGAATTAGATATTCTTAGTCAATGGTATCCTTCAATACATTATATAGAAATCTCTTGGTCATTATGATGACCATACTGGTTTTAAAGCCACTCGGTGGGACACTTGAAGTGTATTTTCATTAACAAAGATAGTTATTATTTTAGAGTTGGGATCATACCCGTAGATGGGATACCTACATATCCTTGTTAAAGAAACAATCATAACCCACGTAGTTCGATAAGAAGAATATAGTTTAACGTAATACGGGACAGAAAATAATTAATGAAAGATGGGCTTGAACCTTATAAAGGCTTCTTATGTACTCTACTTTTAAGGCGGAGATCAATGTCCACGTAGTTCGAGTGAAGAAGAATGAGGTTTATGCATGATTAATGGCCCAAAAATTGATGTCGTAATTACTTTTACACTCAAAGCTCACGTGAGTAATTTTCTGTGTGAGAAAAAAGAGGTATCAGTAAATCTGACGATTGTTCCATGAAAAATTCAGTCACAAGAAATGATGTGGGGCTTACTTATGTATGACTACCCAATATCAGGGTCCATAAAGCTATTTTTACTTTATGGAGATTTTTTATTTTAACCTGGGACATACTCCTAAAAAGGAAGCCCAAATTACGAGGGACGTATGATTGGGTTTTATTCCTTAGAAGGATTCCCAAATCAAAAGAAAATAATGATGGGGCTTAATCTTGAGGAGGAGGCCCAATGTTAAAGGAAATTATGATTGAGACTTACTCCTAAGTAGGAGGCCCAATGAATTCCTCTCAGAAAATGAATCCAACAAAAGAAACCATGCCATAAATGGATTTGAATAGGTTTTTGAAAGCCATGTCTTGAAGATGAGAGGTGGATTCGAGGAAAAGAGGTGGCTTGGAAGGAGGCGCGCAAGTATTTTTCTGGCATGCATGTCCTGGTCGCAGAAGTATACTTGCACGACATGATTCACCATGGGCGACAAAGAACCTATATGGTAATACTTGGGAGACTTTGAACTCAAGCCCTTAGTATCATCCCTAGAGGCTTCCAAAATGTTGGTGTACATGTTACCCTGAGAGGGAAAGATGGAGCGCAAGTGTTTCCATTTCCCTTAAGGGATGAACACTTAGGTGTAAAAGTGTTGATGAGTTCTAACATTTAGGCCTTATTATTCCTCTTTAGAGATTCCATTCTTGGTAAATAATTACCCTAGAAGTGTTCGGAAGACGTTAGACAAAGACTTGGGAGACCAGAGCTTTCATTTGAGTTTTGGAAAATTTTGATCTTGAAATGGGGGCCCTAGAGAGGCTATTTAAAGGCCACCGGGCACCTTGGGAGAGAAAAGGAATAGGTTGCGCAATTAACATGCATGACCCATATGTGGCACACAAGTGACTTACGTGACCAGAAGGTAACTTGCACAATGCCCTCTAAACAAGTTCATGGTTCATCACTTTGTCAATTTTTTATGTTCTTCAAAGGGTGATCCTCATTGGTCTTATGTTATTCCACTTTTCCATTCATTGTACTCTGTGATGGAAAAAAGCATAAAAAAAATTCCCCCCCTCAGAGTTGGATCTGAAAAGGGAAAGAGGATTTGACTCTGAGGAAAACGAGAAACAAGGGTTCGGCGGCACGTAGATGTTGGTGCACTGGTTTTAGCGCACATGTTCTGGTATGCAGGGTTTCGAGATTTCCTATATATATGGTTGTCACTTCGTGCAAACTATCCTACCTTCAAAGCATTGAGCTCTCATCGCGCATGTTTCTGCATCACCTCGGTCGATCACTCTTTTTTTTGCTGGGGTTCTTCAGTATGCTTTTGACTTGCACGTCAATACTTGCACTGCCACACTTGCGCGACCACACTTGTGTGACCACACTTGTGCGACCACAAATGCATGCCATAATGACTTAGAGATTTTTTTGTTTTCCTGACAAGTATTTCATAAAAAACAGACCTTCTTAAAAGTTAACTGTTAGATCTTTGTGCATATTCAATGGCTCCCAAAAGAATTGGATCAGCTGATGAGTTGGCCAGTAAGAGAATAGATGATATGATGAACATCCTTGGCCATGAATATTATGATATCTATGATAGTAGTCTCCCAGATTTGGCTAAGTACTTGAATAAATATCATGACAATTTCCCAGAGAGCATTTACTTTCCTTTAAATGGCTATGGTCATGTGCAAGGAGTCAACGTTCCAGAGGCAAAGAATTATATTCCTCATTCCTGGTTTCAAACATACACCAATTTTTATTTAGTAAAATTTTTAATTTCATTATCATTTGTCAATACTGGAACAGTGGAGATGGCATACATAATGCATTGTAGCCCATGTGCTTCAGATCTGAAACCTTACAATCCTGAGCTACACCTGTATTGCTATCCCTCTATTTTCCAAAATTCCTAGAGGGATCAATCGAAGGGGTGGAAAAATGAGTTGGTATTTCTATCCCGGAGGAGGTGTGAAGACGACTTGGATGTGGGAATATTGGGTGCGACAAACATATGCAGAGTATGTTGAGGATCTGAAGGGGTCTACAATATAGGATGCCATCTGGGCTGGGTCGACATATGTCCTCATGAATGATAATTTTTTGTCCGAGCTAAACAGCCGCTGAAGCCCGAAAACCAATTCTTCCCATATGACTCATGGAGAAGTAGGCATCAACTTGTGGGATGTCTTAAAGATCTCAAGGGCTCAAATTTCGGGTGATATTCATGATGAATTCATTTCCCCCTAGTTGAACAAGAATGATTCAAAGAAGGCTTCAGATTTGGCTCAAGAGTTATTGAAAATTTTCACAAGCTCAAGAACTCAAATTCCACAAAAACTCATTCTAGAAAGGATATTCATCCAAAGGGGTGGATGGATATGTTTCTTATCAAGAATTATGAGATGGGGCCCACCTGTACTCATCCTACTAGCTACCCCAGAACAGAGAAGAGGGGTTCTCTTGGCACATTCTGGCCCACTCTAGAAGCGAGAGAGTTTGAAAAGTGGGTGTATGAAGTGGATAAAATAATCCCAGAGAAGACCCATATGGTGGGATATTTAGCTTTGTGGATCAGTGTTTATCTTCTGCAAGTTAGGGATTCGGAGGGAGGGATCAGGCCAGGGACCTTCGTTGTTGCAGGCAAGATGGCTAAGAGGAATGTTATTGGGTGGGGCACCCCTATTTTGGAAAAGATTAGCAGGAGCTTACTCCATGTCTATATAGGTAAGTCTCCTTTGAGAATAGTGAGACCATTCCATGTTTTGTAGGGATAAATCGCCTCTCACTTCATGACATATGCTGTATAGAGTGGAGTACAAGTTACTAGAAGTTCATTTAGGCCAACGGTGTTAGAATTTTCTAGAAATTATCTATTTTACCTCAATCCCTATGATATGATGATGAGGCTGAGCAGGTTCTAGAAATTTCATTTCGTTCCTTACGGAAACCTGTCAACCAGGAAGTTGTTGATGATGTAATAGCTAGCCTGGAATTGAGGTTGTATATGCTGGCTTACAGAGATGGTGTATTGGCCACCAGAACTGACGGAGAGATTATATGTGAGGCCTATGCTCCATGTATATTTGCACTCCAATTCAAGTGTCTGATGAAAAGTGTTGTATCCCCTCCTGTGCATGTCAGGTCAGAGCAGCATGCAATGGTTGCCTAAAAACTATGGTTGCTGACAGCTAAGGAGAAAACCCGGGCAGTGTTTGGTCTACCAGTTGCTGGAGTGGTGAGTCAATTGACTACATGGTATGCCAAGAACTGGGTAGAATCATACCCTTAAGGGGTACTGAATCATCCGGTCCCTCAGTTGAAAAAAAGAACAGTCGGGAAAGAAACCCTTCGTATAAGAGGTGAATCTTCCTCACCCGTAGCTAATTCATCGGGTTCCTCACCCGGGGCTAATTTGCAAGATTCCCAGGATGGGGATGATGAGGCACGACATGCGTCAAAGGGGCCTCGTGCCAGATATAATCCTCCTACCAGAGTCAAGAGACCTACTCCATCAACTCCTAGTGAGTTATATCATTAAGGACCTTTAGTATCCATTTATTTTATAAAGCAACAAGTTTCATTTTATTATCCCTTATCTGTGATTATAGGACCTGGGAAAAAGGTGAAGTCCCAGATTGTAGGACCCTCCTCACGGCCTTCTAGGGAAAATGCTGAATATTTATGACCAGAGGCTATCCAGACATGGCATAGTTTATATTGTGATGCTAAAACCACCTAGATGGATTTATGCAAAGTGGTACATATTCCTAGAGTGTGGAATCTCCGGGAATCTGCTGATATTCACTTCGAGGATAATCCTGACGAAGTTCAGGCTTGCATTAGAGAGCTATAAATGCTCATATATGCAACTGATGATTCCATTCCTATTTTTGAGCGGGTTATGGAAATGATGAATTGTGACACCACTGAGGGGATTGGGGATTCAATAGATGAGGAGTGGCATGATTACGTGGCTCCTGAAGATGTAAATCTATTTCCTTATTTTCTTCACAACTTAATTTCAATAAAAGCATTGTTACTCAAGGAAATTACTTTCTTCATCCTACAGCTTGTCAAGAAAGGAACTATCGAGGTCCCTTCACTGCAGTACTTCTCTGGTGGTACCACTCTTGGAGTTGCTGAATCTCCGCGCAAGCTGGGAGAGGTATCTCCAGGCCGAAAAGCCATGGAAAATGAGTTAGAAAGGGTTTTTCAGACTCCAATACCTATATTTGGAGGTGAAGATTGCAACACACCCAAAAAGTCAAAGAAGTAAAGGCATCGAAGGAAGATGTCCACAGCTAAATGCTTCATCAGTTGTGGTAAGTCCTCCAGATGGTCATGAATCCAAACTCGTTAAATGATTTCTCATACTAATTGGGATTGAAGGGGCTTCCTTAGTTTCCCCTTTGAGGGAGAGGACTGACCCTCCTCTGAGGACAACAGAGGGTACAGGTGAACAGTCGGAAATTCATGCTGGCCTGGCTGCTCTTGAAGAAATGAGGATAGAAGAAGCTCCAGCTTCTGTTCCTAGTACTGCTCCTGTTGCTACTACAAGGAGAGAAGAGCCTGATTATTTTAAATTAACAATACTTCATAGAACGTTGAATGAAGACATCAACTGACTTCTATTTTTCGATGCTTTAGGTTTAAAACCTGCACCAGAACAGTTGGAAACCACTGCAACTGACTCTGAAATTTTCGCTGAGGAAGCTATTCGGTGTCGAAGGTCGTAGGAGGAGGGTCACCAAGAATATATGTCAAATTCTCCTACTGGTGAGACTAACCAGGAATATAATATATCAATGGATGAAAATGATGAAACATGGGGCATCTATTGAAGAAATTTTATATCTTGTTAAATTACCATGTGATTTAGATGATTTGGGACGTGAGTTCTATCCTTTGTCTTATTAAAAATTTTGTATTACATTTCTGACCATGATTGCATGAAATGGGAAGTTCCGTCTGAGCATGCTACTAATCTGCCGATTTCTGAAGGGGGTAGAGACAACCCTATCATTGCAGGGACTCTAGCTCAAGTGGAGCTTAACCCAGCTGAGCTTCATGAAATCCATCCTGAAAATCCTATTGAAGCCCACGAAGATGGGGAGGAGACTTCTTATATCGATGATCTACCATTGGGTAAACGATGATAATATTTGTGGTTGTACTTAATTTTAAATACAACTTAATCAACTTATTATATCCTTTGAAACTATCCAAAGCTTTCAATTGAATAGAAGGGCTGTCAACTTTTGTGGCTAAATCAAGAGGTGAAGCCTCAGCCTCCGCCCTAACGGGAGTAGAAAGTGAAGTACCAAGGGTCAGGGGGAAAGGAACAGAATAGGGAACATTGGTAAGTGAATTAATCCTGGACTATATTCCCCCCTGTGATAGTGATGCTGAATCAGACCTAAGGGTTAAAAAGGTTCTCCAATTCTCATGTCGCAAGGCATGGTAGAAGATATGGAAGATCATATCTGTAGTGCCTCTTGAAGAGGTGTTTTCAAAGATACCATGACTGTCATCCTTGTTTTTTATGCTGGGACTTGGTGGTTTTGGATATCGAGATATCCATACCATGGTGAGACATGTCATCTTAAAGAGGGAGAAGGAGAAAAAGTTCAGTCAAGATCCGACCAAAGCAAGGTTATCGAACAATATTGGTGAATTTGTGGTTGTGGTGTCCTGAGAAGAGGCTGGTCATGCTGTAAAGCTGAAGGACCAGAAGCATTAGATCAAGGAGAAATTTGTCCAATAGATGCATCTTCAGATATAGTTAGATTCCATTATTGGGGAACTTGACCAGCTTAACAATTCATTGGATGGAGTCTAAATGAATGGTATGAAAGCCATCACAGATGCCAAGAAGGCACTTCATCGATCTGAAAAGAGTGAATCTGGCTGAGTGAATGAACTTCAAGTGGCTACTGATGAAGCTCACAATGTCGTAAATCAAATGAAAAGTTATGTTGAAAGACTCTTGTAATTATTGAAAAATAGAAGATACTCCAATCTGTGGATGTTCTTCTGATCTTGTGCATCAATGAAAGAGGCATTTCATATTCAATCATTTGTAACTGCATTCTCTTGCTAATTACATATATTTCTACTATAAATATATATTTTTTATATAGGACAATGGGCCTTAGTAAGAATTGTTTGATTTTTTCTAATATTAAATAAACATCCCCACAAACATTGCATCTTTTATTGCTCAATATTGCTTAAATCATACAATATGTACATTTAGAGAGTTGGGACTCGACTTTGGTTCAGAGTTCATTTTACAAGATCCCAATTTAATGAGTACCCTATTTTTGTTGGCAGTTTAAATTCATTCAAGTCAGAATAAGAAGGATATTGTTTACGGTCTAATATCTTTGAACGAATGGATTAAAATTGACTCAATTCCTTACTAATTTGTTTGAAAACATATGACCACATTCAATTATGGGGGAAAACATGTAAACTATGACATGAGAATTTTTGAATCTGAGGGATGATACAAGAAAAGGGCAAAAATGCATTAGATAATGTGTTTCATAAGAGTGATGTTACCACTATTTGACTAACCTATTAGGGGGTTGAATTATACAGGGCCACATAATGGCATTGGCTGCATAGTCAAATAATAACATCTTTTGGCTGACAGGTCCGTTATGTAGACTACTTATGAAAGGCCATATAGGGTAACGTGCTACATAGTCAGACAAAAGCACTCTCATAAATTTTACATTTCTATTGCTAAAAGCTAGTGGATGTTTATGGAGATCAAAATTTTCCAAAGCACAGAGTCTACTATATGGAGAGAGGTACTTGAATATGGAGAGGATATTCACAATCAACATTTTCAAAGAATTGGATTAATGTCACTCATGTGAAGGTCTAACCCAAACGTTGGGAAGGGAAATATAAACCATAGATTGGAATACTTCCAGATCATGAAAAAGGGTATGGGATAAATATTTTAAGGGTAGCTGTTTTGGAAGATCCCTACATATAGTCATCAAGACTAATAAAGAAAAAAGTGGTTTCCCCCCAAGAATGAAGTTACCAGTATTTGACCAACTAGTAAGGGGGTTTGAATTATGTCGATCCACTTAAGGGAATTGGCTACATAGTAAAATAATATCATCTTTTGGCTGACAGGTCTATTATGTAGACTAATTATGCAAGGCCACCTAGGGGAACATGCTTCATGGTCAGGAAAAAGAATTCGAAGATATCAGAAATTTTGTGACCAAAAGTAAAGAAAAGGGTTATGGATATCTGGACGTATTTAAGGTTAGGATTCTGACACATAAAGATGGGTATTGTCCAATGCATGAAGAAGATACATAGACCAATGCTGACCATAATAATGTTGTGGCTGGGTACTAAATTTAGATGATAGACTTCCCTATATATCTCATTAGAATGAGAATCAAGCCATACATAGTTTTTGAAATACAATTTAATATAGTCTGGGACGAGAGCGTAGGAGATCATAGTTTAGGGTCTTAGAGTTCGGACCATAATGAGAGACACACATTGTCTGTTGTTTATAAACCTGATGTGACTAAAGACCAGGGTTTTCATACCACATTCATGTGATCACAGGTTGACTTTTTAGCCAAGGGATTGACAGTGGAGTTTGGGGTTAGGCCCAAAGACTTGGGGCTGGGTTAGAGGGATGCTTGAATGTTCCTATGTATCCCATAAGGATCGTCATCAAGCCATACATAATTCTTGAAATACCCTCTGTACAGATTTGGTTCGAACATGTGAAGGGTGAAAGGGGACTTTAGTGCAATGATGGTTGGATCCAAGATTAAATGTTAGGGCATTTCCATGTATGTTCGTAGTCCTTGGATATAACATGATTGGAGATAAATGTCAATAATGATTCCCTCTCAGGTGAGGGTGTCAGAGACTGTTGTAGTGTATTGTCGTATAGGACAAAAGTGTGAATATATTAAGGTCATATGCAAGTACTGGTTCTGTATAGTTTAATTTCATGTTGCTAGGACGTATTTCTATGTATTTTAATGTCTTGCAGTGTGGACAATGGGGGACTGTATAGTTTTACATCATATATCAAGGAAGATGATGAACCAATGTGAATATATTAGTTTTGGGGGGCGGATTCACGAATCAACATCGTACGATATGGAAGTGAACCAATGTGAAGTTTTTGTTTTTGGGCTTAAACCTCAGATGGTTTCCTATGTACCCAGCCTAAAAGGCAAGGATCAAAGTCCGGGTAGTTCGATTTTGAATGAATTGGTGATCGAGTTGTACTTTAGGACAACATGAATATGGTGTTAGGAATTATGCATGGTTATCCGCCCAGAGAGGGTGTTATGGTTGAAGAATACACTAAACTCACGTGAGTCATGCTCGGTGTGAGAAACAAGAGGTAAAAAAACACTAACGATTCATATTTTAACATCATTTGTGAAAAAAGGGGTCGTACACAGTTTAGATATCATGTGTCCCAGACATGGGGTGCATGGTGGTTTAATGTCTTGCAGCTTGGATGAACATTTTTAACATCATGTTGGACAATAGAGGGGCTATGCAGTTTAATGTCCAGCCGCAAGGAAAAAAGGGATCGTGAAGTTTGAAGTCTTACAGTAATGACCAAAAGGTGTATTTATGTTACACAAAATACTTCTCCAAGAATCTTTCATTGGTTGGAGATGTAATGACTTCTCCATCCATTGAGATTAAAGAATAAGCTCTATTAGAGTAGACCTTATGTATTGAATAAGGTCCTTCCCACTTTGTCTCAAGCATTAGAGGTTTATTTCCTAGTATCATTGGTGTTCTGAGGATGAATACAAATTATCCTTGAATGAATGAACGAATATGGACTTTTTTATTGAAAGGTCGTGATATTCGATTCTAATACACTTCCATGTGGTGCAGGGTGCAGAATATTGTTTCATCTAATCGTTCCAATTAATCAAATCGCTTCTGAGATTGTTCATCTATAGATAAATGATTACAAATGGACACTTATAGCGATGTTAATTGAACCTCAAATGGAAAGACTGCTTCTGTTCCATATACCAATGAAGATGGAGTTGACCACGTAGCCATGCAGGTGGTGGCCCTATAAGCCCATTAGGCATGGAAAAGTTTATGAGGCCATGCTTTCTTATCTTTATCCACCATCTTTTGAAGTATGTTTGAAAGAGTCATATTAAAGGATTCTAATTTTCCATTGGCCGATGCATGATACCGAGATGAATGGTTGGATTTGATGTTGTAATCTTGATACAACATTCTCATATCGGATGAACAAAATTTGGTGCCATTTTCCATCAACATGGTATGAGGGACCCCAAATATGGTAATGATGTTAGACCTGAAGAAGCTAACAATGCCTTTAGAACTATCTTCTTTGTGAGGTATTTCTTATATCCATTTGGAAACAAAGTTAGTAGCAGTAATAATATACATAAACTTCTTGGATGTAGCTGAGGATAAGGTCCCACTACATCCATTCCCCATGTCGAAAATGACCATGAGTATTTAGCTGTATGAACAAAATCTACGGGTTGATGAATGATATTGGAACATAAATGGAAAGAATGACACTTCTTGGTGAAATCAACCTAATCTAGCATCATTGAAGGCCATAAGTATCCAATACTTCAAATTTGACCTGAAAGTCTATGTCCAGACTGCTGGGCACCACCAATTCCTACATGAACTTCACTCATGACATCCACTGTTTCTTCACCATCAATAAATCTGAAGAAAATTCCATCAAAACCTCACTTGTAGAGAATTGTTTTGTGATCTAGGCTATCATAAATACTAAAATTGACCACACATCACCAGAAAAGTTCTTTCTCGACTCTATTAGGTGGGAGTGTTCCATTTTGAAGGTGTTCACTGATAGGTGTCATCCATCCTGTAGTATAACCATATTGTTCAGAAATGAGACTGATTTAATTGATTTCATATGTTTAGATTGGAACAAAAGGTGAAACTACACTATAGTGTGGAATAATAGTGATTGTTTCATCCTTGTTTAGATCTTCTAGGGTTGTGGCTACATTAGGCAGTGCATTAGCTTAGGCATTTTTTGATTGCAGGACATAAGAAAATGTCAGTTCCAAATGTAATTCTGTCATTAGCTCTCTGAACGAATCACAAAAAGGGATTAAATCATCTTTTATGATGGAATAATCTCCATTGATTTGTTTGATTACAAAATATGAATAACCCTTTACCCTCAAGTGATTCACTTGTGCCTAAAGCGCCAATTCCAAGCCTATGATGAGAGATTGATATTATGCTTCATTATTTGTACCACCTTCCAACAGTAAGAAGGAATACAGCAACACTACCTTTTCTGGGGAAATAAGCACGATTCCTAACCCAACTTTTTTGAATTTAGGATCTTCCATTTTCTTCCCTGTTGGACTTCTGGAGGCACCATCAAAGTACATTTCCCATGTATGAGGATTTTCATGAATATAGAAGACTTCCTCATCAAGAAGTTCAATATTTAAAG
Source organism: Viscum album (assembly GCA_963277665.1). Taxonomy (NCBI): domain Eukaryota; kingdom Viridiplantae; phylum Streptophyta; class Magnoliopsida; order Santalales; family Viscaceae; genus Viscum; species Viscum album. The sequence continues at coordinate 792,428,759 of OY728138.1, forward strand.
ATGTATCTTCTACAGATGGGTGTTTAGTAAGGAAATTGTCCAGAGCTTGGCCCATTATTGCCTTTTGAGAAAAATATTGGATATCAAACTCCTGAAGAATAACTGCCCACCTTTCCAGACGTCCTCTAAGCATTGGACATCTAAGGATAAATTTGATATGGTTATTGTGAGATATCAATTAAATCTCATGATTATGCAGGTAGTTTCTCAATTTCTGAACTATATAGATTAATACTTAGTAGCACTTTTCAATAATTGAATATCGAGTTTCTACCTCAAGCATAGTCCTACTGAGATAATAAAGGTTGTTCTCATTCCTGTCATCATTCATTTCGGCACGGAAGTCTCCCAATGATCGCTCTAAAGCTGTCACATAGAGAATAAGTAGTCTTAATTCAAAGGGTGGCATTAATATTGGTGGACTCAAGAGACATCTCTTGAGAATATGAAATGCTTCTTTGACATTATTCAGTCCACTGGTGGGTGACACCCTTTTTATTAATTTGGTGAAGGGTAAACACTTGCCTGCCAAATTGGAAATGAAACACCGAATATAGGCCAAGTGTCCTTGAAGTCCTCTTAATTCATTAAAATTTCGTGGAGGTGACATAACAAGGATTGATTTTTTCTTCTCATGATCAACTTTGATACCACGATGGCGTACAACAATGCCAAGAAATTTTCCTGAGGTTACCCCAAAATCAAATTTCAAGGGGTTCATCTTCAAATTTTGTTGTCGATGTTTGTTGAATATGATTTCCAGATCGTCCAAGTGATCAGAACATTGTCTACATTTAACCACCAGATCATCCACATAACATTTAACAAATTTCCCTAAAAAGTGTTTGATGATATGTTGCATGGCACGTTGATACGTTGCACCTATATTTTTTTGGCCAAAGGAAATTACCCGATAGCAAAACACAACATAAGGACCTCTATAAGATATAGACTCTTCATCCTCTAGGGCCATTCGTATTTGATTGTACCTAGAATAACCATCCATGATGGAAAGAGCTTCATAGAAAGATGTTGCATCAATTAAGAGTTCTGTGATTGGAACTGAAAAATCATCCTTGGGACAATGCTGATAAATATTTTTAAAGTCAATAAAAACATTAATTTGTCCATTCTTATTGTACATTGGGACAATATTAGCTAGAGATTTGGGATACTGAACTTCTCTGATGAATTTAGCATTGATATGCTTATCAACATTAACTTCAATTTTGGAGGCATAAGTTGGGTGTGTTCTTCTCGCGACTTGATTGAATCCTCGATGTTCTTATGTCAAACCCAAAGGATGAGTGGAAACATCGGGATAAAGACATAGAATTTCTATATAATTCCAATAAAATACATATCGATTTTTCTTTAAAAATGGATTATATATTTCTTTCTCTCCAAGAGTCATGTCTACACTAATTAAAGTGGGGCGTGGATATTCTTTTGTACCCAGATTTATTTTCTGAGTTCATCCACAGTGTTAGAGATACCCTCTACATATTTTGTAGGTGCATCCCTGAGATATTCATCTTCTACTTCAATATGTGTTGCATCTTCTACTTCTACTTTCATAGTATATGACGAAGCATAATTTCATTGATCAGGGGAGAACGTAACATTTGAACACTTTGAAGAAGAGGCTTCCATTTCTGACCCTATTGATGACGAAGGGTCTTCCCATGTTGATATATAGGAGATGATGGATTGAGTGTCTACATCATTATTTTCCTCTAGTATTACTATAACTTCTTCTAGCCTGGTTGATGAAGTATAGAATTGCTGGATTTCAGCAGATGAAATGAAGACATCGGCATTTAAGCTTTCATCATTCCTTGGCCAATCAACAATTTCTCCCACGTTGTCTAGATCGATTTTCTATAATTGACATTATGGAAGTTTCCATAAGAGTGTTTGGATTTGGGTCTATCCTGTCAATTTGATAGATATGTGACACATAATCTGTACTCACATGTATGAATGGGTTTAATGGAATATTTTTTAAACCATATGAAGCATTAATTTTGGTGACCTTCTTTCGCTGTGGATTTCTCCTTTCCTTCCATGTGATAAAACTATGCCTCAATGTATTGAGATTCACATGTTTTGAATGTGGCATTGTCACCATAAAATGTACCAATTTGATCATTGAAACAATATTTTAGACATTGATGGTATGACGAAGGTACGGCCGCATGTTGATGTAACCAAGGTCTTCCAAGAAAAATGTTGAAAGCTGTGTCCTGATGAACAACCATGAAATATTAATTAGAAACAAGGTCTCCATACTGGTTTCTGAGTGTGATTTTTCTCAGAGGTTCTTGTTCATCTTTATCATATCCTTTCAACATCAAAGTATAATGAGATAAATCATATTCGGTGAAGCCCAATAGAAAGAGTGTATGAAAAGGAATGATATTGAATCCTGAGACATTATCAATGAAATCTCGCCGGATGTCTATATCATTGACTTTTACTGATAGATACAGAGGTCTGATATGTCTATGTACAACATCATCTTTATCTTCATCTGTAAAAGATATCACTGCATGGAATTCTATAGGATCATTCTATATATGGTAAAACTTAGCCACCATAATTTCAGTTTCGAATTCTTTAGGACTTGACAAATCCTCAATGAGCGCCTCCTGAAGATCTTTTGATAGATTCAAGGCATCCAGGATTGAACACATGGCTGGTACTTGGGCCAAATTTTTCAGTACTTCATACATTTGATCAAAAGGTCTGCGTTTCCAATAAAGAACATGTGGGTTTTACATTTCCTTAGAAGTTAATGCTTTGAAGTATATGCTTCTTGTATCAGGGTAGGAGTTGGAAATACTCCTAGCTTTGGAATATTAGAACGACTAGGACTATTTATTTTCTGAGAGGAAGATGGTGTAACCTCTAAACGATCCTCCAAAATAACTACGTGAGGACCAAATCTTCCATGTGTGGAAGAACATTCTTGTTCCTGTTGAGCCTGCTGAAGGGATTTACCACGAGTTTCTTCTGCATATATAGTTCTAGAAGGGGTAGGATTGAAATTTTGTCTTCTAAAATATCCATGTATTCCCCTGTATTCTAGACCTATGTCTGTTCCTCTAATTCCTTTATTTGATATAGGGAACTCATGCTCATCAAGATCATAATTGTGACTGGCATAAGGATCTGTTAAATGAATCATGTTAACAAAACCAATGATTAATTCTTCATCTAATGAAGATTCTACCTGATTAGCCAGTTCAGGTTCTGCCTTTTGGTAGCGGAAGTGCCTGTGCTTTTAAAGCAGATGGCATAAAATCTACCAGATTCAAAGAAAAATTAGGCTTTTACTAGAGATCATCTTTTTCTGACTGCTCTTCTTTCATAGAATAATGCTGCCTTTTTGTGGATTTCCCTTCTGATGAAGGGGGTTTTGTTGTGGCATTCACAACAGAAGACACAATTGGATGATTCAATTGTGTTCGTGAAATGGCATGAGTTTGGTTGATCATTTTCCATATAATCATATCCTCATATTTCTGTGCATTTTTGCTTTTGACTTCATTTCACTCACCTTCTTCAATTGGATCAGTAGCAGTAACACATGCTACCTGGGCTGAAGAACCTTTCAGTTTTACCATTCAAGAGTCCACCATCTTTTGTAGGAGGTCATTGAAGACAAAACACTTCTGAATTGGATGCCCCAACATCTGATGAAATGGGAAATAGTTGGGGAGGTCTTCATGTCCTTCCTTGTTCGTCCATTTGTGACTTTGCAACTGAACTAGATTGTTTTCCAGAGCCGAGATGAAGTAGATAGGATCTTGTTCATTCTGGAAAGAATAAATTTTGTTCTTAAAATCTTCAAACTATTTCTGCCTTTGATCTCTGTGATCATCTTGCAGAGGCATCCATTTTTGTTGACGCTCAGTAAGAGGAGACCTTGGATATGATGATGGTTTTTAAGTGGAAGCAGTCACAGGTTCTTGTTGAAGTGTAAATGTATTAGTGTCTGCTTTCCCTATTATACTTCCTAGAACTGATATAATTACATGAGTTTTATCCTTAGTCTTCGTAAGAGAATGTTCAATCTGCTGAGCGATTGAAGTAAGGTCTCGAAACCCTCCTGTGTATATCACATGGATCACCGGTGTGCGTAATTCATCACACAGATTTGACACACATATTGACAACAATTCTTTTTTAGGGAGTTCTAAAATTAAGAAATATGTTTATCCATCCCATCAATAAATGAAAAATGGAATTCTTTCATTTTCCATTTTCTTACAATTGGTAAGATAAAAAACTATCGTCTTTGGCAACGTTGAGCAAAATTGAAGAAGACATATTTGACAGAGATCTTCCAATATAGTAATTTACTGAGATTTCGAAATTGTATACAAGACAAAAGCAAGCCCTTGTAATGTGTAACGTCCCGGTTCCTAAAGCCACCCAGAGGCGCCCCTTAACTGGTCGGTCACATGACCTCAAGCGTGTTTCCCCAAATTCCAGAGGTTGCCGACTAGCAGCAAGGTCCTTGGTGAATCGGTGGGGAAACTATGCCCCCATTTGGTAAAGTATACAGCGGAAGAACAACTAAACACAATAGCGAAACCAATAAATAGCATACAACAACTAAACTGAACGGAAGAAGCAATGTATAAATTATTAATGATGTAACATGGTACATATGTCTATGGAAAGCAGTAAACAAAACAACGTGTTTAAATACAACAGAAACAGTGTGTAAAAGAAAAACAAAGTAAACTTTTCAGCATCGCAAGCCGTAGCATGGTCCCCTGTTCTCCAGCTCCACAGCAAGTCAGGTACCTGAAGTAGAAGGGAGCTTGCACTTATCTATAGATGCGACAACATAGTATTTTTGGGCCCAAACGAAAGACCCAAACATGGTGTGACAAAAAAGTCCCAGTATGCTATCACCCAATGATCTGTGCCTAACAGTCAGTGAATACATGGTTGTGATAAAATAGAAAGTAGTAAACCAGATAACACATGCAGCTACAATCCGCAGTTCTATATATAAAGTACACAAGTAACAACCACTGAATCAAGAAGAAAAAAATGGTAACCTATGGTTAGTTCTCATAGCTTAACCCCTAAGGTTCAACCTACAAGCACTAGCTACCCTCTGGGAAGCACACACAGTCTCGCCCCTCTGGTTCAACTAAAGAATAGACTCTCTGGGGAAGCACTCATAGTCAATTCCCCCAATAGTCTTGTATCATGATAAAGGCTCTCTAGGGAATTAATCAAAGTCAATTCCCCCCTTGGCCCGCTTTTAGGATCTACAGACTCTCTGAGGAAGCACTCAACGTCAATTCCCCATGTGGTCTCGCATCGTAATTAATGACACTCTGGAGAATCCCTTCTTTCCATTCTCCATATGGTCCACTACACTGGGTTCTCGCAGCCCTATGTAAAAAACATGCATAGCGCGCGTGTATCGTCCAAGTAAACCTCAAGAACTACTTGGAAATATTTCTAAGGCTCAATAGCAAAACAAAGGAACAGTTCGACTATCCTACATCTATGCATGGAAGCTGGGAAATGCCAAATAGGCAGAACAAGCATAGAAAACATCCAGAGTACAGTAAAACTACCATATTCACAGGCAAAAACATCCACACTAGCAATCAAGCAAAGCATGAAATTTCACAGGGGCAAAACAGGAACACGCAATACCCCGTTCAAGGGTATTGGTGGAATTTGCCCAAAATCCTCAAAGACATTCTACAAAAAGGCACAAACCACCTACCTCAATCCTAGGAGATCAATATACTTGAATTGCGATGACTAATTCTCCCTAGAATGTCGTAGATTTTTGAAAACTCACAAAAATTTCAACCTTAGATAACATCAGAAGGAGGAATAATTGGAAAACAAGGCTCAATCAGAAGGAAGAACTCACCAGTGCGATTCCAACACAATCGACATAACTCGAATCCGAGAACAGGCGGAGAGTCGGGGTCTCGTCAAAGATTCGCAGATCCTCGACGCTCTCTGACAAACAGAACTTAGAAGAAGCATGTTCTGTCAGTCAGGTGTGACCCCAGTGTGTTTAGTGCAAACAACAAAAGTACACAGTGTGTACATTTAGAGTACATGGAGTGTACTAGGTTTTTCCGTAATCCTCCAAAATCGGCCTCCATGTCAACCCTACACACCGTGTGTGTGGCCCGGACATGGCCAGCACACGGCTTCGAGTGGTAAAAGAGTACATGACGTGTAATCAGAAAGTACATGGCCTGTACTTCAAAAATTTCCAGAAACATTATTTTTCCCAAAAACTACAGAAAAAGGGAAAACATAACTAAAATGAAGATCTGGGTTCTTACAAACTTCCCCCCTTAAAAAATTCGTCCTCAAATTTCCCTAGAGAGGTGTAGAAGAAGAAACCCAGAACAGCTTTGGCCACTGCGATCGTACATCGGCCTCCCTCTCCCAGGTCTCTTCCTGTACTCGCCCATGCTTCCATAGCACCCGTACTAGAGGAACGGACTGCCCGCAGAGAACCATCGTACTGCGATCGACAATCCTGATAGGATGCTCCTCAAACGACTCATCTGCTTCAAGCTCAAATTCCTCAGGCTGAAAGACCTGAGACAGGTCTGAAAATTAACATCGAAGCTTAGTGACGTGGAAGACATCGTGCATGGCTCGGTACCTCTGAGGTAACTGCAACTGATAAGCAACCGGCCCCACTCTCCCTAACACCACAAATGGACCGACATACTGCGGTGAAAGCTTTCCCTATCTCCGAATCCTCTTGTGTCTCAACCTCGGTGTGACACACAGGAAAACCGGATCCCCAACCTCAAACTCCAGAGGTCGTCTCTGCTGATTAGCATAAGACTTCTTCTGAGACTGTGCTGTAGCCATCCGCTTTCGAATCAGCTCTATCTTCTCTGATGTCTCCTGAACAAGACGAGGCCCCAGTAAAGCTACCTCTCCTCCCTCCATCCAGCATAAGGTTGATTGGCATGGCCTACTGTACAATGTCTCGTATGGTGCCATCTGATTGGTCGCCTAGAAACTGTTGTTGTAGGCAAACTCCATCAGAGGAATATTCTTCTCTCAAGAACCGCCAAAATCTAGAATTCAAGCTCGAAGCATATCCTCAAGCACCTGGATTGTATGCTCGGACTGACCATCAGTCTGGGGATGGTATGTTGTACTCAAAAGTACCTATGTACCCAAGGCCTTCTGAAGTCCCTGCCAGAACCGAGAGGTAAAGCGCACATACCTATTTGAAACAATGGTGTGTGGAACTCCATGCAGACACACAATATCCTGGATGTAAAGTCATCCTAGATCATCGACACTAATGGTCTCCTTGATTGGCAAGAAGTGAGCAATAGTCATGAGCCTGTCAAAGACAAACCAAATAACATCGTTCCCCCGAGGTGACCTTGGAAACCCGGTCACGAAGTCCATCGCAACATCATTCCACTTCCACTCTGGAATGGGTAACTGCTATAAAAGGCATGTTGGTCGCTAATTCTCCGCCTTTACCTGCTGACAAGTAGAGCATTTCATGACAAAACCAGCAATATCCCTCTTCATACCTGGCCACCAGTACTGGCGATGAAGGGCCTGATACGTCTTGGTGATGCCAGGATGAACTTCCCAAACTGAGGAATGAAAATCCCGCATCAGCTCCTCACGTATGTCTGCTGGCACCCATACTCATCCCTGGAAACAGAAGATCTCATCCTCTCCCACTGTCCATCCAGGAAGAGGGTCCTCTCCGGACACACTCTCCCACATGACAAAGCCTTCTGAGTCTAATAGCTGCCACATCTGTACCCGATCAAGAAGTGTAGAGGTAACAACTACAGAAGAAAGGAAATTTTGTCCTTGTCTGTTGTGTACCTCCATATGCATCTCAAAGAACAGATCCATAAGCTTCCACTCACTGCTAGCCCCATGAACTACCTGAACTTGAGTTCTCTTGCTCAACGCATCTTCCACTCCGTTTCCCTTTCCTGGCGTATAAGAAAGCTCAAAATAAAACGACTGCAGATACTCGACCCACCTGCACTGTCTCAGATTCAGATCACGCCGAGCGAAGATATACATGAGACTCTTGTGGTCATTGAAGACCACAACGTGATCTCCCAGAAAATAGTGTCTCCAATAGTGTAAGTCATGAACAACAGCTTCCAACTCCAGATCGTGCATCAGGTAGTTTCTCTCATGTGGCCTCAACTGCTGAGACCCGTACGCAATGACACCCTCTCCCTACATAAGCACACCTCCAAGCCCGATACCTGAAGCATCACAGAAAACATTTTTGCTCTTACCTGGCTCTGGCAAGACTAGTATCGGCAATGACGTCAACCTCTGTTTAAACTCTTGAAAGGCTGACTCACAAGAATCTGACCATAAGAACTTTACCCCATTCTTGGTCAGAGTCAAGGGTGATTCTAGATGAGAAAAGTCTTGAATGAAGTGTCTGTAGTATCTAGCCATCCCTAGGAAGCTTCGTACCTCAAATACGTTCTTCAGATGCTCCCAGGAAACTATGGATCTCACTTTCTCTGGGTCCATTGATACTCTTGCCTCTGAGATGATGTGTCCCAAGAAGTGAAACTGATCCATCCAGAAGTGGCACTTTGAGAGTTTAGCATAAAGCTTATGCTCTCTCAGTGTACTTAGAATGATCTCAAGATGAGTGGCATGGTCGTGTCGAGTGTGAGAGTACACCAAGAAATCGTCCACGAAGACCACGACGATGGAATCCAAGTAAGGATGAAACACTCGGTTCATCAGTGCCATGAAAACTGCAAGAGCGTTCGTGAGACCGAACGTCATGACTGTATAGTCATATAGACCATAACTACTCCTGAAGGCTGTCAGCGGTATATCACATGGTCTAACGCACAACTGATGATAACCGAACATCAAGTCGATCATAGAGAACACCTGGGCTCCATGAAGATGATCAAAGAGGTCATCAATCCTCGGCAAGGGTTATCGGTTCTTGGCCGTCAACTGGTTCAGCTTCCGATAATCCACACAAAGCCGAAGGGTACCATCTATCTTCTTTGCAAATAGGATAGGCGAACCCCAAGGAGAAGTTCTGGGTCAGATGAAACCCTTCGCTTGTAACTCCTCCAACTGATTCTTGAGCTCTTGTAACTTCGGTGTGGCCATCATATAGGAAGGAATGCACACTGGGAACTTGCCAGTCCATTCCAAGAATGACATCATAGACTTTCATCTCTAGGACGTAGAGATCCCACGAGAAACGATACCCTCCAACCTCAAGAGGGCACTCTCTACAATGACGTACAATAGAATTCCTTGTCCCCAAAGGTGTGTCTAGTGTCAACGAGTCCATAGAATAAAAGATGCAGAGCTGAAGGCTCTCCATGACAGAAACTGAAATAAAGCTCTGTGTAGCACCAGTGTTGAAAAAGGCTGAAGATAAAACTGAGGCAACTAAAGTCATACCTCGAACTGTAGAAGGGTCGGGATCCTGCTCCTGATAGGTCTGCTCCACGGTGAAATATTGGCCTACATCGTGGCCCTACGCCCCTGGCTGACCACTCTGAGCTGATCCTCCCTACTGGTCCTGAAGGACTGGTGACTGACTGCCATGACCTCGACCTCCACCTTGGCCCGAACGGCCGGAAGAACTCCAGTTTCCCGACTGGTGTGAAAATGGTGGTACTGTACCTGAATGAAGATTCATGGGGGAACCCCCGTCTCCCACTACTGGTGAGAAAACCTAGCAGAAACACTGAAGGTGACCCATCTTTCCATAAGATCGGAACTCCACTGGGTCTCTCTAGCACTGTGGCCTCATGTTCTCTTCCCTTCCACAATGGTAGCATACTACCTGGCAACCAGAAGATGTATCTCACCTCCTCAGATCACCGCGTGTAGGCTCCCTAAGGTGCTTTCTACTGTCAACTAGAAAAACACTAGCTCTGGAAATAGAACCACCACGGCTCGTAGCTCTAATGTCTCTCAGAGTGTGCTCCGCAATCCGTGCCTGGTTGACGATGGAAGAGATGAAAGTCAACTGGAAGAGATTCACCTGTGGGAGGATCTCCCGCCTAAGACCATCCTCAAGCTTCCTTGCTAAGAACACCCCACTTCCATCCCAGAGGGGTGTGAAATGATGCAGCTCGGTGAAACGAGAGGAGTACTCCATAACTGAAAGAGTACCATGCTTTAGGCTCATGAACTCCCAGGATCAATCGGCCCTCAGGGTCTCCGGGTAGAAGTAGTCATAAAACACGCGCTAGAACTCCTCCCAGGTCATAACCTGCTGATGAACCACCTGTGAGATCACATCCCACCACATTTTGGTAGAGTCTCGTAGCATATAGGTAGCGAGATAGACATTCATCTCTGGAGGCGTCTGTATATTATTGATGATAGTCATCATGGATTCCATCCATGACTCTGCAGCCTGTGGTCTTCATTCCCCTGAGAAAGTAGGAGGATGTTTCTGCAGGAAAACCCGTGTCAAGTCTACCACAATCGAGGCAGGAGGAAGTTATCCAGGAAAGGTCTACATCATCCTCATGAAACCTTCCTTAAACTACGCACCAGCACCTGCAACTGGTATGAGAGCCAGTGCCAAGGTTGGCCCGAATGGAGGATCGGTAGGAAGTCCCTGATCAGCCATATCTAGCGTCTGATCACTGCCTGATGACAGACGTACAACCGGAGGACGTCTCAGAGGCATAGATATGAATGATCAAAAGTACACCTTAGATCAGAAAAACAAGGACATAGAACACAAGAGTACAAAACGGGAATAGGGGAAGAAAAACACACAAGTTTACAAAACACGACTACACTGAGTGTATAAAAACAACACGTCATGTATTCTTAAGCCACTGACATGGGCGTGTAATCCGGCCCTAAGAGTCGTGTAACACCTCAAAATACACGGCGTGTTGACCCAATACACGGTGTGTACTTGAAAACTATTCCCATGCCCGAGTATCTTTATATGGCTAACCCACACAGTCCGACTTAACCCGAGACTAAATTGCGTGTTCTAAACAAACACAGACTGTACTAGACAAGGCTTCGGTGGCCCTTGTTGTTTAACACACGGCCGTCTACATGGATAAACCTTACACGGTGTGTTCCGAATAAACACGGCATGTATAGGTGAAGATGGTACCATCCCGTGTTGTTCGTGACACAGTCGGGTACCTGAACAAGACTACACGGCGTGTTCAGAAAACAACACGGTGTGCAGAATAGAAGGTAACGCCGACCCGTGTTGTTCGTGACACGACCAGGCACCTGGGCGGGACTACAAAACATGTTACTTTACATCATAGCATGTTCTACTCTAGCTTCCCCGACCCGTGTTGTTAGTGACACGGCCAGCTACATGGTTCCGAACTACATGGTGTGTACCTACCGTACATGGCGTGTTCCTGAAGTTGCATTCACAACACCGTGTTTCTGCTCACACGGTCAGTGAAATGGCCTAAAAACTAAACGGTGTGTATCCAAAAAGTACACGTCGTGTATTCTGGGTTTTTCTGGGTAGTAGCTCAGAAACTGCAAAGAATCTCAGAAACACTGAAAACAAGGGAAAGAGGTGGAAAATTCCGATCCGTGGGGGCCCATACTCCCCACGAATCAAAGCTCGGAATATCCCACAGTCATATACATGTGAAAACAGGATCATGATCCACAAAGTTTCGGTTCCAGAGGGCCCATAACACCTCAATAATCAAAATTTGGGGTTCATTTAGGAAATTAGGAAACAAACAATCCTCTAACAAGGAAGCAGAGATTCTATCAAGCATCTATCACAACAGCATGCATAATCTACACAAAGTCTATCACAACAGCATGAAATCGCTAATGCACCCTAGATGGCATTGCAAGAATGCATGTTATGTGATTTATACAAGTGAATATATGATGTATGAGATGGAATACCCTCATCTCATCGGGTTACGAATGAAATAGAACTGTAATATTCAAGACAATAACAACACAAAGCATGCGAATCACTCTAGGTGAAATTATCTCAACCGTAAAATCTCAAACCCAGAAATTGTAATTAACAAGGTACTATGGATTTTCCCTGTACAGGGGTTAGGTACTCCCGAGTGCAGCTTAATACCAATTACCGAATTCTTCCTATCCCTGGATAAAGTCTCCAAATAGTAAAGAAAGAGAAAATAACTCCTTTGATACCACTTTGTAACATCACGGTTCTAGAAGCCACCCAGTGGCGCCCCGTAACCGGTCAGTCACATCACCTCAAGCACGAGTCCCCAAATTCCAGAGGCTGCCGACTAGAAGCGAGGGCCTTGGTGAGTAGGTGGGGAAGCTATGTCCTCATTCGGTAAAGTATACAGCGGAAGAACAACCAAACACAATAGCAGAAACAATAAACAACATACAATAACTGAACTAAACGACGGAAGCAATGTATAAAATAATAATGATACAACATGGTACATATGTCTATGGAAAGTAGTAAATAAACCAACGTGCTGAAATACAACTGAATCAAAGTGAAAAATAAAAACAAAGAAAACTCCTCAGCATCGCAAGCCATATCTTGGTCCCCTAATCTCCAGCTCCACAGCAATTCAGGTACCTGAAGTAGAAGGGAGCTTGCCTTTATCTATACCTACAACAACATAGTTTGTTTGGGCCTGTAACCGGTTGGTCACATGACCACAAGCGCGTTTCCCCAAACGCCAGAGGCTGCCGACTAGCAGCTAGGGCCTTGGTGAGTTGGTGGGGAAACTATGCCCTCATTCGATAAAGTATACAGTGGAAGAACAACCAAACACAATAGTGGAAAGAATAAATAGCATACAAAAACCGAACAGAACGGCGGAAGCAATTTATAAAATAATAATGATGCAACAAGGTACATATGTCTTTGGAAATCAGTAAACAAACCAATGTGCTGAAATACAACTGAAACAGAGTGAAAAAGAAAAACAAAGTAAACTACTCAGAATCGCAATCTATAGCTTGGTCCCCTGCTCTCCAACTCCACAGCAAGTCAGGTAGCTGAAGTAGAAGGGTGCTTTCCCTTTTCTATACCTGCAACAACATAGTCTGTTTGGGCCCAAAAGCATGACCCAAACAGGGTGTGAGACAAAATCTCAGTAGGCAATCACCCAAAGATTTGTGCCTAACATTCAGTGAATACATGGAAGTAATAAAACAGAAAGCAGTAAACATGAAAACAAAAGCAGCTACAATCCACAGTTCTACATATAAATTACACAATGAACAACCACTGAAGCAAGAAAAACAAGAAGGTAACCTCTGGGTAGTTCTCACAGCCTAACCGCTAAGGTTTAACCTACAAGCACTAGCTACCCTCTGGGATGTACACACAGTCTCACCCCTCTGGTTTAGCTAAAGAATAGACTCTCTGTGGAATCACTCACCATCAATTCCCCCTATAGTCTCGTATCGTGCTAAAGGCTCTCTGGGGAAGCACTCAATGTCAATTCCCCCAGTGGACTGCGTTGAGGATCTACAGACTCTCCAAGGAAGCACTTAACATCAATTATCCATGTGGTCTCTAATCGTAATTAAGGACACTCTGGATAAACCCTTCCATCCATTCTCCCTATGCTCCACTACACTAGGTTCTCGTATCCCTGTGTAAAAAAAATGCATATCAAGCATGTATCATCCAAGTAAACCTCAAGATCTACTTTCATATCTTTCTAAGGCTCAACAGCACAACAAAACAACAGTTCCATTATCCTACATCTAGGCATGGCAACTTTTAAAACACCAATCAGGCAGAACAAGCATAGAAAACATCCAGAGTATAGTAAAACTACCATATTCACAGGAAAAAACATCCACTCTAGAAATCAAGCAAAGAAGAAAATTTCATAGGGGAAAAACAGGAACATGCAATACCCAGTTCAAGGCTATTGGTAGAATTTTCAGAAAATAATCAAATAATTTCTACAGAATATCACAAACCACCTACCTCAATCCTAGGATATCAGTATAATTGATCTGTGATGACTGATTCTCCCTAGAACGTCGTAGATCTGAGAAAATTCACAAAATGTTCATCCTTAGATAACTTGAGAAGGAGGAAGAATTGGAAAACAAGGCTCAAGCAGAAGGAAGAACTCACCGCTGTGATTTCAACACAATCGATAGAACTCAAATCGGAGAACGGACGGAGATGTGGGGGCTCATCGAAGATTTGCGGATCCTTGGTGCTCTCGGATGAACGGAACTTAGAAGAAGCATGTTCTGTCTGTCAGGCACAACCCTGGCGCGTTTAGTGAAAAACAGAAAAGTACACGGCGTGTAATTTTAGTGTACACGGTGTGTACTAGGTTTTTCCATACTCTGCCAAAATCGGCCTCCACATCACCCCTACACACCGTGTGTGTAGCCTAGACACGGCCATCATAGGTCTTCAAGTGGGAAAAGAGTACACGGCGTGTACTCAAAAAGTACACGGCATGTACATTAAAAATTTCCAGAAACATTATTTTTCCCAAAAACTCCAGAAAAAGGGAAAACAAAATTGAAAAGAAGATCCGGGTTCTTATATAATGACTTTTCAAAACACCTAATCTTAACTTCATCTTGATGTTGAAGAGTTCCCATAATAGGATCACAATGAGAAACATAATGTGTTAAGTGTTGTTCTGGATTTTCTGATCCATTAAAAATTGGGAATGTGGTATTCGCAAAATTATATGGGGGATGAATTGCCTCTACCCATTCAGGGTGAGCATTCCTTTCTAGTTGAACACGTGCATGTTTTCCTTCCATAGATTGAAACCGAGTTGTTAATGACTCAATAGTACATATTAATTTTTGAAAAACATCTGGTTGAGCTTGGACTTGAGCAGGTTAAATAATTGGAGTCTGGACGGTTTTGGTGACTAGTATTGAAACTGATGGTAGAAATACCGATTTTTGTCGTGCATGACCCATAGGATTGGACCTATGAGAGTGTACATGTAATCACGTATATTCTTGATCCATTTCAGTAGCTCCAACGAACTCCCTTGACTGACTAACTCTAGCATGCTTAGGAGGAAGACTACATGGAAGTAGTTAAACATTTAACCTCCTTAACTCCTTCATTTATACTTCTTGTTTTTCAAACCTCTACTCTAATGATAGTGATTGTTCTTCTCTAGAGGTAGGGTGGGATGTAACCTATATTTTACCATTTTCCTAGGGATGTTCCTTTATGGAGTATAGAAGGGAATTACCCGAAGTAACATCTTACCTTTGGGAAGCCCTATGGCTTCTGGTATGCACACCTTTTTCATTTATTTCCATATGTATGGCCTCTTGAACATGAACATATTCATCTGATCCCTCAGAATGAGCCTCATGTTTTGGGGGATTAGTGACAACAACATTGATGAAATTTATCGATGCATAACGTATTGCATCCCTTCTGTCGGCATTTCAGTGATACTGTCTTCTTCCATGTCTTTATGCGACATTGCATTTTGTTTGGTTGATCCCTCAATAACTACTTGATGAACCGTAATTTGGAGAGAATATCCTGATAATTCGTCTCTGCATTCCTCTTGTGGTTTATTCCCTAATCGAGAGAACACTGACTTCCGTTGAGGGAGAGATGAGGAATTTAAAAAGGTCCCCAGTCTGGTGGATTGGGGATGTTCCTATTTTTCCTGCTCAACTCCTCGAATCCAATCTGTTGATCCCGAGGTTTGAATTAAAAGAGCCCCTAATATGGAAATATTAGGTGGTTCTTGAGCTTCTACATCTGAAACTTTCTTAAAAGCTCTCATGATTTTGCGAACTTTAGTCCAGAAATTAGCCAGATGCATCATCCGAAATCCACTCAAATCTCCTCGTTCAGATGAGTATTGGAATATTTCTGACACTTCTGTCACCTGATGACGTGCATGCTCTAAACGATATGCCTGTTAAATATTCTCATATTCTTGATTCAATATTAATTTGACAACTTTTTCTTTATATTCCTGACTTTGGGAAGAACTAGTTGAGGCATGTTCTTGGGAAAACCGTTGATTACTCACAAAACCAGCTAAATGTGCCCAGCCATGGGAAATAACATTGCATGAGACAACATTTGGTGGGATTTGTTGAATAGAGAGTACAGTGAAATGCAGTGCTCAATGAACATCCCATCCCCTGATATGAATACTAGATGGGGCATTAGTAATTAACTGGTGCAACCATTTTAACGCGCCAAGGCATGAACGTTGAAGGGAGCTTTTTTGATTTTCATCATTTGGATGTCCGAAAACTGATTGAGATGCCAAATAAATTTGGCATTGCAACCATTCTATTATGTTGAAATGATT
Organism: Viscum album; assembly: GCA_963277665.1. Taxonomy (NCBI): domain Eukaryota; kingdom Viridiplantae; phylum Streptophyta; class Magnoliopsida; order Santalales; family Viscaceae; genus Viscum; species Viscum album. The sequence goes on from OY728138.1 coordinate 792,445,081, forward strand.
TTGATATTCATTATAAGATAAAATTTTCTCTTTTAAGTGACATAGAGTTTTTCATATGTTGAGATGAATATCTTGAATACAATTTTCTATCAACAATTTAGGAATATCATTCTCAGAGTCAGCCAAAGGCTAAAACCAGATTGGTATTTCACATGTCACTAGTTGTTTTCTCATATCCAACACTTCCTCTTTGTCAATTGATGATGATTATTCTACCTGATTGGACCAAAGCCGGTTCTTCATCGTTGCCTCATCAGATTAAACAAGATTGGTAGAGAATTCATTTTTCAAATTAAAAGATGAATGACCCATGGGTGGTTTGGATAATGACCTACACCCCGAGATATATTATGATTGATAAAGTATTTCACCTGCTATTGGTAAGGCATCAGACATGACTGGCTTCACATTTTCATGTGCCTCATGTAAAGAGGGATTTCTCGTTACTGCATTTTCCACAGAAAAATTTCCAAGCAATGTGAATTACTACTGCGGAGAGGAATTTCTCATATAAATTCATCATCAAGTGGAAGACCACCATGTTGGGTTAAAAAAGAAGATGAATCCTCTTTCTCCTTGGTCTTTTGGCCACGTAGAAGGTTATTGCGGCTCTCATATGAAGATGATACTTCAAGATTGACAGAATTGTCATGAAACAAGCCTTCATAAGGAAATGTCTGTGGAAGACCATTGGAATTATTTTTGTCTCTTCTAGAATATGGAAATAAGGGAGTAGAATCTTGAGTTGAAACAGACAATTGTCTGAGTGCATCAAGAACTCCAGCATCGAGCAAGTCCTTCTTTCAAATTGGATCTTGATTTCTCAACTGTGCTGGATGGGTCTTTTTTGAGTTTCCTTATTACTCACATTGGAAACCACTTGTTGATGAATGTTGTTATTATGGGAAGGTGTATGTTCTTGCTTAGGAGAAGTGGTTAGGTTAGGATGACTATTTTCATTTAAATCGGGTGAATGTGCCCGAGTTGATTGTTCGTATGACATTGGGGAGTATGCCCCACAACCCTCCTGTACTTGGACAGAGGTGTGTATCTGCTCCGTAGTGATATGTTTATGAGTCACTCCACTAATAGGGATAGATTTATGATTTTTCCCTGTGGTGCTGTTGATGTTTTTATAATATTCTGAGAGGTATCCAGAATATGTGTAGGGATTTTCTTCTGCTCTTTCACCATTGTGAGAATGTGCTTGATGACTTTAGTTGCTGGAACGGGAATATACGTCTATTTCGTGACTGGAGTAGGTCTATGTTCCTGATATTTTCCTCCTTTTCCTGTCAATTAATTCTGAAAGTACTCTTATGTGGGGGGAAAATCGTTTCTGCCTCCTGCTTCTCATTGGAGATTTCCAATTGACATCTCTAGGTGCTACCAAATGAGACTGTTTGTTAGGATGATGAAGTGCATTTGTATGTGTCTGCTAATTGTTCTCCACCACATTTAATCAAATAGTTTCATTGGTTGCAGTCAGAAGAGCCTGTTGACTAGCTGATGAATTATAAACCGGTGTATATGACTGCCTATAATATTCCAATGGAATTGTGTAGCGGGATTGGTGTTTTACTGCCAAACGAGTCTACTGGGTAGTGAAATTAGGACGTATGGGTGTATACGCCTACTCATTATTTTCCATGAAGTTAGCTTGATGGACTTATCCGGGGGCAGAAATAAGAACCTGGTCCATGTTGTCGGAATTTTGCCTCTAATCGTTCGTCTTGCGTGCTCAGGTCTGTGGAACCTGAGTCGAACCCCTAAAGGAGATACCCTCAACATGTTGAGGGTGCACTACCGCACGAGTCTGGTGGTGATTATTGGTAGGATTCCTCAGGATGGGCTCCTGTCTTCTTGAACAGAGGCCTTGAGTGACCTCTTCATTAACCTCCCTATAATATGTCAGATACTTGTTGTTGTGTTTCAAGTATAAATACCCAAAACGATTGGAAATGGTGGTTGGAACCACCTATTTTTTTACCACTGGTCGTCTCTATCTGGACAACCAGGGTGAGTTATTAACTATGAGGGATTTTAGAGCAGCCTAAAGAGTTAGGATGGTACCGCATTGACAATATTCCCTCACTAATGCATTCAAGACCTAGTGTTGAAGACGCTGAGTAGGTAATATCATCCTCAGAGCAGAAGAGGATCCAGCAGGAGTAGCAGTCGATGCATTCACATGTGTGATCTTTAAAGAAGCTATTTCTGTATTGTAGAGAGATCTTGGAAAAGAGTTCTTATTCGATATAATTGACATAATCCAGATAAGAATGGCTAGACTACATCAGTTGGATGAACACATATGTGTCCGATTTCTTTGTTGTCTCTCATATTGAATTTAATATAGGCCTAACAAATAAGTAAACCATCATTTTAACTTGGATAAGAAATCACATAGGGTTCACCATTTTTTGTTGCTTTGGGAAATGTAAATGAACTTGTTTGTTTAAGGTTCAAACATTCCAATAGGTTTCTAACGGGTTTATTCATATAACAAGAAACATCCAATGATTCTATATCCATTTGAACCTACTTTCTCTAGGTATGTTCTCATTAGTTGTGGGCTGATGAGGCTTAAGAATTGTCATTCGTTGAGAGGATGGGAGTTTAGACTCATCACACCATTTTGGGGGGAATTATTGCCTACTACGGGACTCTATTATTGATTTATGTTATGTTCACGAATCATTATTAATTAACCAAGCATGAAAATGAGTTTTTTCTTTTAGATTTAGGAATCAATGAATGATATGTATGGGATGTAGAGAATATTTTATAGGTATTTTTGATTCCTCATCAATAAAGAATCATCTATATAAAATAGTGATTCTTAGCCAATGGTATCATTCAATAAATTATATAGAAATCTCTTGGTCATTATAAAGAACATACTAGTTTTAAAGACACTCAGTGAGGCACTTGATGTTTATTATCATTCAGAAAGACATGGATTATTTTAGAGTTTGGATCGTACCCGTAGATGGGCTACCTACGTATCCTCATTAAAGAAGGAATCTGAACCCACATAGTTCGATAATAAATATATAGTTTAACATCATATGAGATGGAAAATAATTAATTAAATATGAGCTTGGAGCACATATAGGATTCCTACATACTCTAATTTTATGGCAGAGATCAATGTCCAGGTAGTTCAAGTGAAGATGTATGCGGTTTATGCATGATTAATGTCCCAAAAATAGATTTCGTAATTACTTTTACACTCTAAGCTCACGTGAGTCATGATCGGTGTGAGAAACAAGATGTATCAGTAACTCTAGTGATAATGCCATGAAAGATATAGTCATAATAAATGACGTGGGGCTTATGTATGTATGACTGCCCAAGAGTAGGGTCCATAAAGGTATTTGTACTTTATGGAGATTTATGATTTTAACCCGGGACTTACTCTAGAAAAGGAAGCCAAAATTAAGAGGGACTTATGGTTGGGTTTTATTCCAGATAAGGAAGCCCAAATCAAAATAAAATAAAGTTGGGGCTTAATCCTGAGGAGGAGGACCAATGTTAAAGGAAATTATGATTGGGACATGCTCCTGAGAAAGAGGCCCAATGAATTCCTCTCAGACAAGGAATCAAACAAAGGAACCATGCAATAAATGGATTTGAAGAGTATTTTGAAGGCCAAGTCTTGAAGAGGAGAGGTGGCTAGGAAGGAGGCGTGTGGGTATTATTCTGGCATGCAAGACCTGGTCGCGCAATTATACTTGTGCGAAATGAGTCACCTTGGGCGATGAAAAACCTATATGGTAATACATGGGGGAATTTGAACTCAAGCTCCTAGTATCATCCCTAGAGGCTTACAAATGGTTGGAGAGCAAGTTCCATTGAGAGGGAAAGGTGGCGCGCAAGTTTTTCCATTTACCTTAATGGATGAACACTTATGCACCCAAGTGTTGATGAGTTCTAACACATAGGCCATATTCTTCCTCTTTAGAGCTTCCATTATAGGTAAAGAATTACCTTAGAAGTGTTTGGAAGACATCATACAAGGTCTTGGGCGACCATATCCTTAATATGAGTTTTGGAAAGTTCGTTCTTGAAATGGGGGGCCCAAATGGTCTTTTTAGAGGCCCATTGGAACCTTGGGAGAAAAATAGAATAGGGTGCACAAGTGACTTGTGTGACCCATATGTGGCGCGCAAGTGATTTGCGTGACCAGAAGAAATCTTTCACAACACCCTCTAAATGAGTTCCTAGTTCATCCCTTTGTCAATTTATGATGTTCTTCAATGGGTGACCCTCATTGGGCTTATGGTATTCCCCTTTTCCATTAATCGGACTCTGTGATGGAAAGGAGCATGAACACCAGTATGATACAACAAAACAATAAGGTTCCATGCCACGACATCAAAGAGAAAATTTAACATTCTTATTCAGAACCATACTTTTAATACGCCTTTAAAGAAAACTTTTAGGAGAAGAATGTTAAAAGGAAAAGAATACATGATGAAAAACAATTTCACAAATACTAATTTAAAATGGAAGAGAAAATTTATAATGAACATACACATACTGAAGTGTCCCTCCATTTGCTTATAAAATGCACTAAGTCCTGAATAGTAGGGCACTGTGGGTAAATCCCCTAATGTAGCATGTATGTGTGGGATGATATAGACATTGTACCTCATTCTAAACATTTTATAGGAACAAAAATGATTGAAATTCTAATGCACAAGCCACTAGTTGGGAATCACATCCACAACATAGTGATCTATAATCATCACAAAAGATTTTTTAGTGTTGTAACGTGACTCATTCTAGATGAGACCAGGACTCACCACTTATTTATCACCTATCATACTAGTAATAATCCACCTACCTAGCTACCTAATGGTTTTTCTTGTGATCAACCATGTTTCACACTAACATAATATATCTCTATCACTTACAAAAACTAAAAAGACATCACACACAAAATCCACCACTTGCATACCCAACCTCCATTTTTAAAACAAACGCACACCAAAATATCCTTCCAAAATACATTTTATGTTACTTAAGAATTTCAAAAATCCATATTTGGCAACACTCAAAGAAGAAAATAATAAATTTTCAAAACATAGAAAACATTATTAAATCATAGAACATGTTCGTACACAGCAAACATACCCAATTCCATGTTGGAATGACATTTTCAGGCAACTTTATTAAGCAATTCTCCTTTAAACTAGTTTCCCACCACATGCACAATTAAATGAACCATTTTCACTACTTATAAAACACCAAAAATTGATAAAAAGAGGGTTTACACCAAAAACCTGTATTGTTTTATATTAAAATACTTTTTAAAAACAAATGCATAATCAACTCATGCAAAATACTAAATTCGCACCATATAAATAAATTAATTAATCATTTATACAAATTATTAAATAATTTCGAGAAAAACAAAGAATAATTTACAACAAAGACCACATGATTTTATATAGAGACATCACATTAAAACCAAATACAGAAGGTAACCATATCAAAACATGTTCCCCATTGTTCAACAATTTCTAGTTCAACATCAAAAGTTAACAAAAAAGAAAACACACTCAAAGTGATTTATTTTCCATTTAAACCCCTCATTTAAATATTAAAACACCTAAAGATATTGAAAAATTGTTTCGCATCATCCAGAATACCTTTAGAACACATTCTAGACACATTAAACCAAATCCAACATAAAAAATAAATCCAATCCCTATAGTAAAAATCCAATCCCAGCCATTAAAAACACAAACCACTTTATAAAATAGTATTCACACCACATAATTAATGTAATGAACCATTTGACTAATTTAAGAAACATCCAAAAATATTACAACCAATGTTTACACCAAAAAACAAATTTTTTCACATAATAAATAAGTCCACAATAAAACTAAATGCACAATATCACCACACTAAAACATGATACACACCCAATAAAAACCCATAAAACATTTTTAGGAAACAACACAATAATTTTCCCACACTAAACATAGTTGATTTCCATTATAATATATATTATCAACATACTAAACACCTTGAAAATATAATTCCCTCTATCAAATGAAACTGTAGAACACTTTCATAAATTTAAACAATAACAATAAAATTATCAAATAATTTTAAGTAATGGAACAACCTAACTCGATGTCAATAACCCCAAAAATTGATCTGAAATCTTCAAATTCAATTATGATACTCCAATAAGGTGTCATTTTCACCACAAGGAAGCCAAAAAAACCCAAAAATTGGAATTCAAACCAATAAACATAAAATAAAACCCCAAAAAACATCGAATCCCACCCTGAAACCCTATAGGGAGAGGAAAATTTATCTTGGGGTGGAATGCAGTTGTGGATGAGGGGCAGAAAGATGGAGAAAAATATCCATAGGCTAGTCGTGTGAGAAGAGGCTCAAAAGAGGTGAGGGAGGAGGGAGGAGGTCTGTATTTTATGGAACAAAAGGAAATGGTGGCCATGGGTGAGGTGTGGCGCAAGATAGACCACCATGAGGGAGGTGACAACATGACAAGGAGTTGAAGCTGGGGGAAATGTGGGGTGGAATGATGATGGGAGGATGGAGGTATGTCAGATGGCCATAGGGAGGTGTGATGTGATAGATAATGGGGTACGAGAAGGTGAGCCTGAAACAAGGGGGGTTAAGAATCTCCACCCAAATATTTTAAATAAAAAATAAAAATAAAACTGATAATAATTCTAATAATTATAACAAAAATGATAATAATAAAATTTGTATCCCTATTAAAAAATATATAATATAGGATGTTATAATATTTATAATAAATATTAAAATTAACTTCTGGAAATAATAATTATAAAATTAATGGTATTTAAAATTTATAATAACAAAAATAATAAAAATAATGACTTAATAAATTGTTAACAATATTAAAAATAATAATAACTTACAAAAATTTATATTCATAACACTAATAATAATAATAATAATAATTTTTTCCAAAAATATTATAATAATTATCCTTAAAAAATTTCTTAAATTTTATTAAACTTCTTATTTTAATTTTATTTCCATTTTATTATTCATTACATTTTATTAATCTGCGTTGAACATTGGCCTGGTCATGTGGTTAACTAGGTGAGGTTGTGTGGTATCCCAGACGATGCTACACCACTTTGACCATAGTGTGCTGAACACATCAATGCCAAAACATATATTTCTAAATAATAACTCAAAAATATTAAGCTGGGATTCAACCTGAACTACTTGATGAAAATAAAATTAATAAAATAAATAATCTAAAAATGATGGATGTCCCACCTTTTATAGTCCAAATTCTGCTCAGATAAGATAACAAGATCCCTCCCTTCCTCCTAAATCATTATCTTAGGCAGAAGGAAATTCAACAAAGCCTTTTGGCTCAAATCAATATATGTTACTTGATTTAGAGGCAACACCTTTTCTCATGTTCTTTTGTTATATTTTCTTTCTCCACTCCATATGCACATCGTATTCTATGACTACATAAAAACAATAATAACATCAATATATTTGGATATTGTTATGTGACGTATTAAAACTAAACATCACACCACTCAATCGAATGGATACAAACATATTGTTTCTGTGTACGGATAACTACTACCTCACAAAATGCTGATTGTTCAATTTTATACTACCACTTTTATTGGTGGCCATAATGATGTAATTGTATTTATATATTATATTTATATTTTCTATAGGATTCTATAATTTTTATTTACAATATAACTTTATTCTTCCAATGATGTGTAAGTAGAATAATTTAATTTTAGGAAGTGTGGACTACTGCCCCCTCAAAATGTTATGACTTGTTCATGATATACATGGAACTTATAAAGGATGGTTTTATTAAACCAATATGACATACATGAAATTTATAAAATAAATTTATATCATTTTATTATTAATATTTAAATAATAAAATGAAACGAATGTAGCATTCATGCGTACATACGACCTATCGTCTCTATGAACGATGCATTTCATTTATTATCATCAAATTTAATAGAATATTATAAAAACATATATACAAGATATATATGATATTTAAATCATTAATATCATTTTATAGATTATGAAAATTTTATAACATGCACAATTTATATCATAACAAGTTCATTTTTGACTCAAGTACCGAATATCGACAAAATGAAAATATTAACTATAAAATTATGTAATTATTATATTGTGGAAATATGATATAAAAATTTAATAATAAACATGAAAATGTTTCTCAAGATATTAGATATTATCTTATGTTGATTATTTAGGAAGGTAATGATTTTACGTGATAAGTCAGACTAAAGGTATGGGAAATCATAACTCAATCCCCATTCCTCGTGTTAAATTTAATTATCAATTATTTTTGTTTTTTCATGAATCTATGTGAATTAACCTTGATATTTTTAAATATAATAACCACTTATATTGAGTTTAAATATATTTTTCACATATAATTATGACATTGATTTATCTTTATTATAATGATACGAAATTTGTACAAGACTTCTTCTCAATCTCCTTTAATTGAGGTATATTTTGTTTTTATACAAATCCATTTTTATTCGGTGTATAATAAACCCATTTAAAATTTCATTTCATTCAAATGAAATATTGTTTCTTTGAATCATTTTACTAAACGAGGAAAATGAATGTTTTAAACGTGTGCGGAAATAAGAATTATCTTCGCCATAATGGTTATTTTAAATATGAATTCCTCTATAAGGATCAATGTTTTTAAAACAAAAAGAAATCCATCAATCCATTATGGGTGTTTTGATATTGAAAATGGGTTTTAAAATGGATTGAATTTTCCCATTTAGTGAAATTATTTTTTGGGATTTAAAATTTAATATAATTATTCAAATGTAGATATTTTCCATATTTAATGTGTTATGATTATATAACGATACATGGACATTTGATGGGTGGATATGTGATAAACCAATGAGGGGTGGTTACATGATAAAAAAATGACAGGTGGTTCTCTGATAAACCGTGGATGATTGGTTATGTTACAATCATTAATGCATTGGGCAATGAAGTAAGTTGTATGGTTGTTCCATTTAATGATATGTACAGAATTCGACCGTATGGTTATTCCATTTATTCATGTTTATGTCCCAAGTTACCTTTATATCTCATATGTCACATTATATGGTATTTATGGTAATATTATGTTTACAAAAAGGGTATACAGTGAGCTTATATTTAGTGAATTATATTTACTACTTAATTATGGTGAAAAGTATTACTTTATGATAAAGTATTCATGGTTTTCATGTTATCCCTCGACTAATATTTTTCCTTGTATGTTTATTTCTTATAAACATTTTTATTCTTATATAATTTTTTGGAATGTTTTTTTAAATACCTAAAAAAGAATAGAGTAATGGATGGCATCAAGGAAAATTCATGTTGTTTAACAGAAGAAAAAATAATGATTTTTTAAAGATTTTCTATTTTATGAAATACATTTATAGTGATTAGAAGTGTCTACTTGTAATATTTATGTTTTTATCAATAAGTAATGACCTATTTCAATAATGATCTAAACCTAAAAATAACCTCGATGTGAATTAAATAAAAATAATTGACTTATATCAAGATTATGTAATGTTTATGGTTGATTCTTTATAGTTGGTTTCATAGGTCAGTTTAGATAACATTAAGAGTTATAATATGGCTAATTGAATATCCATAAATGTTTTTTATTTTATTTTCAAATCGAAATAATATATCATTTGATGATTACAAAATTTTTTCATCTAATATATGTTTTTTATACTGTTTTTCTGTCAAGGAAACATGGATATTGTGTTTTGAATCCATATAGAGGGAAATAACCTTCCCAATGAACATCTTGAGATAGTCAGAATCGGAACTGAATAGTTTCTTATAGTGATGGATGAGTTGAAATTGGTGAAAAATGGTGGTTTTGTTTATAGATGATATTTTGGAATATTCTATAAGTCTGGAGGAACATGAATGTCACTTAAGGACTACTTTTCTAACCTTAAAATAAATGAAACTATATAGAATGTTTAATAATTATGATTTTTTTCCAAAAAAATTTATTTTCATAGTAACATTGTTTCTAATGAAGGTATAATTATTGACCCATCTAAAACAAAATTTTTTGAAGAGTGGCCAAGACCTACTAATATCACAGATATTAGTAGTCATCTAGGATTAGTGATTTTTATCGAAGTTTTTTTAAGAACATTTCTCATTTATCTAACCTAGTAACTAAGAAAACATGTAATAGATTTAAGATCACATGGAAAAAAGAATGTGATGAATGTTTTTGGGAAATGAATACCATATTTGTAAAAGCTCATGGTTTGGCCTTGCCTTTCTAGAATAGTAAATTTGTTATCTACAACGATGAAACATTGAAAGGAAATGGTTGGGTACTAATGTAGAATGATCATGTAATTTATTATACATCACATCAGTTGAAAATCATGAGCTAAATTACCCTACACATGATTTAAAATTATTTTTTGTTGTATTTGTTTTAAAATATTAAAGGTATCATTTGTATGGTGTAAAATGTTAAATATAAACAGATCGCAGAACTTTATATTGTATATTAAATAAGAAATAATTAAAAATGATATAGATGAGATGGATACAATTAATCATGGATAAGGATTGGATGTTTCATTTCCATCAGGGAAAGGCAAATAAAGTGTATGATGCTTTGAGTTGAAATAATATATCTACATTAACAATTCTACGTTTGGAACAAGATCCTTTGGTTTCTGATTTGATGAATTTTGGATTGTATGTAGTCGATTTAAAGAATTCCACTATTATTTTAGGTTGTAGTGAAATCATCTCTATGATGCATAATTACGCATGTGCAGAAACAATATAGTGAGTTGTAGAAAATGGAAGAATTGATTCATAAGTAAAGGTTAATTGAATTTAGCATTGAAAAAGATTGGGTTTTGAGGTTGGGAAAAAATTATGAGCTCCTTTTGATCAATAGTTGAAGAAAGAGTTTCTATGTGAAACTCATAGTTCTCTGTTTTTAGTTCATCCTTGCTACACTAAAATCTACAGAGATCTTCAGAAATATTTCTAATGGTATGGAATCAAAATAGATTTTTCTGGATTTACTGTGAAGTGTTCAGTTTTTAATGGGTTAATGAAGATCGATAGGTACCAAAAATGATGCTTCATCATTTTCTTATTCTATAGTGTAAATGGGATAATGTGTTCATGTATTTTGTGGTGGGATTACCAAAAACATGTCATGGTACCATTTAATTCATTGTTATTGTTGACAGATTTACTAAAATTGTTAATTTTCTTCCTATTTGAGATACTCTATCTCTAGATCAACATTATCAATTGTATATTAAATCGATAGTCATGTTACATTGTGTTACTCACTCTATTGTATCTGATCGTGATCCTAGGTTCTCTTATAACTTTTGGAAATGCCTTCATAAGTCATTGGGAACTGAATTAAATTTTGGTACATCAAATCATCCTCAATCAGATGGACAATCAGAAGGAACAATTTGGACGATTTATGATATTCTATATTCTTGATCATTTTATTACCAAGGATTTTGGGACAAAAATCCTTCTTTGGATGAGTATTCTTATAATAATAGTTTTCATTCCAATATAAATTTGAAACCATGTGATGTAATATATTGAATGAATTTTTAAACCGCATCATTTAGGGATGTCATAGGTAAAATGAAGTTGATGGGACTAGAATTAGTAGATGATATGGAAGAAAAGTTCAGTTAATTCAGAAGCACATGAGGACAACACAAATCAGGAAAAAAGTTAAATATATAATATATTGAAGGGTCTTTATTTTTAGGTAGATGATCATGTCGTTTTCAGAGTTTTTTGGACGCTATGAAATCATGGAGAAAGTTGAATCAGTTTCCTACAAGGTGGATTTACCTCCATGTTTTTCCCAAGTACACAAATGTTTTCATGTTTCAATTTTGTGTAAATATACACCTGATCCATCTCATTTTTTTGTCCTATGTTAGTTCATTTGGAAGATAATATTTTAATGGGGAACAACCGGTACAGATTCTTGTCCACAAAGAGAAAGTGTTTTTGGATAAGGTGATTCATTAGGAAATGGTTTTTCGGAAAACCTTTATGGTCAAAGAGGCCACATGGGAATCTGAAAATTATTTGAGGGATAAATACCCCCACTTATTTGATATGTAAATAAAAATATGCGGACAACATTTACAAAAGGGAGGAATGATATTTCATCCCAGGTATTTATAGAATCATTCATTTTCAAATGAATTTAATATTTATTAATATGATATTAAATTTACATTAATGGGATGGCTTGTTCAATCTCTTACTCAACACGTGACATTGATTTTCTCAAAAAACCATATGTTTCACACAAGAATGAATAATACTTAATAAGAATAAAATAATATTTTTAATATTTTAAATTATAGTTAATACTTAGTTGTTGTATTAGGAGGAATGAACATAATTAAAAATATTTTGATTTTACCTATTTGTTTAATTTTTATAAATTTATCCAATAATTCTTAGAGCCATAAAATGAGAATGAATCCATATTTAAGCATAAAATACTCAAAAGTTTTTTAAATAACTTTCTACCACCTGTTCATGGTGAACCATTTTTAAATATGTTTTCACACCATTATATGTTATATGTGATAAAATAAACTTATTCTTTATAAGAGTAATATAAATAGTTATTTGGTTTAAATATTGGTATTTTTTGGATTAAATTCATATATTTAATAAATTGTGAAAAATACTGCATTTTATTTTTAATCATCATTTTTGTCAATTTTTTTAAATAGTGATATTTTTTAATTTGCTTTAATGTGTAATTTGATTATTGTTTTATCATATAATCCAATATTTATTATATTATGTAATTTAAAATTGGAATTGGACATAAACACATGTCAATATTCTGATAGTTATTACTTTTTAAAAAACCCACTTTCTAGTTTTGACAGTGTGAATTAATTTTAAATTATTTTCATCCAATTAAATATTTTGAATTTGTAAAAGTTAATTCCATAGGTGGACTTAGATGGTAAAAATTTTGTGAAATGTTACCTTTTATTTTTTGTCATTATGAACAGTAAATTCATTAATTAATTTTTACCATGGTAATTGGGTAAATCAGGAAAATAAGGGTGAAAAATAATATTATAATAATATTAAACTACCCTAACACATGTTCTAATCCAATTAGATGAGATATTTACGACCATAAGAATCATTGGGATAATTTTGGGATTCCATAGAGCCACTTGGGTTTGATAATGACATGTTATAAGAATAAATTTAAAGTAATAAGAAATATATCATAATCTTGTATCATATACCAATAATATTTTTATATAGGGTTATATAACTAATTTATTTTACTATAAATACAAATTTTGAAGCTAAAAATATTACATACATCAGGGTATTTTATTAATAAATTTTATACATTAAATAAAAAATTTATTAATGACACAATGATGATGCAATGATTTCATTTTTAATAATGGATTCAAATTAATGATATTATAAATATCAAAATATATATTATAAGGCAAAATTAATTTCAACCAAGAAATTTCTCATTGAATATGTCAATGATATTTGGATTAAATTTTTTTATGTAAACAATTTGTTCTGAAATTGTAAAAATTTCATGTGTGAATAGTGTCCAAAATTGACATTATTAAAATCCTAAAAGATAAAATAGTTTATTAAAGGATATTAAATTCATAAAAAACTATCATTTGGACAAATGATTACGATAAGTCCAAATATTTTATAACTGACATTTTGTTGGTTTTTTGACATGATATGGTTATTACATTATCCTATAATGTGTAAATATCATGATAACACTATAATAATAAAAAGGGTAAAATCAAGGTTAAAAAAGATAAGGATAATAAATATTCAAAACGTAACTAAGAATTATTGGATGATTGGTATTCAAATGAAAATAAACTTATATTTTAATTTAATGAGTTTTGGATCTTCTGTTATTGGAATTGAATTTATAATAAAATAATATTTCCAGACTTTCCTAAAGTGCCTCTCCTCCCTCTTATAAAAGGCCACCACATCTACCCACTTACTAACAACTCTAAAGAAAAATGAATAGTTCACATGCTTCTCAAATAAGCTCCCAAAATCCATACCCTAAAACTATATTTCTTATCTTTGGCACAAGTCAATTCAAGAAGTCCATTTGGCTAAAATAAAAAATGTTAACTGATTTAGAGGTAACGTCTTCTCTCAAGTTCTTTTCTTTATATTTTCATTCTCTACTCTCTATGAACTATTAATTGTATGATCAAATAAAAATAACAATATACTCAATATAATATTATTTTTTTAGGTTTAGTATTTGAATTACACTTACACACACCTCCCTCTGATGGATATGGACATACTAATTCTGTGTATGGTGAACTACTACATCACGAAACAATGATTGCAAAATTTTCTCCTACCGCATTTCATTATTGAAATTTTGAAGGTATTTTATTTATATATTATATATTATATGTTAATATTTTCTCTATGATTCTGTAATTTTTATTTACTACATACCTTTTTTCTTTCCATGGTGTGTAAATATGTTGATTTTATTTGAGGAACTGTGGACTACCACCCCCTCAAAATGATATGACTCATTCATGCTATATATGTAACATATAAAGAATGTTTTTATTAAAACAATGATACATAAATTACATAAATATAATATTGGTATTATAATATACATTTGTATCATTTTATTATTATTCTTTTAACATAGTAATGAAATGAAAGTAGTGTTCCAGCCTACGTACGACCAATCACCTCCAGGAATGGTGCATTTACTTTATTATCTCCAAATGTAATGGACTATTATAAATTCATATATAATATATATATATATATATAAGATATTTGAATCATTAGTATCTTTCTAAAGATGATTTACTTTTGACTATAGGGAAATTTTATATCAAAACAAGTTCAGTTTCAACTCAAGTAGGGAATATCAAAAAAACGACATATATTAACTTATATAATTGTTTAATTTTTATAACATGGTTATAAATCAAATAAAATAAATAATAAACATGAAATATATTTTCATGAACATATAAATTAACCTATGTTTATTATTCCGGAACATAATGATTGTACATGATGAGTTAAACTTAAGGTAGTGAATATCATAACTCAATATCCATTAATTCAGTTAAATATCCATGTCATTGGTTTTGTTGGTCCAAGAATAAGTGTGAATAACCCCTCATCTTTTTACACTACATATATACATATATTCAGTGTATCTATATTTCTGATACATAATAATGTCATTTATGTACCCTTAATTTAATGATACGAACATTGTAAGGGACTTCACCTCAATCAATTTTCCTTGAGGAATATTTTGATGTTATACACCACCTACTATTATAAGGTGCATAATAACCCCTTTTGACTTTTAATTTCATTCAAAGTGAATCTTTTATCAATGATGTGTTTTACTAAATGTAATAAAGGAATGTTTTTAAAATTTTTGGTGACAATGATTCTACACCGCTGTAAGCATTATTAGACATTTGGCTTCCTCTATATGACGTAATTTTTTTAAAAAAGAAATTTAATCCCTTATTATATTTGGGTTGTTATTTTATTGTAAATGGTCATTGAAATGGATTCAATATTTCAATATCATGAAATTAGTTCTTGTGATTCAAAATGAAATTTTCTTTGTGAAATGTTTATATTTTCAATATTTTATGTGTTATGATTATATTATGGTACATGGACATTTGATAGGTGGTTACATGATAAACCAATGATGGGTGGTTACATGATAAACCAAATGATGGGTGGTTCCATGATATACCAAGGATGAGTGGTTACCTTACAACCTCAAATGCATTGCATATGAATGTTGGCCGTATAACTATGCCATTTAATGATATGTGTAGAAGGTAGCCATATGGTTATTCCAATTAACTATGATAATGTACCATGATGCCATTATATGTAAAATGATTCTTTATATGAGAATTATGGAAATATTCTGGTTACAAAAAGGTAAAAAATTATCTTATATTCAGTGATGTATATTTACATCATCTTAAATGTGATGAGATTTACTTTATAATAATGTAATCATCGATTTCTTGATATCCCATGACAGAAAATTTTCATTATTTTTGTACCCCTTATTAAGTTATTTATGCTCATCACATGTTTTAAAATGTTTCTCCCGGGATATAATGAATAATAAACTCAATGATGGGATCAAGGAGAATTCATTCCACTTAATTAATGAAACAAAACATGTTTCTTTTAAAAGTGTTTTGGTTTTATGAAAAAAATTATAGTGAGTTGAAGTTTCTACTTGTAATATTCACGATGATATGCATAAATAATAGCCTAATTCTCTAAATCTCAAAACCTGAAATGATCCTCTATGTGAATCAGAGTCAAATTAAATACTTATCTCTAGACTAATTAATAATTAAGGCTGGGGGATTATACTAAGTCCCACCTTCATTAGGCCCAATGATGGTGACTATCTGCAACGGGATAATAAACATTCATATTTGAGACATTTCCCTATAAGAGAAACATGTGAAACAGTGAGAGTTAAGTTAGAATAAAACAAAAAATAACATTTGAATTATATAGATAAAAAAACTATAAAAAACATGAAATTTAATATAGTACTATAACAACTGAAAGGAAAACTAAAAGTACCAATAAGGTAAAAATTAAAGCAACCATAAATCCCAAAAAACTCCAAAAAACCCCAAGTTTATATTATCAAGATCAATCTTCAACATTATATGGCTGACATAAGAATTATTTTATATATATGAAGGGGGATAAAAATACTATACATAGTATGATCTTTCATCCTTACTCTAATAAACATGATAATAATGAATTCTAAAGGAAAATGGACAATATTGAAACTAAATCATTACCTAAATAGGTATATTATGTTTCTTGCCTCATGATATTTGACTCTCCCAATTATCTCTTATAATATAGCATATTATATTATAATGACACATCATGGCCACCCTTATCCCACTTCCCCACTATCTTTTTGCTCTTCCCCAATGATGAACAACATGATCCCTCTATCTTTAAAATATATGATACTAAAGACACCATGACAGGGTATCACAATATGAACCACGCACATCCAATTATCACATCATCCAATATAACATTTTCAAATATAGTATCCTTTTAGTTTCTATAGATCCTTCATATCATGTATGTTGTGTATCATACATCTAATATTATACATCAATCTATAAATACTTGTACACCGAGTGAGTACCTACATACATCACAGTCTATCCCATCCATACCTATATTAATCCTTTAGATACTATATTCTGAAATATTTTTTTATAAAAGAAACCCAATCGATCAAAACCCTATAAATAAATATATGGTAAAACTGTCTATTGTAAATTCAAGAACCTGTAACTTCCCTGGGAATACAGAGGGCCCATACGGGGTATTCCGCCATCCATCATGCCAATAGGATACTATGGGAAATCACTATCCCATAGTCTATAGGATATTAGTGAACCCAACAATCATGTGTGGGTTATTATATTAAATAATATAATATAAAGAATATAATATATGTAAAAACCCCAAAAGCGGAATATACTTATCATAGAATCAAATACAAATAACATATCTCAGACACCTGACTCCCACCTAAAAAATATTATATCCTATATGAATTTAAAATTTTAAATATATACATAAAATTAGATATTTTTTTAAATTTTTTTATATTTTAACTTATTCAACAAAAAAATTTAAAATTTAAAATAATTCAAAATTACATTAAACTATCCATCATACTAAATTCCATTAATTGTACAAATATTCTAATGCGAGGACACAATTTATCAAGATTAATATCTGTTATGAAATTTAATTTCATAAACACCAACCATGTTAGTAAATAATTATTTATTACTTTTTAGCATTATTACATAAAAAATGAACCCTTTTAAAATAATTATATCATACCAAAAAAATTAAACAAGAAACAATGAACATCGAAATACCTCATGTTGTGGATAATAAAATGTAGATAAAATAAGACACCTCACTATCTACCATAAAGTAGATTCATACATTAGAATCCTAGGTATCATAATCACATAAATGGGTAAGAACTTCTTCAAGCATATAAATATTCTCTAGTAACCCCCCAAAACCAACAAGAATATACCAATAAATCTCTCCATCATCAGAATCAACTGTGGAAATATCATCAAGGCCTCCCTTCCCACCTATAACAACATCCATCCCTGGCTCACATAACATCTTGGGAATCAATCCCTCTATAACATCATCTATACTAGGCTCAACCGTAAAATTCTCATAACACATCACAAATTGAGTATCATATCTAGTGAACATAAAAAAACAGTATGAACAAACTAGAGTAGGCAACAGTGAAATATAGGCCACAGAAAAGAGAATTTAGTCATGAAACATAAATGATCTCTCATACACCCAAACTAATGGAGCACATAATTAACCATTAGATAGGAATAACAGGTCCAATAAAATTATTTAATCGAACAACCTAATCATTTTTCAACTAGAATTAACCTATTAATTATTCATTGCTTCAAACAATTCAAAACCTAAGATATCAAAATAGCTATCAAAATCTATAAATGATATAATAATTTTAAAAAATTATCATTCAATATTACTTTTATTATTATCATAAATATTTATCTTTATTAAGGTTTATTAGCCTATTTAATCATCACATGGAATAATAAATTCAATTAATCATTCATAATTGAATTTATTGGTTAACATAAAATAATATCAAATGGTGGATTATAGAATTCCCCTTCTTCAATTATTATTATTCTAATTAATTATCAATTAACTAGGGATTTATTATCTTTATAAAATTTGAACCTCATACTCTAATAATAAAAACATGCTAAAAATTAATATAATAAAAATCACGCTATCTAGAAAATCATGAGTCAAACTGATGTCCTGGTAATATGCATGAACATAGAAAACCAGCGACCACTACAATATTTTTTATTCTATTTCAATATATTTATTTCTTAATAATATTTCTATAAAATGGTATAAACCATTATCATTATAGGATTGTACATAAATAGATTTAAAGAATAATTTAATCCCATACCATAAATGAAATAAACGTTTATCACATGAGAATAGGCCAATGTTGTGGATCCCAATAACATCTCTTACAAAAATACATACCCATCAAAGAATGTCAATGCATAACGACACCAAAAAACAGCCACAGAAACCCCATTATAAACATTTTATTTGATCCAAAATCACATTAAAATAATATACTAGAGGAAAAAATACCAGACGATGAAGGTATCACTAGAAAATAAGAAAGAGTGCAACATTTATCACTATGTATTAGCACAGATTGATGTAATAAGGAACAGATCAATCATCATAAAATGAATACCCAAAAATCTGATAAAAGTGTCAACATATCACATGGATGTGAGGCATAAAGAGTGTTTTGAAGTTAATTTCATGTGATATAATTTTTATAAACGTTCATGATATGGTATTTAGACGTAATTCAATTCTTACAAGTCATTTAGTTGTCATGTTTCATGTTTCACAAAAGCATTGTATAGCCTCGAACATTTTTTTCATGAATATATTCATTTTGTGAATCTCCCCAAAAACCACCCATAAAAGGCCACGATCATCACTTGAATCACATGAAAACCCCTTACATGTTGTATATTCTCCTAGAATCAATATTTTAGTATCCAAATCCCTCTACAATCACACAAATCCTCCACTATACACTACGAACAATTGGAACATTGGTAGGGTTATCCCACAGATCTGGTCACTTATATTAAATACCTCATAAATAATTATTTCCTTTTAGAAACAAAAAACCAGACCAAAATGGAAATGAAAACATGAAATTAGAACTATAGTTCTAGAAAATTTCTCTCAATGATCCCTTCATCATATAAGATAAACCACCTCACTAAAAGGAAACAAGATAAAACCCATGAAACATCAATAAATAGTTCATAAAAACTCTCAATGGGTATATACCACCAAGATAAGAGTCAATCCATTACAAGAATAAATAGAAAATCATGTTGGAATCTAAAAATTAGAACACCAAAAATATATAATTTTTATAAGAGATGACCTTAACATCCAAAAAACAAGGTACTATGTGTGCATCTCTTACTAGTGTCCCATGGTAATCCCCACCACAGATCCATTTTTCCTTAAAACATATTCCAATGGAATTTTAATCTCACAAAACAAAATCCTTAATCCATTATCGATCTCAGTAGACTACTCCTATAATGCCACATCATCATCAATATTGATTATGTCATGATCCCTGGAATATGAGTATTCATGATGATAATGAAAGAGCCGTGTCTTTTGAAAAAAATTTGTATGCAGATCATCTGTATGGGATGTTCTATATGATACGTCACTGGACCAATATAAGCAAACACCTTAAAATGCCAAAAAAACATGGATCAAGAATGCTAATAGGACCAATCAATCTAATCCTATGATGTGATGTCACCGTCATGAACATGTTATCTCTGATGTAAACTCTAAAGGTCTCCTACTATGATCAAAAAAGAAATTTGGAAAATTAATCACTACCTTCATCCACTATATAATGACCTAACCAATCTCTTTTAAATTATGTACATGTTCTAGTCCAATAACTGATTCCTATTTGACCTCATGCCATAACCGTCAATATTTTATGGGAAATTCATTTAATGATTAAAATGGTACCCTACCAAAGGTTGGGTGGATACCATTTCTAAAATAAAACTCAATCATTATAATTATCCCCTTTCATGTAACTCCATAATCTAGAACACCAGAGGGGTAAATTTCATTAAGTGTCTGTATGGTCTGATATTTATTACATTCTTATGAAAATGAATCATAGTAATATGGTAAGACTGAGATAAAAAATAATGTTACATTTCTCTCCAATATTCTCATGAAAAAATGATGATATTGATCAAAGATGATCACCATATGTACTAGGTGGAGTCATTAAAACTCCTCCGGATACTACTTTAACATATAATCAAATAATCCACAGTCTATGATTTAAAAAAGTGATATTATTTCACCAAATGATTCACCATCACCCATATAGAATCATATAATCCCTTATATCAAGGTAAAAAATAATATAGTCTATTGATACATCCTCTAACGTCCACTGGGTGACATCTAATTTCTAGAGAATGAAATAAGGAACACAATGCTTAACCATCAACGTTGGGCAGAGAATACACTATGAAACCAGCTCATTATCAATATTCTTCAACCCAATACACCAAAATTATTCTCACACTGCATAATATAATTTTTATTATTGAGATTTACAATAAAATGAGAAATTTATAAATCTTGTATTACTATTTCACACAACATTAATGGAATAAAAATCTTTCCATGAAAAAAACATGGTGATATCCATCTTCAGAAAAATTATTAGGGACATTGAAAAAAACAACCCAATAACTCTTTACATATACCTCAGAATCCCATAACTGGAATAACACAATCTTATACACCCAAAATTAAAACACATTTATTAGAACAATACATCTCTTCCTCTAACCTCTCCCATACCAGGATGAATCTATTATAAACTGGTTTTGTGTTTACATGAAATACTGTATGTTTTTTTTTCAATCCAATTTGGGTGGATTATGGGGTTTTATAATGAATTGATATTACAGTACATGCTGAAATAAAGTGTTTAAGTTAGTGAAATTTCTTTGGGATTTCCAAATTTTTTGCCTCAAAATTAAAAGTTTCTTTCTTGTAAAAGGAATATTATTGTGAAAATAATTCTCCTAATCATGGATTGTTTAGAATGATGGATATTTCTTGGACCACATAGGTGGTACGTGTATCGGAGTGGAAAATAGAAAAGGCAAGATTTCTGTATAGTGGTGCATCACGTCCATGAAGGGTGGTACGCGGATTGTGAAAGGAATATGGTTCATTGGACGGATATGGTTTGTGAAAAGGTTTTCAATACATTTAAGGAATACAATTCATTATATGTCTTATCATTGGTAGAAACAAGGCAGATACTAGTTCTTGGAAGAGTCGGTTCATGGGGTGGGTTGTCGTTGGTGAAAATGAGACTGTGATTTTTGAATCCATGAAGGTAAAGGGGGTGCATGGATTTCATAGGGAAGAAAAATTATTATGATCATGCTATGTGGTTAGGAATGTTGAGAAAAAATCCCTCAAGTCATTATTGAAGCATTTTTTGAGGTGATTGTGTATGTTCATAAAGTGGGCATCCATGTTGTGTTTGTTGACAAAGTAGACCATGATGTTTGAGTGTGTTGACAAAGGGTGTTTACATGTTGTTTTGTCGGGTTCCTGGGAGGATTTCTAAAATCCATTATTGATTGAGGGCCCTAGACAAAGGAATTAACCATCTGGAGGTGGTACAAAAAGAGTATATCCAAGGTGGCGTCGTTTTCCGGTGTTTTCCAAAATTTTGGGTATGAAAATCCGAAAATGGAGAGATGTGTTTTTTGAAAAGGGAGGTGCGCGGAAAATTGGAGTGGAGAACTAAAAATATAGTGGCGCATAAAAAATTTGCATGTAGCATGATAAATCAAAGTGGTGTGTGGAAGGAAAACATATTGCGCTAAATAGTTGTGTGGTGTGCGAAAAAGGAATGTGGTGTACGGAATATTTGCGTCATGCACGAATAATAAAAGTGGTGCATACAATATTTGCTGAATACGTGAAATCGAGGGATGATTTTTTTTGCGCAAGAGGTGTTTTGAGGTATGAAGCTTGAAAATTGGAAAATGCATGAGGTACGCGAAATATTGGAGCAGTGCGTGAAAAATGGTGTTGTGCGGAAGATGTGTTTTTGCGCTCGATGAGAATAACGCGCTCAAGAAGGGTTTTTCGCGCGAGGTCGATATTTCCTATAAATATGAAGTGACCCTCTTAAATTAATTAGAGCTCAAGACATAGAGAGTATCTGAGCTCTGGTGTGTGAAATTGGAGATCTCATGAGAGTTGAACGAAATCAAGAAGTTTGCGTTGAAAAGAACAGTTTGCACGAAAAGAAGAGGGTGCGTAGAAAAGAGTTGTTGCGGGAAAGTTGTATTTCACGCCAGGGAAAGGAATTTAGTGATAGGAAGTATAGAGGATATGTGTAAAAAGAAGAGGATTCAAAAAATAAGAACGTGTTTCACAAAAATTGTATTTCGCCCAAGTCATAGTAATTTCGCTCAAGGCGTAGTAAGGGTTGCGCGTAAAAATTGAAGTTTCCTGGTACACCCAGTGAAAAGTGAGATTCATCTACTGGTGAAAGTTGGACATCAATAGATCATCTATCAGTAGTTAAGGATTATGATTTCATTAGTGATAATTAAGATAACTATAGGTCTATAAACTTTGAGTGGATCTTCTGAAGAAGTAGTGGGCCCGCTTCAGTTGAGAGAGTAGTGAGCTTTCCTAGTGTGACTGGTTGCAAACCAGGAAGGACATTGAGTCCTCTCTGAACTTGTAAATAGAAGTGCACTTATAGCGAAACTGGTACATCAGCACACTACCAATGTATGCTCCTTGGACATAGCCCAGTGAGGGTGAACCAAGTAAAAATCGTTGTGTCATGTGCATTCTTTAAGGTTGGTTCATACTCTGCATCGTGAAGGAGTGAGAAGAGGGTTTTTTCTAACATCAAAACAAGATAATATGGGGCAGTTGTTTTAGTCTATCATACCCTTATTCACCCCACCCCCCTCTCAGGTTATGTATCCTAGTGGACCTAACAAGGTAAATATCACATTAGCCAATTTTTCAGATCTATTTTCCTATTTTAGAAGAACTAATACAATCATTAAGGAGAATATATTGACAATAAAAATCTAGGGGGGGGGGAATTTATTGAAGATTAGAGAAGTTCGTAGGAAAGATACCATTAAAAGGAGACACATATTAGATATCTAGATGAAACCATGTGAACTCAATAATAGTTCATTGGACACATTTCGAAAAATAATATTTGAGGAAGATAGTTTGTGGAAGATTGTTTGAGGATGATAGTTGGTGGAAGTGGATTTTTTTTCATAGAGATAAACTGGTACAGTAAAGATTTCAGAGCTCGAATCATCATTTCAGGTACAGTTCATTTTTTGGTAATTTTTAGTGAAAAAGAATAAATGTGATATTTTTTATGTACACGTCGAGTACCCGGTTTCCTTGTGTAGCCATGTACTGGCCATGAAAAAACCTAGTATATGGCTGTGTAGGTGACCAGGTAGACCGCTTAAAGTAGGGGTCGGTAGAGGCCAGTACCGAGAATAAACATTAAGTGAAAACCTTGTGTACATTTGTTTAATTTGATGAATCAGGTCAAGTTTCTTCTAATGTGTACAACACCCTTATTCTCCCCGTGTTTCATAGAGAAGAGTGAAAAACGACTAAAGAACTTTGGGCTCCTCTTAAATCTTCATCTATCCTCGAATTGAGACACCTTCAGGTGCATTGGATTATCACTGTGGATTTCTATCATTAACTAGATAATTTTTTAAAATTCCTATATTCTCATTAGTATTTCAAGGTTCAATGTTTTTAACCATTTTTTATATCAACATCATTCTTGTCTAATTCAAAGGATGACATTCAAAATTGTTCTTCGTACAACATCAAGGTAGGTGGTTTGTACCTTTCCTTGATTGTATTTGGTATATATATGCTTGATGTTCTGAATACCCATGTTTGGGGTATTGCATGTTTTGGAATTAGACCTTATTTATTACCTGTTATGTTTTGGTAGATTGATAAAATGGTAATTATTTATGAATAAGGTTTTATACCTTGTTAATGGGTGTCTTTCCCTTATTGGATTGATTATGGTCATTTGGTTTAGATTGCCTGTTAGATTTGCATTATTTCAATGACTCATGTTGTTAGGATGAAGATAGTGATTATATGATAATCTTTGGGATCACATTTTTAAATTATGACTAGGGGAATTAGCTATGAGAGCTTCCCAAGGTAGGGTCATTTATGTATAATAGTTGTTATGAAAACCTAGAGGTATTGACTGTGAGAGATATTGGGCGGTCATAGACCCAAGGGGTTAGATCATGATAGCTAAATATAGGGTCTTTATTAAATGAATGTTGGATCCTAGGTCATAGACTATGAGATCTTCAATGTGGTCATTACATTTTATTATTTTTATGACGACCAAGGGGTTATTGACCGTGAGAGATACCATGATGTTTGTTTGTATATTATTAGTTCCATGTGGGAACAAAGGTGTTAAATAGTGTGATATTTCCTAGAGGGTCATTATTTTTCAAATTGTGGATAAGTTAAACTAGAGGGGTTAGACTATGGGAACATTCCCAAAGGTTTGATTTTGAAAAATTGAATGATTTAGACGAGTCTTCCATGACAAATCACAATCCAAGTCTAGGTCTTACATGATTGTAAGATGGTATTCTGAGACATCTGTTTTGTTATTTTTCAACTAGGGATACATAGATTAGGATATATCCCATGTATTATAGGATTCAATGGATTTCATAAATAATGTAAATGAATGTAATTTAAAATTGGTATATTGTTTACTTTATAGTAATTCCTAGTTTATTACTTCATTTAGTCATATTACCTATTATATATGTTAACTAACAGTTAGGAATAGATATTTTGGTGGTTGTGTACTACGATTAGTCTCACACCCTATTTGGGTAATTTGTTTGGACCCAAAAATATTATTTGGTTGTATGTATGGATAAGGGAAAGTTCCCTTCTTCATCAAGTACTTGATTTTTGTTCGAGTTGGAGATCATGGGACAAAAACTGAGGCTTGCGACGATGTTGGAGTTTACTTCTTTTCTGCACTTTGGTTTTAGTATCATATTTCTAGAATTGCGACATTGTTTGGATTCTTCTCTAGTCACAAGTGACATGCATCATTTATATATACTCATGTTGTTATTATACAATCAGTCTTCCACTATTTACATTTTTTATGGTATTACTGCTTCCACTTTTGTTTATTATTTTTTATTTAGTTGAAGATAATCTATCAATGAGGTCACCATTTTCTTATTATCAGACCATGGCCCTCACTGCTAGTTGGAAGACTTTTGTGTTTAGGGTAATGTGCATGAGGTCATGAGACCAACTGGGTACAAGGCACCATATTGAAAAACCCAGAACGAATTGGTTAATAAGTGGTATCGATTTTTTTTTACATTTTCATATTATTGGTGACTATAGATATGGATAAAAAGGAATAGGTAGTTGTAAATAAGTATTTTCGGGGTATAGCTACCTCCTGGGCAGGGATAGTCTAATTTACATCAAATAATAAAATTTTTTATGGTATTTCAATTGTTACAGTTTATTTAATTTCTTAGTTGTGTGATGCACCTATTTTATGATATTATTATTGATATTAGTGTGGTTCTATTTCTATTCCAACCCAATGAGTTGAGGGTATTCCATCTCATGAATCATATATCAACTTGTAGGGGGACACATTCCATGCATTCCAGTCATTCCATTTAGGATACATTAGTTTTTTCATAATGTTCTGATAGAGGTTGGGCATGATAAGCATGATATTGTGATATAGGTCATGATAGATTAATAGCTATTTTGATAGTGTATTTTATAATGTAATGTTTCAGTTTGATGGACACTAAACATAGTTTCCTAAGGTGTTATGGGTCCTCTTGGATTAGAATTTGGTAGATCAGGTTTGAACATTAATTGATTTTTTTCTACTTATGATTTGAATAAGGATGTAAAATTTTGATACGCAGGGATTATGGGCCCTCATGGGTCGTAATTTTTCATGCCTTGAAAAAAATTATGTTTCTAAGGGTTCTCGAGAAATATCATAGGCCTATTATTTGGAAACCCAAACAACAAAGCGTGTGATGTTATTAACACAGAACATGTGTTCTTCTATTATGGAAGAAACAACTATTTATATGTACATGTTGTGTACTAGGAGTTCAAGTTGTGTAGTGATTGACCGTTTCATTGACTATGGGAGCAGAGACACGGGGTTGGGAATATTTTGGTAGAGCATGTCGTGTATATATTGTACATTCAGTGTTATAAAGAACTATGTATCTTTTCATGGGACTAGAGGAATGGTAGGATAAAATATAGGTTTTTCACACCATTTATAACATATACACACCGTTTAGTTATCAACCATGTGTCTGTCCATGTGACCAATGACACAGGTGGATATAACATAGGTGGTACACACAGGGTGTAGTGTGTTCACACCTTGTAGTGTTACATCAAGAGTGAACCATGTAGTTCTAGACATGTAGAAGAACATGGGAAGGAGGGAAACATCAATACATGTCGTGTCTTATGAAGAAAATCTTGTGTGTATGGGGTGTTACATGGCCAGGATGGTAGTGGTAGGCACCCATGTTAATGGTTAAGGTAACACACCCTGTAGTAATTGTACACGATGTGTAATGTTATTTTGTAAAACATGAATCTCTTTCTTCTTCTATTCAATTTTTGAAATTCTATGTTATAGTCCTTTATCCAATGGATCGAAGGCCTTAAATTTTTTTTATTTGGATATAGCCCCCTTATAAGGGAAGAAGGGGGGAACCCAAATAGACGTCATAGACTAATGACAAATGACACCCGAAGGACGAAAAGAGAAAAACAAAACTGACAACAAGGAACTGCCACTCCCTAACACTTGAACAATGACGCTATCCAAAATTGCATGGTTGTTTGGAAAGAAATTGTCCAATGTCAAAGCATGACCCCGATATGATGGCTGACACCATACCCACTCAACAACCGAATCCAAAAAGTTATGCAAATAATAACCTCCCACTCTGGATACTCCTTTGGGGCATG
Organism: Viscum album; assembly: GCA_963277665.1. Classification (NCBI taxonomy): domain Eukaryota; kingdom Viridiplantae; phylum Streptophyta; class Magnoliopsida; order Santalales; family Viscaceae; genus Viscum; species Viscum album. Next base: position 792,473,116 of record OY728138.1, read on the forward strand.
TTCTATGTGGTCGAATTCTGGTGCACTAATTATCACCTTCAAGATCAAACCAAAAATACGTACTATTCTTGAAAACATGATCCGCATGATTACAAAGATCGACATCATCACAAAGAACTTCACTGGATAGCCTCAACCAAGACAGTAACAGAAAAACCCTACTTCGCCATACTACTCCATCCATCACTGAAGTCACCGAAGCAACTAGAAGACGATTCACAGAATGCGAGGTTAGAACATCATCACTTAAGAATGGATGTCCCAACACCACACTAAGGGTCTGTCACCAGTGAAGGGGTCCGATCTGCTTTGAACAAGAAACACCTATCAGGGCATAAATCCGTTCAAAACAGAAACAGAAACACACCCTCACTGGAATTCAGTGCATGCAAACCATAGGGGAGAAAGCAGAGAGAACCGCAACATGAATCACTAGATGCAAAAAATCAACAGCACAAAGAGTGGTAGGAAGATAGCCACCGCACATCACCCATCACCATAACCCCCAAATCAAGTCAGAAGACAAATTGTAGAAATATAATGCTAGCTGCACATCAATGCAAGAAACAAAAATTCAGAATCATGAGTGAGACCTACAAGAAGGATTAGTGGACCGTCAAAATCTAGAAATCCCCCTCCCCTCTACAATACCCCAGAGCCAATACAGATCGTAACTTTTCCCCCCACAATGCCTTCGCCGCTGATTCCTGACCATGATCCAATGCCGAGATACCTTCTCACACCTTCCATGACGCCTTCACTCACATGATCTGACACCGACTCTGACTACGATGTCGTCGACCAACGAGATGCACCAAAGCCCAGTATCTTGACAGATCTGGCGAATCTGGAAGCCCTTCTCGCTGAAGCATGCTTACACCGAGACAAGAAGCTGAAGAGGAGATTCATTCCACTGGAGGAGTGGAGGAGATGAGGAAATGAGATTGGAGGTGAAACCCTAGCGCCGAAATTTGGGAGACATGATGCCACTCAGAGGCCCTCTAATCCTATTAGAATCTATAGGAGCATTGTGTATGTTATAGTCATTGATTATCATAAATTTAGCTATTTGAATTACCTTTCATATTAATTCCACCAAGACAGTCTCCAGTTGTACGCTATGTATAGTTTGATGATGAGACACCAGAAATGGTAGATCAGGAACTACCACATGATCTTCTTGTCATGCCCATTTTGGAAAAGTCTGTTATACTGGATGGAGGTGCTAATGAACAGTTCCGTGAAGTATTTTTGGATTTGTATAAATATTTTTAGGGGGCACCACATCCTTTACCATCTATAGTAGAGATGACATGGGTTATCCAGCTGAAACAAACTCCATAATTTTCTTTGGATGTATGTCCACAGGCTGTAGAGTCATGGATGGAGACCATTCATGCCATCTTTGAGAATCTAGAGATGCCACCTGATTGGAGGGTGATTCTCATGATGTACATGGTAAGTGATTCATCCATGATATGGTGGTATGTTATTGCACATGTGTGAAATCATCGAGATATGTCCTGGTAAGAGTTTTATAGGACCTTCTATGATTATTTCTATCTAGAGAGGATGAGGGCCAATCGAGCCCCAATGATCATTCATTTGGAGCATAGAGCTCTCTCAGTTATGAATTAATCTTCTCATTTCACATAGGAACATCACTTCACACCTACTATGTGAAGTGTGGTTTTTTTATTTGGGTAGGTTATTTGAGGATGGTCATAGGTATGATATCCGATCTTAGGTGAATGCTATCAGGATAACATCAGTGATGGCTATAGTGAACAAGGATTTGATTACCAAGAACAATCTGAGTGATTAGGAAGCTGTGATCCAGGGTGATTCATTATCTTAGGATTGTACTCCTATAATAGATAACAAGAAGTTCTGTAGGGATCATTCATGCGATGTTTCATCATCTAGGCATGTGGGTTGATACCAGTGAGATAAGAGCAGGCATACAAGACCACATTTCATGAAAGACCTAATTAAGTTCAAGTGTTGTGGAAATATGGGTCATATTAAGCATTTTTTATTGATTCCCTCACTATTACTATGTGAGAGGGGATCAATTATGACTCCATGAACATGAGTAGGACCACCAGTTACAAAACTGTCATGGAAGTAGAGTTTTTCAGGTAGTTCAGGCTGAGGAGGTGGTCTTGACTACGGTAGTCAAGATAAAAGTTTTCAGCGACATTATGGTGGACCAACTCAGGGTAGTCAGAAATGGTCATTGGGAAATAGTACAGTTTAAAAATTTATAGTGGAGTAGACCTAGATGGAGTAGAATCCTGAACCCTATACAGTTAGAGGTACAATTCTAATAGCCTTAGCTTTAGCTTCATCAATTTTTGATACATGGGATTTCCATAGTGTTATATATGTTGATATTTTAGAGATCCTTGGGAATTATATCATTAATTTTGAAGATATTATGACACTAGACACTCCGTTGGTGATTAGGAAGACTAGTGTATGTGCAAGGAGTTCCCTCTTACGGTTAGGGGGTGTCACTTCTTGTGGGACCTTAATATCTTAGAGTTGACATGTTATGATTTCATTCCTGGAATGGACTGGTTGGTCTTACTTCAGGCCTTTATTTAATTCAATCACTATATAATGAGTTTAACATCCCTTGGGGGGCGGTCTTTTCTATACAAGGACGAATAGGATGTCCAGGGAAGCAGTGCTCGGTTTGAGCATCATGGGTTAAGATGAATTACAAACCAAATTTTTGGTTTATATCAAGATGACTAGGGGACTCTACAAATGGACATTCCTCCGGTGGTGGATCATTTAAGAGTTGTCTTTTTTGGACGAATTTTTAGGTTTACCACTAGAGTGTGAGGAATAATTCTCTATTAAATTTGTTCCATGAGGGGAGGTGGGGTTTATTCCTCTTTATTGGATGGATAAACTAGAGTAATTGGAGCTCAAGAAGCTATTCTTGGAGTAGTAGTATAACTTTTTCATCTAACCCAGAACATATCCTTGGGGTTCTCTTCTCTTTTTTTTGAAGATGTTGTACAATACCCATAGACTTTGTGTGGATTATTTGAAGTTGAACCAGTTGACGATCAAGAACTGATATCCCTTGCTGAGGATTGATGATTTTTTGAGCATCTAAGATGATCTATGAAGTTCATGAATATTGAATTGAGATCCATATTTGAACAATTGCACGTTGGATGGTCAGATATACCTCTTACATCATTTTGATGTAGTTATGGTCAATATGAGTATTTCGTTATGTCATTTGGTCTCAAGAACAAACCGGTAGTTTTTATGGCACTAATAAACCAAGTGTTACATCCTTACTTGGATTCTTTTGTTGTATTCATCGCAGATTATATCTTTTTTTACTCTCACACTCGACATGACCATGCCACCCATTTGAGATCATTTTGACTATACTCATAGTAATTGAGTTATATGACAGATGGTCAAAGTGCCACTTTTGTAAGAACTTGATTCCCTTCTTGGGTCATGTTAGCTCAACAACAAGAGTATCAGTATACTCAGAGAATGGGAGAGCAGTAGTTTCATGGTAGTAGCCGAAGAAAGTCATTGAGGTAAAAAGTTTTCAAGGGCATGCAAGTTACTACATACACATTATATAAGGATTTTCATTCTTATCAATGCCACTGACATGCCTGACTATGAAGCGTGCAAAGTATTTATGGATATATTTCTATGATTCATCCTTTCATGATATGAAAGGGAGATTGACATCAGCACCAATACTAATTTTTCTAGAATTGGGAAAGATTAACTCAATTTACAGTGATGCATCAGGTATCAGGAATGGAGAAGTTCTTAGGTAGGTGTAAGGGGTCATTTCATGCGGGTCACGGTATTTGAGGCCACATGAGAATAATTACATAATTCATGATATCGAGTTAGATACACGTTTGCATGGTTTATAAAATTAGAAACATTATCGTCTGGGAGTAAATTTTGTGGTAAACACTGACCAAAAAAGTCTCAAGTATATCATTACTCAGCATGATTTAAAATTGAGAGTGAAAATGTTGGATGATTACCATTAGTATTTTGACATTGAGAATGCCGACACACCTGGGAAAGGAAGCGTAGTGGCTAACGTGTTGAGTAGGAGGACTCAGAGACATGCAATTCAAGAGGGCGTTAATGAGTGGCAGCTTATGGATATGTTCTATGAGATGAATTTGGCGGTTCACAAAAGTCATGGTAAAAAGTTTTGTTCTTGATGACTGTTACCTCTATTCTAGTATATCATGTGTGATTGGGGAAGCTATCAGATTCCAAAAGCCTAGTCCTATGGAAGTGTTTGTCAGGGGAGGATCCTACTCCTGGGTGGACTGTATGTGACAAAATGACTTTTTTTTCGGGGACATGTATCGGTGCCAATAGATATATATGAGGATTTGATGAAATATTTTTTTGCCTCAACATGGGAAATTAATCATGGTTTCACCAAGATGTATCGAGATTTACACCTTCAATATTGGTGACCAGGCATGAAGTGAATGTTGCTGGTTTTATTAAGAGATGTTCAACAAATTGACATGTACAGGTGGATCATCAGAAACCGGCATGGAATTTATAGTAGTCACCCATTCCTATGTGGAAGTAGAATGGTATCACGATGGATTTTGTAATGTGTTTAATGAGTTCACCTTGAGGTAGTGATACTGTTTGGGTTGTTATCGACAGGCACACGAAGGATACAAAATTCCTACCGATTAAGGGAACCTTTTGTGTCGATGCTCTTGGAAGGTTGTACATCTGAGAGATTGTATGTTTTCATGTGGTTCTCAACTATTTGGTTAGAAAAAGGGATTATAGAATTACTTCTCATGTCTATAAGGTACTACATAGGGACTTGATAATGCAGGTAATTCTGAGTACAACCTACCAACCCTAGATAAATGGCTTGTCCTAGCACACGATTATGGTTTGGGAGGACATGTTTCACACATGAATCCTAGATTTTTGCTGGATATTGGGGGAGACACATACCCATAGTGGTGTTTAACTACAATAACATTTTTTAGGATATGATTTATATGGATCCTAAATAGGCTTTATATGGTATTCCATAACAATCACCCCTATGTTGACTGGAGGAAAGAGAGGAAGCTATATTGGGACCTTGTCTTGTCTAGGAGACCATTGAGCCAGAGGAGTTGATTCAGAAGAGGATGTATAATATAAATTCATGGAATAAATCTTATGCTTATCAATAGAGAGTACCTCAAGAGTACGAGGTTAGAGTTTGGTTTTTCATACATGTCACACCAATGATGGGAAGCATGAGGATTAGGAGATAGGGGAAGCTATCACCGAGATATGTTAGGCCATTTGGGGGTTTGGAGATAGTCGGGCTATTTTCCTATTAGTAGAAGTTACCTAGAGGTACCAATATATGAATGATGGCTTCCATGTTTATAGGCTATGATGTTACTTTTCAGACCCATTATATATTTTCCAACATGAGGAGTTTGAGTTTGAGGTTGATGAATCCTTCGAGGTGCACCATATTTGGAATTGGGATCACATCACAAGGTTTTTCTATGTTATGTTTGTTTCTCTTGTATGGGTGTTATGGCAGCATGAGTGTGTATAGGATGAGACATGAGAGAGGGAGGTCAACGTACGATTAGAGTGGCAAGAGTTTTTTTATTATTCTTATTCAACACAATTTGAAGGTCAATTCAAGGACAAATTGATTAAAGATGTAATGTTTTTATGAACCTGGATCTTCATTTCAGGTACGGATCATTATTTCCAATTTTTTTTGGAAAAATGAAGAATTGGGAAATTTTCTATGTACATGATATGTACTTTTGAGTTCATTCTATATACCTAGTTGCTGCGTGTAGCCAAGTACTGGCTGTGTAATGGTTGAGTACATGGCCATGTAGGTGACATGGAAGACCACCTAAAGAAAGTTCTAGTTGAGGCTACTACACATTGTGTCCATTAAATAAACATGAATTGTACATATATTTGTATTTGAAAAAGATAATTATGGTTGCATCTCACGTCCATAACACACTTATTCACCCCGTGATTCGTATAGGAGAATGATGAACGACCATAGAATTTCTAGATCCTCCAGATCCTTTTTACAACATCCTACTGCGATATTTTCTGGTGTGTTGGATTCCCAACAGTGAGTTGTCTATTTCCCAAGAGCATTTAATCCAAATTCCTCCTTTATAGTGTGTATTTCAAGGATGAACTTTGTTAACCATTTTTTAGATCTATGTATTTCTAGGATGATTCAAGGGCCGATGTTAAAAAGGGTTCTTTGTAAGATATCAAGGTAGTTGGCTTGTGTCATTAATTTATTGTATTTGGTATATATATGCATGAAGTGTCGAATAACCATGTTTGTAGTGTTACATTTTTCAGAATTAGACCATGTTTATTATCTATTATGCTATGGTAGATTTATTTAAGGGTAATTATTTATTCATATGGTATTATACCTTGATAATGGGTGTGTTTATCTTATTTTATTGATTATGGACGTTTAGTCTATAATTCCTATTAGAATTTCTTGGTTTTTTAATACTCGTGTATTTAGGATGGAGTTACTGATTATATGAGATGCATGTGATTTTCATTGTGAATGTATGACCTAGGGGAATTGACATTGAGGTTTTGTTGCGGTATGGTCATTTATGTAAAATTGTTTTTATGTTGACCGAGGGGATATGACAATGAGGGAAGTTGGGTGGTAATATATCATATGGGTTTGAACTTGAATGATACAAAAAGGTTCATTATTAAATTAATGTTGGACTGTATGACATACACTCTGAGAGATGGAAGGTGGTTATTATGTTTTATTGTTTCTATGAAGACAACGTTGGTATTAACTGTGAGAGATACTAAGGTGTTCATTAGTTAATTATTAGTGCCATGGGGGACCAAAGGTGTTAGACAGTGTGAGCATTCCTAGAGGGTCATTATTTATCGAATTGATGATATGTTAAACAAGAGGGGTTAAACTATGGGAACATTCCCATAGGGTTTTTTGGAATTATTGAATGATTGTGGCGAGCTTACCAAGACAAATCACAATCTAGGACTTGGCCTTAATTGACTATTAGATGGTATTTAGAGGAATTTATTTTGATACTATTACACATGGGATACATATCTTAGTCTAAATCCCTAGGTTTACATGATTCAACAGATTGAATAATAAATATAATTGAATGTAATTGAAAACTGTAGGATTGCATAATTTTGTGTACTTCCTTGTTTATTACATCATTTATTCATATTTCCTACTATATATATTCCCTGATAGTTAGGGATAGATCTTTGGGTGCTTACATAAGGAATTAATCTCACACCCTATTTGGGTCATGGTTTTGGACCCAAATAGATTATACGGTTGCATGTGTAGATAAGGTAAAGTGCTCTTCTTCATCATGTACGTGATTGCAATTGGATCTGGAAAGCATGGGTCCAATACGAGGCTTGCATTCCTATTAGAGTTTAGTGATTCTCTGTACATTGGTTTTTGTATTGTATTTTCAGAATTATGGCTTGTTTGGATTCTTTTCTAGACACATTTCACGTGCCTAGTTTATATTTTCCCATGTTGTTATATTACTATATATCATCAACTATTTAATTCTCTTTTATGTTATTACAAATTCCAATTTTGTTTAAAATTTGTAATTATTTTTCACACTCATCCAATGAGGGCATATTTTCCCCAGGATCAGACCTTGGAATTCATTTAAAGATAGAAACCTCTAGTTTTTTGGGAAATGCACTTGAGGTCGTGTGACCAACTAGGTACGCAACACTTTTGGGAAGCACCTAGATCCAAGATGTTTCAAAAGAAATATGCAGATTTCATTTGCTGAGGATGTACATAGATGGGGTTCATGAAGAACGTGTTGTTGGTGGTACAGTGCAGTACATAGAAGAGGAAGGCTAATTCATGTAGGAAAAGTTCGTGATGAAATAGTATCCAAAAAACCATATTACATGTATAGGGGAAAACAACACATCAAAATATCATCAATCTATAGTTAGGATGTATGATTTAATTATAAGGCATAAAAGCGATCTCCATGTTGGTAATTTGTCTTCATATTCACCCCAACTTAGTTGGAAATGTGGGGTCAATGGAGGTCATTTGTGGCACACAATTTGGTATCCCTAAAACCTTATAAAGGATGGGAACCAGAACTAGAGTGATTGTGTTTATCATTTGTAATCCATAACTAGTGAATATTAGTTGAACTTGGTAGGGCCAAAAACTCATCGGTGTATAATACTCATAGAATCTCTTAGTGGTGAACCTTGAAAAATTATTCTGTGTTTATTTTTCATTCGAAAGGATAAAATGTTGCACATTACCGTGAAACAGATTTGACAATTTCCTACCAATATGGGAGCAAGATCCATCTCTTAAAAAAATGTTGACACCCTAATTCATCCATCCACTCTCAGGGTGTCCTAGGGTCCTTCAATTAGTATAATAGAGTAAAAGTGGTAGGTATTAAATATTTTCTACATTCCCCCAAGGGAGAATATAGTGAATGTCATTGGAGTCACCCTATTTGATGGAAGAAACATTCAGATCATGAATTATAGGATAAGATCTCATTTATGATCTCTTGGAATGGATGTCTTATTTTCCACTACACATGTAATAGAGTTAACTAATCCAACTAGAATTTCTATGACTGATATAGATTCGAAATTTCATGATGCTGATGCTAAAGAACATAATTCCCTCATTGTAGCTCTTCCTATCCAGATATATCAAAAGGTGATGAGTCTTATGTCAACAATGTTTATGTCGAAAAACTAAAAAATATTTTAGAATGAATAACTAAAGTGAAGGGGGAGAAAATACATTTTTTTGAATAGGATTAGTGATATAAAGAGGCATCCTGATGAAAATGCAGATACCTTTTTCAATTTAATTTCTGATGTTGTTGGAGCAATATGATAAAATGGTGATGAATTAAAAGTCATTGATGTGGTAATGAATTTCATGAGATGTATTCCATGTATTTAGAAGTATATAGTTTCTATCCATAAATATGTGGATCCTTCCAAAAAATCAATGGATGATTATATGTGTAGCCTGGTGGGATAAGAGATGATATCGATGACATAAGATGCAATGACTCGAGTAAAAAGGGAAATGGATTTCCAATCTATGGAAAACATGAAATTTCCGAATATAGTATTGACGATGATAATGATGAAAAAGAATATAAATCTCTCATTTCAAAGATCTTAATTTAGTGAAAAGGTAATTATAAATTATGGTTACCACAAACTTGTTTTTATAATGGAAAAGTTTGGCACATTTCTACTCAGTGCACAAGAATTATCGCCGATGAAGAAAGTGAAGTTGGAGACCAGCACATGCATTGGAAAAGGTTTTTAGAGTGGAGAGATTTCAATTTTTGTAAGAAATAAAAGAGATATAAATTATACTATGATGAATAAGATAACGATAGGAAATAATTTGAAGAAGAAGAATCAGAATTTAAATCTAGAACACATGCATCAACGATGGATACCATTGAAGAGTCAGAACCATTGGAAGATAAATGTAGAGATAGTCTGTTTACCACTGATGTAGATCTCATGTTACTACATAATGATTATTATATTTTTCTTGAGAATAAACACAAGTGATGAAAAATGTGGAGATGAATTATCAAAGAGTCATCATAATACGATGATTTACTTGAGGATTAAATTGATGTTCTTAATTAATTAGTTACAAGACATTCAAAAAATTATGAAATCTCAGAATATGTGGTCGAAATAAGGATAAGAAATCATGAACAATAAAATTTCATTAATTTACATACATTTAGAATTTAAGGTAATTCCAAAACTAATGAGGGACATGAAGAAGATGTTGTTACATTTAAGAGTAAACATGAAAGTGAAACATGTCCAAAGGAAACAAAGAAGAAAATTCAGTTTGGTAGATTCTCATATGTTGAGGTACTAGAGAGAGCCAAGAGTGGTTCTGATGATGTTGAAAAGGTTCTAAATGGTCAAAGAACCTCATGCATGGGAATCATAGGAATTGGGTGTCATGCGGAATCGTTGCATGTTAGAGGTAAAATGGGAAAAAATTAATGAATGTTAAAAGTCAAACATATCACAAAGACAACAAATTTCCCTAGAAAAAATGTCTAAAATAAGGCTAAAAGGAGGACTGAAAACTATCTTTGAGTTTCCTGAGATGATAGATAATCAAAATATAACCATATAGATGTTGGTATGTGGAGGCATAAAATTAAAAATACATTTCGACATATGAAATATGTATTTTGTGGCTATATAATCCATACCGTGTCATACAGTTAAGACACAATGAGATATTTGAATAGTGAAGAGCTACAAAGTCAACAATGTATAATGAATTAATATCCAAATTTTTTTAGAAGAAAAAATTTCTATAGATATTTTTTCTTTTCTTCAATCTTTTTCCATAAATCTATTGATTATAGGTAGAGGAATTGTAAGAAAAATTCATATAGAACCCAGAGACAAGCCAATACATGCTAACCAAATGGTGTAGATTACAAAAACAAATTCTCTATTATGGAAGAAGAGTGTGAGTAGGATGATCAAATGAACATGGAAAATATGTTTGAAAAATCATATTCATACATCACTCAAACTAATATTTCATGAATGGAAAAGAAGAAAAATGAATAATCAAACATGGTAGAAGTAGATCCTAATGCTACAAAGAACAGAAGAACATGGTTTCTTGATAGTGTATTCCCATCCCATATAACGGGAAATACATACATACTAATGAATTTCAAGAAAAACGTCGATGGAACAACGAGATTTGATAATGATGGTGGTTTGAAGATCAACATAAATGGAAGTATTGAATTTTCCAATGGAGAGCTGAAGATGACGGAAGTTATTTATGTGGATGGGTTGCTTCACAATATACTGAGTGTGAGTCATCACTGTGACTCAGGGAATATAGTTCCATTAAATCAAAGGGGTTCACAAAATAAATAAGAATATGGAATTCTATTATCAAAGGTTGCATAACATATGGAATAATATATCATTTTATAGTAAAGATAACACTATCTACATGAATGTTGAAGAATAAAACAACTTTTGAAATCGATGGATGGGTCATATTAATCAAAAATTCATGGAAATGATATATAAGATAAATATAGTCATGGATGTCCCTAATCTGTAGTGTAAATGAGAAATGAATTTTAATGAGTGCATTCGAGGGAATAATGTCTACAATTATTATAAGCAAAAATAAGAAAAATGAAACAAATAATCTTGATCTCATCCATACAAATGTAGGTGGTCTGATAAATGTTTCTTGAACATATAGAAAAAATACATTTTTCATCTTATGGATTATTAAAGTAGAATGTCTTGCATTATGATTATACAAAAGAAAATACAATTACTTGATTAGAAGAAAACATATCACAGAATAATCTAGAATGATTCTAGGAAACCCATCAATTATTTAGTCTAAAAATGATGGCGAATACACATCCATTGATTTTGATAATTACCCAGAGAAACATTAAATACAACATGAGGGGGATACTATGAGAAATCCATAGATAAATGGATTTTTTGAACACTGGAATCAATATGTGAATCATATGGACATAACTATATTGTTAGAGAGTGGAATCCCTCACTATTATATGAAAAAGGATATTAAAGAATAAATTTATATCTATATTTGAACGAAGAATTATATGGGGGAATCCAAGATACCCTATGAGATATGGCATGGAAGGAATCCATATTTGATGTATTTTTGTGTTTTTGGAATAAATTATTTATCCAAAACAAAGAATGTAATCAAGTAATGTATGGTGGTGAAGAAAATGACAGAATTTCCTTAGATATTTAATGAATAGAAAAATCCTAAAATTGTTTTAATAAATATCATGGGTATATTATGGGAAAAAAATTATGTGATTATCATTGAATAAAAATGACAAGTACCTCAACAAATTCATCTGCTGATGTGGTAGAAAATTATGAAGAATGTGGACATGGAAAAAATCTAAATATATATGTGGAGGAAGGAATGAAAATCCACCAAGAGTCAAATCATTATGTTGAATCCGAATATGAATCAATAGAGGAAACCATAAATAAATAATATTCATCTATACCTCTCATGAGAAATCAAAGAGAAGAAATTGTTCAATCCAACATCATTGGTAGGTTTACGTCTCCCATATAGACTTGGAGAATGTGGAAAAATTCACAATCGAATTTCCTATTAGTTGCATAACCAACCAAATTTTATGAAGCTGTAAATGATGAATCATAGATTAAACCAATGAATAAAGAGTTTGATCAAATAGATAAGAACCAAAAATGGGATCTAGTTATGAGACTACAAATCATAATGTGATTTTTTTTAAGTAGATTTAAAAAAATGATGTACATTAAAATGTGGTAAAAAAAATAAGGCACTATTAGTGTGTAATGTCTATTAATAGTTTCATGGCTTTGACATAGAATAAAACATTTCTCATGTGGCTATACTAGACATAATCAGACTTTTTCATGAAAATTAAATTCAAAGAGGATACAATGTGTATCAAATGGATTAAAAAAATGTTTCATAAATGGATTTCATGAAGAAGAAATCTACTTCAAACAACCAATGGTATATCTACTTGGTAATAATGAAATGAAGGTATGTGTATTAAAGGAGGCTCTCTATTGATTAAATCTAGCACAATGATCATTGTATTCCAATCTGGATTATTATCTAATGAAGCTTGAATTCAAAATAGGTGAAGTGGTTAACATTTTGTATTTGAATAATTCTCAAAAATATCATTTCATGTTTCTGGTTTATATAGATGATATTCTATTTAGTGGAAAAATGTAGGGATTCATGGAATAATTTTCAAATCACATGGAATTGTGGTTTTAAACATCTAATATAGGTGAAATCATACAATTCATGGGGATACAAATGATTTAGATGAAATACTACTCTTTTATCTCTTAGTAAATGTATTCGATGGAGTTTATAAGGAAGTTCACTATGCATGAATCCTAACCAAATTCAACTCCGATTGTGGTTGGAAGTAAACATGGAAATCACAAGTATGTGAATTCTATAGAGTGTAGTATGAATAGGTGAATAATCAAAAGTTTATTATACTTAACTACAATATGGTAAGATATTGTCATCACAATATTATTTTCGGGCCTCATTTAATGAAATTTTAGTAACGAACATATGGATGCACTTATACGAATCATGAGGTGCATTCAATGTACTCACACATATAGATTTTACACTATTTCATTAATAGATAATGAAAAATCATTATTTTCTAATGCTGAATTGGTTGGAAATGTGGTGGATATAAAATCCACAAGTGGTGGAGAATTCCTCATTGGTATTAAATGTGTGTGGTAGTTGAGTAAGATACAAGAAATAACTTTTCCCAGTACAATAGAGGCTAAGTATATCTATGCTTCAAAGGATTTCACTCAACTACACTGGATGATGAAAAGACTGACTAATATTTGTGATGAGGTGAAATAGCCAAGGTGATTCACTGTGATAAAAAGATTTCAATTGATCTTATGAAGAATCATGTTTAACATTCGTATATGTAACACACTAAAATCAGACATCACATATTCATGTTAAATTTGGAACAAGGCATAATTAAAATGGATCATGTTGGAATTAATGATCAAGTAGATGAAATATTTACCAATCCATTATCATCACATGTGTTTGAGAAACCTCAGTTGAACCTAGGTGTTTATCCACCTCCCAGTGGAAGAGGTTTTTCATATTGTTCCCTTATCCAATGTTGTATTAACTATTTTAATCTATTTTCGGATTTTATTTAGTTTTGTGAGGGAGATAAGGTCCAAAGTAGTGTGATTTGGCACTTCAAGTAAAAAATTTGATTCATTAAGTATATTTCCAATAAGGTAGAATAAAGATATTCATTTTTTTATCATTCATGCGAGGATGATGAAATATAATATATTTTCTTCTATGAAAATATGATAGTTAATATATGAATTCCAAATTGGTAGAATAGGGGAGAATGATGTATTACAAAGGATAACAATTTTTGAGATAATGTTGATGGGGAAACAATTCTGTGTTTTCTAGAAAGAGGACCTAATTCAAGATTACTATATTGTTTTATACCATGAGAATTTATCACGCACACTTAGAGAGTTGGCTGATTTGTTCATCATTTATCTGGTTTTTTGCAGGAGCTTCATTGATTATATCTATAGTTTTCCAACGAACACAATAGCAGAGATTATTATAACCAAGTAGTCTACGAATCTTGATTCACAGACCACAAAGGATAGTTCGCAGACCGCATAGGAGGTACGTGGGACAGTGAGGAAAAATATAAAAGGATTGTTTTTCCCATAGTGATGCTACACAGTAATAAAGGGAGATAAGCATATTTTGAACAAAAAAGGGTTCACTAGACATATATGTTTAGTGGGATGTTTCACTGAACATGAAAAAAAAAATTCGGATGGATTTTTTATAGAAAAAAGAGGTAGAGATTAGTTCGCAGAAGATTCATTTTGTGGGATGCCATGTCTTTGGAAAAAAAAGACTGTAATTTTGGTGGTTGCAATGGAAAATGCAATACATGAACAACATTGACAGGAGCTGTTTTAGGAACACAGTATGTGGTTTTATAAATCTCAGATTTTCTTATATTACGGATCTATTTTACAATATAATAAGGACTAATCCCTTCATTAAGGTTTTGGAAAAGAGATTAAAATACCAGCATGAATTTGGTGAAGTCCTTGGTTGTTTGTGGGATGATAAGTCCACAAAGGTTGCATTGATTTGAAATCCGAAAGGAATTCAGTGAAGTCTAGAATGGTCTATGGAATATAGTTCATAGATGAGGATCATTGATGACTATTTTTGAACAATGGGTTGTGGGATATGATCATGTCGGCAGAGAGGCAGTAGAATGAAAGGTGATATAGGGATTCAGTGTCTTGAGTTAGCACAAGGGGTGGTTTGTGAAGCCCTCACATTACATGGTTTAGTGCAATATATGGTGAAGAAGTAATATTCAAGGAGTACAAGTTCACAAATGAATAGTATGCAAAAAATTAGGTTATATATATAGTGCAAAGAAATTCAATTGAGAGTATTTATATAGTTAAGGATGCATTAGTTAATGCTAACCCATTGATTCAACCATCTTGTCGATAAGATGAGTTCTGGTTCTTCCCAACATAGTGTCCTAAGGGGAGTAATTAGATGTGGTCTTAGGGATATAGTGTGGTATTCATTAAACCTTATTATTGTAGTGATTAGTAAATAAATAGAATGTGCTCCACAACAATAAAATATTAGTGGACTTTTGTATGACCGCCCACCTTTCATTGTATACTAATAGGACTAGCCCTTAGAGGTGAACCACGAAAAATTGCTTTGTAGTTCTTCAACGTGTAAATGTTTAAATTACTAGACATTAATAATATATATATTTAAATTGTCCTACCTATATGGTAGAATTGTTCGTCACATTAAAATAAAATTTTGACACCTAGATTCACCCCTCCTCTCTCAGGGAGTTTTAGGGTTCTTCGGCATCATCGATAATTCATCCATATCTCTTATGGGATCCCTAGATTCATACATCACATCCTAATGTGACATCCTTAATAGAGTATTAGATAAAAAATTTCTTTTGTATAAAATTAAATGATCTCCAATGTTGTAATCGTTCATGAATTCCATCCATAAATGATGATGAAAGATCATGTCACACTATGAAAACACATATAGTAGGCTCTTATGTTTGATAAAATAAATAAAATGCTTAGTGATGAGTTAAATTCACAACCACATCAAGGAAACCAATACTTCCTCTATATGAGTATCATGGGTGGAATAGTTATTCCCAAGGGATTGTATATTCTGACACCAATAATAAACATTTAATCTATACTGTATCAAAACATAGCCCAATTCATGAATATAATTGTCTCAAAACCCCTAAAAAACTCCCTACAATAGAAAACAAATGTTTTCAATTCTAACCATTTTCTCATAAAGGTACACAAAATTTACTTGACAATAGTCATTGCATATGAATTCATAATCCTTTCATATATTATTTAACATAAAAGTCACAACCTAAGAGAAATCATTTTTGAAGCTCCTATAATAGACATAAAGACCATGAAAACTCAGGACCTTTACAACTGTATTGGGAGATGCATATTACATAACTACATTTATCTAGAAGATCAATATCAACTATTTTTTGATATTCAACATTACCATAGAAAATTACAACATGAGACACAAACTATAACATTGATAAAATTCAACATATCTAATCATGTTGTAGAACTCCAAAAATTGCATTTTGAAGCCACACATGCTACTCCTCATACTATGAGTACACATGGATATTTTTTAGAAAAAAACATGAAAATATCCAAGAACACTCTAAAAACTACATTCATCAAACCCATGGACACAACAATAACATTAATAAAAATCAACAACATCACATAAAACTAATATTTCACATGATGATGTCAGAATGTAGTCTTCTTAATATTCACATCCTTAAATAGTATCTGATGACATACATACAAAAAATTGGTTAACGAGGAAAAACATTCTCCATTTATTTCATAAAATAAATCATCAATCCATGGAGGAGGATTGTGGTTCTTCATTTTCACTTTGTTCAGGATTCAATAATAGATAAAAATCCAAAAATACAATAACCCATATTATCCAAAAAAATTTATTTCACCATATGGTGACAAACTCGGCTACACAAAAATGAGCAACAACATATCATCACGTTTTAATCACAACTATAATAACATATAATGTCTCATACAATATTGATACATCATGATAGGATACACAACTATCATTATATAAATCCTAAAATCAATCTCCCATCACAGTTGTAATTCTACATCCTCTTCAAGAAAGACATCATAGAATTATTCCACAACTATTGGAATCAACGACAACTAAAAATACAATAAAATTAGCACCAAATAAACCATTAAATATGATAATGATTAAAAAAACCTCTAAACCATCCAAGGGTACCCTTCACCAAATTTCACTAATCAATCTATAATAGAAACATATAACTGAACCTACCTCTGGAAGATGACTTTTATCATTATAAATAAATACAAAAAATCCATGTCTTGGACGATGTAACAAGGTTGTATCTAGAAATATATGTATCCTACTTTAGAGCAGTGATACCCCATCAATAGATCACAATCTCAACATGATTCAAAAATCATTACAACCTAATAATAGAATAGATAATTCCAAGGATCATGGATGATATTCTACCGCATCTCTCAATGTAGGGAAACATGAAGGTGATATAAAGTAGTAAATCACTATTTAATAATTTAAAGCATATAAACATTTAGAAATCTATAAAATGTACCTCTAACATTTCCTAGATAACATGGATTTTTTAATGAAAATTCATGAAGAAAACTATGAACTTCTCTCTATCCTCTCAATCCCTAACATTGACCCCTTCCACAGCTGCACTCTAGTCTCTGAGGAAGTGGCATGTCATTTGGATGTAATCTATCTAAACAATTTCCTTTCATCTGATCTTAATGAAGATAAACCTACTGGTGATGCCTCATCCAAAACTTCATCAATAGAGGATACTAATGTGGATCCCCTAACACAGAATCAATGCTTAGAACGACCAGACACTATTAATGATGATGACCCTGACTGACACTATAAAATCACATGTCTTATTCCTTGGAATATGTATTATATGAGACTCCACCAAATAAAGGAGAATATGATGGATGATACTAACCCCATTTGATGTTATACACTACTTTAGTTACAACCAGTAACCTGAGACCACATTTCTAATATTCCATTAATCATGATGACTAACCTATCTCGATGACCTGGTTCTGTACAACAACCTCTCGATAACCTCTTCCTTCACAACCATATCAAGATACTTTTTCATCATAAACTAGGTGACCATGCACTAGATCTCGGGATTAAAACACAAATCAAAATACCTAAACCTATAATCCTCATATGACAGTAGGTCTAATGTATAGTATAGCTGGGTACTGAAATAGATCACAAAATTTCACACACTAAAACTCCCCTATCTAAGGGTAACGAACTTGTGAAAATTAGCTTCCATCAGAGTCAAAGAAATAAAATATACTTGGAAAAGGTGATGATAATTATCACACAAGAGTACTGATTACTCATGATCATAATCGAATAAGAACAACCACTACATCTCTAATGCACACAAAAAATGTCATAGCCACTGAATCATCTTTCTCTTTAATAGCACATATCTAACTAGATGATATATAAATACCTACTAACTTCTATTATATGACATTATTAGAAGTAGATAACTTGAAATTTTGTTGATTTTTGTGATGAAAATTTTGTAGTGTCCTTCTCCAAGTTTCTTCATTTTTGAACGCTACTCTTTGATAATATACCAGCACATCCTACTGATCATATTTATCATGAACATTGTGAGGACATCGACCTAATGTTATTTCTGAAAAAATAAAAAAATCTAACCTCCAAAACCTATAATATAGTTTTCAAAACTTTAATTAATTATTTTATGTCTTATCTTAATAATTTTATTATCAATCCCATGATCTACCCATTAATCAACAGTTTCAAATATAAATGATGCATGATTCATTATTATGACTCGACCCCCAATACGATTATCACAAATTTAATAGACTCAATAAAAGTAAAGGTCCATGAATCAGATAAAAGGGTTCTACTAAATACCCATGTCTCAGCCAGAATACCTTATTTACTTCACATAATAATCATATCCAACATTGTGTCCCTACCAACCCATGAAACCATATCAGTGCCTCACAACAAAATCAATTATATATATTAACATAAAACATTGATTACACTCTGTCATGACGCCTCCCTAAAAACATACCACAATGAAGAGAGAAAGACATGATTATTAGACAAGCCCCTCCTCGTGCAGGCCATGGGTTGCTAACTGACATTGAGGATATAATAAAACTAAAATGGGAGTCATTACCCTCTAAGGGAGACATGCGGAAGAGAGAGATAATATTGAATAAAAAACAAAACATCCTATGAAATATATGTAAATAACCCCCCCCCCCCCAAACGTTTAATTCTCAACATAAAATTATAAATTTAATGGAATATACAGGTCCCAAATATATATGTACTACTATGACAAAAAAATCCCAATTAAATCCTAAAAACCACAAGTTAGTAATATCTTTCCCAATCACTAACCAACATAGACAAAATGAAAAAACTTATATAAACATAGAGTTAGTAAAGTAGTATACTTAATAAGATCCAATCTGATGCCTCTTATGTGGAATATATTGTTGTCATGGAAATGTATATAGAATGAACTTGAATATAACATGTCAACTAAACAAGTACAGTTTGATCCAAGTCTGACTATCTTTAACAATCATCAAGAATCACATACAATATGTAATATATTATAACAGTAAAACATCAATGGTACCACACTCCTTCCGATATGGTTTTCCACTGCGACCCCATTTTTCTAGTCCTGGTCCATTGCTATTCAAAATATACATTCCCAAAGACACTTAAGAATGGAATAAAAATAATGGCCTTTTGAATCCAATCATGTCATCATCAAATATAACAAATCCATATATAGAATTAATGTTGTTAATGGGATCCACCACATCATGTATTACTTGTATCATATATCTAGTATTGTACATCGAGCCATTAATTCCCATACACCATATATGTACCTCAAGACATCACATCCAATACTATCCACACAAATGATAGTCACTTATATATTATATCTATTAATAAATTTCTGTAATATAATTAGAACCCATAAAATAACTCTACACAGATGTATAGAAAAAACAACAATTATGCATACCAGAACAAGTAATTAATTAAAGAGTAGAGAAATGATAGAGTTTTTTGTCATCCACCCATCAACCCACCAATATATTGGAGAAAACACCCGTCATTGTCAACTGGTATTTATTATCCATTATAAACATTAGTGGGTAGATTATTAAATCATAGAATATAGAGGATATAGTATATCTGACCACCAAACTAGGGAATAATATATTCCTATACTCAACTTCACCTGACATCACTCAAACACTTAACTATCACTACTAATATCTAATATCCTATAAGAATTAAATAATTTTAAAGAGATACATTAAATTCATTATTTTATTTTATCATTTTATATTGGTTAAATAACACATAATCTATTAAATAAACATTACCAATATTTGAAATTATATTTTATTAACCATCAGAGTAATGTATATTCTCTTGATGCGTAATCCTAATAATGTAGATGGTGTATCAATATTAACATATTGTAAGAATTTTCATTCCATGAACTCCAATAAAATTGTTAAGAATTATTCATTCATTTTTTGGTTTATTCACTATAATAGGCTCTCTAGGAAAACAATCCTAACCCACCACCATGTGGAAACATGAAACAAATAACATCCAATAACCTCAAACACTAGGGAAATGAATGAATATAATCAAAAAAAGATCATTTTCTATTAAACAGATTCATAATGTTATATCACTTCTATAATAATCTAATCAAGGGGTAAGACCAGCTTCAACCCACTCCTTCATCTCTGTTTCCAACCCTGACAACCACAAGATTATTATTAATAATGTCTCCATTACATGAATAAATTGGTACCACATCATCACTCCTCCCACCCACATATAAAAATAGTAATCACAAGATCAACTATCACATTCTCACATCACATTCAATACTCATTTACCAATATAACATCATTTATCCTAGGAACATACATTCTAATCTAATAAAACATTTAATATATTTGATCACATATATAACACATATGAAAATATTAATGAACAAAACTTCATAAAAACATGGATATATATATATCCCAAAACAAGAAATACATCCATCACACAAAAATTATATCTCGTGGAAACAAACTCAAGGAAATCGAACATTAATAGATAATGATAATATAAGAAGTAGAAAATATATTTATCACAAAATATATTTTTTTACCTGACCTATATTGTGGTTCAATCCACAAACTACCAAAAGCCCAACTCTATATCCCAGGGGGTGGTAGGAAGGACCAAAGACACATCTAAATTTGGGAGGCTATTACCTATGAAAATGTACACATAAAAATGACCCACAGTTTTCAAATGAGTAGTGGGAATAGAGAAAATATGAAACACAAATATAAATTGAACCAGACATTTACGATAATCTAGAAAATAGCAAAGTAAGATAGTGTAAACTCAAATGTAAATGGTAAAAATACACACCCAACAAGAAAATTTCTCCATCCAGACTGAACTAGAAAAGTAAATAGCTAAGAGATCCTAGATCATTAACCAATATCTATTTCCACCAAACATTATCCAATAACAATGTATCCCAAATATCATTTGACGTCTTTGTCATGTTTTCTGTCATCTTCATAAGACATGATATGTGTGGGAAAAACCCATGTAGGGTGAGTATAAACATACCAAGTAGGACACCTCGAAAGATGAATACGGTGTAGCAAGCAATAAAACATATGATAAATAAAACAGATAGCTCAATGTAAAATAAAAGAGTACAACTCGACCCATTAATGAGTGAACTTATGTTATACCATGAAAATAGTGTTAAACAAAATGATTAGATGAACTACCCCTCGAGTCATTTCCACCAATTGAAATAGAGTATATTAATACAATCATGAAAAGACAAAACCAGAATGCATGTGGAATTTACCAAGGTATTCACCTCCCATGGATTGAGAGTAACCCTAATCAAATGTGTGGGTTTAGAAGAAGGATATATATATATATATATATATTAATAGTCAAAGAAAAAAATTGATAGAATAATGGGATCTCTATCTCACATCTAAACCCATAAATATTAGTTTACAATAGTTCCAAAAGTCCATCAATGGTTCCCCACATCCATTGTGTTTTTTCTAAACACAAAATTCAATGTCACTCATTATCCACACCACAATAATATAAAATTTGAGAATCAATGGCTCACCTGCATGGTTTTGGTCATGTATAAAAAACACACCTCAGAGGGGAATCTATTCCTCATTCTTTTGAGTCTAATGCTATATAAAAAAACCAATAATCACAATGACACATAGTCAAGGGCCACATTTTCTATGTTGAGGACCCCTTCCCTGGTACAATGGGAGGGTTCTACTCTGTTAGTCAATGGAGGACCCATGTCTAGCCGAGTAGGAGGGGTCCACTATTGTGGTAGAGGACCCCTAACCAGCCCAGCTGGAGGGTGCCACTCTATGTCATCAATAACCCATGCCATGATACCATAAAAGGATTCTGGTTGAGAAGTTGAGGCTGCAAGCACAAAATTGCTAAATGGAATCCCTCTAATAGTCATCAAGGACCCATACACATCCATGCTGGTGGGTTCCACTAGGTAGTCTATAGAGGACCCATTCCCACCTTGGTTGGATGGTTCCACACATGAATCCATTGAGGTCACATTCCCAACCATCATGGAGGATTCCACTAGGAGTGAGCATATGGTGATTCATTAGGATAATTTTTTTCATCATGCTCACCTCAAAAGGTTTCAGGCCCAAAAAATCCCACATCATATCTCGAAATCCAAAACCTAGTGCACCATCATGTTCTATGCGGAAAATAGTCTATGTAGGCTTATCGTAGTCTCAAATCTGAATTCTAAAAAAAGAGATACATAATATCAAATTTTCCCAAAAAGGAAACTATTGGGATGCAATGTGTGAGGGAATCCACATGAAATGCATCCCAAAATCAAATCCTAGTTGTTTCCATGGCTAGAAAAAAACATCTACGCATGTAGTAGCTGATGGAATGTTGGTGGACTACAAGGTGTGTCCTAGCTATCCTAGAGTAGATCCATGTGACATATGTCGTCTTAGTGTTTCAGAGCACACTGGTGTGAGCCTTTCCCCATGTATTGAAACATAGGTTCCCATCCATCTTACTAATAACATGAATTGTCCGACCGAAAAAAGGTATATGTTGTGTAAGGGAGGGTTACAGGCTGTGCCAGCTTAACTGTTTCTAAAACCCTAGTGCCACCACTTAGGGGATACATGCCACATGTTCTTCATTGAATAAGTAATCCAGTTCTGTTTTAAATATAAATACCATATTTTCTATATCTGGTCTTCATGCTGCATTTCATGCCTTTCTACTTTATATAAATATATAATATCATCTGAACCATTTGGATCTTGAAAAAAATCACGATTTTGGGCCTATACTCATTAGAAATCACATCATCTCGAATTTAGTGGTTCCACCAATTGTTTTTTATGATTTGAAGGCTTAAACCCTTGAATATAAGGAATAAAATAATCAAATTGACTATCCTCATCAAGAAATCATCCCATAACTATTATTTTCCTTTCAATTTTTCCCCACTTCGATGATAACTGTGAATTTGGGGGTCTGATCTATCTTGGTACCTCTTGGGAAAGTCAAAATGTGACTGTGAGGATCCAACTAGAAAATAACGAGCAAAATGGGGGACAAAAGAAAAAAAAAATTGATTAATAATCTTAGGATAGTGTTATTGGACATCGATCATGAATGGGGATTCAAGAATTAGAAAATAATGAACTAGAAAATTAATTTCTGTATGTGGGTACATGTGGATCTTGCAATTGTCATTGATCCTAGAAAAGGGGTGGATCTTCTCAATATATTAATATAAGTGAATAAATCAAAAAAAAATATTTACTACATCTATTATATGCCTATTATTTCTAACAAACAATAAACTATTTATTTTGGAGGATTTGTGGAATTCGCTACAACCTGATCCGATCAGATTCATAGTTCAGTCTTTGATCATCATGATTTTCTATATGTAGGAGGAAGTAGATCTTAAACAATGATTTTATTGTTATTATTCTAACCCACTTAAACATAAAACCATTAGGTTAGTGGTCCAAACGTCCCACCGACTCATTAAATGTTATGCATTGGGTAAAAACCCTGTCTTGGACTTAACCATGGTCTTGGATTTCTAACACATTCAACAATTTAATAATAATATTATTTTCTATTATATATTGTTCACACACTATATAAATTATTTTTTATATATTTTTTAAAGATCCTTAAATTTTGAGGATATTTCTTTCTTAAATTCTTTTGGATTTTATGAGTATGCAGTTTCTAACGGCATCTGATTCTGAGGCCCGGTGTGCTCGGAATCAATTTTCGAAGTTTAGCTCGAGTATGTTCAGTAAACGAATTAGCGGGTTTATATATCTTTTAAACCGGTGCTCGGAATTGAAATCTGAGGACACTGATGAACTCGTAGTGCCGATAATTGCATAAGATAACTTTTACCATAGATGTGTTTGCGCGGGAAGAGACGTTAAAAATTTGTGGATTAATTGAGAATTGAATAAAATTGTGGTAAAATTTTATTTTTATATCTTAAGTGGTTATATCCTACATGGGGGAGTTGGGATGGGACCCACAAGCTCTTAACTACCCATGTGAGGATAATTGTGAGGTTGGGAACACACGAGCCAAAACCATTCACATTCTCTAAACCATTTAAACTCCCCATTAAACTCCTTTGTTTAATGTTGACACATTCCCATGAACTTAATTGAGTAACTCTTCCTATCCCCTATGTCCCTCATTAAAACGTTCCAACCTATCAGTTAATTAATTAGAAAACTCCTGGTTTAATTAATTAAGTGAATTGGAATTTGAATTTTGTAAATTTGAATGCATGGCATGATTTAATAAAATAAGGAGAAGCCTTATTTTATTTTTGGTTGGCTTATTGTGTTCAGATTTTGGGGAGTGATCTAGGGTTTTGAAGAACTCTTCATCTCCTTTGTTGAAGAACGCCAACTCTCTGATGAAGAAATTCGACTCGGTGACCCTGAATTCTCCATCATCTTCTTCCCCTGCAACAAGGAAGGAGACACCGACGCGGGAACTTTCCAACGACATCACACCTTGTTTTCTTCTCTCCGTGATAAAATGGGGAGACACCGCTTCCTCCTCGGACGATCTCCACTGACGTCTAAAAATCCTTATCTTGCGATGCCGTCAACCTCGACTCCGACATTCGACATCAATTATCATGGTAGGGGTTTATTCTTGATAGTGGATGTTTACGTATCCCATACTCATTGGGAATCGTTGTTTACATATGGCCGATTGTTATCATTTTAGGAAGAGGTTGCGGGCCGAGTGAACACGGCCCAAAAACCCTCTGTTGTTCTCATTTAATTATTCTAGAATCGTCATTCGAAGGCGGAGGAGGCATGACGCCATCGTGCTGTGCTGGGAATGCAACAAAGGAGGCACAACATCGTCGCGCCGTGCCAGGAATGCGACAAAGGAGGCAGACGCTGACACACCAGTTGTGCGGGAAGAATTGCGGCCCACTACATGGGCCGCTTTGGTGGAAAAATCGGTTGGCCCGTCGGCCGGCTGGGCGAAGAGGGGTCGTGGCACTAGGAGGGCACTGCGCTTGAGGACCGGAGGCCCGCCCATGCGGGCCGCATGCGCAGAAGATCGGCTGGTCTAGACGGCTGGTTTGGGGAAGGGCGCTGCCACCGGTGCGGAAAACTGAGGCCCCCCTAGAACCCGCTCGGACAGCCAGTAGAGCCAGCCGGGCCACGCGCTCATCCGGGCTGCGATGGGCTGCGCCTGGCTGGGCCAAGCTGCGCCCCGTCGGGTCGGGCTACTCCACTCCAGGCCGGGCCGCGTCACTTCAGGCTGGGTTGAGTATTTTCTTTGTACCGGTCCGACACCACTGCTAGGTCGGACCCGTCAAACCGAGTCGACCTGATCCGTCAGCCCATCGTGTCTAACGAACTGGGCCCGTTATTCACTTAAACGTGAATATCATAAGCACCGCGCGTCCGATCGACGTGCTGTCTGGGGCACGAGGACTCTTTCGATGATACGGTCCTTTTTCGTTACTCTAAGTGTGTTTTGGACGACTATGGATATCATCCGGGTTAGAAATGAGTGTATTTCTAACCGGGCCCTTGGAACAGAAAAGCCATTATCTCTCAGACCGAGCGTCCGATTGACGCGCGGTCTATCGCGTTGAGTTCATATTGACGAGATGGAACTTTGGGATACATCAATTCTGGACTTTGTGACCATTGGTGTATCGACCCTCTTGGATCATGGAGCGAACCCTCCCTGAATCGAGCTTGCTGTGTGCGAGAACCCTAGAGTTGGCTGAGACTGCGACGACGATGACGACTGTAGTTGGATCCTACATGGGTTCAGCAGCAAGGACGACTGTTTCCCTCGGAATTCGGGGATGACCTCTTGGATGGGAGATTCAAATTTTCCGATCGGTTTCTAACGGGTTTGTTCGTAGAACCGGAAACATCCAATGATTTCACATCCACTTGGACCTACTTTCCAAAGGTAGGCGCTTCATTAGTTTGTGAACTGATGAGGCTTAGGAATTTGCATTGGTCGAGAGGATGGGAGGTCAGACTCATCACACCTTTTTGAGGGGAATTATTTTCTATTCCGGGACTCTCTTTATAGATTTAAGTTATGTTCGTGAATCCTTATTATATTACCAAGTATAAAATGAGATTTCCTTCAGTTTAACAATCAATGATTAAATATGTAAGAAATTTAGAGAATCTTGTATATGTATTCGATGTTCTTCATCAATAGAGAATCATCTATATCTATTTATAGATTCTTGGTCAATGGTATCCTTCAAAAAAAAGTCTCTTGTCATTATGATGACCAGGCTGGTTTTAAAGCCACTCAGTGGGGCACTTGAAGTTTATTGTCATTCAGAAGGACATGAATTATTTCAGAGTTGGGATCGAACCCTTAGATGGTCTACCTATGTATCCTTTGTTTTGGAAAAGGAATCAGAACCCACGTAGTTCGAATAAGGGAGTATGATGTTTATGATTGATGGCTCAAAGAAGGATGTCACAATTACTTTTACACTCTAAGCTCACGTGAGTCATGCTCGGTGTGAGAAACAAGAGGTATTGGTAAAAATTAGATAATTGTGCCATGAAAGATGCAATCATAAGAAATAATGTGGGGCTTATGTATGTATGACTACCCAGATAAATGAAGATTGGTATTTACTTGAGGGAGAAAATCTAGGAACAGGGTCCATAAAGGTATATGTGCTTCATGGAGATTTGAATACTCTAACTTGGGACTTATTCCTGAAAAGGAAACCCAAATTAGGAGAGGATTGATAATTGGGTTTTACTCCAGAGAAGGAATCCCAGATCAAACGTAAATTAGGACTGGTTAAGAGAAATTAAGGGACTTGGGGCTTACTCCTGAAAAGGAAGCCCAAGATTATGACTGGGACTTACTCTTAAAAAGGAGGCCCAGGTTAAGGGATTTATGACTGGGACTTATTCCTGAAAGGGAATCCCAGGTTAAGGATTAAGGTTTGGGGCTTACTCCTAAAAAGGAAGCCCAAATTTGAGGATCTGGGGCTTACTCCTAAGAAGGATGCCCAAAAATTAAGGGACTTGGGGCTTACTCCTAAATAGGATGCCCATATTAGAGGACTTATGACTGGGGATTATTCCTGAAAAGGAGACCCGGTTTAAGGATTCTCTCATCTTAAAGGATGAGGTTTAATGAATGAACTCTCCATATTTAGTGGCATAATGATATTTAAATCACTAGATTTTGAGAGATATTCCACAGAATTCCTTTCAGATAAGGAAGTCAAATCAAGAAATCATGCCATAAATGGATTTGAAGAGTGTCTTGAAGACTGAATCTTGAAAAGGAAAGGTGTAATGGATTACGAGGGGTGAAATGGGCAAGAAAGGAACCCAAAATGGAAGGGGCGTGCAAGTCTTGGAAGGCGTAAAGGTACTGCGGCGGCGCGCAAGTATTGGTCGCGCAGGTATGCCTGCGCGACACATGGTGTACTTGCGCGATGGACAACTAGCATTGAAATACTTGAGAAACTCTTTATTAAACCCTTTATAATCCTCTTGTGGTTCTTCCAAAAAAGGGACGCGCAAGTTCTATCAAAGGAGTAAGGCGGCACGCAAGTGTGGTCACTTCCCTTCAGTGCTGGCCAATCAGGCGCACAAGTGTTGATGAGTATCAACACTTAGGCCTTCTTCCCTCTCTTTAGATCTTCCGTTCTAGGTAAGAAATTACCTTAGAAGTGTTTCGGAAGCTTTGAAAAGCGACTTGGGCATCGGGAGATTCAATCTGAGTTTCTGCAAAAAGATCCTCCGAATGGGGGGCCCACAGGGTCTATTTATAGGCAGGAGAAGACCCCGTGTGGTTACCGGGCGGTTATCACTTAGGTCGCGCAAGTCACTTGCACGACCATAAGGCGTCGTGCAAGTAGACTTGCACGACCACTAGGTGGCACGCAAGTGTACTTGCGCGACCATGAGGGAACTTGCGTGACCTATGGGCAATGTTCTCCTTGTTCATCCCTTTGTCAATTTTGGATGTTTCTTCAAAGTATGAATCACTTTGGACTAAGGTATTTCCCTTTTTTCAGTGGTTAGACTCTGTGATGGAAAGGATCGTCAACAAAAGTCCCCCCTCAGAGTTGGATCCGGAGAGAAAAGAGGATTTGACTCTGAGGTGAAAAAGAAAAACAAGAAATCTGGCAGTTTAAAGTCATGCATGTCGGACATACAAAGGCTAATGTTTAAGGTCGAAATAGAATTGACCGAAATGGATTATAATTGACTCAATTCCTTGACAACTCATCTGAAAACATAGTACCATACTCAAGTATGCGGGAAAATATGTAAACTATGGCTTAAGAATCTTTGTATCTGAGGAATGATATGAAAAAGAGATAAAAGGCATTAGAAGAAGTAGTTTCCAAGAATGAAGTTACTATTATTTAACAAAACCCGTTACGGGGTTGAATTATGCAGGGCCACCTAAGGGCATTGGCTGCATAGTTAAATAAAATAGTATCTTTTGGCTAACAAGTCTGTTATGTAGACTGTTTATGCAAGGCCACCTATGGGCATGTGCAGCATAGTCAGGCAAAAAGAATTATCAGAAATTTACTTTCCTAGTGCTAAAAGCCAGTGAATGTTTATGGAGATTAAAATATTCCAAAGTATAGAGTTTTCTTTATGGAAAGAGTTACTTGAATATGGATAAGATATTTCGAAACAATATTATCGAAGAACTGGATGAATATTACTCCTATGAAGGTCTGACCCAAACGTAGGGAAGGAGAATATAAGCCATAGACTGGAATACTTTTAGATCTTGAAAAAGGATATGGGACAAATATGTTATGGATGGATATTTTTTGCGGATCCCTACATACTGTCGTTTAAGACAAATAAGGACAAAAGAGGCATCCTTCCCAAGAATGAAGTTACCACTATCTGACAAACCCGTTAGGGGGTTGAATTATGCAGGGCCACCTAAGGGAATTGGCTGCATAGTCAAATAAATAGTATCCTTCGGCAGACAAGTCTGTTATGTGGACTGTTTATGCAAGGCCACCTATGGGCACGTACTGCATAGTCAGGCAAAAGAATTCTCAGAATTTTGACATTTTTGTGACTAAAATTCATGAAAAGGGTTATGAAGATCTGGAAATATTTAAGGTTAGGATTATAACACATAAAGATGGGTATTGTCCAATGTATATAGAGATACATAGGTCAATGATAACCATAATCATGTTGTGGATGGGTCCTGAATTGAAATTTTGGACTTCACTACGTATCTCATAAGAATGAGAATCAATCCATACGTAGTTCTTGAAATGCAGTTTAACATCGTGCAGGACGAAAGTATGAGAGATCTTAGTTTAGGGTCATAGAGTTCGGAGCATAATAATGAATACACAGTGTGTGTTTTCATGAGGACTTTTCAGCCAAGGGACTGAAAGTGAAATTTGGGGTTAGGCCCAAAAGACTTGGGACTGGATTCGAGGGACACTCGAATGTTCCTACGTATCCCATAAGGATGGGAATCATGCCCACATAGTTCTAGAACTACCCTTTGTACAAATTTGGTTCGTACATGTGAAGGGTGAAAGGGGACTTTAGTGCAATGATGGTTTGACCCGAGATAAAAAGTTTAGGCATTACCATGTATGCACGTAGTCTTCTGAAATGAAACATGATTGAAAAATCAATGTAAATAATGGTTCCCTCTCAAATGAGGAAATCAAAGAGTATTGTAGTTTATTGTCGTACCAGACAAAAGTGTTGTGTAGTTTAACGTCGTATAACAAGGATGAAAGTGAATCAAATGTAAAGATATTGATTCTAAAGGCGGTCTCACAAATCAACATCGTATGAGATGAAGGTGAACAGAAGTGAAGAGATTGTTTTTCGGCTTGAACCTTGGGAGGTTGCCTACGTACTCAGCCTGGAAGGCAAGGATCAAAGTCTGTGTAGTTCAATTAAAGAATGAATTAATGATCAAGTTGTTCTTGGGGACAATGACCTAAAAAAAATATTTGTTGGGACTTATACATGGTTAGTGGCCCAAATAGAGTGTTACGGTTGAGGTTTTCTCTAAGCCCGCGTGAGTCATACTCGGTGTGAGAAACAAGAGGTAACAACAACCTTAACGATGCATAGTTTAATGTCATGTAGGACATATAAAGGGACTATGTAGTTTAAAGTCTTGCAGTTAGGACTATTGGTGCTGCACAGTTTAGTGTCATGTAGTAGGGACAAAATACATTTTAATGTCATGTAGGACATATCAAGGACTATCTGTACAGTTTAGCGTCATGTAGTTTGGACGGTGGGGACAATACAGTTTAACGTCATGTTGGACAAAAAAGGGGGACTGCACAGTTTAATGTCATGCAGTAAGGAAAAAATAACACACCATTTACGTCATGTTGGATGCATTGGGGATTTTTTCTACAGTTTAGTGTCATGTTGGACAAAAGGGCCAATAGTTTAAGGTCATATAAATGGACCGTGGATGGTGCAGTTTAATGTCTTGCTGGACGGTGGTGTTGTTTTAAGGTCATACATGACCTTTGATGATTTTTTAGTTTAACGTCTTTCCGGACGTAAGGGACTTTTATATAGTTTAGGGTCATATGCATGGACCATGGATGGTGCAGTTTAATGTCATACAGGACCATGGTGTAGTTTAAAGTCATACATGACTTTTTAGGGAACTTTTTCATAGTTTAATGTCGTGTGGGACGAAGTTGCAGTTTAAGGTCATACTGGGCCATTGCTGTATAGTTTAACTTGATATAGCAAGGAAGAACTGGTGCCGCACAGTTTAGTGTCATGTTGCGGGGACAACTTGTGAATACATTGTATTTTATACAAAATATTTCTTCAAAAATCCGGCATTAGTTGGAGTAGTAATGGTTTCTCCATCCATCGAGATTAATGAATAAGCTCTATTGGAGTAGACCCTATGTATTGAATAATGTCCTTCCCATTTTGGCTCAAGCATGGGAGGTTTCTTTCTTGGTATCATTGGAGTTCTGAGAACTAATACCAATTCTCCCTAAATGAATGAGTGAAGACGAACTCTTTTGTTAAAAGCTCATGCTATTCGATTCTGATAGATTTCCAAATGGTGCAAAGTGCACAATCTTTTCTCATCTAACCATTCCAAATCATTAAATCGCTTTTGGGATTGCTCATCTGTAGATAACTAATCACAAATGGCTACTCTGAGTGAGGGAAATTGAACTTCAATTGGAAAGACTGCTTCTATTCCATATACCAACGAATATGGAGTTGATCGCGTTTCATTGCGGGTGGTAGTTCGATAAGCCCATAAAGAATGAAAGAGTTTATCAGGACAAGACCACTTATCTTTATCCACCATCTTTTGCAGTATATTTGAATGAGTCTTGTTAAAGGATTCTATTTGGCCATTGGCTGCCGCATGATACTGAGATGAATGGTTGGATTTAATGTTATATTCTTGAGACAATTTCTTCACCTCAGATGAACAGAAGTTGGTGTTGTTGTCCATCAATATGGTATGAGGGAAACCAAATCTAGTAATTAAGTTAGACTTGATGAAGCTAACAATGCATTTAGAACTGACTTCTTTGAGAGGTACTTCCTCTGCCCATTTGGAAAAGAAATCAGTAGCAGTAAGAATGTACTTAAACTGCTTGGCCGTAGCTGAAGGGTAAGGTCCCACCACATCCATTCCCCATGTGGCAAATGGCCACGAGTATTTAGCTGTATGAAGCAACTCTGGAGGTTTATGAATGAAGTTGGCATGTACTTGTCATGAATGACACTTCTTTTTGAAATTAACACAATCTTGTATCATTGAATGCAAAAATTATCCTAGCCTTCGAATTTGATTAGACAATCTATGTCCACACTGGTGGGCACCACAGACTCCTGCATGCACTTCTTTCATGACAGCCATTGTCTCTTCTCCATCAATGCATCTGAAGAGAACTCCATCAAAACCACGTTTGTAGAGAATTTTCTCTAGGTGGTTTGGGCTATCATAAAGAGTAAAATTGACCACACGTCGCCGGATTTGTTCTTTCTCAGCTCTATCAAGTGTAAGTGTTCCATTTTGAAGGTATTCTCTAATAGGTGACATCCATCCTGTAGTATGACCATAAAGTTTAGGAATGGGACTAATTTCATTAATTTCATCTGTTCTGGCTTGAACATAAGATGAAATTGCAAAACGGTGGGCAATACTGATGGTTGTCTCGTCCCGATTTGGATCTTATAGAGCTGTGGCTATATTAGCCAGCGCATCAGCTTGAGCATTTTGTGATCTTGGGACATATGAAAATGTCGATTATGAAGGGAATTCCGCCATTAACTCTTTGATGTAATCATACAAAGGGATTAATTATTCTTTTCTGATGGCATAATCCCCATTGACTTGTTTGATTACCAGGTCTGAATCACCTTTTACCTTTAAGTGATTCACTTATACTTGAAGCGGTAACTCCAACCCTGTGATAAGAGCTTGGTATTCGGATTCATTATTAGTACCACCTTCCCACAATAAAAAGGAATAAGGTAACAATGCCTTATCTGGAGAAATGAGTACAATTCCTAAACCAACTTTGTTGAATTTAGGATTTTCCATTTTCTTCACTGTTGGACTTCTGGAAGCACCATCAAAATACATTTCCCATGTTTGAGGACTCCCTTGAATAGAGAAAACTTCCTCATCAGGGAGTTCAATATCTGAAGACGTGTCTTCCACTGAATGATGTTCAGCCAGGAAATCAGCCAGAGCTTGGCCCTTTAATGACTTTTGAGATACATACTGAATGTCGAACTGCTGCAAAATAATTGCCCACCTTGCTAGACGTCCTGTAAGCATTGGACGACTAAGGATGAATTTGAGCAGATTATTACGAGATACCAATTGGACCTCGTGATGTTGCAGGTAGTGGTTTAGTTTCTGGACTGCAAAGATTAATTCCAGGCAGAACTTCTCAATACTTGAATACCGGGTTTCTGCTTCAAGCATAGTTCTACTGAGATAATAGAGGCTATTTTCATTCCCAACATCATTCTTTTGATCAAGAAAGGCCCCCAATGACCACTCTAGAGCTGTCACATAGAGGATAAG
Organism: Viscum album; assembly: GCA_963277665.1. Lineage (NCBI taxonomy): Eukaryota > Viridiplantae > Streptophyta > Magnoliopsida > Santalales > Viscaceae > Viscum > Viscum album. The sequence continues at coordinate 792,506,834 of OY728138.1, forward strand.
TGGTCTTCCTTCCACACGTGGCATGAGTATTGGTGGACTCAAGAGGTATTTATTGAGAACATCAAATGCTTCTTGACATTCTTCAGTCCACTAGTAAGTGACTCCTTTTTTCAATACCTTGGTAAAGGGTAAACTTTTGCCTGCCAAATTGGCGATGAAACGCCGAATATAGGCTAAGTGTTCTTGAAGTCCTCTTAATTCTTTCAAATTCTGAGGAGGTGACATACCAAGGATTGACTTGGTCTTCTCAGGATCGACTGCAATACCACAATGGCGTACAACAAAGCTGATAAATTTCCTGAGGTTACCCCAAAAGCACATTTTAAGGGATTCATCTTCAAATTATGTTGTCGAAGATTGTGGAATATGACTTCCAAATCTGCCAAGTGATTAGAAAATTGTTTGGATTTAACCACAAAATCATCTACATAGCATTCAACAAACTTCCCTAATAAAGGTTTGAAGATACGATGCATAGCGCATTGATATGTTGCACCTGCATTCTTTAAACCAAAGGGCATCACCCGGTAACAAAACACACCTTGAGGGGCTCTGAAGGCTATAGATTTCTCATCTTCTGGGTCCATTCAGATCTGATTATATTCGGAATATCCATCCATGAAGGAATGTACTTCATAACCAGTCGTCGCATCAATTAAGAGTTCTGTAATCGGAACAGGGAAATCATCTTTAGGACAATACCGATTAAGATCTCTGAAATCGATGAAAACCCTAATTTGTCCGTTCTTCTTCTTTACAGGGAAAATATTAGCCAACCACTTGGGATACTGAACTTCTCTGACGAAGTTAGCATTGATCAGCTTATCCACTTCAGCTTCAATTTTGGAAGCATAAGTTGGGTGTGTTCTTCTCGCGGCTTGCTTAAATCCTCGATGTTCTTTTGGTAAACCCAAATAATAAGTAGCAACATCTGGATCAAGACCAGGAATTTCTGTATAGTTCCAAGAAAAAATAACTTTATTTTGCTTTAGAAAAGAAATATACATCTCTTGCTCTTCAAGGGTCATGGACGCATTAATTAAAGTGGGGCCTGGATCTTTCTCTGTACCCAAATTTATTTCTCTGAGTTCATCCACAGTGGTAGAGATACCCTCTTCAAATGTTGGAGGAGCATGTCTAAGATCTTCCACTTCCTCTTCATCATGTTCTATTTCTTCCTTTTCTACTTTCATAGTAGATGACAAAATTAAATTTTCATGATCAGAAGAGATGTCACAATTTGCACATTTTGAAGAAGAATCTTCCATTTCCGACCCTATTGATGATAAAGGGATTTCTTTCGGAAATAAAGAGGAGATGATGGATTGATAATTAATATCATTATTCGCCTCCGATGTTGTTATAACTTCTTCTGGATTGATTGGAGAAGTATAGACCTGTTGGATTTCAGCAGATGAAAAAAAACGTCACTACTTGTGTTTTCATCACTGTTTGGTAGGTTACCAATTTCTCCCATGTTGTCTGGCTCGATTTCCATAATTGACATTATGGAACTTTCCATAAGTGTATTTTGATTTGGGACTATTTTGTCAATTTGACTGATAGGTAACACATAATCTGTACTCACATGTGTAAATGGATTTATTGGAATCTTCTCCAAACCATATGGAGCATTAATTTTGATAATTTCTTTCATTGTAGATTTCTCTATTCCCATCATGTGATAAAATTACGCCTCAATGTACTGAGACTCACATGTCTTGAACGGGGTCTTATCACCATACAATGTTCCAACTTGACCATTTAAACAGTATTTGAGACATTGATGGTATGATGAAGGGATAGCCGCATGCTGATGTAACCAAGGTCTTCCAAGCAAGATGTTGAAAGCTGAGTCTTGATCAACAATCATGAAATCCGAATTGGATACAAGATCTCCAAACTGAGTTCTGAGTGTAACTTCACCCAGTGGTTCTTTTTCATTTTTATCATATCCTTGTAACATCATGGTAGAAGGAGATAAATCAGATTCCGTGAGGCCCAATCGACGAAGTGTACAAATGGGCATGAGGTTGACTCCTGAACCATTGTCAATGAAAGCTCTTCGGATATCTACACCATTGACTTTTCCAGATAAGTACAGAGGTTTAATGTGCCCATGCACAACATCATCTTCATCTTTATCAGTAAAAGATATCACTGCATGGCATTCTGCAGGATTATTCTCTATGTGATAGACTTCAGCTGCAGCAATTTTAGCTTCAAACTCCTGAGGACTTGACAAAGCTTCGATGAGTGCTTCCCGAAGATCTTTTGACAGATTCAAAGCATCCAAAATTGATAACTTGGCTGGTACTTGGGCCAAGTGTTTCAACATATCATACTTTTGATCTAAAGGTCTGCGTTTCCCAACATGAATATGCGGTTTGGAAGGTACCTTGGAAGTAGATGCTTCTGAAGCTGATGCATCTTGTATTGGGATAGAAGTTGGAAAAATCCTTGGTTTTGGAAGATTTGACCGATTATATCCATTTACTTGCTAAGATAAAGAAGATGGAATTTTCAATCGGTCTTCCAAAATAACTGTGCCAAGACTGAGTTGACTATTGGCAGAAGAACTTGCTTGTTCTTTTTGAGCTCGCGGAAGGGCTCTACAACGAGTTTCTGCTGCATACACAGTGCTAGCATGGGTAGAATTGGAGTAGTGGCTTCGAAAAGATCAACATCTTCCCCTGTATCATAAACCTCGGTAAATTCCTCGGATTCCCTTATTTGATACAAGGAATTCAGGATCATCAAAATTGAAATTATGACTGGAATACGGATCTGTTAATTGAATCATATTAACAGAACCAAAGATTAACTCTTCGTCTAATAAAGACTCTGCCTGACTAGCCTGTTTAGGCTCTGCCGTTTGATGGGGAAGTGCCCTTGGCTTTGATGTATATGGCATAAAGTCTGCCAGAGTGAAAGACAATTTAGGCTTTGACACATACTCATCTTCTTCTGATTCTTTTTCCTTCTTTGAATCAAACCGTTTCTTTGAGGACTTTCCCTCTGACGAAGAGGGTTTTACCGCAATACTCATGGAAGAAGACACAATTGGTTTCTTTAATTGTGTTCTCAAAATGTCATGAGTCCGATTGATTGTCTTTCTGACCATCCAATCATCATACTTCTTTGCATTTCTACTTTTGACTTCTTGTCATTCACCTTCCTCCTCTAGAACTGTAGCAGTAACACATGCTAACTGAGTCGAAGAACCTTTCAACATGACTTGTCCCAAGTCGACCATCTTTTGCAGGAGGTCTTTAAATACAAAACACTCCTAGATGGGATGCCCTAACATTTGATGAAAGGGACAATAATTGGGACGGTCTTCATCTCCTTCCTTGTTTGGCCTCTTGGGCACAGGTAATTGAACCAAATTATTTTCCAGAGCTGAAATGAAGTAACCAATAACTTGATCATTTCGGAAAGAGTATGTTTTACTCTTCAAATCCTCAAATTGTTTTTCTCGTTGATCTCTTTGATCAATTGGATGAAACGACCTTTGTTGTTGGTGTTCAGGAGGTGGATCCCTTAGAGAAGATGAAGGTTTTGAAGTAGGAATAGGTACAGGAACTTGTTTAATCATAACTGTAGCAGTTTCTGCTTTACCCATTCTCCTTCTTGGAGCTGATGGAATTACACGAGATTTAACCTTAGCCTGTATAAGGGAATCTTCAATCTGCTGAGCGATTGAAGTAAGGTCTCGAAACCCTCCTATGTATTTCACAGGGATCAATGGCGTGCATAATTCATCACGCAAAGTTTCCACACAGATTGGAAATAGCTCCTCCTGAGGGAGTGCTAAACTCATGGACTATGTTAATCCCTTCCAAAAAGCAATTAAATCATAGACTCTTTCATTCTCCCTTTGCTTGCAGTTTGTAAGATCGAAAACTTTCGTTTTTGGGAAAGTTGAGCTGAACTGAAGAAGGAATTTTTGGCGAAGATCCTCCCATCCGATGATTGACCGGGATTGCAAGCTTGTATACCAGACAAAAGCTGGTCCTTGCAAGGTTCGCACGAAGCATCTGAGTTTCACTACTTCTTGCTGCTCTGGAGTTCCCATCATAGGATCACAACAAGACACGTAATGTGTAAAATATTGTTCAGGGTCGCCTGATCCATTGAAAGTAGGAAAAAACAGGGTTTCCAAAACTGGATGGAGGAGAAATTAAATCTACCCATTCAGGGTAAACTTTCTTTTCTGGTTGAACTTGCGCCCGTTTCCCTTCCATAGTTTCTAACCGAGCTGTTAATGACTCAATAGTAGTTATTAACTTTTGAGAAACATCCGGTTGAATTTGGTCTTGAGTAGGTGCAATGAATGGAGCTTGGACAGATGTGGTGGTTGGTGCTGCAACTGATGGTAGCACTGCAAACCGTTGTTGCGCTTGACCCATAGGATTATACCTCTGAGGGTGTACTGATAAAGGAGGATATTATTGATCCATCTCAGTAACTGCAACAAATTCCTTCGGCTGTCAGACTTCAGCATTCTTAAGAAGACTACTCTGAAGTAGTTCTGCATTCAACCTTATTAATTCTTTCATTTCTTCCTCCTGTTGTGCTAACCTTTGCTCTAATGAGAGTGATTGACCTTCTCCATAGGAAGGATTTGTAACCTGATTCTTTCCCCTCCCTTTGTTGGATAATTTTTGGAGAGAGAAAAGGGGATTACCAAGGTTCTGAGTAATCCTTTGACTTCGTGTACGCACACCTTCTCCATTTATATCGGTGCGTACATTTTCTTGAGAAGGACGCTCTTCATCTGAGTCCCCTGAGTGAGCCTCCTCTGGTGGATTAGCAACAACGGCATTGATGACATTGATTGATGCACAATGCATCGCATCCCTTCTATCAACATTTCTGTGATATTGTCTTCTTTCATGTCTTTGATGACACATTACCTTTTGTTGATTCAATCCTTTAGGAACTTCTTGATGAGCTATAACTTGGAGGGAATCTCCTGATAATTTGGCTCTTCGTTTCTCTTGGGGATTCTTCCCCAATCGAGAAAAGACCGACATTCTCTGAGAAGGGGATTGATGATTTGAAAGAGTCCCCAGTCTCATGAACTGGGGATGTTGAAGCTGCTTCTGCTCAACTCCTCGAATCCCATTTGTTGACTCTGAGGGTTGGGTTAAAGGAGTCCTTAGTCTGACAAGGTGGGGTGGCACTTGACATGCTATATCTGAGACCTTCTTAAAATCTCTCTTGATCTTGCGAATCTTAGTTCAGAAATTATCCAGATGCATTAACCTGTATCCACTTTTATCACCTGGTTCAACAGACCGTTGGATGATTTCCAAAACATCTGTCATTTGATGATGTGTTTGCTCCATACGAGAGGCTTGTGCAATATTCTCGCCTACTTGATGTAGGATCAATTCAACAAATTGTTCTCTATATGATTGATTTTGAGAGGAACTAGTTGAAGCCTGTTCTTGAGCAAGCTTTTGATTACGAACAAAGCCCATTGACTGTGGCCGGCCATGGGCAATAACATTGCATGAGACAATTTTCGGCGGGATTTGGTGACTGGAAAGCACTGTGAAATGTAGTGCTCTATGAACACTCCATCCTCTGATATGAACACTAGATGGAGCATTGGAAATTAACTGACGCAATTTTCTTAGTGTGCCAAGGCATCAACTTTGAAGGGTTCTCTGTTTCTTTTCAGCCTTCGGTTACCGAGAGACTGATAGAGATTCCAAATCAATCTGACGTTGTAGCCTTTATATTATCTTAAGATTATTTTCATATTCATCATAAGATACTACCTTCTTCTTCAATTGACAAAGATTTTTCCATATGTTGAGACGAATATCATGGAATCCATCTTCCGTCAACATCTTTGTAATGTCATACTAGGAATCAGCCAAAGGCCAAAACATGACTGGTACCTCACTTTTCGCCAGTTTTTCGTCATGTTCAACATTTCCTCTACATCATTAAATGAAGACTCATCTACCTGTTTTGACCAGAGTTGGAGTTTCCTTGTTGCTTCATCGGATTCAACAATATTGGTAGAGAGATCATTGATCAAACTAGAAGATGCATGACTTAGGGGTGGTTCGGAGAATGACTTACACCCTAGGCTATCTTACGATTAAGAAAGTATTTCATTTTCTAGTGATAAATCATCAGACATGACTGGTTTCGCATTTGTAAGTGCCTCAAGATAAGAGGGCTTTCTCGGCACTACATTTACCACTGGAGTATTTTTAGGCAATGTGAATCACTACTGCGAAGAGGACTTTTGCAGCGAAATTCATCATCATGGGGAGGACCACCATAATGGGTTACAGCAAAAGATGAGATCTCTTGCTCCTTGGTCTTCTGACCACACAGAGGGTTCCTGTGGCTCTTATCTGAAGATGAAACTTCAGATTGACCGAATTGTCACGAAGCAAGCCTTCTTGAGGAAGTGTCTGTTGAAGACCATCAGAATTAATGTTCCCGTTATTGGGAACTGAAGGAGTAGAATCTTGAATTCCAACAGATAAATGCCTGAGGGCTTCAAGAACTCCAACATCGAGCAAGGCCTGGTTACAGATTGGCCTTTGATCTCTTGACTGTGCTGGGCGGAACTTTTTCTTAGATGCCTTCTTACTCACTTTAGAAGCCACTTGTTGACGAAAGTGGTTGCTCTGAGCAGGTGTATGTGCCTCATCAGGAAAGATGGTCAGGTTAGGCTGACGATCTCCACTCAAATCTGGTGTATGTGCCTGACTTGGTTGTTCGTATGATATGGGGGAGTATGCCCCATAACCCTCTTGGACTAGAACAGATGTGTGTATCTGTTCTGGAGTGAATCGTTGATGTGTCACTCCACTGCTAGGGATAGATTTATGTGTCTTTCCCTGAGATGATGCTGAAGCTGTTATGAATCCTGGCAAGCATCCAGAATATGAGCAGGAATTTTCTTCTGCTCTTTCACCATTGACAAAATATGCTTGGTGACTTCAGCTACCGAAACAGGGATATATGCCCATTCCGGGCTTGGAGTAGTTGTATGTGCCTGCTCCTGTCCTCCTTTTCTTGTCAGTGAATCCTGACAGTACTCAAGTGTGGAGGCGAGAGTTGAGTCTGCCTCCTTTTTGTCATCGGAGCTTTCTGACTGACTTCTCCATGCGCTACCAAGAGAGACTGTTGGTAGGCTTGATTATTACTAGCAGGTGTATGTGCCTGCTGATTACACTTCACCAAATGCAGTTGACAAGATCCATCATATGTAGTCAGGTGAGTCTGCTGACTAACTGATGATGGATAAGCAGGTGTATGTTCCTGCATATAGTACTCCGCCGGAATTGCCTGGCGGGATTGGCGTGATGCTGCCAGACGAGTCTGCTGGAAAACGGAATTAAAACGGAGAGGAGTGTGTGCCTGCTCATTGTTTGCCACCAAGTTAGGTTGGTGGACTTCTCCAGAGATGGCAGGGATGAAAATCAGCCCATTGTTAACCGGATTCCATCTCTGGCAGTTCATCTTACCTCCTTGGGTTTGAGGAACCTGAGCCGAATGCCAGGAGTCGGTACCCTCATCATGTTGAGGGCGCACTGCCGCATGATTCTGGCGGCGATTGTTGATGGGAGCCCTCAGGAAGGACTCATGTCTTTTTCAATTAAGGCCCTGAGGGACCTGCTTATTCACTTCCTCAGAGTAATGGAGCGAATGGAAATTGCGTTCCGGGGATAACGAACCGAAACGGTTGGAGACGGTAGTCAGCACCGCCTGCCTTTTGATTACTGGTCGTCATTGTTCGAACGACCTGTGTGAGTTGTTCACTTGGAGGGCCTATCGGGCAGCCTCCAGAGTTGGGATGGTACCATGTTGACGGTACTCCTTAACCAGCGCATTTGATACCCAGCATTGAAGACGCTGGGTAGGCGATGTCATCCTCAGAGCGGATGAAGATCCAATAGGAATAGAAGTAGTGGTATTTGCAGCAGCAGTATTCACAGATGTGAATTTGAGAGCAGCCATTATGGAAATACATAAGATCTTTGAAAAGAGTGCCTGCTTGATATAACCGATGTAATCAAGATAAAATTCAGCCACTTCATCATTCGGATGAGTACACATGTCAATGATTGTTTTTGTTAACCCTCTTATTGAGTTTTAAATAGGGGCTTAACAAATAGGTAAAACATCATTTTAACTTGGTTAAGGATTCACGTCGGGTTCACCATTTTCTGTTTCCCTCAGAATTTGGGGATGACCTCGTGGATGGGAGATTCAAACATTCCGATTGGTTTCTAACGGGTTTGTTCATAGAACCGAAAACATCCAATGATTCCACATCCACTAGGACCTACTTTCCAAAGGTAGGCGCTTCATTAGTTTGTGAACTGATGAGGCTTAAGAATTTGCATTGGTCGAGAGGATGGGAGGTCAGACTCATCACACCTTTTTGAGGGGAATTATTGTCTATTCCGGGACTCTCTTTAAAGATTTAAGTTATGTTCGTGAATCCTTATTATATTACCAAGTATAAAATGAGCTTTCCTTTAGTTTAACAATCAATGATTAAATATGTAATAAATTTAAAGAATCTTTTATATGTATTCAAGGTTCTTCATCAATAGAAAATCATCTATATCTATTTAGAGATTCTTGGTCAATGGTATCCTTCAGAAAAAAGTCTCTTGGTCATTATGATGACCAGGATGGTTTTAAAGACACTCAGTGGGGCACTTGAAGTTTATTGTCATTCAGAAGGACATGAATTATTTCAGAGTTGGGATCGAACCCATAGATGGGCTACCTACGTATCCTTTGTTTTGGAAAAGGAATCAGAACCCACGTAGTTCAAATAAGGGAGTATGATGTTTATGATTGATGGCTCAAAGAAGGATGTCATGATCACTTTTACACTCTAAGCTCATGTGAGTAATGCTCGGTGTGAGAAACAAGAGGTATTGGTACGAATTAGACAATTGTGCCATGAAATATGCAATCATAATAAATAATGTGGGGCTTATGTATGTATGACGTCCCGGATAAATGATGTTTGAGATTTACTTGAGGGGGAAAATCCAGGAACAGGGTCCATAAATGTATATGTGCTTCATGGAGATTTGAATACTCTAACATGGGACTTATTCCCGAAAAGGAAACCCAAATTAGGAGAGGATTGATAATTGGGTTTTACTCCTGAGAAGGAATCCCAGATCAAACGTAAATTATGACTGGTTAAGAGAAATTAAGGGACTTGGGACTTACTCTTGAAAAGGAAGCCCATAATTATGACTGGGGCTTACTCTTAAAAAGGAGGCCCATGTTAAGGGATTTATGACGGGGACTTATTCTTGAAAGGGAAGAACAGGTTAAGGATTAAGGTTTGGGGCTTACTCTTAAAAAGGAATCCCAAATTAGAGGATATGGGGCTTACTCCTAAGAAGGATGCCCAAAAATTAAGGGACTTGGGGCTTACTCCTAAAGAGGATGCCCATATTAGAGGACTTATGACTGGGGATTATTCATGAAAAGGAGACTCAGATTATGGATTCTCTCATCTTAAAGGATGAGGTTGAATTAATGAACTCTCCATATTTAGGGACATTAAGATATTTAAATCACTATATTTTGAGAGATATTCCATAGAATTCCTTTCAGATAAGGAATTCAAATCAAGAAATCATGCCATAAATGGATTTGAAGAGTGTCTTGAAGACTGAATCTTGAAAAGGAAAGGTGTAATGGCTTACGAGGGGTAAAATGGGCATGAAAGGCACCCAAAAAGGAAGGGGTGCGCAAGTCTTGGAAGTCGCGTAGGTACTGCGACGGCGCGCAAGTATTGGTCGCGCAGGTATGCATTTGCGACACATGGTGTACTTGCGCGATGGTCAACTAGCATTGAAATACTTGAGCGAATATTTATTGAACCCTATAGAATCCTCTTGAGGTTCTTCCAAAAAAGGGACGCGCAAGTTCTATCGAAGGAGTAAGGCGGTGTGCATGTGTGGTCACTTCCCTTAAGGGCTGGCTGATTAGGCACGCAAGTGTTGATGAGTTTTAACACTTAGGCCTTCCTCCCTCTCTTTAGATATTCCGTTCTTGGTATGAAATTACCTTAGAAGTGTTCCGAAAGCTTTGAAAAGAGACTTAGGTGTCAGGAGCTTCAATCTGAGTTTCTGCAAAAAGATCCTCCGAATGGGGGGCCCACATGGTCTATTTATAGGCAGGAGAAGACCCCGTGCGGTTACCGGGCGGTTATCACTTAGGTCGCGCAAGTCACTTGCACGACCATAAGGCGTCGCTCAAGTAGACTTGTACGACCACTAGGCGGCGCGCAAGTGTACTTGCGCGACCATGAAGGGACTTGCGCAACCTATGGGCAATGTTCTCCTTGTTCATCCCTTTGTCGATTTTTTATGTTTCTTTAAAGGATGAATCACTTTGGACTAAGGTATTTCCCTTTTTTCAGTCATTAGACTCTGTGACGGAAAGGAGCGTCAACAACGACTGTACTTGGATCCACCGTGGGTTCGGCAGTGATGACAACTGTAATTGGATCCTACGTGGGTTCAGCAACGACTGTTACTATACTTGGATCCTACGTGGGTTCGGCAGGGACGACTACTGTACTTGGATCCTACGTGGTTTCGGTAGAGGAGATGATTCAGAGGCTACATCCAATCATATCCACCTCTCTTCGTGAGAAGTATACCTGTGTGAGATGAGTCTTGACTTTCAATCATAATAATCGATGTGATTGAATTTCTTTCCTATGTGGACTGGGTTGTGCTTTCCTATGTGGAATGGGTTATACTTGGGCTCCTGAGTTGGAGCCGAACTGGAATTGATGACTTAGGTATATGTATGGGCATATACCTAATTCATGTTGGTTCATACTTTTTGTTATACCTTTCCTTTGTGGTTTATCCTTTGTGGATTCTGGGAGACCTTCGGGGGTCTCGGGATCCCTACTTATTATCGTATAATCACCCATGCACGGGTTGTGGCTGCACTACATTGTGTTTGATGCAGACGACAAACATCAATGATTGAGGTGGAGGCCTGTGGAGTGATACGGTACCTGGAGGTGGACCGCTTGGCGGGACGTATACGGAGCGGACGACTGGACCCGACGAGATGAGGAGACCATTAATACCCACCCTTCAGGTAGGATATCTAGAGGATGACTCAGTGGTTGCTGGTTTACTTTACTACATCTGTTCTTTCTTTACTGTTGTACTATACTTTCAGTTGGGTTTGTATTCTAGCCCATTTAATTTCCGTCACTTACTTTTGTACTCAGTTTACATAGTGTTTACTTCATCTTCTGTACTCTGTTGTGTTTTTTTAATTAAATAAATGCATTGCCTTCCCTTTTATTGATATTTACGCCTTTGGTACTAGTCTCCATCCCCTGGCCTATGGGAGTCGGGCTTGGGGTAGTCACGGCATGGGCCCTGAGGACGGGTCGTGAAAAATTGGTATCAGAGGAGTCGGTTCTACAACAGAACGCAGGACTCTGATAATTTTTTCTCTGTGAAGCAATAATGTTAAGAGTATTGAGTATGTTTATCGGTCCAGGTAGTCCAGTGTTGGTGCGGCAGCCGACCTATCCATACATCAGGACCCTGACTACTGATTTCCAACTCATTGCATGAAAACATTGATTGCATGTGTGTTTAAAAATATTTCATAGTGATTACTTTGTGTCAGCTCACTAGGTACACTGTATTAACAGGGGAACACCTGTTTCATTTCAGGATGTCCCCACGATGTCATCCAGCTAGGGTTCCCAATTACGTGCGAGATGGAAGCCCACCGAGTGACGAGGCCTCGGTGGAGGTCCCCATTACAGCAGAGGCACCAGCGGTACCTCTACCCGTTGTGCCACCGATACCACCAGGCCTAGTAGTGGAGTGTGCACTCCACCAGAGTGTGCTTCATGAGTTTCAGCGATAGAGGCCACCTAGGTTCCACGGAGAGACGGACCCTCAGGCAGCCGAGGATTGGCTATAGGCTATCGTCCGAGTCTTCAGATTGGTAGGGAAACCAGCAGATCTTATGGTGATCCTTTCCGCGAGTCTCCTGCACGCAGTAGTAGGTAGATGGTGGATCCTGATGCTCCAGGTGCACGACGAGACATCTCTAATATAGACGGACTTCGAGAGCCTCTTTCGGTCGGAGTTTTTTCTGGACACACTCCGTGCGGTGCGCATCCAGGAGTTACTACAGCTGAAGCAGGGCACCATGACAGTATCCCAGTACTCGGCGATGTTTATCGACCTATCTCTCTACTCCAAGGACATGGTATGTGACCCATTCTTCCGGTCCCGTTCCTTTGAGCAGGGACTGAGGCATGAGATCGGGGCTTCGATGATCTCCCTCATCATTCCGACTAAGGCAGGAGTACTAGAGATAGCCCTACTTGTGGAGAGCTTCCTTGTTGATCCTATGCTAGAAGCGAGGCCTACCGCAAGGCGACACATATTGAAGTCTTCTACAGCCGAAAGTAGATAGACGTCTCATAGTTTAAATCGGACTAGGACATCAGGTGGGTGACTTCAGGAAACTGGTTCGGATGTGTGGGGCACGCACAACAGAGCCAGGCATACGAGAGGGAGGCAGTGCTATGCATGCGGCGGTCAGGGTCACATGGCTCTTGACTGCCCGACCAACCATGAAGAGGAGCATAATACGGTTGAGGGACCACCTAGGAAGATGCAGAGGTTTGACCGTGGTGGTCCTCAAGGAGCAGACAGATGAGGTAGAGGAGCTGGAAGAGCAACGGGTGGTGGGCGACGCTTTGAGGCTCTACCACCACCACCACTAGGAGGTCCACCCTGACCATAGGAAGCTGGCTGACAGAGGCAGGCTCAGCTTCAGGTAGTGGAGGCTTATGACCACGGTGCATCTAAGATGATTCGAGGTACAATCTGTGTCTACTCTACCCTTTCTGCAGTTCTTATTGACACATGAGAGAGTCATTATTTTATTGTCACTGCCCTTGTTCGGATTTCGAAGATTATGACAGATCCATTAGCTCGATCCATACACCTAGAGACTTCTACAAGAGCAGACACGATGATTACACACTAGTGCCGACAGTGTGAGATTACTCTAGAAGGTGAGAGATTTAGCTGGGATCTTCTTATAGCGGCGTCGAGGCCTTACGACGTCAACTTGGGTATGGACTGGTTATCTATAATCCATACCCAGATTGACTGTATTAGGCGCAAAGTGCGGTGTGTCCACACAAATGGGAGTATGGTCACCTTCACCGGTGAGAGGGGAGCCTTTTCAGTGTAGGATGGACTTATGTTGAGGAGAGGACAGCCGATCACAAATCAGTTGGCCAATCTCATTCTAGGAGCAGTTGATATGCGGAGTCCGAGTTTTCCTGTTGTGGTGGATCACTATGCAGACGTTTTTCCTGACGATGTTCTAGGACTACCTCCTCGTAGAGAGGTAGACATCTATATTGACCTATACCCCGGGACAGCCCCAATATCTACTCCAACATATCAGATGTCTCCCTCTTAGCTTCGTGAGCTGTGGGTATAGCTGGAGGACTTGTAGGGAAAGGGATTCATCTAACCCAGTGTTTCACCCTAGGCTTCTCCGATTTTATTCACCAACAAGGCAGATGGGAGCTTACGAATATGTGGCGACTACATTCACCTGAATCAAGTGACCATAAAGAACAAGTATCCACTCCCAAGGATTGACGACCTCTTTGATTAGCTCAAGGGAGCACGTTGGTTCTCGAAGATAGACCTCAGGTCAGGCGATCACCAGCTTAGAGATCAAGATGAGGATGTGGGAAGATGGCCTTTAGGTGTCTGTATGGCCACTATGAGTTCTTGGTTATGCCTTTCAGCGTAACCAACGCTCCGGCAGTGTTCATGAGTCTCATGAAAATGATCTTCCAGCATTAACTCGATCAATTTGTCACAGTTTCTATCGATGACATACTGATTTACTTGACCACTGAGGAGGAGCACGCCTACCACATGTGGGTTGTACTGGACACACTCTGTGTGCACTAGCTTTATGGTAAGATCTCAAAGTGCTAGTTCTAGATTTGAGAGGTTTACTTCTTGGTGCATGTCATCTTGGATGCAGGAGTTGTGGTGGATCCTGCGAAGATCGATGCATTACTTTCTTGGGAGCCACATAGGTGTGTGACTGAGGTGCGGTGTTTCCTAGGTCTGGCTGGGTACTATCTGAGATTTGTGCCAAACTTCTCCAGAGCTACAGTTCCAATTACAACTTCGATGATAAAGGGGAAACCCTTCGTGTGGGGCAGATATATTTCAGCAGTGCTTCCAAGAGCTGAGACATATATTGACCAGTGAACCCATATTGAGGCTACCAGAGGAGGGTGTAGGGTACGTAGTTTACTGCGATGAATCAGGGACCAGACTTGAGTGTGTCCTGATGCAGGAGCGGGCAGTGATCACTTATGGTTCACGACATTTGAGGCAGCACGACAGAACTACACTACCCATGACTTGGAGTTAGTAGCAGGGGTATTTTCCTTGAAGATGTGGCGACACTATCTGATGGGAGAGCACTTTACAATATACTCTGACCACCAGAGTCTCAGGTACATCTTCTTGCAGAAGGACCTGAACCTGAGACAATGGCGATGGATTGAGTTCCTTCAGGACTATGACTTTGAGATAGTCTATACTACTGGGAAGGGGAACATGGTAGCTGATGCTCTTAGCAGGAGATCGGGCATTCAACTACTTGGAGAGGTGACAGAGCAATTAGCCGCATTGCAGATATCCTTCATGGATAGAGATGGAGCAGCCCTTCTATAGTAACTCACAGTGACTCTTCCACTACTTCGGCGGGTCAGAGAGGCTCAGTGTGGGGACGTTGACTGTGATACGTGACGCGCATAGATATCCCTAGGACATACTCTTGATGAATTATTTTTAGGAGGATAGCACACCAACCACTTCAGGGGACGTACCATGGTACCAGTTGCATTACAGGAGGAAGTGCTGAAGGAGTTTCACACTTCCCCTTTTGCGGTACATCCAAGAGTAGCAAAGATATACCAGGATCTCAGATGACCACACTGGTGGCCAGGTATGAAGAAGGTTGTGGAAGAGTTTGTTTCATGATGCCTCACCTACCAGTAGGTGATGGCGGAGCACCAGGTTCCGGTAGGCATGGTGTAGCTTTTAGAGGTCTAGGAGTGGAAGTGGGATGAGATATCTATGGATTTCATGACGGGGCTCCCCCGTACTTCCAGAGGACATGACTCCATCTGGGTGATTGTCGTCCGACTCACCAAGTCGGCCCACTTCCTACCTATCAGAGAGATGGGCTCAGTGGAGAGCATGGGATGCCTCTATGTTCAGGAGATTTTACGGATTCATGGTGTGCCATCATCTATAATCTCCAATCGAGACGCTCACATTTACTTCCCAGCTTTAGAAGGGGTTACAGGAGGCTTTTGGGACGCATTTATGCCTGAGCACTACCTTTCATCCTCAGACAGATGGCCAAATGGAGAGAACCATTCAGACTCTGGAGGACATGCTCCGTTCATGTTTTCTCGACTTTGGTCGCAGTTGGGAGGATCACCTAACTTTGGTGGAGTTTTCATACAACAACAACTACCACTCCACCATCAGGATGGAACCATATGAGACATTCTATGGCCGACCATGCAGATCCCCTCTGTGTTGGACTGACCCTGGGGAGTCAGCACTTGTAGGACCACAGATGGACCAGGCTATGACGGATAATGTGCAGATCATCCAGGAGCAGATGTGGACTGCACAGAGCAGAAAGAAGTCATATTCAGATAGGAAACATAGACCACTGGAGTTCGAGGATGGTGACCACGTTTTCTTACAGGTCTCACCTCGACGTGGATTACAAAGATTTGGCTGGGAAGGCAAGTTATCTCTGTGCTTCATCGGACCATTCCAGGTTCTCAGTAGGGTAGGTGAGGTGGCTTATCGTCTGGATCTTCCACCTCAGTTGCACCAGGTGCACGACGTCTTCCACGTATCTCTGCTGAGGAGATACGTGCACGAACCAATGCGTATCATTAATCATGGGGAGCTGGACATTGATAATAGGGAAACATTTACGATGATCCCGATGGAGATCGAGGATCGATAGGAGCGGGACCTATGTGGACGGTCGATTCCTCTGGTGCACATTCGTTGGCAGCACGAGAACCTCCAAGAGAGTACAAGGGAGTGGGAGGATCAGATGTGTTCACAATACCCTAATTTGTTTCCCTAGTTTATGATGTATCTTCACGAAGACGTAAAGCACTGAGGTGGGAGTAATGAAAATACCCAGAAATTTCAAGTAATTTTTTTTCTTAAATTCTTTGGGATTTTACAAGTACACATTTTCTGACGGCACATGATTTCGAGGCCCGGTGTGCTCAGAATCAATTTTCAAAAATTAGCTCTAGTACGTTCAGTAAACTAACGAGCAGGTTTTTCTATCTTTTGAACCAGTGCTTGGAATTGAAATCTGAGGGAACCGATAAACTCACAGCGCTGGTAATTTCTTAAGAGGACTTCTACCGTAGATGCGTTTGTGCGGGAAGATAAGTTAAAAATTTGTGGATTAATTGAGAAGTGAATAAAATTGTAGTACATTTTTATTATTATATCTTACGTGGTTATATCTTACATGGGAGAGTTGGGATGGGACCCACATGCTCCTAACTACCCATGTGAGGATGATTGTGAGGTGGGGCCCAGATGATCCCAAACCATTCACATTCTCTAAAACCCTTAAACTCCCCATTAAACTCCGTTGTTCAATGTTGGAACCTTCCCTTGAATTTAATTGAGTAACTCTTCCTCTCCCCTCTCTACCTCATTAAAACTTTCCAACCTATCAGTTAATTAATTAGACAACTCGTGGTTTAATTAATTACGTGAATTGGAATTTTAATTTTGTAAATTAAAATGCATGACATGATTTAATAAAATAAGGAGAAGCCTTATTTTATTTTTGGTTGGCTTGTTGTGTTGAGATTTTGGGGAGAGTGCTCTAGAGTTTTGAAGAACGCTTCGTCTCCTTTGTGGAATAATGCCAACTCTCCGACGAAGAACATCGACTCGGCGACCCTGAATTCTCCATCCTCTTCTTCCTCCGCAACAAGGAAGGAGACACCGATGTGGGAACTTGCCAATGACGTCACACATTGTTTTCTTCTCTCTGTGATAAAAAGGGGAGACACCGCTTCCTCCTCAGATGCTCTCCGTTGATGTCTACGAATCCTTATCGCACGACTCCGTCAACCGCGATGCCGACGTTTGACATCGATTATCATGGTAGGGGTTTATTCTTGAAAGTGGATGTTTACATGTCCTGTACACGTTGGAAATAGTTGTTTAAATGTAACGACCCAATGTTTCATTAATGGAAATCCCTCTTGATCTAATTAAATTTATCTTTATGTAAAATGTTTATAAAAAATGTCAATTTATTTGGTTTTATGTTAAGAATTGTGACAGTTTCTTTTATAGCCATTGAACAGTGATCACATGATTAGTATAAATATATGACTTTAAGAAATCCAATTTACTCAGACAAAAGAAGCGATGGCCTCGTCTAGTATAATTTCTCCGCACGAAGCCCATTTGTCGGAGCTCGGAAAAGTGGTGGCGTCCTTGGGCTTCGTTCTTGACCAAGACCAAGCTGAGCTTCACCATGTCAAGCTTGAACGAGACCGTCTACGAGAAATGTGGAAGTTAATAGAGATTACCACTCGAGCGATGTTATCTGAGCCACCCCAAGAGTCCGTCACCATCACACACCTTACCCTTAGGTCTTATGCTGCTATTTTAAGGGGTTATGTAACAAATCACTAGTACTATGTTCATGTATATTATTTTCGTACATAATAATGAATTTACCTCATTGTCTTTTTTGATACATTGTAAACAGTTTTAAAGTAAAAATAGTGTTTTTAGTTATTATTTAATTAAGAATTATATTTTTTTTTAAATTAAGTATTTTTTTAATTAAATAATATTTTAATAAAATAATATTTTTATTATTAAATTAATTTTTATTAAATAAAAATGATCTTATAATTTTATGAATTCAATTACAATTTTGATTAATGTTTGAATTCCATTTCTATCAAAACCCGTGATTTTTCGATAAATGTCGTTTTTTATTTTAAAAGTGAAAATTAACATATTTAGAAAATTATTTAGATAAAATAAATGTTATTTTTGGAATCAGAATGTCGGAATTATCTATTGGTGAATTTTTTTCACAATTTTCGGAGACAGTCAAATTTTTGGGTAAAACTTAAATACCATTTAAATATATAATGTGTTTTATGACATCATAATGACCCAATAGTGATGTAATAAAATACTATAATATTTTTGTTCGGCCAATATATGTTTTACCATTAATATAATGTGATTTTGGGTTAGTTTGGCATTCTTTTCAAAGCATTAATGGACCCCTCAAGACTTATTAAACACCTTGTCTTTTTTAATTAATTTCCATGGGAGTGTGACTCACCTCCACATAAGAAACCCCATTATTTTAAGATGTCATGACTTTTTCCATATAAAATATTGTATTCCTCTTCCCTTTTCCAAAAAACATGGGCAAAAACCATGGGATGGTTTGTGGTTTGGATTAATTTAATATAAGTGGACCCAAACCTAAATAATAAAGAATTCCCTCACCTTTCCTATATAAACCCACCCAAGCTCCCACTTCCTACTCACTCAAAGCCTTCGGAGTTCATCCAACCTCTAACCTACTATCTCGAGAATCCTCCCAAGGTGCCCCAATCTCCCAAGAAGCCTCTCTCAAGTCTCTCTCAAGCCTTTGGAAGCACACTTCCAAATAAGGGGTTTTTCTTCCTTTCTCATTATTGTCCAATTTTCATTAAGTTGTTTCCCCTTTTAATTTTCAATTATGAATGTTGGATTTTGGATTAGAACCTCCATCATACTACCCTCTTTATTTTTTAATGATGGGAGACCCCTTTCTCTCTCATTAAATGCCTCCCATGTACAACCATTACTATGCCAAAATTCCGAAAGGAACTTCTCCCTCCTCATTTACATTCTAGAAATAATTTGGTATCATGAACCTAAATTCCATTAAACTTTTTGGGACATGTATATATATAACCTCTTTACTGTCCATTACATGTAAATATGATGAGGAACCCCTTTCTCTCTCATTAAATGCCACTCATGTACACCTGTTACTATGCCAAATTTCTGAAAAAAACTTCTCCCTCCTCATTTACATTCAAGCAATACTATTGTATCATGAACCTCAATTACATTAAAATTGTTGGGACATGTATATATATTACCTACTTAATGTCCATTACCTGTAAATATGATGAGGAACCCTTTTCTCTCACATAATCCTTTTTTTATGAATTCTTACGTCACACCGTTACGCTGCCGAAATCGCACCGATTTTCTAAGCCAATGCCATTGGGTAGTGAATACCATGACCATTTATCCATCAAGGGTATTAAACTTTATGCACATTTACTTATTGATTATAAAGTTTCATGTATGAATTCCACATTCCTTTATCATGGAATAAATGATTTTGTTTTATGAATCCATGTTTTATGATCCATGTGGCACACTTATGCATGAAATGAAATGTTTAAGAAGGGTGAGACCTTATAGCTCTCCAATGAATTGGGTAAATTATAGTATCATGATACATATTGTGCAATGAGTGTTGACTCATGCTAATTCAAGTGAAAAGAGGGTTTACTTGTGATTTAAGTGCAATGAGGATTTACTCATGCTCCATGTGCAATGAGCCTTTGATCATGCTAATTCCATGTTAAGTGTTGTTGCCACATATCCATGTTATGATAATGAAGCTTTATCATGAATTTATGTTCATGTTTCTATTGTTCTCTATTTATATGCCTAATGTATAACATGTTTTTTACTCCTCATGTTATTCCATGTGTATTCCCTTACTGGGCTTTATAGCTCACCCATTTCTTATGCATGTCCTCAGGTTATCCCATGCAATGCTAAGTACGAGGGAATGTAGTTGTCATGTAAAAGAAGTTTTCAATAAAAATGTAGTATTTCATGTTTCAAGTTTTTATGTAATGATCCTAAGCCCAAAAGAGACTAAACCTCTCGATCTTCTTTGTTGTATCAAGTGATGTTTTATGTAATAAATCATGTTTAAGTATTTAATAAAAGTAGGGTTGTCATATTAAATATGTCTGATTGTTATCATTTTACGCGAAGGGTGCGGGCTGAGCGAACATGGCCGAACAACGCACCGTTTTTCTCAGTTAATTATTCTATAATTGGTAATCGAAGGTGGAGGAGGCACGACGCCATCGCTCCATGCAGGGAAGCCGACAAAGGGGGCACATCACCATCGCGTCGGGTCGGGAACACGACAAAGGAGGCCGACGCTGTCGCGCCGGTTGTGCGGGAAGAACTACGGCCCGCTACATGGGCCGCATCGGTGGATGAACCGGCCGGCCCATCGGCCGGATGGGCGAAGAGGGGCTGCGACACTAGGGGTGCCGCACTAGAGGACCGTCGGCCCGCCCATGCGTGCCACTTGTGCAGAAGATCGGCCAGTTTGGGGAAGGGCGGCACCGACTGTACAGAAAACTACCCACCCCCCCACCCCCTCCCCCACCCCGCACCCACCCCCTTAGAACCCACTCGGCTTCGGCCGAGCCGGTCGGCTAGCCGGCCGAGCCAGCCGGGCTGCGCCAGGACGGGCCATGCCCCGCCGGGCCGGGTCGCGCCACTTCGGGCCGAGCCGCTTCACTTCGGGTTGGGTTGAGTATTTTCTTCGGACCGGTCCGACACCCCTATTGTGTCTAACCCATCAAACTGAGTCTACCTGATCCGTCATCCCATCTGGCCCAACGGACCGGGCCCGTTATTCATTTAAATTTGAATAACTTAAGGACCGCGCGTCCGATCGACATGTCGTCTATGGCACTGGGTCTCTTTGGATGAGACAGTCCTTTTCCGTTACTATAAGTGTGTTTTGGACGACTATGGTAATCAGATGGGTTAGAAACGAGCGTATTTCTAATCGAGCCCCTGGAACGGAAAATCCTTTATCTCTCAGACCGGGCGTCCGATTGACGGGCCGTCTGTCGTACTGAGTTCTAATTGACGAGACGAAACATTGGGATACATCAAATCGGGGTCCCTACTGAGTATCATATACTCACTACTGCATGGGCTATGCCCGCACTACGTTTTGTTGGATGTAGACGACAGACAACGCTGATCGAGGTGGAGTTTTATGGAGCGGGACGGTACCTGGAGGTGGACCACTTGGAGGGATGTACATAGAGCGGACGACCGGACCCGAGGAGCTGAGGAGACCATTTATACCCACCCTTCAGGTGGGATATCTGAAGGAAAACTCAGTGGTTCCTAGTTTAATTTACTGCAGCTGTTCATTCTTTACTGTTGTACTGTACTTTCAGTTGGGTTTGTATTCTGGTCCATTTACTTTCCAAAACATACTTTTGTACTCAGTTTACTTAGTGTTTACTTCATATTGCATACTCTGCTGTGTTTTTTACTTATATAAAGGCAATGATTTCCCTTTTATCTGGATTTACGACTTTGGTGCTAGTCACCAGCCCCTGAACTATGGAAGGTGGGATTGGGGTACTCATGGCATGGGCCCTGAGGACAGGTCGTGACATATTTATTGAAATAATTCTGTAAACACCAAGCCTTTGAATCGCACACTGTCATAGCACCTAACTTTATATATATTTACATTTATATATTGAACTATTTCATTATCTTAAAAGAGAAAAAATATATTTATAC
Source organism: Viscum album (assembly GCA_963277665.1). Lineage (NCBI taxonomy): Eukaryota > Viridiplantae > Streptophyta > Magnoliopsida > Santalales > Viscaceae > Viscum > Viscum album. Next base: position 792,528,646 of record OY728138.1, read on the forward strand.
ATCATTCCATATTTTTTATATTTTCATCCCCAAAAAGAATCAATGGGTAAAAAAAATTGGATACTGAGCCTACACTTGGCTCTCCCACTCAAAGGAACCCTCTGGCATGTTTTTGTGCTGCCACAACAAGTGAACCAAATGGATGGTTCATCTAGGATGATTCTAATCCTGCCGATACATGATTACCATCATGTGCTTTGCAATGGTGGCTCTATCCACAATGTATAGATCAAACAAATTGATTATTTTCCTGGGATCATGCATGTATATCCTCAGTTGTGACACATGAAATATGCAATGCAGCAGATCCATCGATGTTTGTAGGGTGCGTCCATAAGCAACCTCTCCATCCATCTTCACAACATTGAATGGTATGATAATCCTTGGGGACAGTTGCCTCACTAAATAATCCTTCCAAATACTAAATAATGTAGAGACTCACAAGAATACACGGTCTCCAAAATCAATCTTCTAGGTCCTATGACGATGATCTTTATAATAAATTTTTATGCTTTGTGTTTTCCTCATATTCTAATTAATGACCTTGATTTTGTTCATTATCACATGCACCATCTCCATACCCACAAGAGATTACTCACGGATTTCAATTCAACATAAGGGTGACCTTCATGGTCTCCCATATAATTCCTGAAAATTTTCCATGTCGATGCTATGGTGATATTTTTTTTGTGAGAACTCTACCAAGAGAAGGTGTTTATACAAGCTCCATCAGATGTCTATCACGAAATCCCACGTCGTTTCCTCCAACACCATGATAGTGTGCTCGGACTTCCAATTGGTCTAGGGTTAAATGGTTGTACTAATCCTTATCTAGAACTTGAATTCTTATTTAATTACTCTACACAATCGTGATGTAAATCATACATCAGGTTCAGAGACCATATTTGAGAAAACCCTGTGGAGATGAAGGGTCCCTCATACATATAACTTACCCAAATTATCCACTCAACTCAACTCTGTGATTGTACAGAATTTCACCTAAAATTTCTTCTAGTCTAGTATCACCCATATGGAGTAATGAATTTTCTATACGTGTTGAATCCCTATGACATAGTCAAATGATATTCCATCTAATATCCACTCCCAGATCTCAGTGGGTTGTAACAAACCCGATATATCATTGTGATCAGCCCATACCTGCTGATAAGAATTGAAAAACTGATATGATTATCAAAAATTCATCTCAGGCTTGACCAAAAAACATAATATAAAAATATGTGTACATCATCACCACACCAGGATGTAAATCTCAGGTAGAAGTGTGGCACTCCCTCATCACCTACACCCAAAACATGGATGGAAACACTATTCCTGAATTGAAAAAGTTGATGAGATTCTCCCATTTATAATATACCTCTTGTGAGTTTCCTATTGATATATGATCATTTAATGACACATAGTTTTTTTCTCTCAGCTAGGAATATCTCACATACTCTAGATGTGAAGGACTCAACACCGTCAATTGAAAAAATGGTGTACGCTCCTTCTCCACTAGGGTAAGATGTAGGGAAGAAAACTTCTCTAATGATTCATGCACTGAGCTTTCAGGATAATTATATCTAATGGTGTTTGATACAATGTTTCTGTTACCTAATGTATAGAATATCAAAAATTCATTATCATGTAGGAACCCCAAAAATCAAAAATGTATTCAGATCAGGTCTCCCTTTGTAATGATTTAAAAGAGACACTGGTAGTCTGAGTAAACTAAAAAATGCTCCCCCATAAGGTAGTTCTTCCACATTCATAGTGAAAAAAAATAAAACTGCAATTTTGAGGTCGTGAGTATCATATTTCATCTTCTAGGGTCTCAACTACATCAACATGTATGTGATAACATCCTACTGTTTCATCAACACACTACCAAGCCCCGCTTCAGAGGCATCGTAATACACTACAAACTCAATTATGTCATATAATAGTATTAATACTGGAATACTCGATAGCCTTTACCTCAAATCCTCAATTTCCTTAGTCACTACTCATATTAGGTAAAAACACACCCTTTCCTAAACAGGGTGGTCAGAGGGGCTAGGATTTTAGAAAAATATTACACAGATCTTCTGTATTTCCCTACCAATCCAAGGAAGATTCACACCTCTAAAACTTTTTTTGGAGGATCCCAAGCGTTAACTGCATCAATCATCGCTAGATCTAAAAATAATAACTTCTCAGATATGAAATTCCCCATAAAATGAACCTCATGAATCTAGAACATCCACATCCAGAGCATTATGTAAAACATGTTCTATTGAAAAAAACAAGAACCATCATCAATGGGTCGGTGTGATCCTCCTCTTATGAATTGTAGAAGAGTATGTCATCAGTATAGAAAATAATGACCTGGTAAAATTATTTATAGAATAAATGGTTCATCAAATACATGGACACTATTGGTGTTTCATATCACAAAAGGGAATTAATAAGAGCTCATATTGTCTGTATTGCCATTGGAATTCCATCTTTAGAATACTAGACATCATGAACCCTCAGCTGGTGGTGGATGAACCTAAGAACAATCTTCGAGTTCCATAGAAAACCTCACAACTAGTTAAAGAGGCATTCAATCCTTGGAAATGGTTACTTTTCATTATAATCCATACAAATCCATAAGTTCTCGTCCTCCATTTTACAGAATAGGAATGTGGCTTCCTAGGGGGGGCACACTAGGTCTACAAAAACTATTCTCATAAATAGCATCCATCTTATCCCGTAGTTCTTGATGATCAGTATGATCCTTTAGTTCTTTGTCTTAAAATATTAGAGTGGTGTATGGATGAAAATCAATGCAAAATTACATCTCCCTCCTTAAAGGTATTCTAGGAACATCCTCTTTGACGAAATCCATATAATCATCAACAACTTATGGAACCAAGATTCATGAAGTGGTTGTTACACCATAGTTTATACTCTCTAAATGATGGTCATTTGTCTGAATCATCATGTTGTTTTAACCGACATACCCATCCACTCATATAAAAATGATGAACTCATCCCATCAGCACATAGGCATGTGACTTCTATATAGTGAAATACAATATGGGATCCAAAATTTGATATCCAATAGACACCCAAGATAACATCATAGGGTACCATCATGATGAAAAAATAGTCACATTTGAACCTCTATAAACCAAGAGATAGTTCACACTACTGACAGATAAATGATACAGAAGAAGAATTTCCTACAAGAACCTCATGATGAAGCTGTCGTGCTAGTGCATTTGCTGGGAGCTCCACCTATCATAGAAAGAGTATATATATAAACAAAAGGATGGAAACTTTTTCTAATTTAATTGAATTAAGAAAATAATAAACATAAGATAGACCTCTTATCATGTAGTGTTCTATATGATCATTGATATCCAAAGATTACAACTGTGTGCAGCCTTGGCGGCTAGCTCCCTAAGCCTGATGTGGGCTACCAAGTGGTGGTGTTAGAAGGATATTAGAACATCATCTTCCACATAATTATCCCCTGATCATATACCATCTACTCCTTTATATGGACGACCAAATCCATTCATGGGAGTTATTTGTTCGTTGGTTTTCCCCTGACATGGTGGTCTATTAGATATTTATTTGGGCTCCATTGCATTCCTAGTCGGTTAGTATCCGGCCATGTGACTTCCCCCATCACAAGTAATGACTTTCAGCTCTATAAGATTCCCAGATTCTCTATGGTTCCTCAGACCATGATCCAAATAATAGTTAGAGGATGATCTCCATGGATGATATCATATTGTTGGGGATCTTATAGCTGTTGAATACGACCCTGCTCAACAAAACCAACTGCCATCTCTTACTATTGGGCATCCCTCTAACTGAATTAACAAATTCATTAGTGCTCGCTACTACTCCTCATTAATTTTTGGAATTCACAAGGGAAAAAAGCTAGCTTGGATATATCTTCAAGCCCACTGTTTATATAGTTGTTCATGAATGTAGACATCCTAGATAATGTAATGAGATTTAGGGATAAGTATTATGAACAGTGATGTGTAATCCTCTACTATATTAGCTACCTAATTCGTCATTAGAATATACTGGATCTGGAATAATCATAAGAAGAAGGGGTAGTAATCCACTTGGAACAACACCTGTATGTTAGCTTAGGATAGTGTTGAATCGTCGCGCCTCCTAGTAACAAAGATTCATCAATGCCAATATACTACATGGAAAAGGATGGTTGGAATCAAAACTACCTGATCCATTTTTGTTTGGATGAGCCTGATTTCATAGAGAACCAACTCTCGCCAATATTCTACTACTGTGAGGATTGGGAATACAGTGTATCCTTAGTAGCCTCAATTTCAAGAACTCATAGAGTGCACTTAGCCTGTTCACAACCTCATATAGCTCTACGAGGACAATTTGATTCTCAATAGATGGTGGTTCTGACACATACCCACATTGAGGAAAGGGATCCTCGGATGGACCCTAAAATGATAACTCATCTCTATTCATATCTTTAACATGAATAGGAGATAGTATACTGGATGGATATTATTGTGGAGGTATCACAAAAGTTATCAAGGTGTACCATGGTTCGATGAGTGTATATATATATATCATTCGACAACAACGGGGAGATTAATCAAGAAGGATAGTCAATGACACAATCCTATTTGAGTGCACATACAATTATTCCTATGAAAAATGACACAAGAATGCCTTATTGACAAACATGTAGTATGGGTACTGGTGAATGGAAATGTTATCCCCTATACCATCTCTAGATTCCCAAGACCAATAGCTACACTCGAGAAACATTATCATTGTATCGTTAAACACAAAAAAATCATCTATTTGGTATAAATTTGTACAATATCACAAGGAATGAATTGTGCTGATATAAATTTGTCATGACCAGACCCAAGATGAGGCTCGAGCTACGACTAAATAATGTCACCTCCATTGGCTAGGGGTGTTGATATGTGATGAAGGAAAAACTTACATAGTGAGGACATTTATTGAGAAACTATGCACACAAACATAGAAAAACAAATTCCAAAAAGAATATGGAATGAAGATAAGAATAAAAACTATTATCATTTAAACCAAGCATGAAATATCTTCTACACATTACAAAATTAGTGAAGTATAACATAAAAAGTACAGGGAAAAATTACTCCCCCATCGAGAAATATGGCCAAACCTGAAAAAACTAAATATTTTATTAACTGAGAGAGACTGGCTCTTAGATTGCATTATACAACCATAGTACAAGGTCCAAACACACACTATCCTTAATATACCTTTATGTCATGGTTTACATGTCTGTTGTATGCATAGGACATGACATGTGTAGGGAAAACCCAGGAATGGGTGAGTATAAACATATACAGTAGGAAAACAGAATGTCGATGGAGGACCCCTGTCCAACCCCCATGGGGGGTTTCACTCTAGTGATAGAGGACCTGTTCCTAGTGTAGATGTAGGGTTTTGATCTATGTAATTTAAGGCCCATGCATTGATACTATAGGACACTTCCACTCAGGATGAAGAGGATTCATTCTCATCCCATCTGGAGGTTTACACTCTAATAGTAATTGAGGACATATTCATATCCCAACATGAGGGTCCTGCTCAGGTGTCTGCAAAGGACCCACTCCCATACTAGCTAGGGGGTTCTACTCTAGAATCCAACATGGAACCATTCTTATCCCCGCACAAGGGATAAAATTTATATTAATCATCTGGTGATCCTACATGATCACTATCGTCATTAAGGTTTACAATGAAGGATTCATTTACATAATATTTCACATAATATATAGGAGTCCACAACCAATGGAATAATAAAATTATACATCATAAAATTCTCAAAAGATGTTACCCGTGGGCTAAAATCCATGTTCACACTATGGAGATACAGACTGTTGAGGTTTCCAGAAAATGAATCTATGGGTATATAGAAACTAAGGGGACCCACACCGTGTTTGGCCCAATTTCACATCATGACCACAACAATGTTTAAGTAATGACTTCATAACATGTAGTTGTAAACTCTGTGTTTATGGACTACATGATGGGCCATGGATTATAGGGAAAAGGCCGTATGCTTCATGTCTTGTCTCTATATTAGTGTAGAAGGACTTGTAACTTCCCTCATGTATTTAACTATGTTTTCAAGTCTATGTGACTGATACATTACTTTTCTAATTAAGATATGGAATATTTGGTTTAAGGGAGGGTATCACCACATGAAACCCTATTTTTCTAAACCCTTGCACCACCACTAACGGTGCTCCATATTGTATTTTATTCAATGAACATGGTGTGTAGTTGTGTTTCTAACAGAAATACCAAATTTTCTAGATACAATAACTACAACTCGATCAAATCATAATCGATTCAAATCCAGTTATAATATTTTCCAAAACATCTTGATATGGGCATAAATCATGATTCTAAGTCACCACTCTTTGAAAATCACATATACATAACTTTTGGGGTTCTGACATTTGTTCTACACAATTATAATTCTTCAACCCTTGAAGATCCATCCTCAAACCATAAAATCAATCTTCTTCATCCTACAATATACCTATATCAATGATTATCTCATCAATATATCCCCATTTCATTGATCCATTTTGAAACTGGGGGGGGGGGGGGTTGGTCGACCATTCTACCTCCTAAAATAGATAAATCGTGCTTGCATGGATTCATCTAGTAATGAATTTAAACTAAAAGGGGACAAAAGAATCAAAAAAATACTTTTAAACCTAATTTACAATCATTATTATCCAATGATCTAGAATTAGAATTCCAAAATTAGAAAACAATGAATAAACCAATTAATCTATATATGTGAGATTATGTATAGTTTTCAACTGGACTTGATACAAGAAAATGATTGGATATTCTCAATAATTTAATGTATGTGCATAAAAACTCCAAAAGGAGAGTCCATCCACCCTTAAGGATTGATATTTTGGGAAGAATGTGTTCTACAACAAATTTTGGAGGTGTTGACGTGTTATATATATCCAAATTCAATCCACTTTGCAGTTCTATTTTTTTCTTCGTGATTCTCCACAAGAATGTGTAAGGATAGACACAATGATGATTTTAGAATCATGAGGTTAAACCTAAAGGGGATTCTCTGACAATATATTTATAACATATCATTTTGGATAAAAGTAATCTACTAATTAATTTTTATAAAAAAGTTAATTTTGTTTAAGGTACCACTGAAGATCGAGGGGTATGAATGACCAGTGTTGATTAATTTTATGTCATGTCTTTTTAAAAACCATATTATTGACACAATTGTTGTATGATATTTCTGATATAATCAGATAATTAAAGCCTTTTATAATTTTTATTATGATGTTATATGGCCCTACTATATAATATTTTTAATATTTTCATAATATTAATATCAAACACAATGGGCCATGGAATCCAACATTCTCTTTGAACCTATATATATATATATATTTCAAAGTCTTACAAGGAAAAACTAATTCACTATATGGTTCTCATTCTATCTTGAAGTACGTGATTCATTATTCATTTATTCAAACTAAGGGAGGCACAAGTCTTCAACCAATAACAATATATAAAAAAATAAACATTATTATATCATTTAAAACCATTCATAATCCATAATATTTTAAATATTCTGACAAATAATTATCACAATTATGGTTTAGTAATAAATTTCATGAAATCATTAAATAAACAATTCAATTAAACATGTACACTTTCATCAATTTTAGACATAAATTAATGAAAACATTGGATTACATCATACTTCTAATTTAATTATCCATGATTATATTAATTAAAAATTAATTCAGGATTTCTATTTTTTATAAAATTTTAAACTAATATTACATAAAAAATAACATTATAAAAAATATTATCTTAAATATAGAACTAAAATAAAATCATATGGAAAACAAATATCACACAAATAAGCGATAACATTGGAAACATTAAATGAAAACAAGTTTCATTAACCAGTTTAATTATATTATTAGGTTCATTCAATTTTCAATAAATAGCATAAAAAATGATCAATATTGGATTGTATATAAATAACATAATAGAAGAAACAAATCCCCTACCTCAATGGTGTCAACAATCTTCGCACCGAAATGGACCAATGTTTTGGATCCCAGTCACCACTCTCACAAGATAATGTACACATCCAATGATATTTTGGATCCCCCATGCAAATAAATATCCATGAAAAACACATTATAAAATTGTGAGATGATATTACATCACAAGGAAAGAAGAAACAAGAGTAAACCAGACTAAACGATTAAGGAAATTTAAGGAAGAGTGAAATAAAACAACTTAGATTAGTATAGATCACCACGTATCACAGATAGATGATAAGGAACAATCATATCATGACCCACTCCCTATACAAAATCCCCTCCAATGGTTGTGAATATATGGATATAATGACCCATGATTCCTGCCTTCAGTAGGCCCTAGGTATAAGACTAGCACCAAGGGTGTACACATATCACAGAGAATGATGCATTTTTTATAAGGAAACAATATCAGGAAATAATATGTATCAATGAAAATATATTAAATAAAATATATATAAAAAATATAGCCCAAAAATGCATGTGTAAAAGTAAATTTTACCTTTAAATGATTATAATATTAAATACAAAAAATAAAACTAAGTTGTTAATCATCAACTATACCAATGTATTAGAAAGTAACCCCAAGCATGGTCAATGTAATATTCATTGATATAAGAAAATAAATTATAGAGGTATGGTGAGTAAACAAATATTCACTTTAGGAAAAATATTTTCTCATGCCAGTGTGGCAGGATCGTACTAATGCCCCAACGAGAAAATTACAGAACAAAATAGTACATATAATGGTATACTAACCATCCCAACCTCACCAAGGCATTCTCACAAAATAATGAAAACCATTTGATATAATATAACATAAAATTTATCAATGATGGATTACCCCACACCACATTCTCTCTGATTAGTTACTCTCACTCCTCAATGGAATCCATCCTTCTACTCCAACCTTTTACAAATAAATCACATCACGTCCCACCCAGAAAAACCACTTCCTCACACCCCAAAATATCTTACCCACACACACCTAGCCCACTCATCATAGCACAACCCACTCATAGACACATGGGACACCATGTCACGACCCCCTCCCACCAAAGATGCCCCTCCTGAGTTGGGAATGGTTAAAGGGAGATAATGAACCCTGATTCCCACCTCCAGTAGGCCCCGGGGTGGTGACTAGCACCATGGGTATGATGTTTCACAAATATGGGAGGCATTACCCTTTTTATTTATTTAGGATCGAGAAATAGGACAAGTCAACTACCAAAAAAGAAAAGAACAAGTGTATATAAATAAACCCAAACCAAGCCCACATGCATGTTTAAATAATTTTATAACAAGGTACAAGTACAAGAAAGCTCAAAGTATAATACCAAAATAAAACAGGAGAACAACAACTGCAACAACTGCAACTGTCCGACTAGTAGGGTCCCGCACGGCCTTGGTAGTCCTCCTGGAAACCTGAACGTAAATGTAGGGTGAGAATACAAGTATACTCAATAGGGAAACCTAAAGCTCTCTTGCACAAGTGGGGATACATCCTAATGTCCTATGAGAACAAAAGAATAAACCTAGCAAGGAATTATATCCACCCAATCTCACCAGACACACTCACCAAAAACACAATCACAACTGGTAATATTGTATAAGAACAAGAGTATTGGGTACCCCGCACCATTTAACTTTAGTTAGCTGCTCTTCCTAACAGTGAACGTCCTGACGCTGCCATACTCACTCCTCCCACACACACATGGGCCTCACTACCACATATCCCGCCCGCACACACCTCGGCCTCACAACCCCGTATCCCGCTCGTACACACCTGGGCCTCACAACCACGTATCTCACCCGCACACACCTGGGCCTCACAACTACGTATCCCGCCCGCACACACCTGGGCCTCATCCTGAAGATTATTGGGAAATAGTAGAACCTTCCCAAAGAGTCTTGTGCTAAAACCACCCTAATCAAAACCTACCCGAAGAGTCTTAGGTGTAAGGTCGCCTCAAGACATCACAGCCTAGGGGAGAAGGACCATTAAGGAGCTAGTAACTAAGGGAAAAACACCCTCTCCCATGAAATGGGAGTGTTCGACACTAAATTCTCAATATGAGTGGGGTGCGATAAAACAAAAAAGATACAGATATATATATACCAACCACACAGCCCAACCTATGGCTTCTAAACAGAGAAACTGAGGACGTTCCTCGGCAATGCTACTACGAAGCATTCATACAACAAACAACCCCTACCCAATTTAGGTTTTCAAGTTTCAGCAGAATTAGTTTATCTAGTTCCTTAACTACTAGGAAACTATCCATAACCAACCACATCAATCGTTCCAAAAACATATCCCTGCCATCCACAAATCAAGTTAGGAAAACACAAGTAGCACAACCAATCCCTTATTATTAGCCAAACATCCCCATTAATTATTAATCCCATTCCATTACCACTCCCCACTATTCATTAACTCTTTCACTTTGTATTTATCGTTCACAACCTATAGTCCGTTCACATTCAACCCATCCCCATAGCCCCACTACCATCCACCATAAACACAACTGCACCGAAACCCGTACATCAATATCCCTTTAATACCATTTATCATAGCCCCGCTGCCCATTACCAACATAGCATTCACACCAACCCAAAACCAAGCCAACCTCAACCCCACTACTCACCCAATCCACAACAACCCACAAAACACCCCCATCACATGCCACATATCCAATCCAACACCCACATGTTCATTATTCCGTTTTGTTTAACTGTGGTGATCACAAAAGGGTTCCATGTTTTAAACAGACAACTTTACGTGATTAACCAAATTCCACATTCCACAATGTTCCATCCACAAAAATGGTCTAGAAAGATATGGAAACATTTAATTGCACAAGCAAAGACCCCCAACGACCGTGATTTTCAGTAGGCAGAAGCTCATTCAATTCACAACATAATATCACAGGATATAAAGTAACAACAATCAAAAAATTCCCAACCCCGTTCTTTAACCAGTTATTATCTTCATTTAATGGTTCATCTGTTTATCATGAAAACAAGAGGATACCCACCCTGCATGATGAAAAAATTAGATAGACGAAGGTAAGAACCCTACCTCAACAGGTTATGAATACAACGCTCCCCCGGATCAACTTTAGAAGACGTACATCGTCGTCTGTCACTTCTGTTGGGTCCTGAAAAAACCTCCTCAGGTGGAAGTCGGAAAAGGAAAGGTCGAAGGAAAGACAATGGACCAAAGCTCAGAAGTTCTGCCTCATCGTTACGATCCCGTGGCCACTGACGGATCGTAAATCGGAGCTCGTATGAAGAAGTTATGGAAGAAAATGAGCCTTCGAGTCTCTTGGGAGAGCTCTGGTCAGAGTAAAGGGGAGGAGAGGAGTGAATTGAAAGGATGAGGGGACCCCTCCTTTTATAGGTGAGAAAAGGAAAAGTAAACAGAGTGTACTTCATGGTACACGACGTGTACTCAGTTATTTTACACGGTCTCCACGTGGCTTCCAACACAGCTCCGCGGCTATTGAATGGTCAACACATGGTTTTAGGGTAACACATATGCGGGGAGAGACTACACGGTGTGCACTCATTTATTTCACACGGTGAGGACATGTCCTGCAACACGGGGTATACCTAGAAAGGGGGTACACTACGTGTACTCAAACTACACGGCGTGTAGTTTCAAAATTCTGGAAAGTGTGGGAAAAGTCCATTTTACCCTCCAGAACACTTCTTGACCTTCTTTTTGACAAAGGAATGTGCCAGAGTGGTCTAGAAAATTACAGCAGATACCTCATAAAACATTCTTGTCCCCGAGAATTCGAAACCAACCCAGAGGAAACCCAACAAGATACCTCTTAGGGTTCTCGTTATAACAGAAACCCAACCAACAGCCCTAATCATATGTGTTAGTAATTCCTTCTCCAATGTCGAGATATTATCCACTTTTAGCGGCACTGAATCGCCTGCACGGGTTCAATCGCATCCTCATTAATGCGTCTCAATAATGAATTGGGTCTTCCCACTTTCACATATAAGATTTTTTTTCAACTCGTACTACCCCCAACACCACACAACCAACACACTGCCCGAACACGTGGGTTTGGGAAATTCCTTCTCCTATGTCGAGATATTATCCACATTAGGCAGCACTGACTCGATTGCATGGGTTCAATTGCATCCGCATTAATGCGTCTCGATTAAGGGTCCAGTTTTTCCTTTTCTCAAATATCCGGACATGTTACACATTACCCAGGAACAAGAAAACAAAAGGTCTCACAACCGAAAATCCAAGCATTCCATAAATATCAAAGGTACAGAGTATAACATCAACACAAAGCTCAAAAGAACAAGGGAAAACACAAGTTAAAACAACTCCGGGTACTGAGCGTGCATCTGGGTCTCCCTCTCCCAAGTGCTCTCCTCGAGGCTTCCATGCCTCCACAACACACGAACCAATGTAATGGTTCGTCCACGGAGCACCTTCTCATTACGATCCCTGATCCTGAGTGGTCGTTCCTCGAAGCTCGTGTCGTCTCCCATATCTAACTCTCCCAAGTCGATAACGTGGGAGTCGTCGTGTAAGTACCGAAAAAGCTGGGAGACGTGGAAGACGTCATGAACCTTCTCCAACTGAGGTGGCAGGGCCAACTGATATTCCACCTCGCCAACTCGCCTCAACACCTCAAAAGATCCGATGAACCTATGTGAGAGCTTTCTCTATTTTCCAAACCTCTGTTTCCCCCATCGAGGGGAAACCTTCAAGAACACATGATCTCCCACCTCGAACTCAAAGGGCCTCCTCCGACGATCAGCATAAGACTTCTTTCGGTCCTAAGCCGCTTTCATCCTCTCACGTACAAGCTAGACTTTCTCTGTGGTGCTCTGCACTACCTCTGGTCCAAGAGAACCTGTCTCACCAACCACTTCCCAGCAAATGTGTGAATGACATGGTCTCCCATACAAAGCCTCAAACAGTGCCATGCCAATAGTAGAGTGGAATCTATTGTTGTAGGCAAACTCTACTAAATTAAAGTGTCATACCCATGATCCTCCAAAATCTAGAATGCATGCTCGTAGCATGTACTCCAATGTCTGGATAGTCCGCTCCGTCTGCCCATCGGTCTGGGGGTGGAAAGTAGTGCTAAGGAGTAGTTGGGTGCCAAAAGCATGCTATAACCCCCTCCAGACTCGTGAGGTAAACCGAGTATCCCAATATTAGATGATAGTCTTTGGAACTCCATGTAAATGTACCACCCCATCTATGTACCTCTGTGCCAAGGTACTCACCGGGCCTGACTCCTTAATTGCTAATAAGTGAGCTGATTTCTTCAGTCGATCCACCACCACCCAGAGAGCGTCATAACCACCCTGAGCTCTGGGTAGTCCTGTGATGAAGTCCTTTGGGATGTAATCTCACTTCCACTCAGGGACATATAAAGGGTGCAACAAACCACTGGGAACACGGTGTTCAGCCTTCACTTTCTGACACACTAGGCATTTAGCCACAGACTCTGCCACTACCTATTTCACCCCGGGCCACCAAAACTGTTCCCTCAGTCCTCAGTACATTTTTTAAACTCCTGGATGTACCTCCAAGGCTGATCTATGGAACTCACGGAGAACTCCCTCACGCATTTCTATCGGAACAAACAACCTTCCACGGAAAATCATCTGATGTCGGCTGTCCTCTGACTATCCCTCTGGAGTATTCCCCTGATCGACACGATCCCACATCACTCCCGCATCGGAGTCCCCCCACTGGGACTCTTCCACCTACTGCAACAAGGAGGACTCCACCGTCATCTGAAACAGCCTCTAACACCTTTTACCCTGGCATCCAAGTGCAAGGTATCCAACTCTCCCATCGCCTTCCAAACATCAGTGGATTCCTGAACTACTTCCTGATGTGACTTCCTGCTTAGGGAATTAGCCACAATGTTGCCCTTAACTTCAGTGTAAGAAGTCTCAAAGTCATTGTCTTGGAGAAACTCGATCCATCTCCACTGCCGTATGTTCAGGTCATGCTGGGAGAAGATATAACACATGCTCTTGTGATCTGAGAAGACCACAAAGCACTCCCCAAGGAGGTAATTTCGACACAACGACAGTGCGAACACTACGACTGCAAGATCTAGGTCATGGGTGGCATAGTTATGATCATGAGGGCGTAACTGTCTAGACCCATAAAAGATCACTCCCTTCTTCTGCATCAGCACGCACCCCAGACCAAGGTCAGAAGCATCACAAAACACCTCATACAACAACCCTACCTCTGGAAACCTGAGTACGGGAGCACTGACCAACTTCTTCTTCAGGTAGTCGAAAGATTTCTGGCACTGCTCGCTCTATAAGAAGTCCTGGTTCTTCCTCATCAAAGCTGTCAATGGAGGAGAAACTCGAGAGAAGTTTGAAACGAACCTCTGATAGTAACATGCTAACCCCAGGAAACTACGAACTTCTGCCACGCTCTTGGGTGATACCCAAGAAACAACTACCTCCACCTTCGATGGGTCCACTGACACTCCATGTTGCGACACCACGTGCCCAAGGAAGTGTGCATATTCTGTCAAGAACATTCACTTCGACAATTTTCCTTAAAGATGGTGGTGTCGAAGGACTCCCACGACTGCCCTAAGATGCTCAACGTGCTCCTCCTCCGACCTTGAGTAGATCAGGATGTCATCGATAAACACAAAGTCAAACTTGTCCAGAAACTCTTAGAAGACAAAGTTCATAAGTCCCATGAACACAGCCAGTGCATTCATAACTCCAAACGGCATCACCACAAAATCGATGTGCCCATACCTGCACATGAAAGCTATATTAGAGATGTCACTGTCTTTTATGCTCAGCTGATGATATCCAAATCTTAGATCAATCTTGGAAAACCAACCTGCTCCCCTCAGTTGGTCGAAGAGATCGTCTATCCTTGGGAGGGGATAGCGGTTCTTGACCGTTACCTGGTTCAACCTTCGGTAGTCTATGCATATCCTGATACCACCATCTTCCTTTTTCACGAACAAAACTCTAGCACCCCATGGAGATACGCTGGGTCGAACAAAACCATTCTCCATCAGATCATCAATCTGAATCCTCAACTCCCGCAACTCCGAAGGTGCCATCTGATAAGGGGCCATCGATATCGGATGGGCACCAGGCTGTAAGCCTATCCCGAACTCAACGTCACGTCGGGGGGGGGGGGGGGGTAGAGTCACAACCTACTCAGTAAAAACCTCGAGAAACTCCCCAACAACCTCCGGGACATCCATCATCTCTGTATCAGCTGGAACCACTGATAGCCCACCTAACAAGGAAAGGAGAGGCTCCACACGCCGGCTTCCCAACTGATAGCTCCTCTCACCAACAAAAGCTACACACTGCCCATCCACGTCAGAGAACATGAATCTTCTCTGGAAGCAATCGATAACAGCACTAATAGAAAACAACCAGTCGATTCCTAGGATGACATCGTATGGCTGCATCTATAACAGAAGAAAGTCCCCACTAGATCGATGTGGTCCCAACGTCATCCCACATCCCCGGAAAACAGAAGATACACTGGTCTGGCCTCCAACTGGTGTACTCATCACTAGTGGTACGGAAAGTCTCTCTACATCTAGTCCCAAAGCATGTGCTAGACCAGGTGAAACAAAGGAGTGCGAAGCTCCCGAATCGAACAAAGTAGTAATAAGAGTGCGGAAAAAAATTTGTACCTCGCACCACCTCTGGTCCTGCGGGAGCTGTCAACTCTGCTGCGTGCAACTGTCCACACCCATCTCTTCTGCCTCTCTGATGTCATCCACCTCCCTGACCACACCCTGGTTGAGGTCCCTGAGGAGCACCCTGAGGTCGGCCTCCTCCCGCAATGTCTGCCCTCAGAAGAGCATGTTCCTGCTGCTGTTGGAAGGGCATCACTGGAAATTGGTGCTGCTAAGGTGGGAGCTGAACCTGCCCACCTCCACCGTACTGAGCTCGGGTCGGGCACTGACTCTAAATGTGCCCGAAACCTGCACAATAAAAACACCTTGGTCCTGGGCTCGTGAAAAATGGACGAGGACCCGAAGATCTGACCTGGAACTGCTGGGGCCTGCTCCCCACTGGCCTGAACCTGGATGGTCCCGTCGTAGGAGAACTGCTGCTGACTGCCTTTCCCTTCGACGAGCCTGGCTGGATCCCCTCTTGGGGTGCACCTCCCAGAGAGTGCATCCTCTCTACAACCTCTTCCTTCTTCTGTACCTCCATGTACGTCTAAAGGGTGAAGGGGGTGACAACATACTGTAGCGAAGGACGAAGTGCCTCCTCCAAATGTCTCGCCCGAGACTCCTTATCTAGAAAGAGATCCGCAGCAAAGCGCAAGAGATCCTTGAACACGATCCCCAACTCTCGTACTGACATACTCCCCTACTGAAGGGAGATTAACTCCTGCCTCTTATCCACCATGATCATGGAAGAAAGGAATTCCTCTCGGAATTCCTTCTCAAAGTCAGCCCATGGAACCTCTTCCTCTATCCTCTTTCCGAGGTAGAGCGTCCACCACTGTCGCGCCACACCTCTTAGCTGATTGACTGCAAGGGGAACCCGGTACTCCCTCGGAGCACAGATCAAGGTAAAAGCGATCCCTAGCTCCTCATGCCACCCCTCCGTCTCCGTATCCAAAGTACTACCCTCGTACTTCATGAGGGTCTGCCGCTGGAAAGAACGGAGAGTCTTCTACCACTGGCTATCTTTCTCTTCTAGGTCAATCCTCAGCTGATCAACCGCTTCAATCTGTTGGGCCTCGGCCATCTGAGCCACCCGGGGATGACATCCAGGTGCCATAGTTGTACGGTATACAGGGATTGCCTAAGCCCAAGTAGTAAGGAAAATTTCAAGGTTTTATTTTATCATTTTATTTTAATTTCTTTCCCAGAACACCCAAGTCAAGTAAAACACAATCATGATGATGCATGTACCATCCCTAGGGTCTCTACCCTGCAATCAATGTAGTCTCACTTGGTCATTCAGTAGGCTCAGAGTCCTTGCATCGGATCACGGGGGCCCTAAAATCTTGTGTCCTAGCCTGTCTTCCCTAGACTATGTCACGCACCAAGATAAACTAACACTGTTGACCTACCATCCCATGCAATCCTCACTGTTCCTAACTCTAGACTCTATCCTATCTCCCAACCATCACCTCTGATACCATTATTTCATGACCCCCTCCCAATAAAGATGCCCCTCCAAAGCTGGAAATGGTGAAAGGGAGATAATGACACCCAAGTCCCACCTCCAGTAGGCCCCGGGGTGGCGACTAGCACCAAGGATATGAATTTTCACAAATATGGGAGCCATTACCCTTTTTATTTCTTTAGGATCGGGAAATAAGACAATTCAACCACCAAAAAGGAAAAGAACAAGTTTATATAAATAATCCCAAACCAAGACCACATGCATGTTTAAATAATTTATAACAAGTTACAAGTACAAGAAATCTCAATGTATAATACCAAAAGAAAACAAGAGAACAACAACTGCAATAACTCCAACTGTCCGACTAGTAGGGTCCTGCACGACCCTGGTAGTCCTCCTGGAAACCTGAAAGTAAACGTAGGGTGAGCATACAAGTATAATCAGTAGGGAAACCTAAAGCTCTCGTGCACAAGTGGGGAGACATCCTAATGTCATGTGAGAACAATAGAAGAAACTCAGCAAGGAATTCTATCCACCCAACCTCACAAGCCACACTAACCAAAAACACAATCACAATAGGTAATAATATATAAGAACAAGAGTATTGGGTACCCCGCACCATTTCCCATTAGTTTCTTTCTCTTCCTAACGGTGAAAGTCCTGACACTGCCACACTCTCCCCGCCCACAAACACCTAGGCCTCACAACCACGTATCCCACCCGCACACACCAGGGCCTCACAACCATGTATCCCGCCCGAACACACCTGGGCCTCATCCCAAAGATTCTTGGGAAACAATAGAACTTGCCCGAAGAGTCTTGGGCTAAAACCACCCCAATCGAAACCTACCCGAAGAGTCTTATGTGTAAGGTCGCCTCAAGACATCACATCCTAGGGGAGAAGGAGCCGGAAAGAGATAGTATCTAAGGAAAAAACACCCTCTCCCATGAAATGGGAGTGTTTGGAACTAAGTGCTAAACATAGTTGGGGTGAGATAAAACAAAAAAGATACAGATATATATATACCAACCACACAACCCAACCTATGGATTCTAAATAGAGAAACTAAGCACGTGCCTCGGCACTACTACTACGAATCATGCATACAACAAATAAACCCTATCCCATTTAGGTTTTCACATTTCATAAGAATTAGTTTATTTAGTTCCTTAAGTACTGGGAAACTATCCATAACCAACCACATCAGTCATTCATAAAACATATCACTTCCATCCACAAATCAAGTTAGGAAAACACAAGCACCACAACCAATCCATTCCTATTATCCAAATAGCCCCATTGATTATTAATCTCATTCCATTACCACGCCCCACCATTCATTAACTCTTTCACTTTTTATTTATCATTCACAACCCATAGTCCGTTCACATTCAACCCATCCCCGCAGCCCCGCTGCCATCCACCATAACCACAACCGCACCGAAACCCATACATAATTATCCCTTTAATACCATTTATCACAACCCCGCTTCCCATTACCAATATATAATTCACAACAACCCACAACCAAGCCAACCGCAACCCCGCTGCTCACCCGATCCACAACAACCAACAAAACACCCCCATCACATTCCACGTATGCAATCCAACACCCACATGTTTATTATTCCGTTTTGTTCAACCGGGGTGATCACACAAGGGTTCCATATTTTAAACGGCCAACTTTACGTGATTAACCAAATTCCACATTCCACAAAGATCCATCCACAAAAAGGTATAGAAAGATAGGGCAACATTTAATTGCACAAGCAAAGGCCCCCAACGACCAGGATTTTTAGTAGGCAGAAGCTCATTCAATTCACAACATAATATCACAGGATATAAAGTAACAGCAATCATAAACATCCCATCCCCATTTTTTAACTAGTTATTATCTTCATTTAATGGGTCAACCATTTCTCATGAAAACAAGAGGATACCCACCCCGCATGATTCACAAATTAGAGAGACAAAAGTAAGAACCCTACCTCAATAGGTTCTGATCACAACACTCCCCTGGATCAACTATAGAAGACGTACGTCGGCGTCCGTCACTTCTGTCAGGTCCCAGAAAAACCCCCTCGGGTGGAAGTCGGAAAGGAAAGGCTGAAGGAAGGACAACAGAACCAGGCTCGGAAGTTCCGCCTTGCCGTTACGATCCTGTGGCTGCTGACGGATTGTAAATCGGAGCTCGGACGAAGAAGTTATGGAAGAAAAAGAGACTTCGAGTCTCTTGGGAGAGTTCTGCTCCGATGAAAGGGGAGGAGAGGAGTGAATTGAAAGGAGGAGGGGACCCATCCTTTTATATGCAAGAAAAGGAAAAGTACACGGCGTGTACTTCATGGTACACGGTGTGTACTCAGTTATTTTACACTGTCTTCACGCAGCTTCCAACACGGCTTCGCGACCGTTGACTGGTCAACACACGGTTTGAGGGTAACGCATACGCGGGGAAAGACTACACGGCGTATAGTGTAGACACACAGCGTGTACTCATTTATTTCACATGGTGAGGAAATGGCCTGCAACACAGGGTATACCCGGAAAGGGGGTACACGGTGTGTACTCAAACTACATGGCGTGTAGTTTCAAAATTTTGAAAAGTGTGGGAAAAGTCCATTTTTCCTTCCAGAACACTTCTTGACCTTCTTTTTGACAAAGTAATGGGCCGGAGAGGTCCGGGCCATTACACACCACATCACAATTCATCCCAAAAACACATAAGAAACCCTATCACAACTTTTCCAAAGTAGCCTATGAATTCTTCTCCTGGGAGAGGGAGCTAGGAAGAGTGGAAGACCATCCATCCATCCTCCCAACAAGATGTTGGTAAAGACACTCATGCATGACTATATGGGTGTTCGACACAAATTTCTCATCATGGGTGGGGTGCATTTAGAAATCATAAATAATATATATATATTATAAACAAAAAAGAACAAACTATGGGTTCTCAAACAAAATAACAATCTCATTACAGTAAATCATTTCCTACCTCCTCTAAATGAATTTTATAGTATTTGTAACAGTCATTTCAGAGGGTGAAGATCCATGACAATCTAATATGGATTCATTTTTCCACCTTGTTTAACAGCCATTCGTTTCATTATTTTGGGTCATATAAATTTAATCATAGAACCGATAATTAGATTTTATATTAAAAAATTTCCATCCCATTGAAAAAACCTCCCAATTAAATTACAAAAATTATCAAACAATAATTTATTCCTTTACTAACTATGAATCTATGAAAAAAAACATATATCATGGGAAACTTGTCATCCCTAACAATCTCACCTAGCCACCCAAAAAACATGTCTAAAAAACCACATTTCTGCCCGCACCCCATTAAAACAACACATGTCTATCCCAAAATCATGACTACACATCACAACACATTGAAATTATTTTATAGATTTAAAAGGGTATTTTGTATTATTTTACTTTTATTATAATTGTTTTCATACAAATCATATTCATGAAGTAACTTATTAATTATCAAAATATAATTGGTAATCCAAATTCCCCATTAGGGATATATCAAAACAACCACAAAAAAAGTAGGAATCATAGAATATATATATATATATATATATATATATCATAAACAGAGCACCAATAACCATAATGATCAGCAAGGCAACATTCCAATAAAAACCAAAATTTCACAATAACATTATAGTTGTAAAAGCATGTAAAACAAACCCCTTTACCATTTAATTTAAATTTTATCAATTAATTATCATTGATTAATCCAGAACCACCATAATCCATTGGTGAACAAAAAAACATCTCCTACAATATACACTATAAAGATAAATGAGGGAAACCCTATATCAATGAAATTTTGTCAACACGTTGTGCACATCAGGGTGAAGAAGAATTATTAAAAACAACAATTTCCCCAAGATGAACTATCGATCAAACTACATCATACCCAAATAATATCAAAAAACAAACCAACAGACACCCAAAACAAAAAAAAAATTGTCACAGATAATCCCATGAGAGAAGAATAAATGGAAACAAATGAGAATGCAGGGGGAACTCAACACTTATTGAAGACAATATCCCAAGGGTTGGTACCTATCAAAATAAATATACAAAAAAATAAGAACTAATCTATATGAATACAATGAGAGAAGAACCACTTGACATAATTTTTGGATAAAACCATAGATAATAAACCATTATAAGTCAATAACATCGTGGGATTACAGGAAGGGTAACATACATTTACATATTATTATCCTAGTATTCTTGGTTCCACTGTAAAATAAGTCACATTTTTATAATATTACCATAATTTATTAGATTTCATTATGTTGGCCAAGACAAACCCTGAAACCAACATTCATGTCATGAAATACTCTGTCATGAACTGTATTTCCAATAGTAGTTTGGTCGTACCTCTAGATACCATAGAAACTCCCAAAACATCCCATGAACACCTCCAACACTCAAAAATAGAAAAGTAACTCATCTGAAGGGAAAATAACATTAAATAAGATATCTATCATTATATCCCCCCTCAAGAATCCAAATAAAATAGCTAAAGAATATAAGGGTCCAAGAAACCACCCCACGAGGTACCTCACAAGGATATTTTAATACATCAAACGCTACCACCTACTTAACAATCCTAAAAAAATGGCCAAAAAACACACCGCACACCGCACAACCTCAAGACACCATGTTTCACCTGATCAAAATTCCATATCACCACTACACAATTATCACTACCTCCACATATTCCAAACAAACAACACCTATATACAACACACCACACCATACAAAAAACAAGAATTCGGTAATTCTTTCCTCTATGTCAAGTTATTATCCTCCTTGGGAGGAAATGAATCGCTAACAAATGTTCAATAACATCATAGTTGATGCATCTTGATTATGAATTTGGTCCTCCTCTTTCTTCTCAATGTACATTATCACACATCACACCAAATACTTCATAAACGAAAGAAAATAACTAATCCCATAAACATAAAGATCCAAAAACCACATTATAAATGAAATCATAGAAAATAATATGTAAATAATCTCTTGATAATGGGAACATTTCTATATATCTCTCTACAATGTTATCTCCCCTAGGACACCATTCCTACACAACACATTTACCAATGGAATGGTTTATCCACTCAATTAAGTCTCTTAGAGATATTGGATCTCTATTAGTTTCTCCACAAACATCACATAATCATTGATATGAATCTCTCCCATGTCAATGACATGGGGTCATCGTGAAGATACTGATGATGCAAAGTGATGTGGAATACCTCATGGAGCCCTCCATCCATGGTGGCAATGAAAATGTGTTTTTTTCACTTTTCCATCACATCACAAAACCACAAGGGGCCCATAAACCCTGAGATAAATCATTCTCCCTCTTTGAAAGCTCTAATTACAACATATAGGGGAAACATTCAAGAACATAGTGTCCCCATATTGGAACTCCAATAGCTTCCTTCTATGATAGCCATATGACTTCTTCATGTAATGTGCTTATTTCATTATATCATGAATGATATGAATAATCACTATCATGATATACATCACATAGGGAGAATGAACTGTTGTCTCCCCAACCTCTGTCCACACCAACAAAGATTTAAACGATCATTTGTATAAAGCATCAATTAGGATCATCTCAATTAAAGAGTGTTAAATATTATTTTCTGAAAACATAACTAGGGGAATGTTTTATTTCCATGATCCTTTGAATTCCATGATCTATCCCACAAAATATCCTCCAACATTTGGATAGTCTATTCTATATACCTTTTTATCTGGTGATGGAGAGTGGTGTTGTGGCATAAATGAGTGTCAAACGAATGATACAATCCCCTCTACAATCATGTGGTATAATATGTGGCCTCATATGAGATAATAGATATTTTAACTCCATGAAACTATACCACATCATACACTTACCTCTTATCCAATGAATCTCTTGTGCCTAAATCCTTGATCTTTAATAAGTGGCTCGATTTCATCAATTGATTCATGACCACCCCGATGGAACCAAAAATTCAAAGTGTATGGGGTAACCCTATGATAAAATCCACCAATAATTCATTCCATTTTCAATTAAGAACGTCTATGAAATGAATAAAACCTTTTGAAACATGATTATTATCCATTACCTACTGAAAAACCAGACACTGACCGATAAACTGTACCACTGCCAATTTCATTCTTGGCCAACAAAACCATTCCATCAAGCTATTGTAAATTTTGGAAAATCATGGTTGAACCTCAAAATGTGATATATGAAAATAATTAATAAATATCTTGTGAAATTCCATCATAACAACTAACTTCCTTAAAACATCATTTAATTTTGACTATACTTTGTCAATCCCTCTAGAGAAACACCATAGCTAACATGATCACCCATCACTTCAATTTCAGTCTATCCGCATTGAGACCCCTGCACCTACAATATCATCAAGTATTGTACCATCATATAAAATAATTAGCCTTTCGACTATGTACTATTTCATCTATGAAAATGGATTTCCACTCCCCCATCACTGACCAAGAATTCGTGGATTCCTAGATGACATCCTACTTTGTATTTATTCTCAAATAATCAACCATAACATTATCCTTTCTAGAGTTGTGGGAGATATCAAAATCATAGTCTTGAAGGATCTCTATAAACATATGCTATTCTAGATTCAGTTCATTCTGGGAGGAATATTCCTCAAAATCACATGATTCATGATGTACACAATGTACTTCTCTATGTGGTACTATCTCTATAACTTCGATGAAAACACAACCTATTAGACATATTGATCACGGGTAGAATATATAAATTTGTGAGGGTGTAAATACTAAGACCCCTAAGAGATCAACACCTTCTACTATATCATGATGCTCCCAAATCATATCTGGTATACATCAAAAAATTGGAACCAACACGCCCTCCCCTGGAAGCTAAAGCATGTGAGTACTGACCAACTTCTCTTTATTGAAACTGAATAATTCCTAGAACTTGTCATTCCTCACAAAATATTGATCATTAAAATTCCAAGATATCAAGGGAGATATGACCCGATCTAAATTGGGGATAAACCACATATAATATCATTCAATACCAAGAAAACTATAAACCCATTCCATTTTATTTTGTCACACACTAGAAACACCTACTTCAACATTCGGTGTGAAAACTACCACAACCTGATAAGACTATACTTGACCAAGTAATTTCATGTATCTCCTCAAAAACATAGAATTGGAATATTTTCCCTTTGACTTAGCGGTGTTAAATCCCCCTGCAAGATATCTCAGATATTATTCACATGTTCCTTTTATATATTTGAGTAGAACAATATTTCACAAATGAATATGATGATGAACTAGTTAAGGAACTGATGTAACAAAGAGTTTATAATCCCCAAGAATACAGTCGGTGCATTCATAACATTGATTGTCAGGACTAAATATGTGAAGTGACCATACAAGCATCTGACTATAGTCTTCACGATACTTCCTTCATTCACCGTCAAATAGGGATAACCATACCGAACATCACTCATAGAAAACTATCTCTCCCCTAACAGTTGGTCTAAAAGATCATTGATCCTCCGTTGTGGGTAATAGATATTGATTTTCACCTAATTAAACCTATGATAATCTATAAACAACCTCATATTACCATCCTCCATCATGGTGAAAAAAACGGGAGTTCCCCATGGTGACACACTTGACAGAATGAATCCTTCCGGCATCTAACAATGAATCTGAATCCTCAACACCCACAATTCAAAGGGTTCCATTTTATAAGGATCCATTGAAATTTAAGAATCACCATGATACAGTTAAATCAGGAACTCAACATTATTTTTTATAGGGAATGTCACAACCTCTAAGTGGAAACTGTCTAGGAAATCCTCCATGACCCTAGGAATCACTACCATGCCATCATTTACTGATTCCACCAAAAACACATCCGACTTGTAATGAAGGGCCTATATATGCTAACAATCCACCTTATAACTCCTCTAACAAAATAAAACCATGTGAAATCCATCTAAACCTAAAAACACAATTTTTCTCCCAAACTATTATATAACTACATGAAAATAATAAAATATGTCAACACTATGGATGGCATCATGTGGATATATATGAATATGAAAATGATTACTGATGGGATAATGGAGCCCCATTATATATCTCCACCTTAACACACATGAAACTAGATTTTCTAGCCTCCGGCTATCATATTCAGCACCAGGGGAACAAGAATCCTTAATACATATAGTTCCAAATATTAGGATATAATGGGTGAAGTAAAGGAGTGAAAAAATCCAAAATAAGATAGTACAAAAGCATGATTACTAGACATACTGATCCTGTCGTTGATTATATATCACCCCTTAGGAACTACTACCTCCACTATGTAAAACTGACCCCCCACCAAACTCATCTACCTCTTTGATAAAATATTATTCAACCACCACGCTCGGCTCAAGGAAAATATGATTGAGTATAATAATGAGGTCATCCTATACCTTCTCCATCTTACCAAACTCGACCATAATCACAATTCTAATGATTTTGGAATGACCTCACTAAAAAAAGCCCTAGTCTTGGTTGAGCAGAGCTCGATCATTCAATGCTGACGATAACCAAGTGGAGATGCATGTGGATCCATCCCCCTCCTCCTCAGTGTTGGGAGGGGGTAATGTCCACCATTCATTCTGGATTCCTAGGACCTTATTCCCTTTTAGTAACCATGATTTCCTTCCTCTAATCCCATCGATCCCCCCTTTTCCTATGGTCCCGGATCTGCACAATGACTCGCCTCAGCTCGCGCTTTCGAAAAAAAATTCAATGAAGCTTCAGATCATCATAGGAGGACACTTTTTTCTAAATTCAGGGGTATCATACTCTCGTTTGATTCATTTGACATTTTTTAGATTCATGTGATCATCAATATCTTGTAGTGGTGGGTTTTCTTGATCAGTGCATCTTGATGATCAGTTTCTCGTCATTGGATGATATGATATTTTCCTGGTCCACTGCCCCTCGTGTTTTGAATAGATGTGGTTTTCACCTCCGTCGATGGTCCTTTGAGTTCAATATGAATCCAGATTCCCCTTAGATGTTGGTTTAGGTAAGCATTCTTGACCGACCTCTCCCTTTCAAGAACCATTTGACTATCTATATTTAGTGGAATCAGGTAAAAAGGTATTTGTGCTCTAATAATCTCACTTCTGCGATATTTCAACCAATTTCTCAATGCATATGAGTTTAGGTTGATAACTAGAAGGATCCAAATAAATGGATATGGATATAAGTGGGTGAATAGATCATATGGAATAAAAGAGTGGTATTTGTTTCATGGAATGCATTATTAGTAGGGTGCCACTAGTTAGGCAATATGATCAATAGATTCTATCACAACCATAGAGGTAGAAAAATCATAGTCCTAGTATTAAGTCTAGATGAGGGGCATGAAGTACAAGTGTATTCTAGAGTCCAGCAGGCTTGGGATAATATTTGCATGGGAAAGTGTGAGGGGGTGTGAAGGGCTGTTCCAAAGGTGGTGGAATCCGTTAGGCAAAAAGATAGTACATGAGTGGATGCTATCTCCTGGGTGGATCAGCTCCAACAATGAAATAAAATGGTTCCCTCAGATGTTGTGATGTGTGTAAAGTTGAACGTGGGCGAGTAGTGGGTAGCTTATGTCTTTCCCGTCTTAATGGTTATTTGGGTATAACTTCCTTGCAGGTGGAAGGAAATGAGGTTTTTCTAGGGTGGAACAGAAATGAAGGCAGTGGATATAGTGGTTATAACCAGTAGTCTTGAGGAAGGTGTGAGGGAATTGATATTTGTTAATGTCCAGGGTCCTAGAGGCACTCATGGTTGTTGATTGGAAGATAATATCAAGAAACCATATTTAATGGGATGAGGACGTGAACAACTCACTGGATAACACATGGTGCTTGGGAATACTATCTTTCTGGATGAAATAGAGACTCATAGTGGACTAGAGTGGTAGGACAATGTTACTATATTGGGTACTTTTGTCCAAAAAATCCTCGGTTCCAACCCAATAATTCAGCTGAAGTATGGGAATGAGGGAAAGGATAATATCTTTATGAACAATTAATGGAAGGGGGAGTTTCCGTGTAAGTAGAGGGAAAACGAAGAAGGTTTTAGGTTTATGATAGGGAACAGATTTGAGGGTTTGGATATTCAAGAACCCCCCCATGGCTGAAAAGGAAGACACATCAGCTGATGAAATCTATATTCAACAATCAATGGATATAATGGGACACTTTCAAGGGAAATGGATTCACTTCCCTCGACGTACGAAGGGGAAAATGAATTTTATATTTAAGGAAATATTTAGTGGCCTAAGTTAAAAAACAAAGGGTGGCATGGATTACTCTCATTTTCCAAAGCTGATGGAGACAAGGTCATCCATGAAGGGAAGGAACAAATAAATTAAAGCCCTACAGAATGTAGAAAGTGATGAACCAAAAAAGGAATACCAGAGACAGGGGATTAGTGGATGTGGTGTGTTAAAAATGGATACAACACTCTAAGGAATAAATTATTGAATCATATCTCTAATCCATTGTCTTAGAAGAGGAGATTAAAATAATTTATGGAAGAAGGTTCAATGTTGATTAAAACGAGGAGAAAGAGTTGGGGATAGATAAATTATATTGAATACTAGCCCATGTCTTCAATAATATCCCAATCAACTTAGAGGAATCCATTCATACAATGGAGAGGTTGCTCACTCACCATGAAGAGCATATCAGAGAAGACCAAGAATTCAATTTTAGTGAGCTGCAATGGGAAAATTATAGAGAAGCTAATTTAAATAATGCAATTCTTGTGTTAAATAATTTTGTGAGCTATTTTAGCACATTGTGTTCTTGTCTGTGAACTATGGTTCCCCATTTTTCCAAAAAATGGCTTAAAAAATTATAATTTGGATGGAATGACCTCGCTGGTAACTACTACTAAGGATGAAAATAACACTTTTCTCCATGGCTTAACTAAGCTATTGTAGCCACTATTAACTTGTTCTAAGAATGACTACTAACACCATAGAAGAAAAATACTGGATGCAAGTCCCACAAAAGGCAGATAGACCCATTGGTCAAAAGGGAAGCTGCAAATGTCTACTCTTAGTTAGTTGAAATCTCAATGTACCCAATACGAAAAGCTATCCACTAATAAATATGGAACCCTGTTGGTTCCCCAAACACCAAAAACCTCCAATTTCGTGCATTCACTCAATCACCACATAATTTTTTGAAACTATAGGTATATTGGAAAGATAAAATGTTTAACCATATACTATATTGAATTATAGGGTGCCTACATAATATGCCTCACTCTTGATAACTAATTCAAAGAATTACCATGGGAAATGAGTAGAAGGTCCTAGTACTTTATCCGAAGATCCTGTATACATGGACTTTCCTGATAAATATCGAGTAACTCCTTCCACTTCAATAAATTTATTGTTAATGGATGAAACTCAGCCCAAATGTTTTTGGATGTTGACCCATGAAACATCTTCCTCATACCGCTCACTGAGATACAACATCCATGACTGATGCACATCTCCCTGCATTAGACTAAATACCAATGGGCCTTGTAATCCGTCATGCCTTATATCAAAAAAAATATAGATCTCTTGATCCTCTGGTGAACTATGTTTATCTATATCAGAAACACTCCACTCAAAATTTTCAAAATACTGTCATTGAAAATCATGAAACATCCTGTTCAGTGGATCATCAACCTTAAATAGATAAACACTTTTTGATAAAGAAGATCAGCCTGCAAAAAATTGACTCCCGAAGCAACATGTAACCAATTACAATGATCCATATTTTAAATAGAAACAATGATTTCTTATGAACAACAAAACTTCTTTTTATTAGGAAATACTTTAATTAACATTCTTCCAATTAATTATTTTTATATATTTTGAATATCACCAAACAACAAAATTCACACAAAAAACACAAGACTACTTGATGCATGTAGCTCTCAAAGTCCTCCACCCAACAATTTTTTAGATCTCACAAGGTCACTCAATATTCTCAGAGTCCATGCACTAGATAATGGGGGACAAAAAATACCATGTTGTAGCCAGTATCTGTAGTCCATGCCATGCACAAATGTAAAGTGGCACTATTTCAATTACAATATCTGAATTCCTCAATATGCATAACTATTAAATCCATCATATCTTTGAACCATCACATCATATACAACTCTTTCATGTCCCCCAGCCACTAAGGATACATCTCCAATGATGGTAATAAATAATCGGTGATAATGGCCACTGATTCCACCTCCATTAGCCCACAGGTTGGAGACTATCACCGGGGGTGTAGAAATATCACAATATTAGAGGCATTACCATATATATGGTAATATGGTAGGGAGATTTGATATATCAACCAAAACAAACTACATAATACATTTAATAAAAACCAAAATCCATCCAATAATGAATGTGTAAAAATAACTATTTTAGAAAAAATATTAACAGAATAAATACTAAAAATAGACTATGTAGTGAAACAAAAACTATCCCTAGGTATGATATTGTGACAAAAAGCATGGTCCCCATAGTCCTTTGAAAACAAAAAAATTGTTTTATTTACCTAGGGTGAGTTTAGAAATATTTTTAGTAGGTAAACTAAGGTCTCCCTTGCATATGTGAAAGTAGAATACTAATGAACCAATTTGAAAATGACATAAACAATAAACACATCTAAAGGAATACTAACCATCCAAAACTCACCAAGGAATTATCACAAAATAATTATATCCTAAAAATATAATATAAATTTAATCACATTGATGCTAGTGTGCACAAAAACGACTTTTCCACTGATTATATGCTATCACACGCCATTAGAAAAACATCAATGCGCTCCCACCTCCACCAAATATACCACATCACATTCCTTCAGAACAAAAATAGGCTACACAACATATTAAATCTTTTCTATACACACTCGGTCCAAAAAACACATAAAATATCTTCCACACATTTCTAGGACTCCACATCACCACTCATCCTGAAGAGACTTGGGACACCACATCACAAATCACCCGAAAACGCTCAGGACAACTTCTACTGGAAGAGGGAGTAAGGAAGAACATATTGTTAGCCATCCATCCCCCAATCATGATTTTGGAATACAAACCCCAGTGTGACTATGTGGGCCTTTGATATATAGTGATCCACATTGGTTTGTTTGTATTGAAATGAAAAGGAAAATAAATTTACATATATATTATTAATCACTCAATCCCAACATATGGGTTCTATAAAAAAACAAACTCGAAACCCTATCACCATTGTTGTCAACTATAATTAAATAAATAATATCCACAATAGTCATTTTAGAAGGGGAAGATCCCTGATAATATAGTAAAGCTTCACATTTCCTCTAAGTTGAAGTCACAATAATGGTTTGTTTTGTATCAACCAAATTTAATCACACAACCGATCATTAAATTTTTTATTGACAAATTTCTATCAATTGTCCATACAAACACATTTAATATAAAAAATTATTAAACATTTAATTAATCCCTCGCTACATAGAAATCTAGATGAAAACAACCATATATCACAAGGAAATTGTAATCTCAAATAATCTCACTTATTCTCTAAGAAAACATGGCCAAGCAACCAAATTTCAACCCACACCCCATTATAATCACACATTGTCATCCCACAAGCATGAAATCATGTCAAAATGTATTTAAATTATTTTATATAATTAAAATGATCCTTTTACCACATTCCACTATATTTTAGGGATGTTACCACACATATCATAATGCTAGGGAAACCAATTTATTAATAAAATATCAATGGTAATCCAATTTTAATTTCTAGGGTGATATCAAAAGAATCCCAAAATTGGTGTAATTAGAGAATATATATCAACCATAAATAAATCCCCTAATAGAAACAATTATTAGAGTGGCCTAAGGTATTTAAAATCGAAAATATCACAATAATATTAATATAGTAAAATCATATTAAATAAACCCATTGACCATTATATTTAATTCATCCAATTATTTATTTTAAACTAAGTCAGCACCCCCAGGAAACATATGTAAAATAAAAAAACCCCTCCCTTATGATACACAATAAATAGGAACACATTAAACCCTACAAAAAAGTTTCATTTTCGACACATTGTGCACCACATGGAAAAGAAGAACACCTAAACCCCACAGCTGTACCATGAGAAATCAATGAAAAACCTAAACCACAACCAAAGACCATCAAAACGCAACCCAAAATAAACCCCAAACCAAAACAACATCAACGCAACAAAACCCCATGGGAACAACAAAAGAAAACTGATACAAATGAGAGGATAAATCAACACAGATCAAAGATGAGAGCCCAATGTTTGACCCCCATCAAAAAAAATCTCCAAAAGCAGAATGTTAAGTACCCTCGATTTCTAGAATGAGAGGAAATACAATTTCTATATGGATTGTAGAATTCCTATGTGGATAAAACCATTAAAACTATATATCATAGGGGATATACAAGGCATTTAATCACAATTCACATCTTTTTATCCCATGATTCCAATTTTTATAGAATAATGTATCACCTTTTTTTTATTTAACCTATATTTATTACGAATCTGGAAGAAGAACTAGAAAAGTGATGAAACTTACTGTGACATCATGTAATACACTTACACAACGTGTAATTATTTTATCAGTTGTATTGCACCTCCATATTCTATTAAAATCCTTCGGAACCTCCCTTGAAAACCTCCAACACTAAAAAATGGCATAGTAACGAATGATGAGGGAATTGAAATTTATATATCCCCATCAAATGAATTCTCAAATTCTAGAGAAAGTGTCTCTGAATCACATAGAATGAAGAGGTCCATATGATTTTAAAGGAAATATATAGTTATTCACCTTTTATAAAAAAGAAGTATAAAGGATTTTCATGACATATAATGCATACACATTGTGTAAATGTCGAGATTCATAATACTCCAGAAAATAAATTTCCTCATTCATTTTAATCATGAGAATTTTGATATATTGAAAAACTAAATGAACCACCAATAAAAAATTTTGATTTTAACATACAAGACATAAAACCACTTATACATAATGTATTCTACTAGTATCCAACATCTAGCATTTTCACATCCCAATAAACCTTATATGCCTCTTATGTGCAATGTGAGCCTTATGAATATGTAATGTGTCTGTTTACCCAAATATGGACTCTTATAGTTGAAGACACTATGAATTAAAATTAATAATTTTAAAATAATTAAGTACATCATTTTCCATAAAAAAAATTATTTTTTGTTAGACAGTTTTTATCATATTCTTCTTTTTTAATAATTATTTATATCTTATAAATATTACTCGATGCAGTTTCATTGATTTATTTGAAACATATGTTTTATGTTTTTTTTGTGGTAAAAAATGTTTTCAACTAGATCCATTATCTCATGAATTATTTTTTATTCCATTTTTATTCTATTATAAATGAATTCAAATAGAAATATAGATTTTGCATAAATTGGATCAGGTTAATAAAGGTTAATTATTGTGTTAGTGTTTAGTGATTACATTTAGTATTAAATAATATTGAAAATATCACATAATAAGTTTCCAATATTAAAAATTTATATTTAAATTCATAAAAATTACTATCTTTATAATTTTAGTGATTTTTATGTCATCCATGTTAAGATTTAATGGAATAATTGCACACGTCATTCATGGAGATTGTATTTTTCATGTATGTATGATGTCGTATGCATTTTATGAATATTTATAAAGGGAAAAAGTCAAATTCTAATAATATAAATAAATTCAAATATTTTAGTAATAATGATTTTATTATATCATAATATAAATATATGGATTGATTTTTTAGAATGAAATATTAATTAAATGATCTTGTTAGAGAACATTATGCC
This sequence comes from Viscum album, assembly GCA_963277665.1. Taxonomy (NCBI): domain Eukaryota; kingdom Viridiplantae; phylum Streptophyta; class Magnoliopsida; order Santalales; family Viscaceae; genus Viscum; species Viscum album. The sequence goes on from OY728138.1 coordinate 792,561,951, forward strand.
ACCTTTTTGATTTTATCCATCAGATAATTCCTTAGGGATCTAAAAAGGGGAAATTTTTAAGGGATATGGGTCATAATACATAGGAAAGGTGTTGATTAAATAAATATATTGATATATGATAGATAAAAATATTTTTAATGGTTGTAAAATCATGATTGCAGCAATCTCATTTTATAGATTATAAAAATTGGTTTCTGTAAATACAAATATATTATAACATGATATATAATTAAATTGTCTATAAATATTATTGTACAATTACTATATTGTTATGAGAACATAAAAATGAAATTAAATTTCAGGATCAATTAATTCTCCATCAAATACTGTGTTCACGTGATTCCTTTAAGTATGGGGAATTTCATAAATCCAAAAATTATGGTGTGGTAAAATGTAAAAATAATTAAAAAAAATATTTTATTTGATTTATAATTCCTTTATAAATGTTTTATTTCAACGATTAATTATTATTTATAATTGGTTATCCATTATCTATTTATATTTATATATTTTGTAATAGTTCATAAAAAAAATTTAATAACCCCAAAAATATTATACTAGTGTGTCAAACACGGTTCTATATAAGGGAACACTCACTATATACCCTAATGATACATGAGATTTTGCAAAGAAACACAATATGGGATTTTAACACTTATATGCCTCTATACCAATCCAAAATCCAGAAGTAGTATCCAAATATGGATATATTTCTAAAGGAATCACATTATATCTTAGTTAAATGTTTTTTTCATTTGTTCTCATACCAAAACATATCACAAGAATTTTTCTCAATGTTATTCAACAATAATTTTCAAAGGTGTTCTAAACCTATTCTATACTACTGACTATCGTACCCCCAAAATTTTATAAACAATGACTTCTTCTTTTTTATGATTATATATGACATTTAAAAAATTAATTACTATGAACCATAAATTTTTTTTGTATTTTGATACAAGAACCACAATCTTCTTATTTTACCAAAAATAATTAATATCTCCCATGATGATAGTAAAATTTCATACACTTGATAGACATACACTACATAAACAATTCCTCAAAACCGAATGAAATGAAAGAAATTATATTTTTAGATTATATTATTAGTAAGTGTAAACATCATAAATATCAATTAATGAATATTTTGAAACATAGAATTAGAATATATATATATGATATAATAAAAATATCATAAAAATTTCTTATAGAAACTCTCTGGATTCATAGAAGATAGATAATCAATGAAAAAAGTCATGAATTACAATTTTCATAAAACATCATAAATATTATCTTCATACACAATTCTTTATCATAAATGTTTCACATAATTATTATTGATAAAATTTCAAATGACAAGGTTAACACCCTACTCCATCAAATCATAATGGGTAAGGTATGAATAAATTAATCTCATATCATATCATGATCTTCAAAACTTTTTTCATAGAGGAACAATAATGTAAACTATTTCCACATTGAGGGTAATGAAGACAGAAAGTTTTCCATAATTATCTCATAAGCTATATTAATTTACCAAAATCTTTAAATTAATATATAATTATTGTCCACCCTTTCATATAATTAAAATCAATAATTTGTGTTACATATGAAAATTAAACATTTTTCATGACATCATATCATTAATAATTAAATTTAAATGGGTTTCATAAATATTTTATAAGTTTATCATAGCATAACACACAGAAAATAAATGGATTTTACAACGATCTTATCATAAAAAACTGTTTAAAAAATAATAATAATTATATAATTTTATCATATCCCATATATAAAATTAACATCGAATGATCAAATATTATATTAAAATAACATTAATATATGACATAGGTTTTTTTTACAATATCGTTTTAAAACAGAAATCATTTAATTAAAATTATAAAATATCCCAAATTTTAATCATAACATTTTTATTATAAGGGACATAGAAAAACAACAGTTAATGATCCAAATCATTTAGTTTCCATTAATATGAAAAACACCATTCAAGACTCGTATGATTATTAAAAAATTTCCTCTTACAATTTGGTAGAATGTAAAAAATTACTTCTTTTAGAAATAATAGAAGATGATTCCAGCTCATTTTTTTAAAAAGTCAGACATCGGTAAAAATGAATTTAAAGAAAATGATATACAATATTATACATATTTTATATACCATATTTTGAAATCATATACATGTAAAAGTTATAATTTTCTATCTAAGAGATAAATAATGTTATTTTCCTATAACAATATACTATTGACCACATGAATACCTAAAATAATGTAAATGAAAAGATAAAATGTATTCATAATATGTAGATGTATGATAAAAAATTAAGGTTCATTTTCAGAAAAGTATGATATAATTTCTTCAATGTTAATTTAGGAAAAACAATTCTTATTAAATATTGGAATGAAACCTATATCCCTTACATCTTTGCTAAAATTTCAATCGTATCCCACATGAAAGGATAACATTTATTGAAACTCTATATCTCATGAATAGAATATTAATTCATGAAATAACAAGTAAATTTCGTTGTATATATAACACATTAAATTATATAGGTTTATAACATTACTTATGTCTCAAAGAATGTAATTTTAGGAAAAATCCCTAGCCTCGGGGTTTAAATCTCTTGTACATGTTTATTCCTTCTACATAATAAATTTGTATTTATTAATAATAAATTCATATTTATTATTAATAAATTCACATAAAATAATAATATATATCATAACATATATTATTTTCATATAAAAAATTATAAAAAACATGTTAACAATTGTTTATAAAAATCACTATTATTAGTGATAACTACTTTATTTTCATTCATGTTTTGGATGTATAATTTTTCTCCACGTAATTTGATCTCAATTCAATCATATTAAGGATTTTAATAATTTTATAGATATCATAAATCTTATTTATATAAATATTTAGATCCATATGTAAATTTATTCTAAAAATTAATTTTCACGGTTCATGGAGATGTATGACATACAAAGGAATGAATAATGATTACATATCTTGCTTAATGTGACACCTAATAGATAAAAATAAAATATATTTTTAAATATAAATATATTTTATCTTGTATCTTATATATTTAGCTAACATATCCTTATAAGAATCGTGATAAAAAATGTAAAATTCATGAAATTTATTTGTGGAGAAGGTCTTCCCCACATACAAATGAGCCACATTATGATTTTCCAATATATTGGATTAAAAAAGGGACATGTGATGTCATATTTCCAGTTGATTGATAACTTAATTTATATATCATTCATACATTTATTCCATCATTATATTTATTCATTATATGTGGGGATTGATAGAAAATTTCATTCATACATGAGGTGTTAGTCTTCCATAAACAAAATCAATGGTTTCACTTCCAATTTCATGGATAAGGATATGTGTATAGTAGATTTAATTATCATATTAACATTTAAATATATATAATATACTTTTTTATTATTTTATAATATTTTATTCATATTTGAATGATGTGGATGACTAAATGGTACAAAATGATTGGTTAGTAATTATACATCATATCAAGACAAAATCTTTATTTTTACACTATTTTCATTCATAGTATGTTTTGGAATAAAATAGATTCCAATATTAAATGGGATGTGATGTACTAAAGGTATTTGGTCAGGTAATGTGCTATCAAAAATTATTATGAACTCTAAATAAAAGAGAAGATAATGTCCCCTTTTATAAGTGAGTGGATGTGGCCTTTTTTGTATGTATTAAATGATTAAAATATAAATGGAATATTTATTAAAAAAGTACTCAATATTTATATATATTTTATTATAAGGGAAAATGATTCTAAAATTAAATCATAAATTAAAATTTGGAGTATTTTAAGTGGTGTTTTAAAACATATTGCATTGTTTAGCGACTTTGTTATACAATTTTACTAGTAATCATGGTAATAAGTATATAAATCATTAAGCTTTAATAAGGTCTCCATAAATAGTTATATGAAACATAATTAGACTATGGTTGGTATTTTCAACCATATTAAATTCCCTATGTTCAAAATTATAATTTTTTTTGAATCATTTAGTAAAAAAGTATTTATTATAAAATATCAAAAATTTCAATTTTGGAACTACTCAAATAATTAATCATTAACAATAAAAAATTGAGAAAATAATGGAAATCAAATTTACTACAATAAACATTTTTACTATGTCAAATGCATATAGAAAACTATTATAAAACTATACCCCACTCATATTAAATTATTTTTTAATTTGTAATTTCTTTTTTTCTATTATTCAATGAAATACTATGTCGGTTTATCTTAATAATTAATGAAATGAATAAGTTTAAAAAATTATAAATAAATTTCTAACATGAATATAAATTAATTTTTCAACGATTAATTCTTTCGATAAATTCAAAATTTTCTATTTTTCTATGTGAATAGATAATATATAAGGCCATAGCCTTAAACATCACTTAATATTAAGATATATAAATAATTTGATATTACTTCATGTCTATTATCTTTTCAAGAATAATGATTTTGATAATTAGGTCACAACATATACATAACAACCATAATATTACAAGTATTCTGTCCTACTCACTATCTATTTTTTAATAAATCAAGTTCTCTTTAAAAAGAAACATTTTTCATTTCATGTTTTAAAAAGCTTGGATTTTCCTTGATCTAATCCTTGAATTTATTATTTTTTATCTCATGTGAAAACAATTTCAAAACATGATATGTGCATAAAAATAGTCGTAAAAAATACAAAAAGAATGAAAACTGTTAGTATTGGGAAAATAAGAAAACCTTGAATACATTATCATAATATTATAAATTTCACCTTTAAGAAGTAGTAAATAAATTTCAATAAATATAAGTTCACTGTTTACCATTTTTTAAATATAAATATTACCATAATTCTTATAGAATGTAACGTTAAAATATAACGGTATCTTGGGACATAGACATACTAAAATTAAATAACCCTATAATTGACTTCCACACATATCTCTAAATGGAATATCCATACGACTGACTTATATACCCAATTCATTAAAGGTTATAATGTAACCACCCATCATTGGATTATCTTAGAACCACTCGACATTTGGTTTATCATGTCACAGAAATTATGGTTAATCACATAACCCCTGTTGTACCCCAGGTTTCAGGTACATAAACCCTTTCCTCACATTTCTAAATTTGGTGTGTATTAAAAAGAGAGTCTCGATAAAATAGAGTGTTTCCATAAAATAGAGAGTTTCCATAATATAGAGTGTTTCCAATAATTTTGGAAGTTTCCATAAATTTGGATATTTCCAAAATGATGGTTGTTTCCAAAAATTGGGGTGTTTCCATAAAGTGTGATATTTCCATAAAAATGTGTTTCCATTAAAAGGGTAAAGCTGAAGGATGTGAGAGTTTGGGGGTTTTATAAGGACTGTTGGGACAATAATTAAGGTCGTGTGATCCATACCCGGTTGGCACAAACCATGTGGTCAAATTTTGCGTAGAGGAAAAATCTTGATCTTATTTTCTAGGAGCATGCTCGTTTTCGTACTATTTATTTTTTTGTGGAATTAAAACACCCCTAAATCGATATTACTCTCTCTAGAAGTCTGGAGAACCCTTCCCACATGAGTTGAAGGAATTCTGCAGCCTTCCCTTGGTGATTTCGAGTCCGATTAATGAGGTATGTCACCATTCTTTACGGATTTGTCATGATTTTTTAGATATACTTAGATCTACTTCTCCAGTCTCCATTATTTCCCAGATTAGAACCTATAGTGGGTCGATCTAATATTTTTGATTCCAAATATTTCTATGTTGTGTTGTGATCTTTCTAGGATAAGAGACCTAATGCCATTCTTGGAGATTCGACCAGCTTTCTTGTGCATTCTTCGTCTGTTGTTAATGTTTCGTCACGAACTTCGAGGTAGGTGACTTCCCTCCCAAATACTCATTATATAATTTATTGGATTATATTCAAATTGGTTTATTGATTGTGAAATGCTTGTAAAATATTCATTTGTGATGATTTATTATTTTTGTGAAATTTCGTGATCTTGGTAAATAGTTGTGAAAAAGGGTGTTTAATTTAAAATGATGATGTTAAATTATGGATTTTCTGGAATTGCTAAATGGTTTATGAGAATGTGGTTTTCAATAGAAATGGGTCTCAATAAAAATAATGTTTTATTGAAATGGGTTGGAGTTGAGATGGTTTGGCATTGAAATGGTTTTGACGGAAATAGTTTTCAATAAAATGGTGTTTTTATTGTATGGTTTATTTTGGCTTTATTGTTGGGAATATGTCTTGTCTGTTAATATTGCATATATGGGGATTGGTTGAAATATTACCTTGTGATCGGTGCCAAAGGTTCAATGGCACATGGGAATTTCATATACAGGGTTTGGTTGAAATTTGACCTTGTGCTCGGTGCCAAAGAATTAATGGCACATGAGAAACAATTAACATATGACAACTTGGTAGATCGACAAGAAACCGCTCGAGTATGGAAATGTATTAACGTTGCTTGCATGGATTATTGGATGGGTTTAATGAATGGTTGGGTATTCCAAAATGGGATGTTTGTAAAATAATTCTAAAGCTTGTTTAATTATTTTTCTGGAAAAATAACTCACTAGAAAATTGGTTTCTTTTCCATTTTAATGATTTGGGATATAAATGGTTTTGGGAAACTTGTTTATATTTATTTATAAAATGATTTTGAGGATATTTTTTTATAAACTATTTTAATATAAATGTTTTCAACTCTCCTATCATAGTGGCGTGAGTAGGGACGTCATTGGGAAAACCTACTGAGTTTTATACTCAACCCTGCTTTGGAACTTTGGTGCTTTTGCAGATAATTTTTTCTGGGAGAGGAGAAAAGATAACGCTTCCCATGATTCTAGTACTAACTCATGATGATTGGGGATGTTCAGTGATTTTTGAGCTTGGAGATTGTGGAGGATGGAGTTTTGGTGTCTTTTGAGAGTCTTGAGTTGTTCATCTGCTATGTAATTTGATGTTTGGTTTGGTCATCTACTATTGATACTTGATGTGGTTTTACATAAATGAAGTTGTTTAGTTTTCATTCATTTGTTCATACGTCTTATTGTGTGTTGGTTGGTTGGTTTATTGGTTTATTTCATAAATGGTAAATCATCCCCCACTTGTATTTGAAACCCTTCAGCATTTATTGCCAGCCTTTGGCATCTTGGGGATGTCGCATAAGGCCTATTAATGACTTGTTTTGCTCTCAAGGCAATGAGAATTGGCGAGTCATTACAAATGGTATCGGTTTTTTCAGTCCCTACCTAACAAGTAGTCATTGATGTTCATAGTATTGGTGTTAAAATTCATTATTTTTTATTCCTTGGGTCAAAATCAAAGACATGAGTTGGATTGTCAGAACTTGAAATGTATACCATAAAAGGACGCAGCTAACCAGTTTATGCTGAACTTCATGTTATCAGTGTGTTGGGTACATAAGTGTGGTGGATACACTTCTATAATGTTAGAAATCTCATGGTCATGGGTTTATCCCATTAGATGAGCGTGGAATGCATATTAGAGTAATGATATCCCAATAGGATTGCATATCACATTGACAGGAATGACTTATGATTTTCTACATGGTATGAATTCTTGAAATGAAAAAATATAGAAAGAGTTTTAAGTGAATGATTTTGAAAACAAAATATTGGGTGTATTTTGAAAATGGATAGATTTTCAAAAAGAATTTTGAATTTTTTTAAATATGATTGAACATGGAAAAAGGTTGTTTTGGAAAAAAATGTTGTGATTGATGATATGATAGAATTTTAAATTCTAAGCCATTAGATTCTACATAGTGTGATTAATGGAGGTTGTTGATTGTTTGTAGATGGAACTAGCTAAGCGTCGTAGAAAACAACTGGAAGTGGTTGATGAGAACGTGGTTGCACCTGAGCCCCAGGTGAACCAATAGTTAGTCCAGAGCATAGTACAAAATTTCCAGGCTATGGGATGTGTGAATACAGTGGAAGAGCCAATGTATGTTGATTATGTGGCCCAGTTTTAAAAGCATGATCCACCTGTTTTTAGGGGGGATTCGGACCCGGAAATGGCATAGGCGTGGCTGTTCGGAATGAAAATAATTCTCAAATTCTTGGGGACGCTGGTATAGCTGAATGTAAAGCATGAAATGTATAAGCTAGAGGATCATGCACTTAAATGGTGGAAGTTGGTAGTCCACAATGGAAATAACTAGGATATGATGTGGGAAGGCTCTGGGGAATTGTTTAATAAACAATTCTACCCACATAAGTTCATAATTTAGCGAATAATTAATTTCTTCAGTCTGAAACAAGAGCATATGTCTGTGATGGAGTATGCAGCTATGTTTATGAGATTTGTTCGGTTTGAACCCAAGGTGGCGGGTAGAACGTCATTGGAGGATATGATCTTCAAAGTGGGGTTAAGGCAAGAGAATCATTCAAAAAAATATAATAGTGTTGTGTATTAGTGATTACACGGAGATGGTGAATCGAGCATCGGTAGCTAAGCAGGATATATTGGGAGCTCTGGGCAGAGGAAGCATGGTGGTACCCATGGGGAATACGGGTGCCTCACAGTCTTTTTTTTGGTTGCATGTGTGGTAGAGTTTCTATCTTTAAGGGTAGAAATGAATCATTTAGTTTTGAAACTTCAAACTCCTCTTAGTATAAGAGAGTGTCGATCCCTACTGTGTAGAGCATATGGTATTGTTGTGGGTGTGGTTGAGCTAATGTGTAATTTCACAGTGGATGAGATAGATGGGTATGATGTAACCCTGGGGACGAATTGGCTAGTGGAATTTAAGTCCCACATCGACTGTAATTAGCGAACAATGGATTTTACGACACACGATGGCATTAGACAACTCTTTATAGGAGAAAGGCATGAAACGCAGGGTGAAATGGGTTTTTTGGCACCAGTAAAGGGCATGTTATCATATCAGATGGTAGTGTTGTCATTGGAATCGATAGAGGGTGTTGCGCAGAGTGTTCTTCCGACAGTGGTGGATCAGATCATGGATGTTTTTACCGAAGAATTCTATTGGTTACATCCAATAAGAAATGTCTATTTTACGATTGATCTCCTTCTGTGGACCAATAATATCTCACTTTCTTCTGATTGGATGGAACCTACCGAATTGCAGGAATTGAATGTCTAGTTTGAAGAGTTAGAAAACAAAGGGTTTATCCAGCCTCACACGCCTTCATGGGAAGATATGATGTTGTTGTGAAAAAGGAAAATGGAACTTTGAGGATCTATTTTGACTATCGTAAACATAACCAAGTTACGATAAAGAATGGATATCCACATCCATTAATTGAATATTTTTTCAACCAGTATAGGGGAGCCTAGTAGTTATCCAAGATCGACCTGGGGCTGGGATATCATCAATTTCCTGTGAGGAAGTATGATATTTCTTAAAATAGATTTTAGAAGTAGATATGGAAATTATGAATATATGGTTATTCCCTTTGGTCTAACGAATTCCCCAGCGGTGTTCATGGCATTGACGAATCAGATATTTCACCAATATCTAGATTCTATTTTTGTGGTGTTTGTGGATGACATTTTGGTCTATTAAAAAACAATGGCTGATCATGAGGTGTACCTGGAAACAATTTTAAAAATCGTGAGAGATCATCGCTTTTATGAAAAATTATCAAAGTGTGATTTTGGATTCAATAAGTACGTTTCCTTGGCCATGTTATTTCTATGAAAGGTTTTTTTGTTGATCATGAAAAGATATAAGTCGTTATCTCTTGGAAACCATTGGATAATGTGTTCGAGATATGATGTTTTCTTGGTATATTTGGTTACTACTGATGCTTTGTGCGTGATTTATCACATCTAGCTTCACAAATGACAGCTCTGACAAAGAATAATGCTCCATTCCTATGGACTAAATAATGTTAGAAGTCTTTCCAGGAACTACATATTTGACTTACATTAACACCTATCGTGATTCTACCTGAATCAGGATAGGGGTATGTGGTGTATTGTGATGCTTCAAGATCAGGTTTGGGTTATGGTTTCATGAATAGAGACCATGTGGTTGCTTATGGTTCAAGGATGGTGAGGGTTCATGAGAAGAATTACCCAAAACATGATTTAGAGTTAGTTGCAGTCGTCCATGTTTTGAAAACATGGAGACATTATCTCTTTGGAGAGAAATTTAATGTGTTTATAGATCAGAAAATATTGAAACACATTTTCTCACAGCGAAATTTGAATCCGAGGAAATGGAGAAGGATGGGGTATCTCAAAATTATTGACTTTGACTTGATATACACACCGGGGAAAGAAATTCGGTGGCAGATGCATTGAGTAGGAAGTAATATGCTCAGTTGGCGAAAGAAGCTTCAGATAAATGATAGTTGATGTCGGTCCTAGCCGACATGCATGTGGAATGTGATAACCAAGGTCATGTTGCAGTTTTCTTCTCAGCTTCGATTTTTCCTGATTTAGTAAAAATGTTCAATTAGGCACAAACTTCTGATGTAAAATGTCTAGTTGTAAGTTCAAAACTCAATGGTGGGGAGACCATTGATAAATAGAAACATTATGGAGGTTTAGTTTTGTGGTTCAGAGAAAAGATGGTTGTACAAAGGGTTTGTTAGGAACACCTCTTTCATGCTAACCTCCATTCCAGATGGGAGGAATATCTAGGTACACAAAAGACCTATAAGGCATTGGAGGCACAGTTCTGGTGGAGCGACATGAAAAGGATGGTTTCCATGTTTGTCGTGTGGTTCTTAATGTTTCAGTAGGTTAAAGGAGAGCATCAAAGACCAGTAGGTATGTTATAATATTTTCCCATCCTAGTGTGGAAATTAGATCAAATAGCAATATATTTTGTTAAAGTTCATCCAACAATGGCCCGTAAACACGATGCCATTTGGGTGATAGTTGATTGTCTAACCAAGTCGGCCCATTTCATCATGATTTGTAAAACTCATACGGTGGAGGATCAATCAAAAACCTATATCAAAAAAGTGATAAAGAGGAATGGTGTTCCAGTTTCAATAGTCTCATATAGAGATTTGAGGATTATGTCTCATTTCTGGAAATCATTACAGAAAGCCCTTGGAACTCAGTCGACTATGAGCACCGCATATCATCCACAAATGGATGGGAAATCTCAGCGAACAATACAAAAAATGGAATAAATCTTGTGGTCTTCAGTAATGGATTTTAGTGGCTCATGGGAGGTGCATATAGCCTATGTGGAGTTCTCATACAATAATAGCTATCAATCCTCATTACGCATGGCTCCGTGTGAAGCATTGTATGAGCATCCTTTTTGTTCTCCACTATGTTGGGTGGAAACGGGTGAAACATCAATAACCGTGCCAAGCCATGTCCAAGAAAAAACAGAGAATATCTAGTTGATTAGAAAGTGGATGTAGACAGCTCAGAGTCGAGATAAATCTTATGCAGATCACCATCGATGACCGTTTTCGTTCATTGTGGGTGATCATGTCTACTTAAGGATCTATCCAGGTCTTGGACATCGTCATTTTGGGAAGCATGGAAAGTAATCTCATAGATAAATTGGCCCTTTTGAGATACTTGAATGGGTAGGAGAGGCGTCATATTGACTGGCATTACAACCACGATTTAGTTTGGTGCATAATTTGTTACACGTATCCCAGTTAAAAAAGTATCACCCTGATCCTGACCATGTGATCGGATGAGACCACGTTGACCTAGAACCGGATGCATCACAGGTACATATTCCAGTGCATATCATGGATAGACAAGAGAAAGTATATCATGGGAAAATCATCGGCCTAGTGAGGGTTTTATGGAAACATGGTTAGATTCATGAAGAGACTTGGGAATGTGGGAAGTAAATTAAAGAGGAGTGGCGGGAACTCTTTTTGCCTAGCAGGGTAGTCTACATTCTATGGTCGGAAAGACCAATGGCGGGGAGAATGTAGTACCCCCGGTTTCGGGTACATAACCCCTTTCCTCACATTATTTTAATTTGATGTGTATTAAAATAGTTATTTTCTATAAAATAAAGTGCTTCCATAATATAAAGAGTATCCATAATATAGAGTGTCTCCATTAATTTGGATGTTTCCATAAAATTGGATAATTCCATAATGTTGGTTGTTTTCATAAATTGGGGTGTTTCTATAAAGTGTGACGTTTCCAAAATAAATGTTTTTCCATTAAAAGGGTAAAGGTGATTTATTCAAGAGTTTGGGGGTTTTATAAGGAATTTTGGGAAAACAATTATGGTGCACGATCCATACACAATTGGCACAAACCGTGTTTTCAAATCTTGCACAGAGGTCAAATCTAGATCCTCTTTTCTAAGAGCTTGCTCGTTTTTTATCTAATTTTTTTTGGCTTCAAAACGTCCCTAATTTGACATTAATCTCCCTAGAAGGTGGTAGAACCCTTCTGACAAGGGTTGAAGCCATTCTGGGGCCTTCCCTTGGTGATTTAGAGTCTGATTCACGTGGTATATCACCATTCTTTATGGATTTTTCATGATTTATTAGATCTGCTTAGATCTACTTCTCTAATATCCATTATTTCTCATATCTGAACCTATAGTGGTTAGATCCAAGTTTTTGGATTCCAAATATTTCAATGTCGAGTCATGATCTTTCTAGGATAATAGACCTAAGGCCGCTCTCCTAGAATCGACCAACTTTAATGTGTGTTCTTCGTTTGTTTTAATGTTTCATTAAGAACATCAAGGTAGGTGGATTCTCTCTCAAATCCACTTGATAGAATTTATTGGATTAGAATAAATTTGGTTTATAGGTTGTGAAATGCATGAAACATATTCATTTGTGATTATTTATGGTTTTTGTGAAATTCTATGATCTTTGTGAATAGTTGTGCAAAAGGGGGTTTAATTTAAAATGATGATTTTAAATTAAGTATTTTCTAGAATTTCTAGATGGTTGATGAAAAAGTGTTTTTCAATGGAAGTGGTTTCCAAAAAAAATAATGTTTTATGGAAATTGGTTGGAGTTGAAATGGTTTGGCATTGAAATGGTTTTGATGGAAATAGTTTTCAATATAAAGGTGCTTTTATTGAAGGTTTTTTTCATGATCATTGGGTATATGTGTCAATTGTTCATATTACATATACATAGATTGGTTGAAATATGACCTTGTTCATGGTTCTAACGGTTTAATGGAACACGGGAATTTCATATATGGGGCTTGGTTGAAATATGACATAGGGCTCAGTGCCAAAGGATTAATGGAACATGGGAAACAATTACCTTGTGACAACTTGGTAGATAGATGAGAAACCGCTAATGAGTATGGAACTGTCATAACGTAACTTGCATGGATTTTTGGATGGGTTTAAGGAATATTTGGGTACAAAAAAAAGGGATGATTGTAAAATGGTTCTAAGTCTTGTTTAGTTATTTTTCTGGAAAAATAACTCGGAGGAAAATTGGTTTCTTTTTCATTTGAATGATTATGGTTATAAGTGGTTTTGGGAAACTTGTTTATATTTAGTTATAAAATTATTTTGAGGAAATGTTTTTTATTAACTATTTTTATAAAAATGATTCTAACTTTTCTATCCTAGTGGCATGAGTAGGGAATTCATTGGGTAAACCTAATGAGTTTTATACTCACCCCTACATTGTCACTTGAGTGCTTTTACAGATGCTTTTTTCCAGGACAAGGGAAAAGGTAACTCTTCCCATGTTTCTAGTACCACCTCATGATGATTGGGGTTGTTCGGTGATTGTAGATCATAGAGGTTGTGGATCATGGATTTTTTGTGGCTTTTGAAAGTCTTGAGTTTTTCATCTGATGTGTACATTGATGTTTGGTTTGGTCTTCTGCTATTGTGTACATGATGTGGTTTTACATAAGTGAAGTTGTTTAGTTGTCATTAATTTGTTCATGCATATTATTGAATGTTGGTTGGTTGGTTTATTGGTTTATTTCATAAAGTGTAAATCGTCCCCCACTTGTATTATTTATTTCCAGCCATGGAATCTTCAGGATGTCGCTTAAGGCCTAGTAATTACTCGTTGTTCTATCAATCCAATTATAATTGGCTGGTCATTACACCACTAATAAAATATCCATGTAACATTATATAATCATAACACGTTTAATATAAAAAATATCAACCATTCACTAATAAAATTTCCTTTGAAATCACAATAAATCATTTCAAGATTTTGAATTAATAAAACATCAGTCAAACAATTTTCAGTACCAAAACACCGAAAAAGTGAAAACATGATTTCTTTTCCTTTTAAAAACATTAATACTTATATAGGAAGAAAAATATCAAATAATTGTAATGATTATGGGGATGTTGTTGTTATCGTAGATATTAATTTTTATATATTTAATAAAAAATATCATAGAAAAAATCATCCCTTTTAATGAAATTAAATATCCAAGGGAATTATTATACACAATGTAAAATAAGGATATTTATATTATCAATATATGACCAAATGTAAGAAGATTTAAATAGAGTCCCTTACCTTAAGTCCAAATAATCTGGTATAATCCCTATTCTACCAAAATAATAAACATAATATAACATCTTCTTCTTTTAGGACTTTTTTCGTGATTGTTATTCCTTTTATATAACTTATTACCATGTCAAAAAAATTACATAATGATTTAAGTTCATATTGGCCATTTTGATGATATTCAGAACTTGAATAAAAAATGAATATGTATTGATACAAACTGTCCATGATGTCAAAATTACATCATCTAAAAATGTTATTACTAATTCAAATATCATATATATACAATATATATGTATTTATAACAGTTCATAACATTTGGAGATAAATAAAGAAATGCACCGTTCTTGGGGATGGTAGGTCGTACGTATGCATGAACTATCCATTCATTTCATTTTCATCTTACAAAAAAATAATGAAATAATATAAATGTATATTTTAAAATTTTAATTATATTTTTTTCATGTACGAATCATAGTTTTAATAAAAAAACCTATATATTTTCAATGTATTGCAAGAATGTGTCATATCTCTTTGGGGGGGTGATAGTTCACACTTTCTCAAATGAAATTATGGTTGTTACACATCACTGAAATCACAAAGGTATGCTGTAAAAAAAATATAGAATTATTGAGACAAAATAAATATAATATATATCATATATAAATATAGTACTATTATTATGGACTCAATGAGAGGTTGTAGAAAAAATTTAACAATCATCGTTTAATGAGTAATTAGTTTTTCGTACACTAAAACAATAAGTTCGAATCCATTAGATGGAGGTGTGTGCATGATTATTTTTAATCCTTCACAAAAAAACATCCTAGAATATTTATAATACTTTTTTGTTATGTAATCATAAAATAGGAAAATATTAGGGATTATATAATGAAAAAAAAGAAAGGAACGTGCGAGATAACGTTACCCCTAAATCAGGAAACTCATTTTCATTTCATCCAAAAGGATTTCATGACTTACCTTCTGGCCAATGTAACGCTTCTATGAGGAAGTTAGTGATTGTTGGATCTTAATTTAGTATAATTTAGACAATAAAGAGGGATTGAGAGGTGTGTGTAGGTGGTTAGAGGTGGTGTCTTTTTATAAAATGTAGAAGGGGCACTTTAGGAATATCATAAAATATTATATTATAATAGATTCAATTTTGAATTAATGTGTACGAAAAAACATTCAATTAAAAGATAAGATAATCTTGGTTTGAATACCCATCATCCAATTATTTTTTGTCTAGTTTTGAATATCTTTTTATACTTATATTTTTGGATTAATCCTTATTTTACCATTTTTTCTTATAGTGATATCTGGTTATTTACACAAATTTGGGTTAATGTAATTACAGTATCATGTCAAACGACCCAAAAAAGTCATATATGACATATTTGGACTTTTTAATCATTTTTACGAATAATTTATTTTTATGATTCCAAAATCATTAAATAATGTAACTTATGTTTGATGTTAGGAATTATGTCATATTTGACACTATTAATACTTGACTTTTTGACAAATATATAACAACATGTTACCTTTGAAAACAATTTAACAACTCCTAAGAAACATGTATAAACATTTAAGAAACATGTATAATCATATTGTAGTTATTTGTCTTCATTCCCGCCAATACAATGTCTAGATATTGACAACCATTTAAAATAATAATAATAATATTTTATTATTTTACGGTTTAACACAATGTTGTGTGCGACCTAAAATTTTAGAGAAACTCGTTTTTGCTTGTGAAGTACGATATTTGAAAAAGTGTCATATTTAACATTTAATTAACATCTCATTCATATATATTAATATGTATGAAAAATAATTATTCTCTAAATATCTGGGATGCTACATCATTCACTCTTTTATAAATTGTTCCCCCCGCAATTTTATTTATGATGGTCAGAGTGGATACTCAAGTGGGGGGTGAATTGAGTTCCAATTAAAAATTTCTGTTAGAAATATTCTTATTAAAATCCCCCAAATTAATTAAGAAGATAAACTGTAGTGAATTTATAAATATTGAAAATGTTCAATTAGTCAATCAATGATTGATTACCTCCCAGTTAACTTAATTTGAAGATTATGTTAGATATTGTGACTAACTTACTGGTTCACAATTAGTATAAACACTTTCTAGCTCAACTATCAATGTTAGTTTAAAATAGATTTGAGTTTATTGTATTTAAATGTGGAATATTATATGTAGTTTAAAACAAAATAAATAAGCACATCAGTAGTTTAAAATAAGAGGTTCAGTCTCAAGCCGAGACTTAGTCCTCTCAAAAAATTTATATAAATTTTTATCCACACCCTAGATCGGGGTAAACAACAGTGTAAATACTATCCAGGTACTTAGACTTCTACAACAGTTCTTCATGGGAAAATAAAAAATAGAACACATGCTATCTAGGTTATACTTGACCTCTACCACTATCCACATGGGAAATAAGTGTATAGGGAAAGAGTGAGTGAGGATTAAATCCTCTAGTTCAGTATAAGAAGTCAATGTGTGTATGAAATATGCAGAGTACACACACTGCTCAAAAGTATGTAAAAGAATCACTAAGAGAGTATATATGAGTTTAGAATGCTTTAGTTATTTGAAGTGCACCTCTAGACTCCTTTTGATTGAACGAAAATTCCGTTGAGTCCTTCTCTAGTTTTTTCCTTGAAAACAAAGTGTCATTTTCATCCTTGATTTTCAGGTTCAGTTTGACTAGCATGAGTGTATGAAGAGATCATTGTAGTTCATCACTCCGGGACTAAGATTCATCTTGTGTTCTCTTCTATTCTTGTATGAAAGGCCTCATGTATGTCATGTTTTCTTCAAGTATGTAGGTGTATGGATGTCTCCTATCATTATTTTGTATATGAACTTCAATATATCCTCTCTTTATCTCAATCTTCCTTTTATACCTTAGGCACCATTCAATAGGAATGACTACCTTTTCATAGGTACGCGGTATGGTTCCCTAACATAGCAACAACTATCATTAATTAATAGTACATGCATTAAAAACATCAAATATGACAGTTTATTAATAAATAAATAGAAATAGAGTTTAAGTAGCAATGAATGGTTAACTGTCATCTTATCAGTAGCTCTCTGTCAATAGACTTGTAGCGGTGGAATTTTTATAGCGATGAGCTCCTATCGGTAGCTCTCTATTCTTGTACCGATAGCTCCTTGTATCGGTAGCAGTTACTCTCTGTAACAGTAGCACTATATACTGGTAACTCCTTCTTCAGTAGCTTTGGTCTATCGGTAACTTGCTTATTAGTAGCTTTGTATCGGTATCCGTTCGTCTCTCTAGTAGTATTAGTAGGTGTTTATAACGGTAGTTGTGTGTCTGTCTGTCTGTATCAGTATCTTGTATCGGTAGACATTGAGCAGTGGAGACATTTTTTACCCGTGAACTTTGTTTATCGGTAGACTTACACATATTAGTAGTCTTACTCATATCGGTATACTTACTCTAACAATTACCATTCGGTGTACCGATAGACTTACATACCGGTAGCTCTGTTCTGCACTTGTGTACATAGCCTTATTAGTAGATGTGTGCATACCGGTGAACATAACACTTATCTATTCTATGCAAAACATATCCAGATTGAGATAGAATTATTTCACAGTATGAATAAATATAGATAAATAGTGATTAACATATTCCACTGTTTATTTTGATAGTATTGTCAACATAGGATTATAAACACATATTAAAGCATAGTTGGGATTATCAAAATAGGTGATGTCAAAAATCACCCCATTTTTGATAATCAAAAGTTAAGATATTTTAATCCAGAATAATTATTATAGTATCTATATAAAATACAATGGTTCTAATTTCTCAATGTGAGTAATGACATTTTCAAATGTGATATTTTAAAAGTATCAGGGGATATTGTATTTAAAAGCAATTGTATCTGAGAAAACAATATATTTTAAAACACATGTATCAGAGGTAAAATATAAAACAAATGTACCAGAGGGAAATGTATTAAGGTCATAAAATATAATGATATTTTATATTACTTTTCCCTATTCTCCATTAGATATTTTTTCTCCCCCAGATATGTTTCCCTTAGATATTATTTCTCCTCCTTTTTTATTTGAAAATACTGGGACATAAAGGAAATTCATGAAAAAAAGTAACATAGGGGAAAAGAAATTAAGATCATATATATTCATTGAAGCAAACAGATACAAAGAAGTACATAAATGAAGCAAAAATGAAATACAGGGGATTCCTATCAAAGATCCTAGCCACTAATCAATCCATATCCTCAGCATGAGAGGTGTCCTTGGTCTCAGAAGAGGATTCATGCATGGTATATGGAGGTGGAGGCATAGGAATACCAGAGATAATCAGAGGAGGCTGAGCTACTGAGACAACGCCTGGCCTATAATGTGTTCCTCTCTGGGTGATCAGAGGAGTGAGGCTCCAAATAGCTTAGACTGGAGTCATCTAAGGAATGGGGGTAGACTGAGCAGAGGTAGGAAGAGTTGGAGGTGTAATGATTAGAGCAATATCCACATGCAATAAAGTCAGCAAAAGATTTCTAAAATCCACAATGATCCCTCCTCCTCTTTCTATAGAAGAAATGAAACCGTCCTTGTTCTCCATGAATTTTTCTAGTGTAGGGATCAACTCCTTGATCTTGCCGACTTGTTCTCTGAAGGATTGATTGACATGAGGTAACTTCATGTTTTCTAACAAAAGTTTGAAATGGTTGGTCAATGGATGCTTGGTATACACTTTCTGAAAATAAGAATCAACTTTATCCTTTACTTCATTCTGAGAGGAAGAAGCTTCTCTCATATAATCTTGACAATTTTCATCATATCTCTAGTGGAAGTCACTACCTAGGTCTGGTCGGATGAGTCCACATAGCCCCTGGTTGATACTGAACGGAGCTCTTTTCTCATCACTGCTCGAAACATATCAACATATGCAGAAGTTCTTGATGAAGCATGAGGTTTGACAGTGAATGTAACAGTCTCCTTGAATGATTGGTTTAAGTTACCTATCAGTTTCTGGACAACCAAATCCTGAGTGCTCACATGCCCTTGGACCCACTTCTTAAAATCTTCAAAGACATCCACATATTTATATACTACACCATTAATGTAATTGATATCAGCATTCATTTGAGTATGAGAACTACTCAAGGAAGTTAAGGAAGCAACAGACTGCTTCATGGAAACTACAACTCCTGTAAAGCTCTCAATCTGAGAATGAAACACTATGATTTCATTCATAATATAAGTCATAGTGGTTGACACAGTACATCCAAGAGAGAGTTCAAAGGATTTTTCCGTGTTTCTCAGCTCATCAATAAAAATATTCTTTAAATCTGTAATAGATGCATTCAATGACTCTTTCATATTATCCTTTAAAGACTCAAAGTTATCCCTGGTTACCATATTATCAGGCACATCAATAGGTGGTCTTTCTGACACAATACTGGCTACAAAGTCATATACAATAGATTGAATGAATGAAATCAGTGAATTTTCCATTCTCTTTACTTCTTCCAGAAAGATGGCCTATAACCCAGACTTTAACAGATCCATATCATGTTTTTTGACTACATTCGCAGGTAATAACTCAAGGAGAATATCATAATTGACTGTAGGTCTACTGAGGGATGGATCATTATCAGAATCTAGATAATCCAATCCATAGACCACAAAACCTGGGTCCACTGCCCAGTCTTCAATTCCATCAGCTACTGAAAAACTGCGTTGTCCAGTTGGATGCTCCCCCTCAACTAGTGCATTCTCCGGTACAAAAATGGTACCCTCATCAGCCTATCCTTCCTCAGAATAATATTGAAAAACCATCCCAATTTCTCCAACAACAGGAGGCTCCTAAGGAATAGAAGCAGGTCTATCAAATTCAACAATAGCCACCTCTAAAGGCACAACAGAACATCCAATCATATGAATCAAAATCAATGTGGCAGATGCATATGCTTCAGTTCCAGATTCCCTTTCTTCTTCCTCATTCTCTGGGGCAGCCTCTTCCTGAACTGATCTTTGATGGTCTTCCTCATCCATAGGTCCCTCTTCATTGCTTACACCCGAAATAGTTTTTGAACTAGGTAGGTTCAAATATGCACTTTCATTTTCTTGTGATAGAATTTCAGGAGTTGGGCTAGGTGGAAAGTCTGGATCTCCTCCACCTGATGAAGAGGAATCCTCCTCATCTGAAGCATCACTATACTATGGCTCCTCTTTATCAGGTCCTAGACCTGGATCACTCTTGTTTTCGGGTTTATTTGGATGGTCTACTGGATTAGACTTGTCATATATCTTCTCATCATTTGTAACACATTTCCTTCTCCATGGGTTCTAGTTAATCTTCATGTACTTACAAAGTATTCTTGTGATACAAAATTTTTTTCGTTCCACAACCGTCTCATCCTGAGACTCAGAAACCCCTTTTACATTAATCATAACCGAAATCCACTTGGAATAGAATAAAGCATTGGGTTTTGATTTGGGTTTGGTCATATCCTCTATTTAAATCATTAGTACCCTACACACATTAACCTTTACACCATTCCTTAAGATATGCAATAGATAAATATATTGATACTTTAGATTTACAAAGTCCCTTCTTCTTGGACTTAGCACATGTTGATTGAATTTGAAAAACAACATATTTTCCCCATCCATCTCAGCAGCCACTACTTTCCTAGGAGTTCCATCTCCTTTCAACTATTTCAAAGTAGTTTCATAGTCCAATATGTCACCTGTAGGATGTATTGTCTTCAATGAATACCCAAATACTCCTTCATGTGGCACCTTCATGCATTCAGCCCATTTAATGGATGAAAAAGCCACATCCTTTCCATTTACCAATGAAATCGTACCATTATCCTCACAAGATTTCTCAAAGCGCAAAAAGGCATAGAAATCTTTTATCAGCATTAGATAATAAGGACCATTGTTGTTTGTGAAACATTATAGCCATTTATTCTCCTCCAATATTCATAGGATAAACGATTTTCTCGGCAATATCCATTCGTCACACAGATCATTTTTGATTAAAATTTCTCTATTTTACAAGTGCGGGTTCACTGGATGCCTCCCTGACCTTGTTCGACTAACACTACTACTTGCTTCAGGTCCTGTCTCTTTCTTCTTCGCATTCGGCTCATCAAATTCATCTCTGACAGTCGGAAGATTAGTTTTTGCAATCTCTGTATTGAAGTACATAGGGTTTTTACGAGATATGGGGATTCAAGGAGCCGGGTTTGAAAGAGGAGAGTTCAGTGGATTGAGAAGTAACTAAGACATAGTATTATCATTTAGGAATCATAAAATAAATAATTAGAATATAATATGTAAAGTATAAACGATACAAATTCTGGCAGCTAAATAAATAAGTTTAAAATATCACATACTAACGGTAGGGTATACCAGGGAGAATTCCTAACGGGGAGGTCCACTAATTAGTGAGGTATATCATTGAGGTTCATACTGGTGAGGTATAATATTGAGGTTTCTAACAGTGAGGTTTCTAACGGTGAGGTTTCTAATGGTGAGGTTTCTAATAGTGAGATTTCTAATGGTGAGGATTCTAACAGTGAGGTTTCTAACGGTGAGGTTTCTAATGGTGAGGTTTCTAACGGACAGAGTCTATCATTTCTAATTCTTGTCTAATGTACCTCAACATATTAGAACATAAAGGCATGTTGAAACTGTCAGCTAATTGATGTTCAGTACCTATATACTCATGAGTAATGTCACATTTTTGGTAATGATCTCTCAAAAAATGGTGCCTCACATCAATGTGTTTGGTCCTAGGGTGAGACATGAGATTCTTAGAGATGTTAATTGCACTAGTTTTATCACAATTTATTGATACAATTTTAAAATCATATCCATAGTCCAAAAAAGTATCTTTCATCCATAGAAGTTGTGCACAACAACTACCTGCAGCTATATACTCTACTTAAGCAGTAGAAAATGCAAAAAAATTCTTCTTCTTACTACACCACGATACTAGGGACATAACTAGAATATGACATATTCCAGAAGTACTCTTTCTTCCTAACTTGCAAACAAAAAAATATGCATTTGAATAACTCATTAAGAGAAAGGATTGTCCTTTTGGATAAAATAAACCTAAATTTGTAGTATGATTAAGATATTTGAAAATTCTTTTAACAGAAAGCTAAGGGGATTCTTTAGGATTAGCTTGAAATCTTTCACACATACACACACTAAACATAATATCTGGTCTACTAGAAGTAAGATACAGTAGACTTCCAATCATACCTTTGTAATTGGTTTGATCAACTGGTTTCCCATATTCATCAATGTCCAAATTGCAAGTAGTATTCATGGGTGTATCACATTCCTTAATACTATCTAAACGAAAACGTTTTAAAAGATACATTGTATATTTACATTGATTTAAAATAATACCATTCTCATTTTCAAAAACTTGAAATCCAAGAAAATATTTGAGTTCTCCCATTAAACTCATTTCAAATTCATTTTTCATACTCTTTGAAAAATTAATAGGCAAAATATTTTTAGATTATCCAAAAATAATATCATCAATATAGACTTGTACAATCAAAACATATTTATAAATTATTTTTATAATGAGATTGGATCAACAATCCCTTTTGAAAAACCTTTTGAAATAAGAAAATTACTAATTCTATCATACTAACCTCGTGGAGCTTGTTTCAATCCATATAATGTTTTAGAAAGCTTAAAAACTCAATTTGGAAAATGAGGATTAGTAAATCCAGGTGGTTGTTCAACAGAAAAATCTTCAATTATAAAACCAATAAATGAAACACTTTTAACATCCATTTGACATAACTTGAAATTCAGATGAGCAGCATAGGCAAGTAGAATCCTAATAGCTTCTAATCTAGATATAGGGGAAAAGGTTTCGTCATAGTCTATTCCTTCCTCTTGAATATATCCTTGTGAAACTAGCCTTGCTTTTTTTCTAACTATGTTTCCAGACTCATCAACTATATTTCTAAAAACCCATTTAGTGCCTATGGTTAGTGTCCTTAGGTCTATCAACTAGTTCCCAGACATTGTTTCGTTCAAATTGATTTAATTCTTCTTGCATAGCCATTACCCAAAATTCATCATGGATTGCATCTTTGATATTTTTAGGTGCTAACTGTGAATGAAAATCTTGATGTTCGACCTGGTTTCTTAGAGAATCTCTACTATGTGTCCCTCTATCATGATTACCAACAACATCATCTAAAGGATGATTCTTTATAATCCTAGTTGATCTAGTAAAGGTTGGAATAGAAATTTCAGGTTCTTCTCCAGATTTAGGTTCTATAGAAATAGGTTCTAGAAAGATTCTAGAACTGGATGTCTTTCAAAATGTTCATTGATTTTATCATTATGGTTTAAAACAGATAAATCTTCTTCAATATTTTCAATTGAAGATTTGGGTTCATGTGGATCAGTTTCATCAAACATGATGTGAACAGACTCTTCCACACATTTGGTTATTTTATTAAAAACTCTATAAGGTTTTCTAGAAATGGAATATCCTAGGAAAATTCCTTCATCACTCTTGGATGCAAACTGGTCAAGGTTATCTTTTGAATTGAGAATGAAGACTTTGCAACCCAAAACTCAAATTTATTAACCTTAGTTTTCTGGTGGTTCCACAACTCATAAGGGGTATTTTTATGAACAGGTCTAATCAGGACTCTATTAATGATATAAAAAGTTGTATTTACAGCTTCAACCCAAAAGTAAACTGGCAGGTCATACTCATTAAGCATAGTTCTTGCAATCTCTTGGAGAGTTCTGTTTCTTCTTTCTACTACACCATTCTGCTGAGGTGTCCTAGGGGCAGATAAATTGTGACTATATCCATTTCATGAGAAATAAGATTCAAATTCATGATTTTAAAACTCACAACCATGATCACTTCTCAAGGTCTTAATCTTAAGTCAACTGAGGTTCTCTACAGACTCGGGATATTTAATAACGTAAGAACGAGTTTCACTTTTGGGAGCTATGAAGTATACCCAAGTGTACCTAGAACAGTCATCTACTAAGACATAGACATAGTGGATCCCATTTATACTAGAAACTCTAGAGGGTAAAAACAAGTCCATGTGAACCAACTTGAGAGTTTGAGAAGTAAAAAATTCTTTCTATGATTTAAAAGAAACATTATGTTGCTTTCCCTTTTGTCAGGGATTACAAACTTTATCAGATGGGAATTCAAGTTTATGTTGGCCACTAACTAGGTTTTTCATAGTTTTAATTCTAAGTGAATGAATATTTCAATGTCCTAATCTTCTATTCCATAGCCAATACCATTTATGAAAAGCATTCAAGCAAGTAATGTTCTGTTTAGCTAAATAATTTAAATCAACAACATAAAAAATTTCATTTCTCAAAGCAGAAAATACTTAAATATTTTTAGAAATAAAAACATTACATGAATAATTTTCAAATTTTACATTGAAACCATCATCACACAACTGAGAAATACTTAATAGGTCCTATTTACATCCATTAACAAATAAAACCTTGGAAATTAAAACTGAATCAGTGTTACCAATCTGGCCTATGCTGATGATTTTTCCTTTTGAATTATCACAAAAGGAGACATAGCCTCCATCAACTTTGATAAAATTATTGAATCATGAGTAATATTGATTAATATTCCTTGAACATCCACTATCTAAGTACCATACTTTCTTATTGGAGATTTTCAAGAATGATTCCTACAAAATAGATTTAAATAGAAAATGATTTAGGTACTCATATTTTCATGGGTCCAGACAGGTTAGAAAGAAAAGCTTTTGGTACCCATATTTGTCTAATGGGTATCATACAATCAATAGATTAAAATGATTTTTAATGATAAACATTACTAGATCTATAGCCATGTGAATAACTAGTTGAAGCATATGAATTTCCAAAACTAGAACTAGCAGCATTCTATCCCGATTTAAGAATATATCTATTTTTAGTAATCTATCTCTCTCCAGGCTGATAGCCTTTTCGAGTGGTATATTTTGGTGCCAGTTGTTTTCCTAGAATTTTAGTTAGAGAAATCTTTCCATTTGTGAATTTCTATAATTCCTTCCTTAATTTCTCATTAGACAATTTCAGTTCAATATTTTCCTTAAGTAATTGAGCATTATTTTCCTTTTGTATAAAAAGTACAGAATTAACAGAGCTTGTCAAAGCATGTTGTTTCTTCATGTTTATATAATTGTCCTTTAATTCATTACATGTATCTTCTAGCATATTATAGTATTCAAATATATCTTTACTAGACATTTTTTGGGATTGATAATTAGAATCAACTCCAGAATAATAATAATTCAAAGCTGGTGTATCCAATGTTACCTCATATGTGTTTTTCATGAAATACATGTTAGATTTTTTAGCTTTTTCATCCTGAGAAGAACCAGAATCACTTGAACTATCTTCTGAAGAACTCTAAGTTACATTCATAGCATTCTTATTTTTATTGTCCTTATAATCATATTTCTTCTTGAACTGTAACTTCAGTCATTCTTCTTTCACATGTTCTTTCCTCTTCCATTCATAACAGACAATTTCATCACTCTTATCATACTTTTTCCAATCCTTAATCCAATGACCTTTGTTGTAATATTTTCCATTATAATTTAGTTTTCTGAAGAATATCTTCTTCCTGTAGAACTTTTTAAACCGTCTGGCTATTTGAGCCATCTCTTCATCACTATCATATTCTCAACCTCCACTTGTTGAGCTTTCAGCAGGTATGTAAACATTTTCCTTGTCCTTACTCTTTGAGGCAGTTGTTTTAAATGCTACTGACTTCATTTTTGGTTCATCATCTTCTTCCTTGTTTACTTTCAGATCTTCTTCATACATCATCAACTTACCAATTAATTCTTTAACATGTTGTGAACTTATATCACACAATTTTCTTATTGAGACAGATGTGCCTCTCCATCTTTCTGGAAGAAATTGTAGTATTCTCATAATCTCCTCCATTGTAGGAACAAATTTTCCAAGTGATCTTATAGTGTTGACAATCTCATTGAACCTGAGATACATATCAGATATAGGTTCATCAGACTTCATTTTAAAATTATCATACTTAATTGTATAATTTTTTAGTCACATTTCTTTAACATTTCTTGTTCCCTCATGGGAAATAGCCAAAGTGTCCCAGATTTCATAAGAAGCTCTACAAGAAGATATTCTATTAAATTCTTCATCACCTAAAGAACATTAAAAATCATTCATTTCTTTAAAATTATTATTGTATGCTGTTTTAGTAGGTTCATCCCAAGTAGTCCTTTCAGTTTATGGAATCTTATATTGAGTCTCTATAGCAGTCCAGATGTCAAATCCCATACTTTCTAAATAAATTTTCAATTTATGTTTCCATTGGGAATAATTTGTACCATTAAAGAACGGTGGTATGTTGGTAGTAGAACCTTCTAGTCTATTATCCATAATCTGATTTTAGCATATATATTTAAAGAGATAAAATTTAGAACTAACAAAAATTTATGATCTTTAAGATATAACTATATTCACAGTTGAAAAAAAGAGTATTTGGAAATCATTCATAAATAAAAAATCCTCTCATACCAAATGTTGGTCGGAGTGGATACTCAAGAGGGGGTGAATTGAGTTCCAATTAAAACTTCATATTAAAAGATTCTTATTAAGATCCCCCAAATTAATTAACAATCAAAACTGTATTGAATTTATAAAGATTGAAAATGTTCAATTAGTCTCTCAATGATTGGTTACTTCCCAGTTAACTAAATTTGAAGATTAAGTTAGATTTTGAGACTAACTTACTGGTTCACAATACATATAAACACTTCCTAGTTCAACTGTCAAAGTACTTTAAAATAGATTTGAGTTTAAATTATTTAGTAGCAGAATATTCAATGTAGTTTAAAACAAAATAAATAAGCACAACAGCAGTTTAAAACAAGAGGTTCAATCTCATGCCAAGACTTAGTCCTCTCAAACAATTTATATAAATTTTGATCCACACCCTGGATCGGGGTAAACAACAGTGCAAAGACTTTCCAGGTACTATGACCTCTACCATAGTTCTTTGTGGGAAAACAAAACAATAGCACATAGGCTATACAGGTTCTACTTGACCTCTACCACTATCCAAAGTGGGAAATAAGAGTATAGGGAAAGAGTGAGTGGGGATTAAATCCTCTAGTTCAGCACATGAGTCAATGTGTGTATGAAATATATTGAGTACACACACTAATCAAAAGTAAGTAAAAGAATCACTAAGAGAGTATATATATGTTTAGAATTCTCTAGTGATTTGAAGTGCATCTCTTGACCCCTTTGGATTGAACATAAATTCTCTTGAGACCCTCTCTAGTTTTTGTCTTGAAAGTTGTGTGTCATTTGTTTCCTTTATTTTCAGGATCAGTTTGATCTGCTTGAGTGTATGTAGATATTGTTGTAGTTATTCACTTCTTGACTAAGAATCATCTTTTGTTCTCTTCTCTTCTTGTATGAAAGGCCTCGTGTATGTCTAGTGCTCCTCGAGTATGTAGGTTTATGTATGTCGCCAATCATTATAGTGTATATACAATTCAATATATCCTCTATGTATCTCAATATTACTTTAATACCGTAGGCTCCGGTCAATCCGAATGATTACATTTTCATAGGTACAAGGTACAATTCCCTGACATAGCAACAACTATCATTAATTACTAATAAGTGCATTAAAAACATCAAAAATGACCATTGTTTAACAAATAAATCGAAATAGAGTTTTAGTAGTAGTGTCTGGTTAACAATTATCTTATTAGTATCTCTCTATTGGTAGACATGTAGTGGTGGACTTTGTATAGCGGTGAGATCCTATCAGTAGATCTCTATTCTTGTAATAGTATCTCCTTGTATCGGTAGCAGTTACTTTGTGTAATAGTAGCTTTATATAACGGTAACTCCTTCTTCGATAGCTTTGGTTTATCAGTAAATTTCTTATCAGTAGCTTTGTATCAGTAGTCGTTCATCTATATGGTTGTATCGATAGGTCTTTATAATTGTAGCTGTGTGTCTGTCTGTTTGTATTAGTAGCTTGTATCGGTAGACTTTGAGTAGCAAGGACATTTGCTAACCGGTGACCTTTTTTTATCAGTAGACTTACACATATCGGTAGACATACTCATATCGGTAGACTTACACTAACGGTAAGCATTCGGTGTACCACTAGACTTACATACTGATAGCTCTGTTCTTTACCAGTGTACTTAGCCTTATCAGTATTTGTGTGCATACCGGTGAACATAACAATTATCTGTTTTATGCAAAACATATCCAGATTGAGTTGTAATTATTTCAAAGTATGTATAAATATAGATAAACATATATTAACAAATTCCGCTGATTATTTTGATATAATTATCATCACAGGATTATAAACACATATTAAATCATAGTTAGCATAATCAAAACAGGTGAGGTCAACAATTTACATAACATATAAGTGGGGGTATTTATCACAGATAGCATTTTCATATTCCCATGTGTCCTATTCAACCATGTGGGTTTTCCACCAAACTTATACATGATGAATCACATTATTTTGCAATACATGCTATTTGTAATCAAAAATATGTATTGGTTGTTACTCGTAAGAATTATTCTTTTCCAAGGGAACTAACTCCATACTCAAAACATGATATGGATCTGGTATATATTTCATCAGCCTGGAAGCATTAAAAATATTGCGTATTGGGGATAAACATTGACGTAAATCCACCTTGAAGGAAAATGATCCATCCTTCTCTAGGATTTCCTAGGGTCCAACAATCCTCAGGCTCATCATTCATTTTTTACCAAAACACATCACACTTTTCCATAGAGAAACATTGTGAAAGACATGATCACCTACCTAGAATGAATGATCATTCATTTTCATATATTTATAACTTTTATACCTACTCTGTGCTATCATCAGGTAATTTTGAATCAACTGAACATTTTCTCCTATCTATTCTACTAGTTTTCGTCCCATCAACTTACATTAACCTACATCATCCAAAAAATTTGGAGTTTAGAACCACTTTCCATATGATTGCTCAAATGGTGAAATCTATATATTGGAATGAATCTAGTTATTATATGAAAAATCATCCAAAAAATTATATTGATCCAAACTTCCTTGGTAATCTATTGAACAAGCGCATAGCATATCATCCATGGTTTGAATTGTTTGTTCTGATTGACCATTTGATTGAGTATGAAAATATGTACTAAAATTTTGTTTAGTTCCCAATGATATTTGAAGTCTATTCCAAATGATAGAAGTGTAGCTGGGATCATGATAATGTTAAATAGAGAGGGGAAGTCCATGTAACCTGACTATGTCTTTAGCAAAAAATCAAGAAAGTTGATCTATAGATATAGTATCTTGAATAGGATGAAAATGAGAAGATTTAGTAAATTGTTCAACAATAACCCATATTGCATTGCTACCTTGAAAAGTTTTTGGTAGTCCCACTCAAAATTCCATGGATATATTTTCCCATTTCCACTCTAGCACCAGAAAAGGATGAATCATCCCTTTTGGTAACTATCGCTCAATATTCACCTTTTGAAAATTCAAACACTTCATTGTAAAGTTATAAATATATCTTTTCATTCTATCCCACCAGAAATAGTCTTAAATATCATTGTATAACTTAGTAATATCAGGATAAAATAATAAGAGAGAACAATGAGCTTTGAAGGACAAATGATTCTTCAACTGTGTATCACAATGCTCAAATAAAATATTTCAAAACCTCAAAACACAATATTTAACTATTATAAATTCAGGTAAATTACCATTCTAAAATAATTCTATCTTTTTCTACAACTCACTATCTTCTTTATGTTCATTCTTAATTCTGTTTTATAGACATGATTTCACTACCACCTGAAACAAAATAGAGGAATTCTCTGCACCGACAACTTCCAATAACAAATTCATCAAATATGAAACCAAAGTATCTCATTCCCAACATATCATGGTTAATGCATCATTACTCTTCTGACTCGAAGCAATGAACTATTTATTTTCCTTTCCTAGAAGGTAATGAATCGGGTAAACATAATACATGATTAATTACATCAATATTATTTTTCTCTTGTATAATTATTTATAAGTGAATATATAAGTTAATCTATTGTGATTCATATATATTTCAAACATTTCACAATAAAATGATGACACCAAATTTTTATTGCAAAAAATAGTAGCTAATTCATATTCTTGTGTAGGTTCATTTAAGTCATGAGATTTCAACTAAAGTGAAGGATATGCAATTACCTGATCATCCTACCATATTATAGAACCATGTCCTTTCAATGATTTATAACTGTTTATAAAAAAATCACCATTCTTGGATCACACTTCCAAAACTGGACAATTTACCAATCTTCTTTTAATCTCCAAAAAACAATCATCTAATTACTTCGTCTAGATGATCCTAAATCACTTACATGTTAGTTTGGATAGTGGACTAGATAATAGTGTAATTTTTTCCCAAATTGTTTTGTAATAACCTGCTAATCAAATGAAATTTTAAATCTCTATGATTTTGGTAAGTCTTGGACACTCATCATCAAACATTAGTTTTTGTGGTGTAAAAATTTAATCCATATTTAGAAACAATATGATCAAAGAAATAATTTTGTGGAAAACCAAATTCACACCTAATAAACTTTCTATAAAGTTTCTTTTCATTTTAGGTTTGTAAAATAGACCTTAATTGAAATTCATGTTCCTCTCGTCTTTTAGAATATAAAAAAATATCATCTATAATCACAACCACTATTTATCACCAATGTCAATGAAGCCATCACTAAAACAATCTATTCAATTCTGATTTTTACCATCTTAGTGTGTTAAATTG
This sequence comes from Viscum album, assembly GCA_963277665.1. Classification (NCBI taxonomy): domain Eukaryota; kingdom Viridiplantae; phylum Streptophyta; class Magnoliopsida; order Santalales; family Viscaceae; genus Viscum; species Viscum album. The sequence goes on from OY728138.1 coordinate 792,593,444, forward strand.
GAAGGTAATTTAACTCTGCATGCTTTCCTAGCACAACTACCCTTTTTCCTCTATAGAAAACCATTTTGAACAGTCATATCTTAGATGATGTAACATGAAAATTTTAAAATGCTATACCATTTTTCCAAAAATAATAATCATTTATAGATATTATATTAACAATATTCCAACTTCTAATGTTATCTAAATTGACCTATGATAGAAACTATAAGTTCCCACCATTAATGATTACATAATATTGAGATATGTCAATAATTTGAATTTAATTCACTTTTTGGATCTTTTCATGTTTAGAGACATATAAATTTAGGTCTTATCATATACATGACAACCTGAATATTACAAGTAGACACTTCAACTTGCTATCCATTTTTTCATAAAATAAAAAATCTTAAAAAAACATGTTTTATTTCATGTTTTAAACAACATGACTTTTCATTGATCCCATTCTTGACTCTCTTATTATTTATGCCCAGTGAAAAACATATAAAAAATAGGGAGTAACATAAAAAGCTCTGTAATAGATACATAATAAAGGAAAACCATTAGTCATGGGGAAAAAGGAAAACAATGTTTACTTTATCATTAAGTAATAATTTTCACCATTATGAAGTAGTAAATATACTTCAGATAATATAATATCATTTCATAAACTTTTTGTAAACAAAATTTTATGATAAATCCCATAGAAATAAACATATAACATATAAAGGTATCATGGTACATAAACATTCTTAAATAGAATAACCATACAGTCGATTTACACACTTATCACTACATGGAATAACCATAAGACTGAATTCCATACCCAATGCATTGGAGGATATAATGTAACCACCCATCCTTGGATTATCCTGGATCCACATGTCATTTTTTTTATCACGTAACCACTCATCCTGGTTTTTCACAAGACCACCCATCAAATTTCCATATTCCATTATAAAATCATTAAACGTAAAATATTTCAAATATCAACATTTCACTAGTAACATTTCATTTTCAATCAAAGGAAATCCTCTATTGATATTGAAATAATAAAATCAATTTCAAAACCTTTTTAAATAACAAAAATCCAAAATGTTAATATAGTGTTTCTTTTCCTTTTAGAAACATGAATATTTATAGTGGAATCCAAATATCCAATAACTGTTATGGCAGCAGAGAGTTTGTTGTCACCACATACTTTAAAAACATTCATGTGTCAATTTAATAAAACACATTTTAGAGAAAAAAATCCATTGGAATGAAGTTAAAAGAACAAGGTGTTTATCATACACCATATAAAATAATGATGTGTATATTATCAAAATATGCATCATTGAAATGAGATTGAGATGTAGTCCCTTATCTTGAGTAAAAATCATCAGGTATGTTCATTTTGGTTCTTGGATAATAAACTTATGATAATTTATACTTTTTTGAGAAACAATTTCAAGTTTATTATTCCTTATATATCACTTACTACCATGTTTTAGAAATTAAATAATTTTTTATGTTAATACATATTGTTTTGTGGATATTCAGTACTTGAGTGGATAATGAAATTGTTTTGATATACATTTTTCATGTAATCAAAACTCCCTCATCTCCACAATGATATTCATGATTGAAATATCATATAACACAATTATTTATTCCATTATAATAGTCCAAAACATTTGAAAATATGAAATGATATTCACCATTCATGGATACCGAAGGATGTACGTACACATGAACACTACTTCCATTTAATTGTTAGATTAAAAAAATAATAATAAAATGTATAAATCTATATTATAATACCAGTATTATATTTATTTTTTTGTATTTCTCATAGTTTCAATAAAAACATCCTCTATGCTTTCATTATTTAGCATGAACTTGTAATATCTCATTGAGGGTGACATGCTCCACACATTTCTTGTAATTAAATAATAATATTCACACATAATGGAATTTATAAATTAATGTTTTAAATAAATACTACATATTCACGGATACAAATAGAAATATTAAATATAACATATATAAATACAATTCCATCATAATGGCCACCATGAGAGGTGGTAGGAGAATATTGAACAATCATTGTTTCGCGAGACAATAGTTGTCCTTGCAAAAAAAACAAATTGTTTGTATCCATTATATGGAGATGTTTGTAAGTGTTGTTAGAATACATAAAATTAAAAAACCAAGTATATTAATGATAAAATTTCATTCATTTAATCAAAGAATAATGTGAACATAGGGAGTGGATAAGTAAAATAAAAGAAAAGAACATTAGAGATGTCCATTACCTCTAAATCGCGTAACTTCTTTTGATTTGAAACAAATGGATTTATTTAATTTCTTTATGTCCAAGTTAGGGATGTTGGGAAGAAAGGGGGGATGTTGAGAGCTTATTTTACTAGATGTTGGGTGAGCTAAGGGGCTTGAGTTGTGTGATTATGTTGGTAGTGGTGTTGTCCTTTTATAAGAGGAAGGACATACACTTTAGGAATGTCTTGGAATATTATTATATTATATATTCTATTTTAATTATGTATGGTCCAAATCCCATTAATTAGAAGATAAAATGATTTTGGTTCTAATACTCATTATCCAATACTCATTAAACGACACAGAAAAAGTCATTTATGACATATATAGACTTATCCTAATCATTTTACAAATATAATATTTTTATGAGTTTGATATCATTTAATAAAATATTTTATATTTTAAGATATTAATTATGTCATTTATGGAAACTATTTATAATTGAATTTTACTAAAAAATTCATTAGAACTTGATTCCTTAGAAAAAACAATTAAATAAATAATAACATTTCATATTAACCTATAGAATTCAGAGATGACCTAAATTATGTCAAATGATATTTTTTTTAATATTTATAACATCATTTATTTCATTCATTTACTGAAGAAGTAATCATTACCTAATCACTGCATCATAAAAAAATTATTTATTAAATTTTTAAAAAATATAAATAAAAAACCATGAAGTTGGACATTTTTTTATATTTCTATTTACTATTACAGTCAATGTGATCTATTATATAACCGCATATTAAAATTGTTTTTGTAATGAATACAAGTTTATGTTATATTTCTCTTTACTTTAAATTAATTCTTATAAAAAGTTATTTTCTCCCCCAAGTGGCTCAATGAGATCTATAAATATACAAAAGAATGGAAATGGTTGAAAATAACTAATCTAACAGGATTAACAAATGTGGTATTGTATTTTAATATTATTATAATATTATTTTTATCGTTATTTACTTGATTTACCCATAAACTATGGTAAATAAAATAATTACTGAAGATTCTGTTCATACTGTCCAAAAACAAAAGGTAAATTTTTAAAAACTTAAGACCTTATGATTTCAAATATGAAATAAATTTTTTCAAATTCAATTCATAGAATTGAAAGAAATTAATTTAAAATTAAATTTTATTATCAATACCAGAATGAGGGTTTTTATGACATAATAACTATCAAAATATTGACATGTGGTTATGTACAATTTCAATGGAAAACCACTTCAAATGACCAAAATTGGAATAAATGATAAAAACATAATCCAATTACACATTAGATATATTTAAAATAACATTCTATCTATATAAAAAAATTATATGAGACGGATGTTTTGAATATAAATTCAGTATGTTTCACTATTCATTAAAAAATCAACTTCTTTAGAAAATTACCAAAGACTCATCTAATATACATTTTTATTATCCACATCTTACTAAGAAGATTATTATTTCTAATAGAATATATAAATGTGAAAAAACTATATCTAAAACGGTTCTCCATCACAATGTGGTAAAATTTTCTTTTAAAAAATATTAGTGTATTTTATTCTTAAAATTGGATACATTCTCATTTAGAGCCTATAATACTTATTAGATTATTTTATGAAAATTAAAAAACTTACATAATCATATTTTTGTTAGTTCTATTTATTATAACCTATACAATTGCTAAGAATTTAATATCAATTAAATAATAATACTATTATTGATTTATTTTTCAGTATAACTCAATGATGTGTGCAACATATGATTTCAGAGAATCCCATTTTTTCATGTCGTGTATGCTATCAGAAAAAGTTTCATATTTAATGTAAAATTAATATATTATACATAAATATAAATATATATTATAAGTATGATTTTATAATTACCTAGAATGAAAAATACTATATTTTTAAAAGTAATAGTGTGACATTTATCCTTTTTGTTTATTTAAATTATAATATTTGAAACATTCATTGAAAAATGTCACTTAACCAATTAATTTTTTAGAATAAGGTGATAAATTTTTATAAAAATCATCCAATAATATGTATAATGAAATGTGCTGGCTTTCTTAATTCTTTTAAACCTATGATAGTTTGTTTATACTTTTTTAACCATTATAACCCATACAAATGTGGCCTATTTAAATAATATTTATAATTACAATTAAAAATATACTTTTCATTATAAAAAATATAACCAATATAAGTTGTAGAAATTATATACCAAATAACTGACAAATCTTAATGAGAGACAATTTTCTAAAAATGTGACCTTTTAAATATGAATTTATTTTATACGACGTTACTATATAATATTGATTTAAATGTTACATATTAGATTAATTATATAATAAATTGGATCTATAATAATTCAATAGAAAACTAAAAATATTATGTGGAATTACCATTGAAAATAAACTAATGTTTTACAAAAATAAATAATTATCAATATTTAGATGAAAATATTTTTTTTGAAAAATCCCAAAAAAATAATTCTTGGTAATTTTGACTTCATGATTTAAAACATGATAACCAATTTTTCAAATAATAATTCTAGATGTTCCCAAAATAAATTAATCTATTCCCTCATGAAAATAAATATAAACTATTTTAAAGAAAAATTTCAATACATTTATGTTGATTAGGAACAACATTTATATTTCATCAATATATCTATCATATTCTTACCCACCAATTTTATAGCTATGTTATAATTTTTACATTTAAATGATAATACTACATGGTTTTAGTAGGAACCTTATTTAAGTTGAAATATACACTTTCAAACATAGTTGTATATTTTAAAATATGTTTTTTGTTTTATATCTAGTAATAATTTCTAAAAAAATAGTCCATGGAATATAATACATTATTATTGAACAACTTTTTTCTTATTCAGGAACAAAAAAGAACCATTTAAAACCCTTATTATCGTATATGAAATATAAATGAAAATTATATTTTTTTATATAATTATTTTTTAAATTAAATATCTAATCATCAATGCCTATGGAGATGAAAATTATTTATATTTAATATAAGAACCCTATACTTCAGTGTAAATATGGTTATCCAAAAATACTTTTTGTTAATCATTTTATTATTTTTTTAACTTAATATCCATATTTATTTATGATAACTATCTATAATCTCCTTCCATCCTATCATAAATTTCATTTATTATCAATAAGAAACAGTTGTTTTATAATACATTGATTAAAACTTTCACTAATATCAGGTATTATATTTCATAATAAATTATGGAAAATATCTCCATCAATATTTTTTTCTTCAAGGATAGATCCCAATATAAAATGCATATTGGTTACAATATTATACGATATTATGAATTTCATATGAGTATCACGTTCTAATGGTGTTCACTAAGTAATTTAGCTAAATAAAATACAATTAAAATAATTTGGACGTAATTTATATTTTAATATTATTTGCGTTATTAAATCCTATTCATTCAAGACAATAAAATTTAAACAAAAAAATTGTAATTATTTCATAATTATAATTCTATGATTAATATATCCCATAAAACACCCATGAAACAATTTCATAAGACCTAAAATATGAAACACTGTTTTTTATTGTATGTCTACTTGTGGATCGATTCAATTATAAAAATGGAGAAACTATTAATTCAATAAAAATTCAATCAATAATATGTAAATAAAAATAGTCTCATGTTTTATCAAATTTAATTCATTGAATTATATATAAGAGACAATAATAAAAATATAATAATATAAATATTATAAAAACATAGACTATTTTACATATGTACATTTATAAAGGTTTACCAAACCTAGTTTTTGTTTGTTTTTGTAGTCTTGGTGCGTATGTGATGAGTTTCTTCTTGGATTTGAACATGGGGTTGGTGTGGAAGATGGGATATAGGCTATTGAAATTAAAAATAGTGTGATGATCATTCCATGAATGGTAGCAGTAACCCCAGGATGAGTGAATATGATTATTTTTCTTAGTCTATAGATGGTCAACCCATGAGTACTAAATACCATGTTTGGTTGTTTTTGGGATCCATCATTAAGGGAAAATACTATTTTGGTGTGTCACATTAATTTAATGGGTTCTGCAATATGAAAATGTGCCATAGGAATTGAACAAACATTTCCATGCCATTTTGAATTTTGGGATTAAAATAGGATTTTTGTGACTGAGATTGTCACGACTTGGTGGTAACACTTTCATTTCAGTTGGAAAAAACATTTGTATTACCTCATTAGGTCTTATGTATATTAATTTTACATTTTTCATAATGGGTTTTACAAGATTATGTATATTATTATCGACATGATTTCGGGTTCCATATATCGGTACATATCATCACAGAACAAGAAAGTCTATGATATAATGACTTATTTTGTCCGATTTAGTGGTAAAAACTCAGAGTGATGTTATATATCTTGTAAAGGGGATTCCACTACATATGGTAAGGAGAATGGGATACCACCGAGATAAATAAAGTCACATCCTCATAACATTTTAAATATTTCTTATGTAAATCAATTAAATAAATATTTTGTATCAATCAATATATGAATGGAATTTTCATGTCCAATACTAGGACATCACACCTATATACATCTCCCTTTCACCAATATCATTTCTCCTCCCAAGGGATATTAGAATCAATTATCACAGGATTATAGTTCTTTTTAATACAATTTATTAGTTGACATTGTTGTACCTCTCGTTCCCCTCATTGTTTGATTTTCATGATCACAATCACCTTATTATTTGTCTAATATTGTTTGAAGTGTTTTTGAATGATAGGCACAAGGTTGCAAAAGGATTGGCCCAAGAAAGCTGGCAAAAATGGACTGAATTACAGTCCACCGGCCAACCGGTGTGATAGCACCGGCCAGCCGGAGGACCTGGAAGAGGCATTGCCCACTGCCAGGATCCACCGGTCAGCCGGTGGCTCTGTCACCGGCCAGCCGGTGGCACCCAGATGAATAGTGTGAGCTACTGTCTCCCCACCGGCCAGCCGGTGGCTCCTCCACCGGTCAGCCGGTGGAGCCTGGACCAAAATTCTTCTCCTCTGCCAAGGCACCGGCCAGCCGGTGGGGCTGTACCGGCCAGCCGGTAGCCCAGTCAAACTAGCAGTTGGCTTTGACCAGTCAACCCTCTTTTGGCCTCCAACGGCTCCGAAGACCTCTCCAACGGCTCCGAAGACTCCCCAAGGGTTCCATGCCTATAAATAAAGGCTGAGCAAGCCCCGGACACCTACCGGAACAAAAACCAAGCCCAAGGACACTTTGTTGATCATTGGGCAATCCTCCGGCAAGCCACCTCAAGGAACCCCAAGTGCTCCATCCAATTCCACATCCAAGAGCACCACCAAAGAAGCTTGGAAGCGGCCTTCAAACTCTCCTATCAATCAAAGGCGCCCAAGGGTTCTCCAATTACGGGTTTTATTGTATTTATCTTTTTGAGCTTTCAAATTGGGTTTGTGCCTACAAACCCCAACTCCTTTTCTATTCCTCTCTCTTTTGGATTTCACACCACCTCTAAGGTGTGAAGAGGTTTTCAAGCTTTCCTTTAAATAGCTTGAGACATAGGTGAGATATCCTTCACCAGTAAGAAGGATAGTGGGTTCTTGCTAAACCATTAAAAGCAAGTGGGTTCTTGCTCAACCATCAAAAGCAAGCTGTAATAGGTCCTAGTGCTACCTCAAAGCCTAGTGGGTTTCTTGCTAAAACCATTGAAAAGCAAGCGGTAGGAATCTCTCAACGGTTGAGTTGGGAGCGGAGACGTAGGCCGGGTTTTGGCTGAACTCCGTTAACAATTTCTTGTGTGATTGCCTCTTTATTTCCGCTGCACCTTTAACTTTGATTTTAATTTGTTAATCATTTTTTATAAGGCAATTCACCCCCCCTCTTGCCATCCTTCCCGTTTTTCTCCGTCCAACAATTGGTATCAGAGCGAGTATTTGAATAATTCCCTAACCGGTTTCAAATTAAAGATCCTTTTTGATGGCTTCTACCGCTTCAACCTCTTACGCCCCCGAAGGCTTTTCTTTGGATCGTGCTCCATTCTTTGATGGAACCGATTATAGTTTTTTGGAAAACCCGCATGACCACATTTCTTAAAAGTATTGGCTATCCTATTTTTCGAATTGTTATGCATGGTTTTACACTCACTTCCTCCAATGAGTCTATGTGGACCACCATAGATATTAAGAATTTCGAGCTTGATGGCAAAGCCATGAATGCTCTACATTGTGGGCTAGACCGAAATGTATTTAATTGTATTTCTACTTGCTCTACTTCTTACGATCTTTGGAAATTTTTAGAACTAACCTATGAAGGTACTAGCGAGGCTCCAAAGCAAGAATCCGATCAAAAGAAAGAACCCGATGCAAAATCAGTACCCGCTTGCCCACTTCACAAGAAAAGGGCCAAGAAGAAGAAAAAGAAGAAGGCTTCAAAGGCAACATGGAGTGATAGCTCCTCCTTCTCCTCCTTCTCCTCGAGCGACCAAGGTACAAAATTCCTAATGGCAAAACATGAGGTATCATCTTCCGACTCTTCTTCCTCATCATCCTCTAGTTCTTCAAATTCTTTTAATCATTTGTCTTATGAAGAACTCCAACATGTTAGAGACCAACTTGAAAATGGTTTTCATGAACTTTCTTCTAAATTCATTGCTTTGAAAAAGAATTTCAAAAAGCTTTCCTCCGAAAAAGACCAACTTCTCAAAGAGAAGGAGGAACTCTCCCTAAAAATCCAAAATTTCCCAAATGTTGATTCTTTGGAATCAACCATCAAGGACCTTAGAGAATCCCTAGCCAAATTCACCCAAGGGGAACAAAATCTTTCAAAATTGCTTGGTTCCCAACGAATTTCAAGAACCACCCAAGGGCTAGGCTACACCAATATAGCTTCCTCCTCCCATGCACCCACTGTTTTTGTAAGGGGGAGCTCTAGTTATAAATTTTGTAATTATTGCAAAAAATCCGGGCACCTCATTTATGAGTGTGATTGCAAAAATGCCCGGTACGGTCAACCCAAATCTATTTTTTATTAGGACGAATTTTATAGGAGAAGACCCGCCATGAAACAAATTTGGATTGAAAAATCCCTTTTGGCAAGTCTCTCCGGGCCAAAAATAGTTTCCAATCCCCGGTGACTTATTGTTTTTATTTAGGGGGAGTATTTTCAAAACCTTGTCTTAGATTCAAAACATTCAATTCATTTTTTGGTTCAAAATTTTCATTTCAATTTTGATTCAAAACTTTCAATTCAAACTGTTATTCAAATTTTTCAATTTAATTTTCAAAAATTCCAATTGATTTAAAAATCTTGATTTTCAATTTTCCCTCAATCAAGTTTTATGCCCCACGCTATTTTGATAATCACAAAGGGGGAGAAATTTCTTGATTGATTGGGGGATAATCTTTTCTATCATGCTTTGATTTATTTTCAAATTATCCTTTACGAATGTCTTTAATTTCAAGTATTTTACTTTGATTGTTTTGGTGATTGTGATCATCAAAATAGGGGGAGATTGTTGTACCTCTCGTTCCCCTCATTGTTTGATTTTCATGATCACAATCACCTTATTATTTGTCTAATATTGTTTGAAGTGTTTTTGAATGATAGGCACAAGGTTGCCAAAGGATTGGCCCAAGAAAGATGGCAAAAATGGACTGAATTGCAGTCCACTGGCCAACCGGTGTGATAGCACCGGCCGGCCGGTGGACCTGGCAGAGGCATTGCCCACTGCCAGGTTCCACCGGTCAGCCGGTGGCTCTGTCACCGGCCAGCCGGTGGCACCCAGATGAATAGTGTGAGCTACTGTCTCCCCACCGGCCAGCCGGTGGCTCCTCCACCGGTCAGCCGGTGGAGCCTGGACCAAAATTCTTCTCCTCTGCCAAGGCACCGGCCAGCCGGTGGGGCTGTACCGGCCAGCAGGTAGCCCAGTCAAACTAGTCGTTGGCTTTGACCAGTCAACCCTTTTTTGGCCTCCAACGGCTCCGAAGACCTCTCCAACGGCTCCGAAGACTCCCCAAGGGTTCCATGCCTATAAATAAAGGCTGAGCAAGCCCCGGACACCTACCAGAACAAAAACCAAGCCCAAGGACACTTTGTTGATCATTCGGCAATCCTCCGGCGAGCCACCTCAAGGAACCCCAAGTGCTCCATCCAATTCCACATCAAAGAGCACCACCAAAGAAGCTTGGAAGCGGCCTTCAAACTCTCCTATCAATCAAAGGCGCCCAAGGATTCTCCAATTACGGGTTTTATTGTATTTATCTTTTTGAGCTTTCAAATTGGGTTTGTGCCTACAAACCCCAACTCCTTTTCTATTCCTCTCTCTTTTGGGTTTCACACAACCTCTAAGGTGTGAAGAGGTTGTCAAGCTTTCCTTTAAATAGCTTGAGACATAGGTGAGCTATCCTTCACCTGTAAGAAGGATAGTGGGTTCTTGCTAAACCATTAAAAGCAAGTGGGTTCTTGCTCAACCATCAAAATCAAGCTGTAATAGGTCCTAGTGCTACCTCAAAGCCTAGTGGGTTTCTTGCTAAAACCATTGAAAAGAAAGCGGTAGGAATCTCTCAACGGTTGATTTGGGAGCGGAGACGTAGGCCGGGTTTTGGCTGAACTCCGTTAACAATTTCTTGTGTGATTGCCTCTTTATTTCCGCTGCACCTTTAACTTTGATTTTAATTTGTTAATCATTTTTTAAAAGGCAATTCACCCCCCCTCTTGCCATCCTTCCCGTTTTTCTCCGTCCAACAGACATATGTTTACAACTACTGCTTGATTCATCCATTGTTATTATTATCAATCAAGTATCAAATTTCCATTATGGTCATATGTTACTCATATAATGTATTCCATAAGAATCATTTAACACTATATACCGATCTCAAATAAGTGGATAATATTTTATTGTTATATTTCATTAACTATAATGAAGTTGGTTATTTACATATATATGATGGAAATATATAAAAACCACATTACCCATATATGATTATAAATTTGATATATCACGAATAAATATATCTATATCTATCTGATGTATGAATGGTCTATATACAGTGTCTCCATGGACCCAATGATGAATGTTTTTTTATTTTTTTTATAAACTCAAATACATTGGATATCATAAATTTGAATACACCTTATTTGAGTAAAATAGTTTATGGGAACTAATAATATTATAATAGTTATTTGTAATCTCACAACCTTAATCCCATTTTTTATACAAAATAAACAATCATTGTCATATGATATGATAATATCAAAATCTCCATGATTTACATTTGATTGGTGTAGTTACTTCGGAACACTAGAGATTTGATATGCCAATGGATCAAGAATAGTTTTGTAGTTTATAGTATTCTTTTTATAATTTTGGGATCATTATAAAATATATCCATGAAGGGTCAAGATATTTTTTAGATTCTTAATATTTCACCTATAAAATTCATTATGACATTTCTTGGAATAAATAATTTTTATTGAAATATAGTACTGAAAGATGTTTAATCATCATTTTTTATTGATAATTATCATTCATTTCTATTTTAGTATTGATGATATAATGTAGTCATAAATTCTCCCATGATATTATTATACCACACCATAATTTTGAATCAATTTCCATAAATAGAGGAAAACATTAGGCATTAAAAAACAGTAATTATTTTTTATAGAGTTAAATTATATGGGGACGTTATAATGCTGTATCGTAACCTACTTTATTAGGAATAAATTTATCTTTTTTAGGGTATATATGAGATATGATATTTTTGGATCTTTGATTTGATATTTTGTTTGGGTTTAGATATCCCAATTTTGTGGCATCTCTTATTTACTATGGATGTTACTCTTATTAATGGTTATATATTCTTAAATTGAACTAAATTACAATGTGTGATACACATTTTTTTAATTTTTTAATTTGTGATATTTTACTATTTTAAGGAAATGAGTGGATATTGTGATTTATGGTAATATGTTTGTCATGTAAAATTAACTTTCCATTACCATTCTTTATATTTATTAGTTTACATGGATATGCTATAAGAATGTGTTATAAACTTTTTCAACAACAAAAATATAATATTTTATGAAAATATATGATGGTTAAATTATTTGTAAAAAAATATTTTAATGGTTTTATAATTTTTATCAATGGATAATTATACTCACACCACCATTTTAATGATTAATTAAAATTAAAATCGACATATTTAAAGTTTTTTCCAATAAAAATATTAATTGACATTTCATTTTAGTTAGAATCAAGGATAACCATGTAAAAATAGACAACTATAAATAAAATGAATTTTGTCCCATATTAATTTGATGATGACCCCAATTATAAGTATATGTTATTGTATAGAATGATATTGAGTTTCTATATGATTATGATTTTTTTTTGATTATGAGATTTTATTCATTTTGTTTATTTTATTAAACTATGAAAAAAATAATTATATTTGAAATTTAGTTTGATTTGTGTGTTTCCAATCACTACTGGAAAAGTAGGCTATACCAATGGTTTATAACCGTTGCTATAGGCTGGAAAACCGTTGGTATAGGGTATACCAAAGGTTTTCCAAACCGTTGGCCAGTAAGGCATGGGGAAAGCCCTTTACCAATGGTTTCATTTAAACCGTTGGTATAGGTTCTGAGAAATCTGGAAAACAATTTACCAATGGTTCAGAACCGTTGGTATAAGTTTTTCCAGATTAAAAAGCTTTACCAACGGTTGTAAACCATTGGTATAAGTTTTTCCAAATTTCTGGAAAAAGCTTTACCAACGGTTCAGAACTGTTGGTAAATTGTTTCCCAAAACTGCTGCACCGCAGCACCCAGAAGCCCCCCTAAAAGCTACACCTGCATAAAAAAACAGTGCACAACAGCCCTCAGTATACCCTCCACTATACACCTGCATAAAAAATATCAGAAAAGCCACATAAAAACTTGGAACAGTATAAAAAACACCTAAAATAGCCCAAAAAACACATAACAACAATAATCTGGGGGTAATTCACCTCACCCATCAAATTCTAATAGGCAGAATAGTTTGATAAATATCTATTAGAGTTGAATAAGACAATCAAATTGACTCAAATCCCATTTTTTTGTGATACTAGGTTTGGGTATGTAATGATTTGTGGTGAATTTTGCATTGAACGTGAATTGTTTATAATATATGGTGAAAAGATATTTCCTTAGGAGTCTCGTCACTTATGACCCCATGAGTGAAACTACCAAACACATGAAAAAGAGTCGTTGAAGAGTGTAAATTTCAGTTGTATTCACTTAAAATAATTTCCGTTCGAAATAAAAGAGAGACATTGAGTGGTGTTGTCCACACCACGCCTCGGATTTAGGCGGAGTTGACTCGTACACATCACAAATGACCCATGGATACATGTCCTAAAGTATCAACAGTATCCAAATGCCTTTGGTCTATTTTCTGTATGTCAGTTGTTGTTTTAACTTAAACTGTTTTCCTTTTCAAAGAAAAGTGAAACACTTTGAGTGGTGCCGGCCACACCGCACCTCGGATTGAGGCGGGGATGACTCATACACATCACAAATGACCCAAGGATCATTGTCCTAAAGTTTCAAAAGAATCCGAAAGCGTTTGGTTGGTTTTCCGTATGTCGTTTTTTTACATAAAAGCACATCAATTTTAAACAAAAGAAAGACACTTTGAGTGGTGTCGGCCATACCGCGCCTCGGATTGAGGTGGGGTTGACTCGTACACGTCACAAATGACCAATGGATACATGTCCTAAAGTATCAACAGTATCCGAATGTGTTTGGTCAGTTTTCCTTATGTGGTTTTTTTACTTAAAAGCGCATCCATTTTAAACAAAAGAAAGACACTTTGAGTGGTCCCGGCCACACCGACCCTCGGATTGAGGAGGGATTGACTCGTACACATCACATATGACCCCTGGATACATGTCCTAAAGTATAAACAGTATCTGAATGCCTTTGGTCCGTTTTTCGTATGTCAGTTGTTGTTTTAACTTAAACCGTTGTCCATTTCAAATAAAAGTGACAATCTTTGAGTGGTCCCGGACACACCGGCCATCGGATTGAGGCGAGGTTGACTCGTACACGTCACATATGACCCATGGATCTTTGTCCTAAAGTTTCAACAGAATCCGAATGCGTTTGGTCAGTTTTCCGTATGCAAGTTGTTGTTTTCATTTAAAATCCTGTCCATTTCAAATAAAAGTTAGACACTTTGAGTGGTGTCGGCCACACCGTGCCTCGGATTGAGGTGGGGTTGACTCGTACACGTCACAAATGACCCGTAAATCATTTTCTTAAAGTTTCAACAGAATCCTAAAGTGTTTGGTCGGTTTTCCGTATGTCGTTTATTTTACTAAAAAGGGCATCCATTTTAAACAAAAGAAAGACACTTTGAGTGGTACCAGCCACACCGGCCCTCGTATTGAGGACGGGTTGACTCGTACACGTCACATATGACCCATGAATCGTTGTCCTTCTGTTTCAACAGAATCTGAATGCGCTTGGTTGGTTTTCGGTATGTCAGTTTTTGTTTTAACCTAAACTGGTGTTCATTTCAAAGAATAGTTAGACATTTTGAGTAGTGCCGGTCACACTGTGCCTCGTATTGAGGCGGGGTTGACTCTTACACGTCACATATGATCCATGGATCGTTGTCCTAAAGTTTCAATAGAATCTGAATGCGTTTGGTCGGTTTTCCGTATGTTAGTTGTTATTTTAACTTAAATTGTTGTCCATTTCAAAGAAAAGTTAGACACTTTGAGTGGTGCTGGCCACACCGCGCCTCATATTGAGGCGGGGTTGACTCGTACACGTCACAAATGACCCATGGATCGTTGTCCTAAAGTTTCAACAGAATATGAATGCGTTTGTTCGGTTATCCATATGTGGTTTTTTTACTTAAAAAAGCGCATCCATTTTAAACAAAAGAAAGACACTTTGAGTGGTACCGGCCACACCGGTCCTCGGATTGAGGAGGGGTTGAATCCTACATGTCAAAAATGACCCCTGGATAAATGTTCTAAAGTATCAGCAGTATCCGAATTCCTTTGGTCTGTTTACCGTATGTTAGTTGTTGTTTTAACTTAAACAATTGTCCATTTCAAAGAAAAGTGACACACTTTGAGTGGTCCCGGCCACACCGGCCCTCGAATTGAGGAGGGGTTGACTCGTACACGTCACATATGACCCATGGATACATGTCTTAAAGTATAAACAGTATCCGAATGCCTTTGGTCCATTTTCCGTATGTCAGTTGTTGTTTTAACTTAAACTGTTGTCCATTTCAAAGAAAAGTGACACACTTTGAGTGGTCCCGACTACACCCACCCTCAGATTGAGGCGGGGTTGACTCGTACATGTCGCATATGACCCATGGATCATTGTTATAATGTTTCAACTGAATCCGAATGCGTTTGGTTGGTTTTCCGTATGTTAGTTGTTGTTTTAACTTAAACCGCTGTCCATTTCAAAGAAAAGTGACAAACATTGAGTGGTCCTGGACACACCGGCCCTAGGATTGAGGTGGGGTTGACTCGTACACGTCACAAATGACCTATGGATCGTTTTCCTATAGCTTTAACATAATCTTAATGCGTTTGGTCGGTTTTCCGTATGTCAGTTGATGTTTTAACTTAAACTGTTGTCCATGTTAAAGAAAAGTTAGACACTTTGAGTGGTGTCGGCCACACCGTGCCTTGGATTGAGGCAGGGTTGACTCATACACATCACAAATGACCTATGGATACATTTCCTAAAGTATCAACAATATCTGAGTGCGTTTGGTCAGTTTTTCGTATGTGGTTTTTTTACTTAAAAGCGCATCCATTTTAAACAAAAGAAAGACACTTTGAGTGGTCCCAGCCACATAGGCCCCCGAATTTAGGCGGGATTGACTCGTACACGTCACATATGACCCATGGATACATTCTCGAAAGTATCAACAGTATCCGAATGACTTTGTTCAGTTTTCCGTATGCCAGTTGTTGTTTTCACTTAAACAGTTATCCATTTCAAAGAAAAGTGACACACTTTGTGTGGTCCCGACCACACCCGCCCTCAGATTGAGAAGGGGTTGACTCGTACACGTCACATATGACCCATGGATACATGTCCTAAAGTATAAATAGTATCTGAATGCCTTTTCTCCATTTTCCGTATGTCAGTTGTTCTTAAACTTAAACTGTTGTCCATTTCAAAGAAAAGTGACACACTTTGAGTGGTCCCGACTACACCGGCCGTCGGATTGAGGCGGGGTTGAGTCGTACACGTCACATATGTCTCATGGATCGTTTTACTAAAGTTTCAACAGAATCCGAATGCGTTTGGTTGGTTTTCCGTATGTCAGTTGTTGTTTTAACATAAACCGTTGTCCATTTCAAAGAAAAGTGACAAACTTTGAGTGGTCTTGGCCACACCGGCACTCGGATTGAGGTGGGGTTGACTCGTACACGTCACAAATGACCAATGGATCGTTTTACTATAGTTTCAACATAATCCGAATGTGTTTGGTCGGTATTCCGTATGTCAGTTGATGTTTTAACTTAAACTGTTGTCCATGTTAAAGAAAAGTTAGACACTTTGAGTTGTGTCGGCCACACCGCACCTCGGATTGAGGCGGAGTTGACTCGTACACGGTACAAATGACCTATGGATACATGTCCTAAAGTATCAACAATATCCGAGTGCGTTTGGTCAGTTTTTCGTATGTGGTTTTTTTAGTTAAAAGCGCATCCATTTTAAACAAAAGAAAGACACTTTGAGTGGTCCCAGCCACACCGGCCCTCGGATTGAGGCGGGGTTGACTCGTACACGTCACATATGACCCATGGATACATTCCCTAAAGTATCAAAAGTATCTGAATGACTTTGGTCTGTTTTCCGTATGCCAGTTGTTGTTTTCCCTTAAAATCATGTCCATTTCAAATAAAAGTTAGACACTTTGAGTGGTGCCGGCCACACCGCTCCTCGGATTGAGGAAGGGTTGACTCCTACAAGCCATAAATGACCCATGGATACATGTCCTAAAGTATCAACAGTATCTTAATGTGTTTGGTCCGTTTTCCGTATGTTGTTTTTTTACTTAAAAGCGCATCCATTTTAAACAAAAGAAAGACACTTTGAGTGGTATTGGCCACACCGGACCTCAGATTGAGGCGGGGTTGACTCGTACACGTCACATATGACCCATGGATCGTTGTCCTATAGTTTAAATAGAATCCTAATGTGTTTGGTCTGTATTTCGTATGCCAGCTGTTAATTTCACTTAAAATCCTGTCCATTTCAAATAAATGTTAGTGGTGCCGGCCACTAATTAAAAGAAAATTTTCCATATCATCTTCCACATGCATAAACATGAAATACATGGCTAACTAAGAATGATAAGTAAAAAAAATAGAAAAATGATCATCACAGTACCACGGAATACTAACGGTCTATATAGTAGACTAATCATACAATAAGAATCAAGTGCAAAAAAACAGAATCTGAATGCAACGTCCCTATGAAGCAG
This sequence comes from Viscum album, assembly GCA_963277665.1. Lineage (NCBI taxonomy): Eukaryota > Viridiplantae > Streptophyta > Magnoliopsida > Santalales > Viscaceae > Viscum > Viscum album. The sequence goes on from OY728138.1 coordinate 792,611,293, forward strand.
AGGAAAACCCCAAAGTGGAAAACCATGTTAAAAAATAAAGAGTTATACAGAATTCAAAAATATAATGGATCAATCTGCCTCTGATCACCATCACCATCACTCCTATCACCATTAGCCTCATCCTCGCCGCCATCTCTTTCCTCGTCGTCGTCCTCATCCTCGACATCATCCTCGCCCTCGGCCCCATCCTCACCCTCGGCCCCATCCTCGCCCTCATCCACATCCTCATCCTCGCCCACTTCCTCTTCAGCATCCTCTTCATCACCAGGAACGTCATCATCTCGATCGCCACTAGAGCTGCCGCCTGGTGCATTGGATGATGCACCCATCGACGACATAAATGTCTGACAAGCCGCACTAGCCTCTAGTGGAAGTGATGAAGATAAATCTCTCATCAGTTTCATAGATTCTCTGTCTCTTGTTTGAACTTGTACTTCCAACTCTGTGACCCTTTTATCAAACTGTCTTGCATGCTCCTTGACCTGTTCCAACTCAGTGGTACTAGAATGGATACCTGGAGATGACCAATACCTCGTCGGGACTATATTCTTACCAGGTCGGCAGAGTACTCGACCAGAGTGCTCATCTCCCAAAACCTGATATAAATGATCGTGTGGCCCAAAATTGTCAATCTCCTGGGAATCAAGAGGCTCTAATGCAGCCTGTAAAAAATATTAATAGATTATTAAATTTCAAATTAGATATTAAACTTTGAAATAAACAAATTAAAATTACAATCTTCTCTTGGGTCGGTTCATTTACCGCAGTTCCATATTTTTTTCTTCTACTCGAGAAAAACAATTTTGCTCGGGGGATACGTCCTTCAATATTCATTTTGTGCTTCTGTAATGACATTGAAACAATATAAAGTGAAAGTATAATCATATATTCATTATTCAATAAATCACATAATTTAAGTACGATCCAATAAAAAGGGAAAGTCCTAAAGAAAAATTATAAACAACTATATCGTACCTGCTGCCTCTCATGATCTGACATTGTTGTGCACCCCAATGTGCGGAGGTATTTCTTTGAATCAATGTTTTTTTGTTTTTTCAGAATATTTATACATAATTATTAATAATTAATAAGATTATATTAAGGCAAAATATGAAAACTCTCATTAAAATAACTCAAATGAGATTAATACCTTAAATTTGGCAGTCGCCCAATGGGCAATCATTTGGCGATATTTCTCTATCGGGCAGTCATCCACGATAGGTAATGTCTCTGACTTCGTGCCCACTCTATCACACCAGCTAACATACAGCACATGCTTATAAGCTCTCCGAAGCTCTCTTAGCTCTTTTAAACGCGCTGATCGTGCACCTTCGCCATCAGGGAAGCTAAACCGAAGCTGAAACAAAATTGATTAGTTCATTTAAATACAAAAATATACTACATTAAATCCAATAGATTTTTTACCCATATTTGTGCCCACGCGTTATCCTTGACTTTGGGTGGTAGATGTCTCCAAGAGAGAGGGCTGACCTGAATGATATCGAAGTTTTTGGCTAGCGTCGCCAAAAAACCCCGACATTGCTACCCAGATTTCTCAATCATTTGTCCATCAACATTGTATTCTACCATCAACTGTGTCTGGAAGTTCCATACCGCATGCAAGCGAGTACGCACCCTGCCCCGCCTCCTATCTGTAGATGAATCTGTTATTAAAGAAAAATAATATCAATACAAGTTATAATAAAAATAAATTTTGGTATAAAAATTTCATAGAGTTATATAAATATACCTGTGGTAGTCGGATCAATGGGTGCAGAGGCTGAAGGAATATCCTGTACAGGTAGAGTGTCCCTCAGTGTATGCTCCTCAGCCACATACTGTGTCGCAGCAGGATTCGAAGACGGTGGAATATAATAACCTGGAGATAATGAACCAGAATCAAAAGATGATGGCATCGACGTCTGGCCAGCTGGTAGTGTAATCATCGGAGGTCTAAATATCTCATATGTCCCTGATGACACACCAGGATCAAAATAGGGTGTAGAAGATACGTCTGTGGTAGTGGATCGTCTAACTCTCACCCCAAGAGCCCTTGTACCACCAACCTCTCTACTGGGAGAAATATCAGGCTCCTCGTCAGATATCTGTCGTCTAGTGCGTGGATCCAGAAAAAAAGTTTGATAGAAAAGTAAACACATGATATTATAAGTTATTGAAATATTTATATTTGAAATAAAATACTCACAATATGGATGAGTGGAGGAACACCCATCTGTACCATGCGACGATTATTATCTGTCATCTTTGTCCACCGCCTCTCTTCAATGGGTTTCATTTCCTGCAATGAAAACAAATATGGAAGTAATTAGAAACAGATAACTAATGTGTAACCCAAAAAACAAAATATAGAAAAACCATTATGATAAAAAGAACATAATGAAACAGAAGATTTATGGTGTTATGAAGGTAAGTACTAGGATACACACTCTGAATGATGTAGGAGAAACATGTAGGTGAGAACACGACTGTATGATTCTATATATTTCCCACCACAACTTTGGGTTCACAATCAACTCTAACAATTTAGCTGTTGGGGTCATCATAAGTAATAAATGGATTGCTTCCAATTGGAGTAGGGATAATGTCAACTTCATCATCACCATCATCAAAAACATGTCTGGGATTTACTTCAATAATTACACCGAATTTAGGATGACGATGATCTTTGACATAAAAAACTCGTTTCACCATTGATGCCAATACATAGGGTTCATCGGTGGCAAGAGTGCGAGTCATGTCAATAACTAGAAATCCACAATCATCAATAAAGGTTCCTTGCCTCGTCATTGAATCAAACCATTGACATTTCATAATCGTGACTCGACCATGTGAGTAATAATCGAAAATTATTATTTTCTCCACGACACCATAATAAGCATCATTTTCAGAACGAGGTCTAGTGTCTGATGAACTGGCATAACAGTCTATTGTGGCAGTTATCATAACACCATTATGCTGTGTTCTCATGTTTCTTGCTCGTTCAGTGATAACAAATTTGTATCCATTGATCACAAGTGATTTACAAGCACGAACCATGGTATTAGGACCAAAAGCCAAAACTCTTATTTCCTCAGAAACATAGTCTGTAGGCAAAATCGATACCGGAAATATAAAAAAATAGTAAACTTAATTAAATATTATTTTTATTTAGTTATTATAGAAATATTTTTACCTTCAATTTCAAACAAGCAGAAAACGCTTTGCTATGCAATGTCTCCTTCTTTCTCAAAGATAAAGAACGATACTTTATATATATGAATTATTTATGTTCCCTATAGATAAAAATAATAATATTTTAACAAATATTTAAAATTACAAGAGATAATATTAGAGTTACATGTACAATTAACTTACTTTATATACTCATCGAACAAATCAAAATTGAACAACATTGTGCGATGTGCCATCTCTCGCTCTTCAAGGCTTAATGTTATCAATGTATATGACCCAGGAATTCCTCCTGTCTGAAGAAGTGATGGAAAACTGGGTTCAATTTGCCCATACTGTTCTTATTCATTTCTCAATGGTCTGTTTATTCTTGTAGTATGATCAGACAAATACATTGAGCAGAAATCCATAAAATCTTGAGCCAAGTAACCGTTCACAATAGAACCTTCGGGATAATTCTTGTTCCGAACATATGATTTCAATGTGCACATGTTTCTTTCAGTTGGATACATCCAACGGAAAGCAAAGGGTCCTCCAAGAAGTATTTCGGTCAGAAGATGGACAGTCAGATGCAACATGCATGTAAAAAATGATGGGGGGAATATTTTCTCTAACTCACACAAAATTAATGGTGTCTTTTCCAACTGTTATTGCACGAGGGATTTGGACAACCTCTTAGCACAAAGATCTCTAAACAAATAGCACAACCGAATAACTGCGACTCTAACATTATTGGACAAGAGATGACAGATTGCTATTGGAATCAACTCATGCAAAAGGACGTGATAATCATGAGTCTTCAAAGATTTCAACTTCAACTCTTTTCTGTTGACCCATTTTGATATATTGCTTGAATAGCCATCAGGAACATTAATAGTTTCTAGCACTTCCAGAAATTGATTTTTTTCAGCATGAGTTATCACATAAGAAGCACATGGAACTTTCCATTTATTTTCACTGATACAGACATGATGCAATTCTGGTCTGATCCCCCCATCTACCAAGTCGCGCCGAGATCGTAAATCATCTTTTGTCTTCCCCTTGACATTTAGAAGAATCGAAAGCAACATTTCACATATATTTTTTTCAATTTGAATTACGTCTAAGCAATTACATAACAAGTTGGATGACCAATATGACAACTCAAAGAATATACTCTTCTTCTTCCAATTGTAACAGGTATCATTGGAAACATTTTTCCTCTTTCAAGATTTCATTACACTCTTACCAAATGAATAACTGAAATCTTTCAATTCATTAAGCACATGGGTTCCAGACATACGCTGAGGTGGATCGTTATTCTCCATGGTATTGTCAAATATTCGACGATTGTTTCTATATGGATGGTTCATTGGCAAGAATCGTCGATGTCCCATAAAACTAAAACTACGACGATATTTTAGTCTTCTCGATTGAGTATTCTTCATACAAACAATACATGAAAATTTTCATTTTTTGCTCCATCCAGACATCATTGCATAAGTAGGAAAATCATTGATAGTGCACATAAGTGTAGCACGCATCTGAAATATGTCTTTCGAACATGCATCGTATGTGGGCACACCCACATCCCAAAGAAGTTTCAACTCTTTTATTAAAGGTTGCATGTATACATCTATATCATTTCCAGGATCAGAAGGGCCAGATATCAGTATACTCAAGAAAGTGTATGGCTTTTTCATACACAACCAAGGGGGAAGGTTATAAATGTGTATGAAAACCGGCCATGTGCTGTGCGAAGTAAGCATCTTCCCAAATGGATTAAAACTGTCACATGAAAGACCTAGTCTCACATTACGCACGTCGGCTGCAAATTCAGGATATTGAGCATCAAATCTCTGCCATGAAAATCCATCTGCAGGGTGAACCAACTCTTCATTATTCTTTTTTTCTCTCGGTGTCATGCCACATCATTTTTACAGATATTTCATCAGACATGAAAAGGTTCTATAATCTGGGGATCAATGGAAAGTGCCACATTACTTTTTGTGGCACACGAGATGGTGTTCCATCATCTTTTGGCTTCCATTGGGAGGTTCCGCATTTTATACAATCATTAATTTCCGCAGTTTCTTCCAAAAATAAGCTGCAATCATTCGGGCAAGCATGATTTTTTTTTGAGAATCCTTGTTCATCAACCAACTTCCATGCCATATAGTGGTTTGAGGGAATATCTGCATCATCTGGAAGTAATTCCTTAAAGAAGGTAAGAATATAATCAATTGCAATATTTGAAATCACATACATAGTTTTCCCATGAAACAATCAGATTAAAAATTCCAACTTTTTCATTTTATCACATTGCCGATATACTGGAGTCATCGCAACATCATTCAATTATTTCACCCTATCAACATCATCTTTTTCATTGGACGCATCATGTGTGCTTGTATTGAAATCTTGTTGGATGGACATCCTTTCCTTCTCATGATGTCTAATAAATGGAAACCGATCATATATCAAACTCTCCAATTCCGTCCTATCATTTGGATCATCAACATTTTGAGATTCCATTTTCTCTCCATTGTGATACCACACATAATAGTTTGTTTGGAAACCATATTTGGTTATATGATAGCTAACTGCTTCACGTCTCAACCAAGGTCTTCCAACACAATTAAAACATGGGCAGTGTATGCGACCACTATCTGAAGCCTTGTCAAATGAAAAATCTAAAAAGATGTTCAAATTATTTTGAAAATCGGTTGAAATCCGATCATTTTCGTACATCCAACTTCTATCCATTCTGTAAAAAAATCCCTATAAGTCATTTCAAAGCAATTCAATAATATTAAAGTTTAATCAAAAAAATATTTACGTAAATGACAATTGTTTACTCTATATAAAAGCATAACTGACACATTACTATATATGAGAATCATATTAAGAAATACAACAAAATACAGTGTATATAAGAAAATAAGATACAAAATTTCTAATGCCTATATTCACGGATTGACCAGTAAGATATTGGAAGTGGATCAAGGAATACATAATCCTTAAGGGTCTTGTTGGGAGTATATGAGTTTTATTATAACGACCCACACTTTACATACATTGTTAATACTTCAAAATTGAATCACTCTTATTACAACATATGACAAAACCACAAAGGACCGTATAGGTATAGTGTCTTTAGAAACTGGGGAAACATAAACAACTGGTTCATAAATCTTCTACAGTGTCTCCCATTTATTTCATCATATCTAGGGTCCCTTTTAGCGTATTCTACTTAATATCCATCTTCCTGACCTGGGGAAAAGAAAACATAAAAGGGTGAGCTCAAATGCTCAGCAAGGGCAAATAAAGGAAATAAAAAAAATCATATCATATCTTTATGAAAATCAAAACCTGCAAAAGAGATCATAATATCTTAACATGGAATAAATCATAGAAGTGAAAATGAGATCCCCATAACATAAAACTTGAAACTTTGTGGCATGCACACATAATCATGGAAAATCATTTCTTGTTAGTCATGACTCATTGCCAAGACTATCTTAGTGGACAAAGTCCCTTTCTGAACCGAGTTCACTCCTCGTTTCAGTCCTGTATCACTGAACCGAAATAACCTTCCGTTCCAGCCATGTCTATCTCATGAGATATAAAATCATTACCCAATGCATTGGAGGGAGATATAGGTCCCACCCATCTTATAATGAATCCTTTCTTATGTGTGCCACATAATCATAAAACATGCATCATCGCATAACACATGTAACAAAAATGGGATTCTTGAAACATCATGACATCATAAATCAATTCATATATGATAAAGGAATTCATAAACATAATTCCATCACAACATAGTCAAACCAATGTAAAAATATGGATAGAAACAGAACCCTTTATTATCTTAGATGGAAAATAATTTATATAAAACACTTGAATTGAATTCTTGAGGAAAATATCCTTTCTTCTTCAAAAACATTTTTCCTTTCATAACATGTCATACAACTTTAAAATAAAAGAAGTTGATTAAAAATAAAATTGAAAACTTGTAAAGGAAGATTCTTTGAAGTAATGTTTTAAAAATCCATTCATGCCGTATAAGTTAAAAAAAACATTCTTCGTACTTTTGTCGGAAAAGTCAAAAAGTACCTCGTACGGAAAAACGACAAAAGATTCCTTTCATATTCTTTACTAAAAACTCACCTAAGGGTAAAATTGGATTTAAACTATTTCAAGTGGATGGAAACAATATTACATATTGAGGGAACATGGATTTGGATGATAAAATACACCCCAGTAAATACTTACGAATAAACAATCTCGGATAAAAATGAGATTGTGATATTTCCCTTACCTTAGGTCCGATTTGCTTTGTTCGTGTCCGAAGCTCCTGTATAATGGTTTAAATAATGTTATTGACTTATTCCAGAATCATACATATTGATATGAGATCATATATGGTCATATTATTAGCTTCTTGTTAGTAATATTTCATTGTTACTTGTTACTCGGGTCTTTATAACTTTTTGTTCTTATGCGTGTTTTGTCGAATAAATTCTTATTCTTATCTTTAGGTTATAGATAATTAATTTCCAGAATGGTATTAGTGTAGTATATACCATATTCATTCATTCAATCCATTTATACAATCATTATGAAATGAAGATCATGTAGAACGAGTCGCATCACATCGTGGAGACGGTATTCCGTACGTACGCACGAGTGATGATATCGTTCCTATGATCGTGGAATTGTATTGGAGTATATATATATATTATTTCAGTATCAATATTACTTAATAATAATCATATATAGTTACTCATTACACCATTATACCCATCCTTGTAAGGTGATGGTGGAAAATAGATTACACCACGGCGTGGAGACGGTATTCCGTACGTACGCACGCGCGGTGATTTCATTTTTCCGTAGGATGGATAAAAGGTGAATTAGGGCTGTTTCATATTTATAATAACATATCAGTATGTAAGTAATACTGATGTTATTACTTTATCATGAAACAACTGAAGAAGAAGAAGTTGAAGAAGAAAGAAATTGAAAAGATCGGTAATGGATATTACCTCTTCTTTGGAACGCCTTTTTGAATCCTCCACTTAAGGAACTAATATTGGTCTTTGGAGAAGACCAGGACCTCTAGGATTATTCTAGGGAAGTGGAGAAGGGAAAATGGCAGGGGTTGGCCGAGCTTGAGTGCTCAAATTGGTGTGAGGAGGAGGGGGAGGAGGTGCCCTTTTATAAGGGAGGAGAGGGGCACCTTAGGAATATCTCAAAATATTATTTTATATTAAAGTCAAAATCGGTTTATAATGGTTCCAAAGGGTCTTATTTCGAAGATAAAGTGGGGAAGGGTCGAAATCCTATCAACCAATAGGATTTAGACAAGTTTAGGGTATTATGTTAACCTTATCAATTAGATTTAACTCTAAGTTAATTAATTTAACTTTTACCGTGTCTTTTTTTTTTCTTTCACTATATGGTTAATAAACTTTCTATAACATGCCAAACGAACCCCAAATTGTTTATTATTAATATATATATCCTTATCTAAGTCATTTGTCCGAACATTAGATTTTTATGAATAAAATAACAATTAATAATATAATATTTGATTTAAAAACTATTTTGTGTCAATTTTGACACTATTTGATATATGATTTTTGTGAAAGTCATAACAGAATTATATGTTCGAACCAAGTTGATTACATCAACACTAATATATCATAGTAACCTAGAAAATTAGTGGAATTCATAAAAAGTCTCAAATTACATTTATTTTGGTATTTATATTATCAATTTTTTTCAATATTTCATTAATAAGATAATTACTCCATCATCTTTGTGTCACAAATAAATTAAATTATTTGATGTCTAAAAATTACAAATAAAATACCATCATGTAGGAAATCTTTTTAGCTTTCTAATGAATATTTAAAATCGAATTTATCTTATGTATAACCCTATATTAAAAATGATTTACTTGTTAAACTTTGATTTTAACTATTTTAACCCTTCTTTAAATAAATTAATAATAAATGTCCTAATCTAATCCAAGTGGGCCTAAATGGTCATATTTTATTCCTAAGTTTGTTTTTGGTCGAATTACACTTGTCCAATAGTATTATGACATGTGTTAGCGTAATATTGATATCATATTTACCCTTAGTTACCCTATTTACTATTAACCGCGGTAAAAATAGTAAAAAGTTACGATTCACCAAAAAATTATTTTCATCTCATTGAACCACATTTTAGTCCTTGATATTAACCGTGTCTCTCGGATTTTTGAAATTCCATTCACAGAAGCGGTAAAATTAAGTTTTATGCAAAATTCAGTTTTTAACCTACCACTTAGTGGTTTCACTATTCATCAAAAATTGAAAGTTTTCAGAAAAATACCAAAATTTCACCCTAGGCTAATTTCGATATTCTGAGTCCAAAAATGAAGTCCATTTTGAAAAATAAAATTTATAAAATTTCAAAAAGTGGTTATTACTATTCATAACGGCTAGTTTTAATAGCATATTGTTGTTTAGTGAAACTCGGTATTGCGTACGACGCAAGCTATCGAGGAAGGTCGCGATTGCGTGTAAAGCAAGTCAAGCAAGTGTTGCGTAGAAAAAGATTCCTTTGATAATTTATATAACATAAAAGTCTCGGGTGTTACATTCTACCCCCCTTAAAAAGAATTTCGCCCTCGAAATTCGTCACTTTGTAACAAATAGATGAGGATACTTCTCCCTCATCATATCCTCAAGCTCCCATGTAGCTTCTTCAAGTTGGTGGTTCCTCCATAAAACTTTCACCAAGCGAGTGGTCTTGTTTCGTAGGACTTTTTCGCTACGATCCAGAATCTCTATCGGCTGTTCTTCATAAGAAAGATCTTGCTCCAGCGGTACAACTTCTGAGCTGAGTACATGTGAAGGATCTGGTATGTACTTTCTAAGGAGAGATACGTGGAACACATCGTGAACTTGAGAGAGATTCGGTGGAAGCGCCAATCGGTAAGCTACCTTCCCAACACGATCCAGTATTTCAAAAGGACCGATATATCTAGGGCTCAACTTCCCCTTCTTTCCAAATCTCATAACCCTCTTCCAGGGAGATATTCGTAAGAACACTTTATCGCCCACTTCAAACTCTAGGTCTTTTCTTCGGTTGTCGGCATAACTTTTCTGTCGACTTTGAGCTGCTCTTATGTGTTGTTGAATAGATCTAACCTTTTCTGCCATTTCATCAACGAGATCAGGTCCTAATAGCTTTCTTTCCCCAACTTCATCCCAGCAAGTTGGAGTCCTGCATTTCTTTCCATAGAGAGCTTCATAAGGAGCCATCTGAATACTGGAGTGAAAGCTATTATTATAAGAAAATTCCACCAAAGGTAGGTGTTGATCCCAACCTCCTTTGAAATCCATAGAGCAAGCTCTCAACATATCTTCTAGGGTTTGAATTGTTCTCTCAGACTGACCGTCTGTCTGGGGATGATAAGCAGTGCTGAAACTCAACTCTGTATCCAGAGTATGCTGAAGACTTCGCCAGAACTTCGAGGTAAATCTCGGATCTCGATCAGATATAATAGAAAGTGGTACTCCATGCAATCTTACCACTTCCTTTACATATATCCTGGCAAGCTGATCTAGAGAGAAGTCCTCTCTAATAGCAATGAAGTGTGCAGACTTTGTAAGACGATCAACTATGACCCAGATAGCATTATTGCCTTTGGATGTTTTAGGAAGTCCTGTGACAAAGTCCATAGTGATGTTTTCCCATTTCCATTCGGGTATGGGTAATGGTTGTAACATCCCCTTAGACTTCTGTCTCTCAGCTTTAACTTGTTGACAAACCAAGCATCGAGAGACATATTCAGCAACATCTCTTTTCATGCCATCCCACCAGAAGTACTCTTTCAGGTCCCTATACATCTTCGTGCTTCCAGGATGAATAGAAAATGATGAACTATGAGCCTCATCCAGCAGCTCATTCTTTAATTCGGGGATGGGAGGAACGCAAACACGATTCCTGAACTTTATTATCCCATCACAATCAAGGTTGAATTCAGGAACATTTCTCACCTTCTTTTGTAACTCGACATCTTCTTTCTGTGCCTCTTTAATCTTCACATGTATAGATAGTTGAACATTCATTTGAGAAAGATAAGATTTTTCCCCTTCCATTATAATTCCAAGATCCATCCTTTGTAAATCCATAAATATTGGATCTTTTGTGATCCTCATCATGGATAAACTAGCATGGTCTTGTCGACTTAATGCATCTGCCACCTTGTTTGCTTTCCCAGGGTGGTAATGGATTGAGCAGTCATAATCCTTAATCAGCTCCAACCATCTTCTTTGGCGCATATTCAACTCCTTTTGTGTGAAAATATACTTTAAACTTTTATGATCAGTATAAATATCACACCTTTCACCATAAAGGTAATGCCTCCAAATCATTAATGCAAAGATTACCGCAGCCAACTCCAAATCATGTGTTGGGTAATTTTGCTCATGGATTTTCAACTGTCGTGAGGCATAAGCTATCACCATATCATTTTGCATAAGAACACACCCCAATCCCTTCTTGGATGCATCACTGTAGATCACAAACCTTTCTCCACTACAAGGCAGTGTGAGCACAGGTGCACTGGATAACCTTCTTTTCAACTCCTTGAAATTCTCTTCACATTCCTCTGTCCAGACAAACTTAACTCCTTTCCGAGTCAACTTGGTGAGTGGATTAGATAATCGTGAAAAATCTTTTACAAAACGTCGATAATATCCAGCCAAACCAAGAAAACTTCGGATCTCAGTTACTGTTGTTGGTCTTGACCATCTTTCGATAACCTCTGTTTTTGCTGGATCCACAGATATCCCCTCTTTTGAGATTATATGACCCAAAAATGCAACTTTTTGAAGCCAAAATTCACACTTGGTAAATTTGGCATAAAGCTTCTCCTTTCTCAGGGTCTTCAATATAATTCTCAAGTGATCTTCATGTTCTTCCTTGCTCTTTGAATAGACAAGAATATCGTCTATAAAGACTACCACAAATTGATCAAGATAGTCTCTAAAGACTCTATTCATTAGATCCATGAAGATAGCAGGGGCATTAGTAAGACCAAATGGCATCACTATAAATTCATAGTGTCCATACCTTGTACGGAAAGCCGTCTTTGGTATATCCTCCCTTTTGACCCTTAATTGATGATACCCTGAACGAAGATCAATCTTGGAAAAGTATTGAGCTCCGCGTAGTTGGTCAAATAAGTCATCAATGCGTGGGAGAGGATATTTGTTCTTGATAGTGATCTTGTTAAGTTCTCGATAATCAATGCAGAGTCTCATTGATCCATCTTTCTTCTTAACAAATAGAACAGGTGCTCCCCAAGGTGACGCACTAGGGCGTATGAATCCCTTATCAAGATTCTCTTGGAGTTGCTTCTTCAATTCCTGCAACTCAATTGGGGCCATTCTATAAGGTGTCTTTGAAATAGGCAAAGCACCCGGTACGAGTTCTATTGAAAACTCAACTTCACGATTTGGTGGAAGACCCGGCAATTCCTCCGGAAAGACATCATCAAACTCCCGTACAATGGGCATATTCTTAATCGTGAGTTTCTCACCAACCATTTGAGATAAATAACCTTCATTTAGTGGAATCAATACCCATAAGATGGAAGAAATTTCCACTGGAAGGTTATGTTCATCCTTGCATTGATAGACGATCGTAGGTTGATCTGGAATATGAAATGTGACTTCCCTTCTTTGGCAATTGATATGAGCTCCATGTAGAGAAAGCCAATCCATGCCAAGAATCACATCAAATTCCACTAAAGGAAGGATCACAAGATTTGCAGGAAGCACTTTCCCACAAACTTCGATCGGAGAAGAATTATAAACTTCTGATGCGATTGATGTGCCATTAGGTGTTGTCACAGCTAACTCAACATCTAATTGTTGAGGTAATACGGTGATACCCTTAGAAAATTTTTCAGAAATAAAAGAGTGGGTGGATCCAGAATCAAATAAAACATTTGCTACTTTAGAGTGGATGGTAAGTGTACCTTTCACCACATCGTTATCGTACTCCACATCGCTGATAGAAATTGCATGTGACTTTCCTTTGTCTTTAGCCTTAAGAGTTTGTTGACGTCGACCATCATCATCAACCCTTGGATTTGGGCATTGATTGGCATAATGCCCCATCTCCTTGCACTTGAAACATTGAAGTGTAGTAGGTTCATTCTGTGTATCCCTTCCTTTGTTTGCATCATTAGACATCTTCTTCCCATTATCACGGCATTCAAATGCCCGATGGCCTTCCTTTCCACATTTAAAACATTTACTTGTCCCTTTAAGACAACTCCCTCCATGTTTCTTTCCACACTTTGAGCATAAGGGAAAGTTCATCTTCTTTTCCATGTGCTCTTTAGATTTTTCTTTGAATTCCATCTTCCTCTTCTTATCAAACCCATGTGACTGATGGGTTACTCCAATCTCCATCTCGACTTTGAGAGCACATCGAACGATTTCCTCGTAGCTATTGAAGTCCCTTATGGCTAACGCCCTTTGAAGACTTGGTTTTAAGCCACTAAAGAATCGATCGATCTTACTCTCAGGTTGGATAATAATACCAGAAGCGTACCTTGCAAGTCTTGTAAAATTTGCTTCATAGGTACTAACAGATTCATCATCCCTTTGCTTCAGTTCAAGGAACTCTTTCTCCATCTTTGTTCGGAGAATACGAGGGAAGTACTTATTGAAAAATAAGTTCTTGAACTCGTCCCATTCCATAGACTCAATTTCATCCCTTTGCCTCGTATTCTTAACAAGATTCCACCATTGATCTGCATCTCCTTCCAAACGATACACTACTAGGATGACTTTATCATGCTCAGAACATTGAAGAACTGAAAATATATTTTCAGTAGTACTAATCCATTGTTCAGCAACTAATGGATCAGTAGACCCGCTGAAAGATGGTGGACGCTGCCTCATGAAGGATTCAACAGAATGTTGCTCCCTTCTTTGTTCGTTTGGAAATCCGGCATGATTCATAGCTTGAGAAAGTTGTGTGAGCATGGCTACAAGATTTTGCATTCCAGCTCCCATATCGTTTGGTTGCTCAGGGGGACAATCATTGCATTGCCCATCGCATTCCGCATTAACACGGTTCCTTCGGGTTCCAGCCATTGACTAAAACCAAGAAGAATAGTGTGAGCAACACTAATTATAATAGGAAACCACATAATTCAAGAATAAAATTTTCATGCTTAAGGTCTTATCCTAGGTTATTCAAGGCCATTTCTAAAACACTAAGATTGTGTTCTATGCTTAGACTTATCCTTAGGGTTCTTACTAAGGCTTTCACATCCTAGTTTCCAAAGGTTGACTATACCTTTCCTCTGATACCAACTATAACGACCCACACTTTACATACATTGTTAATACTTCAAAATTGAATCACTCTTATTACAACATATGACAAAACCACAAAGGACCGTATAGGTATAGTGTCTTTAGAAACTGGGGAAACATAAACAACTGGTTCATAAATCTTCTACAGTGTCTCCCATTTATTTCATCATATCTAGGGTCCCTTTTATCATATTCTACTTAATATCCATCTTCCTGACCTGGGGAAAAGAAAACATAAAAGGGTGAGCTCAAATGCTCAGCAAGGGCAAATAAAGGAAATAAAAAAAATCATATCATATCTTTATGAAAATCAAAACCTGCAAAAGAGATCATAATATCTTAACATGGAATAAATCATAGAAGTGAAATTGAGATCCCCATAACATAAAACTTGAAACTTTGTGGCATGCACACATAATCATGGAAAATCATTTCTTGTTAGTCATGACTCATTGCCAAGACTATCTTAGTGGACAAAGTCCCTTTCTGAACCGAGTTCACTCCTCGTTTCAGTCCTGTATCACTGAACCGAAATAACCTTCCGTTCCAGCCATGTCTATCTCATGAGATATAAAATCATTACCCAATGCATTGGAGGGAGATATAGGTCCCACCCATCTTATAATGAATCTTTTCTTATGTGTGCCACATAATCATAAAACATGCATCATCGCATAACACATGTAACAAAAATGGGATTCTTGAAACATCATGACATCATAAATCAATTCATATATGATAAAGGAATTCATAAACATAATTCCATCACAACATAGTCAAACCAATGTAAAAATATGGATAGAAACAGAACCCTTTATTATCTTAGATGGAAAATAATTTTGATAAAACACTTGAATTGAATTCTTGAGGAAAATATCCTTTCTTCTTCAAAAACATTTTTCCTTTCATAACATGTCATACAACTTTAAAATAAAAGAAGTTGATTAAAAATAAACTTGAAAACTTGTAAAGGAAGATTCTTTGAAGTAATGTTTTAAAAATCCATTCATGCCGTATAAGTTAAAAAAAAAACAGTCTTCGTACTTTTGTCGGAAAAGTCAAAAAGTACCTCGTACGGAAAAACGACAAAAGATTCCTTTCATATTCTTTACTAAAAACTCACCTAAGGGTAAAATTGGATTTAAACTATTTCAAGTGGATGGAAACAATATTACATATTGAGGGAACATGGATGTGGATGATAAAATACACCCCAGTAAATACTTACGAATAAACAATCTCGGATAAAAATGAGATTGTGATATTTCCCTTACCTTAGGTCCGATTTGCTTTGTTCGTGTCCGAAGCTCCTGTATAATGGTTTAAATAATGTTATTGACTTATTCCAGAATCATACATATTGATATGAGATCATATATGGTCATATTATTAGCTTCTTGTTAGTAATATTTCATTGTTACTTGTTACTCGGGTCTTTATAACTTTTTGTTCTTATGCGTGTTTTGTCGAATAAATTCTTATTCTTATCTTTAGGTTATAGATAATTAATTTCCAGAATGGTATTAGTGTAGTATATACCATATTCATTCATTCAATCCATTTATACAATCATTATGAAATGAAGATCATGTAGAACGAGTCGCATCACATCGTGGAGACGGTATTCCGTACGTACGCACGAGTGATGATATCGTTCCTATGATCGTGGAATTGTATTGGAGTATATATATATATTATTTCAGTATCAATATTACTTAATAATAATCATATATAGTTACTCATTACACCATTATACCCATCCTTGTAAGGTGATGGTGGAAAATAGATTACACCACGGCGTGGAGACGGTATTCCGTACGTACGCACGCGCGGTGATTTCATTTTTCCGTAGGATGGATAAAAGGTGAATTAGGGTTGTTTCATATTTATAATAACATATCAGTATGTAAGTAATACTGATGTTATTACTTTATCATGAAACAACTGAAGAAGAAGAAGTTGAAGAAGAAAGAAATTGAAAAGATCGGTAATGGATATTACCTCTTCTTTGGAACGCCTTTTTGAATCCTCCACTTAAGGAACTAAGATTGGTCTTTGGAGAAGACCAGGACCTCTAGGATTATTCTAGGGAAGTGGAGAAGGGAAAATGGCAGGGGTTGGCCGAGCTTGAGTGCTCAAATTGGTGTGAGGAGGAGGGGGAGGAGGTGCCCTTTTATAAGGGAGGAGAGGGGCACCTTAGGAATATCTCAAAATATTATTTTATATTAAAGTCAAAATCGGTTTATAATGGTTCCAAAGGGTCTTATTTCGAAGATAAAGTGGGGAAGGGTCGAAATCCTATCAACCAATAGGATTTAGACAAGTTTAGGGTATTATTTTAACCTTATCAATTAGATTTAACTCTAAGTTAATTAATTTAACTTTTACCGTGTCTTTTTGTTTTCTTTCACTATATGGTTAATAAACTTTCTATAACATGCCAAACGAACCCCAAATTGTTTATTATTAATATATATATCCTTATCTAAGACATTTGGCCGAACCTTAGATTTTTATGAATAAAATAACAATTAATAATATAATATTTGATTTAAAAACTATTTTGTGTCAATTTTGACACTATTTGATATATGATTTTTGTGAAAGTCATAACAGAATTATATGTTCGAACCAAGTTGATTAAATCAACACTAATATATCATAGTAACCTAGAAAATTAGTGGAATTCATAAAAAGTCTCAAATTACATTTATTTTGGTATTTATATTATCAATTTTTTTCAATATTTCATTAATAAGATAATTACTGCATCATCTTTGTGTCATAAATAAATTAAATTATTTGATGTCTAAAAATTACAAATAAAATACCATCATGTAGGAAATCTTTTTAGCTTTCTAATGAATATTTACAATCGAATTTATCTTATGTATAACCCTATATTAAAAATGATTTACTTGTTAAACTTTGATTTTAACTATTTTAACCCTTCTTTAAATAAATTAATAATAAACGTCCTAATCTAATCCAAGTGGGCCTAAATGGTCATATTTTATTCCTAAGTTTGTTTTTGGTCGAATTACACTTGTCCAATAGTATTAGGACATGTGTTAGGGTAATATTGATATCATATTTACCCTTAGTTACCCTATTTACTATTAACCGCGGTAAAAATAGTAAAAAGTTACTATTCACCAAAAAATTATTTTCATCTCATTGAACCACATTTTAGTCCTTGATATTAACCGTGTCTCTTGGATTTTTGAAATTCCATTCACAGAAGCGGTAAAATTAAGTTTTATGCAAAATTCAGTTTTTAACCTACCACTTAGTGGTTTCACTATTCATCAAAAATTGAAAGTTTTCAGAAAAATACCAAAATTTCACCCTAGGCTAATTTCGATATACTGAGTCCAAAAATGAAGTCCATTTTGAAAAATAAAATTTATAAAATTTCAAAAAGTGGTTATTACTATTCATAACGGCTAGTTTTAATAGCATATTGTTGTTTAGTGAAACTCGGTATTGCGTACGACGCAAGCTATCGAGGAAGGTCGCGATTGCGTGTAAAGCAAGTCAAGCAAGTGTTGCGTAGAAAAAGATTCCTTTGATAATTTATATAACATAAAAGTCTCGGGTGTTACATTTATACTTTAACTTCTCCATGTAGATCAGGATGAGGAGTAGGATGAGGATCATGGGAGTGGCGGGACTGTCCAAGGGGGGTGTGGCGTGTCCAGGGGGTGCGGGGTGTCTAGGGGGTGGTGGGGCCGTCCGGGGGGTCGGAGGTGTCCAGGGGGTGGGGGGCTGGCTAGGGGGTCGGGGTGTCCAGGTGGGCGAGCTATCCGTGGGGGTGGTCAGGTTGTCCATGTGGGTCGGGGTGTATAGGTATATTTATATGAAAAGAATACCCCCACAATAATGATGCAGCCCTGTCATTAGTCTAAACCCCTAGAACACATAAAAGAAGCTAGTATGAACATTTACTAAAATATTTTACACCATACGATTGAAAATAAAATCTAAATATAGTTTGAGAGGATATAATGGTGTGTGTGAAAAAAATGATATTAAATCAATTTAAATGAATATGGAACAAATGAGGGTTTATAATACAGTAAGAGTACCTCAAACAATCCAAAACCACTATAGCACCACCCCCTTGGATAGCCCGCCCACCCCCCTCGACACCCCTTCTCCCTATGGACAGCCCCCCACCCCCTTGGATAGCCCGCCCACCCCCCTGGACACCCCTACCTCCAGTGGCCAGCCCACCCACCCGCCCTGGACAGCCCGCCCACCCCTCCTTGACAGCCCGAACACCCTCGTGGACAGCCCATCCACCCTTGTGGACAGCCTGCCCACCCCCGTACCCCCCTGGACACCCCGTACCCCCATGGGATAGCCCCTACCACCCTACCAAATAGCCCACAACCCCCTCCCCTACAACCCCACCACCACCCCCTAGACATACCAACCCCCTGGACACCCCACACACCCCTCCCCCGCCAGAACACCCCACCCAGACCCCCAGGACAGCACACACCCCCTGGACAGCCCCGCCCACCCCCGTGGACAGCCTTTCCCACCCTCGTGGACAGCCCCGCCCACCCCCGTGGACAACCCACCCACCCCCGTGGACACCCCCTACCCCCTAGACAGCCCAACCACCCCCGTGGATAGCCCACCCACCCCCCTCGACACCCCTTCTCCCTATGGACAGCCCCCCAGCCCCTTGGATAGCCTGCCCACCCCCTGGACATCCCTACCCCCTATGGCCAGCCCACCCACCCCCCCCCCCCCCTGGACAGGCCGCCCACCCCTCCTTGACCGCCCGACCACCCCCGTGGACAACCCTTCCACCCTTGTGGACAGCCCGCCCACCCCCGTACCCCCCTGGACACCCCGTACCCCCCAGGATAGCCCCACCCACCCTTCCAAACAGCCCACAACCCCATCCCCTACAACCCCACCACCACCACCTAGACATACCAACCCCTCTGGACACCCCACACACCCCTCCCCCCCCCCAGGACACCCCACCCAGACCCCCAGGACAGCCCAAACCACCTGGACAGCCCCGCCCACCCCCGTGGACAACCCACCCACCCCCATGGACGCCCCCTACCCCCTAGATAGCCCAACCACCCTCGTGGACAGCCCACCCACCCCCCTTGACACCCCTTCTCCCTATGGACAACCCCCCACCCCTTGGATAGCCCGCCCACCCCCCTCGACACCCCTACCCCATATGGCCAGCCCACCCACCCCCCCCTGGACAGCCCGCCCCCCCTCCTTGACAGCCCGACCACCCCCGTGGACAGCCCGTCCACCGTTGTGGACAGCCCGCCCACCCCTGTACCCCCCTGGACACCCCGTACCCCCCTGGATAGCCCCGCCCGCCCTCCCAAACAGCCCACACCCCCCTTCCCTGCAACCCCACCACCACCACCAAGACATACCACCCCACCTCGACACCCCACACACCCCTCCCCCACTAGGACACCCCACCCGGACCCCCAGGACAACCCACACCCCCTAGACAGCCCCGCTCACCCCCCGTGGACACCCTATACCCCCTAGAAAGCCCAACCACCCCCATGGACAGCCCACCCACCCCCCTCGACACCCCTTCTCCCTATGGACAGCCCCCACCCCTTGGATAGCCCGCCCCCACCCTGGACACCCCTACCCCCCGTGGCCTGCCCACCCACCCCCCCTAGACAGCCCGCCCACCCCACCTTGACAGCCCGACCACCTCCGTGGATAGCCCGTCCACCCTTGTGGACAACCCGCCCACCCCCGTACCCCCTGGACACCCCGTACCCCCCCCTGGATAGCCCCGCCCACCCTCCCAAACAGCCCACACCCCCCTCCCCTACAACCCCACCACCACCACCACCTAGACATACCACCCCTCCTGGACACCCCACACACCCCTCCCCCTCCAAGACACCCCATCCAGACCCCCAGGACAGCCCACACCCCCTAGACAGCCCCGCCCACCCCCGTGGACAGCCTTTCCCACCCCCGTGGACAGCCTCGCCCACCCCCGTGGACAACCCACCCACCCCTGTGGACACCCCTACCCCCACAATCCATTATCCAAAACATATCAAATTGGTTTGAACACATTCCATAATTCCCACAATCCATTATCCAAAACATGTAAACGTTCACGATAGCCTCCCCCAACTCTGATTTACATGTTTTGAACACTCTCCTTCCAAACATAGAATATAAAAAAATTAAAGAAGTCTTCACAAACACAAACAATATCCTATTTAGATATTAATTTCAATAATCAAGTAAACCACCAACCCCTGGAAAAAATATATTCATTAAAACAACTATAACAATATGGTTGAGATCAAATTTTACCTATTCATATGGGTGTGTACCTGTTGGGATGGGGGGTGCTGGTTTTCGGATTCGCGAGAACAGTGGAGTCGGATGGGGTTCGCGAGAGAAGCAGAGTGAATAGATTAGGGCTCTCTCCGAATGGGGAGAGGAGATCGTGATCTGGAATTTGGGGAAAACCTTTGCCAACGGTTTATAAAAACCGTTGGCAAAGGCACACATTTCCCAACAGTTCCATTGAACCGTTGGGAAAGGGTCCACCGAAATTCCCTTTGCCCACGGTTTAATTAAACCGTTGGCAAAGGCTCACTATACAAACGGTTTAAGTAAACCGTTGGTATACTACCGTTGGGAAAAGACCAAATTCCAGTAGTGAATTTTATAGGGATTCACAGTCATTGATTTCGGGTGCACTGTTAGAATTATAGGGGTGAGAATACCCAAGATACAGTTGGGATAGAGGCCCATTTAGTATAATTGAATCTAATGGATGATCACATCTACCACACCTCACAATGTGTAATGATTTATATTGATAATTAATCGTTATGTGCATAACCTAATTTTTTAAATCTATCATGGTTGTTTAGATATAACAGCGTCACCTGTTCATATTTTATATTATCACTTAATAATATATGTTCTAGGTGGAGACTATTCAAACTACCATCTATAAAATGATAATACATCTTTCATGGACGAAAATTTTAGAAAATAATCATGTTATATAGATTATCAATGAAACAGCGGGATATTGTTCTTTGAGAATAACAACACATTTTTTAGTCATGGAAGGATTTCAAGTTGTTTATATTTGATTACATTAACCAAGATAATTTCACTAAAGATATAACATTTCATTTAACAATCTAAACATAAATATTAAATAAAATTATATAGTATAAATAATATTTATTTTTATAAAATTAATACTCAAATTTGTTTGGTTAGGATCTTGTTTGGGTGACATTTTTTCAAAATGGAATTAAATATATAATGAAAATACTATTAAATTTTATCCCCCAACTATATATTACCAAGGCCTAGAAGAAGGATCTCAAAAAAGAGTAAAAAGTGAGAGTGTTTGTATGAGATAAAGGTATATGAATTCCTTTGGGGGAGGTGGAAGTGTGTCCTAGGCTATTTTTAATGTAATTAACTGATATTTCTTAAACAATGGCGTATTGTATAATTATATATATTACATGAAATATAGAGAATGGATGAACCATGAAATTTTATATTATAAATATGAATCTTATAACCCAGTCACTGATTTTTTATGTCTGTATAAGACAAATGGAATTCTGAAATGTCATTAATGTTCATAATAAATGCATATTTATTGATTCATTTTTAAAAATTACAATCTAAATTTTAGAAAACATGACATTTTTTCTTAAAAAATATAGTATCTAAAAACGGTATTTAATCTTGATTGTGGAAAAATATTTAAATTAAATTCTTAATAGTATATATATATTATTTTATCACAGGGTTATCATTTTTTGAATCATCATATCAATATTTTCGTTGAGTGATAATTTTATATTTTTGAAAAAGAATTCTACTTTAACAAATATTTGAAAATACTGATTTTTATTGAAAACTGTTATTTAATTTAAAATATTTATAAATATAATTTCTATCTTTTATAAGTTTTAAAAGGTAATCAGTTATTGTTTATTATAAATAATACCATTTTATTCTGTGTGAAAAATTGTATACTTGAATTTATTATATATTTTTATATATTTTAAATGGAATTTTTCTAAATAGAAATTTTATTTATATTTTGTGAAAATATTATAAAATTAATCTATTCCCCTCATAGTAATTTAAATTTTTATAATTTATTCTATATGTTTAATAATGTGATTCAAATATTTTTAATCAGGCCATATAATATTTTTGTTAAAATAATATATAACTAATGTATAATTATCACATGGTTAAATAGTAAATCAGATTATTCATGGTAGAAATTAAGGGATATGAACATAATTTTTCATCATAATTATTTTTGGTGTATTTTATTTTTACCCTTATAACATTGTGATTGATATATATATTTAAAAAAACATGTCCTTGAAGATGACCTATATAATACTTACTATAATGAAATATACAAAGTGTAACACTATGAGTTTAAAAACTATTATGTGTTTTGATAAGGAAAAAAGAATGTTATCAAGTAATATAAGTGTAATATTATAAAACAATTTTATTATTTTAATGATTGAATTTTGTTTTAGATTTTATCAAATATATAATTACTTAAAATGCTCATGTAATGCATCTAAAATATTAATTTTAGTAAAATAAAAATAAAAATATTTATTTTTTAATATTTAATGAAATTTAATATTAATGATTTATTGTGTTTCATTATTTTTATTGGATAATGTGAAAAATAAGTTTTCTGTTAATTATTAAATTTTCATTCCATCATTTTATTTATATAATTGTAGTAAAATTAAATAAATAGTTTCGAAACTGAAACGAATAATATTTTATCAAGAAAATATATAATAAATTTCGTAAAATAATATTAATCATGAAAGAGGAAATTTTGAAAATATATTGTATGAAATTTTATACAATTTCCAATTATTAAAAAAATAACCTTATATGGAATATTATAACCTTTTAATAGTGAAAAAAGCATCACTTAAGTTGAGGGTAGAGTTGGCTAACTAATAGGTTAATCAATAATATTTGTTCTAAAATGACCCCGAAACCTATAAATTATTTATTTCATTTGATATTATAAAATCACCATGAAATATTTCCATTTAATTTCAGGCCTCAAAGAAGAATTTGAGATATAGAATGACTAAATTATTATACAGTAGTTTTAATAAATTTAAAAAGTACGCTTAACATCAAATATAAATGGATATTCAGATATCACAACAGTTCATGACATTCGACATTATATAATGGATGTATACTAACTTAATACTCTTCTTACATATATACTTAAATTTATGATGTGATTTTATTCCCAAAACACCATCCCTGTCTCCTTAAGAGAAGATCTAAAAGTGGTGTTTCAAAGAGGAGGTGTTCATCTCAACTGAGCACATTCATTTTACATCTTATTTTCCACTTATAAGTCTTAGATATTTATCCTAAAATCATAAATTAATTATCCTAAACATAAATTTTTACATTATTATTATAAAATAACCATTATTTACCCCCTTACCTATAAAATTTGAAGTGAACATATCAATTGTTCATTTGTACTCCTAACTCTCTAAATGATGCGATAAAATTATTTTTCAAAAACCATATTTCAAATATTGTTACAATTATGACTTTAAATTCTATATCAGATTATTATTAAGTTATTATTATTATAAATTTGTAACATCACATCAACATTTTTACCTTAATATATATTCAAAAAAAGATGGTGTCGTTCATACGTATGTGTTCAATATCTCCTCAACGAAACGATATGTTTCATTTTTCATTTAGATTTTATTTGAATGGATATAAGAATAGATTTAATTAACATATAATATATTTTTGATAGTTAAAATATCTTGTAATGTTTAATTTCTATTTACATTCACTTAATTTTATCCAATGAAAAGTCAATACATTGTTCAAGAATAAGTACGACCATCCATCAACATGAATCCTCTAATTATTTTATATATATATAAATTTAATAAATGGAACTAAATATGTGTATTATATATATATATATATTATATTTGAAATATTATTATTATTTTGGAGTTAATTTAACGATGATTATATTACATGGACAGAAACAATGGAACCAAAATGTAATTGAAAGATGGAGGAGACATCAAACATGATAGCGATTTTATGAAAGAATTATTGATAAATTGGGGATAATAGTTCATAATTAAATGATACATGGTTATATATTAATTTATAATTATATAAAATAATATAAAATAAAAATATATTTATTATAATGTACTTTCAAATTCATATGAATGTTGTTGGACACATGGAAAATGATTCTCGTATCACTTTTATTTCTATAAGGCACATCCCATATTCCCCACTTTTTTGTTTTATGTAATTTTTGTTCTAATAAATAATTTATTTATTCATTATTATTATTATATTAATGAATATTTTAATACCCATATTATCTTATTTATATTATAGGTCATATGATTCATATTTTTCTAAAGGAGTAATGAATTTAAGTAAAAATATTATTGTTTATCTGAATTGTTAATGATCATGTTTTTTCTAATTTTATATTATGTTATAACCCTAAATAAAATCAGGAAATATTTAATCTTATGGTTAGTTAAATAAAATAATTTTTTTTCATTTAATTAACATACCCTAATCACTCAAGATACATAAAATTTGATTTTAATGTAAACCAAATTTATTCTTATCATTAGTTGAAAAACCATTTCTAATCCAGTTCTATGTTTTCTAAAAATGTTTGACTGATTTTTATTAATATTATTGAGTATTATATATTTATTATTTATGTTGATTAAATATAAACATTTTCTTAAAATTAATCTTTTATTATTTTTTATAACAAAAAGTATTCAGTTTTTTACCATAATGTGATATGAATGGTTTTTATCATATAGAGAACAAATTTTTTCCCAAAACCATGTCTGCTCTTATATTCAATGATTACATTACTTGTTTTTAATATTTTACAATGAAAATATTTTCCAAATATATGGGATATAATTATTTTTGTAACACCCCAAGATTTTATGAAATATATAATTTTTAATTTCATTGAGGTATTGTGTTTTAAGCTACACCAAAAGGAGCTTGCACTACACGCATCCCTGACTTGCCTTGATTTACACACAATCGCGACCCTCCACGATAGCGTGTGTTGTACGCAATATCGAGTTTCACTAAACAATGATATGTTATTAGAATATTATATAAACTAGCCGTTATGAATAGTAATATCCACTTTTTGAAATTTTATAAATTCTATCTTGCAAAATGGTCTTCATTTTTGGATTCAGAATATCGAAATTATCCTTGGGTGAATTTTTGGTATTTTTCTGAAAAATTTCAATTTTTGATGAATATTGAAAACAGTGGGTTACTATTTAAAAACTGACATTTTATTAAAATAATTATATATTTTATTTAAATTTATTTTAGGTAAAAATTGATACATAATACTTATATATGTTAAATGTAATTAATTGGAGTCATTTTATAATAATTTTAGATAAATAAAAATTTTATTGAACTTTTTCACCGTCTTTTACCCACCTCCTAGGAGAATTTGGAAATTCGCAGAAAACGTAATTTTACCACTTCTGTGAGTGGAATTTCAAAAATACGAGAGAAAAGGTTAACATCAAGGAATAAAATGTGGTTCAATGAGATGAAAATAATTTTTGGTGAACAATAACTTTTTTACTTTTATTTACCACGGTTAAAAGTAAATAGGGTAATTAAGGGTAAAAATGATATTATTATTACCCTAAAACATGTCCTAATTCTATTGGATATGTTTAATTAGACCAAAATAAACTTTAGGAATATAATATGACCATTTAGGTCTACATGGATTAGATTAGTAAATTTATTATTAATTTATTTAAAGAAGGGTAAAAATAGTTAAAATCAATGTATAATAACTAAATAATTTTTAATATCGGTATATACATATAATAAATTCGACTATAAATATTCATTATAAAGATGAGATTATTTACTATCTAATGGTATTTTATTTATAATTTTTAGACATTAAATAAAATAAGTTATTTATGACACAATGTTGATGCAATAATTACCTAAATAATGAAATATTAAAATAATTGATGTTATAAATACCCAAATAAATGTAATTTGATACTTTTTATGAATTACACTAATTTTCTGTATTAATATGACAGGTTATTATTAAATAAATTTACCTTTTTAGAAATAATAGTTCTGTTATGATTTTCACAAAAATCCATTACCAAATAGTGTCAAAATTGACATAAAATAGTTTTTAAATAAAATATTATATTATTAATTGTTATTATATTCCTAAAAATCTAATGATCAGCCAAGATACGTATATCATGTTATGGGTATCATTAAAGTACCACTTGGGGGTCTCTTGGATGTATATTGTATGTTTATTAACTATATAATATTAAAATACAATGTGATATGGTAAATGTCAATCTAATTAACTATGATTTAAAACTAAATGATATGGTTAATATAATGCCCAAAACTGTCTAAAATATATTGGTTGAGAGGATTTAGACCCATACACACCTTATAATTTAAATAAATCAATTTGGAGCTTTTAAAAACCAAATATGACTTTATTATAAAATAATATTTTATGTTTTTCTAGAGGTTCCCCTCTCATCCCTTATAAAAAGGGAACCCCTTCACTCTTCTCTTCACACCATTTTGAGCCTTGAAGCTCGGCCACAACCTGACCATTTATCTTCTCCACTTCCCTAGAATCATTCTGGAGGTTCTGGTCTACTCAAAAGATCAACTCTACTTCCTTAATATGAAGTTTAAAGGAGCTGCGTCGAAGAAGAGGTAATCTCTACTTCTGATTCTCTTAAGTTTCGCTCTTCTTCTACTTCGTATTCTTTAGTAGCCTCATTATAAAGTAATAAAATCATTATTTCATATAAATTGATATTTTATTATAAATATGAAAAAACCCTATTTCACCTTCTACCCATCCAAAATAAAACGAAATCACCACGCGTGCGTACGTACAGAATACCGTCTTCACGCCGTGGTGTAATCTATTTTCGACCACCACCTTAATTGGATGGGTATAATGGTGGAAATAAATAACTATATATGATTAGTGTAAAGTGATATTTATTATAAAATATTATACATACACTTCAATACAATTCCACGATCATGGGAATGATATCATCGCTCGTGCATACGTATGGACTACCGTCTCCACGATGCGATGAGATTAATTCTCCATGTTAACCATTCATGAATGATTATAAAGTATATATAATGAATAATAATGAAATATATGACATAATAATGATACTTTATATATATATATATATATATATATGTATTTCATTTACTTAATTCCATTCAATTCAATAAGGAAACGAAAATAGCGTTCATGCGTACGTACGACCTACCGTCTCCATAAACGGTATATTTCATTCCATTTACTGATCTATCATATATATATATATTCTTAATATATATTATATATAAATCATATTTTACATTCTGGAATTATGTAAATCAGTATATAAGTAAAAATATCAAGAACAAAAAGTCGAAACACGTATAATAAATGAAATGATTTTACCCAAAATACTGCATTAACATGGAATTTACAAAAGAACGTTTAATATAAAGTCATAAGTCAACCATATAAGATATCAAAACAATGAATATGATTCTATAATAAGTCAATGAAATTATTTAAATCATTATACATGAGGTTCAAATACATATGAAGCATATCCGACATAAGGTAAGGGATAACTATTCCAATCTCGCACTTATCTAAGATTGTTTATACATAAGTATTTACTGGGGTTATATTTTTCATCCATGTCCATAAAATGTTTTTCATAAAGTGTTTAATATTATTCCATGTATGTTTAAATTCATGTTTAACCCTCTTTGACTTTTAATTTTTGTATGGAAGGAATCTTTCTTTTGTTTACAAAACAAGGTACTTTTTGACTTTTCCGACAAAAGTATGAGGAGAATGTTTTTTTAAATGATACAACATGAATGGATTTTTAAGATTTCATACCACCTTATTTTCAAGAAGCTTAAAATACAATATGTCACGAGTATTTTCAGCAAAATCCTTTTCTTTTAAAATTTCATGGCATTTTGTGAAAAGAAAATGATTTTGAAGAAGAAAGGATATTTTCCTCAAGAATTTCTTTCAAGTGTTTTATCAAAACCATTTTCCATCTAAGAATACATTATTTCATATGTGTATATTTAAAGTATAATGTCTCTATGATTTATATGGTTTCACTTTTCTTATGATGAAATGATATCCATTGTTTTATATGTATTATGTTATGATGGGATGATGTTTATGAAACCCATTTTATTTATTGGGATTGAATGAATGATTTAGTTTAATTTTGTAGAACACGAAAGAATGATTTCATTATGATATGGGTGGGACCTATATCTCTGTCCAATGCATTGGGTAAAGATTGATATCTCATGAGATAGACATGGATGGAATGGTAAGTTAATATGGTTCAGTAATACAGGAATGGAACGAGGAGTGAACTCGATTCAGAAAGGGACTCTATCCACTAAGATATTCTTGGAAGCAATGCCTTGGATACTATGGAAATCATAACAAGTGCTGAATGGTTACCACAATTACATGTTTTATTCCCATTCTATTTTATCAATATTGATGTTACATTATGAGGCATTACTTATGTACTTCCAAGATTTATGGCTTTGCTCACGATTTTGATGTTTAAACATTATGTTCATGTTTTTAAGTTTAATTGTATATGTTTTGTTTTATTTTCTCCATGATTACCCATACTGAGAATTTGAGATCACCCTTTATATGTTTTATTTTCCCCAGTATTTCAAGAAAGGATTTAGGTAAGAAAACCAAAGGGGAATATCTATATTGGAGTTGTTGAAGATCTTTAACCAAGATTAGAAGATTATATTCTGAGTTTCCAAAGACACTAAACTATTACGATCCTTGAGTTTTGGTTTTTTTTATGTATTATGTATTCCAAAAAAGTAATGTATTTTCCATGTACGTCAAGATTTAGGTATCTAAAATTTAAAATATCATAAATTTAAATTTTAAAAGAAAATTTTTATGATAAAATTTTCAAAGAAATATTTAAACTCATTTTCCATCTAAGATGACATAAATTGATATTTTATACCACATACTCTGATTATGACTCATTGATACAATTTTTATCCATCCCATGGATGGTTTATGATTAAGATAAAAAGATTATTATGAATCATATTCTATTTTTCATAGGTTATTATATAATCATGTTTTATTGAAACCCCTTACTTGTCATATGGTATGATATGAATAACATTTAATGATCACGTGTAGCACAAATGAATCATTTTCACTAAGTGATCGGTGTCTAAGACCCATGGGTTTTTACATATTATTTCACAATTAAGTATACATTATTACATTAAATACAAACTTGGAGATCAAGAAGTCTAGTTTCATTGCGGATTAGGTATTTTAAATAACAACCTAAAATAGGAGGAACATCACCATTATTGAAAACAACCTTAAAATTATCAAATTATTTCAACATTATTAAAACATAATCAGATTAACATGGGACATAAATACAAAATGTGTAAGATATAAATAAAATTAAGGTAATAAACATAAAATAAAAATAATCATTTACTAAATATTATACAATTGGAAATTAATGTGGATTTAAATATGTTAAGAATTATAAGCATGACCATAGAGACATGATATAACATGATAACATAAAATATTCCCTAGAATACAGAAAAGATATAACCATGAACATAAAATATTGGTCATGGATAAATGAATAGAAATAGTATCAATATTTACAATGTCCAATGATGTATTAAGATCACTACAGAATCCCTTTCATTAAATATCTTGATTCTAAAACATTACCCAACTAATGGGAGTGATATGTATCTATGGGCACACTTGTTGCTTTCATTTCATGTACATTAATAAGTTATCCACATAGAACATAAAAATATGATCATATTTCATCATATTTAATTTCAAGATAAAGGATTGTTGAATAAATACATTTATTTCCTAACTAAAATGAGTATATGTCTGCAAAGGGGAATTCCCTTAAGTGGAAATATCAATGGGTTTTAAAAGAAAATATCTTTTCATGGAAAAATCATTGTGAAATTTTGACAACATAATAATAGTAATAAAAGATTCATAAAATAGTTTAAGGAGATAAAAAGGTGTATAATGAAATTTATAAATCTTATTTACTATAATTTAGAAATGGAAAGACATATACAATTTTTTTAATTTGATATAGAAGATATAAAATGTAGAATATGATTGTATATATAGTATAATTAGAGGATATGATCATTATAAGGGTGATTGCAAAAGAATGATAAGGGAATCATGATAGATTGCGACATTATGGAGGTCTCTATAAATGGGGTGGAAGATTTAGGACATTAACCGTGGTTTTCAATGAAGAGAAGGGGGTTGGGGGGTTTATATATTAGAAGTGAGTGGAGTTCTTTAATATTTTCCAAACATAGGTTTTGGAATCTATGTAATAAATTAATGAAAACCAAAAACCATTCAATTTTTTTCACCACGTATTATTAAAATTTAAGTGAAGATAATATCTTTTATAATATATTGGTATGAACTTATTATAATATTGGACTAGGATATGTATAAGTTATTTATTTTCCAAAAAAGTAAATAAAACATAAAATATATTATTGGACATAGAGGATTCATAGAATATTAATAAAATTAATTAAATAATATGAAAATATAATTATTTTTAATTTGAAATATATAATATTTCATGGAAATAAATTAAAAAATTTATGGAATAACTTTTGAGTCATTATGTTGTCATAATACACACCGTAAATTTATGAAGTATTTAATTTCTACAAGAAAATTATATTGTCTCAAAAAATTATGATCAATTATCCACAAGATAATGTTGATGTTATGATTCCATAAATAATACTTATTTTATCCAAATAAATATCTAAATATTCAAATATTAACTATTAAATTAATAAATGACATTTATTTAGATATTCTTTGTTTTTAACTATAATTGTTTTTAAACCTTTTTGAAAATTATTTTTTACATTGAAAATTAATATTATCACCTGTACGTAACAATTATTATTTAATAAAAAAATAAAAGTTCATTTATTTCATTAATTAGTTAATTCCATAAAATGAATTTCATAATTTAAATTACATATTACTCAAAAATATATGTTTTTAAATATCAAATTAATATCAAAATCATTTATAATGTACAAAAATATACTTTAAATATAGCCATTATTATATTAAAAATCCAATATACTTATTCATAATATTATTGTACAATGATAAATTCTTAAACTACATATGAAAACTACCTTTTTGTAATGTGTGATATTGTTAGTCTTTCATGGGGTGTTCTTTCATACATGTTTGGGGATCTGATCATGATGGTATTTAACATATCATGCAACCAATTTTTTTGGTGCTTTTGGTATTGGTTCTCACACTTGGTTTGGTCGACAAAAAGGATAATGATTCTATCCCATGTGCAATCTCTGATAAAATGGAATCATATGTTATGATATTATTGGTTTTCGTTATCCT
Source organism: Viscum album (assembly GCA_963277665.1). Lineage (NCBI taxonomy): Eukaryota > Viridiplantae > Streptophyta > Magnoliopsida > Santalales > Viscaceae > Viscum > Viscum album. Next base: position 792,643,549 of record OY728138.1, read on the forward strand.
ATCTATTGTTCATGTCAATTGGATTTATCAGGACCCCATTATTATACTAATATTATGACCCGTGTTCAATAACTGTTTTATCAATGGTTAGGATTCTTAATATTACATGAATTCTAATAAGACATAAGAAACCAAATAAGAGAATTTTTTATAACCACTATACAAATTAGGAAATTTATTTAATTAATAAATGTATATTTTTTATAAATGTTCAAATCATTACTATCTTCCCCCTTTAGAAATTCACTATTGAAATTTTCATTTCATTCACAAAAAAAAGATTAGTTTTATTCTATTTCATCCCCCCAATAGTTCCCACTTATCTTCTTAAAACATGTTCTTTCTCAATATCACTTCTTTCAAGTTCAATTTATTATTTCATAGAACTTTCTATCTATGATATATGATATCAACTTGATCCAACTAATATGACAAATCGATCTATAATGTTACCACTTGCGCATTAATCACATAATATCAGTTTGGTATGTAATACCTCAAGGGTGATTCATGGGACACATCATGAACATATATTGTATTGTTGAGAGTGCTAGTCTAAAGGACCCCAATATAATATGATCACAGATCTCAAAGGGGATAATTTTTCTAGGACAATTTTTTCCATTTTACCAAAATCTAATGACATTATTAAAAAGATAAATTGGAGGATTACCTTCTCGCCTATCTAAAACTATTGGAAACCTTAATGATTTTATGAATTAATATTTTTTCAACTATGAGAACTGTTTATATGTGGTTTACCAATATGGACCATATCCACCATTTACCTGACAATATTATGACCTTAAATTTTGTATTCAACAAATTTATCACATCATGTAGTTTTTCTAAACGTTTTCCCACATAGGAATTCCTTGGGGTCCTTTTCATGATTAAGTGGAATATATTGTTCTATAAGAACACATCAAAAGGAATATGATTATCTCATCCCCTTTTGATGTCAATTGGTTATGCTCTCATTATTAAAATGAGTGTAAGGATAGTATTTACAGATTGACCATCATTTTGAGGGAGATAATACATGTTGATGTTTAATTATTATATAGATCATGTGTGATATTATTATAGAGAACCATGGTAAATATTATAACTCAATGATATATAGTCTATAATGGTATTTCTTAAATCCTTGCCACTACTTTGATGTAAATCCTTGCAGGTTGATCGAGAGAGAAGTCTGCTCGAACTGCAATGATGTGATATTACGTTGTATGTCAACCCCCCACAACCTATATAGAATTTTCTCGTATATTTATTATGACGCACAATTACCATATCAATGGGTATGTTTTCCCCCCACCATGTAGGTATTTTTAATGGTATAATTTTTTAGGGGTCCTTTATTCCAGGAAAAACATTCTAGAAGACAAGACACCTTGTTGTATATTCTGTGATATCTTTATTCATACTGTGTCATAAAATGTTTTATTAGATATCTACATAAAATGTTGTGTTTCCAAGATGTATGGATAAGGTGATCTATTTTCATCACCAAAAAACTACTTTACCATTGGAATTTATTGTACACATAATTGTGACCCAAATCGTACAACTCCATATTCATTAAAATTGAATTATACAAATTTAACTTTTCTTATCTCTTAAACCTTCTTCTAAATTACTACAAAAATCACTCTATGTATACTTTATCCTATAGATAAAATACCGTTAAGAAATAGTTTGTGAAAGGATTCATGATTTTATTTCCATTGTGATTTCCATGTGAATCTCATTCAAGTAAATGATAATCATATCCTTCACAATTTTAAAAAATGATAACATTTTTTGGATACATACATTATAAGTTCCCTTATATTTATTTTTCCTTCCTATAATGGTACTGGATTATGATATCATAGTCCTAAAAAAATTCTATTCTTCTTTATTGGTTCATAATTATCTCTTTCTATGGGAATATGTACTTTTGGATGTTATCCTTCATATATATAACATACTTCTCCCCAATGAGAGAATGCCACAATAATTTCAATGAAAATATCACTAAAACAAACAAAATATCAAGTGTTTTATATTTTTTTCATGAATATTACATTCCCCTGAGGCAAATTCTTTCACATTGTCATCCTTCATTAACACACAACCTATGCCCTTCGTCAAAGAATTTTTTAATACAATAATAAATTCCCCACATGAGTATTGAATAATTAATGGAATAATTATAAGCCACTGTATAAATTTATTTAATCTTATTAACATTCATCATTCCAAAAAACATGATTCTCTTTCAGTTTTTCTTCGTTATAGTGTTAAAAAACCTGGAGAAATTTCTCACAAATTGACGACAATACCCATATAACCAAAGGATGGAAAAAAATTCTATCATCAATCATAGAATAAAAAATACATTAATTGATTATATCATTAAAGGTTCTATAGGTATCTCATTACATATAATAATATTTCCCAAAAATAGACATCCTTCATCTTGAACTAAAATTTGTTTTAATTTTCATAAATTATCTTCTTTTATACAGTTCTTAGAACAATTCTTAGAGGATATTTCTTCCACTCCTTAATATTGAATTATATTAGAAAATTATATTAAAATGAAACCATAAAATTTTCAACATAATATCTAAAGACATTCTTAGTCAAGTCTGTAAGGAATATTTGAAAATTAGTGATCTCAAAAAGTAGTACCATTAACTCATAGTGCTCATACATTGTATAGATAGTGGATATGGTGATATCCTATTTATTCTCCCTTATAATAGAATTCCTCGACCAAAGACACGCATTGGAAATATATTGGGACATAAATTACTAATCAATAAACTCATAAATACATGGATACAATACTATTTATTTATCATTATCATAGTATGATCACGACAATATATGAAAAGGTACATTGAACGATACTTATTTTTGAGGTAGATTATTGATGCATCCCATGGTGATGCACATGGGAATATAAACCCCATATCCACAAAATCTTATAGATATTTCCTGAGATCCTCATATTCCACATCAATCATGTTATGTGGAGTCTTGGATTAAATAAAAACCCTAGGTATACTCTCAATTGGAATTTGATCCTATCAAAAAAGATGATGACTAAGAAATTATAAGGGAAACAAATCAATGTATTTCCACATAATGTGAGTCTCATCAAGGATGATATTTTCCATAGACTCAATCATTTTATCCAGATACACTCTCTCCTAGGTTATAATATCCACTCTTTAGATGTTGGGGATAATTAATTTCAACCTCCTCAATCAAAGTTTTCCGAATCACAAGACGATTTTTGATATAGAGATTGATGTCGTTCATGAAGAAATTTGGGTTTTCTCTATATATAGAAAGTAATTATTTTCTAGGAATTTAATTAAGGTTTTGTAAATTGAATATAAAAATATAATATTGAATTTCACTCCAAAATTATTGATAGGGGGAATTATATTATTTAGATAATGTTTTTCCTAATTTTATGTTCTCACCAACAACTCAATAAACATGATTTGTGGTTGTTTTTGAATAGTTAAAAATAAGAATGAAATGGACATACGTGAAGATCCAGAAAAAAGAGTATTTTACTATTATACAATGGAAAATTTTATTTCATTTAAGTAAATAATTTTAATGATCAACCTCAGTGGTTGAAATGGAATAATATCCACCCTTACACCTTGGTGGCTATCTTCATTCATTGTCTACAAACATGAATGGATTAGTTAATTTCTTTGAAAATTTCAATTCATCCATCAGTTGAAACATTATAAAAAAGTATGAGGTTTTACTCGAACAATCCACTCTAAAAATAAAATAGTTGGATCTTATGTTACCAATTTCTAGCTTGGTGTCCTTCCTTCCCACATCAAATGCAAATTCTCTCCTTATTCAACAAAATACCCGCTTCTTGTTTTCTTACATTTGACAAGTGGGGGATGAGATTTATTAATACGGTTTGGTTTTTTCATCAGGAATATTAAATTAACCTCTACTTTCTTCTTCATAACCCCATTAAATCCTTTATAATTTTCGATATCAATTATGATATTAGGATTCAAGTGTATAATTTCTTTATAGAAATGAAATTATCAAATCATTAGAGATATACTTAAACTAGGTTTTATCCCCCCATATAAAAAGTAGACATTTAATTATGTGATTAATAAAAAAGAGGAGGTGTATCATGCATGCCTCGAATTTGTTTCTTGAATATGCTGATTTTTATAAATAAATTATTATTTTTGGAAAGAAAATTCGATTCCATTTTATGTTAGATAGTGTGGAGAAAAAATGTTTTGGAAATTTTTATTTGGAAATTTTTTTCCCTGTAACATCAAACTATTCCCCATGGTTTTCATTCTTTATCTGTTGTTACAACTGATGAGCTTATCCCACTGTACGATAAATACCATGTATAGACATCTCTTTCTCAAAATATTTAATTTTATAAATGATATTATCAATAGATTTAATAAATTTTTCCTAAATCAAGGGATTATATGATGCATTGAATGTAGGAGGTCTCTATCACATAATTTAATCGATAATATCTTATTCTTTCAGAAGTTTATTTGGGAGTTATGTCTGATTCATGTTTCTATTATGATCATGTGCAACATAAAGAGAATTTCAACAATGTTCTTGAATTTTTATCTCATTGGGATGGTAATATCATTTGGTTATTAATCACATTTCCATTTACATTTTTTCATTAATCATTTCCTCCTAATTCCATCCATTCAGTTGGATTCAGGGATAATACTAGGTGAAAAATCATAAAATATTAAACACATAAACAATAATCCAATAACATTAATTGGATTACTTATAAATGAAAGTTATTCCATTAATTTATAATTTTCATGGAATAAATATATTTCATCCATTATATATTTTCTATCATAGAAACTTTTGGAAACTTTTGATCCCTTAAAATGGATTATAATGAGGCTATGAAATTACAAATAATATCCCATGGGAGTGTCTAACCATGTGTGTTGTAAGGCCTATATTCCTGAACCATCTCTTAATATAGTCTGGCTCCATGAGGATCTTTTTGGTTTTACCACTACGTATGATTTTTTGTGGACAAATCCACTTATAGTATACATAAAAGATTTCATTTTCATAGAAACCACTTATTATATACATTATAAAAAAATTTATAAGTATTCTTATGATCAGTGTTATACTAAATTCATTCATTATAGTTTACTAATCATATTTACATATAATAACTATATTTTCCATTAGAAACCAGTATGGCCACTATTGTTTTTATTACAAATTAATTGATGATTAAGTACATATCAATAAACATAATAAATATGATATTATTGAAATGTATCATCTTTTGGAATTACGTACATCACATTACAACATATAATATGGTGTATATCACCATTATTTAAACGTTTTATATCATTCTCATAATATTCCATCATGCTTTAAATTGAATGGGATAAACTTGGGATATATATAAGAATGGGGTGAGGTATAAAGTTGTGTAAGGAAAAAACAAGTAATTACATGAAGACAATATTAATTATTAGAAAATAGTAATTTTTCTAGGAGGTAAATTTGGTGATAATCATAAACATTAACAAAGAGACATGATACAACATGATAACATTAAGGAAACAAAGTAATTTGGAAACAATATTAAAGATGAAATCATATCATATGTAAAGTATAACCACTATGATATCTTTACAAGATGGAAAAATTCTAACGATAGATTAAAATCACTTCTCAATTCATTTCATGACATATTAAAAGACTAAATCATTACCCAATTCATTGGAGAACTATAAAAATATAGGCACAACAATCAACTTTATATCATGTATATTCATATGTATGCCACATAGAATATTACAAATATTAATATTTTTCAACATATACAATTCCACGATAATGAATTATTGACTAAATATATTTAAACATAAAATTAAAGTTTTATATTCCTGTATAGGTCAAAACTATCGAGTGAAAAAAAATGATATTTTCAGAAACAATGATTTGCAAGGAAAACTCCCAGTAAAATTTTAGCATCATTACAGTGGTATTTAATAATTAATACAATTCTTTAATGATTGAGAATGTGGTATATAATCATTGGGAAATAAAAATATCTATTAAAGTGACATGAAAAAAATCCTAACATTAGGAGTTTGATATAAAACACGTAAAATGAAGAAGATTGTTGAATTACGAGAAGAATGAGAGGATCCTTTACTATGAAAGGGGGATCCCAAATACTTGGTAAGATATACATAAAAATTGGGGAGACCATTGGAGGATTGTAGAGATGGGAGAGAAGAGTACAAGCATGATAAAAAAATTCTGAATATTAAGAGGTTATTTGCTGGGTTTATATAGGAAAGGAGATGGGAGTTCTTTAATATTTTCCAAAAAAAAGTTTTAGACAATATAATAATTTAATCATAACCAAATTCATTAAAATGAGTTTCCCATGGTTTCATCCATAGATGAGTGGTTTTCGTTATTTTATAAGTGAAAGGTCCAAATATATTAATATATTATCATTGATGATGTGGAATTGAGTAATGTTCTTAAAGAAATAATTTTTAAAAAAAATAATATAATATTGTTTTTGGAGGATTGAAAAATGATTTATAAAATTATAAAAATAACCCAAATATAACAACATTTTAAATTATAAATATATATTTGATCTTGGATACAGTATATAGAGTTTATCACTTCTGTTTTGGGTTAATATGGCTTCACAATACACACAATATATTTATTCCATATATAATTGTAAATAGAAAATTTGACTAAATCATTAAATTATAGAAGAATAAATTTTGGATTATTTCAACATTATGTTTCGGAAAATAAATAAATATTTTACCCAAATAATATTTTAAATATTTATATCTACTATTTTAAAATTAAAATAATCATTTATTGATCATTACCATACTATTTTGATAAAATCATTTTTGAACCCTTATAAAATTTATTTTTGAATTCAGAAAATTATATTATCATATATACTCAATAAATATTATTTAATTATAATAATTCATTAAAATATAATTTATTTATCTTTTTAATTAAATATAAAAATATTAATTTCTTAATTAATCTTACTTATTAAACCATATTATAACTTTTATTATCAAATTAAACTCTCAATCTTTAATATCGAAAAATCAATATCAAGTAAATATAACCATTAATATATTAAAAATCAATATAAAATATCAAAATAAAAATTGTATATATTAGGGTCGTGAAATATATCTCATTAATACATGGAATACTCTATAAGGGTTAGTAGTGTGATGGTGATATTTTCATTATGTGGTTCTTTTTATATGGATTGGATTGTAATATAGATGAGCACGAACTTCACACATAAACACTGTCACTCATTATTTATATGAATGATACCATCATATGATTTGTCAAGGGAATTGGACAATGTTGTTATCACCCTCATAATATCTAATGAAAGTAATTTTCATGGTATGATCTTACAGATTGAGGAAATTACATCATTTTTCTATGTCTATTAGATTTATAAAAAACATATATTTATAATAATCATATGATCATGGTTCAATGAAAATATTATCATCTTTTTTATTATTAATTTTACTTTAAATGTGATATGATTAAATAAAGATAATAACTACATGATTCTTTTACAAATATAATACATAATGGAACATTTTATCTAATAAAATATAGAATTCTAATAACAATTGTTCATGTATTTAAATGGTGGAAAGAATATTATATATCTCTCTAATGAATTTGGGAATAATTGATATTTGAAGATATGGATAAGATTAAAATGTGGTGTGAACTAAGTGTAGTAAGGGACTCTATCCACTATTATTGTATTAGGAGTGAACATTAATATTATGATTATTTGGTGAGTTAATGCATTCCTCTATGATAGTGTTTTCAGTGATCCTTAACTACCATGGAAATATATTTTCTATGATATTTTGTATTCCAAAAAAATGTCCAATTACAATGATGAGTTCTCTTACATCAGGTTTTTATTCATATTTTTTTCATGTCTCTTATAAACTACTGTGTTTTATTCGATGAATCAAGATTATGATCTATAATATAGAGTGTATATTTTTTAAAAAATGTAACTATTTTGTTCTCATAACCTTATGGTCATCATTTTTTGATATATCCCATCATTAAACATTTATAAAATCTTTGGTCGTGGATTCCTATGTTTAATTATCAATAGGTTTTGAGGAAAGGTGTTATTTATTATATTTCTCATAATTGTATTAGATATTAATAACATAGTCGGAGAGAATGTGATTCAATTATGAGCAAGTATTTTATGAATCTATATTTTTCATTGAAACTACATCTATATGATTATGGAATTGATTGTACTTTTATGTAATAGATGTTCATCTAAAAATAAATAATATTAATTCATGAAATTAACGAGTCAATATACTAGGTATCAAATAATGGGTTTTTTATCATTTGGAAACTATGATGAGAAATGTTTTGTGAGACCCCTAGAGATAAGTCTTTGTATTGTAAAAGATCCCATTGTATTGTTAATGGCCATGAATGACATAGTTTAAACCTAATTTGTTATAAATTGGAAAGGATTTCTCATCTTTTGGACTACCAAAAAATTATATGTCATGATTGATTAGTATGACTATTTGTTATCACAATATACTTTTTGATGTAGTTAATGTAATTAAATAAGAGTATTCATGTTAATGATGATGGATAATTGAATTAATTGCCGAATTATAATCCCAAAAAACAAGGGGAACCGATTTTGAAACCATATGAATATGAATAGTTATGAATCCCATTATATTCTTACTAACATTAACTTGGGTGATTTTGTTAAAACACCTAAAAATTTATTGGATTATCATGGAGACTATAGAGGAAAGAATATTCATATTCCATTGGATGGTAGTGTTGGAAGAATTATTCAAGAATGTTTATCAATATATGGTGATGTTGTTATATGTTTAAAAGTGAAGATAATATTAGAAATAATCAGTGAGTATAAATGATAATTTTGATCAATGAATATAATTTCCAACTTGCGGTATAATATAGAGTTCAATTTCCTTTATTTATGGAATTTCTGAATTAATAAAGGCAATTTAAAATTCTAACGGTATTTTCATGGACTATGTAAAGGAATAATCTATGAATATATGTTAAGTGAAATAATTTAGTTTTTTCTGTATTTTGATTTAAGATTAATATTGATGAAAAACATTATATAAAATAATGATTCATCTAAGGACTGTTCCATAGTAGTTTGTATTGAATATTTGAAAACATATGCCACATGGTTGTGAAAATGATGAAAATGGATATTGTGGTAAGATGATAATGTGTAGTTGATATAAATAGTTTATTGAAATTAATTTTATAGTATTGGTGACATATAAATTAGGTAAATATTTCCTGAAAATATGATTAGGAATTTTTTTTTAAAATTTTATTATATTTTTTAATTTATTTAATATTAAAAATATTATATAATGTCATTTGAAGAACATGGATTGTGTTAATATTTTAATAATGTATTTCATCAAAATATGTTAAACTAATATTTAGGGAAATAATAAAGGTTTTATAGACATAAATTTGATCACATGGTCAATGGAATCAATACCCATTTTTTATTTTTTATGTGATTGGATTTTCATGTGAATTCATACATTTACTAGGATTATAGATTAATAAAATATTTATGATTAAATATCCATATGGGTTAGTGCATTATATTTCTTTAATCATGGTGTAATTGATATTGGATATAGATATTTTTTGGGTTTAAAATTTATTAAAAGACAGGGAAATAATTTTGATAATTTTTTAATTAATATACAGATTACAATTTAGGTTAATTTGAAAACATTACTAATGATATTTTTGGTAAAGTTCACCATATTATAATAAATATCAGGATGAATAATAACATTTTAATGATTTTAATTTCTATTTAAGAATATATTTCTATAAGGATTAGAAAAAATATTCACATAAAAGATTACTTAAAAAGAAATCACTTAATATTTTGTGGATTAAAACTGATTTATTTGAAATATGGTTTAAGGATAAAAATATTATTAATGCTTAGGATAATTTTGGTGTTATATAGGTGGATCCTTTATTGTCATGGGGGAATGTATGGTTTGAAATGTATTATTTCTTCTTTTGGTGATATCTTTCCAAGTACAAAACATTTTTGGTTTTACTTGTTTCAATGATATTTTTAGAAAATAATTGCATTAAATATTTCGATACTATAATCCATTAAATGATAATTTATGTACTTCAATAATATAAATGTTCTTAAATATTTATTTCATATAGTAAGTGATGAAGTGAAAATTTATCAAAGCCTACCATATGTGAAATTTTTTCATTATGATATGAGAAAATATCAATTATATATTTTCATTTTCTCTTTCATGATAGAAACATAATCCCTAAATATTTGAAACAATGTAATATAATTAAATGTTATAAATTTACATACATTATGATGAATCAATGATTATTTTCTCAAAAAACGAAAGTATCATGTTTTGGGGTTTTCATCTTTTCATGGACATTTCCAAGATCTCTATCTACATGTATATGGGAATTTATATTAAATTAATTTTTTATAATTTACACCTACTTGAAATATACTCATATTTAGGAATATATTTTTGTAATTTTTAGATAACATTCTTATTTATCATTCCCTTAATTCAAGATGATGTTTTATTAAAGATTTTTCCAATTACGATTTTCAATAAAATGATGTTTCAAATATCTATCCATTGATTAAAAAACAATATAAAATTTAGGGAATGAAATTTCATAATGGGGTAAAATATGGTGCCCCAAAACTTTTTAAATAACAATATGTTTGATAAAATACATGACACACAACACCAAGATTCAACATTGTAGGAAATATTATTTTTCAAATATGCCTATTATAACGAAGAAATTGAATTTTGAGGGGGGATATGAATAGGATTAACAAGATTATGAAATATATAAATGAAGGACCTAATATGTAATAAAAGTATAATTTAGAGTAAATTAGAAAAAAATAATTAATTTTAATTTATTCTTCAAAAATATGTTTCTTGAAAAATTATCTTTTTTTTATTTTTTGAGTTGATTTTATAATTAAATTCATAATTTGTTATAATATTTATTTTATAAAAATCATATCATTATTAAAATAATTTTTTAGAAGATAGATTATGCTAAAATATTTTGATTTTTTAAAAACATATTTTTAAATAAATAATAAAAATATTAGTTTTTATTAGAAAGAGTAATATCATTTAATATATTTACAATATACAATAACAAATCTTATTACTTTTAAAATTTATTTAATTAATTTTTAATGATAATAATTAAATAATCATATTTGGAATTATATTTATCATTTAATTTAGTATAAACTTGTTTTTATACTTACAAAGGGCATTTTCTAAATAGATATTTTCATCATATTTGTTGAAAATATATTAAAATAAATATATCCTCTTTAATGTATTATGTTAGATGAAATTGAATTTTGATTTAGAATGATGAGGTCGAAATTTTGTAGATATTCCTTTTTAGTTTTCACCTCGGTAATTAGTAAATTAGATTATTCATAATTAAATCAAAGTGAAATAGACATATGTTTTAATATTTATTTTCATTGGATGATTGAATTCGAACCATATAACATTACCATTGATCATTATTTTTTAAAATGAACAACTTTCAATGAGAATAACCTATAAAATATTTAAAGCCAAAAAAGCTACAAATTGTCACTCTCCTAGTTTGGAATAACATTTATGTGATCACATAGTGAAATAACCAGATTTGAAAAATATATACAAATCAATATTTCTAATAATGAAATTATTTTCATGACATAAATTTATTCATTATTTTTAGTGGTTAAAAATTTACTTTACATTCATTTCTAATTCTATTACAGTATTTATTCTATTAAAAGAAAGAAATAAATGATCTTAATAATATAAAATGTAATGAAATTATAATGATTTATAGTGTGTCAATATTTTAATGGATGAATATGACATATTTTTGTTGTTTTGAATTATTTTAATAATGGATCAGACATTTCGACCCATTATAATCCCAAAAATTTAATTTTTTATGTGTTCATGTGTAGTCCACGGTGTTTTTGGAAGATGTGAATCATTATATTGGTGAATCATTCCAGTAGTTTTCCAAATATTTATTTTTCCAATGTTATTTTGTTCTAGTGGTTTCCAATTCTAGAAGTTGATCATCCTAGATATAGCTCACTCGCGGGGACACATCTAGTAGTCACTCAACAGTGGGGACTCATCTGGGGGTGAATCACTAGTGATGAATTCCTGACAATGACTCATCTACTAGTGACCCACTGATAGTTACTCATCTGGAAGTGAATCATTGTTAATCAAATTTTTTGAAGTGTACTCACTGGTGGGGACTCACTGATGGTGACTCATCAAGTGGTTAAATTTATGAAAGTTACTTACTATTGGTGACTCATCTTGTGGTGACTCACAAGTTGTGACCCATAGGTGGTGACTCATCTGGCTGTGGCTGTGATACATTTGAATAGTTTTCCAAATTTCCAAAATATTCCAATTTTTTTATGATTGTTTGATGAAAAATGGGTTTAATTCCATATTTTAGTGGTACTGAACTATATTAATGGATATTAATCATATCATTAATATTTTTTTTTAAAATCACGAAGCTTTTAAAAATTAAAAATGTGTAGCCTTTATCAGATCATCTTTTAACATCGATTAAAAATACATCCATTCCACATATCCTAGATCTGATATTTCTAATGATGATAAGTCCTTCCCTTCATTCTTTTGTTCAGCATTCACTTTATACAAGGTATTCCATAACCTTTTTCCTATAAGAGTCCTGGAATGAGGTGTTTTGGTAGGCTTGAATCCCCCCCAGAAGTAGTCTCCTTTTATATTAACCACCTATTTTGGTAGAATGTGTTGGAAAAAAGGATTCCTTCTTTCGAGTATGTTTTTCACAATTTCAATTTATATGTATCATGTTTTATGGGTTTATTTTTATTAACACTTGTGAAAATTGGTTGAATTCTATTTAATAAAGATAACAAATTAGATATATTGAATTTAATGGGGTAAGGGAATGTCAATTATGATGTTTCAAATTTTTTTATTATATTTGATTTAATTAAATATTATTATCATATGGGTCTACTCCCTTAATAAAAACCATGTCTATTTGTTGAAATATTTTTTTTTCACAACCTGGTTTTTGAAATCATTTTTTTTTATTGAATTGTATCATCTTAAAAAATCAAACGATTTAAAATATATATATAGTTAATTAAATGATTTCCCTAGGATCTTCTGGCTTCTGCGATAACTCCCTTATATAAAAGAGATAAATTGAATAAGAACCCCTTTGTTGAATACTTAATGGGTTTTGTTGTGATATTTGATGTAATGTTTGTAATTTCTACTATTTTAATCTATAGTGATAATGTAACATGTATTAGCTAAATTGTTATATGTGTGGGGATGTGTATGGATTTTGGTTGTATAATGGGGTCGTGATGGGTGTTTTATGGTTATGAAATAGGGATGTGAAACTAGATGTGGTTGTAGAGTGATGTGGATATGGTATTTGTGTCATGGTTTTTTTATAATGTTTTGAAGTTCGTTCTGTTATATCTACCCAAGTATTAATTGTATTAATATCGTATGTTTTTAATATCAACTGTGAATGAATAATTAGAAGGTTGATGATAAGATTTTTTTTTGACTGGTTAATATTTCTATATCAATTAATTGGTTAGAAGTAAGAAATTAGATTTCATTAAAAATGAAATGGGTTTTCTAATGAATATTGATTAAATAAATTAATGATTCTATGTAAGTGGAATTTATTTATAAAAAATGGATCATAAAATTTGATTAAGGAATAAAATTTGAATTGTGTATTCTATTTTTATTGCGTTATTTTTTTATAGGTTGTATTGATCTTGTGAAGATTCTTTGAGGTATTTATTTATTATTGTAAATCCATAGTATGGGCTTCTGTTCTTTAACTCTATATGTATATACAATTTTTGTTATTGTGATTTATATATTCAAACCACCAACCTAATGCACAATTTTTTGAAATAAACATATTCACATAGGATGTTGTCTTTCCCAAACATCCTGATGGTATGATGGACGACTATCCACACACTCTTCAATGCTCCCTCTTTCAGGTGAAAATGAACCAAGTGTATTTGGGAGAGTTTTGATGTATAGTGATAGGTGTCTTCGATATGGGTAACAATGTATGGTCACATGTGAATTTGGGATTTGCTATGATGTTTGATCCTAGGGGCCTTTTGGATGAGTAGTGTTGTATGGTCTCAGGTTATTCCGAATGATTTGTGATTCATGGACCGAGTGAGTTCTGGTAGGAAGAGATATGTTGTGATTGTCTAGGTGTGTGCATGGTAGAGGTGATGTGTTGTGATGTCCTAGTATTGTGGGTGATGGATGTGATGTGATATATTAAGAAGTGGAGGGAGATCAATTGTGTTTTCAATTGGAATGTGAGAGAAACTATTCATTCGAAAATAGGTACATGTTACTCTAACCAAAATGTTCTTCACAATATATTATATTACTTGGATTCATTATTTGGTGTGCATTCCTTGGTGAGGTTGGGGTTTTTAATACTCTACCTATTAGGATCCCTCACATTCTACAATTTTCTAATTTTTTCATTAGTATTCTCCTTCCAGATATGCATGAGAAAATATGGGCATAGTATTGAATATACCTTCAGGGTTTCCCGATATATATAAAAACTATTTTTAGGTTTCTAGGATGCCCTTTTGGACTACACTAGGTATTTCTAGTTCATACCATTGGAGGTTTTGTTGTATCACTTTCTTATCATATATTCATCTACGCATTCATTTGGTGAATTTTATGTGTATTAATTTTTAGTAATAAATGCAATTTCTAATGGGTTTTCAGTATTTTATTATATTATTTGAAGTTGATTGTAGTTATTTAATCATATCTCATTATCTTGTTTCCTTATAGAGGGTAATGCCTCCCTTGTTGTGAGATTTTTATATCCTCATTGATACTCCCCGACCCAGGGCCTACATGAGGTGCGAATGAGAGGTCATTATATCTCTCACCTCATTGTGGTATTTTTGGAGGAAGAGGGTCATTACAGAATATATGGGTGATTTTTGAGATATGTTCTAGATTTTGGAGTCAGTAACAGTAATTACATCATTTGAAAGGACATAAATGGAGTCATTTGACCATAGTGTGTGACATGATACCTAGATATATTGTAGGTGAAGGGATTTTTGTAACCTCGTGATCTTATACATGGACTCTATGCCTACCAAATGACCAATTGAGGAGGATCTACCTGAAGGTTATATACATAAAATAGGTCCATAAAACATTAAGTCACATGTTTTTATTTTAAATGGTTGATTTTTTATTTTAAAATGTATTAAATGAATCATGAAATTTTACCTGTGTTTCTAGGAATTTTTCCAAAATATTATTTCTAATAGATTTCATTAATTGTTTCTTAATTTATTTATATAACCCAATTGAAATATAAATATGATTGTTAACACCCTTTAATTTTGTGTTTTAATCCTTCTTAACAATTGAATGTTTTGTTTCGTTTATTATATAGCAGGATTCTTAAAAAAATTATTTTTTCTTCTTTTATTTAAATTTTAAACTTTACTTCTTGTTTTTTAAATTATTTAAATATTTAGAGAAACATGCTTTGTGTATTTTGATAACATAAATTATTTTACTTTCGAAAACCATATGATTCATGTAACCTCGAATTAGATTTCACACTACTGTTATAACATAAAATATTTTGAAACCACTATTATAAATATTCTAGTCTCCATGTCAGATAATTTGTATTTTGTTACCTTCCATTTTTTTAATTTTCATGGATCATGTGTAATGAAAAAATTTTAGAATGTTTTTTTAACTTTTGTATTATAAAAATTCTTGAAAGTGAAAATATTAATTACTTATATTTTTTTAATTTGGAAACCTTGAAATGAAGAACCTACTCTTTATTTTTTTGACTTTATTTATCAAAAATTTGAGTAACCATATATTTTAATCTATTTTTTGGGGAGAAATCCTTTAGACAATTATTTATAAATTTTTTAAAATAATAAAAACACTTTGTATAAACACGTTGAGATACAAAACTATTTAAATCATTAAAATTATAACTGATAAGTCTTTTTATGTACAAACACAACCTTTACTCACATGTTAATTCTTGATTAGTTTGTTTAGGGGAGCTTGTATAAAGTTGAAATCTTTGATTTGGTAATGTGGAAAATTATAGTTTTAGAGACTTGTGCTTATAGAATATTTAATAAGCTACATTAGTATATGTATGTAGAATGATGTAATATTTATTTCAATTTACATGGTTGTGTTCTTGATCCACGAAATGAATAAAAAATTATTAGTTAGAGAATGATATATCATGTAAAAATGTAATACGACATGTGTAATTTTAAATTATATGTTATAAAGAACTTTTTTCTTGGATGATTATGAAATAAAGTTATTAATGTAACGTATTTTTGGAATTGATTAAAAGAACCTAGTATGTATTTTTTTCCAATGATGTTTGGAGTATATTTCCATGATAATAATATAAACCCATCTTTCCATGTTTAACAATATTAATAATGGTGTTTGATATGAAATGTGTTCAGTTCTGTCATTAATATGAATAAATGTCATAGAAATTTAAATGGAAGCCATTATGTTTCACTATAAGTAACATGGAAATTTTTATTAATTTTGTGGGTTCATTTTTATCATTTCATTTATGTGTAGATAAGGATTTCTACAAATATGAATTATTAGAAACCATTTTTATGTTATTTTTATATATTATAAGAACATAAACAGGATAGATAATTTATTCTCACTATGAATTAAAATTATAATCACATATATATGGATAATGAACCAAATCCATTGAAAAATGTTCAATTTTTCTGAATGTACTAAACAAAATAATTATATGTAATAATTTAATCCAAAAAATGGTTCAGGGAGATGAAATCTATTTTTGATATGTGTATTTGTTCTTGGTGTGATTCCTTGAGTGGTATATTATTTTAGACACCGAGAATATGAAGAGAGATAAACCTTATACATAATCCATATTAATTATATTTCTAAATGATTGAATCTATGTGGGAAAGTCAGTGTAGACTAATGTGGATAATATATTGTCTTAGTAGAGGGAATTCATTGATTTTTGTTCTTAGTGATTTAAGGTGTTTTTTTTCTGGTCATCATTAGTTAGGGAAATTTAGAGAATGAGATGGGAAAAGTGGTCATTTGAGCAAGTTAATTGTCTGCGTATGGTATAGTTGTGTGGTGAAGTGGCTTTATGAAATTACTGGCGGAAATTGTTGTTGGTTGGTATGTTTTTGGAATGGTTGTGTTGTATAGTGGTGGTGATGTGCGGTGGACCATATAGTTTACTATAATGGTGAGATGGATTTTTTGTTACTATTTGTGATTATATTGATGGAATTACTCACCCCTAAAATAAGATTTAATAACATAACGTTTATAATAAAATAAACATATCCTTTTTGAAATCATAAACCTAATAAATATGGGCTTCACTCACATGCATGAACATTTTTTTAACTCATGTGATGGAAATTTTTGACTAATATCTTTGTGGAATATTTTTATTGTGCGCAATTTTATGTTGATGACATGGCCTAAGAAATCAAAAATATAATAAGAGTAAGACTATTTCCCCCATCAATTTACATTATATTATGACACGTTTTATAACCATTTCGGCATCTCAATGCAGTCTAAAGAAGATAATATCACGTCATATTGGATGAGTTCATTTGATTTTTATGATTGTGTTAGATATGTCAATATTAAATATGAGTTTTTTTTGTTAATTGTAAATTTTTTGAATAAATTTTTCTTGAATATTAATCATGTAAGTAATTTTTTGTTAGAAAACATGGGAGATATTGGAACTGGATAAACTGGATTATTACAGACATTTGTGTTGTTTTGTTTAAATAAAAAATGTATATAAAATATGAGCAACATAAAAAATTATTTGAAAAGACATTTGGGTGTGATTAAAAACATTGAAAATGAATTTATAAATACAAAAAAAATTATTTGTTTATTTTTTGGAAGACATTTATTGGGTTAAAATATTCATTGGATGTAGAATATTGATAAAATTAAAATGGAGCGAAATAATTTATGATTTATTTTGGGTGATTTTAAATTAGTGGTGTGGATTCTAAAAAATATTGATTTATAATTAAAAAAAATAAAAAGAAATAATTTTTGAAATAATTTTTTTTTAGTTAGAAAATATTTGGTGGAAGAAAATATTCCTAAAATGCGAATTGATTTGATTCTAAATGAAAAATGAAATTGAAAGGCATGTAGTTATTTAAAACTATGAATGACGAATTGTTATGAAAATAGTGTATATATCATTATTTGTTAATATTTATTACTTGATGTCTTTATAGTTAACATTTATGTGGCCTTGATCTTGTTAGAGATGTATCTCCCATAAGAGATAATTTGTAATTTATTACCTAGATTAAAAATTCATTTACCATGAGGTTATTTTAATAAAAAATATATCAAGAAACATGAGAGGTATCACTTGGGTTTGTTGTTCAGACAAAACATTTCTTCCCATTTTGGTTTTTTCTAAATAATGAACCACTTCCCTAGTTTGGGTGCATTGAATTAAAGGTATCCTTGAGAGATTACTTGGGAGCATGATACATAGCTGTGAGCCCAGTAAGTAGGGTTTTTATATGTTTTTCCTTTTCATTTACCATTATTATTTATAGTTTAGACATTAGAATTTAATGAAATGTGTCCATTTTTCCCAATTGTTGAGAAGTGTGTTCGGTGACGTGTGATAATGATCAATCACTAGAAATAGGGAAGACCTTATTCTTAAGAAAGAAAAATCTAATATGATTGGATCAAACTAGTGTGATCTAGTCAGTGGTTCCCATAGTAGATAACATCGTGACTTGGATGATGGAATTCCTTGATTCGCATGCATAATAATATATATTTTCTTCTGTTGATGTGGGATTTTGGGATAGGAGGTTTGGTTGGTGGTGATTTTTCAGGTGCAGTGATATCCATGAGAGGTATATCGATGGATATTTGATCTTACACATCTTATATTTTTCTATGGTATTACTTTGAATTATTGAGTATGAGAATAGTCTCAAAGGTATCTGATGTAATGTCTCAGACAATCTATCCTATAACATTTCATAAAATGTGGTTCTTGATGTGTCTGGGGGTAGTCTTGTGTGTTTATGGGACATGTGATTCATTCTAATGGTGAGTCACTCCAAAAGTATTCTAAATATATATTTTTCAAATGATATCTCAATCTTGTCAAAGATAATCCTAGTGATAACTCATTTTGGATGTATCTTTTGGTTGGTGGCTCGTGTGCGATGACTAGATATCGGTGAACAAACTGGGAGTGACTCACTACTGAAGAATCTTTTGGTGGTAACTCACTAGCGGCGACTCACTAGTGGTGAATCATCAGGCAGTGACTCATCTAGTGGTTACTCACTAGAAATGACTCAAATGGCAGTGAATAATCTGGTTTCTACTTGATGGTAGTGACTCATCATGTATTGGAGGTGGCTCAAGTTATTATTTTTTGAAAATTACAAAATTATTTATTTTTTTGGGTTTTTCCATTTTAATAACTATTTGGTTGAAAATGGGTTTAATGAAAAATCTAAGCATCTTGGATGCTCTTTCAAAGGCTATTAGTCATATGTTTAATTTTCCAAAGGTCATGAGGCATTTAATGGTCAAAATTCATGGTCTTGTTTAGATCCACCTTTAATGAAAAATGAAACTCTATCTAATCCCTATTTTACATGTATTATATTTATAAAGAAATAATATCCTTACCATTTTTTATTAGTATGGTATTCTCCCGATACAGGATGTTCCACATTCCTATTCTCATATGTGTCATTGAATTGGTGCTTCAGGTGGTTCGAGTCCCCAATGGAAAAAGTTTCCTCTGGTACAAAACCCCTATTATGGTGAAACGGTTATTTTAAAGTATCATTCTTCAACGTTTTTCCTTTATTTCACATAATGATCACTACACATGATGTTTTGTTTAATTATTGTGAAAATAGTTTTCATCAGAATTAATAAAGATAATGATTTGGATTATATTTAATTTAAAGGGGAATTGTAATACAAATTATGATGCTACATCATTATTTTCATTATATTTGATTCAATATGATATTATTGTCATATGGGAGGAGTCCCTTGATAAAATATGTGTCTATTTGTTGAAAAAATTTTCTTCAAAAAATTTTTTTTTGAAATCTACGAGTTTTTTATAAAATGGTATCATCATAAAAAATTAAATTAAAAACCACATATATATGGATAATTAAATCGATTCATTTGGATATTATAGATTATAAGATAACACCCATAAAAAATTGAAATTGAAGAATAGACCACATTGTTAGACACTAGATGTGTTATGCTGTGATATATTATGTAATATGTAAAATTTCTATAGTGTTTCGTGTGTGGGACTAATGTTATTTGAAATATATATAATATTATGTGTGTTGGAAAATTCGATGAAATATGGGTGTATAGGGGTGGTGTGATGGGTGTGGCATGGTTATGTATTGGGGATATGGAACAATATGTTGCTATAAAATTATGTGGATATGGATGTTGGGTTTTATAGTTGTGTTTATATTGTGTGGTTTCTTCAATTAGATCTACCTGAGTATTAATAAAAATTATTCTATATGTTAATAATTATAAAATGGAATATTTAATGAGGAAATTGGTGATATGATATGGTGTATAACTGGTTAATGTTAATATATAAACTAATGGGTTGGAAGTGTTAAATAAGATTTATTTCTAATTAAAATGGGGTTTCTAGTGAATGTGGATTACATATATTAAAGAGGATATTAATGATTTATTTTTGGATAAACAGATAATCTTTAAATATAATTAATAAAGAAAGTATTAAATATTTATTCATTTTTTATTATGATATTTTATGAATTTATATGTGTAAGTGCTCATGTGTGGATTCTGTGAGGTGGTTATTTCTTGTTTTAAACCCAATGTATGGGATTTTCTTCTTTGAATCTCTAGGTAAATTCACTGTGTGTAACTGGTATGTCTATATTCACCCCACCCTTATTGAGCACTATCATCCAACAATATCATTGTAATATGGGAGGGTTTCTTTCCAAATCATCCTGGTGGGATGATGGATGGCTGGCCAACTGTTCTTCTCTCCTTTCTCTTATATGAGAAAATGACCAATGTGTCCTGGGGGTAGTTCAGTTGTATATTCGTAGGCGTCTTTAGGAAGATATGTTATGTATGGTCCCATGTGTCATCACGATGAGTTATGGTGTAAGGTCCCTGGTGCTGTCAGGATGAATTGTGATTTATGTTATCGAGTGTCTTTGGGGTGTGATGTGATATATGGACCCACAGTATGCACTTAGGATGAGATGTGTTGTGATAGCCCAGGTGTGAGCTTGTAGGATGTGATATTTTTTGAGGTCCTATGTGTGTGCCTATAGGATGTGACGTGATATATTAGGTGTAAGTGGGAGTGCCAAGACAATTTTTGTTGGGATGTGAGAGCAAGTAATAAATGGGAATGTGGTTCAAGGAACTCTACCATCAATGTTCTTTAAACTATATTATATTACATTGATGATTTATTAGATGATAAAGACTTGTTGAGGGTGGGGTTATGGTTATTATACATATTAGTTTCTGTTTGGTTTTACTATTTTATCATGGGTACATTAGAATTATCCTTCCACTTGTGCAGGAGAGACATTAGTTTTCTTATGGAGTATACATGTATGCTTCTAATACATATATAAAAACAATTTTCTGGTTTCCCATAGATATTTTTGACAATGTTGGTAATTTATAGTCCAGACCATTAGAGTTATTGTTGTATTGCTACATTACCTTATATTCTTTAAGGGTTTCATCTGGATAATTTAATTTGTATCAGTTTTATTTTATAAATGAAATTTCAGCTAGAATGGAATTATTTTATTATATATCGTTGAGTTGACAGAGGTTGACACTTTTTTATCTCACAATTTTGTTTTCTTATATTTTTTAATGCCTTCCATGTTATGAGATTGGTATACCCTTAGTTCTAGTCGCCATCCCGATGCCTATAAGAGGCATGAATCGTGGTGGGGTGGTCGATGAGGGTCGTCATATCTCTCCCATCATTATTGTATCATTGAAAGGAGGTGGTTAATAAAGTAATATTATAATTCCAACATTGAATTTATATACTGTATGTCAATTTCAATAAATTGATTAAAAAATTTCCTTAAAATTATATCACAAAAAAAATCTCTAAAATAATTTAATAATCATTATAATATAGAAAGAGAAAAATGTGTAAAATATATGGTAAACATTTTATCTTTTACCCATTTATAAAATCATTTTTCACTTTATCGGTATTATTATAACCCATTACGATTGAATCATTCGTTACCATGATTATCGATAAAATTGTTTTAAAAAGTGGAAAATAAAAAAATAGGGTTTAAAATAACTACAATACCTCTCCAAATATTATTGTATGATGTGATTTTGACCCAACAAAATGTATTCATTTAATTCGTATCATTATTGATGAATTTTTCAATTACTTGTAACAATTTTAATTTCAGCATTTCTGAAAAAAAAAAATTGACCATCACCTCAATAATAAAAAGGATATCTCTCTTACACTACATTACATGGAATTGAGATTTCCATAATGAAAATAACGAAAAAAACTTTCATAAATATTATCATATATATTCTTGGGGTGTTGTCCTTCACAAAATTAAAACCTTAAGGTCTATAAAAGATGTGTTACTATAGATGTTACAATGTATGAGTAATCACATTAACAAATTAGTTAATTTTTTTCTTATTATTTACCTCATATATATATATATATATTCATAAAATAGTAACATAATTATAATAAATATATAAAAATTTTATTATGGTTTGTATATTAATATTACACACACTTTTTCCCATCAAATGGGAAGTGCGTGTATCATTCATGAATACGTAGAGAAAAAAATATCTGTGTAGACATAAAATAAATTTTTCAACACCAAATATTATTGATGTCCATTATTATGGGTTTGATTATATATGTATAAGGCTATGAAGGTATTCTTTATTTCTTTTAGAATATATTTAATTTATTAATAGATTACGATGAACTCAAAACTAGGTTTAGAAGAAAATAATATCTTAATATTTTTTTTTTAAATTTTACCAATATAACCTTGATTATATATAAGAAGGTATTAATACTACTAAATAAATATTTAAATTTATTTAAATTACTAATTTTATATAAAATCAGAATAAAGAAAAGGAAAGCAATGTTTTATAAAAAACTTATTTCTTATAAAGGGTGAGTTTTCACTCTCTCCACGTATAATATAAAAAATATTTATAACACTTATAGGAAAATTATTTAAAATATTAATATTCATATATGAAATAAACTTATAATAATTGGATTATAGTGATTTTGTGGTTTTTTTAGAAATGTATCTTTACTTAGCGAATAGTTACCAGCACTGAATTTATATTGAAAACATCATTTTATTTTAAAGATTTTATGATGTTAAATTATTTGATGAATTTTTTTTAAATAAAAATTATTTATATTTTATATTAAAATACTAATATATTTCATTTAAATATTTTTAAAATTGAGTTTTTATATAAAAATGTTCCAAACTTTCAAACACATTACTTATAATGACTAGCTTTATCATCTCGTTTTGGTGATTCGTTTTAATTTACATTATCTCATTTATTTGAAAGGTATTTCAGAAAATAGATTCCATATATTGAATAATAATTGTAAATACCCAGAATTTCTGTGAAAAAAAAATTCATTATTCCATGGGAATTTTAGGAGTGTCCAGTTATTGACGGTGCTTGATTCTGAGGACTGAATTTCCCAAAATCAATTTCTGATGTTTTGTTCGGGTTTGTTTAGTAAACGTACGTATGAGATTTTATAACTTTTGAATCGATACATGGAACTGAAATCTGAGGACACCGTTGAACTCACAAAATTGATAATTTCTTAGTGAGACCTTCACCGCAGTTGCATTATAACAAGAATGTAAGTTAGATTTTGGTGGTTTATAATTAAAATGAATAAAAATAAAGTATTAACTTTATTTTTATTAAGGTTGTTAAAACCACCATGTGGTGGTTAGTGGAGGGGGCCACCACACCCTAACCTCTCATGGGAGGTTATTGAGGTGGGTCCCACTTTCACAAAACCTCCCTTGGGAGGATTTCTTGGTGGGGACCACCCAACAGTTATAACTCCTTGGGACATCCCATTTAAGTGGGATGAAACCCTCTCTTCATTAATTCGTTACTCTCCACCTCCCCATTAATTAGATGGAAACCTCTCTCCTTTAATTAAATAGAACTCCTCATCTCCAATTATTATGAATTTGAACCATCCTCCCCATTAATTATTTATGTTGTCTCATTTAATTAAAAACAACCCTTTATGTTTTTCTGCCAAAGAAATAATAGAGAAATTCCTATATTATTTTTGGTGGGAACTTTCATTTGGTGGAGCTTTGGAGAACCTTTGGGAGAACTTCATTATTCCAAGGATGGAAATGAAGAACATATCTTCTATCACCGAAGAACGATGACACCATATTCTTCCTTCTTCAACCGGGGCATGAAAAGGGTAGCTCTGTCCTTGAAGAACGCCCATGACATCTTCAACAAACTTCATCCGCGTCAAAGGAGAAGACTCCGCCCCCGAAGAACATCGCCAATGATGACCACACCTCCTTCCGCTGCTAAAGAGAGACAATTGGTGCAGGGGTTATTTTACGATTGTTTATTACCCTTCGTACCCCATTTTATGTTGTGTTCTTCGAGAACCAAATGATATCACCGTAACTAGGAGGGTTCGTACCACACAAACACAGCCCAACCCTCCCCCTTTTTTTGTACTTGTTTGATGATGAAGAAGGTATCACATATAAAGACCCAACCTTAGAACATTACATAATATTGAATTAAATGAATAATTTACATTGAGGATCTTTTCTGGATTAGTGTTTCTGTGAATTAGGACATAACTATTACATCTCAAATGATTATAAATCATACTATTCTACTCAGCTTCCATTTTTTCATAAAATAAAAACTCTTAAAAAAGAAACATGACTAGTTCCATGTTTTATAAAACATGTCATTCCTTGATCCCCTCATTGACCCTATTCATCATTAAGTCATGTGGAAAACATTTCAAAAACATGGGATGAGAACAAAAATCTCAGTAAAGGATATAAAAATACGGAAAGAAAACATTAGTCCATGTATACATAGGAATCCATGAAATCACACTTTACTGATAAAACATAAGAACATTAACATAACTCATGAAATCAGAATATTTAATAATAACTCATATAAATCATAATACATAAAGGTATCTTGAGGAATTCATAACATTCTTACATATGGAGTAACCCTTATGGTTACGTTTGGAATACCCATCATAGTATATTCCCTAAATATCTTCATAGAATCCTTAGTATTTAATTCCTTTGAATTATCCAATGCATTGGAGAGCTATATCATTCTCACCATCCCTTAGTTTATCACGGAACCACCCGATTTCATAAACAATTCCCAAGAACCATAACATAATCGTATCACATTAAATATACATAAAGGAAACATAACATTTTCACATTTCAATCACAAGATATCAAGATATCACATTGATATAATCAAAACATTATCAGATCCATCTTCAATACCAAAATAAAATAAAAGTAAAACATGGTATTTTTTTTTCATTTTAAAAAGTTATGGATTGTAGAGGAAGATGAAACTCAAATAATGGGAACAATGGCTGAGAAGTCATTTTCGCTGTATACGTAACACAAAAACATTAATTTTGTCATTTAGTAAAACACTTCATGTAAAAATATTCCTTTTGAATGAAATTAAATGTCAAAAGGGTTTTATACACCATATAAAATAATTTCGTGTAGAAATCAAAAGATGCCTCAATGAAAGGAGATTGAGACGATGTCCCATACCAAGACGGTATCCTTAGATTAAGGATAAATCAATTATATAATTATATTTGAGAAATATAAATACACTAAATATAAGTGGATGTTATGTGTAAAACAATCAGAGTTCATCGACACATATTCATAGCACGTCATAATCAATAAGGAGAGGTTTATCCCAAAGAATTTAAATTGGGTTAAGAAGTTCGCTTACTAAAATTTGACAGCCTAACGACATCACTTTAAAACTCATAAAATTAGTTGATGAGAGATAAAAAGGGTATCTCATCACATATACATAAAATTTATAGCAATAAGGATATATAAGAACATATCCCAATATACGAAGATGTAAATTAAAATACCTAACAAAAAGAAGTCTTACAAAAAGCGAAGGGTGAAATGTTCCCTTACCAATTTGTGTGACTTTCGAAATGTACACCCCATGAAAGAAGGTTCATAAAATTAAGATGTAAATAACCCAAAATTAAATTATATTACACAAATAATACATTAATGGGCAGTACATACACCACACAAAAGGAAATGGTGGAAAATGTAGCATGAATCTTACAGGAATAAAAAGAGTGATAAAAACCCCTTACCTTGTTTTAATCAGTCGAGTCATATGAAAAAAAGATAATATACCCCAAATGAATCAGATAATACAATGAATATAAATATAATTATGTAATATATATGAAATGTAAGTACACAATATACCACATGCAACAAATAAGTGGTGAAAATGGAAATCTCACGGAATTTAAAGTGAGATAAGAAATCTCCTTACCTCAAGTCCGGGTTTTCTTGTTCGTTTCATTATATTCATGAAAAAAAAGTTTGTTCAATTTATAATTTCTTAATAAAATCCTTTAATTTTTATTATTCAATTCATACCACATATTATCATGTTATTATAATTAGTCAATATTGTGAGTTCATATCATACGTTCTGTCGATGTTCGGTACATGAGTCAAAAATATACTAGTTTGAAGAGAATTGTCCATGTAGTTATAATTACATCATCTAAGGAATGGTTTTAATTATTTGTATATCATATATATAAAGTATATATGTATTTAATAATATTTCATAATGTTTGGAGATAAGAAATGAAATGTACCCTTCATGGAGATGGTAGGTTGTACGTACGCAAGAACGCTACTTTCATTTTTCTGTAATATTATTGGACTTTAAGACTAAATTAGAAATAGATATATTATAATTCCAGTATAATATATATATATTATATATTTAAAAAAAAGTTCATTAATTACATTATTTATAAATTCCATGTTTGTCATGAACGAGTCACATCACTTGAGGTGATAGTTGTCCACACTTCCTCATATGAAATTATCGCATTTGCAAAACATGCAAAGAGTAAAGGTATATTTTAAATATAAATAAATATGCATAGATAATAAATAAATATAATATTTATCATATATAAATATTTTCCCATCATAATTTCCACCATGAGAGTTGTTTCAAGATGATTGAACAATCATCGTTTCGTGAGGCAGTAATTCGCCACCCACAGAAATAGTTTGTTCTTTAACCATTAGACGGAGGTGTGTGTATGTGTTGGTATAATACTTATCATAACAACATACTAGTATATTTAAGATACTGTTTTTATTATGAGATCAAATAATATGAAGTTAGTGGTGAGTGAAGAAGGAAAATAAAAGAAATAAACTCGAGAGAAGACATTACCTCGAAATCGGGTAACTGTTTTTTATTTGAGCCCACAGCTTCCTTGGAAAGACTTCTGCCCAATGTGAGGCTTTTAGGACTTAAATAGGGATGTGGAGAGATTCTATGTGAAGAGGATGGATGATCCAAGGTCTTTATAGGTGTGGGTAAGGGGGTAGAGGTGGGTGCCTTTTATAAGAGGGAGGAGGGTCAGTTTTGGAATGTATTGAAATGTTACTTTTTTATAAAATGATTTTCAGATTTTAGAGGTCAAACAATGATATATTTTGAGTATAAGGTGATAAGAGTTCTAAAGCCACCCATACAATAGGTTTTAGACATTTGTATGTCTTAGAGCTTACCTTATCTTTTCATTTTATATAAATCGTTTATTAATGAGGTAATCACTACATCATCATGGTGTCATAAATAAATTTATTTATTTAATTTCAAAAAATTATAAAAAATACCATGATGAAGGAAACATTTTTAGATATACAATGAATATTTATAGTCTAAGTGATAATTTATGTAAACAAAATTAAAATTGTTTTACTTATAATATACAAACTAAAGTTATAATTCTCTTATTTTTAAAAATAATGTCATAAATTCCACTATCACACCCATGTAACTCCATGGGCCCTCATGTTTGGTAAAAATAGTACCATGGTAGGACATGACTAAAAAAAGTGGATTTGGACACATGTTGGAATCAATTTATATTATTATGATATTATTTTATTACCCTTAACTACCCAATTACTAATTAATCATGACAATTACTGATAATTGTCGTCGTTACTATTCATAATGTCCAAAGAACAAAAGATCTTAATTAAAAAATTTGGAAATTATAACTCAAAATATGTAATAAATTTTACCAAATATCAAAAATAGAAGTTTCAATAATTAATTTAAAAATAATTCCAGTTGTCAAACCAAAGATGGGTTTTTAAGAAGTAAAATTTATCAAAAGATTGACTTGTTTTTACATCCAATTGAAAAGTTAAATTACTTAAAAAGAACAAAATTGTATTAAGTGATAAAACATAATTCAATTAAACTTTAAAACCAATTAAAATGAAAATTTAACAATATAATTAAATTTGATGGAAAAGCAGTTTTGAAGTAAAATGCAGTATTTTTCACTATTCATTAAAAATGAACATTTGTCATAAAAATACCAAAAAATTATCCAAATTTAATTTGATATTACAAATTAGTAAATAATTAACATTTTACCAAATTGAAAACATATATGTTTCATTAATAAATTTTATAATTAATTCCCGTAGTCAGAACAAATAGTTTGTTTTTAAGAAACAATATCTATCAAAAGATTGACACTTGTTTATGTCCAATTTCAATGTGAAATTAATTCCAATGACCACCATTGAATTAAACAGTGAAAATATATTCTAATTAAAATTTAAAACCAATTAAAAATATAATATAACCATAGAAATAAATTAGATTAAAAGGAGGTTTTGAATTAAAATACAGAATTTTTTACTATTCATTAAAAATGAACTTTATCGGAAAAATAACAAAAATTTACACAAAGTACATTGTGATATCCCGATTCTAAAGAAAGATTTTATTTTTTCAAATATAACATATTATATTGACAAAAATTAGTTTTAAAAATGCTTCTCCATCAAAAGGTGGTTAATGAGCATTTTAATGAATATTAGAATATTTATTCTTAAAATTGGATTCATTTTCATTTTAAGCCTCCATCACTTATTGAGAAATTATTAAAATATTTAACAAACATATATAATTGTTTTTTAGTTAGTTTTTTTCATTCCCGCCATTAAAATGCCTAGGCGTTAACTACCATTTAAAATAATATAATTATATTATTAGTGTGCAATGTAAGATTTCAAAGAAACTCATTGTTGTGTATTGGGTACGCCATCGAACATAGAATTACCTTTATAGTAATAATAACATTTTATTCAAAAATATTAATTAATATAAAAATTTAATATTATTTATTTACCAGGGACGTTACATCTTTCCCCGCTTTTTGGAATTGCGTCCTCGCAATTTTAAAATTGTGCTCGGAAACATCATTGAACGACCCACATCAGAAAAGGAGTCAATAAAACTATCACATTAAAATAAATAAAGGGATGTACAGTGGTCACCTGAGTCAACAAATACTTGGATTCCATAACAACATGGATATAGAGGTGAAACAAACCATCAAGGTCAGATGGATTGTAAAAGAATACATGATTTAAGAGAAAGTTAATCACTAGAAAATCACTAACTTGTGATGGGTTAAACAGTGCTCGATTACCCAGAAGGAAAAGTTAACAGAAAATGTTTCTGTTTTAATTTAATTTTCATTGAGGAATTTATTTATGATCTTAACTAAATCATAAGGAAACATACTTAATTGTCATGTAGACTTTCATCTTTTACTATATTTCTAACACAAACTCATATTTTCTCTAAACAATGAGTGTTAATGATGAATTTTTCCCATTAAAAGTTCCATAATCAACTTCTATAGAATCACCTAATCCAAAAAAATTGAACTATATATTTCCCATGTCGTTAGAATTAACCAAAACCAAAATTTTTAGTACAAGATTAGATAATCCCCAAAAGGATAATCTTTTACAAAAACAAAAGCTACTCTAAATCTCAAAAAAAATTCCTAAAATACCCAAGGATCAACAAAGACAATTCAATAAACAACTATCTATAAAAATTTTCAATGTAATTCAAACTATGATTGAAATCCAAATCTCTGAATGATTTAATCACATAGTCTTCCATGGTAAATCATAACATTTATATCAAAATAACATCAGTTACTCTTAAAGTATAATATTAAAAATTAATTAATCTAATCACATATCCTCCATGATAGGTAAATAATTTCCATAAATAACCCAATATCAACTTATTTAGGATTTATAAGATTATCTAACTAAAAAGAATAAATAATACTAACATGGGACTTTATGTAGCTCAGTGGTTGGTGATAAATACCAGTCGCACTATGGTTGTGGGTTCAATTCCTGCAGATTCGTCCGACGCGATGGGTTGTCACACTGTCTGCGTGTGGTCCCTTTTAACAAACACTATAATTTTATAACATTCCCATAATGAGATAAATTCATCAAAAATAACCATAACATATTTTAGCCACAAAGGTTATCTAGTAACTTTTGTTTTACATCCCAAAATTTATTAACTGGTAATTGCCTCAAATTCAAGGATCATATAAACCCAAATGGTTCTTTATAACTATATCCACAAAAGAAAAGATAATTATTCCTTGAATAAAATTTTCATATATCAATCATCAGGGTTAAAAATACTATAAAATGTCTTCTAATGTAATCCCATCATCAAAAGAGCCTTAACACTTTTAAGAATTTCACCATCCCAAAATCTACAGTAACTCCTAAATCCCTTATATGATGACTTTTTACTCATTCAACATTATTCACGATCCATTAACCATTGCTTTCCAACTTATTCTGAAATACTTCTTTCCTACAAAAAAATCATGAATCATATACTAATATTCAATAATAGGAAAACATATGTTAATAAATAATCCATACCTTTCATTGGTCATTGTTAGTTTCTTCATCCTCAATCGAAATGGTATTAGGTATTGGTAAATGAATATTTGTACGATCCAGGTGATCCCATTCCCAAAACCTCTTCATTGGAAATGTGTCTTCATAATGACCATGCACACCACATTTAAAACATTCAATTTATCCTTCAAAAATAACTTCTTTCCCTTTCCTAGAGTCAACTAGATGCTTCCTTTTTCTAGGGAATGTTCTTTATTTATGACCGTCATTTCCACATCAATAACATCTTTCTGTCCCTTTGAAAAATTTCCTATGTGTTTCTTTCCACATCATTGATAGATAGGTTTTTGAACATATATACCTTTATGATTATTATCTGAACTTATTTGGGGATATATTTCTCGCATATATGATCCCTTATCCAAATCACTAAGGATAAGGTGGTCAATAATGACTCCAAATAGTTTGTTGAGAATAACCACAAGAGTACTCATTGTAGCCCCCATATCATTTAGTTGCTCGTTTAGAAAACCATCACAGTTTTCTTCACAACCACTGTTACTTTGGTTCCTGCTAGATCCATCCATTTACTAAAACCTAAAAGGTCAGTGTGATTATATCAGTAAAATCATCATATAATACTAAGATATAATTATTCATGTTATCTTAAACTCATTATCATTATCTACGACCCTTTTTGAAATCCTGACCATTATTGTAATGTTAGTTATGCTTACAGAATACCCTAACCTCAGATGTTATCTAAACCAACCTTTGATACCAACTATAAGTACCCAAACTTATAACATTACATAATATTGAATTAAACGAACAATTCACATTGAGGATCTTTTAATGTTTAGAGTTTTAGAGAATTAGGAAATAACTCTTACATCTCAAAATATTATAAAGAAGACACTTCTACTCAGTGTCCATATTTTCATAAAAAAAACTCTTAAAAAAGAAACATGACTAGTTCCATTTTTTAGAAAAAATGTCTTTCCTTGATCCCATCCTTGACCCTATTCATCTTTAATTCCTATGGAGAACATTTCAAAAATTTGGGATTAGCATAAAAACCTCAGAACGGGATATAAACATACTGAAAGAAATCATTAGTCCATGTATACATAAGAATCAATGAAATCATACTTTACTCATAAAACATAATAACATTAGAATACCTTATGAAATCATAATTTTTATGAATTACTCTTAAAAATCATAAGACATAATGTCAACTTGAGGCATTCATAACATTCTTACGTAGGTAGTAACCCTCATTATTACGTTTAGAATACCCATCACAATATACTCCCTAAATCTCTTCAGGGAAATATTTGCATTTAACTCCTTTGCATTACCGAATTCATTAGAGATCTATCTCGGTCTCACCCGCCCTTAGTTTATCCTGAAGCCACCCGACTTCATAAACAATTCCAAAGAACCATAACAAAATATTATCACATAAAATATGTATAAATGAAACATAACATTTCCACATTTCAATCAAAATATATCAATAAAACACATTGATATAATAAAAACATTATCAGAACCATTTTTAATAAAAAAATAAAATAAAATTAAAACATGGAATTTATTTTTCATTTAAAAAAGTTATGTCTTTTAGAGGAAGCTAAAACTCAAATAATGGTCACAACAGCAGAGAAGCCATTATCTCCGCATATGTAAGAAAAAAACATTCATTTTGTTGTTTAGTAAAACGCTTCTTTTCAAAATATTCCTTTTGAATTAAATTAAAAGTCAAAATGGTTTTATACACCGTATCAAATAAATTCATTTAGAAATCAAAAGATGCCTTAATGAAGGATATTTAGACGAAGTCCGATACAAAGATGGTATCCTTAGATAAAGGACAAATCAATTACAAAATTATGTATGAAAAATATAAATACACTCAATATAATTGGATATTAAGTTTGAAACAATCAAATTTCATCCACACATATTCATAGCACGAAATAATCAAGAAGTAGAGGTTTAACCCAAAGAATTGAACTTTGGTTAAGAAGTTCCCTTAAAGAAATTCGACAGCCTAATGATGTCACTTTAAAATATAGAAAATGAGTGAATGAGAAATAAAAAGGGTATCTCATCACTTGGAAATACAATTTACTGTAATAATGATATAAAAGAACATATCCCATCTTAATAATATGTAAATTAAAAGTCCTAACAAAAAGTGTCTTTTAAAAAGAAGAGGGTGAAAGGTTCCCCACCTGATTTGGGTTTCTTTCGAAACGTACACCCCATGAAACAAGGGTCATAAAATTAATATGTAAATACCAATAAATTAATGTATATTACACAAATAATACAATCATGGGAAGTACATACACAACACAAAAGGAAATATTGGCAAATGTATCATGAATATTATGGGAATAAAAAGTGAGATAAAAACCCCTTACCTCGTTGTAATCAATTGAGTCATATGAACCAAAAAAATAAACACCAAATTTATCACATAATACCATGAATATAAATATAATCATGATAATATATATGAAATGGCAGTACACAATACACCACATGCAATAAATAAGTGGCGAACAAAAGAAATATCACAGAATCAAAAGTGAGATAATAAATCCCCTTACCTCAAGTCCGACTAGCCTTGTTTGTTTCTTTATATTCCTAAATAATAAACTTTGTTCTATTTATAAATGCTTAAGGACTTCATTTATAGTTTATTATTCTACTCATATCACATATTATCATGTTATAATAATTATTTAATTGTGTGAGTTCATATCATACATTTTTTCGATGTTCGGTACATGAGTCAAAAATAAACTTGTTTGAAGAGAATTGTCCGTGTAGAAATATGTATATCATCACCATAATGGTGTTAATGATTTAAATATCATCTATATCCAGTATATATGTATTTAATAATATTCCATAATGTTGGGAGATATGAAATTAAATGTACCATTCATGGAGAAGGCAGGTCGTACGAACGCATGAACACTACTTTCATTGTTTGTTATATTAATAGACTTTAAAACTAAATTAGACATAGATATTTTATAACTAAATTATAATATATATATTATATAGGTAAAAAAAGTTCATTAAATTCATTCTTTATAAAATCCATGTTGGGCATGAATGAGTCACATCACTTGAGAGGGCGGTTGTCCACACTTCGTCATATGTAATTATCGCATTTTCACAACATGAAAAGCATAAAAATATGTTTTAAATATAAATACAGAAGCATATATAGGACATAAATATAATATTTATCATATATAACTATAGTTCCATCATAATGGCCACCAGGGGAGGTGTTACAAGAATATTGGACAATCATCGTTTCGTGAGGTAGTAATTCGCCACCCACGAAAACAGTATATTCTTTAACTATTAGATGATGGTGTGTGTAATTGTTGGTCGAATACATATCATAACAACATCCTAGTATACTTAGGATACTGTTTTCATTATTTTATCAAATAATATTATGATAGTGGTGAGTGAAGAAGGAAAATAAAATAAAGAAACTCGAGAGAAGACATTACCACTAAATCAGGTAACACTTTTTTGATTTGAGCCAAAGGCTTCCTTGGAAATAATTCTGACCAAATTGAGGCTTCTAGGAGTTATAGATGGATGTGGAGAGAAAATATGAGAATATGATGGATGATCCAAGGGCTTGAGATGTGTGGGTAATGGGGTAGAGGTGGGGGCCTTTTATAAGAGGGATGAGAGTCACTTTTTGAAAGTCTTGAAATGTTACATTATTTTAAAATGATTTTAAGATTTTAAAGGTCAGAAAATGATATAGTTTTAGGATAGGGTGATAAGGGTTCCAAATCCACCCATCCAATAGGTTTTAGACAAGTTAATGTCTTATATTTTACCTTATCATTTCATTTTATTTAAATCGTTTATTTATGAGGTAATCACTACATCATCATGGTGTCATAAATAAATTTATTTATTTAATGTCTAAAAATTATAAAATAAAAATGATTTAGGAAATATTTTTATATTTAAAATGAATATTTATAGTCTAATTGATCATTTCATTAAATAAAAATAAAATAGATTTATTTATGATATACAAGCCTTTGTTATATTTCTCTTCTTTTTAAAAATATTGTCATAAATGTCACTATCACGCCTATGTAATTTCACGAGCCCTCAGGTTTGGTAAAAAGCTTCCCATGGTCTGAAATGACTCAAAAAAGAGGATTTGGAAACATGTTGGGGTACTTTTATATTATTATGATATTATTTTATTACCCTTAACAACCCGATTACTAATTAATCATGATAATTAAAGATAATTGTTGTCATTACTATTCATAATGTCCAAAAAAATAGTCTTAATTACATAATTTGGACATTCCAATTCCAAATATGGAATCCATTTTACCAAATTTCAATCTCCTAAATTGCAGTAATTAATATAAAAATAATTCCCGTTGTCAAAAACAAAGACGTGTTTTTAAGAAGTAAAATTTATCAAAAGATTAACTTCTTTTTACACCCTATTGAAAAGAGAAAATACTTCTTATGAACAACATTGTATTAAGTGATAAAAACATAATTCAATTACACATTAAAACCAATAAAAATGAAAATATAAATATATAATTAAATTAGATGAAAAATCAGATTTGAAGTACAATGCACTATTTTTCACTATTCATTAAAAATGAACATTTGTCAGAAAAATACCAAAAATTTATCCAAAGTAAATTTTATATTCCAAATTAAAAAATGATTTCCATTTTACCAAATTCAATACATAGAAGTTTCATTAATTAATTTTATAATTAATTCTCGCTGTCAAAATAAATAGCGTGTTTTTAAGAAAGAATATCTATCAAAATATTGACACTTGTTTATGTCCAATTTGGAAGTGAAATTAATTCCAATGACCACCGTTGAATTAAATGGTAAAAATATATTATAATTACCCTTTAAAAAAATTAAAAAGATAATCTAACCAAATAAATATATTATATTAAAAGGAGGTTTTGAATTAAAATTCTTCATTCTTCACTATTCATCAAAAATGAACTTTCTTTGAAAATGAACAAAATTTACACAAAGTAAATTTTTATGTCATGATTTTAAAGGAGTATTTTATTTTGTCAAATATAACATATAAAATTGAAAAAAAGTAGTTTAAAAAGGGGTTTCCATCAAAAGGCCGTTAATCGACCTTTTAAAGAACATTAGAATATTGATTTTGAAAATTTGATTCATTTGCATTTTAAGACACTATCATTTATTGGGTAGTTGTTAAAATATTTAACAAACATATATAATCATTTTGTAGTTAGTTCTATTCATTCCCGCCATTACAATGACTAGGTGTTATCTACCATTTAAATTAATATTACTATATTATTAGTGTGCAACTTAAGATTTCAAAGAAACTCATTGTTGTGTATTGGGTACTCCATGGAAATAGAACTCCTTCTAAAGTAATATTAACATTTTATTCAAAAATATTAATAAATATGAAAATGTAAAATTAATTATTTTCCTAGGATGTTACATCCTTCCCCCCTTTTGGGAATTGTGTCCTAGCAATTTTAAAATTGGGCTCAAAAACTTCATTGGAAGCCCAAAATCAGAAAAGGAGTCAATACAACTATCACATTAAAACAAAGAAAGAAATGTACAATGGTCACCTGAACAACAGATACTAGGATTCCATGAAAACATGGATATGGAGGAGAATAAAACAATCATGGTCTGATGGAGTGTGATAGAAAACATGATTTAGGAGAAAGTTAATCACTAGAAACTCACAAACGTGTGATGGATTAAACGATATTTTATTCCCCAGTAGGAAATGTTAACAGAAAAATTTTTTTTATGTTACTTTTCATTGAGTAATTTATTTATGATCTTAACTAAAACATATAGGAAACATACTTAATTATCAGGTAGACTTTCATATTTTACTATATTTCTAACACAAACTAATATTATCTCCAAATGATGAGTATTCAAGATGACTTGTTCACATTAAGAGTGCTATAATAAACTTCTAGAGAATCACCAAATCCATAAAAATGAACTATATATTTCCCATGTCTTTATAATTAACCAAAACCAAAATGGTTAGTACAATATTAGATAATCACCAAAAAGGATAATCTTTTACAAAAAGAAAAGACACTCTTAATCTCCAAAATTTGTCCAACAATACCCAATGTTCAACAAAGACCATTCAATAAATAGCTATCCATTAAATTCATCAAAGTAATCAAATATAACATTGAAACCCAAATATTTAAAGGATTTAATGACACAATCTTCTAAAGTAAATCTTAACATTTATCTCCAAATAACATCAGTTACTCTTAATGTATCATATTGAAAAGTAATTTTACTAATCACATATCCTCTATGATAGGTTATTAATTTCCATAGATAAACCAAAATCAACTTATTCCTGATTCATAAGACCATCTAACTAATAATAAGTAGTCATACTAACCAGGGACTTCACGTAACCCATTGGTAGGTGATAAATACCTGTTTCACATTGGTTGTGGGTTCGATTCTTGCATCTTCATCCGGCACGATGGGTTGTCACACGGTCTGCTTTTTGTCCCTTTTAAAAAACTATATAATTTTATAACATTCACAAAAAGAGATAAATTCATAAAAAATAACCATAACATATTTTAACCACAAAGGATATCTAATAACATTCTTTTTGCATCCCAAAATGTATTAACTGGTAATTGCCTCAAATTCAAGGATCATATAAACCCAATTGGTTCTTTATAACTATATCCACAATATAAAAGATAATTATTCCCTGAAAGAAAAATTTGTATGTCAAAAAATCCGGGTTACACATACTATAAAAATTCATCTAATGTAATCCCATCATCAAAAGGGCCATAATAATTTTAATAATTTCACCATCCTAAAATCTACCATAACTCTTGAATCCCTTATATTTTGACTTCTTACTCATTAAACATTATTCATGATCCATTAACCATTCCTTTCGAACTTATTCTGTAATACTTATTTCCTAAAAACAAAATCATGAATCATATCCTATGATTCAATAATAGGATAACATAAGTTAAGAAATAATACATACCTTTCATTGGTCATTGTCAGTTTCTTCATCCTCAATCTAAATGGCATTAGGTATTGGTAAACAAATATTTGTACAATCTTGGTGATCCCATTCCTGAAACTCCTTCATAGGACATGAGTTTGCATAATGAACATGCACACCACATTTAAAAAATTCAATTGATCCTTCAGAATGAACTTATTTCCCTTTCCTATATTCAACTAGATGCTTCCTTTTTCCATGGAAGGTTCATGCCTTATGACCTTCATTTCCACAACTATAGAATCTTTCTGTCCCTTTGAAACATTTTCTTATGTGTTTCTTTTGACATCTATGACTCATAGGTTTTTTAACATACTTACATTTATGATTATTACCTAAACATCCATAGGGATTTGTTTCTCACATATATTATTCCTTATAAAAATCACTAAGGTTTAGGTGGTCAATCATGACTCCAGATAGTTGGTTGAGAATAACTACAAGAGTTCTCATTGCAGCTCCCATATCATTCAGTTTCTCATTATGAAAACTGTCACAGTTTTCTTCACATCCACTATTAAAATGGTGCCTGCTAGATCAATCCATTTAATAAAACCAAAATGTTTAGTGTGAGTATATCTATAAAATCATCATATAATACTATGATATAATTATTCATGTTATCTTAAACTCATTGACTTTATCTATGAATCCTTCTGAAATACTAAACAATATTGTAATGTCACTGATGCTTGAAGAATACTCTAACCTCGAATGTTATCTAAACCAACCTTTGATACCAAATATAAGGACCTGTCCATAGAACATTAAATAATAATGAATTAAATGAATAATTCATATTGATGATCTTTTCAGGTTTAGAGTTATAGAGAATTAGGACCTAACTATTACATCTCAAAATATTATAAAGCAGACACTTCTACTCAATATTCATTTTTTCATAAATTAAAAAATCTTAAAAAAGAAACATGACTAGTTCCATGTTTTAGACATCATGTATTTCCTTGATACCTTCCTTGACCCTATTAATCATTATGTTCGGTAGAAAAAATTTCAAAAACATGGGATGAGCATAAAAAGCTAAGTAAGGGATATAAAAATATGGAAAGAAAACATTAGTTCATGTATACATTAGAATCAATGAAATCATACTTTACTAATAAAACATTAGTACTTTAACATGCCTCATGAAATCATAAGATTTATGAATAACTCATATAAATTATAATACATAAAGGTAACTAGAGGAATTAATAACATTATTACGTAGGGAGTAACCCTCATGGTTACATTTGGAATACCCATCGTAGTATATTTCCTCAATATCTTTGGAGAAACCTTAGCTTTTAACTCCTTCACTTTACCCAATTCATTGTAGAGCTATCTCGGGCTCGCCTGCCCTTAGTTTATCATTGAACCACCCAACTTTATAAAGAATTCACAAGAACCACAACATAATCGTACCATATAATACATGCATAAAAGAAACATAACATTTCCATATTTCAATCACAAGATATCAATACATCAAATTGATGAAATAAAAATATTATCCGAACCATTTTCAATACCAAAATAAAATAAAATTAAAACATGGTATTTATTTTTCATTTAAAAAAGTTATGGCTTGTAGAGGAAGCTGAAACTCAAATAATGGTCATGACGGCTGAGAAGTCATTGTCGCCATATACGTAAGACAAAAACATTCATTTTGTCATTTAGTAAAAGGCTTCATCTAAAAAAATTCCTTTTGAATGAAAATAAAATTCAAAAGGGTTTTATACACCGTATAAAATAAATTCGTGTAGAAATCAAAATATTCCTCAATGATAGGAGATTGTGACAATGTCACGTAAAAAGATGGTATCCTTAGGTAATGGATAAATCAATTACATAATTATGTGTAAAAAATATAAATACACTCAATATAAGTGGATATTATGTGTTAAAAATCATAGTTCATCCACACACATTCCTAACACGACATAATCGAAAAGTATATGTTTATCCCGAAGAATTGAAAATGGGATTAGAAGTTCCCTTATATAAATTCGACAGCCTAATAACATCACTTAAAAATTACAAAACTTTGTTGATGAGAGATAAAAAGGGTATCTCATCACTTGGACATAAAATTTAAAGCAATGAGGATATATAAGAACATATCCTAACATAAGAAGATGTAAATTAAAATACCTAACAAAAATAAGTCTTTTAAAAAGTGGATGGTGGAAGGTTCCCTTAATGATTTGGGTAACTTTCAAAACGTACACCCCATGAAAGAAGGTTCATAAAATGAAGATGTAAATACCCATAAATTAATGAATATTACACAATTAATACAATCATGGTCAGTATATACACCACAGAAATGGAAATAGTGGAAAATGTATCATGAATCTTACAGAAATAAAAATTGAGATAAAAACCCATTACCTCATTGTAATCAATCGAGTCATATTACCAAAAGATATTAAACAACAAATGAATAAAAAAATACCATGAATATAAATAGAATGATGATAATATATATGAAATTTTAGTACAAAATACACCACATGCAACAAATAAGTGGAAAACAATGGAAATATCACAAAATTTAAAAGTGAGATAAGAAATCCCCTTACCTCAAGTCTGCCTTGTCATGTTCGTTTCAATATATTCCTGAATAATAAACCATGGTCAGTTTATAATTGCTTATGTACTTACTTTATAGTTTATTATTCAATTCATATAACTAATTATCATGTTATAATAATTAGTTAATTTTGTAAGTTCATATCATACGTTTTGTTGATGTTCGGTACACGAGTCAAAAATAAAATTGTTTGAAGAGAATTGTCCCTGTAGTTATAAGTAAATCATATAGGGAATGGTTTTTATGATTTAAATATCATATATTTCATGTATATATGTATTTAATAATATTCCATAATTTTTGGAGATATGAAATGAAATGTACCATTCATGGAGACGGTAGGACGTACGTACGCATGAACACTACTTTCATTTTTCTGTCATATTAATGGAATTTAAAAATAAATTCGACATAGATATATTATAATTCCAATATAATATATATTCTATATAGGTATCATAAGTTCATTAATTACATTCGTTATAAATTCCATATTTGGCATGAACGAGTCACATCACTGGAGGGGGTGGTTGTCCACATTTTCTCATACGAAATTATCGCATTTGCACAACATTAAAAGAATAAATGTATGTTTTGAATATAAATAAATAAGCCTATATTGGAAATAAATATAATATTTATCATATATAAATATAGTTCCCTCATAATGTCTACCATGAGAGGTGTTACAAGAAGATTAAACAATCATCGTTTCGTGAGGCTGTAATTCGCCTCCCACAGAAACAGTATGTTCTTTAACAATTATATTGAGGTGAGTATGTGTAGGTATAATCCTTATCATAACAACATCATAGTATATTTAGGATACTGGTGTTATTATGGGATCAAATAATAATAAGATAGTGGTGATTGAATAAGGAAAATAAAAGAAAGAAACCAGAGAGAAGACATTTCCTCTAAATCGGGTAACTCTTTTTGATTTGAGCCAAAGGATTCATGGGAAAGACTTCGTCCCAAAGTGAGGCTTCTAGGAGTGAGAGAGGGATGTGGAGAGATAATATGTGCAAAGGGTGGACGATCCAAGGGCTTGATAGGTGTGGGTAATGGGGTGGAGGTGGGGGCCTTTTATAAGAGGGGGGCGGGTCACTTTTAGAAAGTCTTGAAATGTTACATTATATATAAAATGATTTTAGGATTTTAAAGGTCAAAAATTTATATATTCTGAGGATAAATTGATAAGGGTTATAAATAAACCCATTCAATAGGTTTTAGATATGTGTATGTCTTAGAGTTTTCCTTATCATTACATTTTATTTTAATTGTTTATTATTGAGGTAATCACTGTATCGTCAGGGTGTCTTAAATAAATTTATTTATTTAATGACTAAATATTTAAAAAAATACCATGATGTAGGAATTATTTTTAGATTTACAATTAATATGTATAGTCTAAGATATAATTTATGTAAACAAAATTAATTTTTTTTACTTATGATTTACAAAACATTGTTAAATTTCCCTTCTTTCTAAAAATAATGTCTTAAATGTCACTATCACAACCTTGTGACTCCATCGAACCTAAAAAATGGTAAAAAGCATCCCATGTTTGGCCATGACCGAAACAAGAGGATTTGGGCACATGTTGGGGTAATTTGTTATTATTATGATGTTATTTTAATACCCTTAACTACCCAATTACAAATTAATCATGATAATTAATGATAATTGTCATCATTACTGTTCATAATACCCCAAAACAAAAGACCTAATTACATAATTTGGACCTTATGATTAAAAATATGGAATCCATTTTACCAAATTTCAAACACAGAAATTGCAGTAATCAATTTAAAAATAATTCCTATTGTCAAAACCAATGATGGGTTTTTAAGAAGTAAAATATATCAAAAGATTGACATGTTTTCACTTCCAATTGAAAAGTGAAATTAATTAAAATGAAAAACATTGTAATAAGTGATAAAAACAGAATTAAATTTCAATTTAAAACCAATTAAATTGAAAATCTAACTATATAATTAAATTAGATGAAAAATCAGTTATGAAGTAAAATGCATTATTTTTCACTATTAATTAAAAATTAACATTTTTCAGAAAAATACAAAAAATTTATTCAAAAGAAAATTTGATATTCCTAATTCAAAAA
Organism: Viscum album; assembly: GCA_963277665.1. Taxonomy (NCBI): domain Eukaryota; kingdom Viridiplantae; phylum Streptophyta; class Magnoliopsida; order Santalales; family Viscaceae; genus Viscum; species Viscum album. The sequence goes on from OY728138.1 coordinate 792,686,987, forward strand.
TGATTTCCATTTCACCAAATTCAAACCATAGTTGTTTCATTAATTAATATTATAATTAATTCCCACTGTCAAAACAGGTAGTGTGTTTTTAAGAAACAATATCTATAAAATGATTGATACTTGTTTATGTCCAATTTTAAAGTGAAATTAATTCCAATAACCGCCATTAGTGTAAATGGAAAAATTTTACTTTTTTTACACTTTAAAAACAATTAAAAAGGTAATCTAACAATATAAATAAATGAGACTAAAAAGTTGGTTTGAATTAAAATATAGCATTTTTCACTATTCATTAAAAATTAACTTCATCAGAAAAATAAAAAAATTTACACAAAGTACATTTTGATGTAAAAATTCTAAAGAAGGATTTTATTTTGTCAAATATAATATATAAAATTGACCAAAATTAGTCTTAAAAAGAGGTTTCCATCAAAAGGCAATTAATCGACCTTTTAAGGAATATTAGAAAATTTATTCTTAAAAATTAATTCATTTGAATTTCAACCCTCTATAAATTATTGGGTAACTGTTAAAATAATAAAAATAATAATCATATTTTAGTTAGTTCTATTCATTCCCACCTACAATGGCTAGGCGTTAACTACCATTTAAAAAAATATTATTATATTATTAGTGTGCAATGTACGATTTCAAAGAAACGCATTGTTGTGTACTGGGTACGCCATCGAACATAGAATCCCCTTTAAAGTAATATAAACATTTTATTCGAAAATATTAATAAATATTAAAATGTCATATTCTTTATTTATCTGGGATGTTACAGTACATTCGGTGACCCGAAAATGAGTCTGCCGCGAGGAAAGACGGTGGTGCAAGGCCACCGGGTTGCCACAAGGGTGCGACCCCGCCATGTCGTGCTGAGAACCGAGCCATGACCAGGTATGCCACGACGGTGCCGAAGGGGTGCGGTTCCATCGCACTGCGCTGGGAGGAAGGGCCGCAATGGTCAGACGAAGACCGCGGCGACCTCATGCCGCGCAGAGGAGCAGGAGGCCGCAACGGAGGGGCGCGACGCCCCAACGGCTCACCTGTGGTGCCAGACAGTGGCCAGAGCGGGCCGCGGTTGAGGAGCAGGGGCGCGACACCATCACACTGAGCCGGAGAATACACGTGGCCTAAGGCCATGGTGGACAGGGGATGGCGGCTAGCTGATCCGGCCGCCGGTGCGTGATACACAGACGGGACCCTTCGGGTCCTACTATTACAGGGGATGGCACCATGAGCCTGCCATTACGAACAAAGGGGTGGCACGACCCCCCCCCCCCCCCCCCACCGGCATGGCTACCCGGTACACACTTCATGGCAAGCCGGGCCCCGCGGCTATCCACTGTGGCCAGCCGGCCAGGATACTCGGCATGCCGCCGGGCCACACAGCTCGCTGGGCCAGAACGTGTGGCCAGCTAGGCCAGGCCTCCTCGCCATCTGGGCCAGGCCCCAAGGCCGGCTGGGCTGGGCCATACGGCCATCCGGGCCACTTTCAGGCCCGGCCACCTTCGGGTCGGTTCAGACCCACTGACCAGGTTGAACCCCGGTCCGGACCTAGGTCCGGTCGGGTCGGTTTTGTCCAACAGGGTCGGATCAGAACCGAACCAGTGAGACCCGATTGCACCTAATCGCCCATAACACGGGCTACGGGTGTCCGATTGACGAACTGTCTGCAGCTAAAGAAACATGAAATTAAAATATTATTTTGGAATTCCCAAATTGAGGTTTGGATGCAATATGGGTATGACGGGGTTGGTTGGAACCTAAAAACCCACCAGGAACCTGGAACGAAAATGCCAATAACTCACAGACAGGGCGCCCGATTAACATGTCTTCTGTCGCATTGGGTTCATTATGATTAGAAGAAACTTCAGGATACATCAACATAAGACTACATGGTAGTTTATGTATTGACACCTGGCTAAAGGAGCAGACCCTCCTGGAATCGAGTGTGCTGTGTACGGGAACACTAAGGCTAACAGTGATGGGACTGGACTTGGATCCTCCATGGGTTTGAAAGTGAAGAGAATGGACCTGGATCCTCTGTGGGTTTGAAAGTGACGAGACTAGACCTGGACCATCTGTGGGTTCGATAGTGATGAGACCGGACCTGGATCCACGGTGGGTTCGACAGTGATGAGACCGGACCTGGATCCTCCATGGGTTTGACAGGGACAAGACCAGACCTAGATCCTACATGTGTTTGACAGTGACTATATTGGACCTGGATCCTCTGTGGGTCTGACAGCGATGAGACTATACCTGGATCCTCTGTGGGTTTGATAGTGATGAGACTCGACCTGGATCCACCGTGGGTTCGACAGTGATGACTTTTGTACTGAGATCCCACGTAGGATTGATAGCTTCGACAGACTAATGATTTAGGTTTCTATGGATATCTATCATTCGACAATGAAATATGATTATGTGACTACAACTAATCATATCTTATTATATTTTAAGTTGTGTATACCCGGTGTGAGCAAAGTCATTACATTCATGTTTACCTCATGAATGAGATTAATATTCTTGATGACTTAGGTATATGTATGGCCATATACCTAAGTAAGGGTGGATGTTTCTTCATGGATGTTTTTTCATGGATTTGTTGTAGTGAAGCCCATGTAGCATTCTTCTATGAGTTGCACCTACTGGATACACCTTGTGTTGTACTTTCATGGTGGAGTGTTTCTACACTTGTGGAACAGAATGTTGTTGGGCTCATGATTTGGAGCCAGTTTGTGATTGGTATCTTAGGTATATGTATGGGAATATACCTGAGTAATGATGGTTGATACTTTGTGATTGTATCTTACTTATGTGTTTTATCCTTAGTGGATTCTGGGAGACCTTCGGGGGTCTCAGGGTCCCCTACTGAGTATTGTTATACTCACCCCTACACGGGCTTCACCCGCACCTTTTTGTGTTCTGTGTAGATAATGGTAAGCTGTGATCGAGGCTAAGGGTGATGAACGGGAGGCTTCCTAGAGCTGGACTAGATGGGATAGAGCTCAGGGACATGTTGTAAGAGATCTGTTCCTACCCTTCAGCTAGGAATCCTTAGGGGACGATCCAGGAGATGTTTTCCCTTTTTAATTGTTCTTGTACTTGTTGTTCAGTTGGGTTTGTATACTGGCCCACTTACTTTCATCACACATTTCATATCTATATTAGTACATGTTTCTTCTTCTACTTATGTTAAAATAGTGTGTGATACAGGTTTAAAGGCAATTCCTTCCTTTTTTATCAGGAATTCTCCTTTGGTTCTAGTCGCCAGCCCCTCGCCTATGGATGGCAGGCTTGGGGTGGTCGCGACACGGGCCCCAAGGACGGGTCCTGAAAAATTTGTATCAGAGGAGTCAGTTATACAGAATAACATGGAATTTTGTTCTTTTAATGGAAATAGTGTTACGTGTTTTGGGTGTGTTTATCATTTTAGGAAAACCAGTGTTGGTGCAGTGGTTGATGTATCCATACACTAGGACCCTGACTTCTGATTTACGACCCATTATATGAAAAAACGGATTGCATGTGTGTGTTTTCTTTGAAAAGTTTTCTTCGTGATTACATTGTGTTATCTCACTAGGTATATTGTTATGATGATGGCACACCTGTTTCTTTTTAGGATGTCATCCCTTAGCCAATCAGCGTGGTTTCTGAGTGGAGAGCGCGATGGTAGCCAACCGAGCGACGAGGCCTCGGTCCAGTGCCCCATCACAGCGGAGGCACCAGCAGTACCACTAACCGATGGGCTAACATTTCTACCATCCATAGAAGTAGAGGGTTAACACCACTTGAGCACGTTTCATGGTTTCCTACTATAGAGGCCTTCACGGTTTCGAGGCGAGACATATTTTCAGATGGTTGGGTACTGGCTGGAGTTTGTAGCACTGGTTTTCCATACAGTTGGGACACCCAATGAATTGATGGTGCACCTAGCTATTACTCTCATTCAGGGAGAAGATGAGATGTGGTGGATCATGATGATCTAATTTTAAGACGAGACAACCCCCACCTGGGGGAAATTCAAGGGCCTTTTTAGGGAGGAGTTTGTATTAGTAACTCTACGCTCTGTGCGTGCTCAGGAGATGCTGCACTTGCCGTAGGGCATTCTAACAGTAGTTGAGTCATTTGTAGCAGGTAGTAAGAAGATGACACGGGGGTACAAGCGGGTCAGATATACTGTTAGATGACCCCAAGATGTGGCATCGGGGGTGTGGGGAACCCGAGGTCGAGGGAGCTTTGAACAAATAATGATATGTTATTCCTACAAGAAACAGGGACACAGAGCGTGTGAGTGTTCGACTCTCAACACAGTTGATTGGCAGGCGTTATAGGTTCCACTGAGACAGAGGTAGCGGTTGGAGCTTGAGCATCAACCGATCGGTGGATGAGGCATTAGAGTAGGTCCTTCAGTGGATGGTGGTCAGAGTCATCGAAAACTACTACCACTACCCCTAGACGGTTCACCCTGAGCTTCAGGAGCAGGTGGACAGGAGCGGGACTAGGTCCAGACATAGAGGCCTTTGTTCATGATTCTTCTTGCTTCGTTGATTTTGTTGTTTTTGGTTGCTTTGTATCTTTGTACATTGATATACATTAATAAAAGTCACTTGTCATTGTGACTTTTTCTTTCCTCCCTTTTTGTGTGGTTGATACTAAGAGGTTTTGGTTAGAACCATTTACTTGACTCTCACATTCGGGATTCCTATTAGAGGATACCTAGTGACCACACACTGATGCCGACAGTGTGACTCCACCCTTGGAGGTGATCGTAACAATTGAATCTCTTGGTAGTAGCATCGAGTCCTTATGACGTCGTCCATGGCATGAAATAGTACAGATCATGTCGTGACTGACTTTATTAAGAAAAGGATGTGGTTCATCCAGGGGATGAGACCAGATTTCTCTTTCCAGCTAAGGATAAATCTTAGCAGATCTTGTAGGACATAGGCGATGAAGGGTGTACTCGAGTTCTTTACAATTGCCTAGTCTCCCCCAAAGTTTGTTGAGAGAACAATTTACGGTTTACTCTAATCTCAATATTCTTAGGTGTGTATTCTTGTAGAAGGAACTAATCCTGAGATAACGACGTTGGCTTGAGTTCCTGCAGGACTATGACTTTGAGATAGTCTATATTCCTAGGAAGGGGGACATTGTAGTAGATGCTCTCAGTAGAAGATCTGGCATTCAGATACTTAGAGAGGTGACAAAGTAGCTGGCTGCGTTGCCGATATCCTTTGTGGATAGTGATGGAGAAGCCCTTATATAGTCTCTCACAGTCACTCATCCTCTTCATCAGTGAGTTAAGGAGGCACATCGTGGGTACATTGACTGTGAGATGCATCATGCTCAGATACCCATAGGGCAGGCACCTAATGAATTTTCTAAAGGTGGGGATGAGGTTTTTCTCTTCCGAGGACCACTCACACCCTCGAGGACATGCTCCGGGAATGTGACCTAGACTTTGGTCAAAGCTGGGAGGACCACTAACCTTTGGTGGAGTTTTCATACAACCACAACTATCACTCCACAATCGGTATGGCACATTTTGATGCCTTCTATGGTTGACCTTGCAGATCACCACTATGGTAGACAGACCCAGGGGAGTTTGCACTAGTGGGACTAGAGATGGTACGGGCTACGATAGAGAAGGTACAGATCATCCAAGAGTAGATGAAGAATATACAGAGCAGGGAGAAGTCCATTTATGGTAGGAGATGATGACCACTATAGTTCGAGGATGGCGACCATGCCTTTCTACGGGTCTCACCTTGATGAGGTTGGAAGAGATTTGTTCGAGGATGCAAGTTATCTTTGTTATTCATCAGACCTTTCCAGGTCCTTTGCAGTGAAGGCGAGGTGGATTACCTCCTGGATCTTCCACCTCAGTTGCACCTGGTGCACGACGTCTTCTACATATCTCAGGTGAGGAGATACGTGCACGACCCATCCCACATCATCGACCATAAGGAGCTGTACATCGATGGTTGGGAGACTATCATAGAGGTTCTAGTAGAGATTGAGGATCAATAAGAGTGGGTCCTACGTGGATGGTCGATACCTCTGGTGCGCAATCACTGGAAGCATGAGATTTTCCAGGTGACCACATGGTATAGGGAGGCTCTGATGCATGCTCAGTACCCCCATTTGTTTCCGTAGTGTGAGTTGTAGCTTATGGGGACATAAAGACTTTGGGTGGGGAGAATGTAAAGAGGCATAATTTCTGTAAAATAAATAAATTTCTTTAATACATGGAAATTTTATGAGTTCACAGTTTCTGAAGGCACTTGATTCCAAGGCCCGGTGTGCCCGGAATCAATTTCTGATATTTTGTTTGGGTACGTTCAGTAAATGTACGTATGAGATTTTATATCCTGGGAACTGGTATTCGGAACTGAAATCTTAGGGAACTATTGAACTCACAGTGTTGGTAATTTCTTTGTGAGACCTTCACCACAGTTGCATTCTAAAAATAATGGAAGTCAGATTTTGGAGGTTTTTAAATGAAATGATTATAAATAAAGAATTAACTTTATTTTTAGTAAGGTGGTTAAAATCACCTAGTGGTGGTTAGGGGTCGGGGACACCACACCCTAACCCCCCATGGGAGGTTATGGTGGTGGAGCCCACCAGCACATAACTTCTCTTGAGAGGATATCTTGGTGGGGACCACTTGGGGGTTGTAACTCATTGGGACATCCCATTTCAGTGGGATGAAACCCTCTCTTAATTAATTTATAACTCTCCACCTCCCCATTAATTAATTGAAATCCTCCATCCATTAATTAATTAGAACTCCTCACATCCGCTTATTTGGAATTTGAACAGTCCCCCCCATTAATTATTTGAGTTGTCTCATTTAATTATAAACAACCCATTGTGTTGTTGTTCCAAATAAATAATATAAAAATTCCTCTATTATTTTTGGTGGGAAATTTATCCTAGGGGATCTTCGGAGAACATTTGGGAGAACTTCATTCTTCCCATGAATGACACGCAGAACGTCTCTTCCACTACTGAAGAATGACGATGCCATTTTCTTCCTTCTTCAACCGGGTCAAGAAAAGGGAAGAATCGACCATGAAGAACGCCCATGAAATCTCCAACGAACTTCATCCCTATCAAAGCAGAATATTCTGCCCGCGAAGAATGTCGCAAACGACGAGGTCACCTCCTTCCGCCCCCAATGAGCGACAATAGAGGAAGGGGTTATTTTATGATTGAATATTACCCTCTGTACCCCATTGTATGTTGTGTGCTTTGAGAACCGAATGATATCCTCGTAACAAGGAGGGTTCGAACCACACGAACATGGACCGACCCTCCCCTTTTGATGGTCTTTTTTGATGACGACAGATGCATTACATGCGGCGATCGACAACGATCCGGCCGCGAATAAAGCCAATGGTGCAAGGCCACTGGGTCGCTACAAGGGCGCGACACCGCCATGACACACTGAGAACTGAGCCACGGCCAGGAAGGCCGCTGCGGTACTGGAGGGGCATGGTGTTGTTGCACCGTGCTCGGAGGAAGGGCCGCGGTGGTCGTATGAAGAGGGTGGTGATGTCGCACCCCGTAGAGGAGTGGGAGGTCATGGCCAGGCCAAGCCGTGGTGGTGGAGGCATGGTGTCGTCCCACCGCACATAACAGAAGGAGGCCGCGACCTATGTGGGCCACGACGGAGGGGCGTGGCACTGTCATGCCATGCCGGTGGTGCAGGACCATGACCAGGGTGTGCCACGGTGGGAGAGTAGGGCCGCGGCGCTGTCGCGCCGCGCCGGAAAAGATTCGCGGCCTAAGGTCAGGGAGGACAGGGGAGGGCTGCAGGATGAGCCAGCCGCCAATGCATGCTACACAGGCTGGACCCTTTGGGTCTAGAAGGTACAAGGTCTTGCGCCATGCAACGGTCGTTACAAACAAGGGGGGGGGGGGGGCGTGGAACCCCCCACAGCGTGGCTCGCCGGGCCACACGGCCAGCCAGGCCAGGTCACGTAGCCTGCCGGGCCAGGCATCGCGGCCAGCCAGGATGCCCCTTCGTGTCAAGTCAGACCCACAGATTGGGTCTTACCCTAGTATAGACTAGGGTGGGGTCGGGTCGGGTCAGTCTAATAGGGTTGGACTGGACCTGAACCCGTTAGACCCGATTACACTTAATCGCCCATAACTCGGGCTACGGGTGTCTGATCGACGAAACCTCTATGGAGACGGAAATCTTGGAAAGAGACAAATAATTTGGAATTCACCACATGAGGTTTGGACGTAGTTAGGGAACGTCTTGGTTGTATTGAACCTAAAAACCAACCGAGCACCTAGAACGGAAATGCCAATAACTCACAGACCGAGCATCTGATTGACCTGTCGTCTGTTGTGTTGGGTTCCTAATGATGAGACGAAACTATAGTATACATCAACTCATAAATACATGGTATTTTATGTGTCGAAAATTTTCTTGAGAAGCATACCCTCCAAGAATCAAGAATTCTTTCTACGAGAACTATATAACTGACAGTGATGAGACTAGACCTGGATCCTCTGTGGTTTAGATAGTGATGAGACTGGGCCTGGATCGTCCATGGGTCCGAAAGTGATGAGACTAGACCTAGATCCTCCGTGGGTTCAACAGTGACTAGACTAGACCTGGATCCTCCATGGGTTCGAAAGTGATGAGACTGGAACTGGATCCTCCGTGGGTTCGACAGTGATGATACTGGACCAGGATCCTCCATGGGTTTGACAGTGACGAGACTAGACCTTGACCCTCTATGGGTTTGATAGTGACGAGACTGGACCTGGATACTCTTTGGGTTCGACAGGGATGAGACTGGACCTAGATCCACCATGGTTTCGATAGGGATGAGACAGGACCTAGATCATCCGTGGGTTCGAAAGTGACGAGACTGGACCTGGATCCTCCGTGGGTTCGATAGCGATGACTTTTGTACCAAGATCCCAAGTAGGATCGACAACTTCAAGAGACTGCTGATTTTGGTTTCTATAGATATATGTCGTTTGAAAGTGAAAGATGATTCAGTGGATACAACTTATCATCACATTTTCTCTTTTATGTCGTGTATACCTGGTGTGAGTTGAGTCATTACCTTCATGTTTACCTCATGTATGAGTTCTGTACTCTTGACAACTTAGGTATATGTATAGGAATATACCTAAGTAAGGGTGGATGTTTCTTCGTGGATGTTTCTTCATGGATGTATCTTCGTGGATGTGTTTTGGTGAAGACCATGTGGATTTCATCCATGAGATATACCTATGGGATACATGTTGTGTTTTACTTTCTTTGTGGAGTGTTTCTACACTTGTGGAACAGAATGTGGTTGGGCTTAAGAGTTGGATCCGGTTTGAGATTGGTAACTTTGGTATATGTATTGGAATATAACTAAGTAAAGATGGTTGATAATTTTTGATTTTATATTACTTATGTGGTTTATCCTTAGTGGATTCAGGGAAACCTTCAGGGGTCTATGGGTCCCCAACTGAGTATTGTTATACTCACCCATGCACAGGCTTTGCCTGCACCTTGTTTTTTCTGTGCAGATGACAGTCAGCAATGATCGAGGCTGAGGGTGATGGATGGGAGGCAGCTAGGAGCTGGACTAGATGGAACGTACCTCAAGGATGGGTTGTTCGAGATCTGTATGTACCCTTCAGGTAGGAATCCTTGGTGGACAATCCATGAGGTGTTTTCCCTTTTTTACTTGTACTTGTACTTTTTGTTTACTTAGGTTTGTATACTGGCCCATTTACTTTCAGCAAACCTTTATTATCTATATTATTACTTTTTGCTTCTTCTTCTTGTGTTTATACTTTATGTGATACAGGTTTAAAGGCAATGCCTTCCCTTTTTATCAGGGATTTACCTTTGGTGCTAGTCGCCTACCCCTGGCCTATGGAATTCGGGCTTGGGGTAGTCACGGCACGAGCCCCGAGGATAGGTCATGATAATAATAATATATATTATATTATAAGCTCAACTTTAATTTTCTCTAATAATAATTTTTACGAAAGTAAAAATTAATTACTGCGATTAATGTCTATATGGATTTTATCGGTGGTTGAACTAAGAAGATGTTGATTATATTGACCTAAAAATGTATATAATATATTTTAAGGAATTATTTATACATTATAACATATAATATAAACTCTTATACATTATTGGGTCCTTTTGACATGGGAAAAATTGAGTCTATGATTCATTCTTTTAAAAAAAATATGATTGTTCTACTCATCTATTTATAAAATTCCACCTGCTCTACTATAATCATATGCCACTAAATTTAATTTCATTCAATTAATACCAATGTAATACTATTTGAAAAATCAATAATATCATCCTAGAATCTTTATATTTCGAATAAATAAATCATGTGATTGAATTAGTGGTATTTTAAACAGGATACCTGAATAAGTGTAAAAGTTCTTTAACAATTGTTTTTATTTTATTTCTTCCTCTACCCCCTCCAATAATTATAGAAAAATGATGATATAATAACATATGTAATATTAAAATAATAATATATTATCTTATAAAGGGAATCAAATTATAATAGCCCAACATAAATCAAATGTCTTCTAAAATCCTCACTAGTGTGTAAAACAAACTATCTCCTCACAAACTTAATTTGTTAATTTTTCAATTACCACAAATCATGGTTTGGTATGATGATAGATATAATTTGTAAACATATATATTTATATATATTATATTTACAATATTATTATTCATCTAGATATATTATATTATATATACTTTATTTACATTCAATTTTGAAGGAGATAATATTGCATCGTTCATGTTTACATTAGACGACTACATCACCAAGTGAAATGATTCGTCATTCATTAATTTTTTACATTGATGCCAGTAAATATAATGTTAATGGTTATACATGATATAATGGTTTTTTATATTTATTATATATTAATAATTATTATTTAAAATATATATCATTTTTAAAACTTATCTCTCAATGAAAAATTATATTTTCATTCATGTATATCAAGACTACAGCATTAACTGAATGACGTGACACTCTTTTAATCACCAGACCACATGTAGAAATCCAAAGTAAATTTAAATAAATAAGAATATATTAATTTTTTATTTTCATTATGAAAAGATAATATATTACATAACGCATTAAAATATTATGAATGTAAAATTTAAAAAAATACTCATGTGTATGTATGACCTACTTTCTCTATGATTGTGACATACTTCATTAATAAAAATCAACTTTCATAACAAGTATTAAAAGTATAATTGGCTAATAATTAGTTTGTGATTATTATTTTATAGGTGATGAAATTATATTATATTTTCATGACCTAAAATTTATATAAAAAAATCAGGAATGGGAAAACATGGAAATTAACAACCCAAACAATGAATATAATGAAAAAATATCAATTTATATGAGACTGAGTGTTACAAAATGATATGATATGATATTATTTATAAGGTTATGGTTTTGGAATATATAAATTTAACATTTAAAATTACAAAACTGTAGGTTAATTAATTTTCAACCAATATAATGTATATGCTATTTGAATTTATCTCAATTTACATTCCAATGTAACTAATTTTTTATTATGGACCAATTCAACATTATAGGGGGTATATACATATTCCTTGACTTGTAAAATCCTGATACCTTGATAAATCTTGGTATTTTAGTTTTTAAATAGAATTACTAGATACAAGTTGATTTGACATGATAATTATAAAATGGTAAAATTTGTTGTACAATCTTACACTCATTTGTTATTGTTATATTTATCTTGACACAATCATTATCATATGATCATTTTCATTTAAAATTTAATTTATCTTAAATATGAATGTTAATGAATGTTCGATATTATTATTTATTAAACTATTTAATATTTTTACACTTTCATAATATATTCAATTTAATTTGACTAATTGGGTTAGTATTGATAAATCTTTACCCATTACTCAATATAGAAAGTTGACAATAAAAACCATTATTTAGAATTAAATATATTATAAAATATTCAAGGATTGATTTATACATAGAGACATGGGTGAAACATGGTTTTTGATAGCATCTAGAATCTTCTACATTACTTGTGAGACCAATCTATTGGCCAGAATTAGTCATTTTTAAACTTGTAGATTAAGACATTATTGATGATATATCATGAAAAATGAAGTTATATTGTTCCTAAGACATGATTTCCAATAATGAAGCATTTATTTCCTTGATAATTTAGTTTTTTTAATAAATTATATATCTATATGTTATTATATTTATATTCATTTAATTATTAGTTTATTGACAATATTCCATGTGTTTTCATTTATTTACCTTTCCATATTTATAATGCCTTATCTTATCATTATCGTGAATATATTTAAAATGTATTTTTTTGTTATATAATGTATAATATTAATTATTATTAGTGATTCATTATATGATAAATTATATATAACCATATCTATTAATTTGATATAACACTTATTTTTTCAGTTTTAATTGGATATGAAGAATAGATAATTCAATGTGTTTCCAAGGATTTATTTTATTTTATAGTGTTATGTATTGTGTTTAATTTTCTTCTCCCATTTTAAAATGGGTATCATGTTTGAATATAGTTTGAAAAAACTACTAAAATGGTCCCCAATTTAATAAATTAAGGACTTGTCTCCATGCTGCTCAGGTCAGGGTTATTACAGTTTGTATCAGAATATGCTTTGATGAAACCATTGGAGCATGATTATTGAATGAATGATCAAAGAATAAAACCATATGATATATATTGAGGATAGTTGTTGATGAAAACAAAAATGTTATTGTATGGATTATTTTATGTGATTCATCCTAGAAATACATCTTTTTATCGATACTACATGTTGGTATGGTTCCATCACAGAGGTTCCATAGGCTAATAACTATTAAATGGTGATTTGTCCTAGACCTGATCATTAACGGATGCATGAAAACAGTCCCCACTACACACATAGGTTGAGACACACATGTTATATTATTATAATAATTATAATTTTCTTTACAAAACATTAAAACAACATTGAATATATTTATATCCACACTGTAACAAATATTATGTTTATGATATTTTCTATGCATAAATATTAATTTATGTTAACTTTTACATCTTATTTAGAATTATACATTATTATTTAATTTTTTTAATTTTATAATATAATAACATATATTTAATTCATAAAAAATGGGAAGTGGAAAAAATAATCATATCAATACTCATGTAATATATATAAATTTCTCTACTAAGGAAGCCAATACAACTAATACTTCATCTAAACAATTTCTTGATAAATTTGAGAATGAATATTTCTTGAATGCAGAAAATACTTCCAAAATGATATTATCCATTGATGTATCATTATATGTGATAGAATCCTTCATCAATTACTAGGGATACTATTCTTGTTGTTATAAAATAGTGGGTTAAGTGTATATATTCTATATTAATGTGATTTTGATGTGGTCAAAATAAAAAGGTTATATTGTTGTGTTCTATATGAAAGTGGGTGTTGATCTATAATGTTAATTTAACAGGAATACATGGGAAAAAGAGGAAATTGAACTCACAAGATGAAAATATTTTAAAAATAATATTTTTTGAAAATATTTATTTTTTGTGAAACAAATTGAGATGAAGACAGATCCATTTAGCTTAAATACATTAAAAGTACAAAGTGTTGTGAAGTATGAGGATTAATATACATGGTTAGTAAGATATGATATTAATTACATAAAAATAGGGTGTAAAAAATTATAAAGTTATTTAGAGGGCCTAATCCAATTTTATGAATGGTGTTGGTACCACAAAAATTTTCATCATATGACCAAATACATTTTTGTTTCATTACAAAATAGAAGGAATTTTGTAGAACATACATATTCATAGGATATTAAGATAATAAGAGGTCAAATGGAAAACCGGAATAAGGAAATTCATTGGTGATGAATAAAAGAACATAAAGATTTAAACCTTATGAAAAAAATGTAATAAACACCATGGGAAATGATTTAAGAAATTAGATACTTATTATATGTTCATAGAAATTGTATATCATGCTATTTAATGAAATTAAAAAAAAAGAATATTTTTAGTGATACAACTATAGGGATATGAGTTAATATGAAAAGAAATTCCCCATGAATCAAGTGAATCGATCCCAAAAGAGGCTATTAGAAGAGATCCATTCTTATGAAATTATTATAGGTTAGGTGTAAGTAAACAATGATTCGGTGGTAGGTACTAAATTCCAATATTCATATTCTTCTTATTTTATACTTGATTTCGGATCCTCACCCTGTTTTATATCTATATAGTTTTTCATGATGATTATAAATTATAAATTTACTTTTTGATGGTTTCATTAGATAAAAAATAAAGGGGTAAATCTCACTATTATAAGGTTGAGTCATGATATCACCCTTGATACATATAAATATTTTTTATTTATTGGACATTATATTAAACTTATGGTTGAAATAAATAAAATACATTATATTGCTTGGGTATCAAAATTTAATTATAAAAAATATTAAATGAAGAATGAAATAATTATTTTCGAGTTTGATATAGAATTACATAAATTTATATTTGAGAAATCAGAATCCATGTAATTTATTGAACCACCCATAAGCTCTACTAAATGATATTCTTTTGGAATAAGGGAAAACAAAATATAATTATAGAAAAATTAATAATAAAATTGAGTATGTGTCTATTGTACAAGAAGACATTGATGGTTTTCTTGAGGGTATAAATAAACATACACCACTATGTGAAGTTAGATTTTCCATTTATTTGATCTCAAATGTAGTAAAAATATCAATGATTCCATATATAATGGCCAAATTGGATCTAGTGTAGATAAAAAAACAACTAGAGGAGTTGGATGTTATATGATTTGTTTCTCCCAATATCATTACCATGTGGCCCCAAGTCTCTTCCTTAAGAATAAGAATTCATCACTGATGTAGTATAATTAATTTAATGCAATGAATGATCTTATGATATAGAAAAATTATCATCTTCATTGAATTGAAGAATATTTAAGGAACATCATAGAGACTAATATTTTCCTATGATGTACCTTTATTCAAGGAATCAGTATTTGTGAGTAAATACAGATGAAATTCAAAAGATAACATTTCGAAATAAGTATATATGTAATGAATTTGCAATAATTCTATTTGGATGGACTAATTCATCCCCTAGTTTGATCGATCTAATTAATAATGAATTCAAGGACATCATTATGATTTTCTTTTAGTATTCCTTAATGAGGTTTTTGTGTATTCTAAAGGCTATATGTAATATTAAAATCACCTGAGAACCATGCTATTTACTCTTAGAAAGAATGTGTTATATTGTATATTTAGAATGCATTATATAAGGATTAAAGAAGGTTTTGTGTCTGTATTTTCTTCCAGAAATATATTTGAGTTGAAATAATGAAGATAAATTAATCCATAGAATGTATTACTCTAATTACAAAAACTAATGTATATAGTTTAATTGTTTTCATAGGATAAAAGTGGTGCCTCAATTAAAATATGGCCTAATTGGATAAATAGTTAACCATGGGTACACATAAAGGAGTTAGGTTTGATTGGACAATGATATGTGTGTAATTATCTAAGAAACTATAAATGATATGTTTAAATGAACATAATTTTATTCTTCCATATGGGAATGATGGGTTTGTTATATAAGGTGATTCATTTAAGAATTGTTATAGTTGGGTCTTAATGAAAAATGATAATGGTAGTTCTTATGCATCGATAAATTAAAATTATCACAAATATGACAATATTACAAATTAATATGATTTGGAAGCTATAATATTTACATTGAGGATTTAGATACATTATATCTATGGTCAATAATGTGAGATATTCAAGGATTAGAAAATACTAAAATAAATATTTCACAAAAAGAGCTCAGCGTAATGCAATTGTGATGGCTTGAGATACTCAAGGATTTTATGTTGTAAAAGAATTATCACCTAGGGATGGTAAAGAATGTGATGGGTGAATTGAGTAGCATAAATCATTATTTTTTAACCCAAATGGGGATTGCGAAGGATATTATATTCATGCTACATTTAGAGATGGATATGGGAGTTATTATGGAAGGGGATACATCACTCATTTTTTAAATGGATTTCAAAATTATATTTATTATAAAATATAGAAATTTATCAAACTTGTGGTGATAAATTTCAGAATAATATAAATGAAATGTATAATGGAATATTATATGATATAATTTGTGAAGGTAGTATTCTATATTTTGTAATGTATTTAGGATTTAAATTTATACCTGTTCTAAAAATGGATTTGTTGGTTACCACTCATTTATAAAATTTCCCTATAAAACTTGGTAGGATAAATATTTATATGTATTTAAGGGAAACATATTTGTTGGATTACATAATCTTGGAAATTATCTTAATATTTCACATGATGCTTCTTCTGTCAACAGCATAATCCAATGAGACCACATCATATATGAGTCATTAAAAATATTCATATTATACTATAGAAATGGGATGACATTACTTTTCAATTTTTCACATGACTACCAATGAATCCTAGAAATAATGATGAAATATGGGTTATTATTGATTTCCTAGCCAAATCTACACATTTCCTTGATATAGTGGGGTGATTTACTTACTAAGAACCTTAAAATTCTCTATATTAATGAAATCTTAATACTTTATGGAAATACTCCATTAATTTTGGATGATAATTACCTAGGTATTATACAAAATTTATAGAAGAATATTCAAAAGGATCTTGATACTGTGATTCATTGGTAACATCCCACCATCCAAAAACAGGTTGAACATCCAATTGAATGATTTGAACAATGAAATTTTTATTTTAGTCATAATCAAATACCTTTTTAAGAATGTAGGTTCAATATTTAACTTTGGATGATTTTTTCAATAACAATAGTATCATTTGAGTATTCAAATGTCAACGTATGATGCATTATATGGAATGAGATATCATACTCCAACAAGATGGGATTATGTAACTAAAATGAAATTCATAGGACTATAATTGTTTTACGAGGAAACATAAATGATATGTTGTATTTTGGATCACATCAAGCCACCTCTGTGTAAGTAATTTAGTTTCACAATTATATCTGTGAGATCATGTTTTCAGTAATATATCTTCTATGAATATTATTATAAGGTTCTATAGGAAATGATAACTAGAATATATGAATAACAAACACTTTTTAATCGTTGAAATTTTTTGAGTTAATTCATGTCAATTGGAAAAGCCACCAAATCACTAAAAAGTACATGTCGTGTTCCACATATCACTGTTAGGTATGTAAATTCTAGAAACATTTCATGTGATCACCTATGATGAAATATAATTAGATCTTGATATATCTAACTATAAAAAACCCATCACGATTAATGATATTAGGGAACACATATTAATGAATATGAGGACATGACATGTATCAAATAATAGAAGATGCAATGTAGGAACTGGATGATATTTTTAAGAAGAACATCCCTTTTCTATTTTGAAGGTAATGGAAATGAAATATAAATGTTCAAAAGTTTCAAGGAGGGAGGAATATTAATCCCCAAGATGTTAAATTATATTTCCTTTAGGATAAATTAATTTTTTTTAATAGCTTGTGATGCATAAAACATGATGTTTATAAAAAGATGTGATATAAAAATATTATTTAAACGTGACCATTATAACCTATAGGCTATGTTTTTTGAGTATTAATAGTAATAATTAATTATGAAAATTGAGTTTACCTATTCATTAGAAACTAAAAAATAATTATAAAAAATGAAATTTAATGTTTCCATAAAATCAATTTTCTCAAAAGGATGGTTTAGTCATGATTTTCCCAAAAAAAATTTAATTAATATCCAGTATAATTATATAAATTATTTTAAAAAATAAAACTAATTTATCAAATCTTCATATCAGAATTGGCTATGGATGACTAGCTGGGACTTTTATTTATGGTGTCATTTTGTACAAAGAGTGAAAATTACAGAATTTTAATTAAAAATTAAATTTTTATTTAAATAATTTATAATGTTAAACAATATATTGAACATGTTTTATAGTAAAATATGATCAATTTTATATAAGGTAATATAATTTGTTTCACTTAAATAATTTTCATATTGCAATTTGATATTTAAATATTGTAAAATTGTGAAAATTTTCTCTTTAAAACCCCACATTCTAATCACATCTGTGGGAATAGTTTTTATATAATAATATCAATATATTTTAATATCATATGGTAAAATTTATCAAAGATTTGTAATGAGAATAACTTATTGTATTTAATAATGTAAAAATAAATTTTTAAGAAATTAAGTTGTTAAAATTATAATATTTAATTACTGTGATTAGGGTGAAAATTGATTTACTAAGGGGTTAAACATTGATGATAAGGGATTAAATGGCCAAATTTGTTTTTAAAAAAGTCTACATTTTATACATATTTCAACCTTATAACTACATTTATTTGGAACAATGCATTACTGGTTCCATGTGACATGAAAAAATGTTTGGAATGAAATCTTTTCAAAAAAATTTAGGTGTTCCACCAATCCCACTTATAAGAGGAAAGACCATCTCTTCTCTCCTAATAATATTAACATCCATTATCTTGAGCCAATAACATTCCAAATCGCATACAATTTATCTTCCTATAATCATATAAGCATTATTTAGTGTACAGATCCACCATATGATATCAATATATATATCCTAAATATACATATATTTTTTCATTATTATGTGATGACCTACTACCTTATCCACATCCCATATATGTGTTAAAAACCATCAATATTGATTATGGTGGACTACCCCCTCGCAAATCGAGATTATTCATTTTTCTATTACTAGATATCATGTTAGTGTATGATGATCGATAAAAACAATATATATATATATATATATGAGTGATATTAATAACATTAATATACCTCCAGAGTCAATATATAATATATACACTTTTACATATATATTCGATAGAAGTTATGATAATATAGCTTGTGTGTACGGAACAAGACAACCTCAAGAAGGAGTGGAATTTTTATTTCACTAAAACATTACAAGGAGAATGATAAAGATAAATTTCATCATAATATCAGGTTATGATGAAATAATTTTTTTTATTTTGGACATTTTTATTTGTTCAAAATTTAGTATATTTCATTTTGTTACCTTTTTACTCAATAAATGATGACAACGTCATTCATGAATGTTTAGACTCCTGCCATCACAAAATAATGTGACACACTTTTCATAACCACACAATATGGATGATATATATAGGTATAATTATATAATAATACTATTTTTATGATATTATGGTCATTTTGGAATGATAATATATTTCATACCTTTCTTCCATAATGATCTTTTTAAAATGGATATGTAACAATTGTGCACGTACAAACTAATGTCTCTTTAATAATAACATACATTAATTATCATAATTTATTTTAATTATTCATATTAATAGTATATTTTATGGATAAGTATGTCACAATTATTATTGTAGAGGTAATGAAACTGTATAATATTCATTGGAGCTAGAAAATCCATAATAAATAAAGAATAATAAAATAAGGCATGAACTAATGAAATAATGAAAAAAATAAATGATTACATACAAATGAGTGATTAGATTTCAAAAAATGATCATATATGATATTATACAAATTTCTATGGCTCTATATTTAAATAATTAATTGTTTAAAACCACTATATAAGGGAATCCATAATTTCAACCCAAATCGAATCATGAGGTACAAGATTTAATCTCGATCTACATTCCATTGAATTTTGTTTGTTATTATTCCAAAGATTTTTTTGAGGCGTATATAATAAAACCCAAAAATTTAATATCATGATTAAATAAAAATTCATGTCATTTTATGAATCAATTATTATTATTTATTCAAATTGTAATTGAATTGAACATTTCAAAAATGGTAGAAATTATTAGGCAAATATCACTCTTTTTTTAATTGTTACCATCTCTTGAAAAAATAACATTCATATGATCATTTATATTTTGAAATTACATTATATTAAATATAAATATTGCATTATTATTTATGTCATTATTTTATAAAATGAATTCCATTTTTACATACATTGTTTACATTTACAATTATTTGATTAATTGGGGAAATATTTATAAATATGTCTATTTTACCCAATCTAAATATTTAATGATAATGCACATTGTTCATAAATTATATAAATTATTTGAAATATAATGATCTCATTTGTCATAAATACATAGTTAGGGAGTAAATATACTATAACACCCCAAGATTTTATAGTATGTTTTCTCATTAAATTAATTCAATATCTTAAGCTACACGCAATATTGATTTCGAATGCACCACATCTTACCAAACTAGACATTACAAAAGAGGATATGAATAATATTAACTGCATATTTAATATTATATACTCTATATAATTTTAACACCCATTTTATGATTTTCGTAGATATAATATATGATAAAATTCCAATTTTTAGATAAAGGAAGTATTTATCAAAAATGCAATTTTACCACCTACTAATGGGGAATTTTTTTAAATGAAATACGTGATAAATTTATATTAAATTTGGTAATAAAAATTTCTTATTTATAAGAAATATATAATAATTTTGTGTGGAAATTTTTTGGTTACTTTCTGATAACTTTTATATTTTGATGAATAGTGAAAATATATGTTTTATTTGACAACAAAATTTTTAATTGAAATAATTTATGGAGTTAAATCATGCATTTAAATGTTTTTAAAGTTTAATTAGATTATATTTTTATCATTTAATAAAATTACTATCATTATAAGTAATTTCACTTTTAAATTTGACATAATCACATGTCAATCTTTTGATATATTTTAATTATTAAAAACACACATTTTTGTTTTGAAAACTGGAATTAGTTTTAAATTAATAAATTCAAATTTTATGTATTGAAATTAGTAAAATTAACTTCATTTTTTAATTCAGAATATCTAAATTAGCTTAGGATAAATTTTTGGTATTTTTCTAAAAACATTCAATTTTTGATAAATAGTTAAAATCATTTTGTTATTATTTGAAACCAAATAATTTTTTAAATAATTATTTATTTTATTGAAATTTATTTTAATTAAAAATAGATAAATAATACAAATTTATGTTCAATGTAATTTATTGGAGTCATTTTATAATATAATTAGATGTATAAAATTTTATTGAACATTTTAACGTTTTTTATCCACCTTCTATAATCATTTTAAAATTTGAAAAAATCATAATTTTACTACTTCCATGAGTTGAATTTTAAAAATCCAAGATACACGGTTGAAATTAGTACGTAAAATGTCGTTCAAATAGATAAAAATAATATTTGGTGAATAGTAACTTTTGAATTTTATTTATAGTGGTTAAAAGTAAATAGGGAAATTATGGGTATAAATGATATTATAATTACCCTAACACATGTCTTATTTCTATTGGATATTAGTAATTCGACCAAATAAACCTTAGGAATAAAATATTTTCTTTTTTGGTCCACATGGATTAGATTAGGGCAGTTATTCTAATGTTATTTGAAGAAGAGTTAAAAGTGTTAAATTCAAAATTTAATAACTAAACCATTTTTTATAGTGGGTTAAAAAAAATATAAATTCGACTGTAAAAATTCATTAGAAAAATAAAATTATTTCCTATATAATGTTATTTTATTTATAATTTTTATATATTATATAATTAAAATTATTTATGACACAATGATGATTCAGTAACAACATTATTTTTAAAATATTAAAATAATTGATATTATAAATATCCAAAAAAATGTAAATTGAGACTTTTGATGTATTCCACTAATTTTATAGGATAATATAACATGATAGGGTTTATTATATTTTTTTTTGAAGTGATAATGTTTTTTGACTTTCCCAAAAAAAATACCAAAAAGTGTTAAAATTGGGATAAATTCATTTTTAAAACAAATACATTATTATTGTTTGATATAATATTCCATAAAATAAAAGGTTCATTCAAAGGGATTAAATAAAATTATATATGTCATTAGGTAACTGTAATTCTTTGACCCCAGTTACCCAGAGTTGGTGCATTATTACAAAACATTGGCATGATCACAAAAGATCAAGTCTCGAAAGACTGATTAGTTTAGTAGTCTTGGAAACGCTCGATATATTCATAAGTCTTAGATTACGTCTTAAAGTAAAAAAAATACTAAAACATCTTGTCTTAATATCCCCTCATACTATCCCAGAAGGTCATTCAAAAATTACTTCTTCACATCCTAGGAAAAATAAAACATTGAAAGGGGTGAGCTCAGATGCTTAGTAAGGATAACAATATAGCGAAAACATTCATAGATAAGCATAAACATTTAAGGAAATGTATAACTAAAACAAAAGCCTTTTAAACATGAACTTAAGCATACTATGGAAAATATAAAATTAAATAATTCCATTTACTTATTCACATGGACATTCTACTAGTCGAATAACCACATACAATATCAATAACCACTTTATAATGATGGAAAGAATAATTATAGACTATCATAACCACATATTCAAGTCCTTCTGCCAAGAATACAAATAGGATTTTACAATGGCCTTCTGCCAAGTCACTAGTTTGTCTCATGAGACTTACCGATGCATCGAGGAGATATAGCGGGCTCCACTCGTCACTTACAAAGTTCAATGCATTCCTCATTTGAAATGTTTGAAACATAACATAAACATTCGTATTAAAACTAGCATACGAAATGTCAATACATTAACCAAAAACCATGAATGGTATAAAAATAGCAAATCCACAGTCAGACATAACTCATTTGATACAATATAAAAGATTGTATTATATCATATTAACCCCTATCGAGAATAATGAAGGATATTGACATAGATTAAAATAATCATCAAACTATTGATAGAAATATCCCCCTTTTTCTGGAAAATATTTAAAAGTCACACTATTTGTCAAGAATCCATTTAAAATATATTTTTGAATCAAACTGTCCCATTCCACTTTTAATATTTTAAAAGAATTTCTATTTGAAACGTTTAATGTCCATATAAATAAATCCTTAAAACCATTTTTAAAACATGGACATTAATGATAAAGGTTTAGAATAATAAATCATTAAAACATTTTAAAATTATATTTTTGTTCGAGTTCCTAACCAAAAGAGAGAAAATTGAATTAGAATAATTGAGGTCATAAAAACATTGTAATATAATGAGAATAAAGGGATTCTTGATATACTATGTCAAAGTAAATTATATACACAATATAAAAGTGATTTGGTGTATAACAACAAAGGAGTCTCAACGGAATGTAAATTGAGATGAAATCTCTAATAAAGGCATTATACTTAGGTTAAGTATAAATCAATGACACAATTATGTGAGAAAAATATAAATACACTCAATATGATTAGATATTAAGTGTATAACAATCAAATGAAATTCACACAGATTCTTTTAAAAACAACACCAATGAATTGGATGTTTAACTCAACAAATTGAGATTGAGAAAAAATTACTCTTATCAAGTTCATACTGATGACTTGAGAATTTATCAGTGGAGTGATTATGTGTATCAAAAGAATATCCATAGATAGGGGAGTTGAAATTATGAAATAATCAAATGAATAGTGATTCCACACATAATCATGGGGTAAAATAATTAATGAAGTATGCGTAAAGCCGAATGAGTGGAAATTGAAATTTAAAACTCCCTTATTGATTTGGTAACTTAAGAAACATTCACCCATGAATTAAGGATCATACAATGATGATGTAAAAATCCATAAATTAAAGTATATATTACACAATGAATACAATCATGGGTAGTACACACAACACTTGCAATAAATAAGTGGTGAAAATGGGAATCTCACGGAATTAAAAGTTTGATAAGAAACCCCCTACTTTGTACTTTTTCCTTGGTCAAGGGTAGTTTAGCCTCCTGTATAATGGTGAAATCATTTTTATTTAATTATAAAATGATCATATAAATTAATATGATATCATATATGATCTTTTAACATTGCTTTGTTAATCATATCTTTGTATTATCGTCGTTTCGGGTGTTAACTAACTTATTTTCTTTTATATGTTTTGTTACATAAGTTGTGTTTGTTAGGGGTAGGTTGTATCTAATTCATATGAAGAATGATATCAAGTCCGTAAAAATTATTTTTAATCATAAAATTAGAATTATACTTGATTGGATATGATGGGGAATGAATCTCATCGCGTTCATGGAGACGATAGTCCGTACGTACACACGAGCAACAATATCATTATTTTGATATTAAAATAATATATAATTGGATGGTATATCATATATACAGAATAATAATCATGTTATATTTATTATTTATATGAATTACACATCATTATTATACCCATCAAAATAATAATGTGTTGAATAACAATTACACCACGACGTGGAGACGGTAAGCCGTACGTACGCACGTATGGTGACATTTCATTCAAGGGATGGATATAATAATGAATATGGTTGTACAATATTTATAATAACATCACATTATATGGGAGATACTTGAGTTATTATTTTATAATGGAAATAATAAGGAAAGAATAAGTTTAAGAAGAAAGGAACTTGAAAGCGGGTGGTGAAAACATGACCTCTTCTTCGGGTCTTCCTTTTGATTTGATCAAAAGGGATCATTAGGTTGGATTTCTGATCAATCTAAGGCCTCTAGGTTAAAGTGATGGATTTTGGGAGGATATTTGGGCATGGGTTCGTCTAACCAAAAGGCTTGTAAGGTATGAATAATTGGTTAGAAGTGATGTCCTTTTATATGGGGGAGGAGGATCTCATTAGTAAAATCTTAAAGTATTAATTTATAATAAATTAATATTCGGTTTATAATGGCTCAAAAGTAGAATAATTAAAGTATGAGGTGGGGATGGGTCGAAATAATTTCATTCAATAGATTTTATATAGGTTTGGGTAACTATATTAACCTTATAATTTATATTTAACTCTTAGTTAAATAGTTTGACATTTACTATGTCGCTTTGTATTTTTATATTATATGGTTAATAAAATTACTATATACTTCCAAGAGACCAACCAAGTGGTCCATTAATGATAAAAATATCATTATATAAGTCATTTGGCCAACCCTTATATTTTTAGGAATACAATATGAATTAATAATATAAAATTTGTTTTGAATACTCATTTATGTCAATTTTGACAAAATTTAATAATTTTTTTTTGTTAAAGCCTTAACAAATTTATTAATTCGAACAAAATTCATTTAAGAAATAGAAACATGCCATATTGACTAGTAAAATTTGTGGATAGCATAAAAACTTTAAAATTATATTTATTTTAAAATTTATAGTACTAATTATTTGATTCTTTCATTAATTAGGAAATACAACATTGTTATTGTGTAATAAATAAATTTAATTATTCAATGTCTAAAAAATATAAATAAAATACCATTATGTAGAAACTATTTTTATATTTCTAATCAATATTTATAGTCCAAAATATAACATATATAACCCTATGTAAAATTTTTTTTCTAAAAGATATTTTCTTATGTCATTTTTGTATTTACTTTAACTTAATTAATATAAAGTGTCATTATCACTTACAAGTGGATCCATGGGGTCCCAAAATCAAACCAAAATTCCCATGGTTAGACATGTATCAATAAATAGGGTTATGACATGGTTTAGGGTAATTTAATATTATTATAATATTAATTTTTACCCTTATTTACCGGATTTACCCTTTAACTACGGTAAATAAAATATTTACCGAAGTAATTATTTAAAATTTGTAAAAATAAAAGTTACATTTTTACAAAATTTTGACCTCATTATTATAAATATTGAATCCATTTTTCTAAATTCAAAACACATAAGTTGAAGAAATTAATTTAAAATTAATTCCCGCTGTCAAAACCAAAAGCGTGTTTTTAAGAAATAATAACTATAAAAAATGTGACACTTGTTATTGTACGGTTTAAATCTAAAATTACAGCCCATGACCAAAATTGAATTAAATGGTAAAAATATATTCTAAATACAATTTAAAACCACTCAAATTCATAATTTATCAATATTAATTAATTCGATAAAAAAATTTGTTTTTTATTAATATTTAGTGATTTTCACTATTCATCAAAAACAGAAAGTTTTCGGAAAAATGCCAAAAATTCACCCTAAGCGAATTTAGATATTCCAAATCAAAAAATGATGTCGTTTTTCAATGATAAAATTTATAAAATTTCAAAAAGTGGGTATTTCTATTTATAACAGCTAGTTTGATTGGTTGTGGTGTGTGTTAGAACTCGAAGTTATGTACAACACAGGCTACTATATTATTCAAAGAGAAGCATAACGTGGAAGCATGTGGCGTTACATTTTCCCATCCTTCAAATAATTTCTTTCTTGAAATTTTTTATATTGGTATTGGGAATAAAATGGAATGTCCCATATCGGAAAAAGAGTCAACAAAACTATCACCTTAAAAGAACGAAAGAGAAGTACAAAGGTCACCCAAGATAACTCATACTAGGATTCCATGTAGGAAAACATGGATATAGAAGAAAACTAAGTTTCATCTTCTGATATAGAGGGATAGAAAACAAAATCAGGAGAAATTTAACAACAAGAAAGCCACAATCTTGTGATGGGACAAATGGTCATTAGTTTCCCAGTAGGAAATGTATACGGACAACATTTTTTTAAGTTACATTACATATAGATGAGGAATTAATTTATGAGATTGACTATGAAAATAAAGAGATATACTTACTTCTTAAGTATAGTTTCATTCTTTAATTAATTTCCACCACTAACTCATTTTTTTTAAATGATGAGTATTCAAGAAGACTTGGTCACACTGGAAGAGCTAGAATAAACATCTGTAGAATCACATGATACATGAAGGTTAAACTATATATTTACCTTGTAATTAGAGATTAATCAAAACCAAAATGGTTAGTACAAGATCTGATTATCCCCCAAAAGGATATTCCTTTAGAGAAAGAAACACTAATATTATTTTCTAAAATTAAACGAACAATACCCCAATGTTAAATAAATACCATTCAATAAACAATTGTCCTTAAAATCCTTCAATATAATCCAAACTAATATTGAAACCCAAAAAATAGAAGAATTTAGTTATGCAGTCTTCCATGTTAAATTGTATCTCCAAATGACATCAACTACTCTTAAAGTCACATACTTAAAAGTAATTAACCTGATCACATATTCTCTATTATAGGTTAATAATTTCCATAAATAACGCAAATAACTATAAATACACAATAAAAACATAGATAAAAATCCACCATTACTCTTCAAATTAAACCCCATAGTATTCTATTTTCCATGGGCATATAGTGTTACTAACAAAGAGAACATCTTCTAAAATAACATTTCCCACATAATCACCAAATCATTTTCCTATACTAAGGGTATTCATTTTATAAGACATAAGAACCCAGATTAACTTATTATTGATCAATAAAATCATTTAACTAAAAATAATTAGTCACACCAACCAGGGACTTCACGTAGTCAAGTGGTAGGTGATAAATCCCAATTGTACATTGGTTGTTGGTTTGATTCCAATGGCTTTGTCCGATGCGACGGGTTGTCACACGGTCTGCTTGTTGTCCTTTTTCATAAACTATATTTTATAACATTACCAAAATGAGATAAATTTCACAAAATAACCATAACATAATTTAACTTCAAATGTTATCTCATACCTTTCATTTTCATACCAAAATAGAATAACTTGTAATTTACTCAAACCCAATGATCATATAAAACCAAATGGTTATTTATAACTATATGAACAAGAGAAAAGATAATAATTCCTCAAATACCATTATCACATGGAAAACTAAAGGGTTACAAATACAAGAGAAAATTATTCCAAAGTAATCTCGTCAACAAGAAGCACTAATACTTTTAAACATTTCTCCAACCATTTATTTCCATATAGTTTTTTCTTTGGCCAAGAAAATATCATATAGAATAGGGCATTCACTCAGGTAATGGTCAAGTACCCTACATTTATAGAAAATGACTGTAAATTAATTCTTGGGAGCATTTTTATTTTTATCCATATTACTCATCATTTTTCCTCAGAAATTCTTCACTTTATGTCCTTATTTCCCACACATAAAGCATTTCTTTGTTCCATTGAGACACTTTCTTGGGTTTCTCTAAAATGCATATACGATTGTCACCTATCGACTGGTCAATGTTCTGGTGCTCTGCTAATGTGTATAGCAGCACCCGGGTCGAATCCTCGGTGATAATACATTGTAATAGTCGTTTGTTTTTAGTATATTGTATTCTGATTGGGGGGTTTGTTTTCCGAGCTTATGAAATAATTTATGGATGATGTTTGTTGTAACAAATTGATAAAGATTGGGGTGAGTTCATAATTAGGTAGTTAATCTTGTGATATCCTTGATCTTTTCTTTATGTTTCATTAAATTAACACCCATGTCCAAGATGATGTTGATTATAATTCCTAAGTGATAAGGATTTAATCCAAGCCTCAACTGAATTTAACTTTCTAATCTCAATCAGAGCTTATTGATGGTGGTCTATTTATGGTTCCAATAATCCATGAAATCACATGTTAAACAAAACAAGTCATTAATCCATGACATGTTAAGTCCAACATACACAATACTAATTCAGAGAATATTCATCGAGCAAAAGCTCTCAATCACTTAACATACTTAAATTATAACTCACCCCAATGAGATATTTACTTATACATTTGGTTGTTTAATAGTCTAGTTATAAAAATTATGATGATAAATTAATAATAGAAGAAAAAGAAAGGGATTAGAAAGTAGTGGTACGTCGAACACACACACATGAACAATAATGATAATTAAAAACAGATTTTCGATTGAATGAGGAAGCAAAATAAGGGAAGGGGATTCAACTGAATTTAAACTATTTTAAGAACATTAATATGAAACTAAAGAAGGTGTATTAGAATAATTGATATTGAAGAAGTAACTTGCATTAAAACAGAATTACAAAGAAAGAGACTTATAAGATTACAAAAATGAAGAACACGAAAGTAAGTGAAAACAAAGAGAGGAGGAATGGTCTCTCAAATGCAAAATTGAGTATGGAAGGTGCTCCCAAGCCTTTGGAATTTCTTTAGTTGTGCCAATATGATCTCATTTCTTCTGAAATTCCAACCCCTCTCAAGGATAGAATGGGAGAGTATTTATAGCCCAAGGAGTGGACTGTTTGCATTCCCAATCTATCCCTCCACTTGCATCGCCATGTTGGCTATTCTGACAACTGAATATCGAGAAATATCCTTCATCAAAGTTGTAGATAAATTTTTTTCGGACTACCCTAAAAATTTCAAGTCATTTGGACATAAGTATCCAATGTTATGGCTGGTTGATTAAACAATTTTAATCTTTCCATTTCAATCGAGTCTTTTTGAAGTCCAAAATGTGAAAGGGTTTGTGAATAGGAAGATGCCTTCAAAAACTAATTATTTCTTCAACAAATTCAGTTGCATATATCTCATCTTTCACAATGAAACATCTCATCATTATTGGATTCTTACATCATGAGATATGTCATGAATACTGTACTGATTTTATTTATCGGAAAGAATGGCGGGATGGACTTCAAGGACTATGTTGGGACCCTTGTGTTCGGATTTGGGACCTGAAATTTTTATCCAAGACTCCTTACATCTTCCCCCGAACTATGGTGGAGAATAATAGAATTTGGGATTCTTTTTTTAGCCCAGTAAATCAATATTCATGAATAGTCCAATTTCATCACATATTCTTTGGTCTTATTTGTGACGACCATATGGCCCTTCAAATAGAATAATTGGCTCACGGTACCTTATAAATAAATTTTGTATATTTAAAGGGTAATCCTAAAAACCAATAAACACACAATTTGGATCAGACTTATGATAGTTATTATTAAAATAATAAACTAACTCAATTATACTACTTCTAAAAATGCTCAAAAATTATACTTAATATTAAAACATTAATATTTCACACAAATTATGCACATTTCATATAAAATCAGTAAAGGGAGTATATAATAAGACATGAAAATATTAAAAACATCATTCTCCTTCCACATTTATTGCATAATGGAAATTTAGGATTCTTTTCTCCTTGGTCTCCACTACTGGATCTCTTATCATTCATCACATTTCTCTTCTCTGTTAAGTCCAGGAGTTGGTTAATATATATGTTGTTGATCATATTTTCGGAAAACTGATTTGTAATGAACATGATATATTTTAAGCCTATAAAAATTAAATTTTTTTCCTCATTTCCACCCTCATTCCCACCTTGTACATCATTCTCGAAGTTACTGTTACTTCCTTGGACTCCAGCCATTGACTAAATCTAGAAAGCATTGTGTGAGTAACAGTAGTCATAAAAATATTTAGTGAATATCATGGAACAATATTATCAATTTGAAACACCTTAAGATTAAAAATGTCATTTATTCTCATATTATATTAAAAAAACATCTAATTGTTTTTTAAAGAAAATGTAAATTATCCTATGTATATCCCTTGGGAGTGTCGTAACCAAGAGTGCAGCAAGACCCGTTGTCGTGCACCAATTCTTGTTCGAGTCTAGCTCAATGTGGTGTTTTTGGGTTTTAACGCTAGGTACATTTGTGCCAGATCCACCTCTACCTGCTCGTATCCAGACTGAGATGTATTTCTTGGAAAACTCACAAAATCTATAGAAAACCGAAATTCTAGGATGTTCTCCTATACTAATCCTCAAAGTCTATCTTAGGGATATGTGCTCTAATCATAGTTTATCAAAATCTAGTTTCCATGGTTTGTACTAAACTTCCTCTGATATGAACTATAACGCCCCAACCCTATAAACACAGAGTCGGTGCATTATTACATAACATTGGCATGATAAAAAAGATCAAGTCTCTAAAGACTGATTAGTTTAGTAGTCTTGGAAACGTTAGATATATTAATAAGTCTTACATTACATCATAAAGTAATGAAACTAAAACAACATCTTTTCTTCATATCCCCTCATACTATCCCAGCAGGTCATTCATAAATTACTTTTTCACATCCTGGAAAAAATAAAACATTGAAAGGGGTGAGCTCAGATTCTCAGTAAGGATAACAATATAACATAAACTTTCTTAGATAGGCTTAAAAATTTAAGGCAATGTATAACTAAAAAAATACTTTTAAACTTGAACATCAGCATAATATGGAAAAGGTAAAATGAAATAATTTCATTTACTTATTCACATGGATATTCTACTAGTCGAATAACCACATGAAATATCAATAACCACTTTCATAACGATGGAATGCATAATGACATACTATCATAACCACATATTCAAGTCCTTGTGCCAAGACAACAAATAAGATTTTGTCAAGGCCTTATTCCAAGACACTAGTTTGTCTCATTAGACCTACCGATGCATCGAGGAGCTATAGCGGGTTGCACCCGTCACATACTAAGTCCAATGAATTGCTCATATGAAATGATTGAAAAATAACCTAAACATTCTTATTAAAACTATCATACGAAATGTTAATAATTTAACCACAAACTTTGAATGGTATAAAAATAGCACATCCACAGTCAAACATAACTCGTTATATAAAATATAGAAGATTGTACTATATCAGATTAACACCAATCGATAAGAATTAATGATATTGACATAGATTAAAATAATCATCAATATATTGAGAGAAATATCCCCCTTTTTCTTGAAAACATTTAAAAGTCATACTATATGTCAAGAATCCATTTAAAATAGATTTTTGAATCAAAGTGTCCCATACCACTTTGAAACTTTTTAAAGTAATTTTGATATGAAAACTTTAATGTCCATTTAAATAAATCCTTATAACCATTTTTAAAACATGGACCTTAAGGAGAAAGGTTTAGAATAATAAATCTTCAAAACATTTTAAAATGATATTTCAGTTAGAGTTATTAACCAAAAGAGTGAAACGTGAATAAAAATAATTTATGTAATAATAACTTTTTAATATCATGGGAATAAAGGGATTCATGATATACTATGTAAAAGTACATTATATACACCATATAAACGTGGTTTGGTGTATAACAACAATGGAGTCTGAATTGAATGTAAATTGAGATGAAATCTCTCATAAAGTCCGTATACTTAGGTTAAGGACAAATAAAAGACATAATGATGTGTGTCAAATACAAATACACTCAATATGATTGGATATTCAGTGTAAAATAATAAATAGACATTCACACATATTCTTGTAAAAACAACACCAATGAATTGGATGTTTAACTCAACAAATCGAGATTGAGTAAAAATTACCCTTATCAAGTTCATACCGATGACTGGAGAATTTATCAATGGAGTGATTAGGTGTATCAAAAGTATATCCATAGAAAGGGTAGTGGAAATTATGACATAATCAAATTAATAGTGATTCCACACATAATCTTGGAGTAAAATAATTACTGAAGTATGCGTAAAGCCGAATAAGTGGAAATTGAAATTTCAAATTCCCTTATTGATTTGGTAACTTACGAAACATACAACCATGAAAGAAGGATCATAAAATGATGATGTAAATATCCATAAATTAAATTATATTACACAATGAATACAATCATGGGAATTACACACACCACATGCAATAAATAAGTTGTGAACAATGAGAATCTCACGGAATTAATAGTGAGATAAGAAACCCCTTACTTTTTACTTTTTCCATGTTCGAGGGTAGGTTAGACTCGTATATAATTTTTAAATAATTGTTATTGAATTATAAAAGGATCATATACATTAATATGATATCATATATGATTATCTATCATTCCTTTGTTTATAATATCTTAGTATTATCGTCGTTTCGAGTGTTAACTTACTTGTTTTCTTTTATATGTTTTGTTACATAATTCATGTTTCTTATGTGTAGGTTGTATCTTATTCATATATAGAATGATATCAAGTACATAAACATAATTTTTAATCATCAAATGATAAATAGACTTGAATGGAAATGATGGAGAATGAATCTCATCGCGTTCGTGGATACGGTAGTCCGTACGTACACACGAGCAACAATATCATTCTTTTTATATTAAAATAATATATAATTAGATGGTATATAATATATAAAGAATAATTATAATGTTATATTTATTATTTACATGAATTACACATCATTATTATACCCATCCAAATAATAATGTATGGAATTACAATTACACCGCGATGTGGAGATGGTAAGCTGTACGTACGCACGTATGGTGACATGTCATTCAAGGGATGGATAGAATACTGAATATGGTTGTACCATATTTATAATAACATCACAGTATATAGGAGATACTGGATTTATTATTTTATAATGTAAATAATAAAGAAATAAGAAGTTTAAGAATAAAGGAAAATGAAAGCGGGTGGTGAAAACATTACCTCTTCTTCGGGTTCTTCATTTTGATTTGATCAAAAGGGATCCTTAGGTTGGCCTTCTGATCAAACTAAGGCCTCTTGGTTGAAGTGAAGGAAGTTGGTAGGATATTTTGATAGGGTTTGTCCGTACCAAAAGTCTTGGAAGGTATGAATAATTGGTTAGAAGTGGTGTCTATTTATAAGGGGGAGGGGGATCTTTAGGAAAAACTTAAAGTATTAATTTCTAATAAATTAATATTCGTTTTCTAATGCCTCCAAAGTACATTATTCAAAGTCTAAGGATGGTATGGGTTGAAATAATGTCATCCAGTAGATTTTAGATAGGTTTGGGTAACTATATTAACCTTGTAATTTATATTTTACTCTTAGTAAAATAGTTTGATATTTACTATGTCACATTGTATTTTTATATTATATGGTTAATAAACTTACTATATACTTCCATGTGACCCCCAATTGGTGCATTAATGATACACCTATCATTATAGAAGTCCTATATCCAAACCTTATATTTTTAGGAATATAATATCTTTTTAATAATATAATATTTGTTTTAAAAACACATTTATGTCAATTTTGACAATATTTAATAATTGATTTTATTAAAGTCTTAAAACTTTATTAATTAGAACCAAATTAATTAAGGAAATTATAACACGTCATATTAACTAATAAAATTCGTGTATGGCATCGAATCATTAAAATTCGTGATGGCTTTTCTGGTAATATTATTTTTACCCTTATTTACCGGATTTACCCTTTAAGCATGGTAAATAAAATATTTACCGAAATAATTATTCAAAATGTATAAAAACAAAAGTTACCTATTTACACAATTTGGAAATATTGATTCTAAATATGGAATCCAATTTTCTAAATTCAAAACATAGAAGTGGATGAAATTAATTTAAAATTAATTCTTGTTGTCAAAACAAAAAGTGTGTTTTTAAGAAAAAATAACTATCAAAAGCATGACACTTTTTTTTCCGTTTTAAATGTGAAATTACATCCAATTAACTAAATTTTATTAAATGGTAAAAATATATTCTAAATATACATTAAAACCACTCAAAATCTTAATTTATCACCATTAATTATTTTGATTAAAAATGTTGTTTTTTTATTAAAATTTAGGGATTTTCACTATTCCTCAAAAATTGAATGTTTTCAGAAAAGGAAGAAAATTTCACCCTTAGATAACTTGGATTGTCCAAATACAAAAATTAAGTCCATTTTGAAATATAATATGTATAAAATTTCAAAAAGTGGGTACTACTACTCATAAGGGCTAGTTTGACTGGTTGTGCTGTGTGTTAGAACTCGAAGTTGCGTACAACACACTCTACTATATTATTAAAAGATAAGCATACCATGGAATCTTGGGGTGTTACATTAACCATTTGAGTTTTTCTTGGATGTTTATTGTTTTTTAATTACCAATATAGTTTTAAAATACAAGAAGACACGGTAAAAGGTAAACAATTTAACTAAGAGGTAAATCTAAAACATAAGGTTAAAATGGTATCCTAAAACTGTATAAAACCTATTGGTTTAGAGGATATAAACCCATAACATTCTAAGGATATAAATAAATTCATTTGGATCCATTATTAACAGAATATGATTGTATAAAAAATTAATATTTTAATTGTTTCCCATATTGGCCCTCACCCATCTTATAAAAGTGAACTTCACCTTCTCTTAAAATCACACCTCCAAAGTCAGTTGTCTCGAAAAAAACCTACCAAAATATCATACCCAATTCAATCACATCAACCTATAGTCATTACTTTGATAAGAAAGTCAACTTAAGGATCATTTTTGATCACCTTGAAACGAAACACCCGAAGAAGTGGTAATAATTTCACCACCCTCTTTCATGTTCTTTTACTCTTCCACTTCATAATTCATCAATTTTTCCATGACCAAATACTAACTTAAGTACCTCCTACATACTATGATGTTATTTGTACAACCATGTTATTTATTCTATCCATCCTATATATTTCAATGTCACCATACGTGCGTACACAAGACTTACCGTCTCCACGTCTTGGTGTAGTTTGTTATTCAATTACATTATTATTTTTAGGGGTATAATAATGAGTATAAATGATGTAAATAATAAGTATAACATGTTAACAGATAATTATATATGATATACCATCCAATTATATACAATATTACAGTCAATATAATGATATTGTCGCTTGTGCATATGTATAGCTTATCGTCACCACGAATGTGATGAGATTAATTCCCCATCGTAATCATTCAAGAGTGATATTTATTTTATGATTAAAAATAATTTTTAATAACTTAATATCATTCTGGAAATGATTCAAACATATCCTTTCCATAATATACATGGCTTACGTAACCAAAATAATAAAGGAAAACAGATTTGTTAATGCCTGAAATGATGATTCTACTAAAATATTATTAACAATGAAATATTGGAAGACCATATATGATATCATATTTATGTATATAATAATTATATTATTTACTAAAAACTATTTAACTATTATATAGGAGGTTAACATACCCTTGACCAAGGAAATGTACAATTTAAGATTTAATTTCACAATCTCATTATTATCGGAGATTGTTTTTACCTAAGTAACTGCTATGACATATTTATTATCCAAGTACATGATTCATAAATGAGTATTCAAATAGATTCATTTTAAGGTAATTATAACTAAAGAAACTTTTTAAATGATTTAATGGTTTATTCTTCTAAACAACTCTCATTACCTTCAATGTTTTCAAAATGGTTTTAAGGATTTATTTATATGGACATGAATGTTTTAAAATGTTAATTTCTTTCAAAAGATTAGATGTGGTATGGGAAAAATTGATTCAAAACTATCTTTAAAATGAATTCATTTATAAATTATGTTACTTTTAAATGATTTAATGAAAAAGGTATATTTAAATCAAAGATTTTTTTGATCATTTTCAACTATGTCAACATCATTTAAGGGGTATTATTCTTGATCAGGGTTGATTTATAATGATACAAATCTTCCATATTGTATTGATGGTTTTGTAATATGTTTTTATTGTGGATGTGTTATTTTTATACAATTAAGGGTTTATAGATAAAGTATTGACATTTTATAATCTTGATTTAATACAAATGATTATGTTTTGTTTAAACCATTTCATATGAGAAATTCTTTGAAATTATCTTATGATGGTTGGAGCCCATTATTGCTTCACGGTTCATTGATAGGTCTCATGAGATAAACTAGTGTCTTAGAACAAGGCCTTGACAAAATATTATTATTTTTCTTGAACAATTCCTTGTCTATGTGGTTATGATGTCTGAGATTATGCATTCCATCATTATGAAAGTGACTATTGATATTGCATGTGATTATTAGACTAGTAGAATATCCATTGAAAAAGTAAATGTAATTTTCTGATTTATATTGGCCATATTATGCAGAAGGTTATGTTTAAAATGCTTAAGTTTAAGTCTTATACATTGACTTTAATGTTTATGTTTATTTATGAATGTTTCTGCTATATCGTTATCTTTACTGAGCATTTGATCTCACCCCTTTCAATGTTTTATTTGTTCTAGGATGCGAAGAAGTTTTTTATGACTTACCTATAGGTATAGTCTAAGGAATATTAATGTGATCAATGGAGGCAATGCTGTTTTATTTATTTATTTTTAAATGTAATGAAAAACTTATGAATGTATCTAGTACTTCTAAGGATACTAAAATGATCGGTCTTTCATGACATAATTCCTTGTATCATGCCATTGTTATGTAATAATGCATCGACTCTGGTTAACTAGGGTCCGAGAATTACAGTTGGTATTAGAGGAATATTTGTATGTACATTGGAAATTATATTTAGAAAGACACTGATTAGAGAACATTTTCTTAAGATAGACACTGGGGATTAGTATAGAAGAACATCCTAGAATTTTTGTAATGTAGAGATTTTGAGAATTTTCCAAAAAATACGTCCTTGTCTGGATACGAGCACATGGAGGTGGCTCTGGCACACATGTACCTAGGAGTGAAAACTCTGACAAGGAGTTTCAGGCTTTACCCGGGGTATCCTGGTACATGATAACGGGCCTCGTTGCACTCTTCGTTACAACACTCCTGAGATATTTGGTTAGGATAATTCACATTTTCATTACAATCCATTATGAAGGATTTAGGAGTAAATGTTTAGTCAGAGAAAACATTTTATGATTATAGATTATATGAATAATATTTTCAATTTACATTAGGTTTTTTACACATTTGGAATTATTCATTGTGATTCGTAAACTAACCTAGTGAATGCCATTGTTTAGAAATTTCTCCTTGTAGAAGGAAATATAATTCCAGGAATATGCATGATCGAAAGATTATGAAGGATCAAATCATTCTTGGTAATAATCCAACACTTAAAAGGTAAATACGCTTCCATGTATTCTTATTATATGAAGAAATTGTATCATTTGTTAATAAGATAAGTAATTAATTCTCTGAGTCCTATGGTTTTGAAGGGAAGCAAGATAAAAAAGGATAGAAGAGAGAAATATAGATAAAGGGAAGAGGGGAAAGAAGGAATTTCCCATATTTGATAACTATTGAAAGAATCACCTTGGAAAATGCTATAAGAGAATAGGAGTTTGTCAGATGCGTGGAGAAAAAGGACACCAAATACTTGATTTCAAGGTCAAGAAAACGACTTAAAATGTACAATGCTTCATCTTCAATGAGTAGAGACACTACGTGAATCAATGCCCAAATGATCAGAGTATAACCCAAATGCTGTTATTGGATAATAATCATGATAAGATACTACTGAAGTTAAAGTGGAATAATTAGAGTTTATATGCTGTTATTAAGGTATTATGCTATTTGAGTATTGTATTAATGATTGTATATGTTATAATAATAATAGAGTATATAAGGATTCTACTGCAATACTATTTAATTAAGGACATGGGATTGTGTGTAACCATGAAAAGAGACTCAAATGCAGGTTAATTTTATTAAAAATATTTGGTTGATAGAACGATAAACCTTACTATAGTTCAGATACTGTGGTAGTGATTTTGGAATAATATATGATCGATTTGGTTAACTTTTTTTATATTCTGGATTACCTATAATCTAATTAATGAATAGTATATTACATCATTGTTTGAGTTTACAACATTTATGGATAGGAGGAGTATATCCAGTATTCGATAAAGAATAAGGGAGAATGAATGTATTCAATATGGTTTTATGGTAATTCGGGGTGTAACAGTATTTTAATAGAATACATGATGAATGAATTCAAAAGTCATCATGTGGAAAATAGATCTTCATTGTGTTAAGTTCTGTATAATTTTTTTTTGTGAGTTTGAAGAGAAGTATTTTGGATTTGGCTATATGTAGGAATTTATTATGTTTGAAATTGGATACTATTGTTATGGTTAAAACATTTATTAATATTATTTTCAGATTGTCATAAAAAGGACTATGCAGTGGTTGGGCGACAACATGTCACATCTGGAAAGGTTGCAAACGAAGAGCAAAGAAGGAGCATCACCTTCCACTGGCCTAAAATATTTCCTAGTTTGTATAATTTAGTTTTTTTAAACGTTCTTAAAAATTAATTATAAATTTATTTTTCTAGAACCCTATATGATACGGATAAATTGAACATTTTAGAATTCTATTTTTTTCAGGAGTAAAAAATGAGTTTATGGTAGAAATTAATTTATGGCTAAAGTTCTACTTGTCAAGTTTGTATATTTATATATTTTTTTATGTATTCAATGAATTAATTATTTCTTAAACGTTAGGTAAGGTATCTTTAAACCAATAATGTTTTACCCTTATACGACATGTTTTTTTGACCCGATAATATTTTACATCATCTTATATTGACGGCTTTGATGCCCTCAATTTCAAACTTGTTTGTGATTGATGACCTCAATGAGTCCCTATAAATATTTATGTTTTTTATCCAATTATGTGTCTCTAATTTCCACAAATGTTCTCTTAATCGAGATCATAATTTTGTGGTGACTTTTTCATTTCCCATTTTCTCTAATTATGAGTAAATTTTATTAACACAATGTCCAATGTGGGTTTTCCACAAAGGTATATTTCTATTTTTACCCATATAAATTTGTAGAAAAATTTCAAATATCGAGGACACAATTTATTGTAGGAGGGGAAAATGTAACACCCCAAGATTTTATAGTACATTATCTTATTCAATTAATTCAATAACATGCGCTACACACAACACTCAGTTCAAACGCACTACAACATACCAAACTAGCCATTGAAAAGGAGGTTAGGAATAGTATTATCTGAATTTTGAATCTTATATACTCTATATAGTTTGACACCATTATTATGTCTTTCTTGGTCATAATATGTGAACAAATTTATTTTTTCAGATAAAGGAAGTATTTTTCAAAAACACAATTTTATCACATACTAATGGTAAATTTTATTAAATGAAATACCTGTCACTTTTATATTAATTTTGCCTAAATAAACTTCTCATTTAGAATCAGGACATAACAATTTCGATTGGAAGAATATTTTGTACTTTTCAGATAACTTTCATATTTTTTGAATAGTGAAAATTACATTGTTTTTATTGAAATCAACATTTTTATTCAAAATAATTTATAATGTTTAACTATGAATTTGAATGGTTTTTAAGTATAATTATATTATATTTTTATCATTTAATACAATATAGTTAATTATAATTAATTTCACATTTAAATTTGACATAAAAACATGTCAATATTTTGATAGTTTTTTCCTTTTTTAAAACTCAATTTTTGTTGTTGACAATGGGAATTAATTTTAAATTTAAAAAATGAAACTTCTGTTATTTGAATTTTTTAAATTGGAATTCTATTTTGAATATGGAATATCAATATAATCTTAATGTAAATTTTTGTTATTTTTATGAAAACAGTTAATTATAAATGAATAGTTAAAAAAACGTTATTATATAATACTAGATTTTTATTTAAATAATTATTTATTTTATTTAAATTTAGTTTAATTATAATTAGATATATATTACCAATATATGTTAAATTTAATTAATTAGTGTCATTTTATAATAAAATTAGATGTATAAAATTTTATTGAACTTTTTTACGTTCTTTACCCACCTTCTAGAAGCATTTGTAATTTTGAATAAAACATAATTTTACCTCTTATGTGAGTTGAATTTTTAAAATAAGAGAGACATGGTTGACATCAGTATGTAAGATTTTGTTGAATAAGATGAAAATAATATTTGGTGATCAGTAACTTTTGAATTTATTTGCCGTGATTAATAGTAAATAGGGCAATTAAGCGTAAAAATGATATTATAATTACCATAAAACATGTCCTAATTTTATTTTATAAGTGT
Organism: Viscum album; assembly: GCA_963277665.1. Taxonomy (NCBI): domain Eukaryota; kingdom Viridiplantae; phylum Streptophyta; class Magnoliopsida; order Santalales; family Viscaceae; genus Viscum; species Viscum album. The sequence goes on from OY728138.1 coordinate 792,728,026, forward strand.
AATTAAACAAAAGAAATATTTAAGATTAATATATTATCCTCTTTGGTGAACTAGGATTATATTAGGTCCTTTATAAATATTTTATTTAAAGAAGTGTTAAAAGTGTGAAATTCAATGTTTAATAACTAAACAGTTTCTATATAGGGTTACACACAATATAAATTCGACTATAAACATTAATTATAAATATAAAAATGTTACCTACATTATAGTATTTTATTTACAATTTTGTGAGATTAAATAATTTAATTTATTTATGACACAATGATGAAGCAATAATTACCCTATTGAAGAAAAATTAAAATAATTTATATTACAAATATCAACATAAATTTAAATTTAGACTTCTGAGGAACTAATATTTTTTTATAGGTTAATATGACATTTTAGGGTTGATTAGATAAATATTTTCAAAGTGATAAGGTTGTTATGACTTTCCCCAAAACAAAATTTCAAATAGTGTCCAAATTGACATAAATAAGTTTTTAAAACGAGTATTATATTATTGGTTGATATAATATTCCTAAAATTTTAAGGTTCGACCATTGGGAATAAAAAATATTATATATGTCATTAATGCTCCACTTTATGTTATCCTGAAGTTTATTATATGATTATTATCCATATAGTTTAATAATAGAAGAATATATGGTAAAAGTTAAACTATTTAACTGAGGGATAAATCTAAAAGCAATGGTTAAAATGGTTTCTAAAATTTTCTAAAAAATATTGGTTGAGAGTTTTTAGACCCATAGACACCTGAGTCTTGAAATAAATTCATTTAGATCCATTGAAAATCGAATATGATTGTATAATAAATTAATAATTTAATCTTTTCCTAAAGTGACCCTCACCCCTCTTATAAAAGGGAACTTCCCCTTCTCTCAAAATCACACCACCAAAGCCTTATGGATAAGCCAATACCTGACTAAATATCCTCCCAACATCCCATACATAATCCAAGATTCATTACTGTGATCAGAAATCCTTCCTAAGTGTGCCTTTTGATTAACTCAAAAGGAAACACCTTAAAAGAGGTAATTATTTCACCACCCTCTTTCAAGTTATTTTCTTCTTCCACTTCCTTTATCATTGTTGTTTCCATACGAAAATAATAACTTCATTACCTCATATATACTATGAGTTCATTATAAGTATGGTATAACCATATTCATTATTGAAACCACCCTATAAATTAAAATGTCACCATATGTGCGAACGTACATCGTACCGTCTTCACATCGTGGTGTAGTTTTTTTTAAAACACTTAATTATTTGGATGGGTATAATAATGAGTATAAAAGATGTATATAATAAGTGTAACATGCCAATGAATTTTTATGTAGATATACCATCCAATTACATGTGATTTCACCATCAATATAATGATATTTTTTCTCGCACGTACATACGGATTACCGTCTCCACGAATGCGATGAGATTCATTCCATATCATAATCATTCAAGAGTAATTGTAATATTATGATTAAAAATAATGTTTAATAAATGAATGACATTCTGGATATGAATAAAATACATCATACCCAAAACAAACATGGCTAACATAACCAATTATATAATGTAAACTAGATCAGGTAACACCCCAGACGATGATACTACTAAAATATGATTAACAAAGCAATAATAGAAGATCGTATATTATATCATATTTATGTATATGTTTCTTGTATAATTTAATAACAATGATTTAACTATTATACTGAAGGATTATGTACCCTCAACCAAGGAAAAGTACAAGGTAAGGGTTAATTTCACAATCTCATTATTATCCGAGGTTGTTTTTATGTAAGAATCAACTGGGACATATTTACTATCCATGACTATGTTTCATAAAATAGTTTTCAAGGGGATTATATTTATTGTACTTTTTACTAAAACAAAATTTTAAATGTCTTAATTATTTATTCTCCAAAACTATTCTCATTATTGTCCATGTTTTCAAAATGGTTTTAAGGATTTATTTATATGGACAAGAATGTTTTAAAATGTTAATTCTTTATAAAGTTTCAAACTGGTAGGGGACACTTTTATCCAAAAATATCTTTTAAATAACATCATTTATAAATTATGTGACATTTAAATTATTTCATAAAAAATGGATCTTTCTCCAAAAGATTTTTACTGATCATTTTCAACAATGTCAACATACATTAAGAGATATTATTATCTATCGAGGATGATTTATTATGATACAAATCATCCATATTGTATTTATGGTTTTGTGATACGTTTGACTGTAGATATTTTATATTTATACCATTCATGGATTATGGATAAAGTATTGACATTTCATATTCTTTTTTTAATAAAATGTTTTAGGTCATGTTTAAAACTTTTCATATGAGGAATGCATTGGAAATAGTAAGTGATGGGTGGATCCTATTATAAAACCTCGATTCATTGGTAGTTCTCCTGATACAAACTAGTGACTTGGCATAGGGCCTTGAAAATATCTTATTTTCAGTCTTAGCACAAGGCCTTGACTATGTGGTTCTGAAGTCTCACATTTTTCATTTGTTCATTATGAAAGTGGATATTGATATTGCATGTGATTATTCGACTATTAGAATATCCATGTGAATAAGTAAATTTAATCATTTGATTTTTATTGGCCATATTATGCAAATTATAAATATTAAAAGGATTATGTTTTAGTTTAATACATTTCCTTAAATGTTTGTGTTTATTAATGAATGTTTTCGCTATATTGTTATCCCTACTAAGCATCTGAGCTCTCCCCTTTCTATGTTTTATTTATCCCAGGATGCGATGAGGTATATTATGACTTACACGCAGGGTTGGTCTAAGGGATATAAATGTGGTCAAAGGAGACAATGTTGTTCTTTTTTTTTATTTTTTAATGTAATGTAAAATTTATGAATGTATCGAGTACATCCAAAGAAACTAAACTCATCAGCCTTTCAGGACAAGATACCTTGCATCAGGACAAGTATTGGTAATAACGAATCGACTCTTGGTAACTTGGGTCGGGGCATTACATATATATCCATTTATACATCAACATGTCTCATGAGACGTCTCATTTGGAAATAATTAAATGGGTTTTTAGCAGTTTTTTTAATTTAATAGAGATTGATCTTGACAATATATGTTATCATGTTCAAGAGACCAGACATCCAAATATTAATCATTTTATCGATTCATAATACTACTATCATTATAGTCTATGATATTTTCTATTTGATATTATCTATGGATTTATTTCAGACATTTGTTATTAAATAAATAGAATGTGTGGTCAATTTTTAAAAATCCATATTGATTATGACATATTATATCATGATAATTAAATCATTTAAATGTAATGTGTGTTTAGTTTTATAACATTACATATTTATTATGATTATGTATTCAATATTTTTTTTACTCAACCCTTACTGATCAATTTAAATCAAAATTATTTTGTTTCCTTTCATAATTTTTGTTAGAGAATATCATTGTATCAGTTTTCAATGATGTAATATTATTTTTGTGATGTATTATGGTTTATTTTAGTTTCCTAATGTAAAATGGGTATCATGTATACATCTACAATATAAATTTACTAAACTAATAGGTTCATAATGATTTGATCTAATGTATCTATGTCAATTTAATAAATTACAGAGCATACATTAGGATACTAGGTTTAGGTGACACAATATTTGAAGCTAGTTTACCCAAGCCACATATATATACTTCATGAATAGTACAACATAGGTTGTACCATACAACTATTTATTACTTGGTTGGTGCATCGTTAGGAAACCAGTGTGGTAAAAAATATTTGAGATGGGTCTCCAATGTAGTGATAGCCCAACATAAGGTGAGTAGTTTGACCTAATCGTGTTACCAATCCTTGAAACCTAGTTTTGAGGGATGAATTTTTAAATTCCCATATTTTATTTTTATATTTATTTATTCTTTTATATTTCTTCCCCATCCACTTGAGGCTCCACCATATGAATCATGGTCTTCTGCTCCACTCCATCTAGGAATGGCTAGATCTCTTCCATATTATTTCTAAATCAAATTTCATTGGTCTCTACAGATCCACTTCAGTAAGCTCATTGATCCTTTTTCTTGGTTTATAAGTATTTGTTCTAACTAGTTCATCTTATTTGGTGAATGGCCTTTTGATATCTTTTAATGAAAAATTAATGTTCCATGAATTTTCTTGAAACAGGACTATATCAAATCTTGATATTGGATTGATGAATCGTCCAATGTAAAAGATAGGTGGTCTTTAGATTTTCTCTAATTTTATATTATTCAATAAATAACACAGTTTTGCCACATTCTGAATTTTATCACATTTTTTTTAAAAGGTTATCTTCATTTCAAGTATGTATAAACATCCTTATATACACCTATTGATTGTTATTAGTCATTTATAGGATGCCAACCATGATCACATTTACCCCTTAAGTGTGCTAGCATATATTAACCTATGATTATTAAAATATTACAATCCTATGATGACTTATAATAATTCCACTACGGGTTTAAATAGAACTTAGCCTTATATGTGATTTTCCTTGTAATGTGAGAACCTTCTATGTTCTATTTTGATTATTATATAATTTATTAGATCTGATTCAAATTTTCTAAAATTATTCATTAATTTGAATTGAGTTTTGATGCATTTTTTGATGCATAATTATTTTTAATGATCTATTTAAGATACAATGTCCAGTTTTATAATAAATCTCCTTAGATGAGGTCCACATTCGTCAATAATAAAAAAAGGATCATTAGTTACATAATTCAGGATTTTCGTGTTTTATTTGGAGCTTCCATTATGTTTTTAGGGATATTTACTATGAATGTATAGGATGTGGCCCTTAATGATGTTATTATGTAGAGTTTACCTTTTCAATATACATTACTATTGGTCCAATAACCATATAAGGGATTGGATTTCTTAATGAATATGATTCTAATTTATGTATTTTCCAATTAGACCATGATTCCTTATGAGTACCTCTTTGATTCTTGTTAAATGAAGTAATATATTAAGATAGATTCAAATGGAATTTATTAATATAATTATATAGTTCATGATGGATTTATTTCAATGAATTTACTAAATGAATTCATATTAATGGAATTTAATTATGTGGTCTGAACACTCTTATTTTTGTAATTTAATTAGCTTAGATTTTGTGAACTGTTATAATTTTGATTCCATTATTTATTATAGACTTATTAAATGTAGATAATGAGATGTAATGTATCATGGATTGGGTAATTATTATTTTTATCTGATTACAAATTAAATGGTTTTGTAGTGATGGTAAGGGAATCTATTGGCAATGTCATAAATTGACACTCTTTACACCATGTTTTGAGTCATTATGTCTCACACTAATAACACTATATAGGATGGTGGTCTTGAGGAATTATTCTCCCTATTTATAGTGTTGAAATAATGCATTACTAACCCTCTTGAGTATCATGAATGATGTATCACACTCTATAGGTAGGTAGGGAATGTATACATTTTCATCAACTTATAGGTCATATAGACTTTTTATGGATGGTTGATACACACCTTGGTCGAGGAAGCAAAAAACTATTATAGTTATATGACCATTTACAACAACACATACTTGGTTCATATAGGTTGATGAAACATATATCTATTATATATTTATATATATATTTATAATGTATATAGTTAATGGTGATATATTCATTCCAACCATGAGTTGATGTATATAGAACCACCAGGTTTCTTTTGGATCCTAATAGGGCTAGTTATTGATTATTTGTTTAGTGTATTTATTATTCATTTTACCTTAAAACATCATTATATTATATTCACATACTCAATTAAGTTGTAGAAACCATGGGTAGAATCATACAAGGATATATATCTCCTATAGTTATCAGGAATCCATTTGACTAATGTACTTGAGTAGACTTTGGGTTTTCATGACCATTGATTATTGGTTGTTGTGATTTTATTATACCTTTTTTAGGGGAACATGAATAATCAGTAGCTTTAGATGCACATAGATAATTATACTGGGCATTTAGTTTTATTTATTTATTTTTAACTATATAGTATCATTTCTCGATTTGTGTCTATTTAATAAGATTGTGTATCATCATTAAGACATTAAAAAATTGTTATATATTGGTTTTGGCCATATTTTGTATTCAGGTTTCATTATTCTTCTACGACTCTGTCTTTTAATCAATTATCCTATAACTTTTTTATATGGGTTAAGTATTTAATTACACCCTTCTGATACTTTTAAATAATATTATTGTCTCCCTGCAATCACCTCTTGAGAACCTCATTACAAGTCGACATCCTCTAGTGTACAGGGAGGTGCGCTTGGGGGCATATGACCCATAGGTTCGGTGAACATTCTAGTTGTGAGATGTATTTGGATTTCAAATGTTTGATCCCACTACCGATGTGGGTCTAGGGTGAATCTCCTACCACTATCCTCAATAATTCCCCTTTTAGTATGAATTATTTTCTTTATTTAACTAATTAGATGTATAAATGAAATATTTAGTTTTGGATCATATATTTTAAAATAAATATTATGATGTTGTTGGAAATTGATTTGGATGTTACGAGATTAATTGTATACTAATAGATGTTCATTATTTTGTTAACATTGTATGATTAATGTAAGTAAAACATAATTAGGATTTAATTGAGTAGTGGGGGTTGAATTATATTTAGGAATCCAATTTTAGTATAATATATCTTTGTGGTTAATCTGGATATTTAATAAAATTGTTATAATATCATGGATATTATATTATTTTGACGTGATCATTTTATTATGAGACTTCAATAACAATAAATTATATTTATATATAAATGATTAAATTAATATTTAAAGACTATATAAACAAATACTTCTAAATTTTAGATTTCAATAATAGTGTTTATTATTTTGATTAATTACAAGTAATATCATTTCTTGAATGGTCAATGATTAAAATTGCATTTTACTAATTAAATCTATATGGTTTTTTCATAGTATGAATGTTTACTCATTTTCTGGTAAATATTGTATCTTATACGATTCACTTTGGTTTTCTATGTTTCATAATCTATGAGTAAATATAAAGATATTTTATTTTGTATTTTTCATATCTATAAGTATTGATTATTAAGCCTTAGGAATGAAAGAAATTTAACTTGGATACTCATCATTTGGAGAAAAATATGAGACTATAGTAGAAATTGAATATTGGATGAAACTGTAAATTTCATGTTTGTAGCATTGCCAATGTTCATTGTGTATGCCATAAAACAATAATCCAACTCTTTAAAATTGAACATGAAATAAATTCATTATATGTATAATTTTCAAACCAGGAAATCAATGGCATTTTCCCCCATAAAATATTTATAGTTTTATGATGGGTGATTTTCTCAGGATCGTGTACTCCGTAACGGTCCACATGTACATTGAGGTCATCTATTTCTTATACATCCATGTTTTCTTGTTCCTCATGTTCCAAATTGTATGGAGACATATTATGTGTTTCCCTTGATTAGCAACATACATTCATTTACAGCTTTTTTAGTATATGTTTTCATAACTATTTTTAGATTTGGAATTTCAAAAAATATATTTTTTAAATGAAAATCCAGGGTTACTTATAACATGTTAAAATATAAAGGTAAAAATTTATTAAAGGATGAGGTAATGTAATATCCTTATATTTTTTATGAAAAACTATGTTTATAGTGTAATCAATAAAAAATTAACCAAACAAAAAAAAGTTATTATTTAAATCTGACCATTATTATCTAGTTTTTCATTGTTTTGGAATGAAAAGGAATAAATTATTTTTGAAATAATTATAAAGATCCTACTCGATGTAATTTTATCAATAAATTGTTATAAAAAATATAAATACTTATAGACTTATTTAATTACTAAAAAATTCATTTTCTTCAAAAATTGGTGTTCTAAATATTTGTGAGTGAGTAATGTAATTAACATCCGGATTTTTAAAAAATTGTATTTGAAAAAATGAAAATAATTTTTAATATCATAATAAAAAAATATTCTATGGTTATATTTGAGAGTTTTATGAAAATGTAAAAAATTAAATAATGAAAATGTAGTTTTTTATATAATACTTTATAATTTTTAACATTAGCAATACATAATTATGATAAATAAATTTTTTATTCTTATGTAATTAATAATATATTATTATATAATATAATTATAAAATAAATATATTTCATTATAAGAAAAAAATAATTTAATTTATGATATTCTAAAAAATCATTTTCAGTGCTGGTACACTACTAGCATAGTACTAGAAAAGTCTATTTTAGTTTCCTATATTTTTTAATTAACAATAAGACAATATTTTAAAGAAAATTATATTAAATATAATATATATATTATTATTTGAATTGATAACTTCTAATTTATGAGTTACATATAAGAATAATTATATCCAAATGATTGTGTAAAGATTGGGTGAAGTTGGAAATGTCAATATAACAAGTTAAATAAATATAAGGATGTGAATATGAGAAAATATACATAATTTAAGAATATAAAGACTTATATTCAGTCTAATTTATTTATCTTTATGATATTAATGTTTTTATAATTTTATTTTATGAAATAATTGTATTCTATAATTTTGAATCATTGATGTGGTGCTTTTTGAAAGAAGAAACAAATTGATTAAAAAGTTTTGAAAAACTATTAAAAAATATTATTTGATGATTTTATATCTAAAATAATAATACACGGTTCATTTTTAACCCCTTTGGGTCCACCATGAAGTGGTTATATCCTTTATAGTACTTTATTTTAGAAAATGTATAACATGGAACACTCTTGTTTTTATTATGTTTAGTATTTTAAATATGATGTATTATTGAAGATTTGGTCGACTATAAATAAATATAAATTCTTTATCTACATCATGCTAATTTTTTTAAAATTTTAATTTTAGATATTATTACTTTAAATTCATACACCTCACTTCTGTAGAAATTATTCCATTAATGGTAAAAACAAATAAATGTTATTAAAAATATTAAAATAATTATAATTCAATCTAATTAAGGTGATACATGAAATTTTTTATATGAATATGAAATATTTTTGAGGTTTTAAAAGAATTTTTTGGAGTTAAATTTATATTTTGATTTTTTAATGTAAATGTAATGAATATTGTCAAATGTGAAAATAATGATCTTTTACGAGTATAATGTTTCATTAAAATTATTAATAATTATTAAAATATTAAATAAATACAATAGTGATAATATATGGTGAACCATTTCATCCCACGTGTATATATAGGCAATTTTTAATCATTGGGATATATTATAGTCTATTTATAGTTAAATCATTTGAGAAATTTCAAAAGTAACATTCACTAAAATTAAAAAAGGATGAATAATATCTAAATTTACCACCACATAAAGCCTTATAACTCAATGGTACCTTATAAATTATCATCTACATATCATTATATACATTCTAGAGGAATTTTTCATCCAAAAATTCAAACCCTAGAGGATATTATAAGTTATCTAATGGATCTGTTTTGAAGAACATGTAATCTCCCTAACATATCACATTTTTTATACTCTTCTTTACCTCCTCAAAATATTTTATATTCATCATAAAATATTATATTATTTTTCATAAATAATATAAACTATTATAATGATTTTGGAATCACTATTATAAAGTCTATTTCCTATAAAATAATAACAAAAAGTATAGAACAAGCGTACATACAACTTACTATCTCCACCTAGAGATAAAATTAATTATTATTACCATATTATATATATTGGTATTAAGATAGATATAATTTTTATATATTATATTTTTGATATTATTATACCTATTTAATGAATATATCATATATTTTTAATTACCTTTTTTAACCATTGGAGTGTTATAGTGTTGCTCATTCGTACGTGTGGACTACCACCTCCATAAAACTATGTAATATGTTTTGTCATTTAATGTATTTTAAGAAGTATGTATTCGATAAATTTATATGATATAATAATAATTCTAAAATTTTCCATTACTGTTGACCATTATTTCATTGTATCAGTCAAAAAATGGAAACAACATTTAAGCATACATATGGGCTACCCTCTCCATGATTGTTGTAATTCATTTGTACATTAATATAATTTATAATAATTATAAATTTTTATATAATGAATATATTTTATTTTTTTAGCATGCTTTTTTTTAAATGATGCGACCATGATCTACATATATGGATTAGGGATTCCACACTGAAATATGTTCATAAAATGACACACTTATCATAGAGAATAGTTATTTTAATTACTATTTTTTAATAAAAATGTGATATTATTTTATAAATAAAACATAAATGGTATTATATATCAATTGTTATGGAATATTTTTATAATAAATATATAGTTATTTTACCATATTTTTTAACATTAACATGGAATGTTGAAACTAAATTTAAGGTATTTTAATCTAACTATTATTACTATTAGACATAGTTTATGTTAAAAACATATGTTGTACATGTGGTGTACATAATTAAAATGAATTGAATTTTATTATTCGTCTTTGGAATATATGGGGATTTAAATTTTCAAATATTGTTTTTAATTTAATCGGTTTATGAAATAATTTTTACCAATGTGGTAAAGGTTTTTTTAACTATTTGATAATTATTTTCTATTATTTATATTTATATATCTACAAGGGAATACTTATCATCCATGTTAATGGTTTATAAAAAAAATCAGAATGTTTTTCACTATTCTATAAGATGGTTTTTAATTAATTTGTATAATAGTATAATATTTTTCAAACCGTTTTCAAATGAATCTATTTATTTTTTTATTAATGGGTTTTTATATTTAAAAAAAATGGAAGTAGTCTTTTTTATATATCGAATGGGATTATGGTCGTACGTTCAAAATGAATAACTTTTTTTAATACTTATTTACATTCTGAAAAGATTCTTTTGAAAATATATCTCTTTATTTTTAATATATTTTTTTTATAAAAAATTATTTAATAGTAGAAACTTTATTAACCTATGAAATTATTTCGGGTGACATTTCATATAACCGTTCAATATAATATTAAATTTTTTATTGTTAATTATAATTTAAAAGGAACATGGTACAATTATAACCTATTACTCTTTCTTTAGTTTGTTAATGTTAATTAGGGCGTTTTATTTATGAAACCCATTCCTTCTCCACATGTTATGATTTGATATAAAATTTATGAACACATTTATTTTCATGGGTTGATATATAATGGATGATTTATTTTTATGAGAGACACATATGTTTGTATTAATTCCTTAATGTGTGGAATATATACATGCCTCTAATAAATTTTGAAATTAATTATATATCATGATCTACATAATGATAAGAAGTTTAAGTGCCTATCCCATTATAGGAAACAAGTCAATAGACTTGATCCATAATGGTAAATTGGTCTATACTCATTCACAATGGAAAATTGGTGCTTCCTGTTTTACAAGGGGGAACATGTCTTGATGCCAAATCGTAAGGCCTTCATATTTAACCAGAAATATGAAATTATTTTTATATTTATGAAGAATCTAGCATTTATGACATGGTCTTACGACCCAGGATTGATTTATTATTATTTCTCACTCATATGGACCATTTTTTATTAAATGATAATTTTTTATGCACTGAATATTATCTACGATCAACTAATTTTTATTAATGACATTTATAAATTATTTTTATGATCCGATATGCATATTATTATCATATATTTTCATATAATCATATATTAGTACCTGTTATGTTTACCCCTACTGAGAACCTCATATCACTCTTCTTATGTTTTATTTTCACCTAGTTATATGGAATGATGATGACTTAGTTATTTCTAAAATCATTTTAAATGGACTATTTTTATGACCTATTATAAAATAATAAAATATAGTAATAGTGGGAGAAAATTTTGATCATTTTTATCTAGTTGGTTATGAATAAATTTAATTATGTTCTTGCATAATTCTCAAAAACACTAAAAATAAAAGATCATATAATTTATATGTGATCCAATATTTCCATTTTATTTTTCAGGATTTTTATGGGAATGAAATTGCATCAAATATATTGATATCTAAACCATATATTTACAGTAGCAACATTCATGAAATTCCAAAAGATCACCTCATTTAAATTTTAAAATCTCATCTCCGCTCTCACATCATTACACCACATATATCCTTCAATAGTGACCATCATATACCATGTTATCTTCTAAACATTAGTAGAAACATTCTTATTGTACCAGTCTTCCAAAATTCTTATCCACTAACCCATTATTGAAGGTCCAAAGAAGTCATTACAGAGATGAGGCAATCTCTCAAACTGGTCAGTTTTTTATACTATTCATTACCTCATATAAATATTTGACAGTCCTCATAAAATAATATCTTCAGTATCCATAATATTCATTAATGTTATAAGGATTATAGAAAAACCATTATACACACAGTTTTCTGTCAAATTATAAATGAAAGGACCACAAGTGCATGTGTACGGCTTAACATATCCATATAGATATAAGATTTATTTCTTAATAAAATTTATGATAGATATGTATAATGATGGGTTTAATATTTATATATAGTATTTATGATATAATTATACTTAGATAATTAAAATTCCATTTCTACCTTGTTTACTTTTAATCTTTTGTAAAATGATAACATCACTTCTCTGTACGTGTGTACTACAAGCTCTATAATGAGATGTGATTCATTTTTCATTTCTATATTACATGGATGGAAATGAGGAGGAATTTGAAACATATGTATAATATATATATATATATAATCAAAATTCATTATTTTTGAATTACTATAAACCATTCTATTATTCCATTAATTAAAAAAGAAGAACAATTTTTATACTTACATATGACCTACCATCTCCATGAATGGTGTGATTAATATTTATATCTCAATTTTTTTTAATAATTAAATTTTTTAATAACTAAAACTAATTTTTATAACAATATTAATATAAATTAAATAATTGGACTAAGATCAATGTCTAAGGAAATGACATCAGAACTGAAACATGCTTGAAAATGATAGAGCTATCCACCATAACAATTATTTTAGTAACAAATTATTAATAAACAGTTGATAAGTTGTTATAAATGAAATATACATGTTATAAGAGATTTATATTTATTTAAAATATTTATAATAAATCCATATTTATTATACAAATGATTTGAACATGTATATATAATGGCGATACATGTGCTATGAGATTATCATCTCACTTTATTTTCATGGGACACATGAAATATTCACCAAAACAATTGTTTGTAAAGAATATACGCCCAATTAATTTATTTTATATTCATAATCTAATTTCTTATGTGTTTACATATCCACATAACTTTAATTATTTCATAGGGTCATATAAATCAAAATCTACCAATGTGATAAGGGTTTATTCGATAATATCATCATTATTCGTGATTTTTCATGCCTAACTATTAAATGGAATGAATTAATCTTCTATGAAAATATATTGTAAATATTATTTAAATAATGTATTTAAATTTATCATAAAAAATGTTTAAATTATTTTTTTATATTGTTTAAATTTTTAAAAAAATGTTTCAGATTAATAATTTTATAATTTTTTTAAAAGATATTTTTTTGATGTTTTCGAAAAAAATATCGATGGATTATTTTATAATCTTTTACAGGATGTGGTGATTTTACCATAGCCATTATTAGTTATTTTTTTGACTATTAATATTCAGTATAACATGTTTTTCTTCATATAAAATGTTCTCATTTAAAATTGAATATCTTTTAAAATCAGTGATTTTAATATGGAAATTATATTTTTCATTACTAACATTCTCAAGTGTTATTTCAAATTAATTTTTTGACTAATAAAACATTTTTTCATGTTACATAGCCATTTCCAAAAATATTATCTATATTAAACATCATTAAACATTCCTTAGTTCGTTTCAGTTTTGGATGGAAATATATTTATGAAACCCATTCCTTTTTTACGTGTTATGCTTGGATGAAATGTTTATTAAAACCTATTAATTTCATGGGTTCAGATATAAAGTATGACTTATATTCTCTTGGTAACAATAAGTATGGAATTAAATATGTTATGGGTAGAACATATATATCCCTCATATATATTGGGTAATGATTTATATTTCATGATATAATTAATGTAAACAAGTCGATGTGCTTGACCTATTATGGGAAACATATAAAATGGCTAGGTACACAATAGGAAAACGGTGTGTCCAGATCCATAATGGGAAATTGGTTCATATTGATCCAAAATGGGAAACATGTGTGTATTCCTTATCTGATGTTCATGGTAGTTAACCATGAAATATTAAATTAAAATTATACTTCTGTTGATTACATATTTTAATGACCTTACATCATGGTTCATGAATGATTTAGTATGATTTCAATATTTTATGGACCATGTTTTTAGAAATTATAATTTTTTATTAAATGAACCATTATTTTTATTAGTTAAAATATTGTTATGAACATTTTTTGTTATTCTCATGATCAAATATGCTTTTTTGTATCTTTGTTTTTATTCCTTCATATATTGACATCATCATAAGTTTACCCTTACTGGTCATATGATCTCCCCATTCAAATGTTATATTTTCACCAGGTTATGTGGAATGATGTAAACTGAATTATTTATTTAATGATATCTCATTTATTATGTTGAAGACTTTTTATGATAAGATAAATTGACTTTGTTATGAGGGATAATGTAAATATTTATGAGCCTATTGATTATGAATCCAAGAATTTATGTATTGTTCATAATTATCTATAACTCAAAACCTAAAATGTACTCGGTTATGAAATTGGACCAATATTTCTGGTTTTTATTTTAATGTTTATAAGGAAAAAACATTCTTCACCTACTTTTGTATCAATTATAGAAATGTAATGTTTCTATTTTAAACACTAAATATGGAAGCCAATATTTTACGAATATTACATTTTATATTAGAGTAAGTTTTAGATTTCATTTTATACTCTGATATTATCTTGTGGGATTGTTTAAATAGTTGTGGATACAGTAGCTGGATTAATAGTTTGACTTTGACTTTGTTTTTTAAGTCATAGACAACCCTTTTGAGGGTTTAGGTGATGAAATATTTAAGGGTCCAATGATATTTTGTGACATGTATTCGAAATCCAAAAGTATAACATGAATAATTTTGTGAGAATTAATTAGATTATATTTTTTGATATATATTTTAAAATTATTTGTAAACATTTGGTTTTAGATAATGTTTGCGTTTGAGGTAATTATACATAAATATATTTTCAAATTTTGGGATGATAAAATAACGGAATCATCTAACTTTTGAGGTTATCGCATTTCATTAATTATTAAAATATTTAATTTTTCAATTTGGTAGATTCTAATGTTTCTAGGAATATAATAAGATTTATTGTTTTTCTAATAGGGAATCCCACATTTGAAATTCAAAACTATTTCATTTGGAGAGAAAGTGATGTTTTGTAATGACTCATATATTGGAGATATGATATAATTCCAATGCAATTTTAATTTTGGAATTTGGTGGATGGTGTGTACATTTAATATAAAATTATAACATAATTATGATATTTGGAACAATTAAATGTGTTATTTTTAGTCTTAGATAAGTGTCCAGGGGGTGTACCTGAAATCTTGTTGATTTTCAGGAGCATTGGGCCTTGAAATAATAATGTTGGTTAGTCTGAATAGGGCACATGGTTTGTTTGATACCATATATCCCCTAGCAACAGATTATGTGGACAAAAATAAAGAGTCCCGAGAAGTGACATGGGTTGTGAACTGTTAACCAAAATCATTCACCTAGCTCAAAAAATTTGTGTGAATTACTGTGTACTTAAGAATAATTCATCTCATGGATGGCCCATGGTTAGGAAAAACATGTGGCCCAAATCATTTGATGTGGGTTTTGTAGGAAATGGGAGCCACAATGATGGGACATGGTTTGGCCAAGCCATGTTTCCAAACCATGTGACCATATTTTGGAGTAAAAATTATTAAAATTACTTTATTGAGTTCATATATTTCATTTAACTTCTTTTCTTCTTCCCACAGTCATGTTAAGCTATCCCCAGTGCATTGTTTTCTTCTCCTCCACCCAGTTGAGGGATTTATAGATCTTTTATATAAGATGTCCAAATTTAATTTCCTCAGTCTCAATGGATCTGCATCAGTAAGATTTCAGATCCTCATCTCTCTTTATTAATAATTATTCTGAATAGTTTTAAGATTTTAGTGCAACAAAATTTTATTTAGTTATTGTGAAATTGATCTTTTCATCAATTTCATCAAAATCAAACCACATAAAATAATTGTATTTGATGAAGGAGTTGTCTTAGGAATTTGGAAGGAGGTGTTTTCATTTTTCACTTATTTTACTCTATTATATAAATAATATTGTTGTGCAACCATATGAACATTTCTTCGTGAATCTTTAAAAATGGTTTCATCATTTTAAATTGATATTCAAACCATTATATACCCCTATTTATTGATGTTATGTATTTATTGGATTCCATCCTCGATCACAGAAACCCCTTTGGTGTGCCATCTTATATTGACATTTGAGAAATAAATGATTGAAATCAAGGAATTACTTCTAACTGTTCCTCTTAGGCTAGAAATGGAATTCCCCCAAGTAGGTAATTTTCCATGTAATTTTAGAAACCTATAAATTTCATGTTGTAGCTTATTTAATTGAATTAATTTTATTTATATTTTCATACATGAATTATTAAAGGGAATAATGTTGTGAGGTTTAAAATTGATGAATTATTGTGTTAAATTAATTGTTTAATATACAATGTCCTTTTTTATAACAAACCCCCATCTAGTGAGATGTCCTGTATTTAAAATTAAATAATCGTGATTATTTACTAAAAAGTATGTTCGTAAAATTACATTGATTTTTTCCTAGGAATTTATTATGAATATTAAAATTGAATATTTTGTAAATGGACCTCTATTAGGTTATAAAGTTGAGTTTCCACTTCTTATATATATATATATATATTACTAATAGACCAACCCCCTTATAAGTTATTGTCTATCTTATTAATGGTATTTCCAATGTAGTTATTTTATTTATTGGACTGTGGAACCTTCTATATACCTCATTGAGACTTTTTAATATGAATTTCCATGTTTTTATATATTTAAATGGAATGTATCAAATTTATTATATTTTTTTTAGGTAATACATTTCTTTAATATATTAAATGAATTAATTACAATGTAATGTAATTTTGTTGAGTTACCCAACCTCTATTTTATAATTAAATAAGCTTGGATTAGGTGAATTTTTATTCTTTTGATGACCTTGTTTATAATGGGATTGATAAATTTAATGAATGCGATGTAATTACTCATGTATCTAGTCATTAATATTGATAAATTATTACAAAATAAATGGTATGTCAAATGATGGAATCACATATGTTGAGAATGGATGAAAATCAAGCCCCCTTATACCATGTGTTGAGTCCAGACATCTTGCACTGTTGAACCTATGTATGATGTTGGTCATAAAGCACTACAATCCCTATTTATAGTGTGGAAATGATGAATAACTCTTCAAAAACATTTTCATTCATGATGTCTATCACTCTATGGGGATTTAGGGAATATACACATTCTCTTGATCATACATGCCTTTTCATACTGGTTATGGAAGTCTGGGTTACACCCTGGTCCTACCATCAACAATTATTCTAGGTATATGGATGCTTACATATTCACATACATGGTTCATATATATGGGTGAAATATAAAACTATAATATATATATATATTATTTCAACATATACAATTACAGATCATACATTCGTTCTGGCCACGAGCCGAATTAGTTAGATCCACCATGTTTCTTTCAAGAACATGAGCAGTTTGGGTGATGTATAATTATTCAGTGTATTTAATATATATATTACATGTAAAATTAATTACTTTATATTCCTGGAATGGAATATGTTGTGGAAACTTTTGGAGGTGTCTAACTTTTATTTTTATCTCAGGCCTTTGTCGGGATTCCTTTTCACTGGGGTACACAAGTAGACCTTATGTATGTAGTTCCATTGAATATTACCTGTGTAATATTTCATATACTTGGTATTTTGGGGCACCAGACATGGATAGAGAT
This sequence comes from Viscum album, assembly GCA_963277665.1. Taxonomy (NCBI): domain Eukaryota; kingdom Viridiplantae; phylum Streptophyta; class Magnoliopsida; order Santalales; family Viscaceae; genus Viscum; species Viscum album. Next base: position 792,746,310 of record OY728138.1, read on the forward strand.
TTAGATTCTTTTATAGATCACCCTCAGTGATATTCAATTCTTTTATTAATTTTTACTGAATTATATCATTTCCTATTGTATGTCTATTTTCTATTAAATATAATTTTTAAGACAACCATGAATTGTTATATACTGTAAATTGCAATATTTTATATAAATTTTGTGTTATTATTTCAGTTATCTATCATTAATTCCTGACTAATTCATATATTTTCTATAATTTTTTTTTATTTTTACACCATTTTGATACACTAATACATGGTTATGGTTTCCCAAAATTTACCTCATCACATCCTCACTACTATTTAGAATCCCCTAGAATATATGGAGGTGTGGTTGAGGCTATGTGACCCATCATTTTGGCCGATGTTATAGTGGTGAGTCCGTTTAGGATGTCAAAAAGTGGTATAAATGGGTTTTATCCTATATATTATTTTTTGGAGTTGGTAGAAATGAGATTAAGATTGTTTACATAGTTTTTAAATATATTTTCTATGTCTGATCACCCCACCAATGAAGAAATTTTCAAGTGTCTTGGGATGTGATTGTTGATTATGTTATTCATTATTACAAATTAATTTGATTTTATCTAGGGTGAGTGGTTTACTTTTAACTTATAATTTATTTAAAATATTCTTGTATTTTACGCATGGATTGGTATGACATGGAAGTAGCATTACATACATCGTTATAGGAATATAGTAATTCAAATGTAATGTATACATCCTACCATATTGATTATTTTTTATTTGTCCTACTAATTTTAATTATGTGAATTTAATTGTTTACTATGTAATAGTTTCCATTGTCAGGCATATTTATATAAAATGATTCAGTGATTTATATATTTTTTTTATTTGATTCTATGCTTTGGTAATTATATACCGTGTTTCCTATTTGTATACAATGATTAAATGTTTTTAATTATTTTGATAGATTTATAGTTACTTTATGATATATTTAAATTGTGGAATCAGAAATATGTTTGGGTTTCATTTAATGGAGACCCATTTTTTAGTTGTAATGTTTAAGGATGACTTATAATTAAGGGAATATATGAGTGTACTCAAACAATCTTTGAGATTTATATATGTATAGAGATGCTGGATAAAATATAAAAAATACCAATGAAAAATTTATAAAATGAATTGACATCATTTTATAGGATCCAAAAACATGACTGTAAAGCATTTTTGTTGTTTATTTAGTTATGATTGAATCCCATATAACTGATCCGTTTTGAAATACTATAGACTATTATGAAATGGTTATAAAGGAGAAATTTGTAAAGATTCTATTTGAACTGAATTGGTTTCCAATATAAATGCTTATTAATCTTTCACATGGGATTATATATCATGTCATTAACACATAAAATGACCAAATAGACCAATGTTGTAAAATTGTGGATTTTTTAGATAAGATAACAAAACCTAGGTGTTTTTTAATGTTTAGAATTTAAACAACTTCAATTGGGTTTCATTTTGACAATCATTGGATGGTAAAATGGGACCCTGTTATGTCACATTATCTCTTATGAAGGAATTTATATGAAATTTCTAAATTATTATAGTATTTAAATAAATTTTTAATATTTAAAAATTATTTTTTATTATACATTATTGTTTTTCCTTGTTGTTCTATGTAAATAAGGTACCAAGAGGCTTATAATCAGACACTCATGTTCTATTTGAAGAATGTAAATGATTAATGATTAATGTGAAACAAGGTAATTAAATAAAATGAAACATGAATTATAGTCCTCATTTTAAACCATCATATGATGTATTTTTAAATATCTCTTTCAGTTTTCTTGGAACGTAATCATGATCATCCTTTTTTTGAATGGTGACCTCGGTATTCTAGATCCTTGTCTTAGATTTGAGAACCAGGTAATGCTTTTTTTAATTAGGAAGAATATGCTGAGTGCTTGGACATACCATTAGTAGGTCATGTAACTCTATCATCTTCCCCAATGATGGAAGACATAGTATTTTGTCTTTAAGTTTAATGGTCTTATGGGGAAATATAATATTTGGATTAATTCTCTGGCACAAACTACCTAATAATTGAATTCATAGGTAGGATATCCTATAAAAAGTATCATGTATATTCCATTAAAATTTTAATTCTCATGTAATTATTCATCTACATATGTTGTACCCATATAGTTTCTATATGGTATAACGAACCTGAGGAGTTATATGATATCATTGATCATTGAACTTTTAAGTATGTATTGGGGTCATCTCCATAGTAGTGTCACATGGGAATTATATTAATCAATTTCATCCAAATTATTGGGATGAATTCAAAGGCATCGACAATTTTGACGTACTGGTTATTTCCAGTTAGGTTTTCATGTGACATTCTATAATGTTTCCATTTAAGATGAATTGGATCTCACGCACTTATGAGTGACTAGTCAATCTCATCATTTTATGATTATGACTCATCAAAGGTGGGGAGTTTTTTGTATGTTCTTTTGGATATGTGACCTTCCATGTCGATGGAACACAACCGAATATAAACATTTCGTAATTGTTAGGCTTACTAAAATTCCCTTGATTATTGAATGATTTGAATCATGTCATTCTTGATCAGTAGCATGATATGGATGTGGTCATATATTTATGCAACCCATTATAAAATATTGTTGATCTTTAATTGATTTCTATGGTTTATCTTCAATTTTCATGAAATGCCTTCAGCGGTAATTGATTGGTGATCAGTTGGTGATAATGTGTCGATAGGTGGTGGTAAGATTATTTCTAGGGAATTGGACCAGTAGTGGTTAAACTAATATTCTAATGGTAGTTTAAATAGGTGGTTAGAAATTGGTAAGATTCTATAAATGTACTCTACTAAAAGATATGGGAATTTCCCCAATCATGACATCAACCTTAGTGGACTAAGTTAGTTTCATTCTTACCCCACGATAATATTTTAAAAGTATTGGGGATTGTTATGGGATTTTTATTAGTTATTGGATCATAAATCATATCTTTAATTGAGGAATGAAAATTATATCGTGACATCAGGGTTTCCATATAGTATCACCATGAATGGACTATTTTAAACAATCCATTTTAATTTTACATGACCACCTTGTGAATTCCACTCTAGGCTATGTCAATTTTTTATGTGGACATCTTGGGATTTTACCAATCATTCTTTGAAAACATAATGTATGGAATAACATGGGATAGTTTCTTGGAAGCTAGATCATGGAGTTTTTGGTTATCTGAGTCTTTTTGGGGTATCAAATATCATTTTTATATGGTGAAATGGTCTATTGGATTGGATCTGTGATATAAACATTTTTATGGGTAGGAAAGAAAATGTAAATAACTAAGTTGTGGTTGTATTTTTTAACATCACGGGGATTCCGGTATGGTGATCTGTGAACATTATCATAGTAAAAATTAAATTCCTTATAGGAATGCGTTGTAGTCAGTTTGTAACAAATCATTCATATAGGATGAGAGTTTCTGAGACATGTTTTCCAATGTGACTCAACTTGTTTTCCTTTTTGGAGGTAATTATTTAATAGAAACCATTTCATGCACTATGAAAGGATGATGTAGATGTGGTGTGAGGTTCAACAATGTCATCTGGGAAATCTCGTGTGACATGTTTTAGTTTTTTTGACCAGGATTTGATCATTTCAATTTGGTAGGGTTTAGCTTATGGGATCGTATTTGATAACATCCCCGTAGTTAATGAAAACCCACAAGGAGCACTAAAATTCTCAGGGTGTTCTTTTTATAAAATTCTGAAGGGGAAGGATCCGGGGATTGGTTTGGAATCTTTATGATATTAATCCAAAGGGGGGGGGCATTTTGGCCATATTATCAAAGTGATGATATTGATATGTTTTATCTAGAAAAATTGGATCAGATAAAATTTTTACAATGTTTTTTTCATAAAACAAACATTAAATCAGGTTGAAGAAACTTAAGATAAGCGTGAGAATGTTATGTTTGTTGGTAAATTAGGTATTTTAAAATTTGACACAACCATTTAAATGAGGCTTCTTGAACCATTTATGTTATGTGGTGTTTCCATTATTCCTGAAGACATCATGGGGATGATATGTTCTATGGTGGGGTGGTTGTAATGACTTCTATTTTTATAAAAGGTAGAATTCCAATGGAAATTGAATTATAATTTTTTGTATTCCGTTCATCAAAATGATATTTGTGGAAAATAATATAGAGTTGGAAAACATCAATTTATTTTTTTGACTTGATTACGGCTATAAGAGGCTCTCGGGATAAATTGATCAGTTTCAGGAGGGTCAGAACAAAAAAATATCATGTTTTGATATCTTAAACAATGACATGGTTTTTCTGAAACAATGCAGTTACAATATCAAACTATGCAGTATAAAATATATTAGTATTATGTATCCCACCAACTACACACAGATTACAGAAACCACATTCCAAACCATCATGAATAGTGATACTTCAGTTGTACCAAACAAATATTAATCGCATTATTATTTAGTATTTAAGAAAATCTAGTAGGAAAATGTTTTAGGTGGGACTCCAAGGTAGTGGTAGCCCCAATTTTTCTTAACAATTTCGCGAAATCATGTTACCATGCCTTCTAATCCAGTTTTTAGGATGGAAATTTTTTAAATTCCATTAATTAAGTTCAATCATTTCTTATTATTTCTTATTCCACCCCCAACCACTGGAGAATCCTCCAATTATTCATGATATTCTACTCCACTAAATCTAGGAATTGCTATATCTCCTCCTAAATTATTTGGAATCAAACATCATAGGTCATTATAGATTGAACTCAGTAAGATCATAGATTATTTTTTATTATTTATATGTTATTATACTAATCAGTTATAATATTTTAGTGCAAAACCATTGACATATTTTAATAGAAATGTATGTACCATCAATTTGTTTCAAACTAGACTCTATCAAATCATGAAATTGGATGAGTGAAGTGTCATATGTTCATGTTAGGTGGTCTCTATATTTTCCAAAATTGTATACCATTTTAGAAATATCAGTATTTCACCACATGCAGAAATTAATCAAAATATTATTTAAAACTGTATTCATCATTTATAATAGGTGTAAACATCTTTATATACAACCATTGATTGCTGTATTGAATTTAGAGGATTCCAAAAACGATCATGGACACCCCTTGGGTGTGCTGATTATTGGTCCCTTTGATAATTAAATGAGTACAATCCTAGAATGAATTATAATCATTCAACTAAGGGTATGAATAGAATTTCCCAATTTATGTAATTTTCTATGTAATGTTAGCACCTTCTATATTAAAATTTTATCCTTATATAATTTATTGTATGCCATTGATATTTTAAAAAACTCTTCATTAATTTGAATTTAGTTGTGATGCTTATATTTAATTATAAATAGTTTTTATGGTTTATTTATGAAATAATTTCTTGTTTAATAATAAATCTCATTATATGAGGTGAACATTCTTAAAAATTACAATGTGATAATTAGTTATGTAAATCATTCTTTTCATAAATTCCTTGGATTTTCCCCTATGTTTTTATGAGTATTTAATTGGCATGATTAAGACATGGTAATTAATTATGTATTTAAATGGATTTTCCTTTTTTATATATATTAATATTTTCCTATTACCCTTATAAGGGATTTGATTTCGTAATAAATTTGATATCCTGTTTAGGTTTTTCTTAATTAGACCACGGTTTCTTATGAGTACCCTTTAAGCCATGTTAAATGAATTAACATGTTTTGATAGAGTCAAATAGAATGTATTTATTTAATTATGTTTTTCATGATGAATTTATTTCCATGAATTGATTATATGAATTTAGTGAAATTTAATTCAATTATTTTGTTTGTCCACTCCCCTTTTTTTAAATTAAATAATAAATTCTTTTGGGAACAATTATAATTTTGATTCACTTATTTATAATATACTTAATAAATGACTATAATGAGAGGTAATGTATAATGGATTTGGTAATTATTATTTTTATATGATTAAACCATAAATGGGATCTTTAGTGATGGTAACAGATCTATTTAGAATGTTTAGAGATTACACCCCTTGCATCGGGTGTTGAGACTTGATGTCTTGCACCACTAACACTATGTATATTGGTGAGTTTGAGGAACTATTCTACATATTTTAAGTGTTTGAATGATGTATCTATAACCCTATTGAGTTTCTTGCATGATTTGTCACACTCTATAGGGATTTTGGGTCTATACACATTGGATTTTGATTATAGGTTCATTCAGGTAGGGTATGGATGATAGAGTTACGCCCCAGTCTGGCCAACAAAAAGTAAACTAGGAATATGGACACATACATCCAAACATAATTGGATAATATAGGTGGATTAAGTATGTATATAATATATATATATATATATCATTATTATTAAATTGTATGTAAGTTTTGGTCATATAATCATTTCAGCCAGGAGCTGATGTAGGTAGAGCTGCTAGGTTACATTTTGGAACCTAAGAGGGATCGTGGTTTTTTTATTTTATAGTATATTTATTATTAATATTAGATGAACAAATCTTTACGTTATGTCCACAGACTCTATTATGTTGTAAACCACATTTGTGGTAACATACTAGGATATATATCCCCTATAATTATCAGGTCTCCATTGAACTAGGGTACTCAAGTAGACCATAGTTTTTCATGACCATAGATTATTTTTTGTGATGTTTTGGTTATACCTTGGATTTAGGGGACCATGATTGAGCTAGAGCTCAAGATTCTCATGAAGATATCATTTGGTTATTTACATTTATTTATTTATTTTCAACTAAATTGAATCATTTCTTGATGTTTGTCTATTTTTTTAGATTATATATCGTCATTCAGACAAGATGAAATGGTTATATATTGGTATTTGGAATATTTAAAATTCCATTTGTATTATTCTTATAATAATTTGTCTTTAAATCTTTTCTGATACCACTATTTTTTATTGGTTAATTTTTTATTACACTAATTTCATACTTTGATATAATGATATAGTCTCCACAATATCACCTCATGAGAACCCCACTACTAGTCGACATCTACTAATGTTTGGGGAGGTGTTCTATGGGGCATTTGACCCAATGGTCCTGTTAGAATTTTAATTATGATCTATATAGGGATTTCATATTTTTTATCCCACAACCGATGTTTGACATGGGTGAATCTCATACCACTATCCTATGTAATGCCCTTTTTAGAATGAATTTTTTTCTTTATTTATAAAATTTAATATATAAATAATATGTTCAGTTTCAGAGTATAAATTTTTTCATAATGATAACAATGAGATTAGAAATTTATTAGTTTATTAAGAGAGTAATTTTATTTCAAGATATGTTCATTATTTTGGGAACATGATTTGATTAATGTAAATAGAACACTGTGGGATTTTAATTAATTAATTATTGATGAATTCTATTTTTAAATTATATATGAGTATAATGTGTCATTATAGTTAATGTTAATATTTTAAAAAAAATTGTTATAATATAATGGATATTATATGTTTATGATGCGAACATTTTATTATAATACATCTACAATAATTAATGGTATTTATAGATAAATGATAAAATTAATCTTTAAAGACTATACAAACAAATCCTTCTATATAATGGATTTCAATAATATTGTGGATTATATTGAGTAATTATACGTAATATTATTTCATTATTGGTCAATTTTTAACATTGGGTATTACTATTTAATTCTAGATTTCTTTCTTAGTATGAATATTTACTCATTTTGAAGAAATATTATATCTAATTATAATCATTTTGGTTTACTTTGATTCAATGACAATGTGTAAATAAAAATTTATTATTTTTTTAACCAATGAAGTTGATTATCATTCCTTAATAATGAAAAATATTTTATTTGGATAGACATCATATGGAGAAAAATATGGCACTATAGTGGAAATTGATTAATGGATGAAACAAAAAATTTCATGTTTGTATGCTTATTTATACTCGTAGTTATGTCATAAAATAATTACCCAAATCTATGAAATTAATCTTTAAAATAAAGTTATTTTTATAATTTTATTACCAAGAAATCAATGTCCTTTTCACCCATAACATATTTATGGTTTTGTGATCTTTGATTTTCTCATGACCGTGTTCTCTATCACTCTCCTCATATACATTGAGTTCATGCTTTTCTTATATATCCATGTATTCAATTTCCTCATCTACTATACTATATTGCTACATATTATTTATCGATCTTGAGTACCTATATAGCTTCATTTATCACTTTTTTATGAATAAGTATTATTAACACTTTTATATATTTATTACTTCAAAAAAATTAATTTTTAAAAATATATCCACGGTAAATTACAAAATGTTAAAATTTAAAGGGTAAAATTAATTAAATAATTAATTGAATTAAAATCCTGATATTTTATAAATAAATACTATTTCTTCTAGTGTACTCAAAATTAAATATAAAATAATTAAAAAATGTGATTACTTAAATATGAACAATATTATATAATTTTTATTACTTGTGGAATGCAAAGGAATAAATGATTTAAGAAATAAATATTTATATTCTACTCGTTGTAATTTTACTTTTAAATTTTTAATGATAACATAGTTAATAGTAGTGTATGTTCAATATTTAAAAATTCATTTTATTCAAATATTTGTGTTCAAGAATTTTTTGATTGAGTAATATAATTAACACCAAGAGGTGCATTAAAATGTATTTGACAAAATGATCCTAATTTTCTTATCATAATACAATAATTATTCTCTGGTGTAATTTGATAGTTTTTTGAATATGTAATATTTTTATTATAAATAAATATAATTACATTATTTTAATACAATACGTTATATTTTATAACATCATCAAGACATAATTATGATAAAAATTTTATTCAACTTATGTAATGAATAATATATGATTATATAATACAATTATATTATAATAATATTTCATAATAATAAAATAATAATTTATTTCGTGATATTTTCAAAAATCATTTTTAGTGCTCACACAATGCCTGTATAGTAATAGAGAAGTCTAATTTTATTTCTTACTGAAAATAATTTGGAATAACAATGTATTTTTATGAATAATTTTTATAATATCATATCAATATTATTATTTGAGCAGATAAATTCTAATTTTGTAGATATATATAACAAAAGTCATATCAAAATGATTGTGCAGAGATTGTGTAATGTTGGAAAAGTCAAAATAACAATTTAAACAAATATATTGATATAAATATGAGTAAATATACACGATTAAAGAATATAAAGGCTTATATTTAGTAAAAATAAATTATTTTTATTATATTAATGTATTTTATATTTTTTGTATATAAAATAATTACCATTAATAATTATGAATAATTGATGCAGTGCTCATGATAATAGAAGAAAATTCATGAAAATTATTAGCCCAAGACAAGGGAAAATTTTATTGGATTAGTACATCTCTAAAATAATCATCCAGAGTAAAATTTTAATACATTTTGTGTCCACAATGAATTTATTATCAACTTTTTAGTATTTTATGTTTGAAAAAGTATAACATGGAACACTCTTGTTTTTATAAATTTTAATATTTGAAATAATTTGTACTATAAATGATTTTTTAACTATACATAAATATAAATGATCTATCAATATCTTGGTAACTTATTTTAAATTTTAATTTTATAAATAATTAAACTAAATTCACACACAACAATTCTATAGAATATTAGTTGTTAATGGAAAAAATAAGTGAATGATATTAAAAATAGTATAAGAATTATAATTTAACATAATTTATGCAATCCATTGACTTTTTAGAAGAATATGAAATATTTTTCGGGTATTAATTTTTTATGTTATCATTCTATGTTTATATTTTTATTGTCAAAGTAATGAATAATGTAAAAAGTGAAGATAATGATATTTTACTAATATTATGTCTTATGAAATTATTTATGAATAATTAAAATATTAATTGAATACAAAATAAATAATATATGGTCCAAATTTTCATCCCATGTTCATTTATAGGTCATTTCTAATGATTTGGATATTGAATAGTATATTTATATTTTAATCCTTTGAGAAATTCCAAGTGCAACCCTCACTAAAATTATAAAAGTGGACATCATCCCTACAGTTTTAAACCACTTGAAGAATTATACCTTGATGATACACAAAACAATTATCATCTATATCTCATTATATCCATATTAGAGGTATTTTTCTTAAAAAAACAAATCCTATAGGATATTATTAGATATCCAAAGGAGATATTTTGAAGAAAATGAAATTTCTCTTACTGATCACATTCATTTTATACTCTTCTTTACCTCCTCTAAATCATTTATATTCACCAGAAAAGAGTATATTATGTTACTAATAATATAAAAAATTATTATGATTATGTAAACACTATTATACAGCCTTCTTTCCATTAAATAATAATTGAAAGTAGCACACATGCATACATACTACTTATCATCTCCAGATTGAAATACAATTCATTTTTATTACCATATTCTATATATAGTTATTGAGACTGATTTAATATATATATATTATATTTATTATATAATTAAAAATATTTAATGAAAATATAAAATCATTTTAATTACCTTCTAAATTTTTGGATAATGATAAAGTTGCCTAATCGAAATGTGGACTACCGGCTCCATGAAATGATGTGAAAAGTTTTAATTTTTTTATTACATGATTTTCAATGTGGATGTATTTGATAAATTTATATGATATATTAATAATTCCAAAATTCTGAATTATTATTGACCTTTATTACATTCCATAAGTCAAATAATGCAATCAACATTGATGCATATATACGGGCTACAATTTCCATGATTGTAGTAATTCATTTTTAAATCAATAAAATTTATGAATAATTATTAAATTTTATATAATGAATTTATTTTTCTTCTTTTCCATGATTTTTTAAATGTTGGGACCATGATATACCTATATTGATTAGGGAATCTATAAAGAAATTATTTTATAAAATGATGCACTTATCACCGAACACACAGATTTTAATAACAATTTACTAATAAAAACATCATAAGATGTTGTAAAAAAATAAATGGTATTATATATATATGGTTCTATAATAAATTTATATTAATTATATTATTCTTTTACCATAGTTTTTAACCTGGACATGGAATGTAAAAACTAAATGTATCATATTTTCAACTGATTTTTATATCTATTTGATATATTTTATATTAAAAAATTATTTCATACATGAGGTGTATATAATTAAAATTAGTTGTATTTTAATATTATTATTCATAATAATATGAGGATTTACCTCTCCATAAGTAGTTATTTAAATTATTGGGTTTATGAATTTAATGTTACCAATGTGTTGAGAGTTTATTTAACCATCTAACCATTATTTTTGATTTGTTATATTTAAATATCTTCAAGTGAATAATTATCTTCCATGTCCATATTTTCTAAAAAATGATTTTTAATATTCTATAAAATTATTTTAATTCTTCTTTACCCATGTTTTAATTTTTTTAAAACTTTTTCAATGGAATATATTTTTTTCTAAAAGTGTGTTTTTTTAAAATATGGATGTAGTGTTTTTTTCTTATATGGAATGGTAATATTTTCCAACAATCAAGAAAAATTAATTTTTTTATGTTATATTTAAATTCTGAAAATTTTCATTTCGAATAATTATTTTTCAATTTTAATTTCTTTTATTTATGAAAATGTTTTCATAGTATAATGCTTATTTTCCTCAGGAAATATTTTTGGTGCTATTTTATAGACATATTGAATATAATAAAGAATAATTTGATGTTAATTAAGATTTAATAGTTTTATGATGCATGTATAACATCTTACTCTTTCTCTAGATGGTTTATTTATAATATGGAATGATATTTATGAATCCCAATCCTTTCCATGGAATGTGCTATGATACCAGGTTTATGAAAGAAACTTATTTTCATGGGTTAATATATAATGGATGATTTATTTTCTTATGGGACACAAATGTATAATATTCATTAATTAATGTGTGGTAACTATGTATTCCTCCAATAAATTTTTAAATGAATTATATCTCTTGTTATACATAAAGGGAAGTAGATGAAGTTCCAGACCCATATGGGAATACAAGTCAATGGACTTGATCCATAATGGTAAATAGGTCTATAATAATTCATAATGGGAAATATGTGCATCCTATTCCACAAGAGGGAACATGTGTTTATGCTAAATCATAAGGCCTTAATATTGCACCATGAAATATGAAATTGTTGTTATTTTTATGATGATTAAATGCTTTAATGACATGATCTTATGTCCCATTATTGATTTATAATTATTTGAAACTCATATAGCCAATGTTTTATAATTATTTGATAATTTTTTCTATGGCGACTCTTATCTACGATCTAGTAATTTTTGTTTATAAAATCTTTATGTTATATTCTTGATCACATAACCGTATTATTGTCAAATATTTTCATATAATCTAGTATTAATACAATATATTTTAACGATTACTTAGAATATCATCTCACACTTCTTATGTTTTATTTTCCCCATGCTGTTAGGAAAGATGATAACTTAGTTAAACCTAGAATAATTTGAAATTTATTATTTTTAAAACTAATTATTAAATAATAAATATGTCAATAGTTTGAGATATTGTTGATCATTATCATCCTGTAGTATATGAATTGATTTTATTAAGCGCTTGCTTAATTCTAAAAAAACTAAAACTAAAAGTTTATGTTATTTTTGTGTGATCCAATATTTCAATTTGTTGTTTCAGTCTATGTATGGGAATTAAATTGTGTCACATTTATTCATATCTAAAATGTAAATTTATTGTTTGAATTTATATAATGAAATACGGATGTTATAATTTTAGGGAATCTTCAAGGATTGATTATAGTTTTCTACCAGTTAGCATTTAATTTTTTGATTTAAACGATCAATTTAATTCATATATACCAATTACATAGACATAATATTTCAATATGTAGAGATTTTATATGGGGTAATATTGATTTATAAGCTATTATAGGATTAATATGAAGAATATTTATATTTCTAGTAGAATTCCACATTGTACGAAGGAAATGGCCAAATTATATATTTTATTCCAATAGAGATGGGTAGTATTATCATGATACTCTTGAGGGAAAATATAGGTCAATATTTGAACCAAATTCATTAATATTTATGATTATTTTCATATACATATAATGATAGTGACAATTATAAATATTTTTGGGTGTGGTATATGTATTATATTAATACCTGACCTAGTAATATGGATCTTGTTGGGGTGACTTCCAAGGTTATTACTCTAATTTTTTATAGAGATATGTATCACTTCAAATTTCCACATATTGTGTAAAATTTAATGTATATATGTCTAAAATAGTTTTCGATAATTCTTTATAAGTGTGTGGTGGAATTTATGATTGAGCATGTTCATGAGGTGAATACTTATTCTATTCCACCATATAGGATTTCTGATGTTATTATCATTGAATTAAAAGGCTAAATTGTAATACATAGAAGTATAAAAGATCAGAAGGATGAGTATATATATGTGTGGTGAAGCATTATTTTTAATAATGATTATGGACTATAATTTGAGAGGATTTGTTCCTTATTAGAGATCGTTCCATTTTATGAGATGTACCAAAGCCCATTTTTGTAAATTGATTTTTTAGGTGATCTCAGTTGAGGATTTGGAGTGTCATCTAATTTTTCATTGATTATTTTTTTAATTATTTAAGGATGATGACTAAATACAATCCAATCATAATATTAAAAATAAATTATAGTCTATAATAGTACTATGTAATATCATTGAACATAAAAATCACAAATAAAGTGTTCACAGTTAACATGCCATGGGTCTTCTATTCGTTCCAAAATTACTTAATTTTTTCAAATGACTGCATCCTTTGGTACGTTTTATGGTGAGATTATCATTCAGGACCTGTTTCTATAGTTTGAGTAATCATAATGGAAATTAAATTTTTTATAGGATATTAAATTTCAGGATTTGGATTAACCTGATCCACTTTGTTAGTCTTGTGACATAAGAGGCTAGTGTATCAATGGACATTAAGATGGCCTATGAACTGGTTTCATAAGAGATTACTATGATCATGTTTTTGTCTATCTCTTTTTTGGAACTACATTTTTATTTTATAAATCTAATTCAAGACATTGATCAAATTATATCATTTATTATTGGCCTAACAATGATTGTTGTTAAATTGAAATATTTATATTTTCTCATGAGATTCATTAATGAAATACAAAGGATATTGAAATTCAAACTAAAATTGACCATAAATGAGATAGTTAAGGGATATAATATCAATCTAATTCGTTTTAGAGTTTGTGTTAGAGATGTTTTTATATAGGATCCTAATTTGCTATCCATTGAAAAAGTACATTTTATGTTGTATAAGCTAATCAATTCAACACATAACCTTGAGCGGGAATTATAAAATCATTTTCCTAGATTCCATTCAAATGTTCCCCGTGCCTAGTTGGATAGATGGCCTAATGTAAAAATCCTTTAACACTAGAGTCTACCAACTAATATTGAGGGCCAAAAGTGTGACTATGGGGAGACTATCCTCTATAATCAGAGTGTAACACATAAAAACAAATATACATATCATATCTAGGAAAACGAATAATAGTCATACAATAGATATTACCATGGAAAGGTTACAATGGAAGAAGTAATCTAATATACATATGATGATGATGAAACATATTTTTCCTATACAAAGTAAGCAAGATAGGTATACATGGGATTAATTAGTACCTCTATAATAATTCCAAAAATAGGAAAAAGAATTATCACCCGATTTTATCATGAGGCTCAAATTGGCCTCATGCTCCACATACCAAATGCATGATACAAAATCAGGAATCAATCTATGGGTTCATTCTCCAATCGATACATTAATTTAAATAGAAAGTTTGTGTACCCAAATATTTCTCTAATAGGATGGGTGATACAATCACAATATTTAATAACCAAATGATCTATATAAACCATGGTTGTGAAATATAAAATTATCATATAGGCTGAAATTTATATCACTTTTAAGCATTAAAAATTGTAATTCTAACATAGAATATATACTACAAACAATTCATCATTTATGACCCATCATTGATCCATAAAAAATATGGTCAGGCTTCTACAAAAAGAAACTAATACAAAAACATATGTTAGAAAATGATCTTTTCCATATACACATTATCTCATTACATCAATGTCCACATCATATAAAATGTAATACAATATAAACCATGGACACGATATATATTCCAGAATTTCATGTCAACCATGACCAGAATGTATATCAATGAATATCACGGAACCATGTTTATGTTTTATAATAATAATGTAAAACCCCACTAGGTTGGATATCTTGTATATTTGAACAAAGCATCCTCATCACGTCCTCAGAGAATCTCGATAGAAAAATGGTTTCGCTTGATGTGGGGTCCAATAGAAATTATAGTGACCATATCCTCTATGCTCCAAAAAAACGAGGTCCATACGATATGAAGGACCAAGTCGTCCCATGGAATCAAAATACAAGGAGCGTATTGGTCCAATGAAATATCTACTTTTTCCATGACCCATAGAGTTGCAAAAACATGGTTTTTAAAGTAACCTTTCAACAATTCAAAATCATTTCCCATTATTGTACTGTCCCATATCACAATTTATATTAAATTTTATTCAATGAGTAAACCCACTCATAAAACATTTCTATATAAGACATTTAATAAAATCAATAATGACATAACATGTCATCAACTTGAATAGGAGGCAATACCTGTCGTAATTAACCAATATAGATCAATTATTTTATTAACAAGCCTCTATTTACATGGAAATCATAAAAACATCCATTCAGTCATTTCTGAAATGGAAAATTCAAAGAAAACAACGCATCGAAGGCCTTGTTATGGTAGAGAACCTCCAAAACATTTTTAATTCACAAAATGGAATCCTAATATGTTAAATTTCAAATATTTCATTTATTAGAATAAATTTTGGGACTATGATGGAATTTATATAATGATAAATTATGAATAAAAATTACTTATACAACTGATGAAATTTAGAAATGTATAGACCAACCACCATAGATTTGCAGTAGTGAACTTTTCTACTAAATACTCATTATACAACATAGATTGGGAGAGAAATGATGAATATTTGATGAAATTGCAAATGGGGAAAATTAGGTTGAACATAAATATCCGAGATGATACTGTGAAAAATTTATAATTACACAAAATTAATAGCGTAATCCCTAGAATGGATACAATGAGGTGAATTGACATTGATTCAGAGTCTAGAAGATGAAGATATCCCCAATCCTAGTTTAGGAATCAAAGGATCTCTCAAATCCCATTGATTCCAACAAAGGTAAAAAATAAAAAATGGGTTTCCTATAATAATAATTAATGAAATTTTGTATTTTTACCCAAAAAAAATGGTAACATGGTTGGTGAAGGTGTTCACCAACTATGTAACCACTATTATGATGTTGGGGAAAATTCTTGATCATTGGGAACATTTTTAAAATCTATACCCAAACAGTGAAAGACACAACTACCAAAATTTAATATTTTTCTATGGGAATTCACACCGATCCCCAAGGATTATTCAAACTATGTATTGAACAGGACTTTCCATGTAATTTTTTTTAATTATATCATATTATTATGATTCTAAAAAAATTAACGGCACATTATTCCAAAGCCCAGTGTCCTTGGGATGAATTTCTGAACATTATTTCTGATATATTAGGTAAACATGTGTGTGTGTTTTTGTAACTTTTGAACAAATGCTCGAATTAAAATATGATGAAATTGCTGAGATCCTATCATCGGTATTCGCTTTAGGATAACTTCACTGTGACCACAATAGGTCGAGGGTGAATGTTATATTTTGTGCTTTTCATGGGAGAAAATAATATAAAATAACATTATTTTATTTTTCTTTTGAATCCTCTCTTTTTGAATTATAGTGGTGGAGACCACCCCAACACATCTTAATGTGGGAAAAAATTTCTTCTCTCTATGGTTATTTGTGCCAAATTCCCAACAATTAATCACTTAATTATATGAAGTCATTAAACCTTTCTAATAATGGGGAGGCTCTTCATCACCTAGATTGGGATCTAGGAAGAGGATCTTGTTGGACGAAACCTCCCTTAGAGGAATAACATTTCTCCAACGACGAATACCCTCTCCAATGAAAACATACATCAGAATCAAGAAAGAAGATGATGCATGAGCCTGATTTCAGAAGTGTGTTGCGGAAGTGACAATAATTGGCACCCTCATCGCCTTCATTGACTTCATATCGTGACACCTCCATCGAGAAATCAAGGTAGGGATAGTTTTTTTGTATACCCCTTAAACCTTTTATGACAGTTTTCCTCTATTAAAAACATCAATTTCAATTTATATTATTCTAACGAGGAGTGTACAGTCCAAACGAACACGGCCCGACCTCTTCACAACCTTTGTGGTTTATAATGGTCTCGAATAGATGGTGACGACCCGAGACGAATGTCGGAGTATTCGGAATGAATAACGGTCTACTAGGGTGTGCTCGGTAACCTGATTAATGTTACTCGCATCCTGGGCCAGCGACCGACACCAGTTGGGTTAGATTGTGGCCGCTGGCACTCTAGCTGGCTGTGATGATAGCGGTTGTGTGACCGCGCTGCCGGATATGGGCACGGCCTGTCGGCTGGGGTGGAGAGTGGGCGGCGACCGATGCACGGACGACCATGCAAATTGGGTGGCAAAGCGCGTCCATGCCATTGGGTGAGCAGGGGCCGATGCACGAGGTCGCGACAGTGAAGGGAGGGGGCCATCTCGTTACCGGCCACTAGTGGTGGCTCGGTGCGCGACCGCGCTACTGAGGAGGGCTGGACGTCCTGCTAGCCGGGGAGCCGAGCGGGACCAGGGGTCTCGCGTGCCAGCATCTGATGACATGTGGCGTCAGCCGGTAGGCTACCCAACCTGAATGGCCTAGCTGTTCAGGTACCCAAGGGGCTCCTACCCCTTGGGTTGCAGCTAGGGTGGAACCCACCAAGAGTCCACCCATCCACGGGCCAGCAAGGGCCACCTCACTGGCTGTCCATCATGGGTCAGCCATTGCAGGCCACTCACCGGGCCGCCCAGTGGGCCAGATCGGTCTGACCGGGTCGTACTGGACCCGGACAAGCTTCGACCCCTTTCCATCTTTCGCCTATAACGTGTGCTACATCTATCTGTTTGACGAACCGTCTACGAAGTCGTAAACCTTGGATTGATAATGTCCTTATGGTATACCCCGCTTGAGTTTAAGGTAATGTTGGGGTACGACCCAGTTGGATCGAACAAAAATCCCGCAGGGCCCTTGGGATTAAAAGAAAAATAACTTACAGATTGGGCATCAGATTGATGCACCTTCTATTGTGTTGAGGACCCTTTTACACGGTTTTCCTTGGAGATACTTGTTCTTCGTGATTCATGGTAGTTAGAGTATCGACCTATTTCTCGAGGAGAAGAACCACCCCGAATCAAGCGACCTTGGTGTGGTAACCCTATGGCTAGCTAAAACATGAGAAATCGATCATCTATGGGTTTGTGCCTTGGGATCTGATGTGGATCTGGGCATTGAAATCCTATGCGGGTCTGTATTCCAGTACCCCACCTGGATCCACTCAGGGAATCCCCATGGGACAACTCTAGGATCCTACGTGGGTCTGCTGTACTGGGATCATATGTGGGTCTGATGATTTAGGATCCTACGTGTAACACCCCAAGCTTCCACGGTACGTTTCCCTTCGAATAATGCGATAACGTGTGTTGTACGCAACCTCGAGTTCTAACACACACCACAACTAATTAAAATAGCTGTTGTGAATAGTAATACCTACTTTTTGAAATCATATATATTTTATATTTCAAAATGGACTTCATTTTTGGATTCGTAATATCAAAATTAGCCTAGGGTGAAATTTTGGTACTTTTCGGATAACTTTTATATTTTGATGAATAGTGAAAATTACAAAAGTTTAATTTAAAACAACTTTTTTAATCAAAATAATTAATAGTGATAAATTATGAATTTTAGTGGTTTTAAAGTATATTTAGAATATATTTTTACCATTTAATATAATGTTGGTCATTGGACATAATTTTACAATTAAACCGAACATAAACAAGTGTCAATCTTTTGATAGTTATTATCTCTTAAAAACACACTTTTTGTTTTGACAGCGGGAATTAATTTTTAATTAATTTATGCCACTTCTGTGTTTTGAATTTAGGAAAATGGATTCTATATTTGGAATCAGGATGTTAAAATTGTGTAAATAGGTAACTTTTATTTTTAGACATTTTGAATAATTACTGCGGTAAATATTTTATTTACCATGGTAAAGGGTAAATCCGGTAAATAAGGGTTAAAAAATAATATTATAATAATACTAAATTACCCTAAAACGTGTCTTAACCCTATTGGTTGATACATGGACGACCATGGGCATCTTTGGGTCAATTTCGGGACCCCATGGATCCACTTGTAAGTGATAATGGCACTTTATTTTAATTAAGTTAAAATGAATACAAAAATGACACAAGCATATATCTTTTCGCAAAACAATTGTTACATAGGGTTATATATGTTTGATTTTAGATTATAAATATTCATTAGAAATATAAAAATATTTCCTACATAATGATATTTTATTTATAATTTTTAGACATTAAAAAATTTATTTTATTTATGACATAATGATGATGCAGTAATTACTATAATAGTAAAAAATTAAAATAATTGATATTATAAATACCCAAATAAATATAATATGAAACTTTTAATGAACTAAACTAATTTTCTAGGATAATATGATATATTAGGATTGATTTAATTGACTTTTTCGAAGGAATCAATCTGTTATGAGTTTCACAAAAATCAAATATTGAATAGTGTCAAAATTGACATAAAAGAGTTCTTAAAACAAATATTATATTATTAATTGATATTAAATTCCTAAAAATCTATGGTTCGGACAAGAGACTTATATCATGATAGGTTCATCATTAATGGACCACTTGGGGGTCGCTTGGATGTATATAGTAAGTTTATTAACCATATTATATAAAAATACAAAGAGACATTGTAAAAGTGAATCTAATTAACTTAGAGTTAATACTTAAAGATAAGGTTAATATAAGTACCCAAACCTGTCTAAATTCTATTGGTTGAGTTGTTTTTGACCCATCCCCACCTTAACCTTTCAATAGTCAACTTTTGAGCCATTAGAAACCGAATATGAATTTATTATAAACTAATATTTCTAGCTTTTCCAAAGGTGCCCCTCACCCCTCTTATAAAAGGGCACTCCTCCTTCTCATTTCTTCACACCTTCAAAGCCATTTGGTTCGACCAAAATCTGCCCAAATACTCTCCCAACATCCCTCACTACAACCTAGTGGCCTTATTTTGATCATAAAGCCAACCTAAGGATCCCTTTTGATCAAATAAAAAGGAAGAACCCGAAGAAGAGGTAATGATTTCACCACCCTTTTCCAAGTTCATTTCTTCTTCCACTTCTTCTACCTTTGTTCTTAACATTATAAAATAATAACTCCAGTATCTTACATATACTGTGATGTTATTATAAATATGGTACAACCATATTCAGTATTATATCCACCCTTTGAATAACATGTCACCATACGTGCGTACGTACGGCTTACCGTCTCCACGTCGTGGTGTAATTGTTATTCAATATATTATTATTTAGATGGGTATAATAATGATATGTAACTCATATAAATAATAAATAAAACATGATAATGATTATGTATATATGATATAACAACCATTTATATATTATTTCAATATCAAAAGAATGATATTGTCGCTCGTGCGTACGTACGGACTACCGTCTCCACGAACGCAATGAGATTCATTCTCCATCGTATCCATTCAAGTATAATTATCATATGATGATTTAAAAATGATGTTAAGGACTTGATATCATTCTGGATATGAATAATATACAACCTATCCTTTACAAAAATGTCTTACGTGACAAAACATATAAAATAAAACAAGTAAGTTAACACCAGAAACAACGATAATACTAAGATATTATTATAAATCGATATTAAAAGATCATATATGATATCATATTAATGAATATGATTCTTGTATAATATAGTAACAATTATTTCACAATTATACAGGAGGTTAACCTACCCCAACAAAGGAAAAGTACAAGGTAAGAGTTTACTTTACAACCTCTTCATTATCCAAGGTTGTTTATACGTAATAATCTACTGGGATCTCTTTATCATCCACATCCATGTTTCTTAAAAATGTATTTCAAAACATTTTTACTATTTACTATAATATGAGTTAAATTCATTTATACCCTTTTTGACTTTTATAAGTGGTTTATAAAGGAATCTTTCGGTCATTTTCAAAACAAGGTTCTTTTTAACCTTTTCGACAGAATTAAGGTAAGAAATTTTTTTAACTTATACGGCGGGTGCGGCTATTTTCCGCCGTTATAAAATCTCCAAAGCTTAACTTACAAGCTTAGAAGAATATTTTTAAAGAAATTGTTTTATTTTATATGGATCTTAAATGATTTCAAAATAAAAGGAGATATTTCTTTTAAAAGAATTTTGATTTCATCTATGTCAACATCCTTTGATGGATTTTAAGATTATTTGATGTTGATTTATTATGATACAAAACTTCTATATTGTATTGAAGTTTTTGTGATATGTTTGACTGTGGATGTTCTATTTTTATACCATTCATAGTTTATGGTGAAATTATTGACATTTCGTATGCTAGTTTTAATACGAATGTTTATGTTATGTTTAAACCTTTTCATATGGGAATGCATTGGACTTAGTAAGTGACAGGTGGAGCCCGCTATAGCTCCTAGATGCATCGTTAGGTCTCATGAGACAAACTAGTGTCTTGGCAGAAGGCCTTGACAAAATCTTATTTGTAGTCTTGGCACGAGGCCTTGGCTATGTGGTTATGATAGTCTGGCATTATGCATTCCAACATTATGAAAGTGGTTATTGATTTTTGCATGTGATTATTCGATTAGTAGAATATCCATGTGAATAAGTAAATGGAATTATTTCATTTTATTTATGACATACCATGTTGAAAGTTCATGTTTGAAAGGCTTTTGTTTTAGTTATACATTGCCTCAAATGTTTATTCTTATTTATGAATGTTTCCTCTATATTGTTATCCTTACTGGGCATTTGAGCTCACCGCTTTTATATGTTTTATTTTTTCCAGGAAGTGAAGAAGTAAATTATGAATGACCTGCAGGGATGTTATGTGGGTATATGAGTGTGGTTTATGGAGACATTATGTTGTTGTAGTAGTTTTTAATTTTATGATGTAATGTAAAACATATGAATATATCTAGTGTTTCTAAGGCTACTAAACCAATCGGTCTTTCGAGATTTGATCTTTCTTGTGATCATGCCAATGTTATGTAATAATGCACCGACTCTGGGTAACTAGGGTCGGGGCATTACAGTTGGTATCAGAGGAAGTTTATTACAAACCTTGGAAGCTAGATTTAGATAAACTCTGATTAGAGCACATAGACCTAAGATGAACTTTGAGGATTAGTATAGAAGAACTTCCTAGAATTTTGGTATTGTAGATATTTTGTGAGTTTTCCGAGCAATACATCTATGTCTAGATACAAGCAGGTAGAGGCGGCTCTGGCACTGATGTACCTAGGGGTAAACCCCGAAAACACCGTTTTGAGCTAGACTCGAACGGGAACTGGTGCACGACAACGGGCCTTGCTGCACTCTTGGTTACGACACTCCCGGGGGATATGCTTTGGATAACTCTCATTTTCTTTACAAATAATTATGAAGGGTTTATGAGTATATACTTCCTCAAAGAAAACATTTTTATGATTATGGATTATATCCATAAATAGTTCAATTTATGTTAAGTGTTTTATAAGTATGGGATTATGTATTTTGATTCATAAACTGATCTAGTTTATGCCATTGTTTAGAAATGGTGCCTAGTGGAAGAAATGGAAACCGTATCAATGCACGCACTCCATGTAGGGATTTCCCTCCTGCTCAAGATAATTATAGTGGGGCTGGTTATGCAACTGGTGCCGATCAGCTAATCACCATACTGGGACAACTTACTCAGGTTATGAATAATAACCTTACCCGTATGGAGCACCCTGATCCGCAGCGTGGAGGATCAATGTTAGAACGATTCATGAGGCAACAACCACCAACGTTCAATGGGAGTACAAATCCCTTAGTAGCCGAGCAGTGGATAAATTCCCTAGAGAAAATATTTCAGGCTTTGGGGAGCAGTGAAAGGGAAAAAGTTATCATGGAAGTTTACCGCCTCACTGGAGATGCTGATAAATGGTGGTCATTGATTCAAAACATGAAGGAAGATGATGAAGTATCAAATATGGAATGGAGGGAGTTCAAAGATCTGTTTTTAGAAAAATACTTTCCTCGTGACCGTAGAGCGGATATGGAAAGGCAATTTCTGGGTCTGAGACAAAAGGAGGATGAGAATGTCACAAAGTATGAGGCCAACTTTACAAGGTTAGCGAGGTATGTTGGAGATTATATTCGCAACCCAAGAAGTAAGATTGATCGTTTCTTTGATGGGTTAAAACCATTTCTCTGTCGAGCATTAGTCTCACAATCCTTTTCATCGTACGAAGACATTGTCTCATGTGCTATCAAGACCGAAAAGGAATTCTCTAAGTCTTATGACTTTAAAGAAAAGAAAGAGAAGAAGAGACCTGCTGATCAATCTGCGAATGGAAATAAGGGGAAGAAGGGAAAGGTTGAATATCCATCTTGTGGTAAATGCGGGAAGAAACATCCTGGTACTTGCTTGAAGGGAATGTGAGTCTGTTACAAGTGTGGTGAAAAAGGACACCAAGCTCGTGATTGCAAGGGGAAGAAGGAAGCTACCAACGTTCAGTGCTACAATTGCAGGGAGATGGGGCATTATGCAAATGCATTTCCTAAGCGTCAGGAGAACTTACCTCAGAAAAGTCCAAGGGATCAAGGCCAGGCTTATGCTATCACTACTGCAGAGGTAGAAGCTCCAAAAGACGTGGTGTCAGGTAATTTAATGGTTTCCTCAAGTTTAGCAAATGCATTATTTGACTCTGGATCGTCGCATTGTTTCATATCTTCCCAGTTTGCTAAGAAAATTAGATATTTCCAATTTGATTTAATAATGGAGTTGTCAGTTAAAACTCCTAAGGGAAGTATCATTGCAACAACGTTTTGTGAATAAGTCCCCATTAGAGCACATAAATTTTCTTTATCTGCTGATCTCATCGTCATACCTATGATTGAGTTTGATATAATCCTCGGTATGGACTGGCTTTAGGACTATAATGCGATGATTTATTGTAAGAAGAAATAGGTTACGATTCTTGATGATAATGATAAGGAACAACTTATCTTCAGAGCAGAATCGTCACCACCAAATTCTTGTTTAGATCCACCCCCAGTAGCTCAACTTAATTCAATTATTGGGGAGGAAGAGAATGAAATAACTGTCAGTGAGGAAAGGAATGTTCAAATAGAGGATGTACCTGTTGTGAATGAATTTGTAGATGTATTTCTGGAAGATTTACCTGGACATCCTCCAGAATGAGAAGTTGAGTTTTCCATTGATTTGATTCCTGTATCAAGGCCTATATTGAAGACCCCTTATAGAATGGCCACTGTAGAGTTAGTCGAACTAATGAAACAACTAGAAAAATTGAGTAATAAGGGATTTATTCACCCTAGTGTTTCTCCATGGGGATCCCCTGTTCTTTTTGTTAAAAAGAAAGATGGATCTATGAGGTTATGTATCGACTAAAGGGAGATCAATGCTATACCGATAAAGAACAAGTATCCCCTACCTCGTATTGATGATTTATTTGACCAACTGCATGGAGCTCAATACTTTTCAAAGATTGACCTTCGATCTGGATACCATCAGTTGTGTGTGAAGAAGGAAGACATTCCGAAGACAGCATTTCGAACCAGGTACAGGCATTACGAGTTTACCGTAATGCCGTTTGGATTGACTAATGCACCCTCTGTATTCATGGATCTTATGAATAGAGTTTTCAAGGAGTATCTCGATGAATTTGTGTTGGTATTTATTGATGATATCTTGGTATACTCCAAAACCTACGAAGATCATGAAAATCACTTGCGCATTATCTTGAAGACTCTGAGGAGGCATGAATTATATGGGAAGTTTAGCAAGTGTGAATTATGGCTTCAGGAGATTTCTTTTCTTGGCCATATTGTCTCTAAAGATGGAATCTCTGTTGATCCTTCTAAGACCAAGGAAATCCAAGAATGGCCAGCACCTACGAGTATAACGGAGGTACGTAGTTTTATTGGTTTGGCAGGTTATTATCGACGTTTCTTCCAGAATGTTGCCTGATTGGCTAACCCATTAACGAAGCTCACACATAAAGGGGTTAAATTTGTTTGGACAAAAGGGTGTGAAGAATGTTTTGAAGAACTGAAGAAAAGATTAGTCAATTCTCCTATATTGACTCTACCATCGGGGAATGATGGGTTCGTTATTTATAGTGATGCATCAAAGAAAGGACTTGGCTGTGTCCTTATGCAGAATGATAGAGTTATTGCCTATGCATCACGACAGTGGAAAATTCATGAACAAAACTATCCTACTCATGATCTCGAGTTAGCAGCTGTGATCTTTGCTTTGAAGATATGGAGGCACTAACTCTATGGTGAAAAATGTGAGATTTATACTGATCACAAGAGTTTGAAGTATATTTTCTCACTAAATGAACTCAACATGAGGCAAAGGATATGGCTTGAATTACTCAAAGATTATTATTGTACGATACACTACCACCCGGGGAAGGCAAACAAGGTGGCAGATGCTTTGAGTAGAAAAGACCATGGAGTTTTGAACAATATGAGAATTGAAAGGGATCCAATTTTCATAGATCTAGTGGAGATGGACATGGGAATAACCAGGGAAGGCGAAACATCATTTCTTTTTCAAATTGTTTCCAAACCATCTTTAATAGAAAGGATTAAGTGTTCTCAGACCGATGATGAAGAATTCCAAAAGAAGATTAAAGCTGTGAATGATGGGAAATTGAGAGACTTTGTGTATGAAGATGGAATTTTGAAATTCGGGAAGAGACTTTGTGTTCTCGATTTACCTGATCTAAAAAGGGAATTGCTGGATGATGCTCATAGTTCCAATTTCTCTATACACCCTGGGAGCACCAAAATGTATAGAGATTTGAAGGAACATTTTTGGTGGGACAACATGAAGAGGGAGATTGCTGATTTTGTGTCAAGATGTATGGTTTTTCAACAAGTGAAAGCTGGAAGGCAACAGCCTGGAGGAGTCATGCAACCTCTTCCCATACCGGAGTGGAAATGGGACAATATTACGATGGAATTTGTCATGGGGCTACCAAAGACTCCTAGAAGGAATGATGCAATATGGGTGATTGTTGACCGTCTTACCAAGTCAGCACATTTTCTTTCTATAAGAGAAAATCTACCCCTGGAACGTCTAGCAAGACTATATATTAATGAAGTTATGAGACTTCATGGAGTACCCTTATCAATTGTTTCTGATCGTGATCCCCGTTTTATTTCATGATTCTGGAAAAGTCTTCAGAAATCCCTGGATACAGAACTTCATTTGAGCACTGCATACCACCCTCAGACAGACGGACAATCAGAACGGACTATTCAAACCTTAGAAGACATGTTGAGATCTTGCTCACTTGACTTTCAGGGTATGTGGGATCAATATTTACCTCTGGTAGAATTTTCCTATAACAATAGCTTCCATTCGAGTATTCAGATGGAACCATATGAAGCGTTATATGGAAAGAGATGTCGTACACCAACCTGTTGGGATGACGTTGGTGAAAGAAAACTTGTAGGCCCAGAACTGGTGGAGGAAACGGTGGAAAAGGTGAAGGTAATCCAAAATCACATCAAAGCAGCCCAAAGTAGGCAGAAGAGCTATGCCGATAATCGAAGGAAGGATTTGGAATTTCAAGTCGGTGATCATGTTTTTCTGAAGGTATCTCCATGGAAGGGAGTCATACGTTTTGGTAGGAAAGGTAAATTGAGTCCCAGGTACATCAGACCTTTCGAAATTCTAGAACGAATTGGGGTCGTAGCTTACCGATTGGCAATGCCGCCAAGTCTCTCCAAAGTTCACGATGTGTTCCACGTATCTTTGTTGAGAAAATACATGCCTGACCCAACGCATGTACTCACCTATGAGGAATTAGAACTGGAACCCGATCTGTCTTATTGTGAAGAGCCTGTCATGATTCTTGATACAAGAGAACAAATACTGAGAAACCAGACGATGCGTCTGGTAAATGTTTTGTGGAGAAATCATAAGATGGAAGAGACAACGTGGGAACCTGAGGAACTTATGATGAAGAACCACCTGAGTCTTTTTATGCAGTAATACCCTAGAAATTGAGAGGACGCAATTATTTGAAGGAGGGGAGAATGTAACACCCCAAGCTTCCACGGTACGTTTCCCTTCGAATAATGCGATAGCGTGTGTTGTACGCAACCTCGAGTTCTAACACACACCACAACTAATTAAAATAGCCTTTGTGAATAGTAATACCTACTTTTTGAAATCATATATATTTTATATTTCAAAATGGACTTCATTTTTCGATTCGTAATATCGAAATTAGCCTAGGGTGAAATTTTGGTACTTTTCGGATAACTTTTATATTTTGATGAATAGTGAAAATTACTAAATTTTAATTAAAAACAATTTTTTTAATCAAAATAATTAATAGTGATAAATTATGAATTTTAGTGGTTTTAAAGTATATTTAGAATATATTTTTACCATTTAATATAATGTTGGTCATTGGACATAATTTTACAATTAAACTGAACATAAACAAGTGTCAATCTTTTGATAGTTATTATCTCTTAAAAACACGCTTTTTGTTTTGACAGCGGGAATTAATTTTTAATTAATTTATGCCACTTCTGTGTTTTGAATTTAGGAAAATGGATTCCATATTTGGAATCAGGATGTTAAAATTGTGTAAATAGGTCACTTTTTTTTAGACATTTTGAATAATTACTGCGGTAAATATTTTATTTACCATGGTTAAGGGTAAATCCGGTAAATAAGGGTTAAAAATAATATTATAATAATACTAAATTACCCTAAAACGTGTCTTAACCCTATTGGTTGATACATGGTCGACCATGGGCATCTTTGGGTCAATTTTGGGACCCCATGGATCCACTTGTAAGTGATAATGACACTTTATTTTAATTAAGTTAAAATGAATACAAAAATGACACAAGCATATATCTTTTAGAAAAACAATTGTTACATAGGGTTATATATGTTGTATTTTAGATTATAAATATTCATTAGAAAGATAAAACGCTTTCCTACATAATTATTTTTTATTTATAATTTTTAGGCATTAAATAATTTATTTTATTTATGACACAATGATGATGTAGTAATTACTATAATAGTAAAAAATTAAAATAATTGATATTATAAATACCCAAATAAATATAATATGAAACTTTTAATGAATTAAACTAATTTTCTAGGATAATATGATATATTAGGATTTATTTAATTGACTTTTTTCGAAGTAATCAATCTGTTAAGAGTTTCACAAAAATCAACTATTGAATAGTGTCAAAATTGACATAAAAGAGTTCTTAAAACAAATATTATATTATTAATTGATATTAAATTCCTAAAAATCTAAGGTTCGGAAAAGAGACTTATATCATGATAGGTTCATCATTAATGGACCACTTGGGGGTCGCTTGGATGTATATAGTAAGTTTATTAACCATATTATATAAAAATACAAAGAGACATTGTAAAAGTGAAACTAATTAACTTAGAGTTAATACTTAAAGATAAGGTTAATATAAGTACCCAAACCTGTATAAATTCTATTGGTTGAGTTTTTTTAGACCCATCCCCACCTTAACCTTTTAATATTCAACTTTGGATCCATTAGAAACCGAATATGAATTTATTATAAACTAATATTTCTAGCTTTTCCAAAGGTTCCCCTCACCCCTCTTATAAAAGGGCACTCCTCCTTCTCATTTCTTCACACCTTCAAAGCCTTTTTGTTCGACCAAACTCTTCCCAAATACTCTCCCAACATCCCTCACTACAACCTAGAGGCCTTATTTTGATCAGAAAGCCAACCTAAGGAGCCCTTTTGATCAAATCAAAAGGAAGAACCCGAAGAAGAGGTAATGATTTCACCACCCTTTTACAAGTTCATTTCTTCTTCCACTTCTTCTTCCTTTGTTCTTACCATTCTAAAATAATAACTCCAGTATCTTACATATACTGTGATGTTATTATAAATATGGTACAACCATATTCAGTATTATATCCACCCTTTGAATAACATGTCACCATACGTGCATACGTACGGCTTACCGTCTCCACGTCGTGGTGTAATTGTTATTCAATATATTATTATTTGGATGGGTATAATAATGATATGTAACTCATATAAATAATAAATAAAACATGATAATGATTCTGTATATATTATATAACAACCATTTATATATTATTTTAATATCAAAAGAATGATATTGTCGCTCGTGCGTACGTACGGACTACCGTCTCCACGAACGCGATAAGATTCATTCTCCATCGTATCCATTCAAGAATAATTATCATTTGATGATTTAAAAATGATGTTAAGGAAATGATATCATTCTGGATATGAATAATATACAGCCTATCCTTTACAAAAATGTCTTACGTGACAAAACATATAAAATAAAACAAGTAAGTTAACACCCGAAACAACGATAATACTAAGATATTATTATAAATAAATATTAAAAGATCATATATGATATCATATTAATGTATATGATTCTTGTATAATTTAGTAACAATTATTTCACCATTATACAGGAGGTTAACCTACCCCACCCAAGGAAAATTACAAGGTAA
Source organism: Viscum album (assembly GCA_963277665.1). Taxonomy (NCBI): domain Eukaryota; kingdom Viridiplantae; phylum Streptophyta; class Magnoliopsida; order Santalales; family Viscaceae; genus Viscum; species Viscum album. The sequence continues at coordinate 792,776,478 of OY728138.1, forward strand.
GGGTTTACTTTACAACTTCTTCATTATCCAAGGTTGTTTATACGTAATAATCTACTGAGATCTCTTTATCATCCACATCCATGTTTCTTAAAATTGTATTTCAAAAAAATTTTACTATTTACTAGAATATGAGTTAAAGTCATTTATACCCTATTTGACTTTTATAAATGGTTTATAAAGGAATCTTTCGGTCGTTTTCAAAACAAGGTCTTTTTTAACCTTTTCGACAGAATTAAGGTAAGAATGTTTTTTTTAACTTATACGGCGGGTGCGGCTATTTTCCGCCGTTATAAAATCTTCAAAGCTTCCCTTACTAGCTTATAATAATATTTTAAAAGAAATTGTTTTATTTTATATGGATCTTAAATGATTTCAAAATAAAAGGAGATATTTCTTTTAAAAGAATTTTGATTTCATCTATGTCAACATCCTTTGATGGATTTTAAGATTATTTGAAGTTGATTTATTATGATACAAAACTTCTATATTGTATTTAAGGTTTTGTGATATGTTTGACTGTGGATGTGCTATTTTTATACCATTCATAGTTTATGGTGAAATTATTGACATTTCGTATGCTAGTTTTAATACGAATGTTTATGTTATGTTTAAACCTTTTCATATGGGAATGCATTGGACTTAGTAAGTGACGGGTGGAGCCCGCTATAGCTCCTCGATGCATCCGTAGGTATCATGAGACAAACTAATGTCTTGGCACAAGGCCTTGACAAAATTTTATTTGTTGTCTTGGCACGAGGCCTTGGCTATGTGGTTATGACAGTCTGGCATTATGCATTCCAACATTATGAAAGTGGTTATTGATTTTTCCATGTGATTATTCGATTAGTAGAATATCCATGTGAATAAGTAAATGGCATTATTTCATTTTATTTATGCCATACCATGTTGAAAGTTCATGTTTGAAAGGCTTTTGTTTTAGTTATACATTGCCTCAAATGTTTATTCTTATTTATGAAAGTTTCCGATATATTGTTATCCTTACTGGGCATTTGAGATCACCCCTTTTCTATGTTTTATTTTTCCCAGGAAGTGAAGAAGTAAATTATGAATGACCTGTAGGGATGTTATGTGGTGATATGAGTGTGGTTTATGGAGACATTATGTTGTTGTAGTAGTTTTTCATTTTATGATGTAATGTAAAACTTATGAATATATCTAGTGTTTCTAAGGCTACTAAACCAATCGGTATTTCGAGATTTGATCTTTCTTGTGATCATGCCAATGTTATGTAATAATGCACCGACTCTGGGTAACTAGGTTCAGGGCGTTACACTATGTGGGTCTACCTCTGAACAGAGTAAGATGATTTAGTAGTTATAACTAATCATCATTACTTTGGTACCTAAGTTATACCTGGTGTGAGATGAGTCGTTACCTTGTTGGTAATCACCTGTGTGGTGTACCTTTGGGTTGCATACATTCATGGGGATATCTTTCTGGTATTCTACTTTGTGGAGTTACCTTTGTTGTGCATACATTTGTGGTTATACCTTAGTGGTATTATTTCCTTCATGGGATAGTTGAGCGTTGGGATTATGAGTTGGGCCTTGTGTTTCCTCATAATCGATATGGGTTTACTTAAAAACTTAGGTATATATTTGGGAATATGTTTAAGTATAGTTTTCAGTTGTTTTCATGCTTTTTGGTTTATCCTTTGTGGATTTGTGTGACCTTGGAGGGTCTCTGGTTCCCTACTGAGTATCGTTATACTCAACCTTGCACAGGTTACGCTCGCACCTTATTATGTTTGTTGTAGACGATAGACAACATTGATCGAGGATGACGGTACTAGGATTGGAGGTATCTTGGAGGTAGACATTAGATGAGGCCTACCACATTGACGACCATTTGAGAGTTGTACCTACTCTTTAGGTAGGATCCTTGGTGGGTGTTCAAGGAGTTTTTCCAGTTTACTTGTACTTCCCAGTTTTCTTGTACATTCTAGTTGGGGTTGTATTCTATCCCATTTTTCTTACTGTACACACTCTTTTTACTATATAGATTACTTATGTTCGTATATTTTTGTGAGCATAGATGCGAATTTTTATAGGTTATAAAGTCAATACCTTCTTAGTTTTTGGTAATACACCTTTTAGTGCTAGTCACCACCCCCTGGCCTATGAATTACGGGCTTGGGGTAGTCACAGTACGGGCCCCGGGGGATAGGTCGTGAATAATTGGTATCATAGGAGTTGGTTCTATCATATAACATTGGAATATGTTCATTTAATAGCAATAGTGTTAAATGTTATGAGTGAGGATATCAGTTTTGGGAATCCAGTGTTGGTACGATGACCGACGTATCCATAGTGCAGGACCCTAACGTCTGATTTCAGACTCGGTGCACAAAAACACTGATTGCATGTGTGTTTTGAAATGTATACTTTGTGATATCTTTGATTCATCTCACCATGTATAACTTATTGACGGTGGCACACTTTTTTTAGGATACCTCCACATAGACAGCCATCTAGGGTTCCACGAAGAGTATGTGATGATATCCCACCAAGCGACGAGTCCTTGGTATAGGGACATTTATAAGTATAGGATCCAATGGAGGAACCAACGGTACCATTACCTGTTGGGCCGCTGATGCCACAAGCCCCAATAGTAGAGAGTTCAGGCCACTTGAGAAAGTTGCATTAGTTCCTCCCCAGAGGCCACCCAGGTTCAGGGGTGAGACGGACCCACCGGAGACTGAGGGTTGGTACGAGGCCATAGTGAGAGTCTTCCAACTGGAAGCGACACTAGCTGATCTCATGGTGAGCCTTGTTTCCAGTCTTCTAGAGGAACCTGCTGGCAGATGGTGGTTGTAGATTCTATAGGATCATGATGAGGTGACATTTTATGGGCAGATATTGAGAGCCTATTTCGAGCAGAGATTGTCCCAATGTTCCATTGCACAGTGCGTATACACGATCTTCTTCATCTGCAGTAGGGCATCAACACTATGGATGAGTACATAGTGAGTTTCAACGACCTCTCGCACTACTCCACTTATGTAGTGCGATCCCACTATTCAGAGCCCAGAAATTTGAGGAGGGAAATTTTCCGGAGATCACAACATTGATGATTTCTATCAGCATCCCGATGCAGACAAGGGTGTTAGAAAGAGCCCTCTCAGTGGAGAGTTTTCCTCTTCAGCAGTCACCAGTAGTGAGACCCACCACTGGGGCATCATGTAGTAGATTCTTCTCTAGCTAGTAGCAAACAGATGTCACAGAGGTCAAAGAGGACCAGACAAAGAGGTGAACGACCGCAGGATTCAGGGTCGGTTATGCGGGGCACCCAAGACAGAGATAGTCATGCGAGGAGTAGGAAATTTTACACATGTGGTGGGTAGGGACACATGGCTTGTGACTGCCCGACCCGCCATATAGATGATCATTAGATGGTCGAAGGACTACCTAGGCAGATATAATGGTTCGACTGACTAGGGCCATAGGGAGTAGGCAAACATGGAAGAGGAGCTGGATGTGCATTAGGTGGTGCCCGACGATTCGAGGTGTTACCACCATGACCACCAGGTGGTCCACCCCGACCACAGGGAGCATGTGGACTGGGGAGAGGATAGCTCCTGGCAGCTGAGGCCTATGACCACGACACTCCGGAGATTAAATGTGGTATGATCTGTGTCTAATCCACCTTAACTGCAGTACATTTACACACAATTGCCAGTCATTATTTTATTGCCACTACCCTCGTTTGGAGCTCGAAGATTCTAGTGGTTCCATTGGTTCGATCCTTATGGCTAGAGACTCCTACGGGAGAGGATTCGACAATTACACAATGGTGCCGGTAGTGTGAGATTACTCTAGGAGATGAGTGCTTCAGATGATAACATCTAGTAGTGGGGTTGAGGCCTTACGGCGTCATCTTGGGTATGTATTTTTAATTCTATAGTCTATGACTAGATTGATTTTAATAGAAACAAATTGTGGTGTGTCCTCACTAATGGGACTAGGTTTACCTTCACCGGTAAGAAGAGAGCCTTTGTATCACAGGATGGACATACCCAGAGGAGAGTGCATCCGATCAATCGTCACTTGTTTAGCCTTACACACGGATTGGTTGATGTGGATAGTCTAACCTATTGTGTAGTGGTGGACCAGTATGGGGATGTCTTCCCTGAAGATTTTCTAGGTCTTCCTCCTCTTGGAGAGGTGGTCCTTTACATTGATTTGTACCCTGAGATGACACTGATATCTACACCAGTTTATCGGATGGCTCCAGTAGAGGTTTGTGAGCTACGGGTACAGTTGGAGGACTTACAAGATAATGGGTTCATCCGGCCTAGTGTTTTTACTTGGGCAACCTCGATTTTGTTCTCCAAGAAGGCAGATGCGAACTTGAGGATTTGTGTTAACTATCGGTGCCTAAACAAGGTGACCATGAAGAACTAGTAACCACTCCAAAGTATTGATGACCTCATAGATCATCTAATGGGATCATAGTGGTTTCCGAAGATAGAACTCAGGTTAGGCTACCACCAGCTCACAGTACGAGATGAGGATGTGCAGAAGACGGATTTATGATATCGGTACGTCCATTAAAAGTACTTGGTTATTCCATTACACATTTCCAATGCTCTAGTAGTGTTCATGGGACTCATTAACATGATCTTTTATCCATAGCATGATCAATTTGTAGTAGTCTTCATCGATGACATTCTGATCTACTCATCAACATAGTAGGAGTAGGCCTATCATTTGTAGGTAGTTCTGGACACACCCTGGGAGCACAAGATTTATTGTAAGCTCTTGAAGTGCCAGTTTTGGATTTTGAGAGGTTCACTTTCTGGGACATGTCATCTCATAGGCTAGAGTTGTGGTGGATCCGGCAAAGATTGAGGAGATACATTCTTGGGAGCCACCCAAGATCGTGACAGAGGTATGACGTTTCTTGGGTTTGGCCAGATACTACTAGAGATTTGTGCCATATTTCCCTAGAGTTTTAACACCTATATGTATGTTGATGAAGAAAGGGATACCCTTCGTGTGGTCAGAGTGAGGCCAATGGAGTTTTTAGGAGTTGAGGTAGAGGGTGACTAGTGCCCCCATCTTGAGGCTTGTTGAGGAGGGCATTGGGTATGAAGTCTATTGCAACACATTAGGGACCGGGATTAGGTGTGTCTGGATGTAGGTGCGAGCAGTTATCGCATATGGTTCTTGACATCTGAGAAAACATAAGAAAAACTATGCTACCCTTGACCATGAGTATGAATAATTGGTCTTCTCTTTGTAGATGTGGCGACACTATCAGATATGTGAGTGTTTTATGGTCTCCTCTGATCACTAGAGTCTCAGGTATATCTTCTCCCAGCATGACCTAAACCTGAGACAATGACAATGGCATGAGTTCCACCAGAATTATGATATCAAGATAGTCTATACTTTTGGTAAGGGGAACATTTTAGCAAATCCACTGAACTAGAGAGTTGGAATATAGCTTCTAGGAGATGCAACAAAGTAGTTGGCCACTTTGTAGATATCCATTGTGGATCGAGATGGAGGAGCTTTTTCTTCAATATCTTATAGTCACTCCCCCACTCCTTTAGCGAGTCAGGGATATGCAGTGTGGGGAGACTGACTGCTAGCCACGACATGCTCAGATATCCATAGGACATGCACCTGATGGATTTTTTGAAGGTGGGGAGTATGTAATCGTTTTCATAGGATGTACTGTGGTACCACTATCACTTCAAGAGAAGTGTTGAGTGAGTTCCACACATTCCCTTTAGAATTACATCTAGGCATACCAAATATGTACCAGGACCTCCGACGATAGCACTGTTGGCCAAGAATGAAGAAAGTAGTAGTAGAGTTTTTCTCTCAGTGCCTCACTTGTCAGCATATGAAGGCGGGGCATCAGGTACTAGTAGGATTAGTTCAGCCTTTAGAGGACCCAAAGTGGATGTGGGATGAGATATCCTTGGAATTAATTACAGAACATCCATGTACATCCTAGGGTCATGATTCCATTTGTGTGATCGTTCACCAACTCACCAAGTTGGCCCACTTCCTATAGATCAGAGAGTAGGGTTTAGCAGAGAGTTTGGGATGCCTCTATATCCAAGAATATTGGGAGGCAACATGGTGTACCCTCAAAGATTATCTTTGATCATGATCCACATTTCACTTCCTGGAGATGGAAGATGTTTTAGGAGCCTTTCGGGTTGTAGCTTCGTTTGAGCACCGCCATCCATTCTCAAATGGATGGAGAGACTGAGCGAACCATTCATACCCTCGATGATATGTTTCATGCTTGCATCCTCAACTTCGCTGTCACCTAGGAGGATCACTTTCCCTAGGTGGAGTTCGCATACAACAATAGTTATCACTCCACTATTTGTATGACACCTTTTTGAGGCTCTTTATGGCCGACCATGCAGATCACCTTTGTGCTGGACTGACCCAGGGGAGTGTGCACTCATGGGATAGGAGATGGAATGTGCTACCATGGAGATAGTGAGATCATCTCGAAGTGGATGAAGACTTTAAAAAGAAGGCCTAAGTTTATGCCGATAAGAGACAGAGACCTCTTGAGATCGAGGATGCTGACAATGTCTTTATATGGGTCTCACCTCGATGAGGATTGCAGAGATTGGGTCGGGGAATCAATTTAACTCTGAGTTTTATCGGACCCTTTCAAGTCCTCAGTAGAGTTGGCGAGGTGTCTTACCGCCTAGCTCGTCCACCTCAACGGCACCAGGTAGAAATTTTTTTTCATGTATCCATACTGAGGAGATACGTTCACGACTCACACATCATTGACTGGGGAGAGCTAGACATCGATGATGGGGAGAGGTTTTCAGAGGTTCCAGTGGAGAATGAGGATCGACAGGAGAGATTCCTTCATGGGTGACCGATACCTTTGGTGCATGAACGTTGGTAGCCTGGGAACCTCTAGGAGAGCACATGGGAGCAGGAGGCTCAGATTCTTGCTAAATACCCTGACCTATTTTCTTAGTTTTTTTGATGTGGGTTTCGGGGACGCAAAGACCTGAGGTTGGAAAGAATGTAATAACCCATATTTTCCTTGCAATTTTTATTTATTATATGGAAATATTATGAGTCTGAAACAAATGTTGTCTCCTGATTTCACGGCCCGGTGTGCCCAGAATTAATTTATGAACATTTTTTCATTTACATTTAGTAATCGTGTGTGAAGGATTCTGTAATTTTTGAAATGGTTCTAGGAATTAAAATTTGAAGACATCGTTGAACTCACAGTGCTGGTATTTTCTTAAGGTGACCTTCACCTCGACCGCAGTAGGTCTAGGGTGAAAGTTAGTTTTTGTTCTTTTTTTGGGAGAAAATAAAATAAATTAACTTTATTTTATTTTTCTTTTGGAACCTCTCATTTTGAATAATGGTGGTGGGGACTAGCCAGACCCCTCTTAATGTGGGAAAACCATTCAAGTCTTTATGGTTAATTGTGCTAAATCCCCAACAATTAATGTCTTCATTAAATGAAGTCATTAAACATATCAATTAATTGGGAGTCTCTTCATCACCTAGATTGGGATCTTGGTGGAGGATCTGGCTGGAGGAAACATCCCTTAGAGGAAGAAAATTTATCCAATGAGAAACGCCCTATCCAAAGATGAACATATTTCAGAATCAAGGACGAAGACAACACACGATCCCACTTTCTCAAGTGTCTTGTGGAAGCAACAATCATTGGCACCCACATCGCCTTCATTGACTTCATCTCGTGACACATACAAAGAGCAATCGAGGTTGGGATTGTTTTTTTGTATAACCCTTACTTTGTTATTGACATTTTTCTTGAATTAAGAACATCTATGCAGATTGATATCATTCTAACGCAGAGAGTGCGGGCCAAACAAACCCGACCTGGCCTCTCTACATCCTTTTTTGTTTATAAAGTTTCTGAATCAATGGAGATGACCTGAGAAAAATGTGTGAGTCTTCGGAATGATTAACGAGATAGCAGGGCACGTCTAGAAACCTGAGGAACGTTGCTAGAAACCTGTTTTGGTGACTGGTACTGGTGGGGTTTGAGAGCAGCAACTAGAAATCTGGCCGGCCGTGACGATGAAATTGGTGTGACTGTGCCACCGAAGAAGGATTGCGGTCCATCGGCTGTAGCAGAGCGAAGGAGACGGCCGGTGATCGACTGACTGCACGAAGGGGAAGTGGCGCACATCCATGCCGCCGAACGAGAATGGGCCGCAACACAAGAGAGTAGTGGCGACGGGGGAGTGGTTGGCTCACTGTCGTCCTCTGGTGGTGCAAAGGTGCATAAAAATGCCACGAAGGAGGGATGGATATCTGGGTAGCCGAGGGGACGAGCTGGATCCAGGTTCACGTGTGATAGCTATCATTGACATGTGGTGCTGACCAATCGGCTACCCAACTCGAACGACCCAGATGTTCGGGTACCGAAGGGCCCCCCCTTGGGTGGCGGCTATGGCCGAATCCACCTTGGGGCCACCCAAATCTGATCCAGCACGCATGACAGGCCACATAGCGGGCCACCCTACGCGGCCCTCCTAGGGGTCGGGCTACACCGACAGACATGGCTAGACCCAGCAGGCCGGGTCAGACCGGACCCAGACCAACTTCAACCACTTTCCACTCTTTCAGCCATAACATGAGCTACGAGAGTCCATTTGAATAACTGTCTACTGCACCATAAGCCTTGGATCCAGAAGGTCCTTATGGTTTAATCCACACGATTTTTTGCTAAATTTGTGGTATATCCTGGATGGATCAAACACAAATCTAACCAGACCCACTGGACTAAAAAGCTAATAACATACAGACTAGGTGTCCTATTGGCGCACTATATGTGGCTTTGAGACCCCTACTATGTGGTTGGTCTTTGGGATACTTATTCATGGGACATCATTGATGTTCGAGTATTAAACAGTGGATTGAGGAGTAGATCCTCTTAGAATCAATCAAGCTCAGTGCGGGTACCCTGTGGATGGATGTAACAGGAGAAAGCGATCATATGGTGGTTTGTGACATGGGATCCTATGTGGGATATTCTTTGGGATCCTACGTGGGTCTATATTCCAATATCCCACATGGATCCACTCTAGGAATCCACTTCAGAATACTCGAGGAACATTCGTGGGTCTTCTGTATTAGGATCTTATCTAGGACTGATGATTTAGGATCCTACATGGGTCTACCTTTCATCAAAGTAAGATGATTCAGTATTTACATCTAATCATAATTACATTTGTACCTAAGTTATACCTGGTGTGGGATGAGTCTTTACCTTTGTGGTAATCATATATGTGGTGTACCTTTGTGGTGAATACCTTCATGGTGATACCTTTTTGGTATGATTCTGTGTGGAATTACCTTTCTTGTGCATACCTTCATGGTGTTACATTCATGGTATTATTTCCGTCATGGGACACTTGAGCATTGGGCTTATGAGTTGGGACTTGTGTTTCTTCATAATCGAGATGGTTTTACTTGACATCTTAGGTATATGTATTGTAATATACCTAAGTACAATTTTCAGTTGTTTACATGAATTTTGGTTGATCCTTTAGGGATTTGTGTGACCTTAGAGAGTCTTGGGGTCCCTAGTGAGTATCGTTATACTCACCCCTTGACAAGATATGCCCGCACCTTGTTGTGTTTGGTGCAGACGATGGAAATAATTTATCGAGGATAAGGGAACTAGGATTGCAGGTACCTAAGAGGTAGACATAAGATGATGTTTACTATAGATATGACCATTCTAGAGTTGTACCTACACTTCAGGTAGGATCCTTGGCGGGTGTTCATAGGAGTTATTCCAGTTTACTTGTACATCCTAGCATTCTAGTACTTTCTAGTTGGGCTAGTATTTTGACCCCTTTCTCTTATTGTACTCACTATTTTTACTATACTATTTACTAGTGTTCATCGCTTTCTGTGAGCATGGATGTGTGTGTTTACTGGTTATAAAGGAATGCCTTCCCAATTTTAGAGAATATGCATTTATTTACTAGTTGTCGGCCCCTGGCCTATGGAAGGCGGGCATGGGGTAGTCACAGCATGGGCCCTAGGGTATAGGTCGTGACAATCTATGTGGCATGTAGAACCAAAATATCCATCCTCTCACGAGTCCAAATAAATATGAATCTTAGTTTTCATGGTTACTAATAATCGTGCACTCTAGCTTTTTTCCTCTAAATTAATGGTTCTAGGATTTCAAAAATCCCTAGAAACCCCAATACAACCATTTTCATAAAGGGTATTCACATTAAGATATAAAAAAAAATTTATCCACAAGCAAATAGATATATACCTTGAATGAAAGCCCCGTTTATTTCAATATTCCCCCATAAATAAATTTTTCCATGACATCCCCTCTCATGTGTGGTCTTGAAGCATCATAGAAAAACACAAACCACTATGAAAATATGTTGGTGTTATACTACCATGTTTTATCCTATAAAAAACAGTTATTACATTAAAATTGTACTATAGGAACTGAATATCATTATAGATCCATTGTTCTCCAATAAAAGATATGAATAGGATTCTCATCAATGGACACATCAACCTATAACTCACCCTTCTTGAGATGAAAATAATGACACAGGTCTGATTGAATAAATTATAAATGAAATATATATAAGATTTATTTTATGTATAGATACCTATTAGTTAACTACAATTGATAGGATACTGGTCCAAATCTCTATAGAATCATGAATTTCTTGACATGTTTTGGTGAAAGCTTCCACTATTTCCTTATATGTCTGTTTCCTAGCCAAATATTGAAACATAAAAATTCAAAACCCCCCACCTCATTTGATATAGGACTTCTGTGAATATTGATGTATTATTGATGTCAAGACTGTGTAGTATTTATCCTATTAATGATCAACTATTTCTTCTTAGAAGTATCCAACCTAAAATTTTGTACCAGTAAGGAAACCTTAACTTCCTAGAACATGAACATGGGTGATTTAGATGGCCTCCCATACATGACTCATAGGAAACAATTTTTATAGTCTCCTGAAAATTATTATTTTTAGAAAAATCATCTTTAGGTCTATTCCTCTCCCAATATTCCCCTAAATCCATGATGTATTCTCACAATAGGTTCTCAAGAACCTATATCATACACATAGACCAGCAATGAGTTTACGTGTTGTAAGTTGTGCTCAAAAGAACCTATATAATTGGCTTCGATATAATCACTACATGGAATATGATATAAAATTGGCTACCTTATATGAAATGATAATGTATGAAACCCTATGAAGTGATACAACCTCATGGATATACTACCACCTATGATCATCCAAGATTAAGGTATCATTGATCGGTAAGAAATGTGGAATATTCATGATACTTCCAAAAAAACACAAAAAACATCACTTCCTTGAGGTGACCTCATTTAACCTATCACGAAATCCATCAACATCTCATCCAATTTTCACTCGAGAATACATACCAATTATAAAATTCTAGTAGTTCAATTTTGTTCCACCATCTTCTACTTATAGGTGGTAGACCTCATATAGAACCAAATACCTCTCTTCTAATAACTCACCTCTATAACTATTTAAATAAGTCATTTTTTGGTGACACTAATGTGAAATTCCTATTATGACTAATAAAACTTCTACATCCACTCCTTTCATATTTATACTTGAACCCAAACCTTTAAATGTAAAACAAGATCAAATCCTCACATATAGTCCATCTAGGAGGTGGGTCCTGACATGCCACACTATCTCATAATACTAGTCCCTCCAATTATGATATCACAAAATCCTCAAATTATCTAATATATTATAGGTCACAACTAAGATGACAAGAAATTCTGCCCCAAATTGTCCTTAACACTCAAGGGATTCTTAGAAAATAATTCCATAATATTCCTGTATATAATGGCCTCTCATTCTTCTTATATGTGATTCCTCCTAATCAGTGCATGGACGCTACTTTACCCTTCTCTGGCTAGAAGGAAAGCTGGAAGTAGATAGATAATAGGAATTCAACCCACCTTCATATCGTCGTATTTATGACATGCTATGTAAATATATACATGGTATATTATTGTCTGTGTACACCATTAAATGATATCTTGGTAAATAATTTCATTAACATCGCATAGCATGAAATTATACAGCTAACATGCAATCATGATTAGGATAGATCCGCCCATGCAGCATCAACATCTGATCAATGTACATGATTATTCTATCCTTTATATTCGAACTGCTCCACTACTAATATGTAGAGCACCATAATACATAGTGTATATTCATCCCTAATATAGATGAATTATGTTCATAACTGAAATTAATCTCCCTTTAATCACATAAATTGTTGTCTTGGATGTATATGTACAAACAATGTTCACCACATTTTTAGTAATACCCATCAATGGTGATGATAAGCTTTAGTAGTCTTATACAAGAAAACTGTATTATCCAACTATCCCCAAATAATTTCTTATATCAATGTTTTTCTTGGTATAATCCAAAGAAACAATGGTTGTCACATTCCCTAGGTAAAACTACATTCCTTTATCTAAGATAATATTACCCAGGAAGGGAATCATGTCCATCCAAAAGATTCCCTTTGTTAGTATAAAATGTAACTCCTTTCGTCCCAATATATCTTAAATGATCTCATTATTTTTGGAACATTCATGTTGATAATGAGGATACTTGAAGACATCGTCCAAAAAAACTAACCCAATCAAATCTTTATAATGATGGAAAACTCGATTAATCAACCATATGAATAATTATATAATGTTCGTGACATATAAAGACAAACCCAAATACTCATGAAGATTATACATGGTATGGAATGTTGTATGAGGTATGTCTATAGATTGAACACTTACATGATGACATTTAGACCTGAAATTAATTTTTTATGACACCAAAGCTCTATGAAGCTAATCAAATAGGTCATCATTCTAGGAAAATGGATACAAGTAATTATCATTTAGTTATTTAAATTACAAATAATACCTACAAAGACTACGTGTATCATCATCCGTTTCATTAAATATGACCAGAAAATCACACATGGATGTACTGGATCATATAAACCCCTTGTTTTCTACACCCTCTAGCTACATCGTGAGCACAAGAAACACTATTTTAGTAATCCCAAAAGGTGAAATGGATACCAGTGCAACTTGTAGAAATAAATCTATGCAGAAAACAACATATATCTGAGGTGATAAACATGAAATATTTTCTCATAAAACATCCTTGAATTAATAAACCACTAGAGTGATGTCTACCTAATATGTTCCCTAATCATTCAGATATAATTGAGAAATATCAATTATTATCCCCCAACCCCTAATTTTATGGCCCATATTGACATTCCTAAACAACCCAATAAACCTTGTTAGAATAAACAGATATCCCTAGTTATTTTAAAAGTATCATCTGATGATAAATAACATTATAGGATTTATAATCTACTAGCCATTCCTACACGAGGGTGGTGTCTAACATTATCACGTTGAGGGAAAAAATGCTACCTGGTGTCATACCCATTACCCTCAAGGAAGAAACCTTAAACTAGCATACTCCCTCCTTTATAATCTATAATAGAGTATCAAATATCATAACACCATCAGAAAATAGAATCATTATCCCAATTCTCTCTATGATACGTAAAATTATAAAACTATGTGATTCACATGTGTAAAAAATAGATGATACAAAACATGATTCTTATAATATCGTATTACTCACTGTATAAATTCTAGGTCCTTGCTCCTCAGGTATAGGTAGAATAGAATTGATCTGGCATGAGTCGCAACCTTTTGACAGAACCTCACTACCTAGTGACGACCTTAACTATTATCTTCGTACAACTAGTTCCTAGCATCTTCAACATTGAACATAAATACATAATCATGAACGACCCATACTGATCCAGTACCTTTCTTTACAAAATGCTATGAAACTAACTTCAGATATTCATCATGTAAATTACCCACTTCAACTCACTACTGGTGTAAATTTCATGAAGAAATGTTTCTCCTGGACTATCCTATCACAATATTGGCACTCTATTGGGTATTTATCACAATGATTCCTCAATTATCCCACTCAACCTAATCGATGACAAGAAACATATGAACTATAAATCATTTCTTCTTTGGTAATAATCAAACTAGATTCCAAAAAATGTCCCTTCCTTCCATGGGAAGTCGTATTACTGGGCCAAGAGACTATTGTTCTCTTCTCTTGATCCCCCAGTATCCCTATAGTCCCTCTCTATAATTATCACCTAGTATAGAATTCTAGTAATACAATTATATCAAATCATCTTTTCCTATGATCAATTGTAATGTTGGTGACCTTACATGAAGCATCTCTCCCTCGATAAGTTATTGACAAGGTATGTCAGGCCAAAGTACAGTAACTCTATAATTTGCGTTGATTACTCCATAACAGTCATTGTGACCCACTCCTAACAGTTGAGATCACATGCCTCCTTTGACCTTAGAGTCTCGTGGAAAAATTAGACATTGAACATAGTATTGAAATTATTGAAAACCATATCTCAGAGCATTTCATCCAGGATCAAAACACCCACCATGTTATTTGATACTCTTTATTGGATATAAGTTGTGTGCTTCACTCTCCTCTCAATTTGTTGTAGAATGAAACTATCAAAAATTTTATTTGAGATAGTACATCTTTCCCACCCAATAACTAGATCTAAATTAAGTGCTCAATTTATGATTTAAAATTTTCATTTAATTATATATTCATGTAACATTTCATTTAAAATGGATGAACCAAATGGATATCCACTTCCAGTCCATAATGTCCAATACTCTTCATGAATTGAATTATAGAGTCCCCCAAATCTATTGTATAACATATTTCAGTCCATGAAACTCATGGTCTATGACTCAAAGTGCCCTAATTGGATTCTTATTGTGTCTTCTATATCCTTGTCTAGAAAACAATTCTTAGGTTACGATATGATATATATGCACTAACCTTGTCATTCAATCCACATCTCATAATTCAATCTCAATATTTGGTATATCTATCTTCTCACCTTTAACAACATCGTTCAAACAAGAAAAACATTTACTATTGCCATGTATAATGCCTAGAATGTGAATCCAATAATGTGACTAAAATGATGCATTTGATCTCATACCCTTATATCATAAGTTTCCAACAAATTATAACCCTTAATCATATAAATTAATATATCAAAATTAATGTGCATCTCCGAATGGTAGAATCAGATCAATTGAAATTGTAAAAACAATCTAGAATATAGAAATCCATTCATGGAAATTTCATTTTTTCTTGAATGTGGATCACGTACTCACATTTATAGCTCAATACTAATATCCAATTATCAGTATCCCTTTTATATCTTTTATAAATAATAATACATAAATAAATCCCATAATAACACTTTGTTAAGTCTATATGGGGGATACCCCTCCACAATGCATCGATATCAATTAAATGCATTTTATCAAGATATCCTCCCATAATTATACAGGAATCTGAATAGTAGTGAGGGCCTAGTATGTGTCTATGTGGAAATATGAACCCTTACTAAATTGTTACACAACAGAAATAGTCATTCAGATCAAATAGACGAAGCATCATAAGATTCATAAAGTGGATAAAAAAAGTGGAATATATTACCATGCCTGATGTAATCTCAAATACGGAAAATAAAGGGAATTATAAAGCTTATACAGAGGAGACGAAACATCTATTCAAAGAATTATTATAGTACATGCATCAAAATTACAAAAATACCAAAAATCCCTATCACCTATTTACATTATGAGCCATGGCTCAGTCCCATATTCCAGATCTCTTATTAATGGAACCAGATTTAGCATTTAACTATGTGTGCATTCCTCTGTCCCTACCTACATCCAAATATACCTTCTGGGTACCCATCATTGTCACAAATAGGGAGTGAGATATAATACTAGTAAGGGATTACATAAATTTATATTTAAAATTCTAGTTATGTTATATTACAAGATATTGCAGAGTGAAATATATATCATATATAAGAAGAGATAAATACTAATAATAGTATCTATACAAGTAGACCTATAACAATAGTATGTTGAACTATTGGTATATGTAACTTAGTGATACCCTATACCAATTTTATTGGAAAACCCATTGGTATATGATCCTTATAGAGACCCTATACAATTAGTTTTGGCTAAAACTATTTTTTTATTTCACTTATATGAACTTATACGAACTGTTATGGCCAAGAATGTTTGGGTATGTCACTTATTTCAACCTATTTCAACAATTTGGTCCTATATTATAGAGAACCTATTACAAAAGTGGTTTCCAAACCTTTTTTAATAGCTCAAAAAAATCAAATTATTTAAAACAAGGGTACAAAAAAATCGTTATTGGCATATTACAAAGGTTTGATGAACTTTTTGAATATGTACCCATATTTTTTATTTATATTATTCAAAATAACATTAAATAAATAAATTGTTAAATTAAATTTATATATACTTATATATATAAATGAAATTATGTTTACAATAGTCTTATTAGGTTTGAGGTTAAGTTATTTGATTATAAATATGAGGTGATGGGATCAAAACATACTTGTTTTTATTTATTACATTACATATACAAATGGTTTTATAAAACATTCAGTATATGATTTTCATATGATCTATGTGAATGGATTTACAAAACCACTTGCATCAGTTTATACCAACTATTTTCACCAGACCATTAGTACAGGTCTTTAAAAATGATATACTAGCCATCAAACCTCCATATCATTACTATAGGCTATACAATGATTGAATACCTTTACAAATGGTTGCCAACAATTGGTGATGGGTTTCTTCCATTAATGAATAAAAGAAATGTTCACATCCTATATATTCCCACAACTAGTGTTCTTGAATAGCTCAATACGAATCAATGTAAAATATGGTTTAGATCATATTAAAATGAAGAAATATCCCAACATATGTATGCATCACATCGTCATGGTACACACATTAACTCCCAACATCCACAACCAAGTCATATAACCGGTAATACCATATCATCAAAGGTTGAGTTGTATTGTCATAAAATTCATTTCATCCATTTTAATGTTATAGAATGAAGTATATCACATTTTACATGACTTTGTAATATAATAATACTATCCGAACCTACATGGATAGATACAATGCACATTGGATCACAGAATCCTTATCAATTACATGGAGTATCTAAATAGAAACATTGTTTGTCTTGAATTGGGGTATGATGATAATGTCTACCAACCATGGTCATATAAATACCATATACCCATGATCTAAGGGGTAGCAATGATCATGGAATCCCACAAAATCATAATCCATAGAGAATATAGATCCAAGTAATTCACTATCATTTCAATGATACATGGATTAGAATAAAAATGTTTCATATGTGACTAATAAAAAATTAAAAATATAGTTCCATGAGTAAAAAAATAACATAATAATTGACATTAATATCATTACTAGATGTATACCAAGTGATACAACTTTTCATTATATTTTTTTTAACAAAATTCATTAATCGAATAAGATATCAAAAAAGGTCATAGAGGAAATAAATAACATAATTAATCAAAATAGTTCAATTCATTAATTAATAGGCCTCCTTTTAAAAGGAAAGAATAGACGGAACCCATTGGGTCATTTAACAAATGGAAAAGGAAGAGAGACCACCCCATGGGTGTCTAGGGTTGGGGAAAAAACCACCAAAACATCTTAAAATAACTAAAAATAATTAATAAAATATTTTATTTCATTTACTACAAAAATGATGTTAATTTTAGAGGTTTATCTAAAAATTCTCGGAGGAAACACAATGAAAAAAAGATATAAAATGATTCAAACAATCCCTTGAATTATATATACCACATACCATAGGTTGATAGTGGAGTTCTCATCCAGTAATGTCTCATTATTTTGCTAATATATATTGAATAATGAAGAAAAAATGAAGAACCCGGAAATAGGTAAAATTAGCTTCCACCAAAAAAATAGTAGAAACTGGGAAAATGATGAATGACCCAAAAATAATAGAGTAGACACTTATTCGGATCCAATGGAATGAATGACTATCGAGTATAATTCTGGAAGGAGAGGTTCACACTATGCCTTCTTTAGGAATCAAAGGTGCTCTGAAATTATATAGCTATTAATAGAAGATGAAATTGGAAAAATGGTATGAGTAATACAAATAATCAAATATAATTCTTTAAATTTACCAAAAATACCGGTCCACATTATTTGGATGCATGGTTGGAAAAACCTTTCACCAAATATTGTTCTAAGGGGGGACTAGTATGGCCACTTTTCATAGTTTTACTAATAATGTAAAATCTATTAAAAACACATCTGTCAAAAAGTATAGATTTCGTTCAAGGGAGTTCTCCTCTATCCACATGGTTTCCATAAACCATGCGGCATGTAGCACTCCATTTTCTAACCTCACACGTTTCTATCAAACAACTCGGATTCGGTCTCACAATTACTATTTACCATGAAATCTAACTGTTTTCAACCATGATTTGGGTTTTGGGATACAAAAAAGGATTGGTCACCCTTGATACTCCCTTATAATATAACTTTATATATATTAGTCCATAAACAATAATTTATACATTAAAATGGATCCATACCGCCAAAAAATTTGTTCTAATAGGAATAAGCAACGTTTTCAATGAAGATTGACTTGTACTAACATTAATGTGAGAATTTCTTATTATATGTCTTCTACATGAGAATAAGAAAAATAAATTTTATAATGGATTCCTCCTTAGACATATAATATTTTTCAATAATATGTGTTCAATTTATTTTAATTCGAATAAAACATTATGAAGATGAATTTCATTGAAGATCTAATTAGAATCCTGACTCAAGATGATGTTGTATATAAGTAGAACTGTTAGGTAAAAATGAAAACACATTTTTATAATATTAATCATATATACCATTACTATGTGGAACATGTGACACTTTATATCCTTTTTCATCACATTATCAATCATTATATGGTGAATATTATTATGTTGTAAATTGAAAAAAGTCTGGTGATGAGATATAATATATATTGAAAACCCCACCACAAGATCGGCCTATTGAGGATTATGAATAACTTTATTTCTAAGGTAATTTTGGGGTTATTATAATCATTTGTAGGGAGAGGTTGGGGGAATCAGATACCTCATGGGGATACATATGTCCATTTTTAATTATTATATATCATGATATTTGTCATAAGTGTTGGTGTAATTGGAGGAAATGAGATACAATATTTTTTTTTACATTGTGGTCAACCAATAATCATGTGAATGCATATATGTAGTTTCCCATTTTTCAACCTCAATCAATATTAATTTTATAATCGATGTGAAATTATGTGACTATAGAATTCATAATGTTGTAACTAAAGATTATCTGAGGTATTGAAGTAGAGTTGGTTATTATAAAATTTGTTTCCAAGGATTCACATAATCATAATATATAATAAGGATGATCGGTTGAATAAGTAAAAGGATATATATATATATAATAGAATTTTTTTTAGAAAGGGGTTCCCTAAATTATATCATTAGATAGTGATGCATTTATTACATAACGGTTCTTATGAGGATTGTAGAAGTCAATAGAAAAATTATTTAATATTTCAATGATTTATAATACATGTATTCATGGGTAGTTTGGGAATAATATTTAAATATTAATGTATATGATTGATTTTTTAATTCTTGATTGTAGTGGTTATCTTGGCTAAAAATAAAAATCATTAAATATTATCCAAAATAATTATTTATAATGTATTTAGTTAGATGTTATAGTTTAAGAAATCATATAGAAGTAGAATTTAACATCCATAAAAATGGATAGAGGAATTATAATAATTTATTGTTAAATCAATTAAATTATAGGATTCATTGAAACAAATTTAGTAGACTTTGAAGTGGTTTTTGGCCAATAAGTGTAATAAGATGTCTTATCATGAAAAAAAAATACCATCGTCCATTCATTAATGTGTGTGATCATGTTTTTTTTCATTTTATCTGGGATAATGTCATTAATTAATTGAAGGGATGCATATTTTTAAAAGAAATTTGTAAGATAATTTTATATAATGGAAATAAATTGATTCGTATTAGAAAATTTGTCACGACTAGAGTACTATAATTACATGAATGATTTATATCCTTTATTTGTTTATCCAACAATATAGTATAATAAATTCCCATATTACTAATACTGATTACATGATTCTCAAGGCTGAGGAATAATTTGAGGACCATTCATTTGGGAAAGTCGATTGAATTGATTTGAAACTATATAGGAAAATGATTCTTTATTTAGTATGATGTGGTGGAATGATTATATCGAAGGGTAAAAAGTGAGTGAGAGTGTATTATTAATGAATAACGAGTATAGTAGATAATAAAAATTTTCAAACTATGATCTATAAAATAAGAAATCTTTTATGGGTTTTACGCATGTTATACTAAATCCTAATTTAAATTTATAAGTTTCTGGACAATATTTTGTTTAAAAACATAATTTTTTAAAAGCATGTGGACCAAAATAAATAATTTTATTGTTCGGTTTTTTAATCTATTTGTTCTACTAATTGATTGAGCTGGAAGGAATAAGTCAGTGTTGTTGATCTTTAGTAATGTTATATTTAAAAAAGATATATTATTATAATTTTCCATATGGTTTTTCGAGAAAATATTATATATCATAGAAGATAACTCATATTCGATAATGGGGACCTCTAATGATAATGGAATGTGGATTTTACACTAGGGGTTGGACAAGATTAATAAAAATTGGGGATCATTACTGTCCCCAATAATTAGAATATTAGTTTAATAATTAAAAAATTTATTAATTTATTATTTATCATTGAATTGAAAAAAATAACTCCATATTAAAATAGTTATAAACATCTTGTATGGTTATTTTTAGAAATAATTATCACTATATAGTAAAAAATCTATGAGATATAAAGTAGAATATAGATTTGTTTTTTGATAGATGTAGCATTGATGGTCGATGGAGGAGTCCAAATAGTTTTTTGGTGTCATCAATTATCTAATATAAAACAAGAATATAATGGAGTAAGAGCTGTGAACACAATTTAATAAAATTGTTACTGTTATATTAGTTATGTTATATATATTTATTGGATTTATAAGATCTTTATTATATATACTATGAGTAAATAATTTTTCTAAATATAAATTTACAATCTAGTATTACATGACCCATTAAATATAAGTACATAGACATAATCATCATGTATTATATTAGCATGGGACTATAAATCACCAAAATTAATTATTGACGAATTTTTTGATTTGGTGTTTATTTTGATTTAGAAAGTATCCCTTACATAATAAAATCTTTTATTAATATGTGGATACTTCGATTTAGTATAACTATTACCCCAAACAAAAATATTTTAATATAAATACATTTTTTTCATGAAACCTCGTAAAGAAGATTATTCAAGGTGTAATCCTTATTGGTAATAATATTTTTAACCAATTTAATGTAATTTCAAAACATAGGAGGATTATAAAATTTTAAATAAGGTACATATATTTAGAGAAATAGAAATAACTGGTATTCCATAAAACATTTAAAAAGATTATATTTTAATATATATTTAAATATAAAAATATTATTTCTCATTCCCGTGAAATAACCTGTTATAAAAATTTATTTAATAAAAAATTCCATAAGGAATATTATGTAAAAAATAAATGACATAATGGTATATTTGAAATCATAATTGCCAATAAACCATTTTCAAAATCATTAAAATATCACCCTTAACAAGTATCATATACCTTCCATTAAACACATTCTCTTTAACATACCCTTTAAAATAATTCAATTTCCTTAAATAACAGAGTGGAAATTGATAAATCATTTTGGTAACATGTGCTATCATTTCAATGAAAAACATAATATCAATCATAAAATTTAAATAACCTATATGGTTTACATCTATAAATAATAAATTAGAGAACTATATTGGAAGACACATCGTAAAATATATATTTTCATCACTCCTTATAATAAACAATGTCCATGTACCATATCATGTATACAATATTTTTTCTTATTCAATTTCATCTTAATACCCGTTTAACAGATTTTTTGAAACCATATGTAATAACATTACAGATTTTCATATATTCATTCTTTTTCAATATCATTTTTCAAAAAATATGTAATTGATCAATGTGAAATAGAGTTTTATTTAATTAAAAAATAAATTAATATAATAGAATGAAACAATAAAATAATGTTAAAACCAATGGAAAAATTTATTTGGAATGAATTCATTAAAATAATGCATTCTTTTTGATCTTCTATAATTGATGTTAAAAGATTCCATAATAAGATTCCATTTGTAATACTTGGATTGAAAGTCAGAAAATAAATAAAATTATATTTATAATTATTTAATTTAAATATTCATATATTAAATATATATTTATAAATTTTTAAATTTAATGATAATTATATTGAATAGAGTATTGAAATTTTTTTTTTTAACGAACGTTAAATAAATTGAGTAATACATGTCATGTATGTTGTTTATATTCATGAATAAACAACTCATGTTATAAATTTAAATTCTTAATAACCATTTAAGATTTAATTATTCATTTAATATATTTAATTCAATTTTATGAAAAATTATATAATCAATTGAGTTTACATAATTCATTAGGATGATATTGAACTGAAATGTCAAAAATGACATCGATATGTTGCCTTTTGTAAAAGTAGATATTATTAGATCTCATAAAGAATAATATTCATGAAAAAATATTTATTTTAACAATAATATATAATTTTAAAACATTTTATGATGTATGGTTAATAAAAATTATATACATTTCAGACATTAAGACATTATAACGTACTTACATATGAACAACTATAACTTCTGTCAATGATTAGTAAAAAAATAAGATAATTGTTCTTTTATCAGAAAAATATGATTAATATGTCATAAATAAAATTTTATTTTTCTATTGGTACATATAAATATTATTTATAACATTATGTTATGAGAAAAAAATCACATTTATCTCTGGTGGTTTTCGTCCACACGTACGCATCAATGACATAACAATTGTTCAATGGATGGAAATGCATGAATGTATATGATATATTAAAGTTAATGATTCCAAAATATTTCATGAATATCATATATGTATATATATATATATACATTATATAAAACAATATAAAATGTTTTTAGAGACTATGATGGAATCTAAATACACCAGCTCGTGAGGCAGTAGTCTACAATACACAAGGACGATAGTCCCAAGACTCATTTCATAGAGGAAGAGATGAATATTGGTTATGAAATAAAAATGATAGCTTATAAATACATTTATTATATTATATATATAATTTAATTATGTTTGGAGATTATTTGATGTATTTAAATGTATAAATAATAAATTCAATATTGGTTATGAACTATTAATGTTTTTCATAAAACCTTAAAAGGATTACTCCAACAGATTTCCAAGTATTTATTTCTATCAAAAATAGATATCAAAATTTTATGACGATTTTATGGAATTAAATTTTAATATTTTTTGTGAAAAATGTATTTTTATGTATATCTAAATGGGGGAGATGATGCCCACTTATAAGTTGGTGTAGGGCAAATCATTTAATATCATAAATTATATTATTAATATAAATTAATATTCTTTGAGAAATTGATCCAAAAAAAGTTATTTTGAATCTAGTATGATGAAAGATCATGATCCTATAATCTGGTAAAATTAGGACTTTTTAATTTGATGTTTTATCCAATAACACATTTATCCATCTCCAACTAATCCCTTTTGACTATTTTTGTGAAGAAAAGATTATCCTTTTTTCTGGTTATAATTGTTACAATAGAATACGAAACCAAAATTAATTGAAATGTGATGATTTCATATTCCATATTCCATTTACATGGATGGATATAAATTTTTTATTAATTTTAAATAATTTCATAAAACATTTTTTAATGTAACATATCATTAATATAATTTTTATCACTATTCATTTAATACGGGGCTAAAAAATCATAGAGAATATGTAATTTGAATATAAACATTTAACTAAACTAAATTATTTAATATATAACTAAAAAATTATTGGGCCACTTAACTCACTCTTGTTATATTAATTTTTGAGTTTTTAAAATCATTTAAGGGATTTTCCTACAACATTCAATTTCTTAATGGTCATGTTACACACAATTTTACTTTAATTCTTTCAATAATAAAAAATAATAAACTTCAATGATGAAAAATAATAATTTACCTTTTAATTTATTTCTAAAAACAAAATATTTACTCTGAATATGCATATTTAAAAATTATTATTGATAATAAAACAATGATAATTTTTTTCTTTTACCTACTTTTATGTTAACTAATATTAAATCAATAATAATTTCAAAATGGAACTAAAATTCCATATAGCAGACATTTGTATTAATAATTAAATGATAAACTAAAAAAATAAATATTTAAAATCTGAGAAGGAAATTGTTTTCCCATATAATATCCTTTTAAGCATAATTACACAATTGACCCTTTACTACCATAATAAAAATTACATAGGTTAATATACATATTATCCAATATTAAATGGGCCCTTTTAAAATAAAATAATTATTCAAAATATTGAATAAATATTTAAGAAATAAAATCAATATTTTTTATAAATTACGTTAATATTAATTATACAAAATGCAATTGAAAATAATTTTACAAAAAATGCATTTTGAATAATTTTTTCATAAATAATAAATGTATAAAAATAACATCAATTAATATAATAATTTTAAATTTATGGTGATATAACTAATGAAATTTTAAATAAAAAATAATATTATTTTATTTATTAAATAATTTAAATAAAAATACATTTTCAGTAAAAATAAATAATTTTCACTATCCATTTTAACACCCATGTGTTCAGAAATTTAATATTAAAATATTGTTAAGAATATATTGATATTATGAATAAAAAGTATGTTATATTTTAAATTAAAAATATATATTTTAAAAATCATGATTTTCATTGAGAACGTATAAGGATTAAAACCCCAAATTTTTTTAGAAATGATGTGGTTTTATTTTTGATATGAAAATTTTTAACTCTTCTTATAATGAATATAATTCATCAAAATATAATTAATGATAATTAATAAGATATTAACATGAATTATCATAAATTATAATATTTCATATATTCATACCCCTTTTGTAAACTATCGCTTCACAATTTTTAGCAACATAAAAAAATGTTTGGATATCAGTCCATCATTCGATTTTTATTTTCCCATCTTACTTATTGAACCATATCTGGTTTCCAACAAAAATTATTAAAAAATTTTAATTTTCCTTGATACCTTTTCTATATAGTGAAAAATATGAACCTATTATTTCTTATATGAATATTTACTTATTAACTTAAATACATGTGGACTCAATACCTAAGAATAATATGAAAATTATTTTCATACATTAAAAATATGAAAATCATATTGTACCTATTATAAACTTATATGTATGGAAAATATTTATAAAATTAATCCACATTTATATAGGATTCCATTTAGTCCAATTAAACTGGTAGTCTTCTTACCATTTTATATAAAAAACACTTTTCCATTGAGAAATAATGAAAAAAATAATCACCTGCCTTGAAATAAATATATTTTCCCTATTATCCACAAAACCTTTTTAATAGGATTGATAAGTCCTTATTTTTTTCTTAATAATCATCCAATTATCAACCGTTTCACTTATAAATATATCTCTTTTAACTTATATTCATCTAATATATCATTGAACACTAAATATTAATCCCATTTTCCATATAATGACTCCAAAAGTGTTGTCACTATAATTTAATGAAAACTATTTGGATAAGAAAAAACCACTATTGAAAGTTGAGTGACCCATCTTACCATGTAATCCATCTAATATGAATGATGAATTCCTTAAATGGTCTAAATCATTCTCTTGGATTGTGCATCATATTGAAGATTAAATGTTGTGCTATGTTTAATTACCTCCCCACAACATTAGAGGAACTATAAATAATTTTGAATTGAAAAATGGATTTTTGTAAGATACAATAAGGATATGAACTCTATATCACCTCAATATATCATTTATGTACAATAGAGTAATTTTATGAAATGAAATTAGAACTATAATGGTAATTAAATAGAAATGATTATGCAATCTGTTAATATTAGGCCAAATAACATTATTAACACATTTTTTCATTATAAATCCACTCGTGAAAGATGTATATATATATTTTCATCTCCACTCCAAATATAGAAACATATCCTTGAGAAATAGGCACATTAATTCAACTAATAGATAAGTACAATATTTAATCATATATATTTCAATATATCTTTAAATTCCTTCCAACTTATAAAACACCAAATTTCATCTATACATCTTATAACAACCATGTTGAATGGAATATAGGGAAAACCATGATTCACTCAATAATTGTATATTTTAATGAGAATCTATTAAATATATAAAAATTTCTGAATCTGATAACACAAACTTAAAGAGGATTAGACAATATATATATAACATTCAATTAAGAGTCTATCTTTTCTTATTAAACATGACCAGTCATCGAAGATGGTCGGATTGATTACATCTAAAATATTGCATTGAAATGTTAAGAAAAATAAAAGGATTTTCCTCCAATAATAATTTCAAGACCAAAATTAACAATATATATATATGAAGGGTTATGATCCAAAAGTTTCATTTTTAATGTAGCATTATTTTTCTGATATAAGAAATCAATTTATTTGTTTTTTCTTGTATAATAGTTACTTTTGAGTTAATAATCATTAATTTGTTCAAGATATATATTATCTATAATTCTACATCAATTTTTGATTAAATATATACGTCAATATATAACAAGTACTATGTATTTCAAACTTGGATAAATATTCTAGATGGCTCTAAATATTTATAGAAAACAGTAAACCTATTTGATCAAGGTCATGTGTTGAATATAATTTATTTAAAGCCAAAAAATTCAAACAATTGTATATCAATATACAAAAAAACTCTTTTCATTCACAATCATTATAGTGAAAAAAATCACAATTTTTGGATATACATAACCAAAAATGGAGTGCTCAAAAATCTTCTTTTAATTTATAACATACTATCATCCAATTATGTTTTTCTAGATGAATTAAAACACATTTCCAGTTTACATTGTCAGTTTTCTAGAGAACATTGAATATTTTTTTTAAAAATCACATGTATTATATAGATAATCTATGAAAAATATTAATATTAATATCATTTTTAGGTCTTGGAAATCCACCAACCAATTTATTGTTATGGTGATAAATTGTAATGACATTATTATTTGTGATGTGACTATGGAATGAATTCAATTTCAAAAAAAAAATCACATTTTCAAAATTACCATAAAAAATAATTTCATTCATGGTTTATAGAACAATCGTTTTATTTTTTAATGATACACAATTTTTTTTGAACAAATGTTTATATCATCTATAAAATCAACCATAATATTATAAAAATATGAATGGATAATTACTTTCAAAATATATCTGAATAAATATAAGTCATTTATAAGAAAATGGTCCATTATAAAACACATAATGTGTGTGTCTTATTTTAAACCCTATTTTCAGAATATCATCCTTCATCACCTTCAATATATAGTACATACAACATAAGTAAACATTCAAAATATACTAATCTCCATGTATATGATAAATAAATAGATATGAGACAAAGTATATTGGTTATTGATATTTAAATTAGTAAAAACCATATAACGAATTCATTTTCTCATTAAACTCTCACTTTTATAAGAAAACAAAGTACTAGAAAGACATAGTGAGTTTTTTGACAAAAATGAAACCATTATCATCAGAACATTAATTCTAATGTTTTAGATACAAAGGTTCTACTTGATCCATTTAAAAAGGTGTATTTGAAATTGGATTATCATTAATAACTATGTCAATAACAATAAAAAATTCCCAATCAGTTATAATACCTATAAATGAATCAATGAATACATCACAATTTTATTTTACTACAATGAAATCATTTATATCATTAACCCTGATATTTTAAAAAACATGTTTAAGATTAAATTCATTGACATATATTTCAATTTATCAACTTATTGATATTTTCTCAATTGTATGGACTCATTTTATAAAAAAATCCAACTCATTTAAAAAACATCTTCATTAGGCCAACAACATATCATACCACAGTAAACATATAGCCAATCTATTTATAAAATAAGGTCAAATTCTACTAATATGAATATAATAAGTTTTTTTGTAAATGACATTCAATATATATAAATAATGACATTGTTATATTTTTTACTTTTAATGTCCTCAAGTGTTTTTATCATAATTATTAAGATCAATTTATAAGAAATAATTTTCTGTTTTTCTATAAATTTTATAGAAAATAATGAACTTATTGACCTAGAATCGAACAATATATTAGAAAATATGAATAAAAAACCAATTAAAATATTACAACATGATTTGATGGCCAAAGATTTACTGAATAAGATTCAAAGGATTTAACCACCCATTCTTCATATAGTTTATCTAATACCAATAACTTTTATTCTTCATTGAACACTAATAATTATAGTGATCCATTTAATCACATTTAAAATAGTTTACTATCAACTTATAAAAAATAGACTTACAATAACCATGATATTTTTCTATTTATTTCGGACCCATATTTTGAAAATTACCACATCACTAGTTGTTCCACTTTTTTAGAAGGCATTCCCTAGTGCTGTTTTTAGAATAGTTCTCTCATATTAAAAATAAGATTTTCTTTCTATCCGATTTATTCAAACAATTCTTCTTATTTAAATGCTATATGATCTATAATTAAACTTGAGTTCATTAAACACCTAATGATTTGGAATATATATATATATATATATCTTCTTATAAGTATGAATTTTTTTCATATATAATAAACTCATTAGATTCCATTATTATTCTTTATCTTTTATTCACTACCCCATGAAACTCAATAATTTTACTATTAAAATCCATGATAATATGTTTTCAATCCCAGGAAAATCAGTTTTTGTTTTCTTCATATCTATCCACTGAATACTTATACATTTTCTTTATTTTATGAATTAAATTTCCATTATATGTTGAATAGACTATTTAAAATAGTTTTTATGGAAATTAATTTTCAAGTCATCCCTTTATAAGAAATAAAATATACCATTTCAATAATTTTCATAACCAAAGACAAACAATTTTTGGCATAACTATTAAATTAGTTATTAATAATAAATATCATTTGATGTCTTGAATCACCCATCAAAGTAGATATAATTTCTTGGGATTTAATACATATATAATCTACAATAATGTCATAAGGATATATTGAATTATGTATTTTTTTTAAACTGATATTCTATACTATATACATTTTTCTCTATGGTGAATATGGATTCTATCACGTATGGTTAGCACCACTATTTTTTTTGTATTATTTAGTTGATACCTCACTACAAAGAAATAATCCTTTCTGTCTCCTACAATTACTAGTTTCTATTTTCTATAGAGATTATCCTCTTGACACTATCCAATTTCATTATAACTTTGTCCTTTTTAGAAATCCATTTTGAATATATATCATTTAAAAACAATTTTTATTATTAAAATAGTATATATTGAATACTATTAAACAATATATGATAATTTCATTTATATTCATGATCATAACATCTAGAATTTTCTAATATATCAATATAACACAAAATATAAGGGCCTGATATTAAAAATTACAAAATCTAGTATTTATATATTATTATTCCCCTTTTAGAATACCCAATGATCTTTATGGAAAAAATTATTAACGTTTTTGTTAATAAACCTAACACAAGGAACCCATATATATAAAATTTTATAGTTATATTTATTATCCTTTTACCCAAAAATATCAAAAAAAATTATGATTTACGAATTTTTATATTCGTGAAACATCATCAATTATTTATCTCGACATAATACTTATCTATACTCATCCTTAAACTCATTTGAATAATGTAATAATAAATTCTATGGACATTAAAATCTCAATATAAGATATATTTGTGAAATAATAGAAGGAAACCATAAATCCCTGAATTCGTATTAAATGATTCCATTTTATTAATAAATTTAGAATCAATATATGATTTTTGTTACCATATTAATAACATTATCTTCCGAAATATTCTCATAAATAATTTTATAAGATATCTTAATGTTGAAATAAAACTCTAAAATGTTTATTTGAAACAACAAATACCAATTAATTGTTTTAAAAAAGTAATGCAAGTCATCGTTATGATGTAGTATATAGTTTCCTTTTAAAACAAATCTCATTAGTTTATGTTCTGTGCACATTATATTTTCATTAAAATATATATCATTCATAGATAAATATAGTAGGTAACTTGAGACATCATTTCTATATCACATTTATAATAACTCTTTGTAATAGAATTAGTAATATGTTCCACTTTCATAGTACATGCATTAGTGTATTGTATATGACACCATCATAAAAGATATATCAGGGTCACCATTTTTAATAGAAAATAAAAAAATAAAAAAATCATATATCAAACATATTATTCATTACATATCTATTCATAAAACAAATGAACCACTATTCTCAACTCATATGAAAAAAATAATTATATTGAAATACCATTTAATTTTAAAAAAACCTTTTTAGTACACAAATACTCGGAAACTTATGGAAAGTGGTTTTTCCATTAAAGAAAACATATAAATTATAAAGAATACAAACAAAAAATAACTATTACAGTAGTGTGAATATTCATTATTGATGTATCTGCTAAAATATAAAAGTTATTTTTTCTATTGTAATGAATGTAAAAAAAATTATATAAAATGTTTTGATTGTTGAGATCATTTAAATGGAATTGAAAATTTAGCTAAAATATATTTTAAATTACTTTTAGTTCAATGTAAATAAATTAATAATCATTTTTAAATTATGGACATAAAATAATAATATTTGTATGTGACACAAAAAATGATTTTAAAATAAACCCCCTAACATTTAGTCTCACTATTTATGTGTGTCATTTATCTTATAAAATAAAACATTTATGGTAATTAATATTTTAATGATATTTTTTTAGTTTTAATTTATATTATTTTATACCATATTATATTATATTGCATACTCTGTTAATTTTTTAAAGAACGTTTTATGTTATTCAGCTCATATGTCAATAATGTGTTCTTGAGGTTTACTGTGACCAATGATGTCATTATTACATCATACATGTAATAATTATATCATATAGTAATAATTATTA
The DNA here is from genome assembly GCA_963277665.1 of Viscum album. NCBI lineage: Eukaryota > Viridiplantae > Streptophyta > Magnoliopsida > Santalales > Viscaceae > Viscum > Viscum album. Next base: position 792,808,002 of record OY728138.1, read on the forward strand.
AATTTCAAATTTACTTATGAGACAAATTACTTCTGATGGATTTGAAAAAAATATATTACAATCCTTAATTAGGAAGCTTGTACGTATATAAGAGTGGTGATTCAATTTCTGAATGATAATTATCAAAATATGGTACTTCTTATTTATAATTTTTATAATTATATTTATATCATAAATATAATATTTATTCGTTAAATATTTTTGAAAATAAAATCCTTGTGATTTGGTGATGAAAAATTGAATTTCATCGCTTCATGGAGGCGGTAGTCCATACATGTGGTTGGAGGATGTTATAAATTGTAAATGGATGGAATGTTGTTAATTTATATGAAATATTACCTTTTATGAAAAATAAATAAGTCTATAATATTATAAATATAAAATATATCCATAATTATAACCATCCTTGAGGTATAGTAATTGAAAATGAATTATATCGCTTATTGTGGCTGTAGTCTACCGAACACATGAATTATAGTTATGATTCCCATTTGAAGGATTTTGAGATGGATATAAGTTATTCCATAAAAATAAATACATATATAAATATGGAAGAAATTTTTTAATTTATTATATATTGATTTAAGATGATTTAAATGTGAAATATTAAGAAATTAAAAAATATTGGGGCAAGAACTATAAATCTGGTTGGAAAACCTCTTAGGGATTAATACAAAAGATAACCAACAATGGTTTTATGATCCAAATATTTATTCAATCAATATTTTATAGATTTATTAATAATATTTTTTATTTGATTTTGAATAAATCTATTTTTTTGTGTAAAATAGGGTAGGAGGAACACTTTTATATGTGAGGTGAGTGGAACAATTTGAATTACTTAATGTATAAAATAAAAAATAAAAAATATTTATAAAAGGATTCAAACAAATTTATATTGAATATAGTATGAGGATAGATATAAAAATTCTCATTATATAAATTTGGTAATGTTTACGTATTTTTCACACATATCTTTTTATTCTTAGCCCCGCATAATGTTATTGAATGTTAGTATGAAATAAATTTTATTAATGTTTAGGGAAAATATAATAACAATAGGTTGAAAAATATATCATAAATTCACCATGTTTTATCTTAATAATTATATACATTTCACTTGGATGATAATAATATTTTTACAAATTTTAAATAAATTAGTGAAACAAAATTAAACATTTAATATTATTATTGTAATTGTGGACATTATTCATTTAATAACCATTTTAAAACATTAATAAAAATATTGATTGATTATTTCTACATTTATAAAACCTAAAATATGATATATGTGTACAAAAAATATTTTAACCACTAAAAACCACTCAAATAATATAATTTTCTGTGTTTTTTAAATACAATTATTTATTTTTCTACAACATAGAAAATAATTTTTTTAGTGTCGACTATGATTTTAAGGTCATTATTTTACTAATTAAAAAATGAAATAAATTATCATGATAGATAAAAATGTATTTAATATAAATATTTATAAACATAAATAGACTCTATTTACCAGTATATTAAAAACATATACATAATAAAACAATGAAAATAAATGAATAGAATTTTTTATATAAAATAATATATTATTAAAAACCAAAGACAAATGGAAACAAAATGTCGATATAATATATGTTTTGGTCATTAATGATGAGATACACTAATAAAAAAATATATTTGAAACTACCTGAATCATTTCTTAGTAAATATAATTTTATTTTTAATCGTAATTACACAATTTATCCACTAATTTGGAAATAATAATTAGGAAATTTACCGATGATAATGTCAAAGAATAAATGAAAACTATTTAAAAATTTAAAAAAATTCAACGAATATATTTGTAAAAACTCAATTCACAGAATTGGAAACCATTAATTTAATAATGAACTATAATAATACATTGTAAAATAGAATTTTTAGAAAAATAAATTTTAGTAAAGGGAATATTATTTTAACCAAATTCATGTATAAAATAATTATAAATAATATAATTAGATACAATATAAAAACGGACTAAATTACTTTTAAATCAATTCCAAACAATAATTTGACAACATAAACACTTTAGAAGAAAATAAATTTTAAAAAGTCATCATAATTTACTACTTATTAATAAAAAATATAAAACATTCTCAATATATCAACCATATATAACTGTGAAATAACTAATAAAAAATCTGATATTCATTTTTTCAAATGAATTTTAAAAAACATATTAATCCAAATTTAAAATAAAACTATATAATACTTGAAATTAATTTTATAAAATAAATCCATTTTCTTTTTTACAAAATAATTACTTAAAATTTATAAAAGGAAATATTAATAAATAAAATATAATTAATTAAAACTAATAACACATGAAAATAATTTTACTTTATAAAACATGGATTCCTACATTAAATTTCGAATTTTTGAAAAACATTTTAAATAGATATTTATTTTTATTAGAACATGTCATTATTCCACCATTCATGGGAAATCCACTACTAATGATGTTATAAAAATATATGGTAATTTGTAACAATATCCTTAATTTTTTGGTTTCATCAATTTTTTTTCATATTCTTAAAAAAAATTGTTTTCGGTTTGGGATATAGCCTTCTTCATAGATAATAATTAACTGTAATATTTTTATCTATTTTGAGGTCTATCATTCTAGATTAGATATTACAAACTTCAGGTTAGAGATAATTAATGAATATGGAATAATCCCCATGATTTCAATGGAGGATTCCTCAAATGTGATATTGGCATAAGAGATGAATTTAAATTGATGAGTGATTATTATTAATTTGATTAGGTACCTCGTGTTGATCCTTAATGGTGAAGCTACTACATATTTTTTTAATAAACATAGATAATGGATAAATTTGGAGGTAATGGGAGTTGTAGTGAAGATATAAGTAAAATATTTTAAACAAATATTAAAAAACATAATTATAAGACCTGTACATCAAAAGAAAACAATCTATTTTTTAGTGATTTGACTATAGGGTACATGGGTTAGTCAAATACACCATGATGGGTGAAATTGTACTACCCATCATGTTACCAATGAGTAAAATCATTCCATGTAGTAGATGTATGATTGATGGGACCTGTTTTCAACATAATTCATTTTGGATAGGACCACATTCTATATATATTACAATTACATTACTGTGTTTATCTAATATAGTAGTTGGGGAATATTCTATGGCCACATGTGATGTTACATAACGAAATGTATTGTTATCATCCTAAAATCACAAAATACTATAATGAAAAAAGTGTAATTATAAGGGCTTTTTCATTAATAAGGGGTGATAACCCCTTCTAAACAAATTATAGAAAGTGTCTCATAAATGTGGAAAATGTGTCCTCCCACTCTGATTAGTGGTGGGTTTGGGTAAGCGTCAACAAAATGAGCATCAATTTAGTGGTAGATGGATTAAAGGGTGTTTTATTCCCCAATAATTTCACCATATATCATTATATTATGGTATGTTTTAACCGCCCATTAATTATTGTTTCACTTAGTGGCGGTTATAACCCCCCTCCTTATTGGACCCAAAATACCCAATATTAGGGGAGGTTATGATATAATATACCTATTATATACACTTATGAAAACACTAAAAACCCCCCCAGTAGACAACAATGACACCCTCCCATAGACCCTTGGACATACACATGACACCCCAACAAACCGCATGCAGACACCAACACATACCATATGACAAAACCACTAAACACACACTGAAAACCCCACAGAAAGCATATAGACATAGACACAGACCCCATGACACACCCACACAGGTCACACTAACACCCCGACCCCACACCCTCAGAGTCCCCAAGACACACACACATAATTTACTTATACCCCTGGAAACAATTCTATGTCACCCTGAGTATACACTCAAGACACACCCACATATCCCCAAACACATTTACACTCCTAAGGAAGTACACGAACTAAGGAACCCCCCCACGCATTCACCCATGGAGTTCGAAATGATCATTAATTGTCTATCACAGACCCCAACACACAATGCTCCCCTGTCAAAAACATTAAGGGATAATAGAAATTTTCGCGGCATCACAGATTCGAATCCTAGACCGGCTAAACGTATCTCTATGACAAAACCACTAATGTTAATCAATTTTTTTTGTTAATATAGACAATATATTATATTTATTTATATATTTAATATTTAAAGAATCTATATATATATTTGTATGTTTGTCTAAAAAATGTATATAATAAAATATATATTTATTTGTGTTATAAATAAATAAATAAATATATATATATTCTACAAATAATTATATTTACACACACACACAAATATATATATATATACATATATTAAAAAATATAAATATATTTTTGTATGTGTGTGTATATATATTTATGTGTTTATATAATATTTTTTTATATAGTATAAATATAATATAAAATATTATATCTTTAATTTTAAATACTTTTATATTTATGTGTGTGTTGAAATAATTTTATTAATTACCATTACACCTATCTCATAAAAAATAAATTATATGATGGTTTTATAAATACAATACATTAATATGTTTTCTGATTTATATTATAAATATATTATATTATATTCCTTTAAATTATATATTTATAAATTTATTTATATAAATTTAAAACAATTCATGTTTACACAGGCACACATGAAATTAAATACATTCATATAATTGGAAATATATCATATAGTTAAATGATATTTACATATATACTAAATTAAATTATAAATAATATGTAATAATACAAAATATATCATATAAATATATCATATATATAAATTTATATATATCAATATATTTTATCATACAATATTTATAATATATATATATATATATAATTTTTTATATAATATATCTATGTATAAAAATAAACTATAAATGTTTTTATACCCAAATAATAAATAAAATTTATTATATTAATAAATGTATAATTTAAAAAATATTATAAATTTATTGGGTTATTAAAACTATTTATAATTTCATTTATATTATGTATAAAAATATTTATATTTTTTTACATTTTCATTTATATATATGAGTATTTATTTAAACATTTTATATAATGGAATTATATATATGTTTGGGTTTATAATGCATTTAAATACAATTATATAATATATTTATATAATATATGTATACAAACATGTGAAGACAAACATATATATATTATTGAATTATAATTTATAATGAATTTATTTTAAAAAATAAGAAAAAATTAAAGGAGGGTAAAAAATCCCTATAATCAATGAGATTTATGATAGTTCCTGAACCACTCAAATTTCATGAATTGATTGGTTCGAATACACTATCTAATTTCATCAATTAGAGGGGGTTGAAAACCCCATATAAAATATTAAATTAGAAGGGGTATGAAACACCATCCGATATCCTAAGTTAGAATGGGTTCAAAACCCCCATCAAATGTCATATATTAGAGGGGAATCGAAACCCCAAATAATTACATTATTTAAAAAGGGTTCAAAACTTTCTCAACTATAAGGGACTAATAACAGTTCATGAACCCACTATAATTTATTATATTAGCGGGGGGTTGTGAAAATCCACAATTTCGATTAAAAAAGACATATTCCATTTCATATATACGACCTATAATATCGAAGTGAATATATATATATATATATATAATTCCTCTAAAATATAACCGAACATATAGAAACCCAACTTGTAAAATTTATAATGGGTTTGACATATTCTAAAATTAAATCCAACAAAAAAATTTACAAAATAATGTTACAAAATTTTTATGCAGTTGTAAACCCACTATAAATAATATTATTATAGGGGATTGTGAAAAACCCCTCTAAAAAAAATTTATAGGGGGTTATGCATAACCCATTTGAATAAACCATTGCTAAAATTCTATTTTATTTAATGAATATTACATGTTATAATTTAAAGGATCATTTTTGTAGATATGATTTTTTCAATATTTCATTTTTTATCATTTGTTTAAATATTACCCACTCTTAAATATCAATTTTTTGGAGCGAGGTGATATTCATATGTTTATCCATTGAAATATTTTATATTTAGGGAATAACTGTTATTCGTGATGATATTGGAATTATTGAATGTTAAATTGTTTAAAAGGTTGATATTGTCTCTAAAAATATTATTCAATTTCAACAATTATCAATGTACATTTTTTATATGATGGATATTTTCAATCACATTAAATTGTAATGGGTTAGGGATTAACCATGATTTTTTAAAAAAATCTTAATGTTTGGGACCCACATGTGGAATATTTGTTAGGGATTGTATTCCCATTCATATATATGAAAATAAGAACTAATATTTTCTAAATTAGTATTTCAAAATTTGAGAAGTGATGTCATTGGATTAAAATACATCATCATAGTAGGTATTTTACATCATCTAAATAGGAATTGGATCCTCAATTACTATATTATTAATGTAATGTGGGTTAATTGTTTACATACTATAGAGTGCTGAGAATGAATGAATAAATCATAATGTTTCTTTTTGTTTCCATAGAAGGGTTTATCATTTACCATTATGAATCGCTTTTTACCTTTGGATGTTATAATGATTTAGAGTTCAGTTATTTCCCCCATATTAGATTCTGATAGTGATGTTTTTACAAGAATCATGTGTAACAAATGATTCAACAAGATTTTATGTTCTATGTCCCCATGGGGGTTTCCTTCAAGATGTGGTCCACATCTGACTATTAACAACTAGCATCATTGATTAATTTGTGTTTCAAAAACATGTTGATACCCATGTTATATTAATGTTGAGGGTTGAATATGATAATATGGTGACCTCTTGGTGTCCCTAACACTTCTTCTAATTGTTAATATTAGAACTATTCTTAATATCTTAAATTCATCATATACATTGTGTCATGGGAATTAAGTTAACTTGTTGATCTAATGTTTTACTTTCATCACAATCCAATTCAACAATTGGAACCTATGGTTATATATTGTAATTATTTATATCTATTTATGATTTTTGACGGTTCTTAGATATTATTTTTATACCGACCCAAGCATGGTACTGGGATTTACATATGTTGTATCTTTGTATGTAATTTAGATCGAAGTGATCATCATATGGATTGATATTTGACATGTCTTACTCAAAATTGGTTCCTCGAAACCAAAAGGGATACATTGTAGTTTGAGTTTGTGGTACCAATAGTTGTCTATTTCAATAGTTATATTTTTGGAACCATTTTATAGTAATGGCCTCTCTGCATTTCCATATTTTTAGATAACATTTTTTGGGAATTGGGCATGTATTTGACCCCTTTCACGTTGTGTTATTACACACTATATATAGGTATAAATTAAAATAATGGAATACATGTTTTTTAATTATTTCACATATATATATATATTAGGTGTTATTGTAATGTAATTTCATTAGGTTCATTTGTTTTTATATGAAAATATAGGTTAAGGCCATCCATATTCTGAATAATTCCCACGACATATTGGTCATTTACATTAATCCTAGTAGATATAATCTAGGGCATCACTATATCATGACCCTTGGTAGGTCCCTTGAGGTATGCATCTTGTTAGAGTGATATTGGATGGGTATTTCATATGTATAGTCCATGGCATGAATAGTATTATTAATATATGATTTGGAATGTATGAAAATGATGTTATAATTTGATGGAATTAAACAATATACCGGAGCTACGAGTGTAGGCTCATTAGATGAAGTATCATTTAGAAAATGATGTGATGAACTGTCAGTCGTACAATATCCCAAATTCATCTAATAGAAGGTATGTGCAAGTTAATACAAGATTAATATATTGATCTATTATGATCATTCATATCCTTCTTATTTCTATTTAACTAGATATTCACCACCCCATTTTAGGTCATCCTATTGAATTTAGGTTACATAATAATTTTATATTTTATGTTATATAGGTAGGATTTTAACAACATCATGAATATTTCTGATTTTCTGAGAAATTGATTATGACTAATGTTGCATTGTTTCCCATGTATTATTTAAGAGGTGTTCTCAGACAATTATCTAATATCATATCTCTAACCATATGCTATGTGTGGATATTTATAAAATATAATATAGTATACCCCTAATTATTGGGTCTGACATTGAGTAGACTAGTTACTCTATATGAGTTTGATTATAATGGCCTCTTTAATTTTTTTAGGAAATATTGAAACATGGGTGATAGTGTATTATCTATAGTTTGGACTCTAAAATCCCCAACCATACACTCCCAATTATGACATTGATAACATTAACATTAAATTTCCATACATCACATGGATTATGGTGACCCAATTTTACCTATCCAAATCATATAACATCAAAAGGTAAATATTGGATCAATACGTTATTCATGTACCATTTTGGTTTTGATTTATATGGAATTAGAGAACTGTCAAGGAAATTTAATTTAATTTTTTATATAGAATTATTTTGAAAATACATGTTAAGACAACGAGTGATTTTGAGGACCGTAATGCCCCGAATGATTCATCAAAAAATTTTAATCTTAATATATCACGGGTTAACAATTTTATTGAAAAAGTGAAATAACTCTTAAAAGGATGCCCTCATCAGATACCTGACAGCTCCATTACATTCAATATGGCGAGATTACCCAATGTTTGACATATGATTATTTAGGACATGCCCTCAGTAGGAAAACATCGAAATGGAATAACATTAAATAAAATAATTTAATAAAATATTTTTTATTTTTAGTTTATTATATCTCATATATGGTTACTCGGATTGAAAATATGAGACCGCCATTGAGCTCATGATGGAATGATTTCTTTAGGAAGATCCTACAATTTGACGGCACATGCCAACTGTGGATGCTAGTTTTTGGATATAAATAACATAATTAGGTAACAATTATTTTATTGTCAAATCCTTATAACACATAAATGGTAACTCTGATAGGAAATTTGAGAGTACCATTAATCTCGTGAGGGTGTTTTTCTTCTAGGCAGAGCCAATCCTCAACCGGCATGGGTCGATGGTGAATGTAACATTTTGAACTATTTTAAATTTTATTTAAATAAACGTGCGACCATATTTTTTAAATATTTTATCCATTGCTCTGTTCAAAAATCTGAGAGTATCATTGAACTTAGAAAAAATATATTTGACAAGAATGGACCTAACCTCGACCGGCATGGGTCGAGTGAAAATGGTTTTTTTGGAATTCTAAAATAAACTATTAAAAATAAAATATATTTCTTCTATTTTATTTTTCTGGATTTTCCAATTGTTGCAGCTCAATGGTTTTACAACCCAGAAAAACTGAATATGGTGTTTCCTTAAATGAGAATGCATATTGAATTCATAATAGAAATTTAACAAAGATTCCGATTCACATTTCAAAATTTAATGGACCAATAGAAAATTCCACATTGTTGACACAATCGGGGTCCTACTCCAATGATATGGTGGGTGACGACGATGAATGCCAACCCCCCCTCAATATGATCGTCACCAATGAGGATCGACCAACAACCATAAAAATAGGACCTCAAAATTATGAATTCAACAACATTGTTCATCTCCAATGAATGATTTGACCCATTTAGGGGTTTTGAGATTTCTATATAATTGCTTTATCCCATTCTTCTTTTCAAATGAAAAACATTGATCAACCCATGAACAGGTTGACTCTCTACTCGATCATTCTTGTCGGATGTGAAATGATATTGGGTGGAGTTATTGGAATTGATATATTTTTTATAATTATGAAAACCCCATTGATATCTGTTTGTAAATTTTAACATGGAGGGATTGGGCTGACACAAAAAAGTCTTGGATCCCTTGGTAGACGGAATTTGTGTTATTTGTTACAAAACATTGGAATTGAATAACCAATGGCCTTGAGGCCCTAGAAGTTATGGTAGCTTCTCGAGAGGCATGCGGGCATAGACAGATCTGAGATCGGACCACTGAAGCAGACCTCGTGGCCCACAGATGGTTCCACTAGTGTGGTACCCCTGGTGCGGCACCACCGACATGACAACATTGTCGACCGTTGGTGGCATCCTATGGTGGTGACCTTAGGAAGGTGGTGTTGATGCCCATTCTCTACATGCAGGTCATGGTGGGTTGCCTTCACCGACCTTGCTGGTAGATGAGAAGTGCCTGATGCGCACCATGGTAGAGGAGGGTAACAACTCATCAGCCACTGTGGATTACTAGATGCAACACCATCGGGGCACAATGTCAGTGGAGACGACTTCTCCACACATGCCATTTGTTGACCTAGGGGGATATGCCTAACCGACCACACACATGCCCCATCTGAAGTGGCCAAGTGAGTCCGGGATTAATCAGACTGGCCGGACAACTTTGGGGTGAATAATACAGGCCATTCCAGTCTGGTCCAGGTAGGGCTAGTTGACTGGGCCTGCCGAGAGACCATAGTAATTTTTTGATACAGTCCTCTTTAGTGGACTACGTCAACGCGATAAATTTTTTCTGCGTGGTGGCCTATGTTTGGAAAAGATACTAGCCTTCCAATGCGGGTTTGGTCGGATGAATTCTGGTCACTATGTGACTTGGAAGACAATACCCATGGAAAAGTATGGTCTATTTATATAATGGACAATGGGCCTAATGGATAGGATCATGTCATGCTGGGCCAAAATTTGTTTTGTTCAGGTATGTTCGAACTAGTCAGACTGGGCCCGAACGCAACTGGTCCGTGATTACAAAATGACATATATCTCTCTGACTGAGCTTCTGATTGATGTGCCGATAGCATCATTGGAACCCACGTGACATGGGTTTTCTTATTAAATCCTCTATGTATTATTTCTTAGATTTTGACCCAGTGAGGCTCATGGACTCATCTACCTAGCAAGGCTCCCTCACTCAGCTATCAGCAAGGCTGCGTGACTCAGCTACCCTATATGGCTACGTAACACAACTATCATCAAGACTCTATAACTCATCTACACATTGTGTAATAGTGACTCATCAATCATTGATTCTTCTTTACATAGCTACTTATCAAAGACTTGCGACTAAACTATCAATGAGGTTTCGTGACTCATCTACCCCATGAGTCTTTGTGACTCCGCTACCGATCGAGGCTTCATGACATAGCTCTACTTAGACTTCATGGATCATATACCTAGAGAGACATCATGAATCTACTACTAAATATGTCTAGAGGATATTATATAAGAAAATACTCATTGGGGATGATTGTAAATGCAGTGGATGTCGTTTCATGTTTGAAATTGATGGTTTTTCTATCAGGACTCTTTATTATACATTTTGTGATATGTATGGCTTCATTATAATGATTCGTAATCAAACATCATGTTTATTATTGTTAATTTTATTGTATTCATTCCTTTTTTGTTTGATGGCCCTACTGACAAATTCATTAATCACCCCTGCACGAGCATCAACCACACGTGTGGTGTCTTGTGTAGATGATCAACAACTTGGAAGAGGAGACGGTGGCCAGGATCAGGTGGTTCATAATGAGGTCAGGTAGGTAGGATGTGATTATATAGATTCTGGGAGCTATTCGATACATACCCATCAGTTGGGATTTCCAGTGGATAGCTTGTAGAGTTCCTAGTGTTTTCCTATTTTTAGTTCTTCCTTTGTTAGGTTTGTGCTCTTCCCTACTTGACCTTCAAATTATTCATTTACTCCATTGTTGTTTATTGGATTACATGATTAGTTTTCTAGTTGTGGGGTGTGGTTGTGTGTGTGTGTGTACATGTAAATAGTGAAATGCCTCCCACTTTCTTGTTGATGCCTTCAATGCTAGTCGCTAACCCCTGACCTTCAAGAGGTAAGCTTGAGATATGTCAGGACATGGGCCCCGAGAGATGGTTCATACCAAAATGGTATCATAGGCGGTCAGTTCTACCAGATGAACTAAGAGTGTGTGAATTTTGATTGGGAAATCAGGTTACATATTTTTAGTTCATCCTTCAGTCCTGGGAGTCCAGTGTTGTTCTAGAGTAGACATATCAATACACCAGGACCCTAAATTATATTTTATGACTTGTTACATGAAAACACTCGTTGAATGTGTCATTGAGTGTCTTTATAAGATATTTTTGGTTCAGATTATGCTCACCAGGTATAATAAATTGACCATGGTTTATCTTGATTCACTTTCAAAATGCCTCCATGCAGATAGCTAGCTAGGATTCTAAAGCATGACCATGAGGATAGTCTATAGAGTGATGGGGCTTCAGTATATGGAATTATCAATATATGGTACCATTGGATGATGTCCCAGTGACAAAATAGCTCATTTTTATGTAGATATTACCGATACTACAGGTATACGACACATTTAGGTAGAGGGTGGTCCTGGCAGTGAGCCTTCTACATTGCTCAGTAAGGTGACAGTAGTGTTTATATTACCCGATAATATGATGAGGTGGATTTTCCATAAACACAACATGAGAACCATTCACAGAGAATGTGCTCATTCAATAAAAGATAAGGGGTGTGTATTCCCAATAGCATGTACACGGTGACATGTGGGTAGCTGAGTATTCATTGAGGCATGCTGAATTATCAAGGACCTCAATAAATATGATACAACCCATGCTTCAGGGCTCAAAACTCTAATAATGGTGTGTTTAGGGACATAAAATCTAACACAAATCCTCTCTATATTTTTACTTATTCTAGGGTGATAGAGAGAACGTTTTTGGTTGTATGTCATTTGGATAAGTAGATACAACAAGTGTTTGTCAGTAGTTTGCAAGCAAGTAGCCGATGCTGGTTTTAGATACTTAGATTATGATACATTTTGAGAAGTGGTCCCATGGAAGGGGTTCTAGAGATCCAGGCTCATTGGGTGAGTTCATTCAACCTAGGAAGTGGTAATGTTTTTCAAAAAATGGTAGGGGACATATCCTTATATATTTCCTAGCCTATCGTATGAACTCGGAAATGGTGGATGGTTCATCAGATAAGAGGAACTCAAAGGAACATATGATTCTGTAAGGTGGTGGATATGGAAGAGGATCTAGGAGAGCAGTAGGTGGTGGTATACATTTTGACATTTTATAACCTCCACCCCAAATTGGTCCACACAAGGCTTAGCAACCAGAATGAATTTAGAATGAGGAAGCCTCATGCAGTCAATGTGTGTAACCCATGGGCTCTATGAAAAATTCAAGGTATTATTTTTTTCTACTACTGTTTGTTCTATAAATAAACATAGTTTATAATGATTCATTATTGTCACAAATCATTTTGATGACCTATAATTTCCAATTAAAACTTTTAAATGATCCTTGTGTATAGATATAACTATGGTTGGAAACATGATAGTCACACGTATGTCGATGGTGTGATTTGGCCCCAGAGACGAGACACTTAATTGGAACCTCTTAGTGGCAGTGTCAAGGACTTACGACATTAGTTTGGGTATGGACTAGACATCCACATGGCATGCTCAAATTGAATGGTTTAGGAAAAAAGACGTGGGATAACCGCAACATTGGAATGAGGGTTTCCTTTGTCAGTGAAAAAAGAATCACACGAATCATGATATTAACTCATGCATTTGAGAGTACAACCGATCACCCTTGAATCAGCTAGCCTTACCATCGTGGCAGTAGATGTTTGGAGTTTTCTATTCCCAATAGTAGTGGAAGAGTGTGGGATCTTCTTTTCAATTATTGTTTCTTTGATTACCTCCACAAAGGAAGAGGGACTTATGCATCATTCCATACACTGATATGGCACTAATATCAACATCTTTATATTGGTGATCAATCATAGAGCTTCATGAGTTGGGGGAGTAGGTGTGGGAATTGCAGAATAAGGATTTAGTAATACCTAGTGTTCGATGTTTTATGAGGATTACTGGAACATTAACAAGGTGAACATGGAGACAAGTACCCACAACCAAAGGGACACTGGGAACATCAGTAATTTAAAAGGGGAAACATTTTGCGTTAATGGAAAGGTTCCCATAAGCATTTTTGTAGTTGAGATAGGGACAGTTGATGATGTTCCTCTAGCACTACGACATCAAAGTAGTCTTTACTACTGTAAAGGGAAACATAGTAGAGGATGATATAACCAAGAGAAACAGTTCATAGTTACAGAATGAGGCCTTAGAGAATTTGGCCTTGCATCAGATATCCTTCATGGATAGAGAGGAGATATATTTTCTTTAGTTGATGATTGTTTTCCATACATTATTACAAAGAGTTAGGGAGGCACATCTTGAGGATTACAGAAATGAGGCCCGATGTGTTTAGATATCCTCAGGATAGGCAACTGATGGGTTTTTGATAGGTGGAGAGCACTTCATCCATTTCAAATAGTGCACAGTAGTTACAGTGGTGTTGTCAGTTGCGATATGTAGGTTGTTCCATTCCTCCCCATAGAAGTAAACCATGAAGTAGTGATTATTTACCTAGATATCCACCAATAGTATTTCTGGAAAGGGATGAAGGAAACAGTGGCCCAGTTCATTTCACGATGCCTCACTTGTCTGCAATTGAAGGTTGACCACCATGTTCTAGAAAGTTGGACATAACCCCTTGAGGTACCAGAGAGATAATGGAATGTTATATCAATAGACATGATGATGGTATTACCACATACATTCTAGGTCCACGACTATATCTAGGTGATCATTGAAAGTCTCACCAAGTCTGCTCACTTTCAATATATTCAAGAGTAGAGTTTAGTATAGGGATTAAGAAGCCTCTACATGTAAAAGATAATTGGAATCCTTGGAGTCCCATCTATGATAGTCTAAAATCATGATGAAATACTTACATACAGGTTGTGGAAGGGATTTCTGGAGATGTTTGGTACTCAAACATGTTTGAGCATAGCCTCTCACCCATAGACTGATGGTCAGATGAACCGGACCACAAAGACCATGTAGTACATGTTTCGTGCTTGCGTTCTGGATTTCAGTTGTAGTTGGTAGTATTTTCTACCCATGGTGGAGTTTTATTACAATAACTGATATCATTCAATTATAGGCATGTCACCATTCGATGATTTGTACTTCTATCCATGGAGATTACCTCTACGCTGGACATACCCAGAGAAATCAACACTTGTTGGTCCAGAGATGGTACGGGATACCACTATGAATGTGCAGATAATATTGGAGTGGATGAGGACTACACTCGAGTATACATAAATTGTATCTGGATAGGATACATATGCACTTGGAGTTAAAGGATGGAGACCATTTTTTCCATCAGGCCTCACACCGATGGGGATTGTAGAGATTTGGTTTTGGCGGTAAGTTATAACTGAGGTTCATAAAATCATTTCATATTTTTTTACAGATTTGGTGAGGTGTTGTACAAACTATCTCTCCACCAACAGATTCATTGGGTGCACGATGTTTTTCATGTGTCATATCTGAGGATGTATATGTTGGATCCATCACACGTCATCGACTGGGGTGAGCTGTACATTGATGATGGCGTGATATTTCATTATTTCCCTATAGAGATCACATGGTAGCGGGAGGCTCAGATACATGCTTAGTACCCCCAATTTATTTATTTTTCCTTGTTTTGGCTTCTGAAGACATGAATTCTAAAAGGGGGGAGTTATGTAATGTCTCAAATATTCTATGTAAATATTTTTTATATTAAATAGAATTATTTTGACACCAAGAACTAAAGTGAAGTGATATATCAAGGCACAAAGTGCCTAAAATGATCTGTTGAAAATCTTTAATCTTTAAATAGCACGCATGAATGGTTTTCAAGGAAAAGTGAAATAACTCATAAATGGGTTCATGGATCAGAAATTTAAAGGCACCATTGTGTTCATGATGGTGATATTAACCTAGGCACAAATTATGTTCAGTCAGTGTCGTCCCATAATAAGAAAAACCGAAAATGAAATAACTGTAAATAAATAATTTAATAAAATTATTTTATTTTTCAAATTCATATATCTCATGAACATTGACTAGTATTGAAAATATGAGACAACCAATGAGGTCGTGAGGGTATGATTTCATTAGACAGACCCTGACATTGGCCGGTTCAATCCCATAATTGATGTTAGTTTTTGGCAGTAAATAAAATAATTCTTTAATAATCAAATTAATGTAAAATTAATTTAAATCTTAAATGGTAAATCAGATTAGAAATCCTAGAGGATTGTTGAGATTGTCAGGGAGTGTTTTCGTTAAGAGGATCCTAACCTCGACTGGATAAAATTGGGGGTGAATGTTATGTTTTGAACTATATTTATGGTTCATTTATGTAAATGAGAGAGTGGGGTTTTCTATAATTTAAAGTAATCCTCAGATCAAAAATATGAGGGCAACGTTGAACTCAGAATGATAAGATTATCCAAGAATCGACCTAACCGTAACTCGCATGGGTTGAGGGAATGTGATTGTTTGAGAATTTTTAAAAGAAAAAGATAAAAATAAAATAAACATGTCATATTTTTTGGATTTTCAAATCATTAATGCTAAACGGTTTGCGAAACAAGAAAAACTAAATATGTTGTTTCATTAAATGAAATAGAGTGACGACTTCGTAATAGAAACAAAATAGAAAGGACGATTCACATTTTTTCCTTTAATGAACAAAAATACAATTCAAGGTTATTGGACCAATTCAGATTCTGCTCTGAAGATCTAGTGGATGAGGCTAACAAATTCCCACCACCCTTTGAACAGATCATCACCAATGATGATTTACCCATTAACATAAACCATTAATTACAAAACAATGAGGACAGCAAGACCGTTTATCACCACTGAATGATCCAACCGAGGACATTTTTATGTGCTTTATCTATGATTGCATCTTCCCATTCATATTTTCAAATGATGAACATAGATCAACCCATGGATGTATTGACCTGTGATTCGGACGTTCTTGCTGGTTGTGAAATGATATTGCATGGAGTTACATGATTTGAAATTAGTGTTACAATTCTAAAAATCCAATTAATATCTATTTGTAAATTCTAACACAGGGGGATCAGTCCTAAATGAACAAGGCTTAGATCCGTCCCTATTTGTTGGTTGTGTTCATCATGACTGAATGGTGGAATCAACAAACCAATATCTCAAACCCTATGGAAGTGATGGCGTCATCATGATATGCCCAATGGAATATTGGGATCTGAGATCAAACCACTGGAGTGGAACTAGTGTCCCGCAGAAGGTTCTACCAACACGGCACCCCAGTCACGGTGACACCGGTGACTGGTGGCACGACACCGGTGACTGGTGGCAGTGGTTTGCGGTGGCCCCACCAAGGCACCTGTTGAGGGACATGGCGGTCGGCCCATACAGGCCACACCAGAAGAGGTAGCGCACCCAGCATGAGCCATAGTGGAGGAGGGTCACTGTGGGATGCTGGATGTAGTACCAACATGGTGCCTTGTAGGTGGAGTGGTCTTCTCCACACAGGCTACATGTGGATCGTGGGGGCGTACGACTAACCAGCCGCATGCATGCCCCAATCGGACATGGCCGCTCCAAGAAGCTCGATTTTTTTGAGCTGTTCCACCATAGTAGACTGGGATGGCGGGATATATTAAGGCCGTAGGGATCCCCTGGTTGGGATAGAGACCATCCTTCCAGTGCGGGCTACACCGGTTGAATTCAAGTCACTGGGTGACTAGGCTGACTGGACCCACAACCAACATTGGCCAGGTCTAGTGAGCCAAACTCAGTGAGTTCAATGAGCCATATAGACTAGATCAGTACATCCGGGACCCCATACAAGGTTGTTCGGGCTAGTCCGATCTAGTCAGACCAGACCCAAACACTACCAGTCTCTGTTTACAGAATGGGATGTATCTCTTAGACCATGAGTTTTATTGACACACCACTTATATAGATGGGACCCACGTGACATAGAATTCCTTATAAAATCCTCAATGTAATATTTTATGTATGAAGATACCCAAAGTATGACGTACATGGACATTACATTACTTTTTCGAAATACGTAACACATAACAAAAACCAACACTCAAGGATCGTAATAGTTTAGTGTCTTTGAAAACTGAGAACATAATCTTATAATCATGGTGAAAGATCTTCAACATCTTCCATAAAGATCTTCCTATTTTGTTTTCTTACCTAAAAACATTATTTATATCCTGGGAAAAATAAAACATATAAAGGGTGAGCTCAAATTCTTATTAAGGGTAAGCACAGAGAAAATAAAAGAAACCATATAAATCTGAACATAAAAACATGACCATAATGTTTAAATATCAAAATCTTGAGAGATGACATAAAACATGGCAGTACATAAGGCATAGATCATAATAAAACATCAATAATGATAAAATAGAATAGAAATAAAACATGTAATTTTGGAAAACCATTAAGCACTTGATATGATTTCTATAGTAGCCAAGGCATTGCTACCAAGACCATCTTAGTGGACAAAGTCCCTTACGGAATCGTGTTCAGTCCTCATTCCATTCCTGTATCACTGAACCGGATTAAACATTAACGGAAGAATATTACAAAATTTATGAAATAAACAATTTATGGACATGGATGAAAAATATAACCCCAGTAAATACTTAAATATAGAAATCTCAGATAAAAATGAGATTGAAAAATTATCCCTTACCTTATGTCTGATATGCTTCATATGTATCTGAACCTCCTGTATAATGATTTAAATAATTTCATTGACTTATTAAAGAATAACATTCATTGTTATGATATCATATATGGTGCACTTATAACATTATACTACCCGTTCTTTTTGTAAATTCAATGTTAAAGTAGCATTTTGGGTAAAATAATTTCATTTATCGTATGTGTTTCGTCTTGTTTTTCTTGATATTATTACTTATATCCTGATTTACTTAATTAAATAATGTAAAAAATGATATATATATATATATAATATATTCTGATTATAAATATATATTGTAGATCAATAAATGGAATGAGATACACCGTTCATTGAGACGGTAGGCCGCACGTACGAATGAACGTTGTTTTCATTTCCTTATTGAAGTAAATGGAATTAAGTAAATGAAACATATATGTACATAAGTACAGTATCATTATTATGTAATATCTTTCATGATTATCTATTATATATACTTTATAATCATACTTGAATGGTTAATCATGGAAAATTAATCTCATTGCATTCGTGGAGATGGTAGTCCGTACGTATGCACGAGCGATGATATCATTCCCATAATTATTGAATACAATTGGAGTGGATGATATAATATATCAGAATCAGTATGATATTATAATAACCATATATAGTTACTATTTATAGCATTATACCCATCCATGTATTGTGGTGGAGGGAAAACTGATTACACCATGGCGTGGAGACGGTATTCCATACGTACACACTCACGGTGATTTATTTTTCCGTAGGATGGATAGAAGGTGAAATGGGGTTGTTTAATATTTATAATAAAATATAATTATATTATTGATACTGATGTTATTACTTTATAATTAAACAACTAAATAAGAAGATGTTGAAGATGAAAGAACCCTGAAAGAATTGGTTGAAGAGATTACCTCTTTTTTGACGCAGCTCCTCTTATCCTCCTCTTAGGGCACTAAAGTTGGTCTTTAAAGAAGACCAGGACCTCTAGGAGGATTATATGGAAGATTAGAAGTGCAATGGGTTGGATTTTCCTGTGCATGAAGGTTAAAATGTGTGTGAAGAGGAGAGGGAAGGAGGTTCCCTTATGTAGGATAGGAGAGGGGCACTTTTGGAAACCTTAAAAATATTAATTATTAATAAAATTAAACCCAACATAAAAACCTCAAAAAATGACACAAAGTGAAGATGTGATGAGATAGGGTTTTAATATGATCAACCAATAAAATTTAGACATGTTCTATTTTTATTTTAAACCTTATCAACATGATTTATCATTATTTAATATATTTAATTTTATTTATGGTAATAAATTTATAAAATTTAAATTATTGTCAATACATATGTAAATGTTGTAAATATCCCATATTTTGATACATTATAACCTACGCGACCATATAATTTTCAGTTTGTAGTTTTTAAATATATTTGTGATTTTTCAATAATTTAATAATATCTTATTTTTATAAAATATCAATAGTGTTAATTTTTCCACTATTCTTTATTTGAATTTATATAAGAACCACACATAAGATATGTTCAAAAATATATATATATAATAGATTCATAACATTTCATATTCATCAATAAAATTCATGGGCTCCTTAATTTGTTCATATATTATTTATTTTAATATTTTTAAAACCATTTATTTGGTATATCTCTTAATAAAATAATTACTACAACCTTATTGTATAATTATTTAATATACTTATTTTTTTTCATAAAAATTAAAAATAAAATCCTATGATTAAGATACATATAATACCTTTCATAATAAAATTTTTTCTCGAATTTATCATCTTAAAATCACAAAATTTAAATTTTAATATTTATTAAATTATGAAGGTGACATCTTTGACATCATTTAAAATAATATAATATAAATTTCCTAATCAGTTTTATAAGGCTTCGAATGGTCCAAAAATAAACCCTTTGATTCTTAGTGTATAGATATACTCGACCAATAATGTTTAGTAAAGTTTATGGTCCTTTTGATAGGTATTTTTATTTTAATAAAAACTATATTATTTCTTTTTCACTATATAAATAATTTCTTAATCATTAATGTATAAGCCATTAAGGTAATTAAATATTTATTAAAAATTACAAATAAATTAAAATGATAACAAAAAACTTTTTAGATTTAAAATTAGAATTTATAAACGAATTTATATTTTGTATAACCATATATTAGTAATAATATAATTATTATAGTTTGGGTGATACATTTCACTTTCTTTTAAATAAAATAAATAAATGATCTTAATCAAATACAAGTGGGTTCCATTAGATTCCATTTTGACCCATGTATGATTTAGGGTAAAATATATTCATCCAATTATATTGGGAAAAGTGTTATGGTAATTTTATAATATTATATTTACTCTAAATTACATGATTTACCTTTAACTAGGGTAAATAAAATTTACCGTAATTACTATTCGTAATTACTAAAAATAAAAAGTAACTTATTAACATAATTTGGACCTACTGATTCCAAATATGGAATCCATTTTTCCATATTCAAACCATAGAAGCTGCAGAAATAAATTTAAAGTTAATCCCATTGTAAAAAAAAGAGTTTTAAAAGATAAAACATTGCTAAAGATTGAAATGATTTTACCTATAAATTAAATGTCAAAATAAATTTTAAAGACATACATTATATTAAATGGTAAAAATATATTCTATTTATAATTTAAAACCATTCAATATTGTAATTTAACTATATAAATTATTACGATGAAAAAAGTTGTTTTTTAAAAAAATATAGCGTATTTTTACTAATCATTAAAATATAAAAGTTATTAGAATAATATGAAAATTTTCCCCAAAGTACATTTTTATATCCTGATTCCAAATAAGAATTTTATTTTTTCAAATTGAACTTATAAACTTTTTAGAAACTATATTTAATGTGGGTCCTCCATCAAAAGGGGGCAAAACTGCATTTTTTGAAAAAAACTTATTTTACTTGAAAAATTTATTTTGTTCTCATATGATGTTATTGAAAACGTGTACGATGAATAATAATGTTATAAACATAAAAATGTATTTAATACTATTCATAATGGGTAGTTCATAATATTATTACAATATATCATTTTTTAGTGAAAACCAGTATTGCGTACTACACACGCTATCCAGGAAGGTCGTGATTACGTGTAATGTTAGCCATGTAAAGGTTGCATGTAGTGAAAGATCCCTTTGTTGTTGCGTATAAAATAATAAAAACTTATTTCATTTATAAATTATCCAAAATCTATACTTAATGTTGTGTAGAATAATTTCTACATTAGGAACATGAAATTGTGTGTAACACGAGCCAAGAATAGTGTTGCGTATACTACAAGCTAATACAGTGTTGGGTATAACACAAGCTAATTTTGGTGCAGCGTACAACACAAGACATCAATGAAATGAAAATGATTAATTCTTAAAATCTCTGGTTGTAACATTCTACCCCCCTTAAAATTAATTTTTCCATAGAAATTCGGCGGGGTTATAAATGTTTTACTACTTGAAAGATTCTTTCATAGAAACCCACATCATAAAAAGGAATAATAAAACTTAATTTGAAAAACTGAAGTATGAAACATAATGGTTACCCAAATTAACTCATCACTGAGATTCCACATAAGAGAACATAGATGAAAATATGGATATGGACAAGAAATCTAACCACCTAGTTTTGATAGAGACTGGTAGAGAACATGGCTGTGAAAAAGCCAACAATCACAAATCCATAAATTTGTGATGATCTGAGGATCCATCTGATTCAACAGATACAAGAGCACTGAGACAAAATTTTTGGTTTTCAATATCATTTACCTAAAGTTTAGAATTTTGAATTAGAATAAATACATACTTGATTTCAGTGTAATATCATTGTTGGTCATCCTATGAACAATTTCCCCTTCATATATTATTTAAAGAAATGAAGATGAATTTGTCATTCTCGAAGTGTTAAAAGATCATGCGATAAAAATATAGGTTATTCCATCTGCCTATATCACAAGTTATTAAATATACACAAGTCCATCTATGCTGAGATTAATCGTATTTGGTTCCTAAAATGGACTTATTCATCATCTATCAAACCTATTAATAAAATAAAACTAGTTTCTACTAATCAGGGACTTCCTATAGGCCAGAGGTAGGCGATAAAGGCCTGTCACACTTCGGTTGTGGTTTTGATTCCCACAGCCTTGTCCTACGCGACAGGTTGTCGCCTGTCCTACAGGTTGTCCCTTTTTCTAAAACTACATTATTATAACATTTCTGCAATAATATCGAAAAAAGTTATATCCTTAAACAATACTATCTTATGTCTAACTTAATTGATTAGAGTATTTAGGCTTATCCAAAATACTTCTATCCAATCTCATAATATAAATAAAACAATTACTAGAAATGATTTATGTTTTTTTTAAACCTTATCAACTTGATTTATCATTATTTAATCTATTTATTTTTATTTGTGGTAACAAAATTATATATTTTAAATTTTTAAAAATAAATATTTAAATTTTGTTAATATCCCATATTTTGATTCTTTATAACCTATTAGACCATATAATTTTTAATTTGTAATTTTTAGATATTTTTGTGATTTTTAAATAATTTAATAATGTCTTTTTATAAAATATCAATAGTGTCAATTTTAACACAATTCATTAATTAAATTAAAATAAAAACCACACAGAAGATATATTCTAAAAATATATATATATAATATTGATAACATGTAATATTCATCAAAAATATTCATGTTCACCTTAATTTCTTCATATATTATTTATTTTAATATTTCTAAAACTATTTTTTTTGTATATCTCTTAATAAAATAATTACTACAACATTTATTATAATTATTTAATATACTTATTTTTTGCATAAAAATTAAAAATAAAATCCTATGATGAAGATAAATATAATAACTTTAATAATAATATATTTACTCGAATTTATCATCTAAAAATCAAAACATTTAAATTGTTATATTTATTAAATTATGAAGGTGACATCTTTGACATCATTTAAAATAAAATAATATAAATGTCCTAGTTAGTTTTATAAGGCTCCAAATGGTACACAGATCGACCCATGTAATATTAGGGTATAGATATACTCGGAAAATAAAGTTTAGTCAAGTTTATGGTCCTTTTGAAAGGTATTTTTATTTTAATAACACTATATTATTTATTTTTCACCAAATAAAATTTGTTTCCATCATTAATGTATAAGCTATTAAAGTAATTAATTATTTTTAAAAACTTACAAATAATTAACCATGTAAAATAAAAACTATTTAGATTTCAAATGAGTATTTATAAACTAATTTGTATTTTGTATAACTAAATATTGAAAATAATATATTTATTAATGTTTTAGTGAGACATTTCACATTCTATTTAATAAAATAAATAAAAGGTTTTAATCAAATACAAGTGGGTTCCATTAGATTCCATTTTTACCCAAGTATTATTTATGGTAAAATATAATCTTCCAATTATATTAGGAAAAGTGTTATAGTAATTTTATAATATTATATTTACTCTTAATTACCCGATTTACCATAAACTATGGAAAATAAAATTTACCGTAGTTACAATTCATAATGACTAAAAATAAAAAGTAACATATTAAAATAATACGGACCTATTTATTCCAAATATGGAATCCATTTTTCCATATTCAAAACACAGAAGTTGCATAAATTAATTTAAAATTAATCTCTTTGTTAAGAAAATGAATTTTAAAAGTTAAAACATTGGAAAAGATTGAAATGATTTTACCTATGAATTCAATGTAAAATCCACGCTAAGGAAATAAATTATATTAAATGTTAAAAATATATTCTATTTATACTTTAAAACCAATAAGTATTCTAATTTAAGAATATAAATTATTAGGATGAAAAAAGTTTTGTTTAATTTAAATATAGCCTGATTTTATTATTAATTAAAATATGAAAGTTATCAGAATAATATGAAAAATTTATCCAAAGAATATTTTTAGATTCTGATTCCAAGGAAGAATTTTATTTTGTTAAACTGAACTATAAACATTTCAAAAACTAGATTTTACATGGGTGCACCATCAAAATGCGGAAAAACTGTATTTTTTTAAAATACTTATTTTACACGAAAAAATTATTTTGATCTCATACGATGTTCTAGAAAATGTTTAAGATGAAAAATAATGTTATAACAATCAAAATTTAGTTAATAATATTCATAACGGCTTATTCATAAAATTATAACAATATATCTTTGTTTAGCGAAACCCGATATTGTGTACTACACACGCTATCGAGGAAGGTCGCGATTGCGTGTAATGAAAGCCAAGTCAAGGATGCGTGTAGTTCTAGATCCCTTTGTTGATGTGTATAACATAATCAAAACTTATTTCATTTATACATTAAACAAAATCTATACTTAATGTTGCGTAGAATAATTTCTACAAAATGAACTTGAAATTGTGTGTAACACGAGCCAAGAATAGTGTTGCATATACTGCAAGCTAATACGGTGTTGCGTATAGCACAAGATGATTTTGGTGTAGCGTACAACACAAGATATCAAAGAAATTAAAATGAATAATTCATAAAATCTTGGGTTGTTACAATGTATGTTTACCCCTTAAGGAATAGTGACTTAACTACCTAGCAGGGCTCTGTGACTCATCTTTTAGCGAGGTTTCATGACTTAGCTACCTAGCGAGACA
This sequence comes from Viscum album, assembly GCA_963277665.1. Classification (NCBI taxonomy): domain Eukaryota; kingdom Viridiplantae; phylum Streptophyta; class Magnoliopsida; order Santalales; family Viscaceae; genus Viscum; species Viscum album. The sequence goes on from OY728138.1 coordinate 792,833,402, forward strand.
TCGTGACTCAGCTATCAGTTAGGTTCCACGAATCCTCTACCCAATGATTCTCTGTGACTCATCTATCAACAATATTTCAAGCCTCATCTAACCATTGATGCTTCATGACTTAACTATCAGTGAGGATTCAAGACTTATCTACCCAACGAGGCTTCATGACTCATCTACCAAGTTGGGAAACGAGACTTAGCTACATGTGAACTTTCGTTACACAAATATTGAGTCATGCTTCATGAGTCAGTTACTGAAGAGGAACAGGTGACCTAGCTACACTAAAGGACTCATCAGGGATGAGTTTCTTTACAATGATTGATGTCCATTGTTTGTAACCAATGGTTTTGCTATCAATACTCTAGATTATTACTGGGGTGAGCTATCTTTCGTTGTGATCATGCATCATGATCATTATTTGGTGAAGATGAATGACGACATGGAGGAGGACATTGTGGTTTAGGATTGGGCAGTGCCATATGAGGCCAGGTAGGCAGGACATGCTTCTATGGCTTTAGGAATTTACTATATTATTACCCATTATGTGGGTTTCTCAGAAGATAGATATAATAGTTTTGAATTATTTTCCTGTTTTCATATTTTCCTGTGTTGGGTTTTAATTCTGGAACATTTGACCAATATTTTATACTTTTAATTAGTGGGTTTTAGTGCAATTCATGTTAACATTTCCAGCATAGGGGTGTGGTAGTGTGTGCAAGTATTCAGTTACTCAGGAAAATGCCTCCCATATGCGAGTTGACACACTCGGAGATAGACATTATCCCTTGTCCTTTGATAGGTGGGCCTAGGTATGTCACGACATGGGCCCCGAGGGATGGGTCGTGACAATTAGGGGAAAATCTTAAGATCATATATATGGAAGATAGAGAGAAATCTGATATAAAATATGATACATGATCAATATCGATTAAAAGGTAAAGTACTGATATTTATTCAATTTATATAGTAAAAAAGGTAATTAAATAGGTGAACTACAAGGATAACCCAATGAGAACAAAAGATACACAATTTGATAAAAAAATATCACATCATTTCCCAGAAATGATACATGAACATAATAACAAATGAAATAAAGTAGGATGTAGTATCAATCCTTTTCAACATTGTCAAGTCTTCAACCATCATCCCCATGAATGAATAAAAATATACTGATACATAAAGTTAATATAATATAATTTGATTAAGAATATTACATGTCAAAGGGGATGTATACAATCCTCATAAATGGAGTTGGGTGAATAAAATCATCATATTTCTCAAAGAAAGAGAATTTAAGACGATGAATCCTTGAAACAAATCATATTATTGAATTGACAGTTCATAAATTGAATAATTATATGTAATAAATTTGATTCTATAGAATTAATATTGAAATAATGAACAAAAAATTTATTTATCAATTCACACAAGTTCGAAGTATATCAAATTCAATGGAAAAGAGTTATGACCCAACGAATGAAAACTGAGTTAATAAGTTATCTACCATTTTGTGTCATTAAAGATAGATATATTTACATTAAATAATTCTTATTGAATACCAAAAAACTTTTTAAAGGAGGATTAATTATATTATATTAAAATAGATGTTATATAAGTCACATAATAACATCATGTGGTGAATATGGAATTTGTCTCTTCATAGTCCAAGTGAAATGAGAAACCCCTACCTCATGTGAATAAATCCCTTGAATGGCCTTTATGGATTTTATAAAAAGCTTAAATAAATAATTTTATTCTGGATGAACATATTTTCAAAATATAATACATTATTATTAAATTATAATTTTTTAATTTTATTGAAGAAATGCCAAATTATCTAATAGATTAAGTACACATTGTGTGTTCTAAGGACATTCATTTTGTTGTCTCTATATACATTTAGTGTGTTGGACATTGTCAAAGTTGTCATTATTTTAACATCAATATAATATTATTCACTAAATAATTATCAAATCTATTAACCAATTTAACTTATAAATACATTCATTAAAAGGATTATGGTAAATGAATTACATTATAACCATGGATATCTTCGACCATATACTAACAAGAGTAATGAATTCATTTTTAAATGATCATTATGGAAATAAGGTATGTGTAATTATATAGTTAAATACATATCTTAATAACATAAACACAATATTAACTCATTAAATATACATAAATATATAATTCCTATAATCTGGTTGTGAATGAAATTCACATCACGTTGTGGAGGCTGTACTCAACAACTACACAATAAATGTTATCTATTTCTAATCTAACAATAAAAATGATATATTATCAATTAAGAATGAAATAAATCATGTTAATAGAAATATTATATCATTTTTATCTAATATTATATCAATATACATACTATGTATTGTATGTTCTGAAAAGTGGATCGCGTTTCTCTGTGAGGCATTAGTCCTATGTACACATTAGCGATGTTATCATATCCCCCACAAAATATAAATTTAAAATTCTATATGTGGTATCATAAAAGTACAAAAATATGTATTATAAAATTATATATATATATATAATATTAGTATAAAAAAACATTGGACGTGATGATTGAAAATGAATGACATTGGTTCGTGAGGTGATAGTTTATCATAAACATGAATTATTAATTTCTATACTATTTGATGGAAGTGGGTATGGATTTTGAAAATTCCATTAAAGTAATTAAATCTATGTAGAATTTAGATATAGGTGACATAATATAATGATATTGGAAAAATAGTTTAAGGATGTGGGAGATTAAAATAAACAAAAACATAGTTAATAATTTTATATCATCTCAAACCACCTCTTTATAATTGCTCAAAATGTATTAATATATTTGATTAATGAAAAATATGTTACTATAATGTGGTTATGGAGGTTGGGAAATCATATGATTAGTTATAAGACAACCCAAATAACTATATGGATTGATTGAGATCATTGATTAAAATAAATTAAATGATTAGAAATTCAACTTATTAATAAGAGTGAAAAGGATATGTGATGGTTATTTGAAATAATACAATTCTTTGTTTCCATATAGGAGAACATATATTGGTTGTAAGTATTTTGAAATTGAAGAAATGAATATTTCCCAAATAACTATATGGATTGATTGAGATCATTGATTAAAATAAATTAAATGATCAGTAGAATGTTAATAGTCACACAGAAATAAAGAAACAAGGTGTGGAGAATGTCATTGATATCATCAGAAATGATGGTAATAGTTTTTTTCGTTTGATTATCATTTTCCAATATTCAAGGAATTATGTTTTCATATTCACAAATAGAATAAGTATATATTCTTATATTATGAGTATAATTTCATACATCTTTAAATTTAAACCATAATACTATATTTATCACCATTCAATAAATATCGATGATGAATTTTTTAATCCTCATGTACTGAAATATAATTTTAAATGATAGATAACCACAAAATGGATAATCTATATATTCGTAAAATTGATTGAAATTAACCAAAAAAGAAATGGATATAAAAAGGTAAAAAATTCCAATAATGAGTAAATAATATTATCATTGATCTTCAATGTTCAATAGTAGTTCCCAATGCTCAAACTAAATAATTCCATAAATAAAAAAACATTGGTTCCAAATAACCTCAAAAGGGTTATCTATGATGTTGAACTTTTGATAATGAAACATCTTTTATAATAAATATTTTATTCATAACTATTAACATTATCTAACATGAAAAATTATTAATATATAAAACTATGTAAACCATTCATCAGATATAAACTATAGAATCCCAAAACCTGCACTCTCATTTATGTAATTAGAAAAATGAAAATTTCATTTTAGGATATTATTAAATGGATGAGACCAATTTTTTTCTATCAAATGAATACTATGTCAAAAGAAAAATATTTTATCACATTAATTATAAATGAAAAATTTAGGTGTATTGTTTTAGAAAATGTGAAAAAAAACAATTATTAATAATGATATGGAAGTGAAAAATACCTAATCTAAACAAGATACGATATTTGTATAACGTATATTGAGACTATTTATATTAATTCAACAAACAATGGAGTAAATATAAATAAAAAAACCAAAAAAATAACTAGAATATAAGTTAAGTTATTTTAATCATGGTAATAATATAACATTATTTCATCAAATATAAATTTAATTTAAAACAATCCCTAAATAAAAGACATTACAACAAAAATCTTTTTCCACAGAGGTATCTATTCCGTTGTAAGACCCAAGAATGATTTTCATCAAATGATTATTTAAATATCATGATCATAAACATTTTTAATATATTATATATAAATAGAGAATTATAATAACACCTTAAATGTATTTATGTGCATCATATAAAAATATTATACAAAGAAAAATTTTAGATTAATAGACCATGCAATTATCTTATCATTGAATTGAGAATTAAAAAATGGGTTATTTATCTATAAGAAATATAAATCAAAAATATGTTTAAATTTATAATAAAATAGTTCATTTTTCAATTCATAGATAATCTAAGCTTAATAATGTCAATGAAAAATAATAAAAACAACACAATGTGAAATTGCGTTATGATTCCATTTTCCACTCAGTAACATTTAATTAAAATCCATTTAGATGATATGAGTAATATAGAATCATAAAATATGATGATATATGTAGGATTCATTATATATATTATCTACACTAAATCTGGCATCCTATAGCTTATGTGTCATCAAATAATGAAGCCACATGACCTAAAAACCCGCAATCCTCCCTCTAATATCTCACATTCGTCATTTGCGTACCCATTTCCCCCATGGTACCTCACTCAGGATTTTCCTCCACTACGATTAGGTTCCACTCCATTTTTCTCTACCTAGGAATATTCACCTTAGACTGTACGTGGTCTCTCTAGATCGCTCTGCCTCCACCTCTTCATGTTCATACCCCAGTTTCATCAAAATTCCCCTTCGACTACGTCCATCAATATTAGGGTTCCAGCAGTGAGTTTTTTACATCTCATACCACTGCCGATTTTTCTTCATTCCTATTAGGGTTCCCAAATATCCTCTCCTTCCCCCCGACTCACCACTTCGACCACATAACTCTACCTCCACCGTCACCTTCTCTCTTCCTCCACCTTGATATTATTCCTTGTCCCTTACTTCATACATCTTCAACCCCCCCCCCCCCCACCTCTGCACCACTAACATCCACAAATCCCACCTCATACCCTCTCAAAACCACATCCCCACAGGTTCTTCAACCCGCCTCTCCTTCCTCACGACACTATACATCAAACCACCTCGGACCGTGCTGAACCGAAGGCTGAAGACTCCACATCTTTGAAATAGGTATATTATCCCAATGTTGTCAAAAATTTTAAACATCCATCCATCTTGATTTATTTTTAGTAGAACATGATTTAGTGATACATCCATAGTATAAATCTCATATTCGTAATGATCCGTATTATAATTTCTGTTAAATATTTATTTTGAAACTGTATAGTTTATCTTCTTACTGGGTTCTATGGTGATGCTGAAATTTGTTCTGGTTGTCATATATATATAGTCTTCACTTACCAGTGTTTCAACTTCAATTCATAACACAGTCATGAGGGCAGAAAAAGATTTAATTCATCAGGGATATGTTGATTTCATAATACTGGCTTCTTCCCTTGGAGATTTACTCTTATTTCATTTATTAATTTTATAGATTTCAAAAGGGATAACATCTAATTATTTTTTAAATTAAAAATATTTAAGTAATGTCCTTTATTTAACATTGAAAAGATTACTATATTAGAAATCTGATTTTTTAATAATATAATTTGTAATTGTCTTAATTTTCAACCATAATGAATTTAAAATGAAATTTGATGTGCTATAAAAAACTCATTCCCATTTTATTCATTTGATTTAACATTTAAGTTTTTTAATCATTTATATTTAATTCAGAGATTTTGGTTTAGTTCATTAAATGTATAGGCCTAAAATTTATTTTTTTCATTACAATTTTCATCCTATTTTGTACTATATTTTTTCCATCACCTCCACTTTCTCCACCAATGCCTTCTCTGCATCTGTTTTCTTTACCACAGTTTCCCTCAGATTTCTGTCAAATTATAGGATTTCTTGAGTTTATAATTCAAAACTCCACATTCCATTTCCATCATCTAGGGAATGATTTTACACATTCCATATCTCATTGGTTCAATAAATTACATTTGTTGCTATATTTTTTGGTTTTTATTTTTTTCATAGTTAGGATCATGATATTTTTACATGTATTTTAGATCTGTGATTTAATTGTTATATTGTATAGGGAAATTTATTTGGTGTGATGGTGGTTAAAATATTATAGAACCCACATTATGAGAGATAAATGATGTAGTTTTCATTTAAATATTGGATTATGCTTTATTTACAATTAGCTACTCATGCCCCCTGATCACATTTCTAGAATATGATGTGGTTTCATGTCTGGTTGTTTAATGTTTTCCCTATAGGTGTATAATATTTGGTTTAGCTAATAGGGAATCATCTTCCAACATCACTGGAATAGTGATATCATTTTATTTTCAAAAATAAAATTAATATTTTTAAATTTTAATCAATAAACCACTTGGTGTTGTTATCATTTCATTAGTTTGATTTATGATTTCAAGTAAAGACTCATTAGAAATAATATAGAATTTGTTTTTGCAATGATCCTTTGAGAAGGGTTGGGGGAATTTTATACAAGGTGTGTAATTCAATCATTTTTTAATTTTCAATTTATATTTATAGTTATTCAATCCATCGCAATAATTTCAATTGTCTGATTTTTTAGGGAAAATTCCCTCTGATTGAGGTAAAAAATATATAAAACCCTCTTTTTGAGTGACAAGTGATAAATTTATTATTTCAGGATTGGAAAATTTAATTTATTGAATTAGATACCCATTCCCCATTCTCACATTTTCATAATGTAATGTGATTTCATTTTTGTTTTTTAATGTTTTCAATTTAGGGGTGAAATATCCATTTTAGGTGATGTTGCTTCATCTTCCAACATCAATGGAATTGAAAAGTATGAAATGGAGATATAATCTTATTTTCATGATTAAAATTAATTTATCTTCTCTTATCATTAATGAACCACATGGTATTGTTATCATTTCATTAATTTGATTTTTTTTCTTTCAGGTCAAGCATCATTGGAAATACAATTGACAATGGTACTGAAATGTTCCATACAAAATGGTTTGGTTGGGGGAACTATATAAAATGTGTGTATTTTGAATATTTCCCTATTATAAATTAATATTTAATGTATTTTTATACATCATAGTCATTAATATTTTAAAAATTCTCTTACATTCATTTACTGTTTTATTGTTTCCAAATCTTTTTTAATTTATTTCATTTTTGAAATATATAATTTTTCGGTTTCATTCTTCAAATTATTAATTTCTATACACCATGTATCATTTAGTTACAAATTTTAGTATGTTGTTTTCCAATTTTTGTGTTGTGTGTACCTTTATATTTTTATACAAAATACTATTTTTTCTCCTATGTTAATGTTATAAATCTTATTTCATTAAACACATTTTTAAATAACCCCATTATTTCAATAAAACGTACATAGTCATTGGTTATATATTTTATATTAAATTTTTCATTGTTTTAATGACATAACATTGATATTCTATTCGACCAACACATCAAGATATTCCCTAAAATATCAAATCTGTGCCTATTTTCGCTTCTTCATCAGGTTAGGTATGTTATTTTGTTCTTATATTTTTTAATTTGGTCTACACTGATATATAGATTTATTTCAACCTATTTAAATCATGATAGGCTATCAGAGTTCATTTCATATAAACACATAAACCAAATGACATTTTAAATATTATATTATTTGCACAGAAAAAAGAATAAATGATGCATGCATGTTAGTGGGATTCACAAATATTTCTGTGTACAACGATTTACTATTGAGAACGTGTACATATTAATATTTATGTACAAATGTTGTTGAATGTCTATTTACAGATATTGAACAGTAATCCATATATTTACATAATATCTCTGTAGAGATTAATATAGTCGGGATGATGGAGATGAAAAGCATATATTTCTAGATAATATATGGTTCCAAATTTCCCACCCAATGTAATAATTCACTGTCATTACAGTAGTAGTATGGATGGAACACTATTAGAAAGGAATCATTGAATTTAAGGGTCTCCCTATATCTTATTTGGTTGTACATAAGGATGTTGATTCATTATAGGAATATGTGATTCTATCATATTAAGATGTGTTTTGGATGGATAATGTTTCAATCCAATCCCACCACCAGATATAGGTGGTTTACATCAAAATCATGGTTCCATCATTTGGGACCATATGATGATGTATACAAGTTAGGGACCTGATCAGGTACTTCTCGAGATAGTTTTAGTTATGATATGTGTATTATATATATTCTCACATATAAACTGCATTCTCTTATAGTGTGATTTTACTATAATGAAATAGAAGTTCTATTTGCGTTCAACTTTTAATAATGTGTTTTGCCTCTTTCCATGCAGGGATCTATAAATTTTGAGGCAATTGTATTTGAAACTTCTCTTGTGGTTAGATCCACCTCCATTCAGTACATATGTGATTCCCATATAGCTGTAATTATCTAACTCAAATTTCCCATCAAATTGCATAGAATATGAGATAAATCTATTTAAAATTGGGGAATTTTGTAACTAGATTCCTCCTCACCCCATCTTTAACAGAGGTCTGTAGACACCCAATACGGGGTCAACACTATGACATCTATAATGAAGATCCAAAAATCGTTCAGTAGATGAATGAGATTATAACATGTTTACATGCAGACATTCTCTCAATTACCCCCAAAACATCCCTTATTTGGCTGGAAAACAGGCACTTTTTACATTACTTTATTAAAAAGGTTCTAACATTTTAACATAAATACTTTGGTTGGTTTATTTTAAAATTTATTATATAGATCCTTAAATATTCATCTATTACAACTGTAAAAAAATAATTTCTAACTATTTACACACATTATTGTGGAATGTTGGAAAAAATTTCTCAGGAATTGAGTTACTCACGTTGGTGTGCAGGTACACTCTATAGTGGGAGTTTCTATGGAATACATTGAAGTGATATTAATATCAAAATAAGAATGAATAATGTTATAAAATTGAATTCCACTGAAAGGTATACATATTGGTTCTTTATTTAATATAACTCATGGTTTTGGGTTTCATGTATAGTGTTCTTAGGCATTTTGGATTCTTATGGTTTTCTCAATGATAAATGAGTGCCTATTGATCATTTAAACCCCTTTTGTGGTATCAAAAATATGTCATGTGTTTGGTTTACATGATTTGGTTAAAAACAGAAGAATTTTCATGAATCGTTCTTATTGTAGAAAAGTAAAGAACCACATTTTTAAGAGATAGGGTGCATATTGTTAAATACAACAAGAAGATTAAATAATTGGTATTATGACATTATGATTGGTGCTTAATTAATATTACACGGTCTAACCACATAACACACATAATATTAACTACTATTAATGTCACACAAGTCATGTTCACAGGAGATAAATATACATAGTGACTTATCATAAGCCGACAATTCTCTCTCAACTTATACAGGTTCCCACATAGATAATTAAACTTATTGACTAATAAAATTGCAACATTTTAATACATTATTGAAATAGTTTTTACCAAAAATTAATGTTATCAATATATTCAGTATAATTAATATTCATTTAGGGTTTTGATCCTGCTTATAAGGTCCCACGGTGGACTAACACTCAATTTTTGGGGGAAATACAATGTCTTGGAAGACTAAAGAAAGGGTATATTTTCATGAATTGCATCATTTTATTTTGTTTTAGTTAACAATTTCTTTTACCTGTATTAAATATGATCTTTGATTCATTTTTTTACTGCATATACTCCCATTGAATAGTGGATGATGAATTTAATATAAGAAATGAATTTTTTTATTCTTTTTGAACATGTATTTAATTTGAGCAGTGAATCATGTTTTTTCATGAGCAGTGGGTCATTTATTAGTGCATTAAATATGGTCAACTACAGTACTATTTTTCTACCTCTATACGTGTGCAATAAAATTTTGGTGGGTTTTTGATGATTCTATACACATTCACAATCTTACAATGATTCATACATCAACAACCAAATATATCTATGAGTTCAAATTGGATTTTTTAAACTAATACTGCATACTAATGGACTATCAATTCTTATTTCAACAGTATGAAAAAATATAATCTTTTATAGAAATAGAATATCAATTAATATCCATGTATGGTTCCTATCCCCCATATATGGTGACATAGATAACAGATTAGTCAAATATGAATAAACAGTGTCCTGAAAACCATGTCCACTACTACAGTTTCAAGAAATGGGTAAAACTATTTTCTATCAGTATATAGTAACTCTTATTTGTATTTATAGTGAGTTGACATATAGTTTTTTGGACTTATTTTTTCGTATCATAATTACTCTAAGTGATGGAAGGAAATAAAAAAGTGTTTCATGTTCATAAGGATCCTAATATTGGCAGTTACATGGGGTCCATCTTTGGCAGTTATGGTGCTAAAAAGGGGATGAAACTACATTTTTAAAACCAATATAAAATAATGTTAACATTGGACCAAATTTACCTGTTAGGACCCGTGTTTTTCAATGAAAACCACCACTAAAAATAGTTTCTCCTTTAAAATATGCTCTTTTTTAATGATTGTTTTTAATATAAGCTTCTTTAATAGAAATTATTATTATTTAATATCTTATCATAGGAGTGCAGATATCATACACAAACCTTCCAACAATAATGAATCCTTCCTAAAGTGTATGCTCAAAAAAGTATAATTCCTATCTAGAGGTATGTATATTAATTTTTTTAAATATTATTTCATGTTCTTGTCTTCATGATATAACTTCTGTTTAATTGATCACCCACATTACAGGTTTTCCAATTACCTCAAATACCTTAACTTCTGATTCAAAATTCCAATATTTCAAATTGAAATATGGGAAAGGAAAACCATATACTTGTAGAACTGATGGCCGAATAAATTTTTTTATGAAAGTAGAATATTAATGAATATCCGAGTATGGATTCTATCCTCCGTATTTGTTGAAATAGATAATAAAATAGTTGAATTTGAATAAAAACAATGTACTGGAAAACATTTCCACTCCTACAGTTTCAAGAACAATGTAAAACAGTTATGTATTAGTATATACTAACTCTTATTGGTATTTACAGTGAGTGATCATTGAAACACCCCAGTTAAATAAAGAATATGAAATCTTTATATTTATCCATATTTGTGAATCAAATATTAATATTACTTTACAGGGGATTCTATGCTCGATGGAATATCCAATACGCAACAATGAGTTTTTGGGAATCATACGTTGCACTCTAATAATAAAATAATATTATTTTAAATGGTAGTTAACGCCTAGCTGTTGTAATTGCGGGAATGAACAGAACTAACTTCTAAATGATTATATATGTTTGTCAAATATTTTTACTTTTTACAAAAAAAATTAGAGGATTAAAAATGTGAATGAATCCAAATTTAAGCGTAAACATTCTAATATTCTTTAAAAGGTCGATTAACCGCCTTTTGATGGCGAACCTCTTTTAAATACACTTTTTGAAAATTTTATGTGTTATATTTGACAAAATAAAATTCTTCTTTAGAATTGGGACATCAAAATTTACTTTGTGTAAATTTTTGGTATTTTTCCGAAAAAGTTCAATTTTTAATGAATAGTGAAAAATGTTGTATTTTAATTCAAAACCTATTTTTAATCTAATTTATTTAAATGATTAGATTATCTTTTGAATTGGTTTTAAAGTTAAATTAGAATATATTTTTACCATTTAATCCAATAGTGGTCGATGGAATTAATTTCACTTTGAAATCGGACTTAAACTAGTGTCAATCTTTTGATACATTTTGTTTCATAAAAACACGCTATTTGTTTTGACAGCGGGAAATAATTATTAAATTAATTAATGAAACTTATATGTTTGTAATTTTGTAAAATAGACATCATTTTTGAATTCGGAATATCAAATATAGCTTTGGGGGAATTTTTGGTAATTTTCTGAAAAACTTCAATTTTTGATGAATACTGAAACCACTAAGTGGTACTTATAAAAACTGATTTTCCGTTTAAATGAAATTTTTCCAACTTTGTGTTTTTAATTTCAAAAATCCGACATACATGGTTGTCATTAATAAGTTAAATGTGGTTCAATGGGATTAAAATAATTTTTTGGTGAATAGTAACTTATTAAGTTTTTAATTGCGATTAGAGGTAATTAGTGATGTTTAAGGTAAGAATAATGTTTTAATAAAATGAAATGACCTAGACACATGTCCTACCCTCATTGGATGTGTCATGGAATACCACTAAAATCCATGGGTCTATTTGGGGACCCCATGGAGCCACTTTGGTTGGAAAATGACATAAATACCTTTTATTTAATGTTAAAAAAAATGACACAAACATGAAATGTTTTACTAAAACAATTTTTACATGGGGTTATACAAGTCATATTTTTGACTATAAATAGTAATTGGATATATAAAATGATTTCCTACATCATAGTATTTTTTGAATAATTTTTAGACATTAAATAAATTAAATTATTTATGACATCATGATGATGCAGCGATGACCTCATTATTTAACGATTTAAATAAAATGGAAAGATAATGAAAAATATAAGACCAAAACATGTCCAAAACCTATTGTATGAGTGGAGTTCGAACCCTAATCACCTTATCCTAGAAATACAACAATTTGTGACCTTTATAATCCGAAACTGTTTTGGAAATAATGTAACATTTTGTAACTTTACAAGAGTGCCCCTCATCTCCTCTTATAAAAGGCCCCCACCTCTACCTCCTTACCCACACTCCCAAAGCCTTTGGAACGGCCAAAACCTGCCCTTTTTTTCTCTCCAATTCCCTCTATTACTCCTTGAAGCCTCAATTTGTGCAGAAGTCTTCCCAAGGAATCCTTTGAGCTCAAACCAAAGGGAGTTACCCGATTTTAAGGTAATGTCTTCTTTTGAGTCCTTTTGTTTTATTTTGCTTCTCCAACCCCCTAAACTCTTTTTATTCTTTTCTTTTGTAACAAATACAGTATACTAAATATACTAGGAAGTTTTTATAAGAAATATTTGAGCTACACTAGCACACACCTACATCTAATGGTTAAAGAACATACTGTTTCCGTGGATGGTGAATTTCTGCCTCCCGAAACGATGATTGTTCAACATTATTTTAACACCTTCAAAGGTGGACATTAAGATGACACTATATTTATATTTGATATATAATATGTTTATGTTTTCTTTAAGCTTCTGTATTTTTCATTTTGGGCATACCTTTATGGTTTCCATTATGGGTAAACGCGATATCTTCATTTAAGGAAGTGCGGACTACCGCCCCCACAAAGTCCTTTGATTCGTTAATTCCATATGTGGGACGTATAAAGGATGGATTTAAAGTAATTATATATGATTTTATACTGGAATTATAATATACCTCTATATAATTATTATTTTTTTCCCTTAAAGTATGAGATAGAAATGAAAGTAGCATTCATGCGTACGTACGGCTTACCGTCCCCATGAACGGTGCATTTCATTTCTTATCCCCAAATGTAATTTACTATTATAAGTACATATATATAATGGATATATATGATGTATGTTACATCTAAATGATTAATATAATTCTGGAATTAAAATATACATACCTCTCATTTAGTTTTAATTTCATTAATATGACATAGAAATGAAAGTAGCGTTCATGTGTACGTGCGGCTTACCGTCTCCATGAACGGTGCATTTCATTTCTTACCTCTAAATGATTATGTAATATTATAAATACATGTATATTATGGATATATATGATATATATGATATCCAAATCATAAATGTCATTCTAGATATAAAGAACCTTTGACCACACGAACAACATGTAATTGTAAGAAGTCCACTTTCGACTTAAGAACCAAATATCGACAAAACAATCATTATTAACTTAAATGATTACATAATGTTTATAACATGGAAATAAGTGATATAAAAGGAATAATGAACTCGAAAAAGGTTCTTAAGAAAATAGAAATTAACTCAGGTTAATTATTCAGGACGTTAAAGAACGATCGAGTCAAGTCGAACCCGAGGTAAGGGATGTCGTCTCAATCTCCTTTCATTGAGGCATATTTCATTTTATACACATCTTTATTTTATACGGTGTATAAAACCCTTTGACTTTTACTTTTATACAAAAAGAATATTTTTCTACGAAGTGTTTTGCAAAACGACAAAAAAGAATGTTTATTTTAACGTACGCGATGACAACGACCTTTTCCGCCGCCGTGAGTATTATTTGGTCTTTGGCTTCCTGAACAAGCTGTAATGTTTTTTTTAAATGAAATAAATACCATATACTCTTTTATGTATTTTGGTATTGAAAATGGTTTTTATAATGGATTTTTTATGTCAATATATTTATGTGATATATTGTGATCAAAGTGTGGAAATGTTTTCTTTCCATTATATTTGGTTTATGTCTTATGATTTTATAATGGTACATGGACATTTGACGGGTGGTTACGTGATGAACCATATGATGGGTGGTGAGGTGAATACCAGGATGGGTGGTTACGTTATAACCTCCAATGCATTGAGTATGGAAGTCAGCCTTATGGCCATTCCATTAAGTATGTATGGATGTTGGCCGTATGGCCATTCCATTAAGTGATATGTGTGGAAGTCGACCGTATGGTTATTCCACATAAGTATGTTTATGTCCCAAGTTACCATTATATATGTTATGTGTTCTTTATATGGGTTTTATGGTAATCCTTTGGTTACAAAAAGGTAAGTAATGATATTTTATTCAGTGAAGAGTTTTTTACTACTTCATGAAGGTGAAGGTATTACTTTGATAAAGTATACATGGTTTACTTGATGTTTTAAAAACTAACAGTTTTCATTCATTGTGTATGCCTTACTGAGCTTTTTATGATCACGTCATGTTTTTATGAAATATTTTTCATAGGAATTAATGTGGAATAAGGTCAAGGATGGGATCATGGGAATGTCATTCTATATAAAACATGGAACTAGACATGTTTCTTTTTAAGTGTTTTTTATTCTATGGAAACATGGTAGAAGTGTCTACTTTGTAAATATCTTGAGATGTAATAGTTATGTTCTAATTCTCTAAAACTCTAAACTTGAAAATATCCTCAATGTGAATTATTCATTTAATTCAATATTAAGTAAGGTTTAAGGCCGGGGCCTTATAGTTGGTATCAAAGGTCGGTTTAGACAACTTTAGGGATTATGAGTTCTTGTGAGACACATGATTAGTCCCTATATCTATTATTTCAGTTGAATCCTTGTTTCATAACATTTTTTTCAAGTCAAGTAAATTAGGTTACGAATGGAAGGAGAAGGATCTAAAACAACATTCCTATCTCTTCCTGATGACATGCTTGCAATAATTATTGCAAAGTCATCTTCAGGTGATTGTTAAAATTTTTCTAGCATACAACTCACTTGCAAAGGGTTGTTTGAGATAACAAACACCTCCACTATACCTGATTATCATCGTGGATCATGGGTTGTTTTTAGAAAAATACTATTTTCAAAATATTCTCATATTTTCAAGAAAGGTAAATATTATCAAGGTATTTTCAAATATTTTACCTTACCACAAGAATATGAAGCATATTATGATTTTAAAAATGGTGCTGAGGAAGGAGACCCTTGCGCAACCTATTTATATTTGGTTTTAAAATATATTCTCACATCACATACTTATGGTATTTTAAAAGGACCAATAATAGAAAGTTTCAACTCAATTTCGGTCTGACTATTTTATAGAAATCATGTTTTATCAGATGTTTTGGAATTATATGTCATACATGATTATTCGCCAAAACTGTTTTTCTGTGAACACCCATATGACCCATGTTGTACGAGGTGTATTTGGATGGAGGAAGAAAATGATTTTTAAGGATCTCTACATCATTGTTGTAATGCATGGGACTTCTACCAAAGTGATCAAGATGATGATGAAACCGAGTGGACGCCATGATCAAGGTATGATGTTATTCATTTTGGGAATCATTTTATTTTATCTTATAGTGGTGAAATAAGACTTTAAGAATTAAGATGTTGATATCATAACGAATTCAGATGAAAATTAAAGGTATAAGGAAACGATTGAGGTTAAAACATGTTAGGGTTATTTATGGAGTTTTATAAAAAGGACAACACTATGACAACCCTGCTTTTTATTACAACTTAAACATGCTTTATTACATAAAACTTCACTTGATACAACAAAGAAGATCGAGAGGTTTAGTGTCTTTGGGGCTTAGGATCATTACATAAAAACTTTAAACTTGAAATACAACATCCTTATTGAAAACTTCCTTTACATGACCACTACATTCCTTCGTACTTAGCATTGCATGGGATAACCTGAGGACATGCATAAGAAAAGGGTGAGCTATAAAGCCCAGTAAGGGAGTACATAATGAATAACATGAGGAGTACAATACATGTTAGGCAATAGGCATATCAATAGAGCATAAGAGAGACATGAACATAAAGGCATGATAAAGCATGATAATCATAACATGGAAATGTGGCAACAACACTTTAACATTGAATTAGCATGAGCCAAGGCTCATTGCACATGGAGCATGAGTAAACCCTCATTGCACTTGAAACACGAGTAAACCCCCGTTGCACTTGAATTAGCATGAGTAAACACTCATTTCACATGACGTATCATGATACTATACTTCACCCAATGCATTGGAGCGCTATCAGGGCACACCCTTCTTAAACATTTCATTTCATGCATAAGTGTGCCACATGGATCATAAAACACGGATTCATAAAACATAATCATTTCTTCCACGATAAAGGAATGTGGAATTCATACATGAAACTTTACAATCAATACGTATATGTGCATAAAGGTGAATACCCTTGATGGAGAAATGGGCATGGTATTCACTACACAAAGACATTGGCTTAGAAAATTGGTGCGATTTCGGCAGCGTAACGGCGTGACATAAGAATTCATAAAAAACGTTGATGAGAGAGAAAGGGGTTCCTCATCATATTTACATGTAATGGAAAGTAAGGAGATCATATATATACATGTCCCAACAATAGAAATGGAAATTAGATTCATGATACAAAAGTATTGCTTAAATATAAAAGAGGAGAAAAAGGTTCCTTTCGGAATTTCGGCATAGTAACGGGTGTACATGGGAGGCATTTAATGAGAGAGAAAGAGGTCTCCCATCATTCAAACAATAATAGGGAAGTATGGGAGAGGTGCGAAACCATACCCCAACATTCATAAATGAAATTAAAAGGGCAATACAACTTAAAGAAAATTGACAAAAATGAGAAAGGAAGAAAAAACCCTTACTTGGAAGTGTGCTTCCAAAGGCTAGAGAGAGGCTTGTGAGAGGATTCTTGGGAGCTTGGGGCACCTTGGGAGGATTCTAGAGAGAGTAGGGCAGAGGTTGGACGAACTTCAAGGGCTTTGAGTGAGGAGGAAGTGGGAGCTTGGGTGGGTTTATATAGGAAAGGTGAGAGAATTCTTTATTATTTAGGTTTGGGACCCCTTATATTAAAATAATCCAAACCACAAACCATCCCATGGTATTTGCCCATGGTTTCTGGAAAAGAAAAGAGGAAAAAAATATTTTACAAGGCCAAGGTCCGAACTTATTAAAAAATTAGGGTTTCTTATGTGGAGGTGAGTCACACTCCCATGGAAATTAATTTAAAAAGGCAAAGTGTTGAATAAGTCTTGAGGGCTCCATTAATGCTTTGAAAAGTGAGTCAAACAAACCCAAAACCTCATTATTTTAATGATAAAACACATATTGTCCGAAAATAAGGATTATGGTATTTTATTACATCACCATTGGGTCATTATGATGTCATAAAACACATTATATATTTAAATGGTATTTAATTTTTACCCAAAAATTGGACTGTCTCAGAAAATTATGAAAAATTCACCGTTGGATAATTTCGACGTCCTGATTCCAAAAATAATATTTATTTTATCTAAATAATTTTCTAAATATGTGAATTTTCAATTTTAAAATAAAAACCGACATTTATAAAAAAATTCACGGGTTTTGACAGAAATGACATTCAAACCTTAATAAACATTTTAATTGCATTCATAAAATTATAAGATCATTTATAATTAATGACAATTAATTTAATAATAATAATAATATTTTATTAAATTATTATTTAATTCAAAAATCCTTTAATTTAATAAAATATAATTCTTAATTAAATAATAACTAAAAACACCATTTGTACTTTAAAAACTAATTACAATGTATCAAAAATGACTAGAAATTATATTCATTATTATATATATATAAAAATAATGTACATGAACATGGTTCTACTTATTTGTTACATAACCCCTTAAAATAGCCACATAAGACCTAAGGGTAAGGTGCGCGATGGTGACAGACTCATGGGGCTGCTCGGATAACATCGCTCGAGTGGTAATCTCTATCAACTTCCATTTTTCCCGTAGACGATCACATTCGAGCTTGACTTGATGAAGCTCAGCATGGGCTTGGTCAAGGGCAAAGCCCAAAGACGCCACCTCCTTTCCGAGCTCCAACAAATGGGCTTCGTAAGGGGCAATTCTACTGGATGAGGCCATCGCTTCCTTTGTCTGAGTAGAAAATTGGTTCGTTAAAGCCTTACATTTAAACTACCCAGATGATCACTGTTCAACGGCTATAAAAGTAACGGTCACAAATCTTAACGTAAAACTTAAAGAAGTTGACATCTTATAAAAACATAAAGAAACATTTAACTGGATCAAGAGGGATTTTCCATTAATGAAAATTTGGGTCGTTACAACATTCCCCCCTTAAGAAATTTCGCCCTCGAAATTTTCCTTTTCCCACACTAAAACAAATGTGGGTAACTTAGCTTCATCATATCCTCCGACTCCCAAGTTGCTTCTTCAAACTTGTGGTTTCTCCACAACACCTTGACGAGGGGCATTGTCTTATTTCGTAGAACTTTTTCTCTACGATCTAAGATCTTCACTGGTTGCTCCTCATAAGAAAGATCGTCTTCTAATTGTACCACCTCGGAAGAGAGTACATGTGAAGGGTCTGGTATGTACTTCCTTAAGAGGGATACATGGAAGACATCATGCACCTTGGCCATAGTAGGTGGAAGTGCTAGTCGATAGGCCACAGCCCCAACACGATCAAGAATCTCGAAGGGGCCGATGTACCTTGGACTTAACTTCCCTTTCTTTCCAAACCTCATGACCTTCTTCCACGGAGATATGCGTAAAAACACCATGTCTCCAACTTTAAACTCAAGGTCTCGTCGACGATTATCTGCATAACTCTTCTGTCGACTTTGGGCTGCCTTGATATGCTGCTGAATGGTTTTCACCTTCTCCACCATTTCTTCGACCATTTCTGGTCCAAGCATCTTACGTTCACCGACCTCATCCCAACATGCCGGTGTTCTACACCTTTTCCCATACAGGGCTTCATATGGTGCCATTTGGATGCTCGAGTGGAAACTATTATTATAAGAGAACTCAACTAGAGGAAGATGTTGATCTCATCCTCATTTAAAGTCCATTGAGCATGCTCTCAACATATCCTCAAGTGTTTGGATAGTCCGCTCGGATTGGCCATCAGTTTGAGGATGATAGGTCGTACTGAAGTTCAGTTTAGTATTCAGAGCATGTTGAAGACTCTTCCAAAACTTAGAGGTAAATCTTGGATCTCGGTCAGACACAATAGATAGTGGTACTCCATGCAACCGTACCACTTCCTTGATGTATATCCGTGCCAGTTGATCCAAAGAGAAATCCTCTCGAATAGCAATGAAGTGTGCAGTCTTTGTAAGCCGATCCACAACAACCCAGATTGCATTGTTGCCTTTGAATGTCCTTGGAAGTCCAGTGACGAAGTCCATGGTGATGTTCTCCCATTTCCATTCTGGTATGGGCAATGGTTGCATCATCCCCTTAGACTTCTGCCTCTCTGCCTTCACTTGCTAACACACCAGGCACTTTGATGTATATTCGGCGATCTCCTTCTTCATATTATCCCACCAAAAGTTTTCTCGGAGATCTCGATACATCTTTGTGCTCCCTGGGTGAATAGAGAAATTTGAACTATGTGCATCATCCAAAAGTTCCTTCTTCAGCTCTGAACTTGATGGAACACATAGTCTTTTCCCAAACCGCACAATTCCTTCTTCATTAACATTAAACTCTGAGGATTTTCCCTTTTTGATAGCTTCCACTTTTTCTTGGATTCTCGCATCATCCTTTTGAGCATCCTTTAACCTTTCCAAAAGAGTTGGTTGAGCAATCATTTGTGAAAGGATTGATGATGTTCCCTTCTTTATGATTCCCATGTCCATCTTCATCAAGTCTAAGAAGATTGGATCCTTCTCAATTCTCATCATTGATAGAATTGCTGGATCCTTTCTACTTAGGGCATCCGCTACCTTGTTCGCCTTCCCAGGGTGGTAATGTATTGAACAGTCATAATCCTTTATGAGATCTATCCATCTTCTTTGGCGCATATTAAGCTCTTTCTGTGTGAATATATATTTAAGACTCTTGTGGTCAGTATATATCTCACATTTCTCTCCATAGAGATAATGCCGCCAGATTTTCAAGGCAAAGATCACCGCCGCCAACTCCAGATCATGCGTTGGATAGTTTTGCTCATAGATTTTCAACTGTCTTGAGGCATAGGATATCACTTTATCATTCTGCATCAGCACACATCCTAATCCCTTCTTCGAAGCATCACTGAATACCACAAAAAGATCCCCACTTGGGGGTAAAGTGAGCACAGGTGCAGTGATAAGCCTCCTTTTCAACTCCTTGAAGCTTTCTTCGCATTCATCACTCCAAGCAAACTTTACTCCCTATTGAGTTAGCTTGGTAAGAGGGTTGGACAATCGTGAGAAGTTTCTCACAAATCGTCGATAATTTCCAGCTAACCCCATGATGCTACGGATATCAGTTACCGATGTTGGCCTCGGCCATCCCTCAATTGAATCTGTTTTGGAGGGGTCCACAGATATCCCATTGCTTGTGATGATATGGCCCAAGAATGAGACCTCCTTCAACCAGAACTCACACTTGCTGTACTTGGCATAGAGCTTCTCCTTGCGCAAAGTCTCCAGTACAGTTCTTAAATGCTCCTCATGGTCCTCCTTGGTTTTGGAGTATATTAGAATATCATCTATAAAGACTACCACAAATTTATCTAGGTAATCTCTAAAGACTCTATTCATCAAGTCCATGAATATTTCTGGAGCATTGGTGAGTCCGAAAGGCATTACTATGAATTCATAGTGCCCGTACCTTGTACGAAAAGCAGTCTTGGGGATATCTTCCTTCTTCACCATTACTTGATAATATCCCGACCGCAAATCGACCTTGGATAAGTATTGTGCTCCACGCAGCTGATCAAACAAGTCATCGATTCTTGGGAGAGGATACTTGTTCTTTATCGTGATTTTGTTAAGTTCACGATAATCGATGCAAAGCCGCATTGACCCATCCTTCTTCTTGACGAAGAGGACTGGTGCACCCCATGGTGATGCACTTGGGCATATAAACCCTTTATCCAGATTCTCCTGTAGTTGTTTCTTCAGTTCTTCAAGCTCAACCACAGCCATTCTATATGGATTCTTGGATATTGGTAGCGCCCCAGGTATAAGTTCAATTGAGAACTCAACATCTCTTCTCGGAGGAAGACCAGGAAGTTCCTCGGGAAATACTTCAGCGAATTCCCTCACAATAGGCATTTCTTCAAGGGTGGTTTCTTCCTTGGACTCAATCATCTGAGCCAGATATGCATGCTCATAAGGCAGTAATATCCATGCTTGAGATGATGGAGCTAAAGGAGATTCATCTTCCTCCTGACACTTGTAAAGAATCGGGGGTCGATTCTCCATATAGAGTGTGATTTCTCTCTCCCGACAATTTATGTTGGCTCTATATAAGGAAAGCCAATCCATGCCAAGAATTGCATCAAATTCCACCAAAGGGAGTATGATGAGGTTTTCCGGGAAATTCAATCCACAGATTATAACAGGGGAGGACTTATACTCATGGGATGCAATGATTGCCCCATTTGCCGTACTCACCGACATCTTTACTTCCATGATTTGTGGTGGTGCAGGGATTATTCTACTAAACTTTTGAGATATAAAAGAATGCGTAGAACCTGAATCAAAAAGTACGTTCGCTATTCTTGAATGAATAACTAGCGTACCTGTCACCACTTCGTTGTCGGGGTTCACTTTGGCAGAAGTGATGGCAAAAGCTCTTCCTTGCTGTCTTGGAGGTTGTTGATTGCCTCCGATAACCCTTGGATTAGGGCACTGATTCGCAAAATGACCCAGTTCTTTGCATTTGAAGCATTGAACAACGCGTTGAGGTTCGAACGGAGCGTTCCTCCCCTCCGTCGCAGCCGCGGGTCCTTCTTGCTGACAGTTAACAGCTAGGTGCCCTTCTCTTCCACACTTGAAGCATTTTCTTGTCCCCCTAAGGCAACTTCTAGGGTGCTTCTTTCCACACTTTTGGCAAGTGGGGTGCTGGAATTTCTTAGCGCCGTTGGATTTATCCATCGGACCACCAGCATTGAAGTCCACCTTCCGCTTCTTGTCCCCATGATACCCCTGTGATTCTCCGATCTCCATTTCAACCTTGAGGGCACATCGGACAATTTTCTCATAGCTGTCGAAGTCACGGATCGCTAATGCTTTCCGCAAGCTAGGCTTCATCCCACCAAAGAAGCGGTCAACCTTGCATTCGGGGGTAACGACAAAGCCGGAAGCGTATCGTGCAAGCCTTGTGAAGTTTGCCTCGTACGCTCCCACAGATTCCTCATCTTTCTGCTTGAGGGAAAGGAAGTCCCTTTCCATCTTAAGACGGAGGGTGCGTGGAAAATATTTATCGAAAAACATCTTCCGGAATACCTTCCATTCCAAAGCCTCGATCTCCTCCTCAGGCTTCGTATTTTTGATCAACGTCCACCATTGATCAGCTTCACCCTCCATACGATAAGCCGCCAAGAGAACCTTCTCTTTTTCAGAGCATTGGAGGATAGAGAATATCTTTTTGATGGAGTTGATCCATTGTTCAGCAATCGTGGGATCGGATGATCCACTAAAAGTAGGAGGCCTTTGTCTCATGAAACTTTCAATAGCGACTTGTTCTTTCTTAGGGGGGGTTGAACGTTCCTCTTGACCAGTGTTTCTATTCAAAACTTGAGTTAGCTGAGAGAGAAGCGTGACAAAGTTCGCGATTCCCGCTCCCATTGGATTGGGCATCTCATTGGTACAATCATCACACTGATCTTCACAACGGTTGTTAGCCCGAGTTCTCCTATTACCGGCCATTGGCTGGAATAAAAGGAAAGTTAGGGGTAACACATAAAGGGTAATCCAAAGACAAAAGTTGATGACTTATAAATAAACTTTAATCTCTTTAACTCATGAGTCTATAGGATTCAATCCAGGCTTTTCATGATCTTCCTTCTAACATATATTCTTAGGGGCATTTTTCCCTTAATAAGGGTTCATACTAAGATTGTGAATTTATCAAAACATATCCCCCGGGAGTGTCGTAACCAAGAGTGCAGCAAGGCCCGTTGTCGTGCACCAGTTCTCGTTCGAGTCTAGCTCAAAGCGGTGTTTTCGGGTTTTACCCCTAGGATACATCTGTGCCAGAGCCGCCTCTACCTGCTCGTATCCAGACAGGGATGTAATTGTTTGATAAAACACTTACTTAGTATTTACCAAAACTTAGGGATGTTTTTATTATGCTTAGTCTTGTATCTAAGGCTTTACTAGGATTTCCTAATCCCAAAAATAACTAAACCTATCCTTTGATACCAACTATGACAACCCTGCTTTTTATTACAACTTAAACATGCTTTATTACATAAAACTTCACTTGATACAACAAAGAAGATCGAGAGGTTTAGTGTCTTTGGGGCTTAGGATCATTACATAAAAACTTTAAACTTGAAATACAACATCCTTATTGAAAACTTCCTTTACATGACCACTACATTCCTTTGTACTTAGCATTGCATGGGATAACCTGAGGACATGCATAAGAAAAGGGTGAGCTATAAAGCCCAGTAAGGGAGTACATAATGAATAACATGAGGAGTACAATACATGTTAGGCAATAGGCATATCAATAGAGCATAAGAGAGACATGAACATAAAGGCATGATAAAGAATGATAATCATAACATGGAAATGTGGCAACAACACTTAACATTGAATTAGCATGAGCCAAGGCTCATTGCACATGGAGCATGAGTAAACCCTCATTGCACTTGAAGCACGAGTAAACCCTCGTTGCACTTGAATTAGCATGAGTAAACACTCATTGCACATGACGTATCATGATACTATACTTTACCCAATGCATTGGAGCGCTATCAGGGCGCACCCTTCTTAAACATTTCATTTCATGCATAAGTGTGCCACATGGATCATAAAACATGGATTCATAAAACATAATCATTTCTTCCACGATAAAGGAATGTGGAATTCATACATGAAACTTTACAATCAATACGTATATGTGCATAAAGGTGAATACCCTTGATGGAGAAATGGGCATGGTATTCACTACACAAAGACATTGGCTTAGAAAATTGGTGCGATTTCGGCAGCGTAACGGCGTGACATAAGAATTCATAAAAAAGGTTGATGAGAGAGAAAGGGGTTCCTCATCATATTTACATGTAATGGAAAGTAAGGAGATCATATATATACATGTCCCAACAATAGAAATGGAATTTAGATTCATGATACAAAACTATTGCTTAAATATAAAAGAGGAGAAAAAGGTTCCTTTCGGAATTTCGGCATAGTAACGGGTGTACATGGGAGGCATTTAATGAGAGAGAAAGGGGTCTCCCATCATTCAAACAATAAGAGGGCAGTATGGGAGAGGTGCGAAACCATACCCCAACATTCATAAATGAAATTAAAAGGGCAATACAACTTAAAGAAAATTGGCAAAAATGAGAAAGGAAGAAAAAACCCTTACTTGGAAGTGTGCTTCCAGAGGCTAGAGAGAGGCTTGTGAGAGGCTTCTTGGGAGCTTGGGGCACCTTGGGAGGATTCTAGAGAGAGTAGGGCAGAGGTTGGACGAACTTCAAGGGCTTTTAGTGAGGAGGAAGTGGGAGCTTGGGTGGGTTTATATAGGAAAGGTGAGAGAATTCTTTATTATTTAGGTTTGGGACCCCTTATATTAAAATAATCCAAACCACAAACCATCCCATGGTATTTGCCCATGGTTTCTGGAAAAGAAAAGAGGAAAACAATATTTTACAAGGCCAAGGTCCGAACTTATTAAAAAATTAGGGTTGCTTATGTGGAGGTGAGTCAGACTCCCATGGAAATTAATTTAAAAAGGCAAAGTGTTGAATAAGTCTTGAGGGCTCCATTAATGCTTTGAAAAGTGAGTCAAACAAACCCAAAACCTCATTATTTTAATGATAAAACACATATTGTCCGAACATAAGGATTATGGTATTTTATTACATCACCATTGGGTCATTATGATGTCATAAAACACATTATATATTTAAATGGTATTTAATTTTTACCCAAAAATTGGACTGTCTCAGAAAATTATGAAAAATTCACCGTTGGATAATTTCGACGTCCTGATTCCAAAAATAATATTTATTTTATCTAAATAATTTTCTAAATATGTGAATTTTCAATTTTGAAATAAAAACCGACATTTATAAAAAAATTCACGGGTTTTGACAGAAATGACTTTCAAACCTTAATAAACATTTTAATTGCATTCATAAAATTATAAGATCATTTATAATTAATGACAATTAATTTAATATTAATAATAATATTTTATTAAATTATTATTTAATTCAAAAATCCTTTAATTTAATAAAATATAATTCTTAATTAAATAATAACTAAAAACACCATTTGTACTTTAAAAAATAATTACAATGTATCAAAAATGACTAGAAATTATATTCATTATTATATATATAAAAAAATAATGTACATGAACATGGTTCTACTTATTTGTTACATAACCCCTTAAAATAGCCGCATAAGACCTAAGGGTAAGGTGCGCGATGGTGACAGACTCTTGGGGCTGCTCGGATAACATCGCTCGAGTGGTAATCTCTATAAACTTCCATTTTTCCCGTAGACGATCACGTTCGAGCTTGACTTGATGAAGCTCAGCTTGGGCTTGGTCAAGGGCAAAGCCCAAAGACGCCACCTCCTTTCCGAGCTCCGACAAATGGGCTTCGTAAGGGGCAATTCTACTGGATGAGGCCATCGCTTCCTTTGTCTGAGTAGAAAATTGGTTCGTTAAAGCCTTACATTTAAACTACCTAGATGATCACTGTTCAACGGCTATAAAAGTAACGGTCACAAATCTTAACGTAAAACTTAAAGAAGTTGACATCTTATAAAAACATAAAGAAACATTTAACTGGATCAAGAGGGATTTTCCATTAATGAAAATTTGGGTCGTTACAAACACGCAGACCGTGTGACAACCTGTCACGTCGGACAAAGCTGCGGGAATCGAACCCACAACCAAAGTGCAACTGGTATTTATCGCCTACCACTGGACTACGTGAAGTCCCTGGTTAGTTTGACTGATTCTTTTTATTTAGATGATTTTATGAATTAAGAGTAAGTTGATTTTTGGTTATCTATGGATATTTATTAACCTATCATGGAGGATATGTGATTAGGTTAATTATTTTTTAATATGATACATTAAGAGCAACTGATGTTGTTTGGAGATAAATGATACGATTTAACTTGGAAGAATATGTGACTAAATCCCTCAAATATTTGGGTTTCAATCTTAGTTTGGTTTACTTTGAAGAATTTTATAGAGAAATTGATTATTGAATGGTCCGCGTTGACCTTTGGGTTTTATTGGATAAATTTTGGAGATTAAGAATAGATTTTCTTTTTATAAGGGGTTATCCTTTTCTGGATTATCTGATCATGTACTAGCCTTTTTGGTTTTGGTTTTGGTCTAAAGACATGGGAAGTATATAGTTCTCTTTTGTGGATTAGGTGATTCTATAGAAGTTGATTATAATGCTCTTAATGTTAACAAGTCTTCCTAAATACTTGTCTTTTGGAGAAAATATGAGTTTGTGTAAAAGTTGAAAGTCAACATGATAAGTGATTCTATTTCCTTATGAATAAATTACTCAATAAAAAGTAACTTAAACAAAAATGTTGTCTATTAACTTTTCCTACTGGGGAATCGAATACCATTTAACCCATCACAAGTTTGTGATTTTCTTGTGGTTAACTTTCTACTAAACATGTTTTCTATCACCCTCCATCAGAACATGACCCTTGGTTTTTTCCTCCATGTCCATATTTTCGTACTTGGAATCCTAGTATGGGTTAACTCGGGTGACCTTTGTACTTATCTTTCTTTATTTTAAAGTGATTGTTTTACCGACTCTTGTTCTGATGTGGGACTTTCAAGGATGTTTCCAAGCCCACTTTTAAAATTGCGAGGACGCAATTCCCAAAAGGGGGGAAGGATGTAACCCCCCAGGTAAATAAAGAATACTAAATCTTTATATTTATCCATATTTGTGAATCAAATATTAATATTACTTTAAAGGGGATGATATGCTCGATGGCGTACCCAATACGCAACAACAAGTTTCTTGGGAATCATACGTTGCACTCTAATAATAAAATAATATTATTTTAAACGGTAGTAAACGCCTAGCCGTTGTAATGGAGGGAATGAAATGAACTAACTACCAAATTATTATATATGTTTGTCAAATATTTTTACTTTTTACAATAAATGTTAGAGCATTAAAAATGCGAATGAATCCAATTTTAAGCATAGACATTCTAATATTCTTTAAAAGGTCAATTAACCGCCTTTTGATGGCAAACATCTTTTAAATCCACTTTATGAAAATTTTATGTGTTATATTTGACAAAATATAATTCTTCTTTCGAATCGGGACATCAAAATTTACTTTGTGTAAATTTTTGGTATTTTTCTGAAAAAGTTCAATTTTTAATGAATAGTGAAAAATGTTGTATTTTAATTCAAAACCTCTTTTTAATCTAATTTATTTAAATGATTAGATTATCTTTTGAATTGGTTTTAAAGTGAAATTATAATATATTTTTACCATTTAATCCAGTAGTGGTTGATGGAATTAATTTCACTTTGAAATCGGACTTATACTAGTGTTAATCTTTTGATACATTTTATTTCATAAAAACACACTATTTGTTTTGACAGCGGGAATTAATTATTAAATTAATTAATGCAACATATATGTTTTGAATTTTGTAAAATAGACATCATTTTTGAATTTAGAATATCAAATATAGCTTAGGGTGAATTTTTGGTAATTTTCTGAAAAACTTCAATTTTTGATGAGTAGCGAAACCACTATGTGGTACTTATAAAAACTGATTTTTCATTTAAATGAAATTTTTCCACCTTTGTGTTTTGAATTTCAAGAATCCGAAATACATGGTTGTCATTAAGAAGTAAAATGTTTATCAATGGGATTCAAATAATTTTTTGGTGAATAGTAACTTATTACGTTTTTAATCGCGATTAGAGGTAATTAGTGTCATTTAAGGTAAGAATAACGTTTTAATAAAAGTAAATGACCTATACAAAAGTTCTACCCTCATTGGATGTGTCATGACCGACCATTAAAATCCATGGGTCAACTTGGGGACCCCATGGAGCCACTTTGGTTGGAAAATGACATAAATACCTTTTATTTAATGTTAAAATAAAAAATGACACAAACATGAAATGTTTTACTAAAACAATTATTACATGGGGATATACATGTCATATTTTTGACTATAAATATTTATTGTAAATCTAAAAAGATTTCCTATATCATAGTATTTTTTTTATAATTTTTAGACATTAAATAAATTAAATTATTTATGACATCATGATGATTCAGCGATGACCTCATTATTTAACGATTTAAATAAAATGGAAAGATAATGTAAAATCTAAGACCTAACCATGTCAAAAACCTATTGTATGAGTGGAGTTCGAACCCTCATCACCTTAGACTATAAATAAATCAATTTGGGACCTTTAAAATCCGAAACACTTTTGGAAATAAAGTAACATTCTGTAACTTTACATGAGTGCCCCTCCTCTCCTCTTATAAAAGGCCCCCACCTCTACCTCCTTACCCACACTCCCAAAGCCTTTGGCTCGGCCAAACCCTTCCCATTTTGTCTCTCCACTTCCCTCTTTTACTCCATTAAGCCTCACTTTGGGCAGAAGTCTATCCAAGGAAGCCTTTGAGCCCAAACCAAAGGGAGTTACCCGATTTTAAGGTAATGACTTCTTTTGAGTCCTTTTGTTTTATATTGCTTCTCCAACCCCCTAAACTTTTTTTATTATTTCATTTTGTAATAACTACAGTATCCTAAATATACTAGGATGATGTTATAAGAAATATTCGAGATACACTTACACACACCTACATCTAATGGTTAAAGAACGTACTGTTTCCGTGGATGGCGAATTTCTGCCTCCCGAAATGATGATTGTTCAACATTCTTTTACCACCATCAAAGGTGGCCATTAAGATGACACTATACTTATATATGATATATAATATGTTTATGTTTTCTTTAAGCTTATGTATTTTTCATTTTGGGCATACCTTTATGGTTTCCATTATAGGTAAACGTGATATCTTCATTTAAGGAAGTGCGGACAACCGCCCCCACAAAGTGATTTGATTCGTTAATGCCATATGTGGGACATATAAAGGATGGATTTAAAGTTATTATATATGATGTTATACTAGAATTATAATATAACTCTATATAATTATTAATTCTTTCCATTAAAGTATGAGATAGAAATGGAAGTAGCGTTCATGCGTATGTACGGCTTACCGTCTCCATGAACGGTGCATTTCATTTCTTATCTCCAAATGTAATGTACTCTTATAAGTACAAATATATAATGGATATATATGATGTATGTTACATCTAAATGATTAATATAATTCTAGAATTAAAATATACATACCTCTCATTTAGTTTTTATTCCATTAATATGATATAGAAATGGAAGTAGCGTTCATGCGTACGTACAGCTTACCGTCTCCATGAACGGTGCATTTCATTTCATACCTCTAAATGATTATGTAATATTATAAATAAATGTATATGCTGGATATATATGATATATATTCTATCCAAATCAGGAATTTCATTCTGTATATAAAGAACCTTTGACCACACGAAGAACATGTAATTGTAAGAAGTCCACTTTCGACTTAAGAACCAAATATCGACAAAACAAACATTATTTACTTAAATGACTACATAATGTTTATAACATGGAAATAAGTGATATAAAATGAATAATGAACTTGAAAAAGGTTCTTAAGCAAATAGAAATTTACTCAAGTTTATTATTCAGGACTTTAAAGAACGATCAAGTCAAGTTGGACCCGAGGTAAGGGACTTCGTCTCATTCTCCATTCATTGAGCCATATTTCGTTTTATACAAAACTTTATTTTATACAGTGTATAAAACTCTTTTAATTTTACTTTTATACAAAAGGAATATTTTTCTATGAAGCGTTTTACAAAACGACAAAAAATAATGTTTCTTTTAACGTACGCGGTGACAACGACCTTTTCCGCCGCCGCGAGTATTATTTGGTCTTTGGCTTCCTGAACAATCCGTAATGTTGTTTTAAAATGAAATAAATACCATATACTCTTTTATGTATTTTGGTATTGAAAATGGATTTTATAATGGATTTTTTATGTCAATATATTTATGTGATATATTGTGATCAAAGTGTGGAAATGTTTTCGTTCCATTATATTTGTTTTATGTCTTATGATTTTATAACGGTACTTGGACATTTGACGGGTGGTTACGTGATGAACCATATAATGGGTGGTTCCATGAATACCAGGATGGGTGGTTACATTATAACCTCCAATGCAATGGGTATGGAAGTCGGCCGTATGGCTATTCCATTTAGTATGTATGGAAGTTGGCCGTATGGCTATTCCATTAAGTGATATGTGTGGAAGTTGGCCGTATGGTTATTCCACTTAAGTATGGTTATGTCCCAGGTTACCTTTATATAAGTTATGTGTTCTTTATATGGGTTTTATTGTAATCTTTTGGTTACAAAAAGGTATGTAATGATATTTTATTCAGTGAAGAGTTTTTTACTACTTCATGAAGGTGAAGGTATTACTTTGATAAAAGTATACATGGTTTACATGATGTTTGAAAAACTGAAAGTTTTCATTCTTTGTGTATCCCTTACTGAGCATTTTATGCTCACCCCAAGTTTTTTTGAAATATTTTTCATAGGACTTAATGTGGAATAAGGTCAAGGATGGGATCAAGGGAATGTCATGCTATATAAATCATGGAACTAGACATGTTTCTTTTTAAGAGTTTTTTATTATATTGAAACTTGGTAGAAGTGTCTACTTTGTAAATCTATTGAGATGTAATAGTTATATTCTAATTCTCTAAAACTCTAAACCTGAAAATATCCTCAATGTGAATTATTCATTTAATTCAATATTAAGTAAGGTTTATGGCCAGGGCCTTATAATCATTCCGTTTTTGGACTAATTATTGGGTATCTTAATTACTCTAATGGACTTTTATCTAAGGTGTCAGTACATTACCAGGATCAGGTCTTCAACCAAATAAGTGATGGACACAAAAAAAAATATGTTCCTATTCAGATAGATCCTAATATTGGCAGATACAAGGGTTATATCATTCACAGTTAAGGTGCTTAAACATGTGATGGACGTAAAGTTTTAAAATCAATATACAGATACTCCAAAAACAAAACCCATATTAACTGTTAGGACCCATGTTTTTGCAATGAATCCACCTTTGAAAATAGGTTCTACTTTATAATAAGCTATTTTTTAACAATTGTTTTTTAATAGAAGCTTCTTTACTAGAAATTATTATTGAATATCTTATCATATGAGTGCAGATATGGAACAAATATCTTCCTACAATAAAGAAACCTTGATGAATAATAGGATGGAAGGAGTATTATTCATATACAGAGGTATGCATATTTTTCTTCTTTTTTTTATTTCATGTTATCATCTTCATGATATATTTTCGGTTTAATTAATCACCCACATTATTGGTTTACCTATTACATTTTGATTCTCAAAACCAATCTTCCAATTAAAATATGGGATATGACATCGATATAATTGCAGAACTAATGACATGTAGGATCTCTATCATTTACCAATGTTGTGTTCTCACTGCACATATTTATTTTAATGCTAAAGTAACAAAGTTATTTAATATTTTAATTTCAGTATCCACTGTATACTCAATATCTAGACATTATTTTACATTTATCTTAATTTATTTTATAATTAGATATAATTTGTCTTAGATGTATAATAATAGGGTTCAAGATAAATTTTTGCTTTTTAAAAAATCACCTTCAATAAGAGTGTTCAAGATGGTTGTCCCCAGGTATGGTGTTAATGTATGAATTTGTAATCATTATTCTATTCCCCTTTCATTCATTCATTATTTTTTGTTGAATACCAAGTCAACGTTTCATAAATATGTCTTCATTTATGTGTCTACATATTCTATAACCATTTATACTTTATACATCTTCATGTTTATATAGAATTGTGATACTATGTCAGGATATATAAAGATTCAATTTGTTTTCATATATTGTTTTTATTCAATTACATTTTGTCAGGTCTTATGAATTGGTTGAAATCTCTGCTTACCGTATATTTGTCTCTATTCATATAGGGTTTAAAATCCAAAATCTAGTTTCCATTATTAATTTATTGACATTTGTTTTCATATGTAAACTATGAATCTATTATGCAACTACCTTCAAGATTTCATGTGGAGGTGATTGCAATGAAATTGGAATATATATATATATATTGTAACACCCCAAGCTTCCTCGGTATGTTTCCTTTCGAATAATGTAATGACGTGCATTGTACGCAACTTCGAGATTTTAACACACCACAACCAATCAAACTAGCCGTTATGAATAGTAATACCTACTTTTTGAAATTATATATATTTTATATTTCAAAATGGACTTCATTTTTGGATTCGGAATATCGAATTTAGCCTAAGGTGAAATTTTTGTACTTTTCGGATAACTTTCATATTTTGATGAATAGTGAAAATTACTAAATTTTAATTAAAAACAACTTTTTTAATCAAAATAATTAATAGTGATAAATTGTGAATTTGAGTGGTTTTAAAGTATATTTAGAATATATTTTTACCATTTAATATAATGTTGGTCATTGGACATAATTTTACAATTAAACCGAACATAAACAAGTGTCAATCTTTTGATAGTTATTATCTCTTAAAAACACGCTTTTTGTTTTGACAGCGGGAATTAATTTTAAATTAATTTCTGCCACTTCTGTGTTTTGAATTTATAAAAATGGATTCCATATTTGGAATCAGGATGTCGAAATTGTGTAAATAGATAACTTTTATTTTTAGACATTTTGAATAATTACTGCGGTAAATATTTTATTTACCATGGTTAAGGGTAAATCCGGTAAATAAGGGTTAAAAAAATAATATTATAATAATACTAAATTACCCTAAAATGTGTCTTAACCCTATTGGTTGATACATGGTCGACCATGGGAATCTTTGGGTCAATTTTGGGACCCCATGGATCCACTTGTAAGTGATAATGACACTTTATATTAATTAAGTTAAAATGAATACAAAAATGACACAAGCATATATCTTTTAGAAAAACAATTGTTACATAGGGTTATACATGTTTGATTTTAGATTATAAATATTCATTAGAAAGATAAAAAGATTTCCTACATAATTATATTTTATTTATACTTTTTAGACATCAAATAATGTAAAATATTAATGACACAATGATGATGCAGTAATTACTATAATAGTGAAAAATTAAAATAATTGATTTAATAAATACCCAAATAAATATAATATGACACTTTTAATGAATTAAACTAATTTTCTAGGATAATATGATATATTAGGATTGATGTAATTTACTTTGTTCGAAATGATCAATCTGTTATGAGTTTCACAAAAATCAACTAATGAATAGTGTCAAAATTGACATAAAAGAGTTCTTAAAACAAATATTATATTATTAATTGATATTAAATTCCTAAAAATCTAAGGTTCGGCCAAGATACTTATATCATGATAGGTTAATCATTAATGGACCACTTGGGGGTCGCATGGATGTATATAGTAAGTTTATTAACCATATTATATAAAAATACAAAGAGACATTGTAAAAGTGAAACTAATTAACTTAGAGTTAATACTTAAAGATAAGGTTAATATAAGTACCCAAACCTGTCTAAATTCTATTGGATGAGTTGTTTTCGACCTATCCCCACCTAATCCTTTGAATATTCAACTTTTGAGCCTTTGGAAACCGAATATGAATTTATTATAAATTAATATTTCTAGCTTTTCCAAAGGTGCCCCTCACCCCTCTTATAAAAGGGCACTCCTCCTTCTCTTTTCCTCACACCTCTCAAGCCACTTGGCTCGTCCAAACTCTGCCCAACTAAGCTCCCCACATCCCTCTCCTCCTCATTGAAGCTTCCCCTTAGGCAGAAAGCATTTCAACAGGTCCTTTGGTTCCAACCAAAGTGAGTTACCTAAATTAAAGGTAACGATTTCTCTTAAATTATTTTCATTTATTTTGCTTCTTCAACCCCCAAACTCTTTTTATTTCCCTTATTTTGTAACAACACCAGTATCCTCAATATACTAGGATGTTGTTATAAGAAGTATTCAAACTACACATACACACAACTCCATCTAATGGATGATGAACATAATGTTTCTGTGGATGGCAAACTAACGCCTCACGAAACGATGATTGTTCAAAAACATCTTACCGCCTCTCATGGTGGCCATTATGATGGAACTGTAATTAAATATGATATTAATGATATATATTTTATATATAAGCTTCTGTAATTCCATTTTATTTCATACCATTATTCGTTTCATGTTGTATATACATACGATAATTTCATTTGAGTAAGTGCGGACTACCGCCCCCTTAAAATGATATGACTCGTTCATAGCACACATGGAACGTATAAAGGATGGTGTTAATGAACTTAAGTAACATATATAAAATATTATATTATACTGTAATAGTAATATACCTATATATCATTTGGATTCGATTCTTTTAAAATAAAAAATTAAATGGAAGTAGCGTTCGTGCGTACGTACGGACTACCGTCTCCACGAACGCGATGAGATTCATTCTCCATCGTATCCATTCAAGTATAATTATCATTTAATGATTTAAAAATGATGTTTAAGGACATGATATCATTCTGGATATGAATAAGATACAACAAACATGACTTATGTAACAAAACATATAAAAGAAAATGAGTAAGTTAACACCCGAAACGGCATTAATACTAAGATATTATTAACAAATCAATGTTAAAAGATCATATATGATATCATATTAAAGTAAATGATTCTTGTATTATTCAATAACAATTATTTCACCATTATACAGGAGGTAAACCTACCATCGACCAAGGAAAAAGTACAAAGTAAGGGATTCTCTTATCTCACTTTCAATTCCGTGAGATTTCCATTGTTCGATACTAAATTATTGAAAGTGGTGTATTGTGTACTTCCATTTGATATATATTATCATGATTCACTTTATATTCATGTTATTCTGTAAATAATTTGGTGGTTATTAACTTTTGGCCATGCGACTCAGTTGATTAACGTGGTAAGGGTTTTCTTATCTCACTTTTAATTCCGTGAGAATTCCATTGATCACCACTTAATTATTGCATGTGGTGTATGTGTACTTCCCATGATCGTATTCATTGTGTAATATACTTTAATTTATGGGTATTTACATCATCATGGTATGATACTTCTTTCATGGGTGTATGTTTCGTAAGTTACCTAATCGATAAGGGAATTTGAGATTTCAATTTCCACTCATTTGGTTTTACACATATTTCATTGATTATATTACCCCAAGATTATGTGTGGAATCACTATTCATTTGATTATGTCATAATTTCCACTCCCCTTCCTGTGGATAGAAGTTTGATACACATAATCACTCCATTGGTAATTCTCAAGTCATTGATATGAATTTGATAAGAGTAATTTTAACTCATTCTCCATTTGTTGAGTTAAACATCCAATTCGTTGGTATTGTTTTTACAAGAATATGTGTGAATGTCCTTTGATTGTTTTACACTGAATATCCAATCATATTTAGTGTATTTATATTTGTCACACATAATTATGTCATTGATTTATCCTTAACCTAAGGATACAACCTTTTTGAGAAATTTCATCTCAATTTACATTCCATTGAGACTTCTTTGATGATATACACCAAATCACTTCTATGTGGTGTATATAATGTACTTTGACATAGTATATCATGAATTCCTTTATTCTCATGATATTACAATGTTTTGATTACCTCAATTATTTGTATTCAAGTGTCTCTCTTTTGGTTAGAAACTCTAACCAACATACCATTTTAAAATGTTTTAAAGAATTATTCTTCTAAATCATGCTCATTAATGTCCATATTTTAAAAATGGTTTTAAGGATTTATTTATATGGACATTAAAGTTTTAAAATTAAAACTCCTTTTAAAAGTTTCAAAGTGGTATGGGACACTTTGATTCAAAAATATACTTTTAAATGGCTTCTTGACAAATAGTGTGACTTTTAAATGTTTTCAAGAAAAAGGGGGATATTTCTCTCAAATAGTTTTGATGATTATTTTCATCTATGTCAACATCCTTCATTATTATTGATTGAGGTTAATGTGATACAATACAATCTTCCATATTGTATCGAATGAATTATGTTTGACTGTGGATGTGCTATTTTTATACCATTCATGGTTTGTGGTGAAAGTATTGACATTTCGTATGCTAGTTTAATACGAATGTTTACGTTATGTTTAAACCTTTTCATATGGGAATGCATTGGACTTAATAAGTGACGGGTGGAGCCCGCTATAGCCCTCGATGCATCGGTAGGTCTCATGAGACAAACTAGTGTCTTGGCACAAGGCCTTGGCAAAATCTTATTTGTAGTCTTGGCACGAGGCCTTGGCTATGTGGTTATGATAGTCTGGCATTATGCATTCCATCATTATGAAAGTGGTTATTGATATTGCATGTGATCATTCGACTAGTAGAATATCCATGTGAGTAAGTAAATGGCATTATTTCATTTTACCTTTGCCATTTTATGCTGAAGTTTAAATTTAAAAGGCTTTTGTTTTAGTTATAAATTGCCTTAAGTGTTTATGCTTAATTATGAAAGCTTCTGCTATAATGTTATCCTTACTGAGCATCTGAGCTCACCCCTTTCAATGTTTTATTTTTCCCAGGATTATGAAGAAGTAATTTATGAATGACCTGCAGGGATAGTATGAGGGGATATGAAGACAAGATGTTTTTTTTATGATGTAATGTAAAAAAATTTATGAATGTATCTAGTTATTCCAAGGCTACTAAACTAATCGGTCTTTCGAGACTTGATCTTTCTCATGATCATGCCAATGTTATGTAATAATGCACCGACTCTAGGTAATTAGGGTCGGGGCGTTACAGTTGGTATCAGAGGAAGTTTAGTACAAACCTTGGTAGCTAGATTTAGATAAACTCTGATTAGAGCACGTAGACCTAAGATGAACTTTGAGGATTAGTATAAAAGAACTTCCTAGAATTTTGGTATTGTAGGGATTTTGTGAGTTTTCCGAGCAATACATCCATGTCTGGATACGAGCAGGTAGAGGCGGCTCTGGCACAGATGTACCTAGGGTTAAAACCCGAAAACACCGCTTTGAGCTAGACTCGAACGGGAACTGGTGCACGACAACGGGCCTTGCTGCACTCTTGGTTACGACACTCCCGGGGGATATGCTTAGGATAATTTACATTTTCTTTACAAACCAATTTAAGTAATATATATATAAGATGAGAGTAAATGACCTTGGTTAATCCTAATATGTTTCAAATTGAGAATATGGTGACATTTTAATCTCTAAATGATTTTACGACTACTATTACTCACACAATGCTTTATGGTTTTAGTCAATGGCTGGATTCCAAGGAAGTCATATTGACTTTGAGAATGATGTACAAGATGGGAACGGTGGTGGCAATGAGCAACAAAATGGAATGTTGATAGGCATAAAAGATATCGTCTTTATGCCAAATCAGTTTTCCAAAAATATGATCAACAACATATATATTAACCAACTCCCAGACTCAACAAGGAAGAGAAAGGTGATAAATGATAAGAGCTCCAGCAATGGAGACCATGGAGAAAAGAACCCTCAATTTTCATCATGCAGGAAATGTGGAAAGAGACACCCAGGAAAGTGTCTCAATGGGACAACGAAATGTTTTATGTGCGGGAAGGAAGGACATAAAGTAAACAATTGCCGAAGAAAAATGAAGAGTACTATGGACGAAGATAAAAATGGTCCCAAGAGTCCATTTACAGTCATTTGCCGTAAATGTAGGGGACCTGGCCATTACCCGAGTGAATGTCATATTCTATAGGATATTTTTTTGGTCAAAGAAGAAGCAATGTGGGAATAAATGGTTGGAGAAATGTTTAAAAAGTATTAGCACTCCTTGTTGATGGGTTTACTATGGAATAATTTTCTCTTGTATTTGTAACCCCGCAGTTTTCCATGTGAGAATGATATTTGAGGAAGAATTGTCTCTTCTCTTGTGGATATGGGTATAAATAACCATTTGGATTTATATGATCATTGGGGTTTGAGAGAATTATAAGTTATTCTAATTTGGGATGAAGATTCAAGGTATGATATAACATTTGTGGGTAAATTTATGATATAGTATTTTGAGGAATTTATCTCATTTTGGCATTATTATAAAATATAGTTTTTGAAAAAGGACAACACGTAGACCGTGTGACAACCCATCACGTCGGACAAAGCTATGGGAATCGAACCCACAACCAAAGTGCGATTGGGATTTATCGCCTACCACTGGACTACGTGAAGTCCCTGGTTAGTGTGACTTTTTTTTTAGTTAAATGATTTTATTGATCAATAATAAGTTGATTTGGGTTCTTATTTCATATCAAAAGAATACCCTTGGTATAGGAAAATGATTTGGTGATTAAGTGATAAATGTTATTTTGGAAGATGTTCGCTTTGTTGGGAACACTATATGCCCAAGGAAAATAGAATACTATGGGGTTTCATTTGTGGAGTAATGATAGATTTTTATCTATGTTTTTATTGTGGATTTATAGTGATTTGGGTTCTTTATGGAAATGATTAAACTATAATAGAGAATATGTGATTAGGTTAATTACCTTTGAGTATGTAACTTTAAGAGTATCTGATGTCATTTGGAGATACAATTTAACATGGGAGACTACCTAATCAAATTCTTCTATGTTTTGGGTTTCAATATTAGTTTGGATTATATTAAAGGATTTTAAGGACAATTGGTTATTGAATGGTATCTATTTAACTTTGGGGTATTGTTGGTTTAATTTTAGAAATTAAGATTAGTGCATATTTATCTCAATGAATATCCTTTTGGGGGATCATTAGATCATTCACTGACCATTTTGGTTTTGATTAATCTTCAAAGACAATGTAAATATATGGTTTATCCTTCATGGATCATGTGATTCTATAGAAGTTTATTCTATCTCTTCTAGTGTGACCAAGTCTTCTTGAATACTCATCGTTTAAAAAAAATGAGTTAGTGATGGAAATTTATTAAAGAATGAAAATATACTTAAAATGTAAGTATATCTCATAATGTTCTTAGTCAATATCATAAATGAATTCCTCTTCCTTATGTAATGTAACTTAAAAAAAATGGTGTCCGTTTACTTTCCTACTAGAAGACTAATGGTCGTTTGTCCCAACACAAGTTTGTAGTTTTCTCATTGTTAACTTTCTCCTGATCATGATTTCTATCCCTCTCCATCAGAACTTGACACTTAGTTTATCATCCATATCCATGTTTTCTTACATGGAATCCAAGTATGGGTTATCTTGGATGACCCTTATACCTCTCTTTCTTTCTTTTAAAGTGATAGTTTTATTGACTCTTTTTCCGATGTGGGACTTTCCATTATATTCCCAAGAAAAATTTTAAAAATTGCGAGGACGCAATTTATTGAAGGAGGGTAGAATGTAACACCCCAAGCTTCCTCGGTATGTTTCCTTTCGAATAATGTAATGACGTGCATTGTACGCAACTTCGAGATTTTAACACACCACAACCAATCAAACTAGCCGTTATGAATAGTAATACCTACTTTTTGAAATTATATATATTTTATATTTCAAAATGGACTTCATTTTTGGATTCGGAATATCGAATTTAGCCTAAGGTGAAATTTTTGTACTTTTCGGATAACTTTCATATTTTGATGAATAGTGAAAATTACTAAATTTTAATTAAAAACAACTTTTTTAATCAAAATAATTAATAGTGATAAATTGTGAATTTGAGTGGTTTTAAAGTATATTTAGAATATATTTTTACCATTTAATATAATGTTGGTCATTGGACATAATTTTACAATTAAACCGAACATAAACAAGTGTCAATCTTTTGATAGTTATTATCTCTTAAAAACACGCTTTTTGTTTTGACAGCGGGAATTAATTTTAAATTAATTTCTGCCACTTCTGTGTTTTGAATTTATAAAAATGGATTCCATATTTGGAATCAGGATTTCCAAATTGTGTAAATAGGTAACTTTTATTTTTAGACATTTTGAATAATTACTGCGGTAAATATTTTATTTACCATGGTTAAGGGTAAATCCGGTAAATAAGGGTTAAAAAAATAATATTATAATAATACTAAATTACCCTAAAATGTGTCTTAACCCTATTGTTTGATACATGGTCGACCATGAGAATATTTGGGTCAATTTTGGGACCCCATGGATCCACTTGTAAGTGATAATGACACTTTATATTAATTAAGTTAAAATGAATACAAAAATGACACAAGCATATATCTTTTAGAAAAACAATTGTTACATAGGGTTATACATGTTGGATTTTAGATTATAAATATTCATTAGAAAGATAAAAAGATTTCCTACATAATGGTATTTTATTTATACTTTTTAGACATCAAATAATGTAAAATATTAATGACACAATGATGATGCAGTAATTACTATAATAGTGAAAAATTAAAATAATTGATTTTATAAATACCCAAATAAATATAATATGACACTTTTAATGAATTAAACTAATTTTCTAGGATAATATGATATATTAGGATTGATGTAATTGACTTTGTTCGAAATAATCAATCTGTTATGAGTTTCACAAAAATCAACTAATGAATAGTGTCAAAATTGACATAAAAGAGTTCTTAAAACAAATATTATATTATTAATTGATATTAAATTCCTAAAAATCTAAGGTTCGGCCAAGAGACTTATATCATGATATTTTAATCATTAATGGACCACTTGGGGGTCTCTTGGATGTATATAGTAAGTTTATTAACCATATTATATAAAAATACAATGAGACATTGTAAAAGTGAAACTAATTAACTTAGAGTTAATACTTAAAGATAAGGTTAATATAAGTACCCAAACCTGTCTAAATTCTATTGGATGAGTTGTTTTCGACCTATCCCCACCTCATCCTTTGAATAGTCAACTTTTGAGCCTTTGGAAACCGAATATGAATTTATTATAAATTAATATTTCTAGCTTTTCCAAAGGTGCCCCTCACCCCTCTTATAAAAGGGCACTCCTCCTTCTCTTTTCCTCACACCTCTCAAGCCACTTGGCTCGTCCAAACTCTGCCCAAATAAGCTCCCCACATCCCTATCCTCCTCCTTGAAGCTTCCCCTTAGGCAGAAAGCATTTCAACAAGTCCTTTGGTTCCAACCAAAGTGAGTTACCTAAATTAAAGGTAACGATTTCTCTTAAATTATTTTCATTTATTTTGCTTCTTCAACCCCCAAACTCTTTTTATTTCCCTTATTTTGTAACAACACCAGTATCCTCAATATACTAGGATGTTGTTATAAGAAGTATTCAAACTACACATACACACAACTCCATCTAATGGATGATGAACATAATGTTTCTGTGGATGGCAAACTAACGCCTCACGAAACGATGATTGTTCAAAAACATCTTACCGCCTCTCATGGTGGCCATTATGATGGCACTGTAATTAAATATGATATTAATGATATATATTTTATATATAAGCTTCTGTAATTCCATTTTATTTCATAACATTATTCGTTTCATGTTGTATATACATACGATAATTTCATTTGAGTAAGTGCGGACTACCGCCCCCTTAAAATGATATGACTCGTTCATAGCACACATGGAACGTATAAAGGATGGTGTTAATGAACTTAAGTAACATATATAAAATATTATATTATACTGGAATAGTAATATACCTATATATCATTTGGATTCGATTCTTTTAAAATAAAAAATTAAATGGAAGTAGCGTTCGTGCGTACGTACGGACTACCGTCTCCACGAACGCGATGAGATTCATTCTCCATCGTATCCATTCAAGTATAATTATCATTTAATGATTTAAAAATGATGTTTAAGGACTTGATATCATTCTGGATATGAATAAGATACAACAAACATGACTTATGTAACAAAACATATAAAAGAAAATGAGTAAGTTAACACCCGAAACGGCATTAATACTAAGATATTATTAACAAATCAATGTTAAAAGATCATATATGATATCATATTAAAGTAAATGATTCTTGTATTATTCAATAACAATTATTTCACCATTATACAGGAGGTAAACCTACCATCGACCAAGGAAAAAGTACAAAGTAAGGGATTCTCTTATCTCACTTTCAATTCCGTGAGATTTCCATTGTTCGCTACTAAATTATTGAAAGTGGTGTATTGTGTACTTCCATTTGATATATATTATAATGATTCACTTTATATTCATGTTATTCTGTAAATAATTTGGTGGTTATTAACTTTTGGCCATGCGACTCAGTTGATTAACGTGGTAAGGGTTTTCTTATCTCACTTTTAATTCCGTGAGAATTCCATTGATCACCACTTAATTATTGCATGTGGTGTATGTGTACTGCCCATGATCGTATTCATTGTGTAATATACTTTAATTTATGGGTATTTACATCATCATGGTATGATACTTCTTTCATGGGTGTATGTTTCGTAAGTTACCTAATCGATAAGGGAATTTGAGATTTCAATTTCCACTCATTTGGCTTTACACATATTTCATTGATTATATTACCCCAAGATTATGTGTGGAATCACTATTCATTTGATTATGTCATAATTTCCACTCCCCTTCCTGTGGATA
The DNA here is from genome assembly GCA_963277665.1 of Viscum album. Classification (NCBI taxonomy): domain Eukaryota; kingdom Viridiplantae; phylum Streptophyta; class Magnoliopsida; order Santalales; family Viscaceae; genus Viscum; species Viscum album. Next base: position 792,877,098 of record OY728138.1, read on the forward strand.
GAAGTTTGATACACATAATCACTCCATTGGTAATTCTCAAGTCATTGATATGAATTTGATAAGAGTAATTTTAACTCATTCTCCATTTGTTGAGTTAAACATCCAATTCGTTGGTATTGTTTTTACAAGAATATGTGTGAATGTCCTTTGATAGATTTACACTGAATATCCAATCATATTTAGTGTATTTATATTTGTCACACATAATTATGTCATTGATTTATCCTTAACCTAAGGATACAACCTTTTTGAGAAATTTCATCTCAATTTACATTCCATTGAGACTTCTTTGATGATATACACCAAATCACTTCTATGTGGTGTATATAATGTACTTTGACATAGTATATCAAGAATTCCTTTATTCTCATGATATTACAATGTTTTTATTACCTCAATTATTTGTATTCAAGTGTCTCTCTTTTGGTTAGAAACTCTAACCAAAATACCATTTTAAAATGTTTTAAAGAATTATTCTTCTAAATCATGCTCATTAATGTCCATATTTTAAAAATGGTTTTAAGGATTTATTTATATGGACATTAAAGTTTTAAAATTAAAACTCATTTTAAAAGTTTCAAAGTGGTATGGGACACTTTGATTCAAAAATATACTTTTAAATGGCTTCTTGACAAATAGTGTGACTTTTAAATGTTTTCAAGAAAAGGGGGATATTTCTCTCAAATAGTTTTGATGATTATTTTCATCTATGTCAACATCCTTCATTATTATTGATTGAGGTTAATGTGATACAATACAATCTTCCATATTGTATCGAATGAATTATGTTTGACTGTGGATGTGCTATTTTTATACCATTCATGGTTTGTGGTGAAAGTATTGACATTTCGTATGCTAGTTTAATACGAATGTTTACGTTATGTTTAAACCTTTTCATATGGGAATGCATTGGACTTAATAAGTGATGGGTGGAGCCCGCTATAGCTCCTCGATGCATCGGTAGGTCTAATGAGACAAACTAGTGTCTTGGCACAAGGCCTTGGCAAAATCTTATTTGTAGTCTTGGCACGAGGCCTTGGCTATGTGGTTATGATAGTCTGGCATTATGCATTCCATCATTATGAAAGTGGTTATTGATATTGCATGTGATCATTCGACTAGTAGAATATCCATGTGAGTAAGTAAATAGCATTATTTCATTTTACCTTTGCCATTTTATGCTGAAGTTTAAATTTAAAAGGCTTTTGTTTTAGTTATAAATTGCCTTAAGTGTTTATGCTTAATTATGAAAGCTTCTGCTATAATGTTATCCTTACTCAGCATCTGAGCTCACCCCTTTCAATGTTTTATTTTTCCCAGGATTATGAAGAAGTAATTTATGAATGACCTGCAGGGATAGTATGAGGGGATATGAAGACAAGATGTTTTTTTTATGATGTAATGTAAAAAAATTTATGAATGTATCTAGTTATTCCAAGGCTACTAAACTAATCGGTCTTTCGAGACTTGATCTTTCTCATGATCATGCCAATGTTATGTAATAATGCACCGACTCTAGGTAATTAGGGTCGGGGCGTTACATATATGGTTTGACTGATAGATAAATATGTATTATTTATATTATTTGAGTTCAAATTTAATATCCCCATGAATTTTCACGTGCGGAGCACGTGTTATTTATAAAATTGATAATATAAACATCAAACAATAAAAACATTTTAGAATAAGGAATATGTCTCAAAGAAGTAAAATATTGTTGAGAAACCCTTACCTAGAATCTTGAATTTACTTCAACGTCCTTTAACTTAGTTATATTAACCATATATAAAATATATTAGGTCACCATGAAATTTTTCAATGTTTAATACCTTATAATTTGGTAAGTAATATTTTTTATTTTTAATGTTATATTTATATATTTATTCTTTTAATTCCATGTTGATTGTTTTGATGATGGTTAGTAAATTATTTCACAGCATATTCATTGTGTTGAACATGGTAAATTGGTGACTATTTCCCCATATCTATAATACAAATCATTAAATAATTATCAATTTTATTTATAATTTTTTTCTTTACAACTATGATTTAACAATTTTTATGATAAATGGTATGTGTTCGGATTATGATGTTTTTATATTGCACATTCAAATTAGTTACATTTTTGTTACCTGTTGATCATTATGGAAAAAGAGTTCGTATTTTTTTATAATTATAGATTGATAATAATATAATAAATAAAATATTACTTCATTAAATTAACTTATTTATATTATTCATTTTATGTGGGGATGAGAAAATAATGAAATTGCTTCATGTAGGTTATAGTCTACACGTACACGAACGACACCATCATTTTTCCGTTTAAGAAGGAAAATTTAATATGAATGATTTTTAATGATAAATATGTTTTTAATATAATTATAATTTCATGTATATACCAAATATTCCCATTATTACCTTATATTTAATGAGTCAAGGAAAAAATAACACTACTTTTTGAGGTGGTAGTCCCTCCTACACCCGATTGATGTTTTCATATCCCTAACTAAAATAAAATTAAAAGAGATATATGTGATATGATAAACTCATAAGTATAAATTTTTTAAACATGTCATAAAAATATAGTAAATTTATAATTACAACAATCCGAGTGAGGATATTTGAGAAAATAAATTTTGTTAGTTTGCGATGTAGTAGTCTGTCATACACATGAATGACTGTTTTGGGCCAATTATATTGATGAAATTGTGGATTTATAGTATTAAACATATATAATAACATCAATTTTTATAGTAAATATAGGTTTTATCAAATTTCATTGGATAGTAATAATTTAAATATGTGGAGGATGAAATAAAGAAAAAAGACAGGGTTTAAAATTTTACCTTTTCTAATACAACCTCTTTGGGATTATAAACAAAATTTTCATTGAATTGAATTATTACCAAATGATAGATTTTAGGAAAAGGGGATTGAATTTTGGAATTTTTTTTTGTCAAGAAATGGATGAAATAAAATTTATTTAATGTGTGACAAATAGTGGACATGGGGTGGCTTTTTATTGGTGAGGTGAGTTCAACACTAGTTATACTTGAAAAGAAAAAGGTGTACCACTATTTTTCTCAAAATAAAACCCCTCCTAAATGGATTATAATATATTATATGAAAATATAATTTAATAATTTGTCCCAAAAATACTTTTTAGATATGCGTTTTGGTCGTTATATTAGATAACCTATTAGTTTAGCCAGCTGGTAAACCATTTTTCTCCTTTACCAATGTAATATATGTGAACCATTTTCACTATTAATTATAGTAAAAAAGTATTCTGATATGATTAGATAATATATGTTCTTTTGATTCCAAATATTTAATCCATTTAAAAATAGTCATTAAAAATATTTGTGAAATTTCAATACAATGGTAATCCATCATAAGTGATAAAGAAAAGGGTTTCATGATTTGTATTTTTGATAAAATATATTATTATATACTAACACTAAGAAAAGAAATTATTATTATTATTATACAAATATAAATATATATTTAATGATATATAATTTTTAAATTCATGTTAAATAATTACTAATTAGGTGTTGATTAAACTAAATAAGACGGTGAAACATTATAGACATTATAACTGTCTGAAAATCTCATTTTAAAACCCAAGACAATCATTTTCTAAATTAAAATATTATTTTTTATTCAAAAGATGTAAGTTGGATTAAAAATAAAAACTAATAAATATATTATGCCAACAAATTTCATAATTCTATGTGAATTTGAAATTTTATAATTTTCTGAAATGAAATGAAAATTTTAAAAATCATTATTTTTATCAATTCCATAAAGAATCAATATTTTCCTAAAAAACCAAAAAAATCAACCAATTTATTTTATGATTTTGAAATTTAAAATTTAAACATAATTTATAAAAAAAATATATAATTTATAAAAAATATTCCAAATAATATTTCTTGAAAATATTTAATTTTGTTTGTAAATTACATTGTTTAATAATAAAATATATTTTATATAATATTACATAAATATTTACCAAATATTTATAAACAATTTATATATATTATGAAATATAAATATAAATTTACATTATAAATAATTAAATATTTCAATTCCAACCCAAATTAAATTAGTAGGATATAATAGCTATGTAGATCGTGGGACATTTATATTTGGTGTTTCATGTTAAATATGCTATCAGACATCGTTTTCTTTACTAAAATATTTTGGTGTTACAGTGAAAAAAATATACAATAACTACCACATATTATCGACCATGATTCTTATAGAAACAATTGATCTTTATACAACTATGTTACATCGTTTTAGATTAACATTCATCACATTATACAAACACATGCCTATTGAATGTAAATGTATAAATCCATAGGAAACACTAGAATATAAAATACTTGTTCCTTTGTAAAGGACAGTATATCTGACTATGTATTTCATAATTAGAACAATTATTTAGAATATCATACATAATATATTTTATAATAACGTGGGTAATGAAAACAAAATCAAGGAATAGATCAGATGAACAGTATGTGTAAATAAAGGAGATACATAATAATTTCATGACCATATGGGCATAAATACATTAGAATTACATCTGAATATTGTATCAATCAAATAAAATTTTAAAATTATGAGTTATATAATAAATATTTCAATTTCATAATAAATTAATCATAATTAACTCATATAATATGATATAATAGAACATAAAATTTACATTATATATATAATTTTTATGTATATATAATTATATAATATAATTTTCATTTTATTGAAGGATCAATAAAAAATTATTTAAATGTAGAAATAGTTCACTGATAAGACAATTTTATCATTAAATGTTCTGTCACATTTCCATCATTATTAGAAATACCCCTAGGTTCAATACATATAATTTTCTTACCAATCCAATTATATTTACACCATTACCCAATGAATTTCAGGGTGATATTGTTCATCAATGTCAGATAATGAATACAAGGAACATGTCATCCACATCAATAATAACCATTCATCGTATAATGAAAAATGATAAAAAATGGGTTTCAAAAATATTTCATCATGTTGACATAGGGGGAAAATAGATGGGTTTCCTAATCATTTAAACATTTCAAGAAAGAATAATATGTGAAAAAAATATTGTTTAATTAGTATTTTCTTGTGGTATAACCCTAGGAAGAGAAACTGGTTTCATAAAAATAAATACATCATAATAAACCCATTTCAATATTGAATAATTCTAGTATATTTTACGTATATATCTACTAAGGCATATCTACCATCATGAAATGTTATACTATATGTAATATTAATAAGTATGGTCATTTAAAACATCTCATGATGAAAATAACTTTCTGATTTGAAATGAACATGTTAAAAAAATAAAGTATTTTAAAAATAATGTTCTTTGAAATTGAAATTTTTTGATTATAATTTTTTTATAAATTCGATTTTTTCATATGATGAAGTATAATTTTTTTCAAGTAATATATGTTAACACAATGATTATTTTATCATTTTTAGAAACATCTAAATAAGAATAGATTGAAAAAAAATATGAACATTCCATTAAAAAAATTATTTAAAATATAATAAAATGGTAAAAATACTTTTTATAAATTATTTTTGTATTATTAAAAATAGTTTTGAAGATATATATACAAAAAAATAGTTTTTTAGGAAAATGAGTTCTCAATTAAATATTGAAATAATGACAATTTTTAATAAAAAATAATTTTAATCTATTGAGTGCAAAAATAGAGTAAAATGAAGGTAAATAGTTTTCAATAATTACATAACTAGAGGATATTAAATTCTCATGTTTATTGGGATATATATAATATTATTTCATCATTATAATCATAATTCATAAATATCATGATAAACAATGACATTGTGACATAACTTCATCAAAATATCTCTCTTATTAAATAGTAATAGAAATTAACGAATATTGATTAATTAAAAATAATATTTAAATTGAATAAATATATTCATGATATTAAATTTCAATGTGGATTTATAAACACCTAGTAAAAAAATAGGCTCATAACATAACATTTGTCTCAATGAAGGAAATTTGTGATCAAAAATCCCTCATAACATTGGTAACATTTGAACAATTTTCCCCAAAAAGGAAGATTATTTAATCAAATAGAAAATCACTAAAATTATCATGATAGTATTTATTAAATCAATTAATGTAAAAGATATACACTACATAACTGAATTTATTGGTGAATATGGCATATGTCTCATATACGTTATGTGTTAGATGAAAACCCCTTATCAAAAGACTAGAGTATGTAAAAACATAGTAAAAACTATTGTTTAAAAACTATATAGATATAATAAATCTATTATAAAACCATACGTATTCAAAGAATACTATAAAAAAATTTCTTGTGGTCTTTTATAACCATTTTATTACCAATATCTATTATATTCAGGTTTTACGTAATAACAACTATGTTTTTCCTGCATGTTTTGATTTTTTGTTATATAAATTTTACAATGGTTTCAAAATATATATAATGATAAAAATGATATAAATATACTAAATATTAGTTATTTATTTTTAGTGTAATACTTATTATTTTGAAATAGAAAATTAAATACGTCATTCATTGAGAAGTTTTGTCATACGTATGAAGGGACGGTATTCCACTTTCCCAACATATAGAAATAAATAAAGATAATGAGTAAATTGTGAATCTAGAATCAATATATGAAAATGTATCATATTTTATAATCAAAACCATCTTTATTACAATATATTTAATGATAAATGAATAACATTGCTTCGTAAGATGACAGTCTGTTTTGCACAGGAAGAGTGTTATTCTATTTCCAAAGAAAGGAAGGTATGGTGGTATATGATATACAAAAAATAAAAAAGTATAATATTTACATAAAAATCATATATAATCTTTTAATCAATGATTATATCTATTTTTGAGATGTTGTAATGGAAAATAGTCCAAATTTGATCATGAGGTTATTGTACTCCTTACACATGAATGATGATTTCATATTGTATTTAATGGGAGAGGATATGGTTTTAAATGCATAACAAATAATAAAAATTCTATTCATATAAATGATATATAATTTATTATATCAGATTTTTTTAATAACGATAATATACTGTGGAGGAATAAACAATAAAACTCGGTATAGGGTGACACATGTTCCTCAAACAAAGTATTTTCATTTTCACCAAAAGGAATCATATGTTAGATTTCTGAACAAAATAATGTATGTATGATGGGAGGAGGGTTTCACAGTTTTTATTTTCACAATTTTTGGTCAATACAATGTTTTTTTAATGTATGATGTGGAGAAGAGAGTTAGTGTCCCTTTATTGGTGAGCTTAGTGGCACAGTTGGAATTTTTTTAAAAGGAAAAGGGAAAAAATGTTTTTCTCAAGACACAAGTATCCAAAATAGAACATTCTTAATGAAATTATATTTAATATTTCAATATCCAAATATAATTAAATTTATACTTTTTTTGAGTAATATCTATCAATTATTTTTTAATTTAACCCTTTAACCCTCGGTAATGTATTTTTATCTTCACTACAGAAATTAATATTTAACTTTTTTACATATAATTATTGTGTAAAATTATCTTAACTATATTATGTAATAAAAATAACTAATTTTCTAAATATTGATTCTAATTTTTCAAATTCCCTAAGTAGTATTAGAAATGATTAATTAAAAATTTAACTTATATACACTTTTTGAAAGTGGATTTCTGAACAGAAAAGGCCAAAATATAAAACAAATTATATTAAATTTAAATATTCGATGATTAAACTAATGTATTTTATTTAATTATTAATATTTTAGAAAATTTGACCATTAAATCAATTTAAAAAATGATTCATATATTTTCATGTAGTTAATAGTCATTTTTAAATAATAATAAATATTATTTACAATTCCTTAAAAATTAATTTTTTTTGAAGAAAACAAAAAATAAATCCTAGGAATAATTTAAAATTATTATTTATAAAATGTTATTTATTGTATTAAATTTAATTAATTAAATTTTAAACAAATAAATAATTTACCGAAAAATAAATAAAAAATTGTTTTTGAGAATATGGTATTTTCACAATACATTACTACTTATCAAAAAATTATGAACTTTTTATTCAATATGTTTTCCTTATATAAAATTATATTCATAAGATTTAAAAATTAGTTACTTCATTTCATATATATGTGTTTAAAAACTAGGTTATAACATTCATGATTAAACTAAATGATTAATAATATATCATGGCCTATTAAAACATTATGTTCCACAAAACCAAACCTCCAAAATACATTTAATTTATTCACAATAAAAAATTAATAATACTAGCGGTATAATATTATAAAAACATAATATTAAATTTCCCTCAAATGAATTTCACCTTAATAATGAAAAATAAGGATACTTCTACCCAATCATTTCCTCTAGTTCAAATAGAGATTCTTCAAACTGGGGTTTTCAATTGAAAATATTAACTATTAGGGAGGGCATGTTTTAATGAACTTTATCTTAATGATCCATAATCTGTACTTGATATTCCACATAAAAAATTCCTTTATAACATTACAACCTGCGAGTATAGTAAAAAATGAAAGTCCAAGCATTTACTTCCTCACGATAGATACACGTAACACATCTAGAATGCAAAAGAGTCTTGGTAGAAGAAGAAACCGATATGATACCATACAGATATGATAATGAAATTCAATGGGAATATATACAAATGGTTCATTATCCCCTTCATTCCAAATCATATTATTATCTTCCACATAAAAATTCTTAGAAACACAATGTAACTAATATAAAATACTAGATCACAGTGGTCTATTTCATCAAAAACATTAATACAAATTTAAGAATCAGTGTATTTTCTAAATGACTCTAACACTATCTTCTACTTTGGAATCTCCAATAAGTAACAATATATTTCATTCCCAATCTACATTATAGAACATTACATTTCTAGAATAATTTCCATATAGGGTTCAAAAGAAAACAAACATATCTCTATTGAATGATATTGTTGTATAAAAAATCATCAATAGGTAGGTATTGATGCCAACCATTTTATACATCAATTGAACAATGTATCATAATATCCTCTAGGGTTTGAATCATTTTGTCTGGATGACCATGTTTTTGAGGATGATATATAATGTTGAATCATAACATGGTATCAAGATCTTGCAGAAGAAATTTTCATAACATCCAGGTAAACCTCGAATCCGTAGAAAATAAAATAAAATGTGGTACTCCATGAATCAATACCACATCCTTATTTAATATCATAAACAACTGACCCAATGTGAAATATTATATGATAGTGAATATTTCTACATTATTTTTATATTTATCAACTACAACACATATATATTTATTCTCCTATGTTGGTTTGTGGTGTCCAATAAAAAAATTCGTGGTGATGTTTTACCATTTCCATTCTAGAATTGATAATTGATGTAACAGTCCCTATGGAATTTTTATCATCCATAACATGGTAATTTAATAAGACGCATGGCCTAAAATCTATGATATATCTCACCATTCCATCAAAATAGATATAATATTTCAATACATTATAAAAAAATGCACATAAGAGATGAATAAGGAATGAAGATATATGAACTTAATCTAAGAACGCCTTGTTTAAATCTGGTTGGGATAGAATATGTACACGGTTAATAAACAATATCTGTCGTTGTAGATCAAGGTTAATGCCTAGAACGTTTCTAACATTATATTGTATCTATAAATCATACATTTGAGACTTATTAATACATACTATTATATATGGATGAACAATTAATTTATAGACATAACATTTATCCCATTTGTTTGATATTTCATGGTACATTTTATAAAAATTTAGAAATACTGAATCTTTTTTGATCCCCATCATTGATATGATAGATTAAACCAATAGATTCATGCCCTCAACCACATTTTATACTTTCTCAGGATCATAATATATTGAATATTTATAATAATTAATCAGATCATTCAATATGCTTTATAGAATATGTAAATTATTTTATATTATTATTTAATTTAATGTTTTTTTCAATAATCTATAAAAATTTTCTATTTTAAGATAATTCTTTATTATCTATAATATAAAAATTCCACAACTGACTAAAAGTAATGAGTTGGGAAATTTTTATAATGAACCATCTATCTTTATGAATTATAATCTATAAAAATTTCATTATACATATGTACATATACACATCTGTAACATCCAAACATGGGTGCCACAAAACAATGCCTGATATGGTTCTCTAAATGACCACATTGACTCATACCCATCATCCAGAATCATCCTACTATATGTGAGGGTATAATATGGATCTTAGAGAGATTATACTATCCATATAAAAGTATCACATCAGTAGATATATATAAATAATTTCCAAATGATAATAAAATAACCAATAATCAACAAGTATCACATGAATAAATCCATTATAGGTAAAAAGAACATAATATAATGTATTAGATTTTTAATTACATATAAATTTCATGTTCCAATTGAGAACATAGTATATAGACATAATAAAAACAATATATAGTTTCCTACCATCAGTTCTGGTTCCATCATCCAAAATCCATCACAAATCTCAACTTAATATTGTATTATAGGGATGTTTCACTAATTATATCATGAAAAACTGATGTCAATATAGATATTGATCAGGATTCATGAGTTGGGTTTCATAAAAACATATTTGGGCTCCTCTAATGGGTTCTAATGAAATATCCAATCTATAACAATGTATGAAGTTTTATAACCAAATAATGAAAAAATAAAATAGTAAAATGGCTTCAAATTTATTATTCTATAATAAAAAAACATTGGATCCCATGTTTACTGTGGCACCAAAACCAATCATAACATCTTTAACCTTTTCTAAAGACTAAACCGTACACCATAGGAATATGAAAAAATCAAACATTCATAGGATTTCATTAATCATTTAATTCTAATTTCATTTTAAGTACCGTAGATCATCAGTCATTGTACCATAATCTCGAGGCCCTATATATTATGTCTAGAACACCATTCATATTAGAAAAATCAATTCCAGACCCACACCTCAGTATTCACATTCATGCATCATGGGGCCTAGAGATGTATTCTGGCACCATATGGGATTATGGTTCCACAGATTCTAATAGTCATTGATAAAAGAATAACATATATCACAAAATATCCAATATATCACTAATATATAAATCAATTTTCAACATATTTAATCGTTATATTAATTATTATCATTGTGGTTTACCATTTGTTTTAATAATCACAACCACGACACTATACTTTATTCATAAGAAAAACCCAAAAGTATTATGAATTAATCCATTAATTAGAAATTATTCACATATCATTAACTCAAAATTGCTATAAAAGTAATTCCCTTAAATCCAATATTCAACCATGAAATAAGGAATTCACTCAATTTCATTAACTAATAATTTCTCATTATTATACTTTTAAAAATTATCATTTCTAATGTATTGACACACCCAATGGGTTTCCAACAAGTCTATTATCAAATCATTAAGGGGTCCAATGGGATCCATAGAGTATCTCATAATAACTTGGGGATAAATTCATTATATCAATTTATAAAATGAAACTTACCTATGTGTAATCATAACTATAATGCTACTACTTGATAATATGAACAATACTGTTGTAATTTTTAATTAGACCACATAATTCAATATCATTGACAAACTCTCCCAAGACTGAAACTATCAATTCAATGTAGACCCATTTATATCACAAAAACATGGTGAAATATTATATCAAAACCAATTATCATGATAAAAATAATAAATATCAATTAATAATTGATATTGACAATAAAAAATATTTGAAATAATCCCTAAAAATGTGAGATAAGGAATGGTGGTAGAGGAATTGAAACATGAAAAAATAGCTTTACAAATATGAGTTTATACATCCATCGGATCATAGATTATAAATGGAAGAAGTTCATGGAACCATAGAACCCTCTCTAGAGAGTACAAATGTGTTGGAAATTGTATAAAGTTCACATAAAGAGATTATAGATACAAACTAGGGGTTTTGAAATTTTTATATAAAATTTTTGGGATTTAAAATCCCATGTGAACAATTTTTTTGGTGGGGAAGATAATTTTCTCTATACATCCCCTTAATTATTCCCCCTAGAGTATATTGTACACAATTAGTCCTAGTTCGAAAAATTTTATAAAAAATCATGCTCCAAGTGTACAATTCTAGAAAACCCTTTTAAGAACATTAAAATCACATGAACACACCAAATATAAGACTCGACCTAAGTATGAATAAGAAAAGGGTAATCGAATAATTTAAAGGATTATGAGACATCTCTATAATGGGTGGGATCTTATAATTCCCCTAACAAATTAAAATTCATCCATGAAAAAATCTCAAATTCATCACTAAATTGACAAGAAAAAGGTAACTCTACTTAGACAACATATCTTCTTCCATCCCTTATGTTTCATTCCAATAATTACCACACTAACATAATAATCAGACAAAACATATGATATTTCACTAAAAAAATAATCATCGTGATCCATATTATGAATTAGATGCTTCTCTAATGATGAATCATCCTCAATTTTTTCATTATCATCATTGATCGTATGAAAAGGGACTGGGTGACACATCCAATGTTGTAGAACTATAAAAAATTTCCATAACACTACACTTCATTGATGATCCAATCAATTTTCAATTAGTTTGATCTTCACCAAAATCTCAAAATTCTCATAAAACCTGATCACTAATTTTCCATGCCAATGAACCGTATGAAGTCCGAATATTAGTGAAATCCAAGGGAATACATGATCACCCAATGTAAAATCATAAAATTGATGATATCCATCAACAAATTAATTCTATATACTTTATGTTTTATCTATATGTTTCTAAAGAAACTAAACATATTTCAACATCTATTTCATTGCACTGAGTCCCACCAACTCCGAATCAATGACCTCATTTCTAGACAGAGGTGAATCCATAGCCTAAAATAATGTACCACATATGATTCCCTATAAATATATTCTTAATAAATATTTTTATAGGATAACAAAACCATTAAAAAGTTATTTTCCCTTGTTGAACAAAAATCAATGATGCATGCTATCAAAATTCCAGGTATCACCCAGATTTTATAACCTAATTTCCTATCTATATGCATGTTTATAGTCATAATAAAAAGTACTTGGGTACCAAATGCCTTATGTAATATTTTTAATAAGCGTTTGGTAAACAAAAAATAATATTTTTAGTATGTCCTCCATGTAACCTCAATCAAATGGACTATATACTAAACATACATGTCCCCCAAAAAATCAACCATGATAGTTTCAAAAAAAGGAAACAAAGGGGACACAATTACTAAAATTCCAATAATAACCAATTTCAAATCCATGTTATGATGGACTCTTGGATGATCCACATTGAAGTATATGGATACATAATCCGATTTTCATAATAGAATGTTAATGGATTTAACAAACCACCAGGTCATTGATTCTCAGTATTCACCTCCGGAAAGGTGTAGTATCAAATCAAGAAAATCTACAATCACATAATTTATACCTACCCACCAATATCTTTGACATTGGTTATTGAAAATCTGTGTCATTACAAGATGTAAAACCCATTTTTAATCATAAAACACACAAAAAATCTCCTCTCGTATAAACATATTCACAACAAAATGGCCTCAAATAGAGATGATCTCATTTTAAAGTATAGTCTTATTAGATGTTGAATATCCACCTTCATGGATTCCACTCAATACTAAACATTATAGATACACATACAATAACTCTGTGATCTGGATAAGATTTTTGGAATCAACTAATAATCATATGATTGTTATATTATCCTAGACCTTTCAAACCTTAATGTTAATATCATCGAACATGGTCATCATCATCCTTTAAGAACTAAACCAATGAAAATTATGAGTGTGTGATTTTTTATCAATGAATCCACATTTATATTTCCATTAATAGTAATATAAGACATATTAATATCATTTTTTTACACTTTATCAACCGATCTCAGCTACTAGAGGCCCAAATACATTGGTCTGAAGATATACTCTAACATTTATTGTTATTACACATAGTAAACCTTCATCCTACCACTCTACCCAATGGTGTGTTCTATGCACCCAATGTCAAACTACAATATTTATATAGGATATAATCCCCTAATATACCACTTCCACCACCTCGACTTGTATATCCAGTAGTACTCCAACATCCATACCACAAGGAGTGGAAAATATATTCCCATAATTTTGTTTGGCCTTGCTCCTCCAACATTACCAATGTATTATGAGTTGCTATAGAATGATTATAGATTACCCATTATCACAAAATTATGGAAATATAATAGTTTTCAGAAACATTGGTTACAATATGGATCCATCCTACATATATTATGAGAAAGTGCATTATTATTTCCCTATGTAACTGATCATTCCCATATCAAGTCTTCATTCCACAACTATGGATGATGTTCTCATATTGATTCTTCCTTCCATTGGAAGATGTATCACCTAGTAAACAATAAAAGTTATCCAACAAGAGAATCCCCCTTTATGTTCCCCTCATAAATAAGATCATGATTCACTGCTTTAGAAAACTTATTCATCCAAAATATATTAAACTATAATATAATATAACATTTATTTCAATAATGAAATCCTACCACTTCAGTTTCAACAAATTCTACAATTGATATGACCAAGAACGTCATGATGGTAATGTGACTCTAATAGTTTATCGCAAACATACTCACATGGGTCAAATATATAAACTATTCCTCTATCACTTAAATTAGTGTCTCCAGGGAAAATATTTCTGGGTAGTACCACCAGAAACATCACCATACAAATCTTTACAACTGCTCATCCAGAGCCTTAATATCAACTTAATTAGTCTCTTAACCACATTTCAAAAAATAATATAACAAGAATATATTATATTTAGTACTATCTAAATGGTAAATGATCATATTTTTAGGCAAAATCAACAACTCAGCTACCTCAGGTCCACCTTCTTTACTGGTGGTTGGTGGGTGTTTCAATTGGAACTCCCATGTTAGGTTAGATATATTTCACACAATCTACCCTAGGCCTCTATCTGAAAATTGTGTAATGAGATAAAAGTTATCTTAGAATAGATATCCTATCCATTCATCCTAAACTATGGGGGCCTTGTGTCCCTCCTATAAAATATAATTTCACGTTATTTCCACTTATCATCATATCTATAAACATAATTGTGTTGGAATGTCTCTACAATGACTAAAAAATGCATTAGAACACATAACACATTACTAAAACATTTATATAAGATTTATTAACATAAATTAGTAATAAATAATCTGGAATACGTGACCATATGGTTAATATTGAGGAATTTTCACTACCATCTACCATCCCTAATTTGAGACAATGCTAACATCCTATAAAAACCAGAGTACTGCAAAAAGGGGCTATACCCACGGTTCAAAACCGTGGGTATAGCCCCTAAAACCTTGGGTATAGGCTATACCCACGATTTTGAGAACCGTGGGCTGGAATAACGTCTGTATAGGGGTCATAACCTATACCCACGGTTTGGTAGAACCGTGGGTATTGGTGTGTCACATAGCAACAACACGCAGTACAGCGTGGCAGGCCCTTATACCACGGTTTGAACCGTGGATACATTATTCGATTCATTTTAAAAAAATCGCCTCCAGAAATGTTTGAACCCTGCTCCCGACACTTCACAACGAACCCCTAGGCCAAGCAAGTTGGAATTATTTTATGATATATATATATATATATATATCGGCAGATATATATTAATATATTGTACGTCACGTATTAAAAAAATGCCACCTTGGGGATTCGAACTTGCGCCTCCAGCTCCGCTTCATGCCCGCGCCCCTTGACAGACCAGACCACCTGTTATTTTAATCTGCTATACATTCATATATCTCCCTATATATTTTTATATAAACATATCTAAATTAAAAAACGCGCCCGCAGGGATTCGAATAGTTGTCATGCATTTCTCCTCAACGCCACTTACCAACTGAGCTAGCATTATTATTCTATATATATATATATTCATGTGCTTATATATATTAATTTAATCCGTGAAAAAATGTTTCCCGCCAAATTTCTTCTGTGTCCCGCCTAATTTTTTTCCCCACCATAACGCGGGAAAGCTATACCCACGGTTCTGGAGAAACGTGGGTATAGGTCTTGAAAAAAAACCGCAATAACTACGGTTTTGAAGAACCGTCGGTATAGGTCTTCGGAAAGTACCCTATACCCACGGTTTTATCCAAAACCGGGGGTATAGGTATTAAAAGAAAAAAATACCCACGGTTTTTGGCACAACCGTGGGTATAGGTTATCTATACCCACAGTTTTTGAAAACTGTGGGTATAGGTTCACATTCTATCCCTATACCCACGGTTTCGGAAAACCATGGGTATAAGCCTATTTTCCAGTAGTGCCATTCACATCATATATTTCTTATTCAAAAACCATTTATTATCCATATGCAATTTCCAAATGTAAAATATTTTATCCAATATCGATTTATAATTAGACACCACATCATTTAATAACTAATGAGATGGGGAAACATTTTCATTCCCTAAAATCAATTCATTTCATACTTTTCCTTTCATGAATATCATGATGCGTGTCACACAAATTCATAATTTTATTCAATGATGAATTCATAATAAACTCTCACTCCATATAGGGTTGTGAGAATAATCTCATAAAATAATTACATTAAAAGAAAATTCATCACATGAGGTTAAATAACAATCATGTGTAATAAAAATCGTAATGAAAAAAAATCTTCTTTTGGGTTCTTGTATTTTCTCCCACACATGGTCTTGTTAAACCTGAGAATGTTCTCATGACCAATTCACGACTCATACTTGAATCCCTTTTACCAAATCCAAAAAATATAATAGAAATTAATGAAAATAAAACCTCCTTTGTTACCACTTTGAAATATCATGACCCACGCACCACACTCAAGTTCCCATTTCAGTTTTCTACAAGACCTAACGCGTACGCCCCTATATGCTAGATGATTTCAACTATATGTGAGTGCCTAATATGTATTATATGGATATAATTCCTTTATTATCATAGAATCATTAAAATTTAAATAAATAAACAATATTAAAATGATAATATAAGAGTTAATAATCAACCAGCATCACATGAATAAAACCTAGGTAGGGAAAATGACAATAAACCAATGGAATATATTTGAATATATCATGCTATATATGTGGAACATGTCAAATATAACAAAACAAATAGACACATTAACAAATTTTAAGATTGGTTTGACATAATTTCTAGTTCCCCCATTCATTCTACAATCCAAATCCCAAATAATCCATCTATTATAGGTATCGTTCCCTTGTCCTATTTAGTAAACATGAAATATATTCCCAAATAGTTTAGTAATCCAATGTATTGTGTGATTAAAACTCAATAATCCACCAACAATGGATTTAAAAAAAACTATTTGGTCTTATAATTGAGTATTTAGATCTATAAAAAATTTGTTCCCCTATCAATGTAAACTGATTTCAATTTTATTACCATATACTAAAACATAGAGGTCCTTTGGTTCATAGTGACACCAAAACCAATCATACATGGGACCATGCAGATTTTTGAACTATTGACCATATAAATACCAAATTAAATTCTTTTATGGTATTTTATTATTAATTTAATCCTAATTTCATTACCGATTCCTTTGAGAATCAAACCATGTACTAGTATCATATGGACCTATATAATTATTCCAAAACCCCGTGTGTGTTTGGAGAATTATTCCTAGAAGTACGCCACATTGTCTACATGAATTAATTTAAGGCCTAGAAGATCAATATGGAACCCCAGGTGTATTTAGAGCCTCAGTTCTTTGCCCACACCTCATTGATGATTCAATTAAAAATATCACATATATCACATAATATAATTCATGATTAAACATATTTATCATTCTTATAAAACATTATCATGAAGGTGAACTCTTTCATTTAACTTTGATAATCATGGTTCATTAAAATATTCATAATGAATAATATACACAATTATATATTGATCAATTTTTAATAATTATTCAAATCTCACTAACTAATCCAAGATAAGAAAATAAACTACTTAAATCCCATTATAAATCATGAAATATGGATTAATTCAATCTAATTATCTTATATTTTTTTTACAATTCATAAATCATCATGTAGAATGTATTGGAATTATCCATGGGTTTACATTGAGCCAATTCTTAACTCTCTAATGGATCAAAAGGGATCTGTGGAGGGTCTCAAAATAACAATGAAATCAATTCCTTAATTAAATTAAAAAATAAAATTTCCCGATGAAGGAATTTAATAATAAAACTAAAAAATGGGATCATTATAAAGAACATGATAAATAATATTTAGATAACCTACATCAACAACTTTGTTAAACGCTCTCCAAACGGAAACCCTCAATTCAATGATGGAACGTTCGAAATCCCAATCGCGGTGGATGATCTATGCTAAAAACCTAGTTTCAATTTAATATTAAAAAGATACATTAATCATATTTATATACCATTAACAATTAATAAAATATACCCTCTTATAGTGGATAGAAGGAGAATAGAGTGATTAATTTAAATATGGGTGAAATCACATAGGAGAGAGGATTTTATCTCCCCACCATATCATTTAATTTTAAGGGAAGATGTTCATGGATAATTGTATCTATATTTGGAGCATCAAAAAAATATGTATATTCTCTTTGGAGTAGATATGATGATTATGTATATAAAATGGATATTTAAGAATTTTTGAATATATTTTTTGGTTATTAAATCTCGTTAGCACGGTTTCTGGTGTGGGTTACATAGTTTTCCAAACCGTGTACATTAACAATGCTTCCCTATTCTCTACGTCACATGGTTACTCCTCGGTGAGAAAAATAATTCAAAAACCATTCAACAACTATGAAAAAACTATATATAATTCAAGGTGTACATTTTTATTGGGGTAGGCACCAATTTTGGAAAATGTTCTGCAAATAATGCACTTCCCATCAAACCTATGAAACCCTCTAAAACTCACCTGAATAAATCCTATACAATACTAAACAAATGCAATACTAAAAAAGGGTACAAAAATTCATTTTATGAGAATGAGGTTTCTCTATAATGACATGGGAAATACACAATCATATCTGTAAAACATGACTATATATTTCAAAATCATATCTAATAAAAGGTAACACATCAACCAGGGAACTAACTAATATTCTATATAGTTCCAAGAAATTTTCACCAAAATGATATTTCTATAGAAAGATATTTTTATAACATGTTTTCATATTGAGTTGATAAAATATTCATGAGAAATTCTCAAAAACCCATCGATAAACATTATATAAACAATGAAAACTATAAATCTCAGTTCTCCTAGTATGTCTAGGTAAAAAATAAAGAGCCTCCATCTTTTATGGATTTTCTGATATTACCTATATTGATATTATATGACCAAAAATTTGAATTTTCCAAAAAAAATTATAGTTTTGTATGTTTTTAATATAATATATTCTTTCTATTGGGTGTTTAGTATTATTATCAAGTGATCATCATGCTCTTAATAGAACATTGAAAAGGCAAGAATATCATTTATAATGAATACCAAAAATAAATAAAGTTAATCAATAATGCCTCTATTTATTAAATAATATATTATTGTGAGGTAACATATAAGACCTAATGAAATCAATCTATATTTAAATTGTTGATATCTTATACAAAATACGGCCTCTGGTATATGATCCTTCTTCATCGTCCGCTAATGATATCAATTATGATGACTAATCTTGAAAAAAGAATTTTGCACCATGAATTTAATATAATTCATTATTAATATAGATTATAGGATACATGTTATTTATTATGATCTTATTAATCTCCTAATAAACAGTTTATATACGTCCTGGTCAATAAATCATTTTATTGAAAAGAACAAGAGCACCCCATTTAGACACATTTGAAAAAATGAATCCCATGTCAAGGTTCTACTAGAGATTCATTTATAATTCATGTAATGTAATAAAGGATATTCTATATGGATTCATTGGAATTTATGTGTGACCTGGTTTGAGTTATATAGAGATCTGATGATCATATTTTAGTGAAAATATCAGAAAATCGTGTAGAAATACATCTATAAACCCCAACATAGTAGGTTTATCATAGATATAGAGTTTTTCATCAACCATCTGAGATAAAATACCATATTGAATAATAATGAAAATAAATAAAATGGATATGATTTCCATTTTATGTTCATATCTATCATCACACTCTTAGATGATCGTCGATTATTTGGAATAAAAACGATGTCTTCCTTCATAAGAAATTATTGCGAGATTTTTGTAGAGAAGGAAAATACATGCCTAATATAACACAAAATTCATCTATAGGGGAGAATGAAATGATTTTAAGGAAGAAAATACATTTAGAAATCATTTTGAGAACACACATATACTTTACTTGAAATTATCAAATAATTATATGTTTTCAATGATAGTTCCACATCTAATAATTTATAATGAATCATGAAACCATTATAAAAATGTTTATATATAAATTAATGGTTAGATACAAAGTAATATATAAAGAATAGTGTTTCATGAGTTGATGAAATGTGTTCCTTTCAGCAAGTCATTATCACACTCAATGGATAAAATAGCAATCACATGATATATACCTTTGTATCTCATCTTAAGAGATTAATTATGTTGATAATCATAAATAACATTTAGATTTGGATGTTTTTGTTCAGAATGACCTTATAATAATCATTTGAAACACAATAGAGTGGGTGGTTTATTATATAGATTATTTACCATTTCCCCCATTATCTATCATATTTTTATCACTTTTTCATATCATTTTTAGATTACCATTTCTTGAACATATAAAATATTAAAAATTCCCCTCAATACAATTCGTCCATGTTTGTTCCAACAAAAGGACCAGAATGGTAATCTCATCTTCCTCTATATGTGGTGTTTTTATTTTCATTTGAATTCAATTTATCATTTCTTATCAAATCCATTATAATGTTATTTATCTAAAAATTTCATGTCTTCCTAGATCTCTAATCAAACTATATCATTATTCCTACAGAAAACTCTTATGGATAAATCCCATGTGGTGTGGGGGGGGGGTTATTTTAAACCCCCAAAATATTTGATCAATATTTATAGTTATTTTGATGATAATAATAGAAACATACCTCACATATCTTGTGAAATATTCATTTTAGGTACCTAGCTATTCATCTTCCATTTTTTATGTCTTAAGGAACTCTTTCTCCATATTCCAAAAAATATTAAAAGGACTGTAATTATAAAATAATATATTATTCAACTCATTACAATCCATGGAGTAGATATCATTTTATTACCTTGTATTATTTATATTACTACACCAATGATCAACATCTCCTTAAAAATTATTGATCACCAGAATGAATTTTTCATATTACAAAAATCTGAAAATGGAAAATATCATTTTAGTGTTTCTGATCCATTTCAAAGAATCTTGTGGATCAGTGGATATAGTGATGGTAGGAGGATATTTCTACAATAAGGACTCAATATACAGTTGTTACCATCATTTTCATTTTTTAGATTAGAATGATTTATGAACTATGATTTTTAGGGGGTATATTTAATAGATTTTGATTTTCAGATATAATTACGTTTTTATACTCCGTAGAACAAATATTACATTTATATTACAGATTGAATCAACACACTTTTCTTGGGATCAATCTATTAACATAAAAATTTATAGTGTAAGAAAAAATAATAATGATGGGGAAAACATAATCATGAAAAATAACACAAAGGATATATAAATAATGAAAATGTCATTTTAATTTATGAAAAATTATGTTTATCCTACATGTAGTTGGGGTTTGGATTAGTAGTAATCACCCCGTAATCCTACATGAAAAATGGGGGTTCAAGACCCATTGGGCGCAAGTAATGTAGCAGTACTATAGCGGTACTGTAGTAGGGGCGGCACTGTTCATCAGCGAGTACTATAGCGGTGGTAGGGCACTGTATCGATGGTGGTACTATGCGGGTACTGTAGCAGGTGGGTTACTATTCACAGAATGTGAATTGAGCCAAAAATTGGGGCCTATGGGCTTTGTAATGGGCTACAAGCCCACTGGGCCTTCAGGCTATGTAATGGGTTTCCCTCTGCCCAGTTAAAAGAGGACTTTTCTTTGATTTAATAATAAAAATGGGTCCTCGGCCCCAACCTTTAAAAAAAATGTTTATCCTTCATTATTAATTTTCATCATCGATCTAAAACCATTATTGTTGGTCTTGAGTAGATTTTGAATTTGAAAATATTTTCATCTAGGTGTTTTAAACTGGGTATGTAGTGAGTCCTATTATTGTTTACTAGGATAGGATTGAATCCAAGTTTATTAGAACTTTTTAGAGTTATTGAACATTTTCACATCAGTGCCAGATAGTTTGAATCATGTTGTACCCTGAAAGGGATTTAATTTCAACAAAATAAATCTCTATATTCATTAACAAAAATCTATGTTAATATCATATACTTTGACTCATCCAATTACTGTCTTTATACATGTCCTAAGGAGTCTCACTAATGTGTTCCCATCCAACTATCAAATTATTAAAAAAAATCCCTATTATACAAACTATAAATACTATGTATTTTTATACATAAACATTACAGATTTTAGATGAACATTCATTACATTATAAAAACCCAATCCTAAGGATTTTAATGGTATAGTGACATTGGAATCATGGAAACGTAAATAACTTTTTCATATGTGTACTAAATCATCAAAAAATAATATCTTCATTTATAGAACCCTTCATAGTAGTTTCATAAAAAATGAGTTTTTTCATAACCCGGTGTACAAAAACATAATAAATGGTGATCTCAGATGCCCAATTTGTGAACAAATGAATGTGATAAAAAAAGTGAATAAGGGTATAAGAACATGATAATAATATATAGAAACCACATTATGCATATCAATGATCAAAATCATGATTCATAACATAAATATGGGTAGTTCATAATACATGATTCAAAAATGAGTCCAAGAAAATGAATTATGTCAACATAACATTGGAATAAGACTTAGAACTATAAAGTACACATATGTAAAGGATATACAATCCATTATTGTCTGGGATCGTTTCTAAGGAAATCCTAGTGTATAGTTTAACACCTCAAAAGTCATTAGAGTTAATGTTCACTCTTAAGTCCAATAGGGCATAAATTATCCATCAAATAATTAAGTTCGCTACCCCTTCTAGCCCTTTTTATCTCATGTGACATTAATCATTACCCATTATATTAGAAGAAATATAATTACAATCTGAAAAATAATTAAAATCAAATGAATTTTTGTAACACCCTGGGTAAATAAACAATATAAAATGTTTATATTTATCCCTATTTGTGAAAAAATATTAATATTACTTTAAAGGGAACGCTATGATCGATGGTTTACCCAATACGCGACAACAAGTTCCTTTGAAATCTTACGTTGCACTCTAATAATAATATAATATTATATTAAATGGTAGTTAACGCCTAGCCATTGTAATGGCGGGAAAGAACGAAACTAACTAAAAAATTATTATGTATGTTTGTCGAATATTTTTACTCTTTACAATAAATGTTAGAGGATTGAAAATGCAAAAGAATCCAATTTTTAAGCATAAACATTCTAATATTCATTAAAGGCTGATTAACCGCCTTTTGATGGAGAACCTCTTTTAAATCCACTTATTGAAAATTTTATGTGTTATATTTGAAAAAAAAAATTCTTCTTTATAATCGTGACATCAAAATTTACATTGTGTAAATTTTTGGTATTTTTCCGATAAAGTTCATTTTTTTAATGAATAGTGAAAAATGTTGTATTTTAATTCAAAACCACTTTTTAATATAATTTATTTATATGATTATATTATCTTTTGAATAGGTTTTAAAGTTTAATTAGAATATATTTTTATCATTTAATCCAATAGTGGTCATTGGAATTAATTTCATCTTGAAATTGGACTTAAACTAGAGTCAATCTTTTGATACTTATTGTTTTATAAAAACATGCTATTTGTTTTGACAGTACGAATTAATTATTAAATTAATTAGTGCAACTTATATGTTTTGAATTTTGTAAAATAGAATTCATTTTTGAATTCTTAATATCAAATATATCTTAGGGTGAATTTTTG
This sequence comes from Viscum album, assembly GCA_963277665.1. NCBI lineage: Eukaryota > Viridiplantae > Streptophyta > Magnoliopsida > Santalales > Viscaceae > Viscum > Viscum album. The sequence continues at coordinate 792,901,547 of OY728138.1, forward strand.
GTATTTTTCTGGAAAACTTCAATTTTTGATGAATAGTGAAACCACTAAGTGGTAGTTAAAGAAACTGATTTTTCGTTTAAATGGAACTTTTCCACCTCTATGTTTTGAATTTCAAAAATCCGACATACATGGTAGACATTAAAAAGTAAAATGTGGTTCAGTGGGATTAAAATAATTTTTTGCTGAATAGTAACTTATTAAGTTTTAATCACGATTAGAGGTAATTAGTGTAGTTTAAGGTAAAAATAATGTTTTAATAATATGAGATGAGCTTGACTCATGTACTAACCTTATTCGATGTGTCATGGACGACCAATACAACCCATAGGTAAACTTGGGGACCCCATGGGGCCACTTTGGTTGGGAAATGACATAAATAACTTTTTATTTAATGTAAAATTAAAAATGACACAAACATGAGTTGTTTTACTAAAACAATTTTTACATGGGGTTATACAAGTCAAATTTTTGACAATAAATAGTAATTGAAAAGATAAAAAGATTTCCTACATCATGATATTTGTTTTATACTTTTTATAACTTATATAAATTAAATTATTTATGACATCATGATGATGCGTCGATTATCTCATTAATAAAGGATTTAAATAAAATGAAATTATAATGTAAAATCTATGACCTACACATGTCCAAAACCTATTTTATGGGTTGATTTCGAACCCTTTTCACCTTATCCTCGAAACACATCAATGTAGGACCATTAAAATCCGAAACTCATTCTAAAATAAAGTAACATTTCCTTACTTTCCAAGAGTTCCCCTCCTCTCCTCTTATAAAAGGCCCCCACCTCTACCTCCTTACCCACACTTCCAAAGCCTTTGGCTCGGCCAACCCCTGCCCATTATGTCTCTCCACATCCCTCCTTAACTCTTTGAAGCCTCACATTGGGCATAAGTCTTCCCAAGGAAGCCTTTGAGCTCAAACCATAGGGAGTTACCTGATTTTTAGGTAATGTCTTCACTTCTGTCCTTTTGTTTTATTTTCCTTCTCCAACCCCGTAAACTCTTTATATTAATTTATATTGTAACAAATCTAGTATCTTCAATATAATAGGATATTTTTAGAAGAAGTATTCTAGCTAAAAATACACAAACCTACATCTAATGGTTAAAGAACATACTGTTTCTGTGGATGGTGAATTTCTGCCTCACGAAACGAAGATTGTTCAACATTCTTCTAACACCTTCAAAGGTGGCCATTAATATGTCACTATATTTATATATGATATATTATATGTTTATGTTTTCCTTAAGATTCTGTATGTTTCATTTATGGCAGACCTTTATGGTTTCCATTATGGGTAAACACGATATCTTCATTTTTGGAAGTACGGACTACCACCCCCTCAAAGTGATTTGATTCGTTAATGCCATATGTGGGACGTATAAAGGATGGAATTAATGGTATTACATATGTTATACTACTGGAATTCTAATATACGTTTATGTCTTTATTATTTCATTAAATTTAATAAAAAAAAGAGAAATTAAAGTAGCGTTCATGCGTACGTACGACTTACCGTCTCCATGAATGATACATTTCATTTCTTATCTCCAAATGTTATGTACTATTATAAGTACATATATATAAAGGATATATATGTAATATATTACATATAAATTATGGTTATCATTCTGGAATTATAATATATATATCTATCATTTTGTTTTAATTCCATTAATATGGAAAAAAAATGAAAGTAGCGTTCATGCGTACGTACGACCTACCGTCTCCATGAACGATGCTTTTAATTTTTTTTATCTCCAAATGCAATGGAATAGTATAAAACGAATATATACTGGATTTATATGATATTTAAAACATAAAAACTATTCTGGAGATGATGTACCTATAACTACATGGAAAATTATTTTCCAACAAGTTCAATTTTTACTCATGTACTGAACATCGACAAAAACGTCTGATATGAACTCGCTTTATTAACCAATTATTAAAACATTATAATATGTGATATGAACTGAATAATAATATTTAAAGGAGGACCTTAATCAATTATAAATTGACCAAAGTTTATTATTCCGGAATATGAAGAAACGAACAAGACAAGTTGGACTTGAGGTAAGGGATCCTACCCCTCTCTTTCTTTTTAAGTACACTCTTTTATGTCATTCCTTTTAAGATCATATTTATTATTATTGGGATGTTCTTTTATATTACACCTACTGTAATTTTTATGTTCATATTATGAGAGACCCTATTTGATCTCATAAATCCATTTTTGGAAGCTTTAAGTGGCGCCGTTAGGCTGCCGAGTTTTCGTAAGAGATTTTTTCATCTCACATTTATTCTCGTGACATTTATGTGACATTTTCCACTATTTCCTTCGAGTGGTGTATGTACTGCCCATTATTATAAACTTTGTATAGTATAATTTCATTTATTTTTATTTACATCTTCATTGTATGACCCTTCTTCCTTGGGGTGTACTTTTCGAATGTTACCCAACTCGGTAAGCGGACCTTTCACCCTCCTCTTTTTAAAAGACTTCTTTTGTTATATCTTTTAATTCACATACTATTATTTTGGGATATGTTATTCTATATACTTATTTATGTAAATTTTATGTCCAAGTAACGATATACCATTTTCCCTCTCATCAACTCATTTTCTGAATTTTAATGTGACGTCGTTAGGATGTCATATTTCTGTAAGGGAACTTCTTAACCCACTTTCAATTCATTGGGTTAAACCTCTACTTCTTGATTTTATTATGCCAAGATTATGGGTGGAATATCTATTTTTTAATATCCACAAACCTTTTTGTGGATATGGTATTTCTACACATAATCATATCATTGATAAATTCTTACGAACTTGTATGGGAAATCATAAATCAATCTCATTTAATTGAGTTAAATATCTATGTCATTGGTTTTGTTTTTCCAAGATTATGTGTGAATGACCTCTGATTGTTTCACACTTAAAATCCACTTATATTGGGTGTATTTATATTTCTCACACATAATTATTTGATATATTTATCCTTAATTTAAGGATACCATCTTTATAATTGATTTCACCTCAATTTACATTTCTATTGAGACTTCATTGTTGTTATGCACCAATTCACTCTTATATGGTGTGTATACTGTCCTTTGACATATTATATCATGAATCCATTTCTTCTCATGATATTATGAAGCTCATATTACATGTTATTCTGCAATTATTATTATTCAAGAGTATCTCATTTTGTTAAAAACTCTTTAACAAAAATATCATTTTAAATGTTTTAAAGATTCATTATTCTAAATCCATATCATTAATTTCCATGTTTTTGAAATGGTTTTCAGTATTTAATTATACGGAAATTAATGTTTTAAAATTATAATTCCATTAACTGCTTCAAAGTGGTATGGGACACTTTGATTCAAAAATCTCTTTTAAATGGTTTTTGAAAATGGATTGCTTAATTCAATATCTTGGAATTACTTATTGTCATTGCAAATGAAATGTTGTAACTGAAATGATTATATTTTCAATATTTTATGTGTAATGATGGTACTTGGACATTTTATGGGTGGTTACGTGATAAACCATATGAAGGGTGGTGCCGTGAATACCAGGACGGGTGGTTACTTTATAACCTCCAATGCATTGGGTATGGAATTCGGCCGTATGGCTATTCCATTAAGTATGTGTGGAAGTCGACCGTATGGTTATTCCATTTAAGTATGTTTATGTACCAAGTTACCTTTATATGTTATGTGTTCTTTATATGGGATTTATGGAAATCTTTTGGTTACAAAAGGGTAAGTAATGATATTTTATTCAGTGAAGAGTTTTTACTACTTCTTAAAGGTGAAAGGTATTACTTTGATAAAGTATACATGGTTTACTTGTTTCTTTGAAAAACTAACAGTTTTCATTCTTTGTGTATCCCTTGCTGAGCTTTTTATGCTCACCCCATGTTTTTTTTGAAATGATTTTCACAGGAAATAATGTGGAATAGGGTCAAGGATGGGAACAAGGGAAAGTCATGCTATCTAAAACATAGAACTATACATGTTTCTTTTAAAGAGTTTTTATTTTATGGAAACTTATTAAAAGTGTCTAGTTTGTAATCTTTTGAGATGTAATAGTTATGACCTAATTTTCTAAAACTCTAAACCTGAAAAGTTCATCAATGTGAATTATTCATTTCATTCAATAATAAGTAAGGTTTAAGGCTGGGGCCTTATAATTTTTTCCACATGATACTAAAATATTCACCATATTAAGACTCATGAATTCAATTGGGCTTCATAAAAATATAACCATATTACACCCTATTTAAATGGATATGGTTTCATAATAATATCATCATTTTATAATAGAGTAATGGGTGAATATAAGTGCTATTATTATGAATTTTATCATGGTATAACCTATGGATGTTATATATTTTCTATAATCATAATCCCCACAAAACAATAAAAAGATTAATTGAAAGAAAATGGTTTTTTCAAATCATACCACAAATAAGGAAAATTAATAATAAATTGATATCATCATTAATGAAAATATTATTTTTAACAATAATTTATAACTTTTATGGAGTAAAATAACATTTATACTTTGAAAATACACATTTAAAGGCGTCAAAATCTGAAAAATTATTTTCATTGAAATTAAAATAAAATATTAAAATGTATATTAAATGAAATTATTATTCAAGATGAAGGATTATTTTTTTTATTGTCATACATTTTAAAAATACTCTTCCATTTAAATATTTGGTAAATTAAAATTGGTTACTTTTGGAAAATGAAATGAATATTCCATTAAAAAATTAAAATTGAATTTAAATAATAGTAAAAATATCTTTAGTATGTCATTTGTAGAATGTTAAAAAACTGAAACAAGATTTCAAATATATTCTTTTGGATGAAAAAGTGTTTTAACACTAAATATAAAAAAATAATATTTTTAATTAAATAATTAATTTCAAGTCATAATTACATAATTAGAATAAAATGATGTGTAATTGTGTATAGTCATGATATAACTATAGTATAACAAAAGTCCTGAGATTCTTGAGATATAGAGAATATAATTTCATTATCTGAAATATGATCATATATAAATCTGATAAATGTTGAGACTGTAATGTAATAACGTTTAAACATTGGTATATATAAATTTCAATTCAAATATTGTAATTAAAATATATGAATCATATCTTTTAAATAGATTTTTTAAATAAAATATAATAAATTTTTTAAGGAGTGTATATAAACCTTATACCACAGGAGAGGTTTATAAAAAAAGATATATACCAAGAAATAGAAATTGTGGGAAAATTCCCATTACAAAATTAGTTACTTTTTAATCAGAAATTCCATGAAATATATATCATAAATTACAAATATAATTCCCATTGTATTTTTAGACAATCCTCATAAATATTTTCATTTAAAGTATATACTCCAAATTAACGAAATAAGTGGCTAAAATTCAATATGTCTCATTTACATAAAGAGTGATACAGAAATCCCTTACCTTATCTTTTGAAATGTATTTCACAATATCTTCGTTATCCCATATTTTCATTTTAATATATATTTTATTTTTTCATTTGATATTTTTAGGACAACTCTTGTTTGGTGAAGGATATCCTTTATTGGGGGAAAAGGATTAATGTTCATTTATATCTATTTTACTGAATTAGTTCATATATGGGCTGGGAGGAACCTGGAAAACAAATAGAGAGTATCAATGAGGGTAGCAGTTTGGGTTATCAGAATGATATTAATAGAGTCATTGTAAATGGGTCAATAGTTACCATGGATTAATGGAATTTTAAGAATGCTCAAAGGGGGTGGCATTATCTTTTTAAAATGGGTTCAAACCCCATCTATAAAACTTTTTCAGGCCCTATAAATGGAATTCACATATTGTAATAATTAGAGGATTTTAAAATTCATCAGAGGAAATTGGTTTTTAACATATCTCACTAATAATAATTACATGGTGTGAAACTATATTACATTTTGGGTGAATATGTTACATGGTGTGTAATTCAATGACATGTATATTTAATGTATGCCACATGGATGAATTTTTTATGGAACATTCATGAAAATTCATTTTTTCAACCATAGGTAACATTTTAGAAGATTTTGGAGGTCATACCTTTATTCTGAATGTCATAACAATGCATATGATTCAAGAAATGTGGTTTTATTTTAGGCTTCCCTTCCCTCCCTTTGTTCTCTTTAAATTCGAATGTAATCTCTTGAATGTGTTCATTATTGGTTTTGTGTTGATTGGTTTTTGTCAAGGAACATTCTTAAAATCATCTTCACCTTCTTCATTGTAGGTTTTTACCATTGCAATTAACATTTGATCATAGATAAAGGGTATGGGGTCTAACAATTAACCATTTGGTTTGATAATTTTCATATATAAGAAATAATATTTTTTTGGATACATATGACGTGAAGAATAAAAATTTAAATAATCAATTGAATTATCCCATGGAATTACATTAGATCTAATAGGTTTCTAAGCTAGCAAGTGGCTGTTTTTGGTTGAAGGAACCATTAAATAAAAATTATTTTATAAAGTAATAACGTGTGATTAACAAGACCTAGAATGTGTGTGACATCCTGATATGGTTTCAACAAGGCATGTCTAGTTTATTGGGATAATGGGATGGTATTGGTTATAGGAAATTCATATATAAAATCTTAAATTAAAAGATAAATTATAATTGACATAATATACTATTAATGATGTGACATTGTGATATCCTTATTGTGATGACATGTGTTGTGTTAAATAATGAAATGAATTTATAGTAGGATTTTCCAGTTGAAAAGATAACATTCACATATAGAGGGCTTGGCCATATTCACATGCTGAAATCCTTATATAGTTGTCTTGGACCTGTTTACATACTGAAATTCCAATATAGTAGGCCTGGACTAGTTGACATGTTGAAATGATTATATAGCTGACCTGGTATAGCGACACATACTAACGTACATCTAAAGTGGACATAGCCTAGTGAAACAGGTAGAAATCATAATATTGTGGTCTGGAATAGGATGACATGAATAAATGATTTTATAGTGGGAAATGCCTGCTGACACATGCTATTATACTTATATATAGAGTATTGACACATATTTGATTGATTTATACCTTGGTTATAGGGATATTAATTACTATGGATATATGTTTACAACTAACATGGTTTTAAAAGATTCTATTATACATTCAAACATGACATCTATGTATGTTGATTTTCTATTAATGTATTTTTTTGATTAATTAATTTTACTTGTTTATTGCATCATTTCATACACATATTACCAGAGTAGTTATGTATAAACATTATTGTGTGGACACAATGAGTTATAATCCCAAAAAATCTAAAAATTGGTTTGGATCCTAATCAGAATAGATTTTTGTGGTTTGGACAAGGTAAAAAGACTTTAATTCTTACTATTTTCTTGCTGTATCGACTATAGTTTAGAGATGGGATCAACAATGGGTTTTAATTGAGTGAATTTGGAGTCTTTATTTGAGTCTCCTAGTCTTTTATTTTTAGTTTTTTTTAATTATACACTATTAAAATCTAGAATGATCATACATTATCCCTTAATTACATATTGGATTATTAGTTACATTTTATTGTTTACTTTCAACCATATTGTATTGATTTGATTATTTCCGCCCTATTATATTAATTTATTATTACAAGAATATTTATCTGTGTTGAAGAATTATAACTATGGGGTATAGTTTCCACACTATAAATATCAGATTCTCGTAACTAGAAGACAAATTATATTATAAAGTGTGTCATTATTGAGGTCCTATAACCGATATTTTCTAGCCACTTGAGGGTGTGTCAAATCAGGGGATGTTACAATGTTGTATCAATGTGTGATTTTTTATATATTTCATTATTATATGAAAATATTACAAAGGATACTAGGATGCTTAGGCATGTGTTAATGAGCTTGTTCATGGGTGTATCTAACCCATTTTGTTTTGGAACATTTCAGTTCCAATTGGTGGATTTTTGTTGATATAATCTTCTTGTAAAAATTGATTTTGTTTCTTACAGAGTTACTCATATGTTATGTGAGGCTGTTATTTGATGATATATTTAGTTCATGATATTTATAATCATGTCTCAATATGGATCGATATTTGTATTCATCCATAATAATAGGCACATATTGATATAAATATAGATTCATTATTCAATTCAGATACTTTTTTCTAAATTTGATATAATCATTCAATTTTAATTATGATATGAGATTCCAGATATATCATATACATTGAATAATGGTACTTGTATATAATTATAAAACACTAGTATCCCGTGTTTTGAGAAACAATGATTCCATGGTTCTCTGTTGATGTACGTTGTTGAGGTTGACCCAATTTTAATTGATAGTATTTTATGGAGTGTGTTTGTCTAATAAAAGAATGATTCTTATTCATATTCACGATGAACATTAAGAGAGTTGAAATAAGTGTTCTCATTATTATATAGAAGTAGATATTATTATCAGTCTTATAGATTATATGGATATTCATCTTCAAGGAATCATATTGAGGGTTATGAGATGCATCCAGAATGAGACTACTCACACTATGTATTCGATGAATGATATGATGAGATGGTTCCAACTTCAACATCAACCAACATTCAATGGGGAGGCACGATATTTGAAAACTATGTTCTGGATTGAGTCTATCCGACATATCATTAAGTATTTTAAGATATCCACTAATTTGTGGTCCAATATTGTTGTATTGATGCTTCATGGACATGCCAAGCATTAATGGGAAATATTAGAGAAGGAATGGACCAAGGAAGATTTATCTTGGAGGGACATAGATATTAATTCTTAGTGGAATTTATATCATGGGATATTGAGTTATGATAAGCTTCAAGAGTTCATACACCAAACAAATGAAGTCTTCATAGAGAGGGACATAGATACGAAGTTCCTAATCCATTTATATCTATTAATTTATTAGGATTAAATGAATTAATAAATCATCATATAATGGGATGTGGGAGTGTCCCTATGAAGTGGTCTTGTTGTTTTATCACAGAAAACTAAAAACTCTTCTTCTGGTGGGAAAAATCATTTTTACGAGATTTTTCACCAAGGAAGAAGTGGTCATTGAAGATAGGGATGTGGTAAATTATGTAAAAACTAGTTAAAATATAGATATATTAGTGTTTAAGGATCATCTACAAACAAATTCTATGTCTATAAACCTATTTAAATTGTCGTTCTTGAATAAAAATGGTTCTCTTATAGGGGTTTTGTAGTGGAATTCACTAGAAGATAAGTTTCAAGGGAATATTAATAGAACAAGAGTCTAGGAAGCACTCACCTACCCCTTATAAATTAGGTTTTTCGATTTCCACATGTTTTTTTGGTTGAGGTAGTAGATGTCATACCCCTATGTAAGAATTAAAGTACTGGGTATAGGGTATATCTAAGGAAATTGATTTTGGTTGCCATGGTTGAGGGGCTCATCAATTTCATGTTAAGATAACTACTCTAGATATAGTGGATGCTAGACCATCTACTGATAGAAGAATTATTATTGTATCATGTACCCTTTCATTGGTATATTTTTATACAAGTGTATCACATTCCATCTTATCCTCACATTTTTGTGAACTTGTTTTGATATTGAATGCTTGGATGATGTTTTGACCCTCGATACACCATTGAGAGTGTGATGAGTGAATTACAGACATTCCTAGGATTGTTCTCTAGATATTTTTTTTATTTTTACATTTGGTAACTATTGATTCTATAATATGACCTGAATAAACATATTACAAAAATTGATTGGATAGTCCTATTCTAGGACTATATTAACTATTATCAGACATGAGTTACCATTCTCTCTCTAAATGGATTTATCATTTCTCACCAGGTTGGTTGAGATTCTTACAGTAGTTATGTAGGACCAGTCTGGTGTATATTCAATTGTCTCATGGCATAGATAATTATTATTTCTGTTGATGAAAGTGGAATTCAGAAATCCACTTTTCTTCTTGTGGACGAATATTATTATATTTCTTTTCCAAAATAATTACTATGACATACCACCTTAGTGAGAGATCAGGTTCACGATCGATTTACTAATGGGAGAAGATCCATTTTTTATGCCTCCTTATAGAATAGAACAATAATATCAGCAAGATTGGAAAGTTATGTTGTCTGCTATAGAATCTAATGGTTTCATATGGCCGAAAAAATATCAATGGTGTTATCCAGTTCCCTTTTTAATGATGTATTTTTAAAAATTAGTCTTTTGTGTGGATTATCAGATATCGAACTAGATGGTGGTCAAGAATATGTATCATCACCTAAATTTTGAAATTCTATTAAATCAGTTGAATTATTATAAGATCTTATCCAATGATGAGTTTGTTTCAAGATACGAATAGTTTGGGTGGGAACAACAAACATAACCCTAACTGATTTTAGGAGTAGGCATGGGTTATATGGACACATAGTGTTTTTTTGTTGACTAATGCACTAAAGATATTCTTTTCCATGACGTATAAAATATTTCATCTCTTCCTAGACCAGGTTGCTGTGATTTTTATGATATATTATTGGTCTCACTGACATTAGATGATCTATCCCAATAACATGAAAATATTTGGAGTTCATTGATATGTAATCATCTGTATAGAATTATAACCAAATGTAGTTTCTAGGGTGATATATTTTACTTCATAGGCTATGTAATCTGATTTTTTGGAGTGTCAGTGGACCCATAGAATATCTCATCCATTGTTTATTGTGTGTATACCTATAATATATTCATTATTCATATAATTCATGGTTTATCATATTATTATCGACAATTTACCTTTATAGTTTCCCATTTAGAGGCACTAATGTTTGGGATGGCCTAAAAAGGGTTATAGTTTGATAGATCCCATTCCTGTGAGAGATATTTTAGGATATTAATGTCAGGTTAAACATAGAACCTATCATCGCATTCACTATTTGATAAATATCATATACCTTGTGATGCAATTTATTTGAGAAGGAATCATCACACTTCTGATGCAGCACTATACGAGGGATTCTTATTGATCTATAAAATGAACACCATTGGAGAGGAAATATTGTACTAACAATTTAGAGTTAGTAGAAGTGGAACATTCCATGAGATTTTGGAAACATTATCTCATGTATCAGAGGATTTTCTTATAAACATACCAAAAGTGCATCATGTACACATTTTCTCCATGGTACATGAACCTTTAATGGATGATTTGATACAATTTTCGACATTATTTATATATCGAGTTATCCTAGAGACATATTAAGAAAAAATCCATGTTGTATTGATGAGTTGATGGAACAAGGATGTCTATGTACAAGTTTCTAATAATGATTGGAGGATGATATCCCTCTTACTAGAAATGTGTATTGATATTCAGGAGTCTCAGGGATGAGTAAACCAAACAACAACATATGTTATTCACATTCTTTTGGACCAAATTAAAACTGAACATTTACATGATCAATAATCCTTAGTTCAGAGAGATATGTATATGATTTGTATATATTGGTTTAGATATAACATATTTTGATCTATATTCATAGTAATGGTGGTTAGGAATGAAGAAGGATGTAAGGAGATTTATGGTTATAGGTTTCAATTAGTATAAGGTTAAAGATATTTATCGAAGTACATTTGATATTATTTATATTTTTACCATTAATGAGAGGATATTGTTTTATTTCATTATGGATTTTATTACAGGACCTCCCAAAATAAACAAGAAGATTGATTTTTTATGAGAGAATTTGGATTTAATGGATAATTTATGCCACTTCTTATATATCAAGAAGACCATCAAAGGTGGCGTTATGGGTATTCTATACATGTGTGAGGTAGTTAAGATGAAAAATCTAACTAGGAGAATTGTTTATTAACGATAAAATTGTTTCATATCATGTTTTAGATAGAGTCTCTAGAAGGCTCCAATATCACATGTTCTTTTTAGTATGGCCTATCATCCCCATAGTAATAGTCAATAAAAGAGGAATATATTGGCTCTCACTGATTTTTTATTATCATTTGTTTTTTAATTTTGTTATTTCATGGGAGAATAATATAGAAATCATTGAGTTTTTGTATAATAATATCTTATAGGAATCTAACAATATAAAACCTTTTTTGGATTTGTACAGAAGTCTATGTCATTATTGAATTTATTTGTTTTGATGATATTGAATCATTTCTTGTTGGTACAATCCTCATTTAGAAGACGTTTGAGTAGGTTTAATTTATCAGACAGTGGTTGGTGACCATCCATATCATGTGAAAATATTATGCTAACTATACAATAAAATATACATATTTTTTAATGGTCATATTATTCTCTTTATGGGGTTTCTTAGGTTTGGAAAATGATGTATCAAGAATCACGGAACACTCGTGCACGTGTTTGTCATTCTATTTATTGATAGTAGATATGGTTGGACAAGTGGTTTATATATTAGGTCTTCCACAGCACTACAGTACAATGCATGATGTGTTCCACGTGTCATAATATCAAAGATATTATTCATAACATTATCATATGATATATATATATATAAATCATGTTCAATGGTGATTTTTCCATTAAAGAGTAACCGTTATCGACTATGGATCATATTGAGAATTATCTAGGATGTTTTAAAATTCATATTTTATGAGTGTAGAAGCATCATGGGTGAGTTCTAGAGGAAACCTAGGAGTTTCTCTCAAATGTGATAGCATGGTTTTCTAATTTGTTCTCTGATACCCCACTATGATATAAATAGAGGATCAAATATAAACTATTATATGGTGGGGAAGTTGAAATATCTAATCATATTTAAGGGATGTCCCTATTGGAGTAATTAATTTGATCCTTGGTGGACATAACTTGTTTAGAAATAGATATCATTTATTATGGAAAATGAAATAATGGTTATGCATGACACTTTGTTGGAATAAATTCCAATATAAATTAGGACGAATTGATAGCAAACCATAGAGGATCCATGCATAGAGTGGTTTAGGTTTTCTGATTAAATTAATGGAGTCCTAGTAAATGGGTCAAGTGTGGCCCCATGTTTGTGGTATTATAGAATCCTTAATGGATGTTTATGTTGTTTTTATACGGAAAATGGGATTAAAATAAACCTATAGAACATTTAAATGATGTGTAAATTAAATTCACATATTATTATGTTCATGTCATTTTAATATTCATCCTAGGAGACTGGTTTTTAATTATATAACCCTAAAAATTATTACATAATGTGTAACTATATTACATGGAGTGTAATTCCATGAACTACAATTTTATAGAAATTAATGATATTGAATTGTACTTCCAACAATCCTGCATCTTTTTTCTATTAATAAAAAGGAACCTTTCAGATGATTGAGTATCACCTATTTGGATTATAGGTATCCCAATAATGCATATGATCTCTGTAAAGTGTTATTGGTTTTGGTTTCCCTTTTCTTTGTTGTTTATCTAGATTTTATAGTGTATTATTTTGATAATGTAAATTTTCATTTTTGATCCTGGTCAGTTTTATCCAAATAACTTTATTATGATCATCTGCACCTTATTCCTTATATTATTTTTCTATCACATGTCTTTCTTGATTTTTAGTTAATTAAAGGGTGTCTAAAAAATAATCCCATGGTTTGATAATTTTAAGGTATTTGAAATATAGAATTTTAGGAAACTGATCATATAATGAATAAATTTAATGATATAATTGAATTATACAATGGATTCCATTTTATATAAATGGTTTTGGACCTGTGTTGTGGCTATCGTTTGTGTTATCTAACACTTGAATGTGAAGGAATTGTTTTATGCAAAATTTATGTTTATCATGACATTGATTGTGGGTGATTTCTAGATATGGATTAACCTTAGAATGTACTTTTATTTATACTACTATCATGTTATTTTTTTGACCAATTTAAACATGCAATGTGATATTGGATGAAAGAGGTAATTAGAATAATTTATCCTTGATGATGTGATATTGTGATATCATTGATTTTTTGATTTTTTTTATATGTGATGAAATTATTATATAGTATGTTTGGAATAGTTTACATGATGAATTACATATGTTGAAGGCTTTTCCAATTTGAATTGCTGATATTCTTATATAGTAAGATGGGTGGAGTTGACATGATGAATTTCATATATACAGGGTCTATCCAATTTGACATGCTGAAAATCTAATATAGATGTATTGGCCTAATGATAAATGAAAAAATTATTATACTATGTGATTATCCAAGTAAAACATGAATAAATACATATAAATCATATAGGGACCAGTTGACATACTAAGATGCTTATATATCAGTCTATAAATAGTGACACATTATTAAATTACAACATTGTGGGTTTTGACATCGATATGTGTGATTTATAACATGGTTTTATGTTTTTTACCATAGTTATATTGATGTGGATGGAATAGTTGTATGATATTCATAGAGGGATTCTAGAAAGTAGATAAATCACAATGATGTGTTATTAATGTAATTTTTTGATTAATTAATTACACCAATTTATTGAATTAATTTATAAACTTATTATCAAAATATTTAGGTTTAGACACTGTGGTGTTGACCTAATGAGTTATAAACACACCCTATTTAGGATTCCATTTGGTAACTAACCAGATTACATGTATGCATATTTTTAAGAGAAAATGGACATTTTTGGACTGTCTATTAATTAGATGGGATGGATTTTAGAGATTGAACCGATGAAGGGTTTGAGACTGGGGACTTTCAGGACGTTATTTTTGGTAATTTAGAGATTTATTTTTATTTAAACTGGAATTAAATATAGTTACAGAGAACATTAAATTACATTATTCCTCTATTATAAACTAGAATGTTAGTTGGATTTTAATATTGATCATTCACCATTTTATTTATTCTATTATATCTGTACTCTAATATTTATTTTGGAATAATTGACTATTCCACTATTTTTTATCACATTAACTAGGGGTATAGTTTCCCCACAATACATATCACACATCTACTAATAGTCAGAAGCCTCTAGCATATATGGTGGCGCACTTGGGGTCTTATAACCAATCCATTATTGACACTTCATAGAGTGCTATATTTGGGGATGTAACATAATAGAACATCTTATATAATAAATATATCCTTATTAAACATATATTAAAGATAATTAATTATATATTTAAAATATTAGTATAGATATTTTTTATGACAAATTATAACATGATTACTAAAAATTACATGCTCAAGTCATGTTTTGAGCAATTGATTATATTTTTCTGGTATGTTTTGATTTTTTATTCTTTATTTATTACATTGATAAATTTTTCATCCTTTAGAGAATGTTAAAAACTATATAAATATAATATATATTAATTAAATATAATTTTTAAATTAATCCATTAGATTTAGATATATAAAATGAAATACACCTTATATGGAGACAATAAGCTGTCTGTATGCTGTAAATATTTTTCAACATCCTAGAATAATTGAATGAACGAAAATTAAATAATATGGTTATATTATAGAGTAATTTATAAATAATATATATATACCATTTTCAATGAAAAAATATTATTACCATCCACATAATTTATGAAAAAATCTCATTGTTGTGAATGGTGGTATTATGTCGTACAAACATGCAACGTTATCGTATTACCAAAAAAAGAAAATAAATAAGTTTTACATTATATAATTAATAAAAATATATTAAAAAATAATTAATATGTAATATAAAAATATTATCAACACAAATTTCATACATTGGGAGGTGGTTATGGAAAATGATTAACCTCGTTTCACACAGATGTAGACATCTTTAAACATGAATGATGTTTTCGTAACCCATTTGATAGATGTGGAGATGGTTGTAAGTAAAGATCATAAAATAACAATAATATTGTTTCAGTAAGAAAAAGGGAATATTATATCTTCATGTTTTAATACTAGTTCAAAGAGGATTGTAAATAAATATAATAAAATTAATAGTTTGGGGTATTACATCTTCTTCAAACAACATCAATTTGTCTTAAGAAAGGAAATAAATGATCAATTTATGACTATAATAAGGATTATACAATATAAATATGGATATATGGATGTAATTGTGTTATATCATGGATGAAACAATGTGTTTGGTATGTATGGAGTGGAGAGGATATTGGGTGGTCTTTGTCAAGTAAGGTGAGTGCCACACTTATAGTTTTTTGAAATGAAAAAGGTTTACCCAAGTATTTTTCATCCCAAAATGCTAAAAAATACAAAATTACCGATCTAATAATATATAAGGTCTATATTTCACTTGAAAAATGGTGATGAATAAATTTTTGGTTCATTTATAACCCTTATCATTATATTTTAACCCTCCAATAAAGAAATATTTTCCTTAAAAATGGTAAATTACCTATACTACCTTTACTATTCATTGTGGTATAAAAATGTGGTCATAACATTTGATAATGTATTTTATTATAGTTAAAAATATTTTTTCCATTTTTTTACTTTTTGATAATATATATGAATGAATATAATTTAAAATCAAACTCAAAAATGGGTCTAGAAAGTGGTTTTCAATAATGAAAATTGATCTTATGTTATAATAGTGATTTTTATAAATTCAATTTAAAATCTATCTTAGTAACCTAAATTTGTTTAACATATATATAATTAATGTAATGCTAAATTTAAACCCATTTTGAATAAAATGAAACATTATATAATCTATAACTGACATGGAAGATTTCAATAGACACATTTTAAGAAAAATACGAAAAATTATCCAAAAGCTAAATTTTAAATTATTATTTAAATAATTATGTCTAATTTATAAATTTATATTTCATAAATATATAAAAATTTATCTTTATTAATTTTAAAAAAAATAAAAATTCATTCTCATTGTGAAAATTGTATTTTCAAAACATATAATGTCTTTGATAAATGTAATTATTTTTTAATCAACATATTATCGTTATATAAAAAATAAAAAATAAAAAATAAAAATATAATTTATTACTTTTCATACATCTATTTTCAACAGTTAGGTTAGAATAATTTTTTTTTAAAATCATATCCAAATATATATTACTATTTTTATAACCACTTTGTTGCATCTAACGAAATATATAAAAGAAATTTAATTTTTAAGAAATAATAATTTATAAAAGAATAGATTTTTACAATGTTAGATTTTGTTTTGAGCCTCATATATAGTACTATGACACATTTTTTAATGATGTGTCTTACAGACCCCTGATGGGACTAATCTAACTTGGTTTTAGTTTGAGCCCTTATTAAAATTATGTTTTAAAATTAAGTAACATAATTCATTTGTTTATATGTAATACTATGATTATGTTACCATCTTGTTATATGTTCTTTATACATTACATTCTTAGAATTCTTTGTGGTGTACATATTTTTCCTTTGTTATTCAAGAATACATTAGTTGAAGATTTCATTAATTTTTTCATGTTCTTCTATATAGAATCATGTCTATTTTTGTAACCCATGAGTGTTTTGGGGCATTGATAATCATGGATATGATTAAAAATGGATATTGGGTTAGTTTATATTTTTTATTAATTATATTCAACAGTTTCATGGATACAATTCCATATTATTGGTAGATAATTTTGGAATCTCATCACTATAATATATTATGTTCATCCAAAAATTTTGTTGGAAGATATTAGGTTTTTAGAATCATTGTTATATAGAGATGAATTGAATAGTATCCCTAAGAACCACACTCATATTGTATTCTAACTTGTATATTGTTATAATGAAATGAGTTTTGGGATAATTATTAGAGTTTATACAAATTCCTTCATTGAAAATTATATAAAAAATAGATATACATATGTATTTTTATGAGTGATGTTTATTATATTTGTACCCAATCACACTTTTATCACCTAGTGTAATAATACATTGACTCTACTATTAAAATGTAATGGAAATCTATATGATTATAAAATATTATTCATCCATTTATGATGAGTATTATTCAATCATCTTACTAATAGAGTGACATAAACTATTTAAATGAATAGTTACATTCCCATAAATTTTTAAGTGTTTATTCATGATCATTATACATGTATAAGTAAATACATTCTAGGTAATGTTGATGAATTAATAAATATAATGGATAAGTGTCCAATTGTTTTCCATGATAAGAAATAGGTTATTTTATCAACTCACATTGATCTAATGATGAGTATCATTATAGAGTTTCGATGTATTAGAATAAATATCCCTATAAATTACTTCATTATAGTGTCCATAAACAATATTGGACTATTAGTTATGAATCATATATTTATTATGTGTTTGAGGTCATCATGTTCTATGGATGTTTAATTTGAGTATATATATGTTTCAAAATGGTGGTATGGTGATTTCTTTATGATTATGAATTAGGTTATGAAAATTTAGAAGGATAAATGATTTACTCTGTAGATATATTACTTTTCCATGAAAATTTGGCATATTTAACATATTTAATCAGTGGTAGTTTCCTCAGATCTATATTTAACTAAATGATTTATTATCATTATATCACAATGTTGATATTTTGGGTCCCAAAGGTTGTTTGATTGTGGAGATAATTTCTTCCCCTTCCACAAGTTGATAGTGAGTTTTCACAACTGTAAGTGATGTGTTCTTTATGATATTTGTGATCGAAGAAAGTCATATTAATGTAAGTTCCATGGTGTCTCTTTCCTAGTGGTATTTTTTGGTCATACCCATCATGTGGAATACTTTGGATGTAATATATTTATATTCCTATGAGTTATCGTAAATATATTTCATTTAGGGATCTTTATTCATGGGATTTTGTGCCAATAGAGAAGTTTTATTTTAATGATTAGAATAATCATCTTAGACTATTCTTTTGTGTCCCCCAACTCTTAGTCAGGCGATTTTGATCAATTAGTTTTAATTTTTTTAGCAACTGGTTATCACATCAAGAGAATTCAATAACTGGAAATTAAAATTATATTGGGTATCAACTAGTAATATGTACAAATATTTTTAATATAAGGTATAAATAAATATATTAATTGGGATTATAGTTTTAATATTTTTACTGAAGGACCATTTTTAGATTGGGATAAAATCTAGTTATGAGGAATAATGAACCATTTTTTATGGATAATAAAGTTGTTTCATTAATGAAATGTAAAAATTTTGCTACCTTACAAATCATCATGAGTCAAAATACAGTTTGATTATTTTCCCATTTCATCCATGTTATATATATGTATTTATTTAAAAATATACCATTTAAAAATACAATTAAATTGTGGGGATTAAGGTGAACCACATGATATTTACCTTTTTTAAAAATTAAATTTTTCTAATATAGTAATAATCTAATAAAATTAATCACATACCCTGAGTTGAGATGATTCTTGAATAAATCATGATTTCTAGTGATGTGTTTGGGTATGAAAAGACCATGGATCATGCACTCTTTTATTTTATATAATATGAATACTTACTCGAGATGGTATTCTCATAGATAAGATTTTGTTTTTTAATTGATGATTTTAAAATAGGGATTTTACATGTGGGTCATCAAATGTTTCTTTCATATCTCGATTCTTAAGAGTTCACTATTTTAGGTAAATAAATTAATGAATTTAATGCTTCTATTAATTGATTATATAATGGTGAAACCCTAATATCACTATAAAATAATCTTGTTGGTATTTAAATAAATATAAAATATATTATTTTATTGGAAACCCTATAGGTAAGGAATTTGGGATTAATATGGGGAGAGATGGAGGTAATTTCAAAATTATGAAATAATAACACTGTTTTAATATGAAGGGATAGATTGATGAAGTAATTGATAAATGGATTTAAAATTAGAATGAAATGGTTTCTCAGTTGAACCAATAAATTAATGTAATGGGAAATGGTCCCTTAGGTTGGGTTCGATTTTTTTTTTATTTTCACTTTTCATAATCAATATGTCTTCATTGTAAAATTTCACTAAAAATGAATTCATGGTCTAGAATTTCATTTCTTCACCAATTTTTTTTAATATCTCAATTTTTTATTATTATTTATTGATATAGTATTTATTTCATTTTTCTTTCAAAATTTATAACCATATGTTTTTTCCAACATGTTTCATCATCATTGACAATTAATTTTTTTGTTTATCAATTTCCACCAATCATCCATTCATTATATTAAAAATCAAATTTGAATTATTTCCAAGTTATTAATTAATATCTAATAAAATAAAGTTACTAAAATTTTGTTTTGATTTAGGGTATTAGTTTTTTTGTATTTGAATTTAGGTAATATTTCATGTGTACAAAGGATAATGACAGAATAATAACATGTGTGTATGTTTTGGGATTCTTCTTGTGAGTTGGAGATGCGAATGATGATGAAGTGTCGACGAAAGATAAAAAAATATAATGATAATTAGTTATAATATTATATTATATTGAAAGTTATATTTGGATACTCTATTATGAAAAATCTAAGATGGATTATATTAGAATTAGTGTGTGTAGTTTAGACATTGAGACAATTCTTTGATCAATGTTCAAAAAACCCAACTACATAGTGTGTAGTTTAGAAGAACAAACATAATATATTTTATATTAATGATGCTAAGTTTTATAAAATATTTAACAATCATTTGTTTTATTAAATTATACTACACAATGTGTAACAAAATTATATTTTGAAATAAGATCATTATGTTTTATTTGGTATTCTATACACAACAATGATCTTAAACAACCCATCATATATATTTCCATTATAACCTCACCATTATATTGTTGGGTATAAATTGTTATATATATATATATATATATAAATATACATCCTACTAAATAATATTTGTTAAAAACATTAGTAAATACAGAATCAATTTTTTGTTAGGTAATTTTTATTTTGAAAAATATTTTTTCTTAAAAATTTATTTTCATTTCATTCTAGTAAAAAAATTATAATTAAATATTGTAAATTTTTTAAATTAATTTCATAATATTAACTCCATATTTTATATCACCTATTACATATTTAATTTCGTTTCCATTTTGGTATTTTTCCAAAAATAGTGATATTTTTGTGAATAGTGAAAATTAAAAATTAAAAAAAGACCATTTATATTGGTAAAATCAATAATTTTAAATGAAACATTAACATTTTAATAGTTTTTTCATGTAATATTACAATTAGTTTTTTATATTTAATCAAGAGAATTATTTTTTAATAATCAATATATCAAATTTTGTAATAAGGTTGTGATGGGTTTTAAAAGCAATATTGTTCTGAAAACTATTTTAAAGTGCATATTGATTCTCCTATTTTTTTTAATTAAAATAACCCATAATGATGAAAATTTTAAATTATAATCATATATTTTATGTAAAAACTGAAAAAAAAAAATTATTCAATGATATTTACCTATCATATTGTTATTCCAATATCATTTTATCATGAAATACGCACACCTTAAAATTATATGCTATCGTCACATCTACATGTTTAATTATTAGTTATATTTTTAAAAATATTTGAATTTAATTCAATAAAATGAACATAAAAGTTTGAAAATGAATTTTTTATACTACTAACTATACTCAAATTAATTTTTTACCACAATCAATGGATAAAATAGTTTTAAAAACTTATTGCAATTGAGGTGAAAACAGGTTTACATGTGGCTTAAAATAAAACAATATAGGAAAAATGAACAAAAACGATGTCTAAAAATAATTGCATGATCATATTTAGATATCATATCATCTATTTATTAATAATTCTCCAATTTGGATAATTTTTTCAAGTGTTCATAATGGCACACCATTTTCATTTCCATAATTACACATGTGAAACTCATATATCTTATAATGGCCACCCCATATCCCGTTTTCGTCAAACAACAATTATTTTTTATCACTTAACTATCCAAAAAAATTTATAATTTCCATAACTTTATCTGATTATACTTGGATATTTCAAAAATATATTATAGGAATACCTCTGGTAAAATCCTAAAAAGGTGGTCTTAAAAGAGGTAAAATTTCTAACTCCGGATTTGGTGTATTATTAATTATTAGGTATCAATAAATAATTTTCAATTTTTTTTATATTATAAGTAAAATATATAATATATATATAGATATTATTATATAATTTTAAAAATATAAATATATCTTAAACCTTATAAAATTAGATGTGAAAGCATCAATCATGTGTATAGTAGACTATCGTTTCATGAACCAATGCCATTCATCATCAATCATCTTTTCTAAAAGATTGTTTTGATAATAAAATTAAATAATTTATATGATATTATTATGATATTAATACTTTTATTTTAATTATATTCTAAATGAAATATTAAATTCAATTCTATGGGTGATACGATAACATCACTCATGTATATGGAGGACTTCCTCCTCCCGAAGTGATGTGATTAATTTTCCACTAATGGTTTATATGTAAGGTTATAAGGTTAATTTTAATTAATTAATTTGGCATACATGAAATTATAATTATATTCATGAAATATTTAACCTTTCTAATGATACAATTTCATTTTTATTCTTAATCATAATAATTATAAGGACATTTATGGACTTGTGGACTATCGTCTATATAAATTGATGTGATTTTATTGTAATAATTAAATCCCATTGATTATAAATAATTTCATTAATGAAAATAAATTTATGTCATGATATTTCTATCATTATTTAATTAATAATTAATAATTTCCTTCATTCAGTAATTATCAATGGAAAAATTAAATTCCAGTCATGTGTACGATTGCCGACCATATCGATGATCTTAACATTTTTATTATTTTATAACAAATTTTCATGATTGAAATAAAATATATAGTTGAATAATTAGTTTAATATTTATTTCTTGATTATTACTCAATATATGTTTAAATAATGATCTAATTCTTGATGTTTAACATACCAAATAAATGTTGAAGTAATGGGAAAAATGTCCCCAAAACACATATGGTGGACTTAAATAAATATGTATCAAAATATTATATTATGAATAATTCTAGTAACTTATTTATTTATATTGTATTATATAAATATTATATTATTAATAAATAATTTATTTTAAATAACATTATTTTACATTAGTTAAATGTCATAGATAGAATGTCTAGACTCTAGGTTGGGGGTTTTATCATCTAGATTATACTTCTATGAGACTTATTCAATAATCACCACATGGTTTTGCTATGTGAAATATATACATTTTATTTTACATGTAACTTCTACAACCCATCATAAATCATGCTATTTTATGTTTTAATTCGAATTATTTCACTTAAGCTATTTTCATTCAATGATACCAATTTGTAATGTTATTATTAGGGAAATTTCTTTGGATTATTTTATAAAACATTTAAATTGAATTTTTTATAGTGTGATTATGTTTGAGGTGATTTATAAATTATATAATTCTATATGTCCACTTTTTTGTAGAAAATATTTTACACATAATCACAGAAATTAATAATTATCATTTCACTGATATTATCTTTTTAAGGGTTATTTATCTCAAATTATCTTACTTTTGTTAATATGGTGTTGGTATGTGGCTAAATTTTAATTTTTTAGATTCTAAACATCCCATTTGACATGGTATATCATCATTATAATTAATTCCATGTTATTTAATATTTCATTTGTTGTTGTTCTTTCATGGTCTTATGAGTTATGATATACCATATTTGAAAAGTCCATATGTTTCAGTCTTCATTATTTTAGGATTATCTTGGTTAATTTTTAGTTTGGACAAATGAATGTGATATTATTTTCAAGAAAAAATATTCAATTCCACTTTTTTATGAAATTTTTGACAATTTTTATTTTAATTTACTCCCTTATTTAATGATTTGATATCAATAAAGTATAATTTAATTGATACTAATCTGGTACTTTTTTTAGATCCAGTATCTTTATCTTCTATATCTGTGTTTTATAAAATGTATTAAAAATATATCCTTCTAAACACTGAAATTATTTTTTAAATAAATATTTCATTATAGTCCTCCTTATTTGAAATTTTTTAAATTAAATTTCATGATGTTTCAAAAATTTGTTACTTTTTACATACATTGATTAAATTATTCAAGAAAATTCATTAATATATAAACATAAAAAACATATATTTATTCATCATCAGTACCATTATATTCAATTAGAATTTTGTAATAATATTATTTTTTTTCCAAAAAATGGTATTTTCCCAAAAAAAATTATATTAATTTTTTAAATTTGAATTTCATATTAAAAGATTATATTAATAAGTATTGTTCTTAGTCATATTTTAATGGTATTTCAAATCATAAAGATAAAAAACCTTATTTATAGATATTCATTAATGGGTTGTATTGTAATTAATCCAACAATATTATTTATCTGGATGAATTATCAATTTTTCAAAGTGTTTTCAATGAGCAAATTTCATTTCTATAGGTTTATCATATTCAATGGGGTAATTTGGGAACCCATTTCATGTTCATTGGTTAATAATGTTTTAATGGGATCATTGAAGAATATAATTATTTTCCATCCATTAATCATATTTCAAATAGATTGATATGTTATAATTTTATTTTCAATGTGTTAATCATGTAATATATATGTTGATATGGAACCCATTTAATTTTTATGGTTTAATAATATTTTTATGATACAATTACTGAACCAATTTCATTTCCATGGGTTAGTCATTTTTCAAAAAAAGTGTTTTTAGATACATTTCTATTCCATTGGTTAATGATTTTCTAAAATAATAATGATTATAATGAGTTTATATAGAAACAAATTCTCTAAGTACATTATTTGCGATATGGTTCATGGAAATTGTTCATAATGATGGGGGGGTTAGGTTATCAGTCAATGATGGCTGGTTCCATTATAATCCTTGGTTTCATGATTAACTTATTTAAAATAAATTAGTCGTTCCATTATAATCCATGGATGGATGGGCCTATTACATCTCAACAATGAATTGGCTACTTTAGAGATGGAATTAGATGATATTTATTATTCCTTATATGAGAACTAATGTGAATAAAATGATTCAATATAATAATATATTTTTTCTATTATTACTATATGATTATAATTTTATTAGGATCACTACTGCTATGAAATGCAGTATGTTAATTGATTCCGAGGACACATTATTTTGTTAACCCCTTTTTCTATATATTTATGTTTTATGATTGAGGATTGAATAGGAATGAATATTATTATGTTTTACTCATGAATGTGGATTATATTTTCATAGCCTTAGGAATTTATTATTCTCACCGATTATATTGAATTATTGATGATGTTTCTTCCCAATAATAAATACCTGAACTCACCCATTATATGTTTTCATTTCCCCATGTTTTCA
Source organism: Viscum album (assembly GCA_963277665.1). Lineage (NCBI taxonomy): Eukaryota > Viridiplantae > Streptophyta > Magnoliopsida > Santalales > Viscaceae > Viscum > Viscum album. The sequence goes on from OY728138.1 coordinate 792,927,077, forward strand.
CTAATGGTGTTCAATGAATTTTTTAATAATGGTTTTGTTGTGAATGATGATGATGCCTTATTGTGAGATAACATTAGTTGGATTAACTTTTTGGAACAATCATTTAAAAAAATGGGTATTGTTTGTAATGATATTATCCTCATACACACAAATACTAAACATAAAAGGTCATTTGGTATGGGCGTTATCCAATTTTTCTATTTTATTTTCTATTATTGGGAGGTCAAAATTATGTATCCTTCCTCAATATAAGATCAATAAATGTAAAATTCTTGTTTTTAGCAATGGTTCTGGGAGTGCGTGTTCTTGTATATAACAAAATGTGGTAAACCAAGAAAAATGATTAACATGTTTGGAGGGTAGATGTAAATGGGGAAAAATTTAACTATATATCACATTGGTTATAATCAAATATCATGTAGCTAATATATTCTCACTAAATATTTCTCTCATAGAAGAGATGACAATTATTCTTGGTCTTCCAATAATTTATCCTTGGAGAGAGGTGTTATATTCATCTTATAATCACATGTATGACATGTATTACTATTTCAGAAGTGTTGTGGATGTATTGGTAGTCAATTTTGTGTATTTTTTATAGAATGTGAACATGACATTCTCATTAATATTAGATAAGTAGGACAATGTGACATGGCCATGGATACCCACCATAATATTTTATTTTTAATATATAGATACCATTCCAAATGAATATGGAATGAATAATCATTGAATCAATTTAGAATTTATGATTGGATATTATACTTCTTAATGAATGACAACACACCATGATGACATGAAGATTCATTCAAACATTGTTTTTACTAACTATTTAGGTGATGTAGTTAGTAATTCACCTTATGTGATTTATATTCACCTAAAGAATGGTATCAAATTTACAATGATTTTATATGGTCAATATATATAATCACATATATCGTTATTGGATATGTTATTTGAAGAGATGATATCTCAACCATTGGAAATATATTTTATTATCCTATGATATAATAAAAGAGTTTTTTATGAGTCTATTATAAGATATTAACATCATCTATTTAGGTACACGATATATTAGAAGTGTGGGTATTTATTAATTAAAAATTTCCAAGGATTTACTTAATGTTTCTTATTTGTGATTTTTCAGAGAATAACATGATATATTGATTACATTCTAATGTCATTTACTATATTGTATAGTGGCCAAACATTTGAGTTTAGTTTCATTTAACATAATTTCTACCTATAGTGGTTTTGATACTAGAATCATACTGAACTATATGTTATTACTAGTTTGTTAGTTCCTCGATACCCAAAGGGGGTTTCCTTCGTGGTTTGATTCCATTTCGACTATAGAATTTAATCATCATGGACTCATAAAAATAATTATCACCAATATATACTCATTTTAGAAGGATTTATAGGATTGGTTCTATGATGAATTTGATATAAATATTTTATTAAGAATTATAATGTTTGAAGGTTTCTGGAATATTCTAATTTTATACCTTTTGACGACACCATAGATCTAGGATATTGGACAAGAATTGGTCTTCTAATTATTTCCCATTTCAAACTCCTAATTACCATTTGGACTGTTATTATTTCTAATATTATCACACCCTTAGATCGAAAACTATCTTCAATTTGTAAAATATAATTTTTTTATAAAATTCATTATAATTGAAAATAAATAATAAAATAAAAATTTTGTTTTATAAAATTCTTTATATAATCATATGATTTATAGGTAAGTTTTCCAGTTACAAAATTATGAAAAATAGATTGAAGTAATTTTTTTTCATAACAATGAATTAAAAATGGTATATTATTATAACTAAATTATCAATTAGATCATTTTATAATAAATTATTTTTTTAAATACATCTTCCAATTATATTATTTAGTCATTATATAATTTATTAAATTTAAAATATTGATAATTTATATGATAAATTATGTTAATATGAATTATATAGTTATTATTAGTAAAATAGTCATATTATTTTATCTATAGAAGATACATTTTTCTAAAAACAATGTAATTTGAACATAATTTAATACTATATTTTAACACTTTTATAAACTTATATATAAAAAATGATATGTCTATTTGTAATCAGATTGATTTTTTTATTGGAATCGTTTCACATATTTTTGCATAATTTTTTTTTATCAAGGTAAATATTAGTCACCTTAAAAAATACATTATATATCATGGAAATATACATTTTCTAAATATTATTATTTAATATAAATGTGAACTATTTTTAAAATAAAAAGACTATTATTCTATTTCATTATATATATAAAAAACTCCATATGTTTATATACAGTTGAAATTTTTATTTTATTAAGAAATATTAATAGACAAAAATATATTTTCTCCACTAAATAAACTTTAAAAAAAATTATATGATAAAAATTAATTGTTAAATTCCTAACAAATCAAGAATTAATTATGTTTGTTGGATCCCAAATTTAGATTCTCAACATTAAAATAAGGATATAAGGGTTTTATTATATTTATATTAGTAATATAATTATAATATATTTATAGAAATCATTCCTAATTATAACTATTAGAAAACTAGTATATATCCACACCTATATAAGAACGAGTTATAAAACCCATGGCTAAAACCTCACAAAATGACATTGTTTCATATTAGTAGCTCGATACAACACTCATTTTTTATCTTCCACTAGATCTCTTTTCATTGACATCCCTCAACACCACTGATTCCCTCCCTGATGCTGCATCATTGTGACCCTCCTCCTAAAGCTAAGCTTCTTTGATTAGCCTCCCTACCCCATCTCTTACTTATCAATATATATCTCCCATAACTCTCAACACCCTCAATGCTAGGGTCATCCCTCTCGACGCCTTTCCAAATGCATCCTCTTGGACAACCCTTAACACCCCAAAAACATCTTCACCATACCCCTCATACCCATGATTATCCACCTCAGGGAATGGTCCTCTAGGATTCCTCCCCACCTCCCCCATTCCTTCCCAATATGTCTCCCCCTCAACCCTCAACACCTATGATTTTGAGTTTGACACCCTTTATTCTCTCTCTGACACCACCCACGACAACTCTCCACCAACAGTGCCTCGAATATGTATCGATTTTGGTGATGATCTTCTATAGTATCATGGATACATGAAACCATTGGATTATGTGATAAAAATTGGTGAAACCATGATGATGGGAACTACTTATATATTCTCTAATGAGATTTTTTAGCTTCCTCTATTAAAATAAGTTCCAAGTAAATTGAGGTAGGGATTTATATTTTTTCTCTTGTATTCTCAAATATTATATGATTGATATGTTATGGATACATAAAATAATTTGTTGATATTTTTATTGAGGTATGGGATTTATAAGTTCTCTCTTTTATTCTAGAAAGGTGCGAAAAAAATTAATAATAATCTATACCCAAACTCTAGAGATCAGGTTACAACTATACTCTCGGCTCAGGATCAGTGGAGATGAAACCCTTTAGGTGAAGGGGTTCCAATTTACATAATTCATTTTAACATCATACAATTTTTTGAGTAATTTTTTTATTTGAGGTATGCTAGTATTTAATTTAACTTGTTAATTTTCATTTATGCAATTTATGTTTAATATTTTTCATATTGTTCTAGTAATTCACTATTATTTAAATTCCAACATGTAATGTTTTTTATCTATCACTGTTATATAAATTTAGATGAATTTATTTTGAATATTATAATATTTGGCCATCAATGAGAAATGGGGGTATTTGGAAATAAAATTTGGGAAGTGATTTGGAAATGAATAGAATAGGGAAAATGGAAGGGAATGAGAAATAGAAGATTAATAAGAGTTCCTTCATATTCTATTCACTGATTATATACTGACCATTCATAACATGTTTTATATGATTTCATATGGTAATTGAGATATATATTTTAATGAAATAATAGGCAGAGAATATAGAATGGAAATAATAATTTCTAATAATGGGGTGTGCTTCATGGATTTGGTATTTCTATTGTTTATGCATGTACTCATCTAATGATTATTGATATTATGAAGAAAAATGTGTGTGATTGTAGCTTTTTTTTGTTTCCATGAACACCATAAATAATCATTCCTTTTGGAGCTACTAATTTAGTATATTGTGGTAATAATAGAAAGGAATTATAAAAGCTATAATCGTAATGAACAATGGGAATGAATAAATATAACTAGATAAAATATTCTGTAATGGATGCTATCCTAAATTGATTATAATATGATGTGTCGTATTTTCATGGGTTTCCACATATTATAATAAATTAATTTATTATTTAATGTAAAAATGGTGATAACATTGTGATTCTAAAAATTAATATCAATATATAATTTAAATTAATTGAATAAAAATAATGTAAAATAATTTGTTATGTTATGATTAATGTTTTTTAAATATAGAAGGGATATAAAGAAGTAATTTGGGTTCTAGAATAGTAGTAAGTACCTAATAACATAAAGGTGTTATAGTATTATTATTAAGGTCTCCACTTACGGTAGATTTTATTGTTTAGTTGATTCGAAGGCCAGTTATCTTTTTTTACCCCTGATTGTTAGAATTAACTTATAATACTATTTGAGGATTTATAATAGTTGGTTGTTACCTACATTTAAAATATAATTAAATATATAATTATGTGATTTAGTAAATTGGATATTTAGTTGATTATAATTATCAACATTTCGATTATAGTTATATCTAGTTATAGTGATTTAATAATTAATTAGAAAATAGTATCTTCTAAAAGATGTATGAGTGGAGAAATCAGCCAAGGGAGATTATTTAATCTTGTAATGGAATGACTATTTAATTTTTCTATTTAATTATTAATATATCTTTTAGTGATTTATGGTTTGTATATAATTATATATATATGTTCATGTTTGTATTCTTTTGCTTACCATGTGGATTGTTCATATGTGATCAGTTGTTATTTCTAGATTATCACGCCTCATTTGGGTATTTTTGATAATTATTCTCCATTCATTGTTTGGACTATGGGATGCAATTTGTTTGATGGATAATATAAGGATATCTAGGGAACATCTTAGAGTAACTGGGATGGGCAGTTGGATTCTAATTAGACAGTGATTTCTACCATGTTATCATCTTTTATTAAGATCACCATGAGTATGTGTTCTATAAATTTGGATCAAATTTAACATCCATATAGTTTTTAAAAATAAATAGAGCCATGTTATTACATGATGATTCATGGTCTTGATTTTTGTGTTCATCCTATTCATAGGTGATGTCTTGGATCAGTGACCTAGTCTAGAAACCTCTTAGATGTTTTTTAGAACATTTTTTCTTTTATATAATAGAGATGGTCTTCCATGGTCTTTTGATGTTTTTGGAATCTGATATTTTCCACTGATGAATAGGGGAAATATGGTTGTTTTGGTGATGTTTTCTCTCATGGTTGTGTCTATCCTTTGTTTCACTATTTTAGATGAATAATAAATCACGGAAGAATTTCGGGTACATGTTAGTTATAAAATGGGGTTTTTATTTTCCTGGGTTTGTACAGGTCATCTACATTCCTTTTTTTTCTTCATCGACCAAAGGAAATGATTTGGAACTTGTTTTCTCTTAGATTAAGGAATGTGTTTCTATTCAGTTTGATTAAATTTCATTACATGAGTAGATGAATGCATTAATATGTTATTATTCCCAAAATATACCAATAGGTGATACCCATGATGGATTTTAAATTGATATTAAATAGATTTTATTCTTGGCATTGAGTTATTACATTCCAAATGTTTGTGAAAATTCTTGAGTGGGTTTTTCAAATGAATTAATTTATTTTAAAATGTAGTTTGACACAAATTATGTTTTCAATGGGGATGATTTGGGTGGTTTAATGTATTTATTTATAAAAAACAATGGTTTTGTACCTTGTTTTATGTTATTACAAAACATTTATTATCATTTTAGTTGTTTGTGATGTTTTATGGAGTTTTCCACGAAATATTTCTTATTGAAATTTTAAATAAATATTTTCTTCTAAAATAAGATTTCTTATGGAAATTAATTATTTTCAAATTCTACGAATATTTATGTATAATCCATTTGTTACATTATAAATGAGTTTTCATGACCTTGATGCTACCCCCAGCATGGACCCCATGGTTTATACTTTTCCCATTAGGATTATGGAGACACTGATGACATTTATTATTATTAATTATTATTCAAATATAATAAAAGGTATGGTTTATGATAGGGATTTGGATGTGAGAACAGTTTTAATGAATTTTCATAAAATATTGATTTTTGTGATGATATAGTGTTTCATTCATTCATCTAAACTCTATTTATTTATATCATACAAACTTTGAGTAACTATGGAAATGGTTCGGATGTCTGTCAATGTAAATTAGTGTTCACATGTGAGCTATTTCTATAGAAAAGTTATGTTATCCTATGGGTTTATATTTTATGCGGAATGAAACTGAAAGGGATAGGTCATATAATTTGTTTTAGTTTAATATAAGAACCTGGTACTGGATTGGTGGGTATACTGTAGTGGGAGGGGGTTTGGGTGTTGGTGGGGTTACTATTGGGTCAGGGGGATGTGTGTGTGGTGGGGAGGGGGATGATGGTGGGAGAGTGGGTTGTGCTACATAATGGGGAGGGGTTGGGGGCTATGTAAGGAGGATGGGAGATAATATATGGTGATTGGGGGCTGAGTTGTGATACTTAAGGGGAATAGGTTGTATAGGGGGGAGGGGGATATTGCATGGGGCGTGGGTGGGGGGGTACCAGGGGGATATGTGGTAGGATGTGGATATGTGGGGATACTACAGTTGGAGGAGGAAAGAGAAGGTGGGGGTACTGTAGGAAGAGGGGGTGGGGGTGGGAGGTGTAGATGAAGGTGGGAGAGGGGGGTGTGCTACTATAAGGTCGGGGGGAGTGAGGTGTGTAGGGGGACAAGTGGGAGTGTTAGTGTGTAGTTATTGTTAGTACGTGGGAGTGGACGGGCCTACTTCATGGAGAGGGGGGTTGTGTGCAGGTGGGGCTACTGTCTGAGGTGGGTGCAGTGTAGGCTGTTGGAGTTGGGGGTTGTATGGGGGATTAGGTTTTGCTACTATAGGGGGACTGGGGACTATATAAGGGATTGGGGAGGGGGTTCCACTATAGGGGAGGGGTGTATAGGAGGTATAAAACTACCAAGATGATGAGGGAAATTGAAATATTAAATTTTTATTACATTCTAAATTAATGGAGGATTTTCAGAATAGATAATGAGTGAATTCAAACTGAAAACATTTATTACTTATCATGTTATGTAGTATTAGGATGTACATATCAATTTGAATATTATTTTTTCATTGTTAGTTAGGTATTCATGTAATATTTAACATCAAAGATCACATTTATAAGATAAGTATTTATATCTCATTTCATTTCTCACTATTTCCCTACAGGTGGATTCTTATGATGAGTTCTGTTCTATCCACCACCATCCAAGAAATTTAGTTCATGATTATAATTGGGTAAATTTTAATGTTTTTTATTCATTGGAAAATTTTTAATAAGGGATTTTTTGATTATTTTGTTTTTTATATTTTTGTATATCTTTTGGATCTCATTGTGTTGGATTCAAGTTTCCATTGATGAAGGCATAAATGTGTATTCATAGATAGGAATATACATATATAAATTCCATCAGTTTATATATTCACTGATGGAAGTATGATTATTTATATTGGGTATAGGCTTGCTTATATATAGATATAATTTATGGAAACATGTTCAAGTGTAAAGGGGTATATGAAAATATAAAGTTTATATTAATGGACCCGTTGTGCATATTTATCCATGAAAATATCTACATAGGTTATATCTGTCTTTATATATATGTGATGATGCCCATGAGTGTAAGTGAAATAATGGAAGATAAGAATTGATGTCGTCAAAAGCAACTCCCCTTGTGGTTGAGGTACATTTCTTATTCGTAACACAATTATTATAATTATATAGTTAATTGAGTATTTTAAAAACCTTTTTACATTATTATATAGTGTGTATATGAAATGAAAATTGGTTTTGGATCTTGGAAATTATAGTTTCACCTATATTACATGATTCCCCTAAGCATTCAATGTGGACTAGTAAAAACATTCAGCCAACTCAATAGTAGAAAATGAAATTTCTTTCACATTAGAGATGACAATATCTTCGTTTTGTGAAAAAATGAATTGTGTATTCGAATAAATATCTAAAAAATTTATAAAATAATTGTTTTAATTTCATAAAACTCTAACATCAGCCATGAAACATGAATCATTCATTAGTAACGTCACTATAAAATTACACTAGACAAAATAGATGACTATACTGAGTAGAATTCATGGATTAGTGACTATGTAAATAGTTTTGTTTGAACTTACTGAAGAACCTTCATATGTTTATTTTATTTCCCGATAATCATTTTTAGGATAATTAATCAAGTGATCAGGTTTCATCGTTACAACAAAACATCCTAGAACCTTCACCTCATACTTTGAGAATATCTATAGAATACCACCAACACCATCTTGAGTAAAATAAACAACAACCCGTACCCATCCTACCCAAAATTTCATATAATTTAATAAAAAAACTAAATACATTAGGGTAGTAGCTTAAATCAACATTAACAGTTACAGAGAACGTTAATACACTTTATCATGTCCTCTTCTAGCTTCCACACATGAAATCCCCATCATCATTGGACAATTCCATAATTATTTGGTATAATTTACACTAAAAAACCAGATGACAAGTGATCGAAATTATTAAGAACTAAATGGATACACAAATAGAGGACAAAATATATGAACATACCGTGAATATCCATTGAATATAATCTGAAATAGACCAACATGAAGGTGATTTATGAGGGATGTGAGAGGAGAGGAGAAATATAAAATTTTCTCTCTTAAGTCCTCCATATTTTATATATCATGAATCATTTGACCTATAAATACACCGAATTTTACCTAAAAAAATAAATCCCCTAGTCATGATTCACATTATGACCAAGGGGTTTTGACCATGAATCACTACCACTGTGAATTTCACACAAATAACTGTGGTTCATATCTTGAAATGTTTGAGATATGGGGTTCAACCCTCATCAAGTCCCATTCAAGGCATAAACCTAATGGGTCAAAGAATGAAATGATATAGTAGCTTGTGTTTCAATTACTTTTCATCCCAAACCTCCACCAAATTCCACCAAATCCCCTGAGGTACCAATAGGGGACTGAATCTAAATCTAATAATACCATTTAGGAACATATAATGTTCATATTCATAATCTATATTCCAATTTATGAAACAACTAATTATTTATATTAAAATCAAAAGTTTCCTACAAAAATAATGAATCAGAAACACGTGGGGAAACACAAACTCCCCACCTTAACACTTCTAATCTATGATAGGCCAGAGTATTCATTAAAATGTGTTTCAAAAACTTATATGGTTTTTCATTCCATGAGAACCCAGTATTATCCACCTCTTAATTCTAAACATTTCTTTGTTACAAAAATCCCAAAATCAAGGCATGCTTTTCAGCAGATGACAAGACACTAAATCACTAAAAATGATGCCACCAAAAATCCTCTCACAACACTTATATATATATAGAAACTCCTTTTTGTATAAAATTATTTCATCATAAAGATTATGGTTATCCCCACCAAACAAATATTCTTATGAAGCATGAATAAATTTATAGTGCTATTAACCATATTAATTTCAAACCAAGAATGAACTTCCAATGGTCTATTTTCATGGTAACTATATTTTAAATATGGTATCAATGGAGTATTTTTTCACAGTGACAAATAACATGAAAAAGACCTGTCATGACTCCTTTGGATAAATTTTCATGAAAATTTATGGTTTCACATGATGGTGTGCTATCAAATAACTCAATCAATATGACTTCACCTCTTGAGTAATCATGAGATAATAAAATGCCACCACCTATGTCTGATCCCCAATTCCTACTGTAATATCATAGTTGGATCACTAACTATTTGTTTCCTTTATCATGCTCCCACTATAAGAATTGAGTCTCCTCTGATCTAATTCACCCTCAAATCAATCAAAATCCACCCTATGCCTAATTCCAATTAACTCACTCCACTCAATACCACATATGAACATCTGAAATAGTTTTCCCAAGTAACCATAAAATATAGGATCTTCCCACACACTAGATTCAATTTTTAACCAATATCGTTCAATGATCGACCTTAATACAATAATGACACATTTTACATGAGGGTTACTCACACAAAAATTATATGATCCACCCCAACATGGACTTCCATTATCATTGATATTCCAATCTAAACACCTAGACTTCATAGTCCATGTTCTATCCATCATTAAATGTAATGAATAAATGTGGCTTACCTTCTCACCCTTAAATTCCAAAATGAAATATCCATTTCCACCAACTCTAGGATCACCTTTGATATTCCATTCCATCCAATGATAGTCAACAATTAGCTTCATACACTACGACTTCACATACTCTAATACTCTACCACTGATCCAAACATGTCCTATCATAAAAACTCACTGAAAATACACCTTCTATGGATCCAAAACCCTAGTTATCATGACTTCAAACATATCATCATAGAATGACTATTTAATTACCATTCAATTTAATCCACCACCCAAACCATTATAAATAATACCATAGGCAATTTACTCACTAATGCACATATCAGCTGAGAAACACATGTAATATGTTTACACAGACCCTCAAACACCATAGCGTTTCCTAATAACTCTACATTAATGGTTATTCATCATCCCCAAAGGGAGAGTGATCCACCAATAAACCATTCATGGGTTCTTACCCAGGGTTCTACTCAATATCACAAAACTCAATAGAGTATGATTCCATACACCGCGTTCTATACTCATAATCACGGCCCAATGGGTCACATCACATATAACCCATGATCATAAAAATATTTGTAATTAATTGTGGTGTGGCTACATTTTAATTTCACATGATCCTGTGAAATTATTTCCATCTCTTCATCGGGGTTCATAGTTACCATGATGAATATTGTGTAATCCCAAAAAGAACACAATGTTGTCAATGGTAATCATTGATGACCCTCAAATAGCCATCATATTTCCCAGATGTCTTTTACATAGGTCATTAACAACCTTGATATAGTCTCTTTTTCATTAGTGTGATCATTATATAGGTCGTGAATGGACTTAACATTTCTTAGAATCACCTTAAATAGCCTATAAGTTCATTCCATACCTTTATACATTGGTTAGAATAAATTTACGTCAACATAATTCCATAGTTGTGACATATTAAACATGAAATTTTAGGCTTTGTTCCCAAAGGCTCCATAATGCCTACATAAACCATTAAAGCATGAACTATCAACCTATTTTTTTTGTTAATCTATGTATGGGCTGCATGGTAGGTGAATGGGGTGTAGTTGGTGTCTATGTAGGAGGGATGAAAGGGTAGTGTAGGGGTGCATGGTGTGGGAAGGTGGTGGGTAGGGGGTGTTATAAGAATGGGGAAGAGGGTGTGTGGGGTTATGTTACAAGGGGGTGGGGGAGCTTGCAACCGAGTGCAAGGGGTGGGGGTAAAGGGGTGGGGCTGTACCAGGCTCTGATGCATGGTGTAGTGGGAGGGTGAAGGTGGGTGTCTGTAGTGTGTGTGTAAGGGGGTGTGCTATGGGTATTGTTGGGGTATGGGGAATGGTTGTGTGTTGGGATCTATTTTATGGGGAAAAGGGGAATAGTAAATGGTGTCCAAGTTGTGTGATGTGGAGGTGGGAAGGGGTGAATGAGGTGTGATGGGTTCTGCGGAAAGGGGTTTGGTGATGGTGCATGGGGTGTGTAGGTGTTGTGTTGGTGATGGGGTGTGTTGGGTTCTACTACAAGGGGCATAGTGGGGGTGTAGGTTGGGGGTAGGGGTGTGTTGGGGGTAAGGGGAGTGGGTGCAGTCTTGTTCTATTACAAGGGGTTCATGGGGGCGTAAGTTGTGCGTAGGTGAAGGGACCTGGGAATAGGGTGTGCTCGTTTTTTGTTTGAAGGTGTATGGGAGAGTGCATGAGGGTCAAAGGGGTGTGCATGGGTTTGGTGTAGGGGGTGTGAATTGAAGGAAGTGTGTTCAGTTCTATTTGAATGTGGTCAGGGAGGGTGAAGGGGGTGTATCGTGGGGTGTGGGGGGGGGGATATGGTATATTGGACATGGATGTGTTGCGGTTTGTTATAAGGGGAAGGGGGATGTTGTAGGGGAGTGCATGATGTGTTCAAGGAGGTGGGTAGGGGGTGTGATGGGTTTTGTAGCAATGGAGGTTGTCGGGGGTGCTGGGGGATGGGAAAGGGGGAAGTGGGTGTGCAGGGGATGTTTTAAGGGCTCTATACGGAGCAGGGTGAGGGGAAGGGGGTACAGGGTGGTGTGTGTAGAGGAGGGGCATGGGGTGTAAGGGTACAGAGGAGGGGTGGGAGCAGGGTAAAAGGGGAATGGGGAGGGTGTAGATTGGGTGAAAGGGGGCTGTGTGGAGTAGAGGGTTTGTCCACTAAGGGGCCAAATCTAGTGTGGGAAAATAATTTTTACCATGTGTGGGGTTGTATATGAATTTGTGTATCTCATTTCCTTCTATATTTTAAATCATCATAATTTACATGGGATAAACCATCGAGAAATTTAGAATACATTCCAACAAACTTTTATATATACAATACACTCCTCTCAATATCCCAAACTATTTTAACCATGTTGTTTTATTTATGTAATGGAGAGACCCATATCCATAGTTTTAAATAGTGACTATAAGTCTTTGTGACCTAATCTATGGCCATGGTATGTAAACCGTTGCTATAGGGATGTTTCCACCATCTAAATCATGTCTATAGGAATTTTCTTGTTTCCTTACAAATAGCAATCATGGTTCATGAATACATGGATATAACCTATAAACATGGGTTTTTACCTATATCCATTGTTCCAAACCATTTATATAGTCTTTTATTCTATTTATATTGGGTTAAAATGGATAATCTAATGTAACATTATTTTTAATAAAGCAATTTTACATTTAAAACATCTAAAATACCATTTTTAAAATTTAATGTCAACCCTACATTCATAAATACAAATTTTCAACAAAATTAAAAATATGTAAGGATTTTTCATTATTACACAATAAATAACATCATTTTTAATGATTTGTCCCTCATTAAGACCTATAAAAGGGTCTCACATAATTCCAATTGATTAAAATTCCATACATAATCATTGAAATGAAATTCTTACATTTGACATTTATTGATCCCCTATGAACATTTTAATTCAATTGGCCTTAAAAAGGACCAAATTTTCATCATTTCCAATGGTTACAGCAATAAATGATCCAAATTCAAAACATAATTATTATTTATTATTTAACTTCCACTAATTACCCTTTACATAGACCCTACACCGATCCCATTATAACCAATTTTATATGATTTTATATGTATATATATATATATATTCATTCAACAACCATTATTTATTATGTTCCCCATTCAATAACGGAAATAATGGCTTCTCTCAAGCATGTTTGTGGACTACAACATCCAGGAAAGACTTTTTCTTTTGTTGTCACCACAAAAAAGGACTTTTATAGAAAATGGATTTGATAATAGTTATGTTAATTATTTTATAATATGAATTCAGTAAATATAAATTAGTCATTATCATTTCAATATATGAAATAATTTGTCATTAATAAAAAAACTACATAATATGAACATTTCCGGATGAAGGAGATTAATTTATAAGTGATTAAATCATTCCATTTACCATGTTAATATAAATATTACAAGTTTTAAGTAATGAAATTTTTGAAATATAAGTAATTAATTTATACTTTTATGATAATGAATTTACATAAAAATCTATATTTCGTAGTAATAATTTGTAACGGCTGGCCCAGTTTCTACACGACGGTGCCTAGATCCAGTTCGACACATGACCTCAAGCTCTCCTCCCAATATACTTGTCGGTACCAGATATTAGTGAGGATCTGGGAATTCATTAATGGGGATACTATACATTCATTTGAAAAATTAAATCACTAACTGATGTTAATAAACAATAGAGGAATTATATATAACCAGATCAATACTCAGGTCAAAAGATAACAGAACTTGAAATTCAATACTCAAATAAAAGAGAAAACATGATAAGAAAATATAAGATTCATGTGTGTTGAATGAAACTAAAAATAATGAAACTACAACTCCGCCAGAGGGTTCCAAACCACATGTGGTCCCCTCATCCAAGATTCATCCAAAATAAATTATCAATCCCATTGACTTTTCCATTATCCAGTCCTGTAAAAATATTATCTATTTAGGTAGTGATAAGGAATCCCAAATAGGGTGTCAGTACAACTATATAGGCCACCACCAACGGTCCATAAAACCAGTCCAATATATATATATATATTGTATGTAGTTCTATGAGAAATAATTACAATTAAATAATAACTAGTTATTACACTTTCATTTATTCTTATATAACTAAATTTACCTCAGGGTTCCCAATGGCACCCTTAACTAAATACTAACTTCACATTGTACTGAAGCCTGAATTCATCCCATGGTAATATCATATCTTGATACCTAATTATTGGAATATAATTATATTTTCAATGTTCTATGATACCTCAATACATGATTCAACTCCTTCTGATGTTTGAATATTCTTCTTTGAATCCATAACGTAGAGGGGAATTATTTCCATTCTATAATTTCACATTTATAAGACACATTTAGAAAGATTAAAATTTAAATAACCAAGGTAATATGGCCATGTATCATCACATACATCTAAATATAATTACCATTTTCTAATTCTCATTTTTCATATGTATAATGACCATGTGACCATGTATACTTCTAAATTTTGAATGACCATACTCGCATTATCATTACTCATATGTATGATGACCGCGCTAAGATTTGTACTTCCCAATTTATAATTACAATGATCCCATTCTTTATCACATATCTAATTTACAAATTAATTATCCACCTCAACCCCATTTCTAATTCAATTATTATATTAACACATCCATTCCATTAGTTCACACAACCAATAAGTAAGTGTGTCAATAATATATTAAGTCATTAATGAAATAATGAATATCACAATTCATAATACCTTATTAATTTTCTAGAATTAATTATCTCCATATAATCTCAACATTCAATAATTAATCCCAGAATTATTTATCTATATCATATTATCAAAGGCACGTAATTAATACACACTAAATTAGGTCAACTTAAGCATTTCAAAATATCATTATTTAACCAAAATTTATGATATAGATTACAACCCCTACCTCATATAAGAAATTTCCCAAAACAAATAATTTAATAGGGAAGCCCCTTAGTCTCATGATTAATTCCCCAATTAATTAACTATTTTAACAAAGAAGTAGTTAATTAATTTTTCAACATCATTATCCCAATTCAAAAAATTAAATTGCTAAAGGATTCTAATAATTCGATAATATTTAAATTTCATTTCAAATCCATTAGTATGGGAATTATATTTAGACAACCTTCCATGATTTTTGGATGTATTTTTTCTCAACTGAAATTCCCAAAATACAATTACCACAACACTATAGATATGATTTTTGGATCTAAATCCCTAATATAATATAATGTTCAAAGGCATAAGGGACCTCATAAATCTAGATCAATATCCCAAATACGATATCAATATATCCACACATAAGTTTATATTGATGAAACAAAGGATATCATCTGTGAAATGGTCATGGAAAAATAGAAGAATAAATGAGAGAAGCATCAGGATGAAATCCACATTTCGATAGGAGAGAGGATTATCCATTGGGGATTTGGATTTCGATTGATGGTGTTCATAAGTAATTTACACCCATCTAGGTTGAAGGGAGAAGCTGTCATTACAATTAATAAAGTAAATTACCAGGTTACTACCATAGATGAGGTGAACCTGGTCATTAAATATTGGAATTATGTGAGATCCACATTTTTTGGTTATCACTATCGGCTTGTGCATATTATAGTTGGATAGTTAGAAAAATAATGCTCTAACTATTCATTAGCCACATTTTCATGGGGAAAATTTGCATGAATACCTCTAAAGGCCTCTCAAATGTTTCTTTAACTATGTCAAATCCACTAACTCAAAAGACAAGAGAGCGCAAAATTTATCAATAAAAAATGCATGTTTTATACAAACCGTGTACCAACCATGAACAAACACTTTCCTAAAAAAATTAAAAAACTCCACAAAAACACCCCCATATTAATATATAAAAATGGTACTTAAAAAATGAAATTACCCAAAATCGTACCTGGGATAACTCTAAACAATGTTGAGTTCTTTCATACTCTCACAGAGATTGTAGCATACTATTATTGGGTCGGTATAAGCACCTCAATGAATAGTGATAGTAATTTCTATAAATGATGTACTTGTAAAAATAATTTTGGATATTAGTATCCATATAATTATTTATTAATATAATAAATTATACATTAAATATTCATTAATTAGAAAAATTCAATTTTTTTATAAATTTGAAAAACATGCTCTCCATCGACATCATCGTCACGAATTAAAATTAAATTACAAATGAAATGTAATATTAATGATATATAAAATTATACACCATCAATTACATTGTATTATTATGTTCAATTTATGATACAATTTATTATAAAAATCAATAACAATGTCTTAATAAGGAAAGTACTTCAATAATGTCACTAATAATCAAACCATGTATTAAAAATATAAAATTAGAAACTAATATAAATAGTGAGTATAATTTTAAATTATTTTCATTAAAAGGTTATATATGTTATTTTGGACTAAAATATAATATATATTTTTAATGTTAGTTATAGTGGATATTAGTTCACATTCAGTGAAACAATGAGACAAGGTAAGGGTTTATTATCTCAAATAATCATCCCATGAAACCAGATTTTTATTATACACCATGTATTATATTTAATAAATTATCTATTCCCATATATTATTTTACATCAAGATAATATCATTATGAATTTTCATTTAATAAATCATTTTAAATCATATCATTTTTCAGATTTGATTCAAATGTTCCTAATTTTGGATGTATTTTTAGGATCTCAATTAATAATTTTTGATACATGTACCACGTTATTAAAATTAAATCCATTTTATGGTGTTGTATAAATTTATAATTAGAATAATGATTCATTTCATTATTTTTCATTTGGGTTGCATTGAAAAATATTGTTTATTTATTTATTTTTAATTAAATTCAAACATGTAACAAAAATCATAAGAGGTTTCTATACCTCAATTTTTTCATTCATTGATTACCGTTATTTGGAAAATATTTTATTCAATGTTTGAATATTTTTAAATTTTATTTTAATATAGTAACGCCCAGACCCCAGTTACATATAGTTGTTTCATTATTACATAACATTGGCATGATCACATAAGATCATGACTCGAAAGACCGATTAGTTTAGTATCCTTGGAAACACTTGATACATTCATAAGTATTAAATTACCTCATAAAGTGAAAAACTACAACAACATAGTCTCCATAGTCCACACTCATATCCCCTTATACAATCCCTATAAATCAGTCATAAAATAATTCTTCACATCCTGGGAAAAATAAAACATAGAAAGGGGTGAGCATAGATGCTCAGTAAGGATAACAATATATCAGAAACATTCATAAATAAGCATAAACATTTAAGGAAATGCATAATTAAAACAATCGCCTTTTAAACATGAACTTCATCATAATATGTAAAAAATAAAATGAAATAATGTCATTTACTTATTCACGGGAATATTCTACTAGTCGAATAATCATAATGCAATATCAATAACCACTTTCATAATGATGGAATGCATAATGACAGACTATTATAACCACATAGTCAATGACTAGTGCCATGAATACAAATTAGATTTTGTAAAGGCCTTGTGAAAAGACACTAGTTTGTCTCATGAGACCTGCCAATACATTGAGGAGCTATAGCGGGCTCCACCCATCACTTACTATGTCCAATTCATTTTCAATATGAACAGGTTTAAACATAACATAAACATTCGTATTTAAACTAGTATACGAAATTTCAATACATTATACATAAACCGTGAATGGAATAAAAATAAAAAATCCACAATCAAACATATCACAAAATCTTCAATACAATATGGAAGTATTGTATAATAATTAATCAACTTCAAATAAGATTAAAATCCATCAAAGGATTTGACATAGATGAAATCAAAACTATTTGAGTAAAATATCCCATTTTTGAAATCATTCTGGAAGTAACATAATTATAAAAGAAACAATTTAATTTGAAAATAATATTATAAGCATGTAAGGGATGTTTGGAGGATTTTATAATGGCAGAAAATATACGCACCCATCGTATATGTTAAAAATGACATTCTTACCTTAATTCTGTCGAAAAGGTTAAAAAGAACCTTGTTTGGAAAATGATGGAATGATTCCTTTATAAACATATAATAAAAAGTAAAAAACTGGTATAAATGACCTTAACCCATAGTCAATAAAATAGTAAGAATGTTTTGAAATTCATTTGTAAGAAACATGGATGCAGATAATAAAGAGGTCCCAATAGATTCTTACGTAAAAACAACCATGGATAATAAAGAGATTGTGAAATTAACCCTTACCTTGTACTTTTTCTTGGAGAAGGGTATGTTAACCTCTTCTATAATGGTGAAATAATTTTTATTAAATTATACAATAATCATATACATTAATATGATATCATATATGATCTTTTAATATTTCTTGTTAATAATATCTTAGTATTATCATCATTTCTGGTGTTAACAGATTAGTTTTCCTTTATATTATTTGTTATGTGAGACATATTTGTTATGGATTGGATGTATAATATCTATATCCATAATTATATCAAGTCTTTATACATTATTTTTAATCATCAAATGAAAAATAGTCTTGAATGGATACGATGTGGAATTAATATCATCGCGTTCTTGGAGATGGTAATCTGTATGTACGCACGAGAGACAATATCATACTCTTGATATTAAAATAATATATAATTTGATGGTATATAATATATATTGAATCATTATAATGTGATAGATATTATTTACATCAATTAAATATCATTATTATACCCATCCAAATAATAATGTAGTGAATAACAATTACACCATGACGTGGAGACGATAAGCCGTACGTACACACGTATGGTGACATGTCATTCCAAAGGTGGATAAAATAATGAATTTGGTTGTACCATTATTATAATAGCATAATAGTATATAGAAGATACCGATTTTATTATTTTATAATGGAAACAACAATGTAAAAGGAAGTGGAAGAAGAAAGGAACTTGACGGAGGGCGGTGAAAATATTACCTCTTCTTCGGGTTCTTCCTTTTGATTTGATAAAAAGGGCTATTGACGTAGGGTTTATGACTAAAGTAAGGCCTCTAAAATGAAGCGAGGGAACCATAGAGGATATTTGGTTTGATTTTGTCCGAGCCAAATGGCTTTGATGATGTGAATTAGAGGGAAGGGGGAGTTCCCTTCTATAAGAGGGGTGAGGGGAACCTAAGGAAAAGTTAGAAATATTATTATTAAATAAAATAATTATCGGTTTCTAAAGGAAAAAAAATGGATTTTTTAAAGGATAAGGTGGTGATGGCTCTAAAATCACTCAGCCAATAAGTTTTAGACTGGTTTGTGTCACTATATTAACCTTAACTTTTAGATTTAACTCTTAGTTTAATAGATTTACATTTACCATGTCTCTTTGTGTTTTTATATTATATGGTTAATAAACTTACTATATACTACCATGAGAACCCCAAGTGGTTTACTAATTATAAAAATAACATTATATTAGTAATTTGGCCAAACCATAGATTTTTAGGAATATTATATAAATTAATAATATAATATTTGTTTTAAAAAATTTATTTATTTCAATTATGACACTATTTAATAATTTATTTTGTTTATTCCTAAAAACATTATTAATTAGAAATAAATTAGTATAATAAATTATAACATGTCATATTAACCAATAAAATTCGTTTATGTCACCAAAACATTCAAATTTTATTTATTTATCATTTATAATACCAATTATTTGATTCTTTCATTAATGAGGAAAATATTGCATAATTGTTGTGTCTAAAATAAATTTAAATATTCAATGTCTAAAAATTATAAATAAAATAAAATTATGTAGGAAATTTTTTATCTTTCTAGTGAATATTTATAGTAGAAACGAGAACATATATAACCATATGTAAAACTTGTTTTTCTAAAAGATATATGCTTTTTTCATTTTTTTTTACATTAACTTAATTAATATATATTGTCATTATCACATACAAGTGGTTCCATGGGGTCCCTAAATCGACCGAAAGATTCCAATGGTCAGATTAGTATCATCCAATAGTGTTAGGACACGTTTTAGGGTAATATAATATTATTATAATATTATTTTTTACCAATATTTACCGGATTTATCCTTTTACCATGGTAAATAAAATATTTATCGAAGTAATTATTCAAATTGTCTGAAAATAAAAGATACCTATTTACACAATTTGAAACTCTTGATTATAAATATTGAATCCATTTTTATATGTTCAAAACATATAGGTGGAAGAAATTAATTTAAAATTAATTACCGTTGTCAAAAAAAAGCACGTTTAAAAAAAATAATATCTATCAAAAGATTGACATTTGCTTATGTCCAGTGTAAATGTGAAATTATGTCAAATGACAAAAATTGGATTAAATGGTAAAAATATAATCTAATTATATATTAAAATAACTAAATTAAATAATCTATAACTATTAATATTTTTGATTCAAAAAATTGTTTTTAATTAAAATTTAGTAATTTTCACTATTCATTAAAATATGAATGTTATCAGAAAAGTACCAAAAAATCACCCTAAGCTAATTTCGATATTCTAAATCCAAAAATTAAGTCCATTTTGAATGATAAAATGGATAAAATTTCAAAAGGTGGGTATTACTATTCATAACGTCATGTTTGATTGGTTTTGGTGTGTTAGAACTCGATGTTGCATACAGCACACACTACCGTACTATTTAAAGAGAAGCGTGTCGTAGAAGATTGAGGTGTTACATTCTACCCTATAAAAAATAATTTCATCCTCAAAATTTATAGAATATTACTGCATAAAAGGACTCATGTGGTTCTTCATCATATGTTTTCAGGTTCCCATTTTGCCTCTTCCATCTTATGGTTTCTTCATAGAAGTTTTACAAGACGAGTTGCACGGTTTCTCAACACTTGTTCTCTGGTATCATGAATCCTGGTACGCTCTTCACAATAAGATAGATCGGGTTCTAGTTCTACTTACTCATAGGTGATTATATGTGTTGGGTCAGACATGTATTTTCTCAATAGTAATACGTGGAACACATTGTGAACTTTGAAGTGACTTGCCGGAATTGCCAAATGGTAAGCTACATCCCCAATTTGTTTTATAATTTTGAAAGGTACGAGGTACCTAGGACTCAATTTACCCTTCTTACCGAAACGTATAACTCCCTTCCATGGATATTCCTTCATGAAAAAATGATCTCTTACATGAAATTCCAAATCCTTTCTTCGGTTATCAGTATTAATCTTCGGCCTACTTTGAGATGCTATGATGTGGTTTTGTATTACCTTCACCTTTTCCATTGTTTCCTCCACCAGTTCCGAGCCTATGAGTTTTCTTTCACCAACATCATCCCAACAGGTTGGTGTGCGATATCCCTTTCCATATAACGCTTCATATGGTTCCATCTGAATACTTGAAAGGAAGCTATTGTTAAAAGAAAATTCTATCAGAGGTAAATATTGATCCCGCATATCTTGATAGTCAAGTGAGCATGATATCAACATGTCTTCAAAGGATTGAATAGTCTATTCTGATTGTCTATCAGTTTGGAGGTTGTAGGCAGTGCTCAAATGATGTTCAGTATCCAAGGCTTTCAGAATAATTTTCCATAATCTTGATTAAAAACGTGGATCGCTATCAGAAACAATCGATATGGGTACTCAATGATGTCTCACAACTTCGTTAATATATAGTATTTTTATTCATTCAAGTGTTAGATCTTCGATTATAGTAAGAAAATGTGGTGACTCGGTAAGATGATCAACATGAACCATATTGCATCATTCCTTATAGGAGACATTGGTAGTCCCATGGGAATGTCCATCATAATATAATCCCATTTCCACTCTGGTATGGGAAGAGGTTGCATGAATCCTCCAGGTTTTTGTCTTCCAATTTTAACTTGTTGACAAACCATACATCAAGTAAAAAAATTAGCAATCTCCCTCTACATTTTGTCCCACCAAAATTGTTCTTTCAAATCTATATTCATTTTGGTGCTACCACGGTGTATAGAAAAATTGGAACTATGAGAATCATCCAACAATTCCATTTTTAGATCAGGTAAATTAGGAACAAAAAGACTCTTCCCAAATTTCAAAATTCCATCTTCATACAGAAAGTCACTCAATCACCCATCATTCACAGGTTTAATCATCTTTTGAAACACTTCATCACCAGTCAGAGAACTCTATATCCATTCTAGTAAATATGGTTTAGCAACTATTTGAAAAATTATTGATGTTTCACCTTCCAAGGTTATTCCCATATCCATCATTACTAGATACATGTATATAGGATCCTTTTCAACTCTCATATTTTTCAATACTCCATGATCCTTTCTACTCAATGCATATGCCACCTTATTTTCCTTCCTCGAGAGGTAGTGTATGATGAAATAATAATTCTTGAGTAGTTCAAGACATCTTTCTTGCCTCAAGTTGAGTTCTTTCTGTGAGATAATACACTTCAAACTCTTGAGATCAGTATAAATCTCAAATTTTCACCATAGAGGCAGTGTCTCCAAATCATCAAAGAAAATATTACAGCTTCTAACTCAAGATCATGAGTAGGATACTTTTTCTCATAAATTTTCAGTTGTTGTGATGCATAGGCAATAACCTTATCATTCTGCATAAGGACACAACCATGTCCTTTCTCTGATGAATATCTATAAATAACGAACCCATTATTCATGATGGTATAGTCAATATATGAGAATTGAATAATCTTCTCTTTAGTTCTTCAAAACATTCGTAAAAATATTTAGTCCAAACAAATTCAACCCCTTTACATGTGATCATGGTTAATGGGTTAGTCAATCAGGAAAAATTCTAAATGAAACGTCGATAATAACCTACTAAACCAATGAAACTGCATACCTCAGTTATACTTGTCAGTGCTGGCCATTCTTGGATTACCATGGTCTTTGATGGATTAACGGATATTCCATCCATAGAGACAATATGCCCAAGAAAAGAAATCCCTTCTATCCAGAAATCACACTTGCTAATCATCCCATATAATTCATGTCTTCTAAGCATCTTCTGGATAATGCGCATGTGATTTTCATGATCTTCATAGATTTTTGAGTATACCAAGATATCATCAATAAATAAAACTACAAAGTCATTGAGATATTCCTTGAATGTTTTGTTCATTAGATCCATGAAGACATAGGGTTCATTTTTAAACCCAAAAGGCATTACTGTAAACGCCTAATGCATATACCTGGTTCGAAATACTATTTTTTGAATGTATTCCTTCTTCACACAAAACTGATGATATCCAGATCGAAGGTCAATCATTGAAAAATATTGAGCTCCATGAAGTTGGTTGAATAAATCATCAATTCTAGGTAGGGGATACTTGTTCTTTATTGATACAACATTGATCTCCCTATAGTTAGTGCACAACCTCATAGATCCATCATTCTTCTTAAAAAAAACAACAGGGGCTCTGCATGGATTAAAACAAGGGAGAATAAATCCATTATTACTCATTTCTCTAGTTGTTTCTTTAGTTTCACTAATTCGATAGTGGCCATTCTATATGGGGTCTTCAATATGGGCCTTGATCCAGGAATTAAATCAATGGAAACCTCAATTTATCATTTTGGAGGATGTTTAGGTAAAACATCTGGAAACACATCTACATATTATCTCACAATAGGTAAATCCTCTATTTGAATAATCATTTCCCCAACCAAAATTATTTCATTCTCTTCTACCCCAATAATTGAATTTAGTTGAGCTACTGGGGGTGGATCTAGATAAGAATTAGGTGGTAACGATTCTGCTCTAATGATAAGGTGTTCTTTATCATCATCATCATCAAAATTCATAACCTCTTTCTTCTTACAATAAATATTCGCATCATGGTTCGAAATACAATCTATATAGATGATTATATCAAATTCAATCATGGGTATGACAATGATATCAGCAGATAAAGAACATTTATATGCTCCAATGGGAACAGATTCACAAAACCTTGTTGCGATGATACTTCTCTTAAGTGTTTTAACTGAAAACTCCCTTGTTAAATATAATTGGTAATATCTAATTTTCATAGAAAACTGGGAATATATGAAAAATTGCGATGATCTAGAATCAAATAATGTATTTTCTAAAATTTAGGAAACCATTAAATTAACATCCACCATGACTTTCGGATCTTCTACCTCAATAGTAGTGATAATATAAGCTTGGCCTTTATCCTTTGGCCTTTTATCAAGTAAGTTACCCTATCAGTTAGGAAATTCATTTGTATAATGTACCATCTCTCTGCAATAGAAGCATTGAATATAGGTAGCTTCTTTCTTCCCCTTATAATCACGTGCTTGGTGGCCTTTTTCACCACACATGTAACAGACTCTCATTCCCTTCACGCAAGTACCAGGGCGTTTCTTCCAACATTTATTGTAGGATGGATATTCAAATTTTCCAATCATCCCCTTATTTCCATGTCCGGAGTGATCAGAGGATCTCTTCTTCTCCTACATTCCTTTAATGACATAAGACATAAAGAATTCCTTTTCTATCTTGATAGCATGTGAGACAATATCTTCGTACGATCAGAACGATTGTGAGACTAATTCTCAACGAAGAAATGGTTTGAACCCATCATTAAAATGATTAATCTTACTTCATGGGATACATATATAATCTGCAGCGTGCCTCGCTAACCATGTAATGTTATCCTCATACTTTGTGATATTCTCATCCTCCTTTTGCCTCAGACATGAAAATTGTCTTTCCATATCTGCTCGATGGTCATGAGGAAATTATTTTTCTAAGAAACATTCATTAAACTCCCTCCATTCCATATTTGATAATTCCATTTCATCCTTTCTATTTTGTATCAATGACCACCATTGCTAAGCATCTCTAGTGAGGCGGTAATCTTCCATGACAACTTTTTCCCGTTCACTACTCCCCAAAGCATGGAATATTTTCTCTAAGTATTTTATACATTTCTCAATCACTAATGGGTTTTTACTCCCATTTAATGTCAGTGGTTGTTTCCTCCTGAAGCGATTTAACATTGATCCTCCACGTTTTGGATCGTGGTGCTCCATACTGGTTAGGTTATTATTCATAACTTGAGTGAGTTGTCCTAGTATGGTGATAAGATGATAAGCACCAGTTGTATCACCATCTCTACTATAATTATCTTGAGAAGGATGGAAATCCCTACATGGAGTTTGTGTATTAATACAGTTTCCATTCCCTCCACTAGGTGCCATTTCTAAACAATGGCATACACTAGATTAGTTTATGAATCGAAATACATAATTCAAAACATCTAAAACCCTTAACATAACTTGAACAATTTCTAGATATAATCCATAATCATAAAAATGTTTTCTTTGAAAATGTATATAATCATAAACCCTTCATAATTTTTTTTTAATTAAAATTAGAATTATCCTAAGAATATCCCCCGAGAGTGTCGTAACCAGGAGTTAAGAAAGGCCTGTTTTCGTGCACCTGTTCTCGTTCGAGTCTAGATCAAAGCGGTGTTTTCAGGTTTTACCTTTAGGTACTTCTGTGCCAGAGACACCTCTACCTGATCGCATCCAGACAAGTAAAACTCAAAAAATATATACAATACCAGAATTCTAGGATGTTTTTCTATAGTAATCCTCAAAGTCCATCTTAGGTCTATGTGATTCAATTAGAGTTTATCTAAATTTAGCTTCCATGGTTTGTACTAAACTTCCTCTAATACCAATAGTAACACCCTGAACCCAGTTACCTATAGTGGTTGCATTATTACATAACATTGTCATGATCCCAAAAGATCAAGTCTCGAAAGACCGATTAGTTTAGTAGCCTTGGAAAACTAGATACATTCATAAGTATTACATTACATAATAAAGTGGAAAACTAAAACAACATAGTCTCCATATCCACACTCATATCCCCTCATACTATCCCCGTAGGTCAGTCATAAAATTCTTCTTCACATCCTTGGAAAAATAATACTAAGAAAGGTTTGAGCTCAGATTCTTAGTAAGGATAACAATATAGCGGAAACATTCTAAATAAGAATAACCATTTAAGGAAATGTATAACTAAAAAGCCATTTAAACTTTAACTTAAACATAATATGGAAAAAATAAAATGAATTAAAGACATTTACTTATTCATATGGATATTCTACTAGTTGAATATTCACATGCAATATCAATAACCACTTTCATAATAATAGAATGAAAAATGTCAGACTATCATAACTACATTGTCAAGGCCTTGTGACAAGACTACATACAAGATTTTGTCAAGTCCATATGCCAAGACAATAGTTTTTCTTATGATACCTACCGATGCAACAAGGAGCTATAGCGGGCTCCACTCGTCACTTACTAAGTCCAATTCATTCCTCATATGATCATGTTTGTACATAACATAAACATTTTTATTAACGCAAGTATACAAAATGTAAATACTTTCTCCAGAAACCATGAATGGTATAAAAATAGCACATCCATAGTCAAACATATCAAAAAACATTCAATCCAATATGGAAGTTTTTTATCATGATAAATCAATTTCAAATATTATTAAAATCCATCAATGGATGTTGAAATAGATGAAATCAAAACTATTCGAGTGAAATATATCTTTTTTTGAAATCATTTAAAAGTCACATAATTATAAAAGAAAACATTTACTTTTAAAATATTTTTATAAGTTTGTAAGGGTATCTTAGATGATTTTATAACGGTGGAAAATAGCCGCACCCACTGTAGACGTTAAAAAAGACATTCTTACCTTAATACTATCGTAAATGTTAAAAAGGACCTTGTTTTGAAAACAACGGAACGATTCATTCATAAACATCTTTAAAAAATGATAGAAAATGTTATAAATGACTTTAACCCATAATCTATAAAACTATAAGAATGTTTTGAAAAACATTTTTAAGAAACATCGATGCGAATGATAAAGAGGTCCCCGAAGATACTTAAGTAAAAACAACCTCAGATAATAAAAAGATTGTGAAATTAACCCTTATCTTTTAATTTTTCTTGGTCGAGGTTAGGTTAAACTCTTGTATAATGGTGAAATAATTGTTATTAAATTATAAAATAATCACATAAATTAATATGGTATCATATATGATCTTTTAATATTTCTTGTTAATAATGTCATAGTATTATCGTCGTTTTGGGTGTTAACATATTCGTTATCCTTTAGAATATTTATTATGTGAGTCAAATTTGTTATGGATGGGATGTATCATATTCATATCCATAATGATATCAAGTCTTTAAATATTATTCTTAATCATCAATTGAAAATTAGTCATGAATGGATACGATGTGGAATGAATCTCATCGTGTTCGTGGAGACGGTAATCCGTACGTACGCCCGAGCGACAATATCATTCTTTTGATATTAAAATAAAATATAATTGGATGGTATATCATATATAAAAAATCATTATCATGTAATAGATATTATTTACATAAATTACATATCATTATTATACCCATATAAAAAATAATGTATTGAAAAACAATTACACCACAACGTGGAGACGGTAAGCTGTACGTACGCACGCATGGTGACATGTCATTAAAAGGGTGGATAGAATATTGATTTTGGTTGTAACATAATTATAATAACATAAATGTATACATAATACACTAAATTTATTATTTTATAATGGAAAAAACAAAGAAAATTGAAGTGGAAGAATAAAGGAACATGAAAGAGGGTGGTGAAATTATTACCTCTTTTTCGTGTTCGTCCTTTTGAATTGATCAAAAGGGCTCCATAAGTTGGATTTATGACTAATGGAAGGCCTCTAGGATGAATTTAAGAAAGTTGATAGGACATTTGGGAAGAGTTTGGCCGAGCCAAATGGATTTTAAGGTGTGAATTAGAGGGAAGGGGGGTGCCCTTTAATAAGAGGGGTGAGGGGAACCTTAGGAAATGCTAGAAATATTATTTTATAAATAAATAATATTCGTTTTATAAAGTCTCAAAAATGGATTATTTAAATGATAATGTGGGTATGGGTTGAAAACGACTCAAAATATAGGTTTTAGATAAGTTTGGGTTACTATATTAACCTTAACCTTTAGATTTAACTCTTAGTTAAATGTTTTGGCATTTACCATGTCTCTTTGTATTATTATATTATATGGTTAATATACATAATATATATACTTACAATAGAACCCCAAGAGGTTCACTAATGTTACCCCTATAATTATATAATTCTTTTGGATGAACCTTATATTTTTATAAATATTATATAAATAAATAATATTATATTTGTTTAAAACAATCTCTTATGTCAATTTTGACACTATCTAACAATTGATATTTGATAAAATCATAACAACTTTATAAATACGATATAAATTCATTTAATCAATAATAACATGTCATACTGACCTAGAAAATTCGAGGATGTCATCAAAACATTAAAATTATATTTATTTTAACATTTATAATACCATTTATTTGATTATTTCAGTACTAAGGAAAATACTACATCATTATTGTGTCATAAATAAATTTAATTATTCAACATCTAATAATTATAAATAAAATATCATTTTGAAGGAAATATTTATAGATTTATAATGAATTTTATTATTCAAAATGATAAAATATATAACCCTATGTAAATATTGTGTTGCTAAAAGATATATCCTTATGTGATTTTTGTATTTATTTTAACATAATTAATATAAAGTTTCATTATCACATACAAGTGGCTCCATGAGGTCCCCAAAACGACTCAAAGATTCCCATGGTCGGACATGTATCATTAAATAGTGTTAGGACACATTTTAGGGCAATTTAGTATTATTATAATTTTATTTTTTATACATATTTACCGGATTTACCCTTTAACCATGGTAAATAAAATATTTACCGAAGTAATTATTCAAATTGTCTAAAAATAAGAGTTACCTATTAACACAATTTGGAACTCATGATTATAAATATGGAATCCATTTTTTTAAATTCAAAACAATGAAGAGGTAGAAATTAATTTAAAATTATTTCTCGTTGTCAAAACCAAATGCATTTTTTAGGAAATAATAACTATCAAATGATTGACACTTGCTTATGTCCAGTATAAATGTAAAATTATGTCTAATGACTAACATTGGATTAAATGATAAAAATATACTATAATTATACTTTAAAATCACTAATGTGCATAATTTATCACTATTAATTATTTTGATTAAAAAAGTTGTTTTTAATTAAAATTTATTAATTTTCACTATTCATCAAAATATGAAAGTTATCAGAAAAGTACCAAAAATTTACCCTATGAAAATTTAGATATTCGGAATCCAAAAATGATGATCATTTTAAAAGATAAAATGTATAAAATTTCAAAAAGTGGGTATTACTATTCATAATGGCTAGTTTGATTGGTTGTGGTTTGTTAGAACTTGAAGTTGCATACAACACACGCTACTGTATTATTCAATGAGAAGCATACCGTGGAATCATTGTGTGTTACAAATATTTTTATCATTTCATAACTCATATTTTTAATACTTGGTCATATTTTGTTATATTTCCTTCCATATGGACAATGCTTCTTATATCCTATCTTAATAACAATAATCAACTTTTTATACGTATATTGATTCATTTTTCACATAGATTTTCCATTATTGGGTTCTCCAACAATAACATATAGTGTACGTTTTATTATATTCCAGTATATTGAGAACTAAATTTATATTAATATATTTTACCCTGATGAATACATTCCCATAAAAATATCATTGTTAAAAATTATTTTCTATCCTAAATATTGATAGTTTCCCCACCAACTCTATATATTCTATTCCATATAATTATTTCCATTAAAATTTCTATCCAAAAATTTTTATATCTAACGTGAATTATATATTATCTTCTATTCAATTAAAAATAACATTTTGATAATCATTTTTTATGTTGGGTTTAAAAAAATATACATCAAAAATATAAAAAATATTTATTATCATGGTAAGATATTTTACATCCTAGAAAAATTTTCATTAGATGGATTTATTTATTTTTGACGTTTCCATTATTGGATTTTTATTTAACATTTAAGTCAATTAGAAAACGTCACTATATATTTGAAGAAATTATTTAAAAATATACTCATATATTTATCATATTAATATTATTTAAAATGTTTTCCAAAAAATTATATTACATATTCATTTCAATTTTCATTTTCATATGGAAATGAATTTACCCTTGTGAGAGATGTGTTTCCTCATATAAAATTTATTTTATTTTGTTATATTTATAATTTCGTGTGATCAAATAGTTGACTCAAACATTAAAAATTATTAACCATTATATTTTTGTAACATTTTGAGTATTCTTATTTCACATGTGTTTTTCTTTTATATATAATTTCATAAAATATTTTTTTTAATATGGGTATATTACTTTTTTAAATCATACAAATTCATCCTATATTTAGATGAATATGTTGATATTACATTTAATAATAGAGTTATGATATGACAATGACTAGATTTGGTAAATCTATATGGATTATTGTTGATAGAGATTTTATTTTTATTAATTATCAAAATACAATATATATTTAATTATAATATTAAAAATTATATAATTTGATGATTCATTTTTTTATATTCTAATTTGAATATTTTATTAACCATAATTACTGACATGTGGCCTTCAATTATATATATCCCCTTTATGAAACCATATGACTTATGAGGGGAACTAGATTTGATAATTTGGTTTATTAATACATATAAAATATTATTTTCTATTAATTGAGATTTAACAATAATATCATGATTTCGTAGATCATCATTCCTAGTCATATATAGTTGAAATGGCTTCCATAATTAAAAAATTTATCACCATGGAACCAGCTATTTGTAAACAAGTGCAATTTTAATTTACATTGTTATCCATGGATATATTATGAATTTATTATCATTATCTTTAAAAATTAATAATAGATATGTAAAAATGAAATAATATATGTATTCAAGTCATTTTATCTTATGAAATTTTTTGTTATCACTTATGTTTACCCTTTATATACATTTCATCTCATCGCTTCTTATGATTACATTTAAACATGATATTAAGATATATATTACACTTGATATATCATGTTTTATAACACATGACAAGAGCTTGTATGAGATTTTGAAATATTAAAATAGATTATGTATTTTAATATATATTCGAACTAAATTATCCATTAGTTAAAAATTCATAATCTCTTTTTTTATAATATATTATGTAATTCAAAATATAACTATATAAAAATGTTATTGGGAATGTATTTAATGCATTTTTCCTTTATTTATTTTAGTAATGTGATAGTTATACTAGGTAATATATAGTAGTTCTCCATTTAAAATATTTAAATTCTACACCTTCGATAGATGATATGGAAGTGCGGTTCTAAGAAATCATAATTTTTATCAGAGTTGGTTTTAGATAACATTAAATAATAGGATTTTATCAGTTGAAGAATATTACGGAGTTTTAAATATCATGAATGTTTTAAACTTAACAATTATAATAATTTCAACTGTATATGAAACACTTGAGTTAGTTTTTGTGATATGGAATATTTTTTTAGTTGGGAATGATGAAATTATTGAAAAGATTTAGGATAAGTCTAATGGGAATTTATATGGTTAGGATAACATTTAGACCTTATTTATATTTTGGATTGTCGATGTGGGGATGGAAAAAATGAATCAAGGGGTAATTTCGTAGAAAAGTTTTGGTCGATCAGTGACTAAATATTAACCCTCATAGTTGATGTGTTTGCGTATGACCACATGCCAATCTTCCCACTCATATGTGATATGCATTGTTTAATAAAAGTACACTTAAAATCAATTATAAATAAATTATTCTTATTTATTTTAGGGGAATATGGTAATAATTATGAGTTAAAAAGACATAATTTAACCAATCATGACCCATATATGATATATGATAAAACAAATAGGAGATAGTTTAAAAAAAATTCACTGGATAAAATAAATTTGTTGTTAGAGAAGACACAATAGGATTGCGTAATATAAATCATATGATCATTTACTATATTTCTCTTGTATAATATCATAATAATTTTAGTTATTTATATTTAGATGAAATATTAATCTTGATAATGATGTTATCGCTAGAATCTATGTAAAAAAACTTAGGTTTCATATAGATATACAAGATAGTCTAGAGGGGGATACAAATTAATAATTGTTTTTTGGAAACAATATAGTGGAAAATAAAATGGAGGGGATTGTAAATTTTCTTATCATCATTATTATTGATTGTCTTGGTCCACTCTTTACCCCCCGCTGATGGAGTATAAAATACACTATGAAAGGAAGGAGTAATTTTAAAAATAATGAAATATAAAACCAACCATTGAAAAATGATAAGAATTACATACCGTGATACTATGAGAATTCTATAAAAAATATGTATATATACTTTTATAGGAGAAGATTGAAATCATAATTTTTTCAAATGATAGAATCCCCTACATGATAGAAATATTTTTTTGTTAGTTTAATATAATTAGGCGAAAAAATTTCATTAGTTTTATTATAATTTTGTAAAACAATGTAACTTTAAACATGTAACCAAATGTTAATATTGAATAAATATTACAACTACATATTTGAAAAATGAATTTTAGTGATTAAAAATTTTATGAAAGGAATTAAAATTAAATTATATAGTGTACTCATATAATCCCATCAATTGTATAGATCAACTATTCACAGTGTGAAGAAGTCAAATAAATTTTTTTCCAACATTGATTGTTTATCAATACCATGTAAATAGTTGAACATGAATTATTTTTATTGAATTATGTCTGAAATTTAATTATATCAACCTATTTCAATGGAATGATTTATCATATTAATCATCTCATTGCATGATCATTACATTCCTTTAAATATAAAATTATTTGGGATACAGAATTGAGTAAACCATTAGAAATATTCAAAATAATAAAATAGATTCACCCATAAATATCCCAATGATAAATTATATTCCAAAAACATATATTGGAATGAAAATAATGATGGGTTAAATGACTTAAAATAATTTAAATATATTATGAAATTTAATTACATTCAACTCATTCAAGGACCTAGAAAAAGAATTGTATATAAAAGAATAATTTCTAAATTCATTATTCAATTTTTCAAATAATTTAAATCTAAAATAATTATAATAAAAATAATTATGACATGTAATTTGGATTCAATTTTATTTAAAAATAAATTATAAATCATCAATACATATAATTTTATAAATGATAAATAAAATAATATTATATTGAATTGATGAATTATTTTCCTATAAAAAACCCATATTCAAAAATAATATTTAAAACATTAATATATAAATTTCATATATTAAAAATGATATAATATTTATTTTTAAAAAATATAATAGTATAAAAAAAATTATAAAAAATTATTAAATATTATAATATAATGAAAAAATAGAAGGGAACTATATTAATTTTAGATGTAGAACATTTAAAGAAATGATAAAACTTGGAAATTAATTGTTCCATATATAGTTCACAATATCATATTTCATTCGTCATGGTAGTAAAATTATAATTTGGTGAATATATATGTTACTGCTAGTTGGAGAAGATGATTCAGTTAGATGGGATAATTCCTCTTACAAACTTCAAAGGGATGCTATTATGCGCTAATTGAAGTCCTTGTACCATTAATACTTTAGGAACCACTACAAGGGAAAGTGTATTCTAATATAATTTTTATCAGATAAAACATTATAACTTGTAAAATACTATTTTTTATCTATGAGGTTGTGGTGATGCACTACAACCGTGATTAGAAGCTGGATATGGTGAAAAATCATACAAAATATGAAACATATATGTTATTATATAAGGATAAAATATATTTTTTAACAATATATAGATAATGTTGAAAATATATATATTCATAACATTGTAAATATATGTCATAAAATTATAAAAATATATATCTTATACATATATGATGAATGTGAAATATAAAATATAATCAAACACATAAAAATTATAAAAATAATAATATGATATTTAAAAATATAGAAAAATATAAATACAAAAAAATTATTAAAACTACCCAAAAACACATGCGTATGAATGTAAAATAAATATATAAAGTTAATCATATAAGGAAATTTACTGAAAAAAACACAAATACAATGATAACTATATTTTTTATTAGTAAGTATAACATGTAAAAAAAACATCTTATTCACCATAATGTATGTAAAAAATAAAATAATATATTTTTAATAAATATATTATACCATATTAAATAATTATATTTTTATCAGAAAATTTTCCTCCATCAACATTATAAAAAAATTAATATATTGAAAATAATTTAACTATATGTAAAAGGATTGATGGATCAAAACAAAATCTCCCTCTAGACATAGTACTATATAAAACTATTAATCACATAAATATATATATATATATATATATATCCATGAATGGTTTAATATATAAATATAATATAATTTATAAGTCATCTGACAATATAATGAAATTCTAATACAAAAATACCCCCCCAAAATTTAATCATTATTTCAAACTGCATCCACCTGTTTGAAATAATTATATCATTCAACAAAAAACATTAAAAAATATTGTATTCATCAATTCATTATCCATGAAATTAATCCTTATTTTTTAATATCCAACACTTTATTGACCATTGAAATGATATTTAAAATGTACCTTGTTAATAAAGAATAATCTATTTATTATATACATGTTATTCTTGGGAAGATTTTTTGGAAACAAAATGTGTTGATACCTAGGTTGATATAAAACATATATTGTATGTAAAAATATAAAATACTGTTTGGGAGATAGAAACATTTATCACACACCGATATTTGGGAGAAATGAGTCAAAATTAATAACTAAAATATAATTTTAACTTGTATTTGATGAATTTAAAATCCTAAAAGAATCCCAATAAAAATATTATCAAGAATATCTTATATCTTAGTAATAAAGTAATTATAACCAAAACTTGTCTAATATCTATATAGATTAAGCATACCAGTGATTTTATAAATTTGATATTTTCATTCAAATTATGTAGATTTTGATTATTTCCATTTATATTTTATCATAGTCATAATGGAAAATCTCAAACTTATCACATACATTATCATATGTTGTAGTATTTGAATTTCTAAAATAATTATTTATCTTGTTGGACATAGAATGATTATTATCCATAATCTACATTTTTTTAAATTCTATTTATCAAACAACCCAATACTACTTATGAAATAATAATTATAAGAAATATTTTATTTAGATTCTTTAATAACATTTATAAGATTCCAGGCCATATTTTCTGACCCTTTAGAAAATAACTCAATTTCCACTACAACATAAACTCAAGGTTCACATATTATTTAAAAATTTAAATATTGAGGTCAAGAATAGTTCAATATTAATAAATATATTTATAAAAATAATTTAAAATAACCATACATTACAAATCCAACAAACAAGAACTAAATAGATAAAAAATATCATCAAATGGAATAGATTGTGGAGATTTTATTCATTTATTGAAATTCTACAGATCACATACTCACTTAAAGATTGTTGAAATTATTCTGATAATTTAGTAAAAATACAATCAACATGAAATTATTTCTTATTTTTTCATTCTTCAATTTTTCTCATTGGCCATTTATTTTTGGAAATTCATATTTGTTGTGGATGAGTTTCATAAAATCACTACATCTAATAGTGGATTTTCCTTTTAAGAAATATTCTTATAAATAATTCTTATATGTATTTAATTTCTCTTTATCTATTCTTGTATCACATTTCTTCATTATGTTCCCTTTAATTTAATTTGATACATGGTTCCAAAAACATCAAATAAAAAGTTAAAAATATTAAACATTTGAATAAATATAGCATCTTAATCTAAATACCATAAAAACAATAATTAATCATATTTTATGATCTAAAATATGTAATATTATTTAAATTTCCTATAAAATTGATTATAAAACAAATAAACTAAAATTTAGGATTATATCATCATAGTTTATCAGCATATATTATTTAGTGAATGATCATTACATAAAAGAAGATACATTAAATAGATCACGTGATATTTAATTTAGGAAATACTATCACTAATTTTCAATAAACAATTTTAAATCATATAATTTACCTTGAATTACGGAATGCATTCTCATTTAAAATTACATCATCACATTGAAATGTATGTTTCAATGTTATGTGTGGTCAAGATATAAGGACATTTTGATAACTCGTTATAATTTTAAAAAAATCTCCTATAATATATTAGCATGTATATAATGAATATAAATCATAAATTGAAAAGAAGATTAATTTCGATTTTTAAAAAAAATATTCAATTGAATAAATATTTCATTAACAATTTATTAAAGAATGTTAAAATAATCATTTTTGTAAGTTTATTAAAAACAAGGATATAGATGAAAAGGATTCCTAATCATGATGAAAAACTACATCTTTTTCTCATAAATAATTTTTAATTTATATTGAGTACTTAAAGAGATTATAAACAAAACATCACTAACGACAAAAACATGACAACCCCAAATAATGATGTGATTCTAAATAAAAATATTACCTAAGGATTTACATCGTTTATATGTTTATAAATTAGCATTATAATAAATTGTTATTTATTATAAATATATTCCAAAATAAAAAAAATTATATATAATACATTAATTTTTTTACTTATCATTAAAAATCACAAGTTCATTAATAATTCTATGTTAAAATCAGTATTTTAGGTTTCAAATTCTAAATTTTTACATGTATAAATTAATATGATAATAATGATCAATTTAATTTTATCACGGATCCAAAATTAGTAGATTTTCATAAATGATGTTAAAATCATAGATATTTTCTTATATATGTATGTAGTGTAATGCATTAAATATATAGTGTAAAAATTTAAATATGATGGTCATTGAAAATGAATGTCCTCCATATGTATGAACTTTTTTTGGCATTTTTATATAATAAAAAAATTAAAATATAAATTGTAATTAAATACAAAATAATAATTATTATTTAATATAAATAATATTTATTCTCTAAATCAACACATGATAACATTCATAACTAGTATTAATTTAAAAGAGATCCCAAAACATTAATGAGGTTTTATTCCACACAATGAAACAAGAGACATTTTAGTTTACATATATTTCAATGTAATAAGGATGATATGTTATTAAAATTATAGAATAATAAATTAATCATAAATATATTACATAAATATTGAACCTATAATAAAATATATCCATAAAATATGTTTATAAATAACAAATTGTATCACTATGTGAAGATGACATATTATACGTATGACTGAGTGATAAATTCATATTCAATTAGATAAAATAGAGGGTGGTTATATTTGTTTACACAATCATTATAAATTTTTAGTATATTTTGGGTAATGAAAATTTAATTTTTTTAAAATATAACAAAATTTATTTTTTAAATAAGATAAATGGATTTCTTGTATACGAGTAAGATTTTTACTTCTTCTTCATGATTCCTCCTTTTCATCATTTCCTATGTAACCCATTATTAGGATATATGGGACACCAAAACAACTTAAAATGGAAATGTTTGGTGATTGGAGAATTTCATATGTCTTGGTGAGCTAGGCTTTACAATTTGGGGTAATGAAGATATGGAATGGTTATGATTATATATGTTGGTAAATAATAGACATTGCATTGAAAAAAATATTAAATCCTAAAAATGTAACTAAAAATAAAAATTATTCATAACGAGAATATTTATATATATATAAAGTTTATTTTTGAATTAAACAAAATTAAAATTAGGATGAGTTATTGTTCTATTTGAAACCATTTTTTTTAACTCTTTATTTAACATATTTTAATCTTAACCAATGAAATATCATTTTCACTCATAAGGGGTTACAATTTTACATATATGGTACAAATATTCAAAAAGGTATAGTAAATTTTATTCAATTAAATACCCCTTGTATTATTTTTATATTTATTGATTTTTGAATAATTAAATTAAATATCATTTTTATAAAATAATATTATTTCTATTCATGAAATTTTTTATTTTGAATTACTTCAAATACATCTATAAATTTTTTAATAAGAGTATAATAATTCAAAATATCCCAAATATAAAATATTTATCTAAATATCATGGTTCATAAAAACTCACTAATATTATATTATTTTTCTTGTTTCTGAAATAAACTATTTAATTATCCCATTAATTGATGATATAATATATTATTATTATGCAATCATTTTATGAAATTACATTACATCTAGATACTATAAATTTATTTCCATCATGAAAATAATACTATATTTCTAAAAAACTTTATTCTTTCATCAATTAATGTTGTACGTCTATGAATATAAATGATATATTTAAAAGTTAGAGTGTTTTTTTTCATTGTCATTTATATTGCACATTTTCATTTTAATATGTTTTTTAAATTATAAAATTTCAATAATAAGGTTAAAAGTGTAACGACCCAAAGTTTCATTAATGGAAATCCCTATTGATCTAATTAAATTTCTCTTTATGTTTATATAAAATGACAACTTCTTTGGTTTTATGTTAAGAATTTTTACTGTTGCTAATATAGCCATTGAACAGTGATCACATGATTAGTATAAATATAGGTCATTAAGAAATCCATTTTACTCCGCCAAAAGAAGTGATGGCCTCATTCAGTAGAGTTTCTCCATACGAATCCCATTTTTCAGAGCTTGAAAAAGAGGTGGCTTCCTTGGGCTTCTCTCTTGATCAAGCCCAAGATGAGCTTCATCATGTCAATCTCAGATGAGACCATCTATCAGAAAAGTGGAAGTTGATAGAGATTACCACTCGAGTATTATTATCCGAGCCACCCCAAGAGTCTGTCACCATCGCACACCATTCCCTTAGATCTTATGCGGCTGTTTTAAGGGGTTATGTAATAAATATCTAGTACTATGTTCATGTATATAATTTTTTTATATAATAATGAATATTTCTCCTTGTCATTTTTTGATACATTGTAAGTAGTTTTTAAAGTACAAATATAGTTTTTAGTTATTATTTAATTAAGAATTCTATTTTAAGGGATTTTTTATTTAAATAATATTTCAATAAATAATATTTTTATTATTAAATTAATTTTTACTAAATATAAATTATCATATAATTTTATGAATGCAATTATAATTTTATTTATGGTTTGAAATCCATTTATGTCAAAACCCGTGAATTTTCGATAAATATCAGTTTTTATTTTAAAAGTTGGAATTAAAATATTTAGAATTTTATTTAGATAATATAAATTTTATTTCTAGAAGCAAGACATCTAAATTATCCAACGGTGAATTTTTCATAATTTTCTGAGACAGTCAAATTTTTGGATAAAAAGTAAATACTGTTTAAATATATAATGTGTTTTATGACATCATATTTTCCCAATAGTGATGTAATACAATACTATAATCATTATGTTCGGCCAATATATGTTTTACCATTAATATAATGTGATTTTGGGTTTGTTTGACTTACTTTTCAAAGCATTAATGGACCCCTCAATACATATTAAACACCTTGTCTTTTTAAATTGTTTTCCATGGGAGTGTGACTCATCTCTACATAAGAAACACTATTATTTTATGAATTTCCGACTTTGTCCTTATAAAATAATTTTTTCCTCTTCCCTTTTCCAAAAACCATGGTCCAATACCATGGGATGGATTGTGTTTTGGATTAATTTAATATAAGGGGTCCCAAACCAAAATAATATAGAATTCCCTCACCTTTCCTATATAAACCCACCCATGCTCCCAATTCCTCCTCACTCAAAGCCTTTGGAGTTTGTCCAACCTCTACCATACTCTCTCTAGAATCCTCCCATGGTGCCCCAAGCTCCCAAGAATCCTCTCACAAGCCTCTCTCTAGCCTTTGGAAGCACACTTCCAAGTAAGGGTTTTTTCATCCTTTCTCATTTTTTTCAAAATTTCATTAAGTTGTTTTGCCTTTTAATTTCAATTATGAATGTTGGGGTATGGTTTCAATCCTCCCTCATACATCATTATTTATGTTTGAATGATGGGAGACCCCTTTATCTCTGATTAAATTCCTCACATGTACACCCGTTACTATGCTGAAATTCCGAAAGGAACTTCTCTCTCCTCATTTACATTCATGAAATACTTCTGTATCATGAATCTAAATTCCATTACAATTATTGGGACATGTATCTATATGACCTCATTACTGTCCATTACATGTAAATATGATGAGTAAACCCTTTCTATCTCATTAAATTCCTCTCATGTACACCCATTACTATGCCAAAATTCCGAAAGGAACTTCTCTCTCCTCATTTACATTCAAGTAATACTTTTTTATCATGAATCTAAATTCCATTTCAATTTCTGGGACATGTATCTATATGACCTCATTACAATCCATTACATTTAAATATTATGATGAAACCATTTCTCTCTCATCAACATTTTTTTATAAATTCTTATGTCACGTTGTTACGCTGCCGAAATCGCACCGATTTTCTTAGCCAATGCCATTGTGTTGTGAATACCATGCTCATTTCTCCATCAAGTGTATTCAAATTTACACACATTTACTTATTGATTATAATGTTTCATGTATTAATTACACATTTCTTTATCGTGGAATAAATTATTATGTTTAATGAATCCATGTTTTATATGAAATGAAATGTTTAAGAAGGGTGAGCCCTTATAGCGCTCTAATGCATTGGGTAAAGTATGGTATCATGATACTTCATGTGAAATGAGTATTGAATCTTTCTATTTCAAGTGCATCGAGGGTTTACTCGT
Organism: Viscum album; assembly: GCA_963277665.1. Classification (NCBI taxonomy): domain Eukaryota; kingdom Viridiplantae; phylum Streptophyta; class Magnoliopsida; order Santalales; family Viscaceae; genus Viscum; species Viscum album. The sequence goes on from OY728138.1 coordinate 792,968,597, forward strand.
GCTTCATGTGAAATGAGTATTTACTCATGCTTCATGTGCAATGAGCCTTGGCTCATGCTAATTCCATGTTAAGTGTTGTTGCCAAATTTCCATGTTATGATTATCATGCTTTACCATGCCATTATGTTCATGTTTCTATTGTGCTCTGTTGATATGCCTAATTTATAACATGTATTGTAATCCTATGTTATTCTATGTATATTCCCTTACTGGGATTTATAGCTCACCCTTTTCATATGCATGTCCTCAGGTTATCCCATGCAATGTAAAGTACGAGGGAATGTAGTGGTAATTTAGAGGAAGTTTTTAATAAAGATGTTGTATTTCATGTTTTACGGTTTCATTTAATGATCCTAAGCCCCAAAGACACTACACCTCTCAATCTTTTTGTTGTATCAAGTGATGTTTTATGTAATAAATCATGTTTAATTTCGTATTAAAAACCATGGTTTTCATAGTTGGTATCAGAGGATAGGTTTAGTTATTTTTCGGATTAGGATAAGAAAACCATAGTAAAGCCATAGAGACAAGACTAAATAAAACAAAAACATCCCTATGTTTTGGTAAGTACTGAGTAAGTGGTTTATCAAACAAATACATCCCTGTATGGATATGAGCAGGTATAGGCGGCTCTGGCACAGATGTATCCTAGGGGTAAAACCCAAAAACACCGCTTTGAGCTAGACTCGAACAGGAACTAGTGCACGACAGCGGGCCTTGCTGCACACTTGTTTACGACACTCCCAGGGGATATGTTTTGATAAATTCACAATCTTAGTATGAACTCTTATTAAGGGAATTAAAAAAATGCCTCTAAGAATATATGTTAGAAAGTTGATCATGAAAAGCCGAGAGTGAAGCCTATAGACCAATGAGTTAAGGAAATAAATGTTTATTTATAAGTCATCAACTTTTGTTTTTGTATTACCCTTTATGTGTTACCCATAACATTCATTTTATTCCAACCAATGGCCGATAATAGGAGGACTCGGGCTAACAAACGTTGTGAAGATCGGTGTGATCACTGTACTAATGAGATTCCCAATCCAATGGGAGCGGGAATCGTGAACATTGTCACACTTCCCTCTCAGATAAATCAAGTTTTGAATAGAATCACTGGTCAAGAGAAACGTTCAACCCCCCATAAGAAAGAACGAGTCTCTATCGAGAGCATCATGAGACAAAGGCCTCATACTTTTAGTGGATCATCCGATCCCACGATCGTTGAACAATGGATAAACTCCATTGAAAAGATCATCTCCATCCTTCAATGTTGTGAAAAAGAGAAGCTTCTCTTGGTGGCATATCGTATGGAGGGTGAAGCTGATAAATGGTGTACGTTGATCATAAACAAAAAGCCTGAAGAGGATATGAGTCATTGGAACGAAAGGTTTTTCGGAAGATGTTTTTTGATAATTATTTTCCGCGCACCCTCCAGCTTACGATGGAAGGGGACTTCCTTTCCCTCAAGAAAAAAGACAAAGAATATATTGGAGCGTATGAGGAAAACATTACAAGGCTTGAACGATATGCTTCTGGATTTGTCATTACCCCCGAATGCAAGTTTGACCCCTTCTTTAGTGGGCTAAAGCCTATCCTGCGAAAAGAATTAGCGATCCATGACTTCGACAGCTATGAGGAAATTGTATGATGTGCCCTCAAGGTCGAAATGGAGATCGGGGAATCACATGGGTATCAAGGGGATAAGATGTGTAAGGTGGACTTCAATGCTGGTGGTCCGATGGATAAATCCAATGGTGCTAAGAAATTCCAACACCCCTTTTGCCAAAAGTGTGGAAAGAAGCACCCTGGAAATTTCCTCTAGGGGACGAGGAAATGCTTTAGGTGTGGAAGAGAAGGGCACCTAGCTGTTAACTATCGGCAGGAAAGACCCGCGGCTGCGACAGAAGAGAGGAACGCTCTATTTGAACCTCAACGCATTGTTAAATGGTACAAATGCAATGAACCGGGGCATTATTCAAATCAGTGCCCTAATCCAAGGGTTTTCGGAGGCAACCAACAACCACCAAGGCAGCAAGGAAGAGATTTTTCCATCACTTCTATTGAAATGAACCCCAAAAACGAAGTGGTGACAGGTATGCTAGTTATTCATTCACGAATAGCGAACAGAATTTTTGATTTAGATTCTACGCAATCTTTTATATCTCTAAAGTTTAGTAGAACAATCCCAGCACCACAAAAAATCATGGAAGTGAAGATATTGGTGAGTACAGAAAATGGGGCAATCATTGCATTCAATGATTATAATTCCTCCCCTATTATAATCTATGGATTGAATTTACCAGTGAACCTCATCATACTCCATCTGGTGGAATTTGATGCAATTCTTTGCATGGATTGGATTTCCTTATATAGAGCAAAAATAAATGTTCGGGAGAGGGAAATCACACTCCATATAGAGAATCGACCCACGATTCTTTACAAGTGTAAGGAGGAAGATGAATATCCTTTAGCTCCATCTTCTCAAGCATGGATATTACTACCCTATGAGCATGCATATCTGACTCAGATGATTGAGTCCAAGGAAGAAACCATCCTTGAAGAAATGCCTATTGTGAGGGAATTCGCGGAAGTGTTTCCCGAGGAACTTCTTGGTCTTCCTCCTAGAAGAGATGTTGAATTCTCAATTGAACTTATACCAAGGGCTATAACAATACCCAAGACTCCATATGGAATAGCTGTCATGGAGCTTGACGAGATGAAAAAACAACTACAAGAGAATATCGATAAAGGGTTTATACGCCGAAGTGTTTCACCATGGGGTGCACCAGTCCTCTTCGTCAAGAAGAAGGCTGGGTCAATACGGCTTTGCATGAATTATTGTGAACTTAAAAAATTCACGATAAAGAACAAGTATCCTCATCCATGGATCGATGACTTGTTTGATCAGCTGCGTGGAGAAAAGTACTTCTCCAAGGTGGATTTGCAGTTGGGATGTTATAAAGTAAGGGTGAAGAAGGAATATGTCCCCAAGACTGCTTTTTGTAAAGGATACGGGCACTATGAATTCATAGTAATGCCTTTTGGACTCACCAATGCTCCAAAAATCATTATGGACATGATGAATAGATTCTTTATAGATTACTTAGACAAATTTGTGGTAGTCTTTATAGATGGTATTCTAATATACTCCAAAACCAAGGAGGATCATGAGGAGAATTTAAGAACTATATTAGAGAAGTTGCGCAAGGAGAAGTGCTATGAAAATTACAACAAGTGTGAGTTCTGGTTGAAGGATGTCTCATTCTTTGGCCATATCATCACAAGCAATGGGATATATGTGGACCCATACAAAACAGATGGAATTGAGGGATGACTGAGGTCAACATCGGTAACGAATATTCGTAGATTCTTGGGGTTAGCTAGATATTATCGACAATTTGTGAGAAATTTATCACAATTTTCCACCCATCTTACCAAGATAACTCGAAAGGGAGTAAATTTTTCTTGGAGTGATGAATCCGAAGAAGGCTTCAAGGAGTTGAAAAGGAGGCTTATCACTGCGCCCGTGCTCACATTACCCAAAAGTGGGTAACTATTTGTCGTATTTAGTGATGCTTCAATGAAGGTCTTAGGTATTTTGCTGATGCAGAATGATAAAGTGATATCCTATGCCTGAAGGCAATTGAAAATCCCTGAGCGAAACTATCCAACACATGATCTAGAGTTAGCGGGTGTGATCGTTTCCTTGAAAATCTGGTGACATTATCTCTATGGAGTGAAATGTGAGATATATACTTACCACAAGAGTCTTATATATACATTCACACAGAAAGATCTTAATATTCACTAGATAAGATGGATAAAGCTAATCAAGGATTATGACTATTCAATACATTACCACCCTGGGAAAGCGAACAAGGTGGCAGATGCCCTATGTAGAAAGGACCCATCGATTCTATCAATGATGAGAATTGAGATGGATACAATCTTCTTATACTTTATGAATATGGAAATGGGGATCATAAAGAGGGGAACATCATCAATCCATTCACAATTGATTGCTCAACTGTCTCTTTTGGAAAGGTTAAAGGATGCTCAAAAGGATGATGTGGGAATTCAGGAAAAAGTAGAAGCTATCAAAAAAGGGAAATCCTCGGTGTTTAATGTTAATGAAGAAGGAATTGTGTGGTTTGGGAAAAGACTATGTGTTCCATCATGTCTAAAACTGAAGAAGGAACTTTTGAATGAGGCACATAGTTCAAATTTCTCTATTTACCCAGGGAGCATAAAGATGTATCGAGATCTCCGAGAAAAATTTTGGGGGGATAATATAAAGAAGGATATTGCTGAATATACATAAATGTGCCTAGAGTGCCAGAAAGTGAAGGCATAGAGGTAGAAGTCTAAGGGGATGATGCAACCATTGCCCATACCAGAATGGAAATGGGAGAACACCACCATGGAATTTTTCACCAGACATCCATGGACATCCAAGGGAAACAATGCAATCTAGGTTATTGTGGATCATCTTACAAAGACTACACACTTCATTGCTATTCGGGAGGATTTATCATTGGATCAACTGGCACTGATATATATCATGGAAGTGGTAAGGCTGCGTGGAGTACCACTATCTATTGTGTCTGACTGATATTTAAGATTCACCTCTATGTTTTGGAAGAGTCTTCAACATGCTATGAATACTGAACTGAAATTAAGTACGGCCTATCATCCTTAAACTGATGGCCAATACGAGTGGACTATCCAAACACTTGAGGATATGTTGAGAGAATTCTCAATATACTTTAAAGTAGGGTGGGATCAACATCTTCTTCTGGTTGAGTTATCTTATAATAATAGTTTCCACTCAAGCATCCAAATGGCACCATATGAAGCCCTGTAAGGGAAAAGGTGCAGAACACTGACATGTTGGGATGAGGTCGGTGAACGTAAGCTTCTTGGACCAGAAATGGTTGAATAAATGGTGGAGAAGTTGAAAACCATTCAGAAGCATATCAAGGTAGCCCATAGTCGACAGAAGAGTTATGTAGATAACCGTCAATGAGACCATGAGTTTAAAGATGGAGACATGGTTTTTCAATGCATATCTCCGTGGAAGAAGGTCATGAGGTTGGGAAAGAAAGGAAAGTTAAGTCCAAGGTACATTGGCCCCTTTGAGATTCATGATCGTGTCGAGGTTGTGGCCTATAGACTAACACTTCCACCTACCATGGCCAAAGTGCATGATGTCTTTCATGTATCCCTCTTAAGGAAGTACATACCAGACCCTTCACATGTACTCTCTTCTAAGGTGGTGCAATTGGAAGATGATCTTTCTTATGAGTAGAAACAAGTGAAGATCTTAGATTGTAGAGAAAAAGTTATACGAAATAAGACAATGCCCCTCGTCAAGGTGTTTTGGAAAAACCACACGTTTGAATAAGTGAGTTGGGAATCGGAGGAAATGATGATGCTGAGTTACCCACATATGTTTTAGTGTGGGAAAAAGGAAATTTCAAGTGCAAAATTTCTTAAGGGTGGAATATAGTAACGACTGAAAGTTTCATTAATGTAAATCCCTCTTGATCTAATTAAATTTCTCTTTATGTTTATATAAAATGAAAAATTCTTTGGTTTTATGTTAAGAATTTTTACTGTTGCTAATATAGCCATTGAACAGTGATCACGTGATTAGTATAAATATAGGTCATTAACAAATCCATTTTACTCCGCCAAAAGAAGTGATGGCCTTATTCAGTAGAGTTTCTCCATACGAATCCCATTTTTCGAAGCTTGGAAAAGAGGTGGCTTCCTTGGGCTTCTCTTTTGATCAAGCCCAAGATGAGCTTCATCATGTCAAGCTCAAATGAGGCCATCTATCAGAAAAGTGGAAGTTGATAGAGATTACCACTCAGACAATGTTATATGCGCCACCCCAAGAGTCTGTCACCATCACACACCTTACCCTTAGGTCATATGCAGCTGTTTGAAGGGGTTATGTAACAAATATATTGTACTATGTTCATGTATATTATTTTTGTATATAATAATGAATACACCTCCTTGTTATTTTTTTTGAAATAATGTAAATAGTTTTTAAATTACAAATAATGTTTTTAGTTATTATTTAATTAAGAATTCTATATTAAGGGATTTTTGAATTAAATAATATTTTAATAATGTATTATTTTTATTATTAAATTAACTTTTATTAAATATAAATGATCTTATAATTTTATGAATTCCATTATAATTTTATTTATGGTTTGAAAACCATTTTTGTCAAAACCCATGAATTTTCGATAAATGTTGGTTTTTATTTTAAAAGTGAAAATTAACATACATAGAAAATTATGTAGATAAAATAAATGTTATTTCTTGAATTATGACATCAAAATTATCGAACTGTGAATTTTTCATAATTTTCAGAGACAATCAATATTTTGGGTAAAAATTAAATAACGTTTAAATATATAATGTGTTTTATGACATCATAATGACCCAATAGTGATTTAATAAAATACTATAATATTTATTTTCGGCTTATATATGTTTTACCATGAAAATAATGTGATTTTGGGTTTCATTGAATTACTTTTAAAAGCATTAATGGACCCCTCAAGAATTATTAAACACCTTGTCTTTTTAAATTGTTTTCCATGGGAGTGTGACTCACCTCCACATAAGCTACCCTATTATTTTATAATGTTCTGAATGTCTCCTTATAAAATATTTTTTTCCTCTTCCCTATTCCAAAAATCATGGGAAAAACCAGGATATGGTTTGTGGTTTGGATTAATTTAATGTAAGGGGTCCCAAACCTAAATAATAAATAATTCCCTCACCTTTCCTATATAAAACCACCCAAGCTCCCACTTCCTCCTCACTAAAAGCCTTTGGAGTTCGTCAAACCCCTGCCCTACTTACTCTAGAATCCTCCCAAGGTGCCCCAAGCTCCCAAGAATCCTCTCACAAGCCTCTATCTATCCTTTGGAAACACACTTCCAAGTAAGGGTTTTTTCTTCCTTTCCCATTTTTGTCCAATTTTCTTTAAGTTGTTTTTCCTTTTATTTTCAATTATAAATGTTCGGTTATGGTTCCACACCTCCCTCATACATCCCTATTTATGTTTTAATGATGGGATACCCCTTTCTCTTTCATTAAATGCCTCCCATGTACACATGTTACTATGCTGAAATTCCGAAAGAAACTTCTCTCTCCTCATTTACATTCAAGCAATACTTTTGTATCATGAATCTAAATTCCATTACAATTGTTGGGACATGTATCTATATGAAATCATTACTGTCCATTACATGTAAATATGATGAGGAACCCCTTTATCTCTCATTAAATTCCTCCCATGTACACCTCATACTATGCCGAAATTCCGAAAGGAACATCTCTCTCCTCATTTGCATTCAAGAAATACTTTTGTATCATGAATATAAATTCCATTAAAATAGTTGCTACATGTATCTATATGACATCATTAATTTCCATTACATGTAAATATGATGAGGAACCCATTTCTCTCTCATCATCCTTTTTTTATGAATACTTATGTCACGCCGTTACGCTGCCGAAATCGCACTAATTTTCTAAGCCAATGCCATTGTGTAGTGAATACCATGCCCATTTATAAATCAAGAGTATTAACCTTTATGAAAATTTTTGTATTGATTATAAAGTTTCATGTATGAATTTAACATTCCTTTATCGTGGAATAAATGATTATGTTTAATGAATCCATGTTTTATGATCCATGTGGCACACTTATGCATGAAATTAAATGTTTAAGAAGGGTGCGCCTTTATAGCACTCCAATGCATTGGATAAAGTATAGTATCATTATACGTCATGTGCAATGAGTTTTGACTCATTATAATAATGTGCAACAAGGGTTTACTCATGCTTCATGTGCAATTAGTATTTACTCATGCTCCTTGTGCCATGAGCATTGGCTCATGCTAATTCAATGTTAAGTGTTGTTGCAACAGTTCCATGTTATGATTAGCATGATTTGTCATGACTTTATGTTCATGTTTCTCTTGTGCTCTATTGATATTCCCAATGTCTAACATGTATTTTACTCCTCATGTTATTACATGTATATTCCCTTACCGGGCTTTATAGCTCACCCTTTTCTTATACATGTCCTCAGGTTATCCCATGAAATGCTAAGTACGAGGGAATGTAGTTGTCATGTAAATGATGTTTTCAATAAAGATTTTGTATTTCATGTTTTAAGGTTTTATGTAATCATCCTAATACCCAAATAAACTAATCCTCTCGATCTTCTTGTTGTATCAAGTAAAGTTTTATGTTATATATCGTGTTTAAGTTTGTATTAAAAAGTCGGGTTGTCATAAAAAGTGTCTATATATTACCATCTAACAGATATTTGGATGGAATATGGTGAATATAAGAATTATGTTTGACCTATATTACCCATATTATCCTCTTACAATGGAAAAATATTTAACCTATAATATTATACATAATGCTTAAAAATAAACAAGTTATATATATCAAATTTGAAACATTATATTCTAAATATGGTATAAGTTTTGAGATATAAAATACCTATAAGTGGTCAAATTTAATTTAAAAAAAATTTCATAAAGAATGACACAACCAACATTCTGAAATAAATAATTTTTATGTATAATAATCTTTTTATACATAAACTATGAAAATTAAAATCATTAGAAAAATGTTTTGAAAATTATTGAATATATACCATGTGAATTTAATTAAAATTAGAAACCATTTGTGATGATTTTAATTTACCAGCATGAAAATATTTTACATGCATAAATATATATTTTTAGAAAAATAATTATTTCACATAAAATGATATATTTTTTTAATTTATAATAAATGGATATCCAATTAATGGATATTAAAATTGTTTACTAAAGTTTTTTTAAATTATTGAAATATATTTATACATGATAATGTATCATCTATGTTATAATCATATTCTATATCAGGGTTCTGTTAGGCTCGAGGATCCAGGTATTGTATCCGATTGAAGAAAATGAAGAGAAATATTTCATTAAATCTATCGATTTTACATTCTACTAGAACAAAATTTAATTTACCCATAAAAATTTTATAAGTCTAGTACAATTAAGTAGGATATCTTTTGTTCATCATAGAATTATTATCCTATGTAGCTTCTTGAAAATTCATATATATCTAGATAACATTAAAATAGTGACTTGTATTGATCAGTGTCACATTATCTCTATGATTCTATATTTCTATTGGTTTTTCATTATAAAAAATATCATGAACCAATGAAATAATCTATGCATTGATTACATGTGAATGATTATGTATGTACTTCTATAGGAGAGATATATAGATCATGTCATTAAATTTAGAGAGGTTCGGTGGGAAAACGAAGTGAAAACCATCCATTCTTATATGATCACAAATATTGAAATTGGAAATATAATTTTGCAATATACTTATATTTTATATAAATATCAAAACCATTTTCTATATATAATTTCACTATATAAACTTTTCACTAACATCATCTTTCTTAACGCATTGGTGATTGTTGGAATTTTTTTTTTCAAATCTAATATGTTGTTACGTGAAGTTGAATTTCTCTACAATTCCATACCAATTCCTCAAAAAAAGTGTCCCAATTGAAAACATTAAAAACGTCATCCTAATTATCTGGTGGAAAACAGATCTTTAAATAAAGAGGTTCATAAAGAGTAATTTGAATGACTGAGTGGGATCTACAGTTATATGAATAGTATACCAGTGGATAGAGTTTTTCAAAACAAAAAATAAAATAATTTTAAAATGATATAAAAATATACTCTAGGAATTTCATTGTTGTCTCATACAAAATATCTAAATTATAATGATACAATCCAATTCTATATTTGAATCATAAAAATCACATTTCCATAATTTCAAGGTAAACAATTGAACTCAATCAGAAAAAATATATAGTTTTACTCCATGAAACCATTCCAACTCTATAATTTATATGCAATAATGTTTCTAAAGAGTGATATGTTTGTATGATGAGACTAAAGTGTACTGAATATATCAGGATATTGACTACAACATAAATATTATATTGTCCACTTTAAATTTCCTGGACTATGAAAACAAAATAGATGGTCATTTTTTATAATTCCCATTATTGTATTGGGATTTCATTTTACAATACCAATAGAATTGAATCTCTAAAACGTAACATGATGACATTCCAATCACCGTGACACAAACTATAGAATTTGACCTTCATGTTCTCCCTCTAGAAATACTTGTTTATATCAATATAAATATTCAAACATCTAGGATGAAAAGAGAATGGTAAAATTTTTGTCTCATCCAATATCTCATTCCTAAAGCAAGGTATATATCAAAAAGATACTAGTACCCTAAAAAATATTATTTCATCATGGTCATAGTTGAACATAGTATTAATTTTCTACTTATTTTATTATTCAAAATATTTATTTTATCGATTAATAATCCAGTCATGGTTGTATAGTTCAATATTAATCTATGAAATATTCATTATCACAATATTACTATTTATTTATGTATCTATCTGTATCAAATATATAATAATTTTATCCATTTTAATCCCCATCATGGAAAAACTTCAAAGTTGTTTCTATCTCGGGTTGTTAACTACTTAATTTTCAATCCCTGGGAGGTAATATATTGTCAAAAATCATAATCGATGGATAAATTAAACCTTCTAATATAAACCATAATAAAATTATTATAAATAAATAAACATTTCATTATTCTATGAACAATATATAAATCACAAAATACATCATAAATGTAATTCATATACATTTGTTATTAAAAAATTACAACATATATTTCTAAATCATTATTTGGGAAATTTTACTCCTGAACCATCATTTTCTATGAAAAATATTCTATTACAATATAAATCACCACAGGATGAATATTATTTCCTTATTTGATGCATCACTATAGAATAAAAATCCTTATCCAATTAATGGTTGAATTAGAATATACGAACTAACCAATTGTCTCATCAATTGATTGAAAATTTTATCCCATTCATCTACCTAATATAAATTAACCAACTTATGTCTCGGCATACTAAGTGTTTTATAAAATCATGGAAAATCTATAATAAATCATTTGTAGTTTCATTCTAACACTACAAAACTACATATTTTTTGATTATGTTCTATCCAGAAAAATGATGAATAACCTTCTTATTTGGAGGATCCACTAATATACACTCACGTGGGATTATATGTCATATGACTAAAATATTTTTTATTCAAAAATTTACTTTTGGTAAATTTAGAAAACATATTTTCTTTAATAAAGGTCTTAAAAGAATTCTCAAAAATGAATTAATCCTCATAATTTAAATTCAAATATATATTAATATCATCTATAAATACGAGAGAAAAAAACTGATGAAGGTAAAGAATAAAAACATTATTCAAAAAATCAAAGTCTTTAAAAGAAGAATTGGTAATTTGAAATGGAATGATTATGAATTCACAATGAGTATAGCATATAAGTAAAGTTGCATTGGGTATATTAAACTAGTTGATACTCAGTAGATGACATCCATATCAATGAATAAAAATTGAAAAACAAAATGCTACTCATAATTGATCAAATATTTCATTAGTACAAAGTGTATGATACATGTTTCTAATATTTAGATTATTAATATTCTTATTAAAGACACATTGAACCGAATTTCATCATAAAAAATGAAACATGAACCCCATTAAAAATAACATTTCTAAATTAAAATATTATCTTGGTTCTCTTAAACATACTTCTATAACACTAAAAATCATAATCTAGGACATTCTAGACCGAGTCAACGAAATAAGTGTTGCAACAAGAATGTGTTATATAGAAATATGAACATTAGGAATCTATGGATGGTTAGGAATATCCTTAGGGAACACATCAAAATATTTAGTAATAGTATTAAAATATTAATATGTATTTTCTTCAAACCCTCTTTATATAAATATAACTTATTAATTTGTAGAAAATCCAATTTTATGAAGTAATTTTCATTGGGTTTTTAAGTATATTCGTACACTAATATATAATTAATGATAATTCATAATATCAAATATATATTGTCTTCCCTGACTATTGATGTGGCCTCTATACTATTATTCCAATTAATAAATAATTTTTTGAAGAAATTAAACTAGATGAAGAATAAAAATATATATTGGAAGAACCATCTATGAAACCTCTATCGAGGTGGTGTTATTGATTTTTTATTTGGTTATCCATCCATTATGTGTGCTTACCACAGACTCAATTTCAAATAAATGGGGTGGTGATACAATACCCCTAAAAAATAATTCAGATATAAAAGTTTGGGTAGAAATAGTATGAAATAAAACATATTAAATAATATAGTGGATGATGAGTTATCCATTCATAATTTCACCAGGAACTTCCCCATCAGTTGTAGTAATTACATTTTCTTTACATTTTTTAATTAGATAGATTTATTGTAATTTCTCCAAATTTTTACAAAATTAGTTAAAATAGAGTCACATATTCATAATTCTAAATAATTTTAAATTGATGTGTTTTCCCTTACCCTTTCATTAATGATAACGAGGAAATTTTTTCTATACACATTTATAAGTCATTTTTCTTTTTGACATAACCCAATTTATTATCTTTTACAGGTATTACATGTTGAAAATTAGGCATTATCTTCTACCACATATGTAATATTTCTCTATTGTCCTCGTATTATAATGATTACATTCAATGATGCTACATATGTATATATTTTTATCTATCCTTATACAATATGATATTTTACCCTAATACGATGATAATGTTTGGGAGACATCTTCCCAGCAGAGGAGTTGATTTTTATAATCAATGAAATAGTCAACCATAATCATAGTATTATATATATTATCCAAATCATGAAAATATAATAATGTAATATTGGATTTTTATGTTGTAATATATTCATCTTTTAACTATCTTTGACTTAATATTTTCTCTCTATATTAACTCATTGTTCATGAGGAAAAAATTTCTTCGACGAAATTTTCCTTAAAATAAATCGATTCAAAGATCATTGTATCATAAGAGTCCATATAATATTGAATGAATGGGAATAATTGGTCAATATCATTTGAGTGATAGAAACAATTCCATGTAATTAATCTAATATTAATTACATGAAATAGAATAAATTATATTCTCTTTAAAATATATCCATTTCACATATAAAATTGAACCTATATTCACCTTGAATGACGATGATTCCAGATGCTTTAATTGGTATTAAATTGTTACCACACATTTTAGTTCAATAGTATTCTAAAAATGTAAATTTTTTATTTATTTAATAGATTCAAATGAGACAATATATTTATAATGTTTTCATCGCTATATATAGGTGTAGGTATAGAATATTTATCTATTATATGAGAGAACTCTATATATTGTTGTCATTAATTGATATATTTTTTTATTCCTTTACATGTGTTCCAATTCTAAACAATTTAAAACACTGGATTAGGTCACTAAATTATTAATAATAATGTATATTTCCAATATTACTTAAATATTTATTAGTAGCTATAAATTTATGTATATAGAATTTCAAAATCATAAATGTGGTTTAATTTAAATTATTCCAATGGTTATCGGTACGGTTATGCTCGCAAATAAATGAATTCCAACATCCAATTTAAATGGTTATTCTAAAAATCATATAATACCAATAATATGGACCATAATCCTGGTAGTTCATAACTAGTGGTTACTTTTTAACATTTCTACTTCTTACAACAGTTCACATCCCAAAAGACTAAATAGATTTTTATGACTTCTAAATTAAAAAAAACTAAACCCCTCATTACATGTGAAGGCATAACATACAATATACAATTCTTGGATCATTTTTATTTCCTCAATAATATTCCATCATAACAATCATTAAAAATATCCTGGAATCATTGGGAATATAAATATATGATTTATTGAGATCATATTAATAATAAGGAAATACTTATAGAGGAATAAAAATAAGGAATGACAAAGTCGTACTAAATGACTACAATTTAGCTCTATATAAATAATTATTGGGGTATAATATGTCTTTATAGATTACAGTAACTATTAAACTAAACAAAAGGACATTAAATATTGATTATATAGTGATTTAATTAATAATTATGGACTTATAAAATTATTAATGATTTTTTTTCCTACAATCAGAAAATTCCATCACCCTATCATTCCAATATATTTACATAAATTGATATAGACTCTACAAAATATGAGTTCTGTTTTTTCATCACGAGACCTATTGAAGAATCATGGGTTATTATAATTTTGGTCCCCCCGGACCATATTATAAAAATATTTTTTCCATTACTTGAATAAACAATTCAATATAACAAGGATTCCTTTAAAATCAATGACAATTTTTATTATATGAACTAGCATATAAACTATCAATATATCCCCCAGTTAAACAGATCATAAATTTAACCATTAATTATCAGGGATCATATCATTAGAGTATATCATAATAAGAACTTCAAACTATAATTTTCAAATGGATGAAATTAATTTAAAAATAAAAATGAGAATATTAATTTGTAAATATCATTTTCACATGAAAACAATTATTCAAACTCCAAAAAATTTAAATATACATTTTGGAAGACATTTTATATGCAATTTTTTGTGAAGGTTAATTTGGTCAAATATATATCCACTATATGGGTTTTAATGAATTACTAAATCCTTACATTTATTCTAACACGTTTGTTAACGATTTCAGAATATAAATACATTATCCTATATTCTCAAATGTGTATCTCTCTTAAAAAAATTACTTTATATTATTAAATATTAATAACATGTATACTTTCTTGAAATTATAATGTATCACGTAAGAATTTATCTTATGAAACATTATTTAGTAACTCAAGAAAGATGATTTAGTTAGATTGATCATACTAAAGGACAATGTTCCCCATGAACAATAATTTTTTTTAAAAACAAATTGAAAACAATAGAATGATACATGACAACAACAATTTTCCATAACCAAAATAATTATGTCCTTGTTAATGAATTATTATCTTACCAATTCACGTCACCATATTATACTGAAGTCATTCTATGATGAATAGTACATTGAGCTAATATATTATACAGATGTGATATTATAGATTGTCATGATTACTAAAAATCTCGTCGTAAGTAGTTTTATTCCTTTTTAGTGTATCTAAATATATTTATCTATTTATGGAAAGTTAAAACATTTAAAGACTTACCCTGAATAGTAAAATTCAAGGAATGAAAAAATCATTCACATCCTGATCAAAAAAGAAACATCGTATTTAGAATGCTCGGATATATAGTCTATATTCCCTATTTTCACTAGATCACTTCATGGATCATTTCACAATTATATTTATCCTATATAAATTCCTAAACATTCTATAAAAAGAACATTTAGTTATAATAGAAGTGGGATAGATAATATAATAAAGAATAAAAAGGTGGTTCGCTTATCTAACATCATAGATTTTTATATATTAAGGCTCAACCTGATTATTTATAAACATATCAGTTCTATAATTTTCAATGATGATCATCTAGTGTTATATTAATTTTTATTATCTTCTTAGGACTAATATTCCTATACTATCAGTTTCCACATACAACCGTACACTGAAAACTTTTCAAAAATTTTGTATATATTTATATGTTATTTTCCCTCAGTATATGAGTGTGTAATACCATATATATACCTTGTAAAAGTAAAATGGTTTAAATATATAGGACCTTTTTAATTAGTGATAACTACTTTTACTCTTTGGGGATTACCTTTTGAATATGATGATATTAAAAAATCACCAACCTCGATGAGTACAGAATTTGTGTGGCAGAATATAGGAATTTAGTTCGGCAAACAACTATAGAACCTCTAAGTACCATTTTCATTCTTATATTTTTTCATTTCTAATGCATATTCCTAGAAATATGAAAAATTAATGACCATAATTCGAAGATAGTGGTTAATATTCTAATAAATCTTTTATGAACTCAATACCCCTAGATCCTGACTTATTCTTTCCGTTATTATATGGGAAAATAATCTATATCAGAGAGGGTGAATATAAAGTTCCAATGTATAAATATTTGTAGTACAAATATATATATTTTAATTTCTTACATGGCTGATAATAGAGATGGTATAGAAATGGTTAGAGATATGTAAATCAATGGATAGAACAATGGAATCCAGAATATTCTTATGATCATCTATATGAAGAATCCTTTTTGGAAAGTATATTTCATGTAATTAAGCCCTATGAAATTACTAATTCATAACATGAAACATTTGATGTAGCCACTGATGAAACCTATAATCTAAAAAATAAGGCAATGAATGCTATCATTTGTTGTTTCGAAAATGATACATTTGACAATACCATTTAATTTCAAACAAAACATGAAATGTGGTCCAATATATTAGTTGAATATGAAGGAACTCATAAGATAAATGATATTAAATATGATAAAACCAATATTATCTCTATACATTTAAAATGGATGAAGGAGAGAGTAGTAAACAATGGAATGTGGAACTCTCTGAGATCACGAAAGACATCGCCACACATAGAATTCCTATCAATTATCCTTAACATGAATTGAAAGTTATACAATTATTACCACTAAAGTGGAGAGGAATATCAGCAACTATAACCTAGTCTATATATTTGAATGATTTAAAATCAATAGATCCAATCAGAACTACTATGATGTTGGAATCTGAAATAGAAACTAAAAATGGTGATCCTATAATGATCAAAAAGGATATATATTTCA
Organism: Viscum album; assembly: GCA_963277665.1. Taxonomy (NCBI): domain Eukaryota; kingdom Viridiplantae; phylum Streptophyta; class Magnoliopsida; order Santalales; family Viscaceae; genus Viscum; species Viscum album. Next base: position 792,985,460 of record OY728138.1, read on the forward strand.
TTGAAATCCTCTATATTGAAATATGAAACAATGTGTAAAAGTGAATTTTTTTGAATCATCTAAACAATATTACTTATCATGAAAATAAAATTCAAATGATGAGATGAATAAATTTTCAAAAATATCTAGATATTTATTTAAAATGATACGAGGTTTCAGAAGACACTTAAACAAGCACAAAAATTCATGGTGACAACTCTAAATAGTTGAGATGCTATAGATGGAAAATGAAAATACAAAATAAGGCTGACGTTCTAAAAATAAATTAAAAATTAAATAAAAAATAGTAATATTTCAAGAAGACTAGATATTAGTTGTCTATGAATGTAATGAAGGCCACATAGAGTGTCTTTGATGATTCTAGCGAAGGAACCTTGTTAAAATAAGAAGTTAACGCTAAAAATATAAATTAAAACTTATATTTTGTTGAATAATCAGATGTGATACATTCCTACTACTCTTCTGAGCATGAACATAAATTCGTAAATGAGGATTTCACATACAAAAAATTAATTAATACTACACTATTTTGGAAATCATGTTTGAAAGACTAAAAAAGAAATATAAATAAAATTTAACTTTATATAATAAAAACATTTATGAGGAATAATATCTAAATAATATGACAACATAACTCAAAATCTAGTTAAATAACTATTCATTATAAAATACTAAAGAAGTAAAAAAATGAAACATACAATGGGAAGTAAATAAATTTAAATATTCTATAAATATTTTTATAAAAAAAATTTGAACAATATTAATAGAAATAATATACATAGAAATGAATTATTTTGAATTAGGGAAAAATGATATAAGTTAAATATATTATAGAAAATATGTTTTTCCATAATCATTATATATATAGCTTTTAATTGTTATATATATTCATTATGATGAAATATAATAATTTTATAATATTTGTGACTTGAAAATTCCTCAAATTGGTGGAATAAATAATGTTTTTCTTTAACAATAATTAATATAAACTACAATGTTTGGTAGAACATTAATGTAATTATTTATACGAAGATCTTTTATAGTTAAAATTTTCAGACCAAAAATAATTTGGGTACCAAAGAATTTTATTGTATGATTTATTATTGTTGGAAAATGGCACTGTAAATAGCATTTCTAAATGGGTTATATGTAGTTTTAATTCACTGAATATTATTGGACATTATAGTAATTTTAATTCCCTATCAAATTCAGACAGAGGATATATCACATTTGGTTAAAATGTAAAAGTAATGATTGTTGGCATTGGTTTAGTTAAAAACCCATAGTCCATCATTATAAACCAAGTATTTTATGTTGAATTTTCAAAGAGATATCTGATAATTATATCTCAACATTTTAATGTTGTTTATTTTATTGATTTTATTAAAAATTACTTATCATTTATTAAAGATTAATGTCTTAAATTTATAGAACCTAAAAGAGACAATGATTACACGTTAGATCAAAACTTATTGTATAGAAAATATATGAACTATTTAAATGTCGAAGTTAATAAATCATGTATTTGGAATAGAATTCATAGACATTATAATGTTACCTCAGTGAGATAATTATCTAAAAATATGTTGATTCATAACTGTCTTGATAATTGATTCGATATAAATAAAATACATGATTCTAGAAAAATGTGAAAGGAACATAAGTCATCTAACAAATTATTTAATGAATATGTTACTTCTATACCACTTGAGAATATTAATATGGATTTGTTCTCGACAAAATTAAAATAAGTGTCTTTATTATAAATCATTATTTATTTGTCCTTTTATAATTTGTTGACATTTTCAGGGGATTACTTTTTTATACATAAAAATTAAACCTTGTTTGTGTTAATTTATTTTTTTAAACAAGGGAAAAACAAGAAAAATATGATAAAATAATTTCTTTAAGAATATATCATGGAAGAGAGTTTCAAAACCATGAATTTAATTATTACTTCTCTAATAATGGAATTGAACATATGTTCCCTTATCCCTGTATATCTCAACATAATGTTGTGGTTGAAACAATACATATGAATTTGAGCGAAATTTTCGATACAATGTTATGTGAATACTATATTCCCTCTCAATTCTAGGATAATAATGATAAAATAACATGTCATATCATTAAAATAGTATAGATAATATCTATTTTAACAAAAAAATATCATATTAATTATATATAAATAGAAAACCTAAGTTGGGATAACTCAAAGTGTTTAGATGTCTAGTTATCATATTAAACACCGTGGATAATCATGGAATATCTAATAAAAATTCTAATGAAGGTATCATACAAGGCTACTCACGTACGTTTAAATCCTCTAATTTTTTCCATAAAATGTCGAGTATGGTTTAAGAATCCACTCATTTGAAATTTGATTAAAATGGTCATTTTAGTGAAAAAATGACTCAAAAAATGATCAAATGGATTCAGTAATGAATATGAGACCTATACCTTCAAATATTAAAAAGGATGATTATTAGGAACATTTTTATCTTAAACCAATTCTCAATGAGAGAGGACACCAGTGAACAATAATGTGTATTTCTGAAAACACCCAAAACCTTAATGACCATCCTTTAGAAACTATTATTGAAATTCAGATGAAAGAGTAAAAAAAATTGAAATGTAATACATCTAGTATAATTATATTACTTTTTATCATAATTAAATCCAAATTTCATAGAATAATACTTGTTATATAGATGTTGGCTCACTACAATTCAATAAGAGGATAATAGATTAAAAATAAATAATGTGTGGGAAATAGTTAAAAGACCCTGAAATTATCCTATAATTAAAACTAACGGTTTTTAAGTAAAATTAAATATTACCATAGTGAAATAATAATAAATTAATCATTATTGGTTTCCAATAGAAATTGTCAAGAAGAAAGAATATATTATGAAGTAACGTTTTCTCTAGTAGCTATATTGGAATCTATTATAATCCATCTAGAAAATTCGTCATAATAATTTTTTATATTCTATCACATGGATGAAAAATAATTCTTTTTAAATAATATTGAATAAAAGATGTTTATTTAGATCAAACTCATGGTATTGAAGATCCCCATTTTCAAAATTATATGGTTAATCATAACATGGCCCCATATAGACATAAAAATGATCCATGGGAATGATTTGGAAGATTATACTGTTTTTATCAATGGTTTTATAGTTGGAATAAAAGATCATATGTTTTTTATTATGTATTCAATTTCAAATATATTAATATTGATATTATTTGATGGTGATGTTGTTTTGGATCAAATAATTAAAATTTATTCAAGAAATTTTCAAAACATGTGATAATTTATTAATATGTATTATTATTGATCTAAATTTTTTTATAGCATTTAGTGTATATATAAAGGATATAGGAAATATTTCAATTCAATGAAAATATATACTCCAATTACATTTATGTTTGGTCTTCAAAATAATATTTCTCATTAAAATTTTATATGTTCCAATATTTTTCTTGAATTAGAAGAAACTGGAAAACTATTTTCCAAAATGTTTCATAGATTAACCATTGGATGTTTATTGTACCTTACTACAAATATTACAGATAATATGATTTCAGTATGTCTCTATTAAAGGATTTAATCAAATCAAAATGAATCTTATTTAAATTAAACAAAAATAATTTTATGATATTTAAAATGATATGTAACTTTGTCTCTTCAATTTCCAAAATACTCTAATGTTATTTTCTTTTCATACATGGATTCTGATTTTTCAGGATGTGAATTAAATTATAACTACACATTAGGAAATTATCAAATTCTACATAAATCTCTCGTGTATTGGACAAGTAAGAAAAACCATTTCAAATCATTTTTAACTATCAATGATGAATATAATTCTATATGAAGTTGTTGAGAACAAGTGATGTGGAAAAAAACACCATAATATATTTTGGATTTAACTTAAATTTCATTCCAGTATAATGTGATATCATTCGATCTATAGTAATATAAATGTATCCAATAGAAAATTATATATATAAGAACATTTATTGAAGACATCACTTCTTGAGACATCATGAACTGAAATATCATATATTGTTTGAATTTGTTTGTAGAGAAAAATAAAAAGAATATAACTTTACTAAACCCTTATCTACAAAAATATTATATTTTATTATATTAAAATTAGGTATTTTTAATTTTACAATGTAATATTTTACATTATATCACCCATATATATATATATATTAATAAACATATATGATAAATTTAAATATTTTATGTTCTTTTTTCTCTACTAAGGATTATATATAATAGGTCACATCACCTATATATAGAATTATTTATCTATGACATTAATTATAAACCCCTCAATTATTGCAACCAAAAAATATTGGGTATCTACACTGTACACTAAATGAATCTAAAACCCTTTAGTCCATCATTACTATAACATGAACCCTTTTTTACTGAGGGCTCCAAACTATCCAATCTCTCAACAGATATTAAATGGATAAAGCAAATGTATACCATGATGATTCATTTTATGAATTAAAATGTCAATGTATATATATAAACATTATAATTGTAAGAGACATTTATTTCTAATGGATTGATATAATATATATTCTTTTAAAAAATATTTTCAATCATTAAGGATGAGAATATGTTTATGATGCATAACATGCATTCTAAGGGTTTAGGAATCTAGTTTATGAGTTTAATAATTTTTTTTAACTTTATTGATTTTTGAGACCACACCTCTATAGTAGTGAATCAAAATGTATTTTCACTAAATCATGTCCATATCTTTGATATTTTAAATTTTTATATGAAGGATACCTCATCATCCACAAAACCTTATCATAAATGTATGGAGTTACTCAACAAATTATTATGAAATAACTTTTCAAAAATTCTGTAACCGAGAAAAATAATGTGAATAACCTATATCCTGAATGAAATATTTTGGTAATTTTAATTCAGACTAGAATTTCAAAATGAAATAGCGAGTTTGATAAATTTATTTCTCATGATATTTTATTTAATTATTTGATTATTATTGAATAAACAATTAGCATTTCACTATATATCTTGAGATATATCATCCATTAAAAAAATACTTCAATGAATTTATAAACTTATTTATGTTTCTAATATATATAATTTCAATGACAGAAACATGTTTTATTACCAATTATGCAACATAGATTCATGCTTTTTCAAATATCAATGGATGTGTTTTGAGAAAAAATGGCTTGCAGTGGGAATTTTCCATAAAAAAGATGATGCCTATTATTTTTAATGCTGGATTTAGAACCTTCTTAGACTCAGGGATAGTAGTAAAATTTTATTGAATAACCAATATTAATGGCAGAATTGTATCATCATTCTGAGACAAGAAACAACTATACTGAGGAATAATTAAATATTAATTGCAGATGAAGTTCCCAGATTCGCCTTTTGTCATGCCTTTATTCTTTTTGTTATAATACATATCATGTTCCTACCTCATTACCTTTCGAACCTCCCAATTTTAGGATAACCAAACATATTATGTAGATGTTATCCATTATCCAAGATAACACACCTTCTATAAGATCAAAACTGTATTTTTGTTTAGTGAAGTCTCATAATCAATAATTTTGTAGAAAAGATGAAGGAAGAATTAAGAAAAATAGTTTCCAAAATATTTTCATGAGGATTCCATACATAATGGAATATAGAATCAACCCTTTCAAGAAGAGAGTGATGAGGTACAAAAAAGTGTTCCCCCTTTCTATAAGAAACTCGGAATGGACAGTTTCTAGAAATTGAAAAGACTATTTATAAATGACCTCGATAGAGAATATAATAAAAATAATCTGAAGATGAATCCATTCAAAATAATGTCTTTAAATAAAATCATATAATAAGTACATTTTTCAAATCAATGGTTTGAAAGTATAATGTTTAATAATAAAAACTACTAGTAAAGTCTTTTTCAGTAATAATGTTCATAATGAACTCTTACTTTGATGATGCTTCATATAGATATTAAATTAATGATCCTAGAGTTATATAAAGTAATAGATTCTATAACTATTTCTATTTATTCAATTTGTGGTGAATGTTTTACAGTATATTATTAAAAATTCCAAATAACTTAGGTCAATGATGTCGGAATTCTACATATAGTAAAAGGCGAATATGAGGGATATGGTAAACCTTAAAAAAGAGATTATTTCATCCCTTACCAAGAATCTCTTAGTAACTGATGAAAATAATCTCTTTATAATGATGGTAGTATGTTTCATCATTACTCTTTTATAAAGGTTATCAGTTACACAATAAAACAATTGTAGGGATATAGAAAATAATCATAATGAAATTCATAATGAAATAGTTATAAGTCTTAGAGAGACTCTCTATTATGTTGATAAAGTTAAAATTGAAGAATTTGATAATCCTCATAAAAATGCAAGGCTTGAAATGATAATTAAAATTTTTCTATCTTGTGTATGTCAAAAAATAATTTTTATGTTTATAGGAAACCTCATAACCAGTTGCGCTAAGAGGGGATATATATATAAATATATATATTTGGATTCTTGTCCAAATTTTTTGGAATGGTTATAAAAATATAATATATTATTGAAATAATGACATGTTCAAATTAATTGACACATTTATTTAAAATAATTTCTAAATTCTAGGTATAATTCTACTTGGGCCATAAATATATATTTGATACCCACATGTCTCTCAACATATTAATGAAATAAGTGCTCCATTAGTTAATTCAATAAAGGGAACAACAATTTTTTGATAGAGTGAATATTTTTTTAACAAACATATCCTTCAAACATACCTTTAATTTTGTGGATAATTATGATTTTATAAGCGCAAAACAGGAGGCTCATAACATTCAGTCGATATCAATTAGGTTTTCTCAAGAAGATCACACTAATATTGTAGAACCATCACTAAAATAGGTGATTTTATAGGAATAACAACGAATGATTCCATTATATCATCCTCATTACCTCACAACCAACCACACTATTTCATGATACCACAGATCGAAATTCGTTTTTAGTAATGCATTTTATACTCATCATTTTCAAAATTGATGATTAAATTTTCCAGTGGGTGGGAACTAATTTTTATTTCAATATTACACTATTTATTGAATCTTAACATCTTCATCATTATTTATAGATCTTCTATATGATCATTATATCCTATGTTATCATTCCTAATATTTTTATGGATTTGTATCTTTTCATTTTTATATTGTTTCTTTATCTCTCTTATATTATGTAAAGTTGTTTTTATTTTTTATTTCAATGCTCTATTATGAAATCTATAATTTTTTGGAAAAATTTATTATATCAATAATTAAATTAATTATTAATTTTACATTATTTTTTATCTTTTTTATATCACAAAATTATAAGGGAAGGAAAATAAAAATACAATATTTCACATGAAATTAAAAATTTCATATTTATTTAAAAATTTCTTTTTATATTATATATGGTAGAAGAAATAAAATTCTTTGGAAGAATGGGAAGGAAAGTATATTCTATGGGAAAATGTTATTTATTATATATTAAATTGTGTTTTTTCAATTTTTATGGGTTTAATGATCATTAAAATTGGTAGAAAGTTGTCTAGGGTATTGTGTTCTAATATATCTCCACTTTATGTGTTTTCATGAATACTATAATCCCAAATTTTATAATAATATGTTTTTTATGTGTCTAGATTATCATAATCTATTGATTTGATCTAAAATTTTTAACTCCCTACACCCAAGTACATTATATTATGAAATAGGAAGAACATAATTATTTTTTTGGAATCTGAATATATCACAAATTAATTTATCATAACATATTCTACTGAGTTACTCAATAATGATCTTTTAGTCAAAATAAGAATATGAGGTAAATCTATTCATTTTAGAATATTATTCATAGTCAAAATATGTTCATAAAATGATATTTCTATGTGATAGAAACACATTAAATTACAATGATTAATAATCATACAATTAGTTGAAGACTAGTTTTCTTATGAATCCAGGTCACCTTGTTTTACCAATGACATATTATGATGAACAATTACCTCAGCTGATATGCTATAGAGATATGATATTACATAATTTTATGATTTCTTCTAATATTTTTTATGTTCTTTAATTAAATATATTCATATAAGAAGATGATTATCTATTTTACAAATGATCGGGCTACATAAGACTAACCATGAATAGTAAAATTTAGAGAATAAGTAAATATTAAACATCATGATCACAAAACAAATTTAATATTTAGAAGGAATAGATAAATAATAATTGTTTCCTATATTATATGGGTCAGTTAATGGATCATTTTACCATTACAATTATCATGTGCTTAATATTAAACACTATATAAATGAATAATTATCAACATCATGTGAGAGATAGGGAAATGAAAGAAGAAATAAAAGTTGATTTCTCTTATATAAGATCAGAGATATGTATATATGAAGAGTCAATATGTGTTTTAAACATATCAGTTCTATCATTTTAACCAAATATCATTTCATGCTACATTAAATTTTATCATCTTCTCAGGAAAAATCAGAATATTTTACCAGTTTGTGCATGTAACTATGTACGACATACATTTCCCAAATCACATATATATTTCTTTATTTTATGAAAAAAGTGTAGTAGTGTGTATGAAAAAGGATATGTGTTGTAAAGGTAGATCCTCTTTGAAATATATGGTAACTTTTTACTATTTGACAGCTTTTGTAATGAGCGTGAAGTCCCTTCCAAAATGGGACAATTATTTAAAATCACAATGCATGAGAAATAGAAAATTGGTGGAGTGGACTAGGGGATTTTGGTTAATCGAACCACTATACAATTTTTTTAAAATTATCATTCTAAATGTATTAGACTTATAATTAATATACAATTAAATATGTCAATTTATCCTCCATACTATTAAGAGGTAAACCTATATTTTAAATAATATTTTATAAAGGAAATTAACCCCCTCTTTTGTTTTCCAGTTGGTCATTGTTTGAGAAAAAATGATGAACCATATCAAATAGTAAATGAATATTCAATGAAATTATTTTTCATGATAATCAGAGATATAATTTCATTTTTATAAATTTGAAACATTACTTTTTTTGGTTTTTAAAAACGTTGAAAAATACCTCATATAGATATTTATAAAAAGGATTTGATTTAATTTTTTAAAATATATATATATAAAAATGTGTAAAAATAAATATAATAAATCAATTGATAATTTTAACAAATTAATTGATATTTTTTTTAAATGTGGAAATGTATGAGGATGATTCACATATTTCTATAGAATCATGGTTGGTTTCCCTTAACTACATTATTTTGTTATGTTGTGTTCTTATATATAAGAAAATTAAATGAAAATTTTTAGATTATGAAAATATTTATAGGATTATAATATATATTGCTTCCAATATATATTTACTAAATTATTATCAATGTTGATACAATGACATTAAAACCCTTGAATAATGATGATATTGTAAATAATCACTTACCACATGTTCGAAATTGTTCATATGTGTACGACTGACCTATATAATTAATATTGTTGTATTATAGATATATTGAAAAAGTAATAATCGTATATATAAAACAATATATGTTATAAATTTAGTTTATGCTCACCCATTTTTTAAAAATTACTTGATATAATCACTATTTTGGGTAATAAGTACTTAATTTTTCATATATATTTATGTTTTTTAGTTTTAATATATTTACATTTGTCATGCATCCATCATCCTAATTTTTTTATAACTAATATAAATATCATATATATTAGTTATATTAATATTTATATTAATCCATAATATATATATATATATATATATATAATTATCCATTTTGGAGATGGTAGATCCTATATATGGAAGAATAATGTTTTATATTTTTTATGAATAGAGAAAAATTGTATACTTATAATTCATCAATAATTAATCATTATTATAACAAATATTTAATAAATAAATTATAAATATATCTTTTTTACCATCTATTTAAAATGTAAATGAAAAACATATCACATCAAATTGTGGTAGAGGTAGTTTACATGTAACAATAAGCAAAATTATCATTTTCCAAATGAATTGGAGGTAGGGATATACATATGATATTGTAAAAATAAAGTCTAGATTTTTCCATAATGAAATTATAGAAAAATTAAACCCATCATAATATCTATTGATAAATTCTGGTGATTATAAATTTTATCACTATGTGGAGATGTTAAGTTGTATATAAAAATGAATAATATTTTCATCTTCCATTTGATGGAAGAAAGGCTTAACAATGGTGGCTTAATTATCATAATAACATTTTTGTACATTCAGGATAATGATGTTTTTATTTTATTATTAGTACCATATATTTATAAGAGGTACATGAAAATAGAATTTGAAATTGGTTATGTAAGATAATTACCTCTTATTCAAAAGACGACATTTAAATCCTTCTTATGGATCCTATTGCTGGAATTTTTTTAAGGCCATCACCTATCGAATGTAGATATGTATTTTTATAATTTAAATGGGATAAGATTGGTTGGTCAATGTATCTCATTGTTTTTTAAATAATATAATGAAAGGGTGTGGTATTATAAGGGAGGGAATTGACAAAAATATAATTAAAAATGAAAAATATACAAAAAAATAATTCTTAAGAAAAGTACATTGAAATAGAAATATATTTATTTATTATGTATTCTATTATTCAAATATCAATATCTATTAATAATGTGTTTACAATTTTTGTTATTTAAAAAAATATCTTATGGTTTACATCCTTATTTTTCATTTTTATTTATAACATCAGTAACATCCTTTTAAATATAAGATAATCACATGTCCTATTTTTCATTACCTTATATATTACATAGGTAGTATTCATGTAAATTTCTTTATTAAATAGTTAAATTAATATCTTATGGTGATTAGGGTAGAATTACCAAGATCTTATTCGAATTTTGAAATGAAATTATGTCTTTACACTTATTTATGATATAAATTAATCACATATAGCCTTTTCAATATATTAAATTTTACCATGGTTTGTATTCAGAATGCCTAAAAATCGAAGGTAATTATAATCCATGTTTTAATCTCCAGATTCTGAGTGCGGAATACAAATTATCAAATGGATTAACTATATATATATTAAAATATATTTTTTATATGTTAGTAAAACATGATAAAAATCACTTTGTGAACAATATGGTTTTAAATTATTAAACTATATTTACTTTTTTCATATGCATAGTAGTAAAATTAGATGAATGAAAAAATAACTAATTGAATATATGATATTAAATTTTCATTAAATATTAAATACAAAATTTATTAAGTTAGTTAATTAATCAAAAAATACATTTTATTAATAATACTAATTATTATAAAAACAACTATTTTACTTTCAAATGATTTCTAATTATATATGTATTCAATTTTTAACCAAATAATTTTTTTAAATAAGTGTAAAAAATTAACTTTCTCATTAATATAAAATTAATTTAATACATTCCAATTTAATATCTATGTTATAATAGTACATTTATTTAGAAGGTTGTGTCACGTCCAAAGACCAAGACACAATTTATTACTAATCAGAGAAACAACTACAAAATTCTGAAAGAGGGAATCTTATTTCATTCTTTTTCATAGAGGGGGAGTAACTCAACTAGTAATTCCTCTAGCTAAGAGAGGCCTGGATTGATACCTGTATTGGAAAGACCATCCGCAACTGTGTTCGCTTCATGAAAGGCATGAGTGGATATGTAATCGATCTCACAGATCGAATCGATACCGCTCATTCATCGGGTGATGAGATGCCTAGCAAGGTGAATCATTCCATTCCAAATTGCATGGATTATGGTGGTAGATTAACTTTCTATTCAAATTTTGTTCGATCCAATTTGTCTGACAAACTCAATCGCATGGGTCACGACCAACATTTCTACCTCTAATGTGGTGGCCAAACCACAATTGGTGATTAAAAACCCAAGAGTTTGACCATGAAAATCCTTGAAGATTACACAGCATCCAGCAGGACCTGGGTTGCCTTTAGAAGCAACATCCACAATAACATTGATCCAACCAGGAAGATGAGATTTCCAGAAAATCTCAAAGGTACGCCTCAGCTGCCATTAAGGACCGTTGATCCCATGTTACCAAAGGATCATCAGGTCTCCAACAGTGTTGTGACAAGGAGCATTTTGCATCAAAGCCACCTCCCTAACAATAATAATAATTCGTATCCAACCTACATTAAGATTAAATGAGAAATTGGTGTGCATAAAAAAATTTCTAGCAATCCAGATAACGTGGAGGGGGTCCTCAATAGAAATTGTGAATAGATTTTGGATTTTCAGAGAGAATCTGAGTTCTAAACAGCCTTTGATTTGAGAAATAATGGAATCGAAAATGCAACCATATACAATCGAACACATCAATAATATAATTCTATGGAGCCGAAGCCGTGCTGTAAGACAAGAAAATGTGATTGGTATCTTCCCTGTGTTGATGGAAAATAGGACATGTAGAACAAAGAATTATACCAAAATATTTAAGACAAACCTCAGTAAGAATGCAGTTGTGTGCAATATGGAAAATCAAGTTGAGCCTTAAAGGTTTAATCCAATGATTGTCAAAAGATTTCAACCAATTAAAACCAGAGTCAGTCGATGTGAAATTATGATTATAAAAATGTCTACAGTCAAGCACACCATTATGTGCAGGCTCCCAAATAAGGAAATCATCAGTGTGAGTAAAAGGATAATTTTCAACCACATTTAATATGTTATCAAGAAGATTGGAATCATTAGATTGCATAACATCATTAAAATAACAATTGGTTCCAGTAGGGGGTCTAGTTAGAGATAAAATAGAGTGCAGGGGTTCCAGTCCAGTTAACCAACCAAAAGATCATGGAAGATTCAACGGTAACCATCCATATACAATTAGTCATGATATTAATGAAAAAATATGTAACACCCCAGGTAAATAAAGAATATGACATTTTTATATTTATCCCTATTTTTGAAAAAAAATATTGATATTACTTTAAAGGGAATGCTATGCTCGATGGCGTACCCAATACGCGACAACGAGTTCCTTTGAAATCTTACGTTGCACTCTAATAATAAAATTTTATTATTTTAAATGAGAGTTAACGCATAGCCATTGTAATGGTGGGAAAGAAAGGAACTAACTAAAAAATGATTATGTATGTTCGTTAAATATTTTTTCTTTTTACAATAAATGTTAGAGGATTAAAAATGTGAATTAATCCAATTTTTAAGTCTAAACATTCTAATATTCATTAAAAGGTCGATTAACCGCCTTTCGATGGCGAACATCATTTAAATCCACTTTTATCAATTTTATGTGTTATATTTGACAAAATAAAATTCTTCTTTAGAATCGGGACATCAAAATTTACTTTGTGTAATGTTTTGGTATTTTTCCGATAAGGTTCATTTTTTAATGAATAATGAAAAATGTTGTATTTTAATTCAAAACCACTTTTTAATCTAATATATTTATATGATTATATTATATTTTGAATTGGTTTTAAAGTTCAATTATAATATATTATTACCATTTAACCCAATTGTGGTCATTGGAATTAATTTCACTTTGAAATCGTACTTAAACTAGTGTCAATCTTTTGATACTTATTGTTTCATAAAAACATGCTATTTACCCTGAAATCGGGAATTAATTATTAAATTAATTAATGAAAATTATATTTTTTTAATTTTTTAAAATAGACTTAATTTTTGAATTCAGAATATCAAATATAGCTTAGGGTGAAGTTTTGGTATTTTTCTGATGAACTTCAATTTTTGATGAATAGTAAAACCACTAAGTGGTACTTATAAATTCTGATTTTCCGTTTAAATGAAATTTTACCACCTCTATGTTTTGAATTTAAAAAATCCGACATACATGGTTTTCATTAATAATTAAAATTTGGTTCAATAGAATTAAAATAATTTCATGCTGAATAGCAACTTTTAAGTTTTTAATCGTGATTAGAGGTAATTAGTGTAATTTAAGGTGAAAATAATGTTTTAATAATATGAGATGAGCTTGACACATGTCCTACCCTTATTTTATGTATCATGGCCCACCAATACAATCCATGGGTCAACTTGGGGACCCCATGGAGACACATTTGAAGGAAAATTATTTTATTATCTTTTTATTTAATGTAAAAGTAAAAATGACACAAACATGAGTTGTTTTACTAAAACAATTTTTAAATGGGGTTATACAAGTCAGATATTTGACTACAAATATTAATTGGAAAGATAGAAATATTTCCTACATCATAGTATTTTTTTATAATTTTAAGACATTAAATAAGTTAAATTATTTATGACATCATGATGATGCAGCGATTACCTAATTATTTAACGATATAAATAAAATGAAAAGATAATGTAAAAACTAAGACCTAAACTTGTCAAAAACCTATTGGATGGGTATATTTCGAACCCTTATCACCTTATACTCGAATTATATCAATGTGGGACGTTTTATATCCAAAACGCATTTTAAAATAGAGTAACATTTCTTTACTTTCCAAAAGTGCCTCTCCTCTCCTCTTATAAAAGGCCCCCACCACTATCACCTTACCCACAACTCTAAAGCCTTTTGTTCGGCCAATATCTGCCCATTATGTCTTTAAACATCCCCTATTACTCCTAGAAGCCTCACATTGGGACGAAGTCTTCCCAAGGAGGCCTTTGAGATCAAATCAAAAAACGTTACCCGATTTTAAGGTAATGTCTTCACTTGTGTTCTTTTGTTTTATTTTTCTTCTCCAACCCACTAAAATCTTTTTATTAATTTTTTTGTAAAAATTACAGTATCTAAAATATACTAGGATGTTGTTATAAAAATCATTCGATCTAAACATACACACACCTACATCAAATGGTTAAAAACATACTGTTTCTGTGGATGGAAAATTTATGCCTCACGAAATGATAATTGTCAACAATCATATAACACCTTCAAAGGTGGCCATTAAGATGTCTCTATATTTATATATGATATATAATGTGTTTATGTTTTACTTAAGATTATTTATTTTTATTTTGTGTCATACATTTATGGTTTCCATTGTGGGTAAACATGATAATTTCATTTTAGGAAGTGCGGACCACCGCCACCTCAAAGTGATTTGATTCGTTAATGCCATATGTGGGATGTATAAAAAATGGATTTAAATTTATTATATAAGATGTATGTTACATATAAATGATGAATATAATTTTGGAATTAAAATATACATACCTCTCATTTGGTTTTAATTCCATTAATATGACATAGAAACGAATGTAGCGTTCATGCGTACGTACGGCTTACCGTCTCCATTAACGGTGCATTTCATTTCTTACCTCTAAATGATTATGTAATATTGTAAATACATGTATATTCGTGATATATATGATATATATGATATCCAAATAATTAATATCATTCTGGACATAAAGAACCTTTGACCACACGAATGACATGTAATTTTAAGAATTCCACTTTCGACTTAAGACCCAAATATCGACAAAACAATCATTATTAACTTAAATGATTACGTAATGTTTATAACATTGAAATAAGTTATATAAAAGGAATAATGAACTTGAAAAAGATTCTTAAGAAATTTTAAATTAACTGAAGTTTATAATTTAGGACGTTAAAGAATGATCGAGCCAAGTCTGACCCGATGTAAGGGATCTGACCCCTCTCTTTCTTTTTAAGTACACTCTTTTCTGTCATTCCTTTTAAGCTCATATTTTTTATGATTGGTATGCTCTTTTATATTAATATTACTGTACATTTTTATTTTTATATGATTAGAGACTCTATTTTCTCTCATCAATCCATTTTGGAAGTTTTGAGTGGCGCCGTTAGGCTGCCGAATTTTCGTAAGAGATCCACCCTCTCTCTTTCTTTTTAAGAACTCTCCTTTATGTTACTTATTTTTAAGCTCCTCTTTGTTATGTTGAGGGATGTTATTTTATATTCCTCTTGCTTTAAATTTTATTTTAATATTATGAGAGACCATATTTGATCTCATCAATCCATTTTGGAAGTTTTAAGTGGCACCGTTAGGCTGCCGAGTTTTTGTAAGGGATTTTTCATCTCACTTTTCTTCCCGTGAGATTTATGCTACATTTACCACCATTTCCTTTGAGTGGTTTATGTACTGACCATTATTATACTACTTTTTTAATATAATTCCATTTATTTGTATTTACATATTCAATGTATGACACTTCTCCAATGGGCTGTACGTTTCGAAAGTTACCCAAGTCGGTAAGGGAACCTTTCACCCTCCTCCTTTTAAAAGACTTCTTTTGTTATGTCAATTAATTCACATACTATTAGGTTGGGATATGTTCTTATATATCCTTATTGATGTAAATATTATATCCAAGTGATGAGATGCCGTTTTTATCTCTCATCAACTCATTTTCTGAATTTTGAAGTGACGCCCTTAGGCTGTCGAATTTTACCAAGGAAACATTTTAACCCAATTTTGATTTCTTTGGCATCAACATGTAGTTATTGAATATGTCATCCTTTGAATATGTGTGAATGAAATTTTATTGTTTTAAACATAATATCCACTTATATTGGGTGTATTTATATTTTTCACACATAATTTTGAGATTGATTTATCCTTAATTTAAGGATACCTTCCTTATAAGGGATTTCATCACATGTTACATTTCTATTGAGTCTTTATTTTTTCTATGCACCAATTCACTCTTATATGGTGTATATACTATCCTTTGGAATATTATATCATTAATCCACTTATTCTCATGATATAATAAAGTTATGATTAAATGTTATTCCTCAATTATTGTATTCAAGTGTCTCTAATTTTGGTAACAACCATTTAACCAAAATATCGCTTTAAATGTTTTAATAGTTTCTTATTTTTAATATCCATGTTTTCAAAATGGTTTTAAGGATTTATTTATATGTATATTAATGGTTTAAAATGTTAAAATATTCAAGGTGGTATGGGACACTTTGATTCAAAAATCTCTTTATTAAATGTTTTAAATGGTTTTGAAAATGGTTTTTTAATGGATTATTTATTTCAATATCCTAAAATGTTATATTGTGATTGAAATGTGAAAATGTTATGTTTCCTTTCTGCATGTTTTATGTGATACATTTATGTTATGGTTCTTGGTCATTGTTATGAAAACGGGTGGTTTCGTGATAAACTAAGGGCGTGTGAGCCTGATATAGATCTCCAATGCACTGGGTAACGCGAAGGGGTTAAACATTAAGGTTCCTCCGAAGAGATTTAGGGAATATACTGTGATGGGTATTCCAAATGTAACCAAGAGGGTTACTCCCCACGTAAGAATGTTATTAATGCCTCAAGATACCTTTATGTCTTATGATTTTTATGATTTATTCATGATTTTATGAGGTATGTTAAAGTGATTATGCTTTATGGGTAAAGTATGATCTCATTATTATGTATATATGTACTCATGTTTCCTTTCCATACTTTTTATAACCCTTACTGGGATTTTTATGCTCATCTCATGTTTTTGAAATGTTTTTCACAGGTCAAGGGAAAGGTACATGATGTGATGATAGTGTCAAGGAAGTGTCAAGAAAGAATCATTGTTTTATTATAAATATGTTTCCTTTGATGGGGAAAAACGAATATTATCTTTTATGTAACCACGTTGTTAAAATGTGGAATGTAATTCATGATTTAAGATCTAATTCTCTAAAACTATAAACCTGAAAAGATCCTCAATGTGAATTATTCATTTAATTCAATATTAATGGATTAAGGCCGGTGCCTTATAGATGGTATCAAATGTCGGTTTAGACAACATTAAGGATTAGGAGTTTTTGTTAGACACATGGTTAGTCCCTAAATCTATTATTTCAGTTAAATCCTTATTTTATAACCTTTTTTCAAGACAAGTAAATTCAGTTACGTATGGAAGTAGGAGGATCTCAAATGACAATACTATCTCTTCCTGATGACATATTTGCAATAATTATTGCAATGTCATGTTCGGATGATTGTGAATCTTTTTCTAGAATACAACTCACTTGCAAGCAGTTGTTTGAGATATCAAACACCTCCACTATACCTCGTTATCATCGTGGATCATGGGTTGTTTTTAGACTAATACAATTTTCACAATATTCTCATATTTTCAAGAAAGGTAAATATTATCAAGGTATTTTCAAAAAATTTACCTTATCACCAGAATTTGAAGCATATTATGATTTTAAAAATGGTGCTGAGGAAGGAGACCATTGCGAAACCTATTTATATTTGCTTTTAAAATATAGTCTCTCAGCACATACTTATGGTATTTTAAAAGGACCAATAATAGAAAGTTTCATCTCAAATTCTGCCCAACTATTTTATAGATATCATGTTTTATCAGATGTTTTGGAATTATATGTCATACATGATTATTTTCCAAAACTGTTTTTCTGTGAACACCCATATGACCCATGTTGTACAAGGTGTATTTGGATGGAGGAAGAAAATTATTTTAAAGGATCTATAAATCATTGTTGTAATGAATGGGACGTCTACCTACGTGAACAAGATGACGATGAAACCGAGTGGACTCCATGATCAAGGTATGTTGTTATTCATTTTGGGAATCGTTTTATTTTATCTTATGGTGGTGAAATAAGACTTCAAGAATTAAGATGTTGAGATCGTAATGAATTTGGATGAAAATGAGAGGTATAAGGAAACTATTGAGGTTAAAACATGTTAGGGTTATTTTTGGAGTTTTATAAAAAGGACAACATGTAGACCGTGTGACAACCCGTCGCGTCGGACAAAGCTGTGGGAATCGAACCCACAACAAAAGTGCGACTGGTATTTATCACCTACCACTTTACTATGTGATGTCCCTGGTTAGTTTGACTAATTCTTTTTAGTTAAATGATTTTATGAATTAAGACTAAGTTGATTTTGGGTTATCTATGGAAATTATTAACTAATCATGGAGGATATGTGATTAGTTTAATTAGTTTTCAATATGAGACTTTAAGATAAACTGATGTTATTTGGAGATAAGTCTTGTTTTGTACCTTGAAGGACTATGTGATTAAATACTTCAAATGTTTGGGTTTCAATCTTAGTTCTGTTTACTTTGAATAATTTTATGGAAGTTTTTTTTATCGAATGGTCTTCGTTGAACATTGTGTTTTGTTGGACAAATTTTGGAGATTAAGAATAGATTTTTTTTATAAAGGGTTATCCTTTTCCGGATTATCTAATCTTGTACTAAACTTTTTGGTTATTGTTTTGGTTAAAGTCTAAAAAATGGGAAGTATATAGTTATCTTTTGTGGATTAGGTGATTCCATAGAAGTTGATTATAGCTCTCTTAATGTAAACAAGTCATCCTAAATACTCATCTTTTGGAGAAAATCTGAGTTCGTGTAAGAAATCTAGTAAAAGTTGATAGTCAACATGACAAGTAAGTTTGTTTTCTTATGATTTATTTAAGCTCAAAAATAAATTCTTCAATGAAGAGTAACTTAAAACAAAAGTGTTTTGTGTTCACTTTTCCTACTGGGGAATCCAATACCCTTTAACCCATCACAATTTTGTGATTTTCTTGTGGTTATCTTTATCCTAAACATGTTTTCTATCACTCTCCATCAGAACAAGACCCTATGTTTTCTCCTCCATGTCCATGTTTTCCTACATGGAATCCTAGTATGGGTTAACTCGAGTGACCTCTGTACTTATCTTTCTTTATTTTAAAGTGAATGTTTTACCGACTATTTTTCCGATGTGGGACTTTCAATGGAGTTTCCAAGCCCAATTTTGAAAATTGCGATGACGCAATTCCCAAAAAGGGGGAAGGGTGTAACACACCAGGTAAAGAAAGAATATGACATTTTTATATTTATCCCTATTTTTGGAAAAAATATTAATATTACTTTAAAGGGAACGCTAAGCTCGATGGCGTACCCAATACACGGCAACGAGTTCCATTGAAATGTTACGTTGCACTCTAACAATAAAATAACATTATTTTAAATGGTAGTTAACGCCTAGCCATTGTAATGGCGGGAAAGAACGGAACTAACTAAAAATGATTATTTTTTTTGGTCAAATATTTTTACTTTTTACAATAAATGTTAGAGGATTAAAAATGTGAATGAATCCAATTTTTAATCATAAACATTCTAATATTCTTTAAAAGGTCGATTAACCGCCTTTCCATGGAGAACCTCTTTTAAATCCACTTTTTAACAATTTTATTTTCTATATTTGACAAAATTAAATTCTTCTTTAGAATCGGGACATCAAAATTTACTTTGTGTAAATTTTTGGTATTTTTCCGATAAAGTTCATTTTTTAATGAATAGTGAAAAATGTTGTATTTCAATTCAAAACCAATTTTTAATATAAGTTATTTATATGATTAGATTATATTTTGAATTGGTTTTAAATTTCAATTAGAATATATTCTTACCATTTAATCCAATTGTGGTCATTGGAATTAATTTCACTTTGAAATCGGACTAAAACTAGTGTCAATCTTTTGATACTTATTGTTTCATAAAAACACGCTATTTGCTTTGACAATGGGAATAAATTTTTAAATTAATTAATGCAAATTATATGTTTTAAATTTGGTAAAATATTCTTCATTTTTGAATTCAGAATATCAAATATATCTTAGGGTGATGTTTTGGTATTTTTCTGAAAAACTTCAATTTTTGATGAATAGTGAAACCACTAAGTGGTACTTATAAAAACTGATTTTCCGTTTAAATAAAATTTTACAACCTATGTGTTTTGAATTTCAAAAAATCCGACATACATGGTTTTCATTAAGAAGTAAAATGTGGTTCAATGGAATTAAAATAATTTTTTGGTGAATAGTAACTTTTAAGTTTTTAATCGCGATTAGAGGTAATTACTGTAATTTAAGGTGAAAATAATGTTTTAATAATATAAGATGAGCTTGAAACATGTTCTACCCTTATTTTATGTGTCATGGACGACCAAGAAAATCCATGGGTCAACTTGGGGACCCCATGGAGCCACATTGGAAGGAAAATGACAATATTATCTATTTATTTAATGTAAAAGTAAAAATGACACAGACATGAGTTGTTTTACTAAAACAATTTTTAAATGGGGTTATACAAATCAGATGGTTGACTATAAAAATTCATTGGAAATATAAAAATCTTTCCTATATCATAGTATTTTTTTTATAATTTTTAGACATTAAATAAATTAAATTATTTATGACATCATGATGATGGAGCGATTGCCTCATTATTTAACGATTG
Source organism: Viscum album (assembly GCA_963277665.1). NCBI lineage: Eukaryota > Viridiplantae > Streptophyta > Magnoliopsida > Santalales > Viscaceae > Viscum > Viscum album. The sequence goes on from OY728138.1 coordinate 793,006,856, forward strand.
AAATAAAATGAAAAGATAATGTAAAAACTAAGACCTAAACTTGTCAAAAACATATTGGATGGGTATATTTATAACCCTTATCACCTTATCCTATAATTATATCAATGTGGGACCTTTTAAATCCGAAACTCATTTTAAAATAAAGTAACATTTCTTTACTTTCCAAGAGTGCCCCTCCTCACCTCTTATAAAAGGCCCCCACCACTATCACCTTACCCACACCTCTCAAGCCTTTGTTTCGGCCATTATCTACCAATTCTATCTCTCCACATCTATATTTTACTCTTAGAAGCCTCACTTTGGGCAGAAGTCTTACCAAGGAAGCCTTTGAGCTCAAATCCAAAAAAGTTACCCAATTTTAAGGTAATGTCTTCACTTGTGTTCTTTTGTATTATTTTGCTTCTCCATCACTATAAACTCCTTTTATTCATTAATTTTGTAACAAATCCAGTATATTAAATATACTAGGATGTTTTTATAATAATAATTCGAGCTACACTTACACACACCTACATCAAATTGTTAAAGAACATACTGTTTCTGTGGATGGCGAATTTCTCCCTCACGAAACGATGATTGTTCAACACTCATATAACACCTTCAAAGGTGGCCATTAAGATGTCACTATATTTATATATGATATATAATATGTGTATGTTTTACCTATGCTTCTGTATTTTTATTTTTTGGCATACCTTTATGGTTTCCATTGTGGGTAAACACGATAATTTCATTTTAGGAATTGCGGACTACCTCACCCTCAAAGTGATTTGATTTGTTAATGCCATATGTGGGATGTATAAAGGATGGATTTAAAGTTATTATATATGATTTATGTTACATATAAATGATGAATATAATTCTGGAATTAAAATATAAATACCTCTTATTTGGTTTTAATTCCTTTAATATGACATAGAAATGAAAGTAGCGTTCATGCGTACGTACGGCTTACCGTCTCCATGAACAGTGCATTTCATTTCATTCCTCTAAATGATTATGTAAAATTATAAATACATGTTTATTCAGGATATATATGATATATATTCTATCCAAATCATGAATATCATTCTAGATATAATGAACCATTGATCACATGAACAACATGTAATTGTAAGATGTCCACTTTCGACTTAAGAACCAAATATCGACAAAACAAACATTATTACCTTAAATGATTACATAATATTTATAACATGGAAATAAGTGATATAAAAGGAATAATGAACTTGAAAAAGGTTCTTAAGAAATTTTAAATTAACTCAAATTTATTATTCAGGATGTTATAGAACGATCGAGTCAAGTCGGACCTGAGGTAAGGGATCCTACCCCTCTCTTTCTTTTTAAGTACACTCTTTTATTTCATTCCTTTTAAGCTCATTTTTCTTATGATTGGGATTCTCTTCTATATTAATCGTACTGTACTTTTTTATGTTTATATGATGAGATACCCTATTTTCTCTCATCAATCCATTTTTGAAGTTTTGAGTGGCACCGTTAAGCTGGCGAATTTTCGTAAGAGATCCAACCTCTCTCTTTCTTTTTAAGAACTCTCCTTTATGTCAATTCTTTTAATCTAATTTTTGTTATGTTGGGGGATTTTCTTTTATATTAATCTTGCTTTAAATTTTATTTTAATATGATTAGAGACCCTATTTGATCTCATCAATCCATTTTTGGAAGTTTTAAGTGGCGCTGTTAGGCTGCCGAGTTTTCGTAAGGGATTTTTCATCTCAATTTTATTCCCGTGAGATTTATGCTACATTTACCACCATTTCCTTTGAGTGGTTTATGTACTGCCCATTATTATACTCCTTTTGTAATATAATTCCATTTATGGGTAATTACATATTCATTGTATGACTCTTCTTCAATGGGGTGTACGTTTCGAAAGTGACCCAAGTCGGTAAGGGAACCTTTCACCCTCCTCTTTTTAAAAGACTTCTTTTGTTATGTTTTTTAATTCACATACTATTATGTTGGGATATGTTATTATATATACTTATTGATATAAATTTTATGTCCAAGTGATGAGATACCCTTTTTATCTCTCATCAACTCATTTTATGAATTTTGAAGTGACGTCGTTAGGCTGTCGAATTTTACCAAGGGAACTTATTAACCCAATTTCAATTTCTTTTGGTTCAAAATGTAGTTATTGAATATTTCATCCTTTGAATATGTTTGAATGAACTTTTATTGTTTTCCACTTAAAATCCACTTATATTGGGGGGTATTTATATTTGTCACACATAATTTTGAGATTGATTTATCTTTAATTTAAGGATGCCTTCTTTATAAGGGATTTCATCACATTTTACATTTCTATTGAGACTTCATTGTTTTTAGGCACCAATTCACTCTTATATGGATATATACTGTTCTTTGGAATATTATATCATGAATACATTTATTCTCATGATATTATAAAGTTATGATTAAATGTTATTCCTCAATTATGGTATTCATGTGTGTCTAATTTTGGTAAAACCCCTTTAACCAAAATATCGCTTTAAATGTTTTAATGAATTGTTCTTATTAATATCCGTGTTTTAAAAAAGGTTTTAATTATTTATTTATATGGATATTAATGGTTTAAAATGTTAAAATCATCAAGGTGGTATGGGACACTTTGATTCAAAAATCTCTTTATTAAATGTTTTAAATGGTTTTGAAAATGGGTTTTTAATGGATTCATTATTTGAATATCCTAAAATGTTATATTGTGATTGAAATGTGGAAATGTTGTGTTTCATTTATGCATGTTTTATGTGATACATTTATGTTATGTTTCTTTAAAATTGTTATGAAAATGGGTGGTTCCGTGATAAACTAAGGGCGGGTGAGCCCGATATAGCTCTCCAATGCATTGGGTAACGCGAAGGGGTTAAACGTTTAGGTTTCTCCTAAGAGATTTAGGGAATATACTGTGATCAGTATTCCAAACGTAACCAAGAGGGTTACTCCCTACGTAATAATGTTATGAATGCCTCAATTTACCTTTATGTATTATGATTTATATGATTTATTCATGATTTTATGAGGTATGTTAAAGTTCTTATGCTTTATGGGTAATGTATGATCTCATTATTATGTATATATGTATTCATGTTTCCTTTCCATACTTCATATAACCCTTACTGAGCTTTTTATGCTCATCCCATGTTTTTGAAAAAAAATTCAGAGGTCAAGGGAAAGGTACATGATGTGATGATAGTGTCAAGGAAGTGTCAAGAAAGAATCCATGTTTTATTTTAAATATGTTTCCGTTGATGGGGAAAATGAATACTATCTTTTATGTAACCACTTTGTTTAAATGTGGAATGTAATTCATGATTTATGATCTAATTTTCTAAAACTCTAAACATGAAAATATATTCAATGCGAATTATTCATTTAATTCAATATTAAGTAAGGGTTTAAGGCCGGGCTTTTATAGAAAGTCTGATGGAAGTCCAGATCGAAGAGTTCACATAAATCAAATTTCCTTTCTTAAGATTCATGATGAACCTATTCTTGAGGAAGGAAAGGGTGTCAGATGAACTATAAATTAAATTCCATGTAAACTTTCCTTTAAGGGACTCATTAAAGAGGTTGAGATTTTTGATGTCCACGCCACTCTTCTCTGGAGGTATGCAGCAGTCTGACTAGGGGATGGTGACAAGCTTCTAAAAAAGAATTCTACGAGACCAGATAAAATTTCCAATGTACCTATTTTTATTAAATGACTGGTAGGCCATCTATAGTTCATCGTGGAATAAAGGATTTTAGAAATAATGTTAGATTTAACAAGACAATATCTACCACCCATAGAGAAGGATTTTCCTTTCCAGGAAACAAGTGGATAGATAACCTAGTCCACAATCGAGTTGAAATACAAGGGTTTAGGCATTCCACAGAAAATGGGAACCCCCATGTAGATGAAAGGGAAGGATCCTTCTTTGATGCCTAGATTCTTTATGATACAATTTTTTCTATTAGGCGAGAAGCTTTTACCAAAAATATACAAAAGATTTATTCTGACTTGTAGACTGACGAGAGAAGTATTTCTATTGAGCTAAGTCATTTTCTAGAGTTTGAACGTTTATTTTGTCACCTTGAAAGAAAAGAATGATTTAATCGGCGTATACAAGATGTGTGGGCACACAAAGATTTCTGGCCACCGAAATTGGTTTGATCTTATTTTGATCCACAAGTCGAGAACGTAATATACTAACTTAATCCTCCGAAATGGAAAAAAGAATGCCTGATAGGGGATTGCCTTGCCTGACACCCTTGTTACATTTAAAATAGACTTTAAGAGCACCATTAATAAGAATGGAGATATTGGATGAATAAAATAAGGTGTTAATTCTACTAAATAATGAATTATTAAAACCAAAATTTTTGAGAACATTAAATATGAAACCACAATTTATATTATAAAAGGCCTTACTAAGTTAATGTTGGATGGAAATGTTGCCTCGTTGGGTGTTTCTGTTTAAAGAGTTGGTGCATTCAGAGGAATGGAAAATGCAGTCTTGGATAGACCTGCCCTTGTTGAAACCAAACTGATTCCAAGTTATGATTTTATTACAAATATAAGAGTGGCGGTTGGAAAGAAGTTTAGCGATGATTTTCTAGAGGGATTTTATGAGGGTAATAGTTTGAAAAAGGTGGATTTCAGAGGCATTGTCCACTTTTTGGATTAAAGTGAGGAATTGAGAATTGGGACCATGAGAGAGGACCCCATGCACAAATAAAATCCACCTTATCATATTAAATTCACAAAATATATAGAATGTAGATTAAAATTAAATTAATAAATGCTACAAAATACCGATTTCATGTTAAAAGGTTTTTATACATATAACTTAATTTCATTTATAAATTCAACAATAAATTGATTACAATAATATAAATGTGGTTAATGATAATATACCAGACTAAGGATAGTTATAAAATCAGTTAAAAACATCACAGATCTTTTTAAATCATTTAAATTGACAAAAATTGTTAAATAAAAATTAATATGTTCTTATTCACCCAATAAATAACGTTGTCGTAAAATTTAAAAAAAAATCAATCTAATATAACATAGATTTTCTTTTCAATTTATATTCAATTAGTCAAATACTTTTCATAAATATAGAGAAATTTATTTATAATATTTTCTATCAAATATTAATAAAATAATTTCATTGAAAAATGTATCATTTTAAAAAATATAATGAATTGAATAAAAATTATTTCATTTTTCTAAAAATATAATATTTTTTTAATTTATTTTAATTTATATTCATAAATCAAAACTAATAGATAGTTTTTAATAATATAATTCTTTACTTTTCATTTTCCTAAATGGATTAGAGTATCATAATTTATAAATGATATTATCATTATATAATAACAAATGAATCAAAAAATATTATGTGGTATAGTTATCATCATGGATATCATGAATATATTATTTATATATTTAATTGAATGATTTTGTGTATTCATTTTATATTCCTTTAGTAAATATTTCAATGGAAAGTAATAAAATTGTGATAATTTATTGCATTGTGAGAAAGAACATGAAATAGGTTAGAATTAATGCCAAAATAATCAATTATATATTATATATTTATAAAGTGTAATTTATATGTAACATAATTTGATGTAAAGGTAGATTAGTAGATCATTAAAAGATTGAGGGGTTTGAAAATGAAATAGTTCAACCATGATATCGACAATCCACAGTTTCCAGGGATTAAATTTTAATTATTGATGTATTATTAGAAAATTGCAATTCATATAAACAATAATCCAATGTTCTATAATGGTAGTCATTTTACAAAGGATAAATGATTATGAAATGTATTAATAATATCTTATGAAAAGTTTTTTCTTAATATCAACAATCATGTTTCCCTATTATGTGGAAGGGTTAATTACATACTATGATGCAATAAATAATAATTAAGTGTATTTCAATTGGTGAAATGTTGGGTTGGTAGCACATGTATCAAGTAAATTGATTGTTCACGACAAAAAATACCTGGCCCACAAACTAGAAAAATCTCTAGAAATATTTGAATCCAGTAAATAAAATAATAATATTCCATTTTATATTGAAATATATAATCAAACACATTAAATTAATGAATATATTCATACCTAATGTGTTGAACATGTGAACATAGTGATATTTACATTTACCCATTGAATATGAATTATCATTAAATTGTTATTATGTGAAGGAAAAATAATCATGGTGATTGTATGACTAAATAGGATATTTTAATCGTACACATATTGGGGATAGAAGATTAAATAATACTCATGGATTGAAAATGTATAGGTCGTGAAATCATAATCAATAGGGAGAAATTCACTAGTACTATAAACAATCCTCATATATCAGTCAATTATAATATCATGGAGTCATTGAAGGGGGATTTTATGTCATATAATAATGTACAATGTTTCTTAGAAGTTATCTTTTTAAATCAGGGAATTTAACGATACTTGAAAAAAATACCACAAAATTTTTATTTGAAGAAGTGGATACTTATTGATTTACATATTTCATTATTTTCTACTCTATTTGGGGGAATAAATGTATATATGAAACTATAAAATTACAGTTCTAGTTTATCAACATGAACTATATTATATAATTTTATACATCACAATTCTTTTTATCCATAATAGATAATGCAAAATAATATTTAATAATCGTGTTAATGAAAAAATTAACCACGACTATATTTGAAATTGGGAAACATCCAAAATTATTTTTTGATAGGATATATAATATCATATGATGTCTATAATTACATTATGGTTCTATATGATCAATATGAAATTCCCATACATTTAATTAATATTTAAAATGATTTATCACTAAAACAACATACCGTGAAATAAATTAATTACTAGGTAAGAATAAATGATATATAATTATCAATTGTTATTACCTATTATATTTTTATTACTATAATGGTTTTCAAATTCCATAAACAAAAATTAGATATAATATTAATATTTTATACTACCTATCATAAAAAAATGATTTTGAATTTGAAATAACTTATCATCCTTTTGAAGATATACTGATATCATATTTAAGGATTTTAGTTGAAAATTTATCAAAACAATCAATTGGTATAGTACATGTATATCAATGGTTTATATTTTATAATTAATTTGGATTTATATTATTTTTAAATTAATTTGTATGAAAAATAAAATATTGCAATGAAGATGTAGAGTATATGGAACATATAATAAATTTTCGTACGGACATGTCAGATAAGACTTAATCTAATTAAGGGACATTAATCTGTCATCGTGTATAAATAAGATCTATAATGATTGTCTTCAATGATATTTTGAATTTGAATTTAAGTATAATTTATTCCATTAATACAATCCATTTAATACATATATGTGGTTCAATTATATTTTATATTATCCAATATATATGTTGACCCATTTAAAATCCTCAATAATTTTTGGATAATTTCTTATAATCGTAAAAACCATTGATATATATCCAATGCGTGTTTTCATTCTACATATCACATTTGAAGTGGTTCACACATCATCTAACTCATGTATTTAATATAGAAAAACTACAGTTGTAACTTGATCTATCTTATGAGTAATTAACAATAGAAACCCTGGATTGTAGAGATAATATATTATAAAACTATCCCATTCACAAAATTATTATTATTTGTATTAATCATATAATTGAAAATGTAATTTAAAAACAAAATAATGAAATGATATATAAATATAGACATATGATTTTATTGTTGTAATGGTTGTTTAATGGAGAAGATATTTTAAATGATATTAAATGTAACACCTCGTAGTTTTTCTATATAAATCCATATAATATAAATTTAATGTAACATTTATTACGGTTCCCATATCGCATTAATCTATGATTATAGTAATATATTTTTTCTAGATAACATATTATAATCAATCATATGCAATACAATATTATAATAATACAATATGAAATATCATTACAAAATTACATTAGGGATACATCTATAAGGAAATAAAAATACAACGACTATGAAATATTTATCCTCATGCTTTTCCTGAAATATCATAATCCACATTCCAAATATGGATGTAGGAAAATTAATTTGAAATAAAAAATGCATTTTGAAGAATAATTTACAAGAATAATGAATAGGTTTTACTTAAAAATGTATAACTATATTTAGCATTGAAATATATTTGTTGGACATTTTGATATTAGGAATAGAGCCATTGAGAATATGGTCATTGGATATATGGGGGTTGGATATATGGGGTTGGATATAAGGCCTATCAATATACCTTTCCAAATAAGTATATTGATGTTATGCAATTGTCAGTAAAAAATTAAAAATGATATAATTTTAAAATAAACAAACAGTATTAAAATACACATTAGAATAAAACCATTAAAAATAGTTTTTTATTCACTGTATATTAGATTTAAAAAAAAAATTAATTAGAATATATAATTATTGTCTTGAATAGAAATTAAATCATTAAAAGATATAAAACTTGACATGTTCAAATTAATTTACTATTAAATTGGATTATTGTTTTTGAGATTATTTTCAATAAAAATTTAATTTTTCTAAATAAATTAAATACATAAATATTAATTACGTATTTTATTCTATAATCAATCAAAAAAATTACAATCATTTAATAATTTCTATATTTTTTGGAATATGAAAATTTTGTTTTATTGGCTTCAAAATATTTTTTTCTTCAAAAATAAGTTCTATACGTAACATGTTAATTATAATAAAATTTATTTCATCACTATTATAAACTAAAAATTGTAAATTACATTACATATTTCTTTTCACAAAATTTAAATTAGGTTCAATGTTCATTTTAATTTATTAGCTAGAAAATATATTACAAAGGTAATTGTCTCCTCCTTGATAACAGATAAAATAATATAATAGTGATAAATCGTGGAATAAAAATAATAATGTATCATCAAATGTTTCCTATAAATTTTTGGTTGAAGGATATTTTAAAAAACATATCTTATTAAAATTATTTGAATATTTTTGAATCATGTTCCTTGAAATTGATTTCCGTTTATATTTAGTGAATTACATTTAAAAAAATTTCCATCCACACTCTAGTAAAAGGACCCTTATATAAACAAACACAGCTAAACCATTATATATAATCTATTATTGTTACTCTAACTAATTATTCAATAATATGACTCAACCAATTTTAAGAAACATTGATCATAAGAACTTGTTTAAAAATATTCATTTCCAAAAGTCAAATTATGATATGATTCAAGTTTTAAACATAAGTTATATGATTTCCTTAAATATTAATATATATCTTCACAATAAACATATTACAATATATTATGTATCACTTTTAGAAAATATTTCAAAACTATTTAAACATTTATAATTGCGATATTAATCATTTATGTTATATTTTTTGTATAAATTCTACTATTATAACAGGATCATGTCGTGGTATACTTTACCACTAGAGTCGCTAATGTCATAATGTATACATAAACATTGATTAAGAGAACATAAATTAATTTCATAAAATTGAGTATAATATTATTTCATTAATAACTAATGGTAATATACATAAGTATATCTACTATATCTACTAATTTTTGGTGTTCCCCAACTAATTTTCCCCTCCAAATTCAACCATGTTACCAAATATATACTTTCAATCCCAAATATACCCCCTGAACCATCGCGCACAACCTTCTCTACCTATTCTCCGTGCTTGTATCTTTCCAATCAGCTCGTCTTCTATATCGGCTTATCCAGCCGCTACTAGGGTTTTGTGAAATATTGATTCATTACACAACTCCTCGATTCTGATCATCTCCTCTCGCATAACATCCGTAGAATCATCACCCTTACCATCCCCATCCTGGAAACCCACCTTAGGCTTACCATCGCCAAAATCTGGATCCTCGTCGCCCATTTCATCGTTGATCTCACGAGTAGGGTTTCAATGTATTCAGATATCGTCCGTCCATCGATGATATCCCATCTTCCATTATGTGGCCATAGTAACTCTGTGATGATTCTGGTATCAATCATCCCTCTATCATAGGGTTTCCCAACATCTACTGTGGCCAAGTGCACAGGTATCGAGCTACCTATATCTAGATTTCCATCCATCTTAGTTCTTGAAAATCCCATATGACCTTCCTCTTTATCTATATTTCTGCCTGTATCCATAACTAAATGCATACAAGTAGCTACTCTTCATTTCCTATGATGAACACTGAATCATTCTTCCCTCGCAATATTTTTTGTGAACTTCTTCATCTCGAGATCCCACACTTTTCTTCATCTAATTCAAGCCAACATACGATCTTCCTAGGAAACAGAACCGGCTGTTAGCTTCATCACCAAGAAATTTCTTTATCTTACACAACTAAGGCTGACACTGTAAGCTATTACTCCCCGAAAACACCACATCCATTTTAATCACGTTCAATTAACACGATCACCTTCAGCTCACAATTCGGGTCCCTGATATTCGATGTTACTATTGATTTATATAGTAACAATCTATAAAAACTGAAAATTCACTACTCGCATGTTATTAATTTTAACTATTACTAAAAAAAAGATTATGTGCTTCTTACTTATATCCCCACATAATACATTGGTTTTCTGTTTTAGGTGAAATATCTCGAGACCTATGTACTGGTCTCCCTATAGTTATGTTGTTATCAATATTTTTTGATACACTATTCATTTTCATCTTTTAAGAATTCAGTGTTTAAAGTACATTATAATATTTATATTGGTTTAAACTGTTGTATGTTTTCTTTGAATATAATACTATTTCAAAGAGAGACACTACTTGGTTAGGTTTGTCATGCTGGAGAAGCAATCACACCAAGACGTTCATATCATAATCAGGCCTTATGTCTGCACCCAGTTGAATTTTGGTTAATATCATATATTTTTAGTATGTAAAATCTATTAATTTGTTTGAACATAAAAATATTGATTGGTTTTTATTTCACCACAATGTACAGGGGCTTCCTGTTCCGCGGAAATATGTTCCATGATCGGTTTTAGAACAGATGATGGTCCTTTCAAGCTTAGTTTCACAATATATAATTGTCCATTGAAGAAATTATTCTATAATCTGTTTTCATTGTGATTTTTTTTCCAATTTTGTAATCACTGTGTATATTGATCTGTGTTGGTCATTTAACAAACATTAATGTATTTTAAAATACATATCTATGAATTTTCAGTATATCTTCTAAGTTGGTTATTTGAAACCCTATGGTATTCCTTGCCCTTGTCCTATAGTCACCCACAACTTGAACACTCTCCATGTGTGTTTTATTTTCCTCACAAAATATATATGCCATCATATGTTAATAATTATCTTCATGGATACGTATTGACTAAATATTGGTCGGTAGTTAGTGAGAGCGTCATTTATGTGTAGAAATGAACCAATCATGAGGTGTTCACTTCATTAAAATTTTGATCATTATATAAAACACCACATACATTTTACTCATGTTAAATTCACACGATCACATTCAACTCACAATTCGGGTCCCTAAAATTCATAGTTAATGTTTATTTATGCAGTAACAAACTATAAAAACAGCAAATTCACTACTCGCATGTTATTAATTTTTACTGTAACTACAAAAATATTTGGTGTTGCTTAGTTATATCCCCACATAATACATTGGATATCTATTTCAGGTGCAATATATCGATAATTGTGTACTGGTCTCCCTATAGTTATGTTGGTATCAATATTTGTTTGATACATTATTCTGTTTCATCTTTCAAGAAGTCAGTGTTTCTTGTACTTTTTGATATGTATATTGGTTTCAACTATTTTAGGTTTTCATTGAATGTAATACTATTTCAAAGGGATATACTACTTGGTTATGTTTTTCAAGCTGGAGAAGCAATCACACCAAGACGTTCATCTCATAATCGGGACTTATGTTTGTACCAAGTGGAAGTTTTGTTAATATCACAGTTTTATAGTATATACAATCTATTAATGTGTTTGAATTCAAAAAAAATTGATTGTTTTTTATTTATTTTAAATGTACAGGGTCATTCTGTTTGGATGAAATATGTTCCAAGAATAGTTTTAGAGCCGATGATGGTCCTTTCAAAGTTAGTTTTGCAACAAATAATGGTCCATTGATGAAATTTTTCTATAATGTATTTTTATTGAGCATTATTTTTTGTAATTTTATAATCTCTGTTTATATTGTTATATGTTGGTCATTTAACATACTTTTTTTATTTTTATAAACTTATAAATGAATTTTCAGTATACCTTCTTAGATGGTTATTTGAAACCCTAGGTTATTCCCTGCCCTACTCCTGTAGTCACCCAAAAACTAGAACACTCTCCATGTGTGTTTTATTTTCCTCACAAAATATATATGCCTTTAGATATAAATGATCATCTTCTTGTATAATTATTCAACAAATATGGGTTGGTAGTTATTGTAAGTTTCATTTATGGGTAGAAATGAACCACTCACGAGGGGATCAGTTCATAGCAATATTGAGCATTAGAGAAATAAATGATGATTTTTTTTATCTTGATAACCTGGTGATAAGATTTTCCATTTTTTAATTTGAGGATGCATCGAAATCACATTTTAAGGCTTAATTTGGTGTGATATTTTTATAATGGGACTTATTGTGCATGATTTAAGATGTAGGGATGTGATAGTGAGCATTGCATTGCAGTATTCGGGGCATGGTTCCTTCTTTTGGTAAAAAAGCTTAAGAGGTTTTCTATATTTTGAATCTCCCATGGTAAGTATAGGGAATAGTTTTTATACATTTTATGTACATTCACATGTGTTATAAATTATTTTTCAAATTGACATGGAATATGATCATCCTGTTGATGAATATGGGTAGAGTGATGAAATATATTTTTTATTTATTGTATAAATTTACTATGTTCCACTATTTTCTCATTTTAAAATTTTTATCTATCTTGAATAAATTTAGAGTGGAACAAGAAATGGTTTAATCCCCTTATAAAACCCCTTTTTCTCACTTCCTCTCTGCCTAGGTTTCTTCCTCGTTCCATCAATACTCGCATGGAACCGAGAAATCTTAATTAACTACAATGGAAAGTGACTCCTTTTATATACATAATGTATTATGTTGATCCATTCCAAAGGATTATCAAACAACTATCTATTACCCCTTTCATGATCATTGGTGGAGTTTAAAAAATAATTTTGAATTTCATCCTCAATGTTTTGATAATTTTCAGTTATATTTGAGGTACACCCACTTCGATTTGTTAGTGAATGTTAAAGTTTCAATTAGAGGTAGGCATAAATTCATACAAAAAATCTGAAATCATAGATCCTTTCTCATATATGATCGTGCAGATTCCATATTTTTATGCTCCAAACAGGGGAAGTGGCATGAATTATTCATTTTGAATTTTTCATTCATTCTTCTTCTGTTTTTTTTAACATCTGATTGTAGATAAATTTCAATATTTAGATTGTATCTCCTATACCTTTTGTTGAAATGGATGATATAGCCAATTTGGAAAATTCAAATTAGTTTGCACTGGTCATGTAATGTTCAACATGAATTTTTTTAGGAAAAAATAAAATATATTATTGTTTCCTCACAAACTGTATATTGATATCCTTGCAGAAAGATAATGCCTAGATAGAAGCACTGTTTGGAGGAACATAAATGTGATATTGTGGAAATTATGAACCCAATAGGGGGGCCATTATGCCATGTCTTATGTTGTGTTTGTCAAATAAGTAAAGAGATAATATTTAGCCAACAATTTACTATAATTCCCTAATGGAGAATTTCATCTGTTTTTCAGAGGCCTTAAATGAAGAGATCATTGATATTGTAGTTGGAAGACATTCCTAGACTTATCAATTGGCCTTCAGGTTTACACCAGAATAATTTGGAAAAAAAACCAATTAAATTTCATACCCCAAAAAATGGTGTGACAAGATAGAAATAGAGGATGGAGGTGTGTTATTGTAACTACTGGCATGAAATGATGGAATGCAGACCAGTATTCCATACAAGTTTAATGTCATGGATTACTGGTGACATTAAATTTTAAAATAATGAGTACATCTAAATTGTTACAGGAATTGTTTTATTTTTATATCATGGTATAGATTTCAACCAAAAAACCTGTGAAATTTTAACTGTACATCAAGAATTTCACATCCAAATCATAATAGTTGTTGTAAAATGCAGGAGATCTTGGGAGTGCATTGAATGAAGCCATACCTAGATCCAAATATGAGCTATCTGGAACCTCAACTATCTACACTCTGTCGTCTTCTCTAGGAATTTCCTCTACATCAAATAAACGAGTGAGATCTTCCACAGTTGATATTTTCCTTGGTTTTTTATGTGGGTGACTCATGTAACTTTTATGAAAATTTTTTAATGTTAACTTTCTATAAAAGATTCATTTTTGTTTTTTGTTATCTTCAATTTTGTTTGTCTGCTTGTTGTGATAAATTTAGGTCTTAGGTTTTTGGTCTATTTAATGTTAGTTGTGTTGTTTATTTAATGTTATAAACCGTTTTTTTGAGAAGCTGGTTTATAATTATCTAAACCACATTCAAGAGATTCCTAGTGGCCAAGAAATGCTGGTTCGAAGCTTTGAAGGGGGATATTGAAAAACATGGTGATCAAAATTTCAATTACACCATAATGGCTTGTCTTCCCATGGAGGCCGAGATAGTTTCTTTAGTTGTGGAGGAAAAAAGAGGCAAGTCCAGACTTTTATAATGTATTTGTATATTTTTTCTGAGATAATGAGAAGACATTAAAAGAAATTATAATTTTATAAATATATTTGTGTTTGTGATTCTCAATGTTTAAAGTGAATCTATTGATAATAATTATAGTAATGCTACATAAAAATGGTTTTTTGTATGCATGTTATTTAATAATTATTATATATACTTCCTATGAATGATCTCTTCCTTGATTTGTCATGTAATAGTCATACATTAATATTATTGTGTTGATGATCCAATCACACACCACCGATTATGCCTTTTAGATGAAAAAGATGCAGATAGAAGTCATGTTATGGCCATTGGTTTTGCATCCATGAGGAAACCATTGAATCCTTTTACACCCCTTTGTCAAATAGAAAAATTTAAATACATATGAAATAATATTTAAGAAATATGACTATTGACATAGAAAATAAAGACCACTTAGTTTTATTAGACATATAATGATGCTGATCATTGTTAGTATTTATCATCTTCTTGGTCTACATTTTGTTCAATTGTTATGATGTATGTTATATTGGGCCACTAAAAATTTAACTAATATGTGTTTCATTTTTAGGATATATCAAAAAGGTGACATAAATATTACATGTTCCCTAGGTATTTTTATAGTACATATTTCTCATATGATATGAAAAAAACCCATGTTTTATACGTCTTTATAAATGATTCTTATTTGTATATTTTTTAAAGAATCCATCTGTGTATACTATAGAAAACACAATATTAGTCAGCTTTATTAGATCATAATGATTGATTTTTTTCAGTTTGTTACTATCCAGTATACTGTGAATTTCAAGAACATTCACGACAATTAAAATATTTTTATGTTTAATTGTTATTTTGTATTTTTATAATTAAATATTCATTACTACTTATTAATATATTTTATTAAATTTTCATCTATAGAGTTCATTTTCTAGACAATGAAGCTCACGATATACTGCAACGGCCCATTGTTCCTCGAACACTTATCGAAAATCACTAACGAGGAAAAACTTTAACAAACATGGACTTCATAGGCAATTTTGTAATTATAGATTGGGTTCTGAAATTTTTTACTGAAATTAATTCTCTTACAGCAATGGAAGGGAAGTAGGACTTTTAAACATTTTTAAATGATTTAAAAACATCTTCCATGGAATAGAAACTACTTTTCCTGTATCCATTCTATGATCAAATTTTATTTTTTTGAATCAAGATTTTTTACCTTCTATTCCATTAGTATGTACCAATACTATCTAATTGAAATTTAATATACATTAATATTACAAGGTTTCTTTTACAAAAACAATTAATTTTTCAATGAAAAACAGTTAATTTAATATGTCTGGCGTACACATGGGTGAGGACTTGTTATTTTATTAAATAATTTCATTTAATATAGTATTTATTGACAATAATTTAAAATTGTAACCATTAAATAGTAACATTAACCATATATTCTATAAAATTACCATGTATGATTAGATCCAAATTTGGGAAATATTAATTAATTTGGAAAAATATATTCATGATTAATGAATGATCATTTTTAAGTACCATAACCATGATACCAATGAAATCCTGGAAATTTGAGTTGCTATGATTATTATATTAAATATAACAAAAAATAATTCATAATTGGGTTATTAAAATTTTTAAATTAATTTTGTAAAATAATATAAATATAATTATACTTTTAATAAATATTTATAATAAATATCATTTTATTATACCCGATCATGGATTACATCTGACATAATTGGAATCTGAGGAATGGGTTTTATTTTCATTCTAAAATTTAATTAAGGATTATTCAAAAGTAAATTTAAATAAACGTAAAATATATTATCTATCACTATAAATTAATATATAATCCTTAAAAAGTATTTATTATTTTTATTTAAAAATTAATTATCCTTTTACCACCCTTCGATAGAAAACTAAACTAGAATTATTCTTTTAAGTGGTATAGATCTAATTTCATATTTTCTATCTTGAATCATTTTCATCGATGACCATATTCTATTTATAGTTCAATGGATGACCAAATATATATGTAAATGGATCCATATTGTAATCTTATA
This sequence comes from Viscum album, assembly GCA_963277665.1. NCBI lineage: Eukaryota > Viridiplantae > Streptophyta > Magnoliopsida > Santalales > Viscaceae > Viscum > Viscum album. The sequence goes on from OY728138.1 coordinate 793,023,755, forward strand.
TATACTGTTTTCATTTATTTACATCATTTTTAAAGATTAATTTTTCACATTTTATAAAAGGAAATTTTCTATTGATAATGAATCTTTGTACAAATGAATGAGATAAATAATATATTTTATATCTTTTTCTCATTAGTTATTTTTAGTTACATTATATTAATTTTTTATAATGAATATTCCTCTCCAATTATTCATTGATTTTCATTGTAATATATATTTCTATTATCATATATAATTTTATCCATTAAAATAAAATCTATAAAATATGATGAAGATTTCTTATTATTATTAAATGATATATCAAAGTGTTCTTGTAAAATATTATATTTTCTTATCAAAATAAATTATTCATTTTATTAAAACTATGAAATATGATCTAACAATAACCTCTACTATATTTTATTAGATAACCAATGGGTACGTTTTGAGGAATTCCTTAAGGAACCCATTTCATTCTCATTAGTTAATTCAGTTTTTATGAAATTGTGAATTTTATCATATTCTTATGTTACTACTATATATAAATAAAAATTATTGGATAATTTCATTCACTTTACACTTATAATGAATTTGGAAATATTTTATATCTCATTATATAATGGAGGTATATGAGTTTTTATCCAATGTTGACCATATTAAATCATATGATTAGTTACCTCATGTGCATTGTGGTGTAGAATGGTGGATTCTACTTTTATTTATGATATGAATGTATACTTATATCAATTATATGTGTTAAAATAATGTTATTATTTTTATGAATTAATATAAAGTTATAAGTTGTAATTTTGTATGAGGGAAAATATTTTCATTATTGAATACTATTTCAAAGAATCATACAAATCATTAATTATGTAATGGAAAAATCTATTGGAGATTAACCTGGTGTCATGATATATGTTTTATTTAATTTTTTAATATAATTATATTTTGGAAACATTTTTTATGTTGTCATAATAATATGATTACTAAATAATCACATATGATTTTTGATTATCACTACTTGTATATTCTTATAATGTCCATATAAGCCCAATGATTCATATTTTATCATTTACACATGTTTTGAAGATGTGTTTTATATATGATATAATTATAAGGTTATAAATGTGAATATTATTTTTGTGATATTTTATAAAATTGGAAAAAATTATTATAATTATGTATCTTTTATCCAAAAATATAAATAAATATGTTTTCAACATTGATATATAGTTTTACATTGTGAATCATTATAAAAATGAAGTTGTAGGTATGAATGTTTTTAATGGGTAATCATGTGATTGATATGGGGCTCTATCTTTAAAAATTACATAATCTTGAGTGAAGTCCATAATTCACAATAAGGTTGTTTTGTGGTCTAGATCATTTGATAATTGGGACCTAAATAATACAAAACAGAGCACAAAAATATAATTTGGACACTTCTAACAGTATCTATTTCACCCAATACATAATAATGATTAAAAATAAAAAAAATTCTTTTCATGCTTAATCATTATAAATTTTCCCTGATTCCATCCTAAACTCTTTTATATTTTAAATAACTAGTACTTTTCCCGTGAAAATTCATGGGACTATTCAATTTCCTTTCAAATCATATTATTTTGTGTCATTCGTGGAAAAAATTATTCTAATTGTACATTATATAATGTTTAGAATAAAATGATGATAATGAAGTTAGTTGGCTTCCCGTGATTGAATTAAATGATGTAAAGACTAATTGTGATGAAGATAGAACATGATGGAACAAAAGAGGTAGAGATAAGGGACATAGATGAAACTGAAGGTAGAGGAGAGGGTGAAGGTGGAGACAATAGGTGAGATTGCGATAAATAATGGAAGGAAACATAGGGAGAGTTTCCATAAGAGATTAATATTTATAAAATTTGGGAACAAAGAGAAATGATGAATAAATTATAAATATAAAGTAATGGTGAATGATAAGGAAGTAATACTGCATAGAATATGAAGAAACTATTCATATAGTTGACAAAGAATTATGATAGAGTAAAATTATATGAACTTTTAAATTTTGAGGAAGAATATTTGAATTCATTATCAATTTTTATCAGAATAACTATAATGCAGACACTAAAATAAATTTAATGGTAAATAAAACATAAGACAATGGTTGTAATAATAAAAATGGGAAATGTGAAATTAAATGAAATTATAATATATTGAATGAGTGGGTTGTTCGAGAGAAAAGAGAACGAAGTGAAACTATTCATCATATATATGGAATAAGGTGGAATGAAGAACATAGAGAACATAGAAAATGATGAAATGAAAGGTGTAATTTCATAAAATAAATAGATGAACACAAAGATATGACATCCACTTCATAATAGTTGATGACATGAAATAAAATCAGAAAAATAGATGAACACAAATTGAAACTGGTTGTTTATTCACTAAATGTCAATAGTCCCATGTTGTTTTTAAAACCTCGATTGAATAGAGACCTTTCAAAGATAAGTGGAGGGGCAGCATGATTTCTGCTCTTTAGGTGGAGTCATTCACCCATGCTATGTGGCTTCATCCAAGAGCCATCAACCATTTTAGTAGACCAGACAACCGGAAATTGAATTAAAAGAATTAGTTGAATATGCAATGAATCTTGATGTTGCAAGATATTTACTATCAAAATTCTATAAAAACTCCAAGATGTATACAGAATAACAATTTATATATTATGTAGATTCATATAGTATTTCATATCTAATCTTCAGTAAGAACCAACTCATAATGAATAAAAAGTAAACTATGATTTTATCATCTCCAACCCACAGAAGAAATTGGTTCCTAATCAGGAAAAAAGATCTATAACCATCATGATAGGAAATAAAATACATTCCCTAATATATTTTTTTAATCATCAATGAAATTGAAGGTAATTTGGGAGAAATTTGAATTTCATGTAGGCCAAATAAATAGATAAAAATATAACTACATATAAAGAGAAACCCAAAAATATATTTCAAAAGATATGCATTTGAAGGGAGATGAAGAAAAGGGAAATGAGAACTTTGATAGTAGGTTAAAAAAATTATAGTAGAGTAAATTGGATACATGAAAATCAGTTAAAAATAAACTTATTGACAACTAATTTTAATATAATTCGAAATATAAATGAAAATATACATGTTTTAGAAACTTAACTTCCAAATGTAGAAGAACTTGAACCACCAAAGGGAACACATTTAATTATATTTGGAACACTTTTCAATCAGCAAGGTGAAACAGACATGTATCAACTATACCTTAATTGTCTACTCTGGAACCCTTGTAACCACCATAGATAAACATACATGTCCCTTTTCATTTCATACATTACAAATAACAAAAATTGTCAATCATAATGAATAGAAATTCTAAATCAATTTGAACATAAATTTTCAATCAGTAGTGACCTCTTACAGTTAGTTGTCAATCAGTATGATTAAGAAATGAGTTAATGTTATCGCGACCTTATCTAATTTTGTTGCATCTAATTCATTTGCATACCTGATCCTACTATGGTAATGTAACTAGATTGAATAGTCCATTACAGTAATTAGTATACCCAAAAAATAGTAAAAAAATACAGATTGACAAGTCACTATAATATAGAGAAAATTAAAATAGAAAACATACCAGTTTAGTGCTATTAAGTCGTTATGCTATACAAAGATCAGTCACCTACAACTACATGGAAATCTTTATGTCAACATACAACAAATGACTAAATGTGTCACTACCATTAAATCAAATACCATTCATTACATGTATAAAATAGTAAAGATAATAGGAATAGGAGAATTATTTTCTAAACCTGTTTTCTTAAAGTGATTACAAACACAGTAATTTTGGAATCATATTTCAGTGACATTAACATATTAACAGTGAAAAAACTTACCATTCCATCCATGAAAAATTAGTGAACATAACACAGTCACTGTAAACATGTCTACTATCTATTTACTAGATGATGAAAACTGAAGGTAGACAGACATACCTGTACTGAAATCATTCAATGATTCCATACATAATGCGTGACAGAATGTAGTTAAAAGTACCTAAAAACCTTTGTTGAAGACAACAAATGCACACCCTGGACACATCTTATGAATAGGCATGTCCATGGAAGAGAAGATATAGACAGGAATAAAAGTACACTTGCTATAGTTTGAAAACAACATCCACAATCATTATTGCACATATGAAGCACTCGATATATAAATATATAAAATGCGATAAATATAAAACTAAATGTATAATAAACATGTTCTATTTTCAGTTATATTTTCCATCATATGTAATATAAATATTTCTCATATTACAAAATCAATATTACAATATTTATATGGTCTTTCAAGTTGCAAATACTATATTGACACCACCTTAATTTATAAGCACTAACTGAAAATACAGTTTCACTAAAATAATAATAATATAATTTTTTTCAATTTAATATTATCATTCATATGATGAATATTAGATATTCAATATTAGAAATACAATATTAGTAGTCATATAATGAATATGCATTCTACATATACTGAATATGTAAAATGAATTCAATATACTATTTATAAATATAATATGAGAAATATCTATATTATGTATTATGAAAAAGAAAATTGACCACATGGTATATTCTTCACTCAAGAAATCCTACCAGATGATTGAAATCAGAAGGCTACTGAGGTTGAACATGCGGAGGCAGAGCAAGCGGAGGTACAGTAGGCGGAGACGGAAGAGCAGGACGCAGAGCATGTAAGGGTGACTGAGGCGGAGCAGAAAAAATAAGTATCTTATAAGCTTTCAAAATCAGTAAAGATAATTTTGTAGCATAAAAAGTACATCAGCATTGGGAAAAAATGTGAGTTACAAAATTATAGATACAGACTTTAACCCAACTATGACTATTTTATATAATCTTATAAGCTTTTAAAATCTTTACAGATCACCTCAATTGGACATATATATCTCAAGTAATCATCAAAACACAAAAGGTAATGTAATATGAATTCTGCACTTTGTTGAAGCAAAACCACTATCACATAGGGGCATCTTTGGAATAACCAGAAGTCTGATTCATAATTTTTTATAGTTAAATTTTTTATTGAATATTTGTAGGTTTATAACGTCATAAGAAACACTTAATGTAGACACATAAAACTCGAAATATAGTCAAAAAACAATATGTAGGTAAAATAGTAATTCCATAGAACATTATACAACAACTGAGAACATTTAATTATTTTCACTAATTATTTTAATAATAAACTTAATCATATTATATAACATATAAATCATGACATTGATGTGATATAAAAATTAATATAAATAATTTAACAACCATTTCATCACAAATTTTTTAAAAATATGAGCATACTTGTTTCTAAAATCAATAAACACAAACCAAATAACAAATATGGAATTTAAGTTATAACATTAGGGCACAATTTATTGAGAGATATACTGAAAAAATAGAAAACCTGTTAATGGTAGCTTGCAGCAATGGATATAAGGAAGTATTATATGGATATCAGGAAGTATTCTACGGGTAAACTCAGATGTATGATTATGTACATAAAAAACAATATTTCTTCTTATCCAATAAAATGAATCCAAGGTTTAAAAAAATTCCTTGACATATAAATTTCAACATCTGAAACAGATAAGATGACGATTTAACATCATTTGAAATCAATTATTCAATGAATGGATCACATTACCAACACTGATATGCAGCCCTTGAGTATCTTAATGAGCTCCTTGGAGATTCTCTCATAGCTCCCTAAGAATATTATTTGATCTATTCTAGGATGTGATGTCTTTAACAGACCTGAAAGGTATAGAACTTCCAAATTCATTGTACCTATCAACAAATGGAAGATTGATGTGATAATGGGATGATATTTGAAGGAAAAATCTAAAGAAAAAATAAAATGAATCCCACACTGTGAATGTGTAGTGGTGTGGAGGATACAATTATAAGGAACAATAGAAACCATTTTTGGTTAAGGTTTATAGAAATTGAATATAGCATGTAAAACAAAAAATTTCAAACCATTCATATTGATGAGAAATCGGTATTCAGAGACACCGTATATGTGAATTGTGGTACTTTGACAACTATGAAATGATGTTACTGTGGAGAATAAATAGTTTCTAATAGAGCACGCCACAAAGGGCATGTACACAGAAAATACCCAAATTTTCAGCAGAATATACGACCCATACTTGAAAGTTATAAATATTACATGTTTATAACCAGAATCATTCAGATAAAGATCCCAACATCACTATACATCGATGATATTATATCTCATCTTTTCATAATGTATGTGAAACTCTCTTATAATGATTCAGTGATATGAACATAAAGTCTTCATTTGATAGAAACAATACATGTTCAGTTATCTCAGTAGGTATGTATAATGATTGTGTAGATTAGTATACTGATTCTGTTATTAGTTCATGTTCACTTCTAAACAGTATTGTTCCTATCAATGAGAGGGTTTTAATTTGATAGAATTAGTAAATGTTCACTTTTCTCGGTAGGTTAGTATACTTATTCTATAATCAGTTCATGTTCACATATTAATTGTAATGTTTGTGAAGGGAACATGCAAACATTCACTTGTATAATTTAAAGTGTTCATTTGATATAAATAGAAGATGATCACTTCTCTCGGTAGGTTAGTATAATGATTTTTAGGTTAGTATACTGATTCAATAATCAGTTCATGTTTACTTCTAAATAGTACTATTTCTGTAGTGAACATGTACTATTTTCAAAGTGAAAATTTACTAACCCACGGAGGGAGGGAGAAACTAAACCTATAATATGTGAATAAATCATATATTGTTTTGCATCCACCTCTAAACCACCATGTATATTTTCTGTACGCTATCCTACACTTCAAGAGAAGACCCATCAGCAAAAGACACATTGAACCCCAGTACCACCAAACCATAGCTGTACTACCACAATGTATATTCCCTATTAAGTAATAGAAATCCAATTTTAAAATAAAACATTCAATGGGTTCATTCCATCAAAGCCATATCCCCTATTTGACATTCCTTAACATACTCTCAATGCAAGCTCTTGGTTGTAGCATTTTGAAGACCACAACCGAGTCTCCCCCTTTAACCAGAAATCCATGTTCTGCAACCTTTAATTTCACATGTACCTAGAAAAATAAATGTGAAATAGGTATGCCCTCACTTAACCAATTGCGTCCTTCCCATAAATTCCAACATACAGTGGATAAGATAATAGAACTAACCTTCCTTTCTGTGTACAACATCTGAAATTATATAGTTCAATATCATCTCCTATAGTGACTTTCTATCCGGATTGATGTTAAGCTGTGAAAAAAATTTCTGGACTCCATTGCCCACTCTCTGGGGAATAATAGATGGTATGAGAATTCATGATGAGGAAATTATTTAATTTAGTCAGTTTATTCATGTTTAAGAGCTAAGTGCTAAACTGTAATGTAGAACTCATAAATTTGATTCAATTTTCAGAAATATATAAAACCCATTCATATGGGTGGCTGGTTTGATAGAATCGACATGGTTAATACATAATCTAAAATGTGATTCATGTATCTGAAATTTTACACTACCGAATATTATTATTTTTCATGTACATAGTTACTAATGAAATAAAATATGGGTCTACTGGAATGCATGGTGTGGGTATGAGATAAATATACCATACTAAAAAATAGTAAATAACCACTATAATAATAGCTGGGTAAACACCAATGATTGAAACTATGCATAATGAATATTAATGACTATTGCTTATAATACAAAAATATTATTCCTTAGTTTAAAAAATGTAATTCTATTAGTTGATAAATACCGTAAAACATAAAAAACACATCACGTAAAGATTTTTCAGTGATAGAAATCAAGCAGTCATAGAATAGATCACCATAGTAGCACCCTTGTGCAGCCCTTCAGTCTCAAGTTTAGCTCTCTTCCTATTATCTGTCATCACCTGAAATATCAAAAACTAAGGGGGATTGTACATTGAAATGAAAAGTGATCAGAAATAAGAATGTAAACAATCAGTTTTTGTTACGTAATAGCAAGATGTTTTGATATGGTGGATCAATAACATAGTAAATAAGAAAGTAAAAAAGTAATGTAGACAATGAGTATTGTACATTGAAATGAAATGTGATCAGACACAAAGGATAATGTGTTTGATGGTCAATAGTAAGAATGTAATGTATTTCAGGCATAGATATGCATAGTATTTCAAAATGGACTCTACTCATATGGATAATGTTTCTTGCACAGTATTGCATTGTATTAAAATGAAAAGTATTACACTATCAATTATATTAGGATCCATCTGTTTCAGAGACTACTTATCAGGGTGCTTATCCAGTTTTCTGTTAAATGACCAACACAAGGATCAATATACACAAAGATTAAAAAATTGTGAAAAAAATAATGAACAATGAAAATAGATTATAGAAAAATATCTTGAATGTACCATTATATGTTGTGAAACTAACCTTGAAAGGAACAATATTGGTTCTAAAAATGATAATGCGACATATTTCAGCCAAACAGGGAAGCCCCTATACTTTCGAAAGAAATATAAAAAGAATCATTGTATTTTAATTCAAACACATTAATATATTTTACAGACAAAAATCCTTCAAAATTTCCCAAAATTCCATTGGGAACAATCATATGGAATGATTATATGATTTATGTATAGGCCTGATTGCTTCTCCAGCATGATGAATCTGACCAAATAATATCTCCCTTCGAAATAGAAATGCATGCAAAAAAAAAGACAACAATTGAAACATGGTAAGCTGAAAAATTTTATGAAGAATTGGTTACCTGTTTTGCAGTATGAAATCAATGCTACAAAACTGGAGATAGTAAATGAAAATAACCATTGCTGTATATAGGTGATAATTGAATGCGTTGACATATTTCTATGTTATTAGATGGTGTGACCAGCTTAGCTATAGAACATGGTCAGGAAGCATGATAATATATTACAAATGTATATTATTTTATCTTGCAATATGATAACTAAAATAAAATAATATGAGTTTTTAAACTGAAACTACAATTTCTGGGTATCGGTGATAATGACATACCTATTCCTGTTTTCATGCTTCCTGTTGGTGGTATTAATTTATTTGGATAAAAGTTTTCAGTACACATTATGCCTGTGGAATTTCCATTATAGTTAACATTTATTTTTTCGATTGATAAATAACTGAACAATATGAGGTGTGCAGAATTAAAATAAGAAAAATTGATTGGTGTTGTTGCCGTAGTATTCTTCTTTGAAGTCATCCGTCTCTATATCTCGATGGGGATTGCATGTTTATATGTTTTATCTTATTGTTTGATAGTAAAAGAATTTAAAATAACCATGGAACCATGCAATATATTACTGTGATAAGATTTTAGACAATGTATATTGTAAAGAAAAATAATCCTTAGAATGTGCATGTATTCACAGCCCAGGGTTTATGTTCAGATGGAATCATTTGCAATTATTTATAGTGATCTATATAATTTATACACTATTACTAATGATTGTTCAATGAAAAATGGTTGATCAGATTAAACATGTCTACTTGAAGGAAACAATGTGATCATAGTACAAAAAATGTAAATAACAGAAAATTATTTTGAAGAACAGAAGGTAAATGATTAAGAGAAATTATACATACAGTATTGAAATAAGAAGAATTATTATGAAACATTCATTACTATATTTGAACCTTCATGTATTATAATTAAGAACATAAGGGATTGTTATTGAATGATCGTAAGATTACGCACTTATTTATCCATGGATTGGAGCATCTGAACGAAGGAGAACCCAAGTCAGGTGGCTAAGTGGAATAGTTCCTCTATTATAGAAAAATTCAGGAGAAGATGGGAGTGGGTGATTTAGGATATGCTTATAATATGTACACCAGTGAAATGAAGATAGTCAGTGGCGATGGATCAGTGGTAGTTGAGCATGATATACATCCATGCCTTGATTTTGTAGACTGAATGGAGTATTTTACGAATCCCTATAATGTGGATTTCGGAATAAGTGACGATAGAGTGTCAATAAGAAACAGTGATGTTAGATTTGGCAGGTAGGAGTTGGTGAAATTTTTTGATGAGGGGGAAGAGAAAATGGTCGATGTTTAGAAACATATGATTTTGAATAGTAAACTCAAGACATGGAGAAGTTCTGTAGAGGTGAAGATGGAGTAGCAACGTCGGGACGCCGTGGATGTAGGAAGCGTCAGAGATGGGGTAGTGATATTCACTACAGATTTTAAGAAATAGTGGCCAATTTTGGTGTAATCATTGGATGAAGAGGATGGAAGATGTGCAGAGGCTTTGAAATAGTAGCCGACGAGGAGGAAAGCTGCGACGCTAAGAGTGAGGGAGGTGACAGATAAATGGGAGATGGAGATGGCAAGATGGAAGGAGTGACTATGGTGGCGAGATGCACCACATATTGTAGGATAAAGATGATGGAAGATGTGTAGAGGGTTAGAAACAGTAGGCGGCGAGGATGAATGTCATGATGCTAAGAGTGTGGGAGGTGAGGGATAAATGGGAGATGGAGATGGGAAAATGGTAGGAGTTAATTCGGCGTCAACACGTGGCAGAAAAAACCCTGATTTAGTATGTATATAGATATGAAGAAATTTAAATACATTGGTTGAGAAAAATAATCATAGAAAGGTGCATAAAAATAATGAAACCCCATTAGTCTAGGTAAAACATGATAAACTATTCAATGTTCTATGAGTGGATGAAACAAAACATTTTCACATGAACTACACTCATACTTTATGCTCAATGAAAAACACTAAAACCAATAGCACGAAACTAAAAAATATTTAGGTGACATAGAGACTCATATAAATAAAACCCTTTCAAACATCCTCCAAGAAGAATAACAATATAGTTGACATCCAAATTAGAGATCTATAATGGGGATCACCCTATGTGTAATCCATATTGTGCTCACCTATGAGCTATAATTGGTCTCAAATGTTCATTTAAGATGTATCATAATCACATGTGGGCTATAATGGGGTTCAACCAATCGTGAAAGCTATATCGAGCTCACCCTTGATCTATAATGGGGCACACGCCATCATAAAAGCTATATTTGGATCACCCGTTTCATATAATTTTCACATACAATTTCACAAATAAAACATATTCATTCAAAAACACATTTTTTGAAATCTTCTTCTAATCCTATATGAAAAACATTTTTGTATAAAATATCAATTTTCAATTAATGAAATATTTTAAGTAACGGGATACCCAAATAATGGAATAGTGGATTTATTGTGATTTTAAAAGACATTAAGGCTTATAGGGGAATACAAATGTCAAATAATGGTTATAGTGACAGAGAATTCATTATCCCTGTATATGTTAAAAACAGTAATGATTTCTTCTATTGAATTTACACACATCATTTAAAAAGGATCCTTTTGAACACATTTAATTAAATTCAAATATGTCATAAAATTTCAGGAATATTAATTTTATACCCATAAAAATAAATATTTAATTTAATATCAGGAAGAATAAAAATTTGATAAGTAAATCCTTAAATGTTCAAGGTATCCAATACAACTTTAAAATTTTTAATATGAATCTCCATGATTTTTTAAATAACATTAGTATTGATAAATTATTATTATGAAATGTCATTCTATCTATATAAACAACTTATCGATGAATAATGGTGCATTTTATTATGAATAACCTAAAATAAATGAGAGTGATACGGAGTCCCTTACCTTAGTTTCGACTCACCTCATTCATTCTTTAGTTTCCTAAATAATAAACATATGATATTTTGTACTTTATTTAGAATTCATTTAATGTTTATTGATTATTTGATATCCCTTATTACCATATTATATGACATGACCCACCTTTACCAAGATGAGGTAAGGGGAATAGGTTTCTAATCCCTTCCTCCATCGTGTATATGGTGAGATAATGACCCCCTAGACCCACCATCAATACGCTCTGGAGTGGCGACTAGAACCAAGTTCATAGAATCACACGAAATATTGATGTCATTACCCTTTATATTTAGTAGGATCGGGAGATACAATAGTAAATCCCATAAAACACTAACGTTATAAGTAAAAGTAATGTCAAAACAGTCCATTCCCATAGGCACATTCCAATAATAATGTTCCACAAGTATAAGAGAAAAATTAAAGGGAAGTACCAAAATAAATGAAAAACAACAACATCAATGATCCTAGAGTCTGAGCTAATATAGTCTTGGATGGTCCTCAAAGTCCTCCTGGAATATTGAATGCAATTTTATATACATAGGGTGAGTAACAGGTGTACATAGTATAGATAACCAAAATCTCTATTGCACAAGTGGGGAGGCAATCTAATGCCTCGTGAGAGGAATAGATAAACAAATTACATTGTATGTAAACTATACACTTAAACCACACTGAGTCACACTCCCCAAATAACACAAGTCATGTAATGTAATAGTAATAGCTCATCGATATTTGGGTACCCCACACCACTTTCCCACTGGTTATTGAAGAAATCCTATGTGTCAGACCATCACTGCCATTTTCACCGTAGTACCCATGCCATACCCCGCAAGCACACACTTGGACTACCACAACAACATATCCCTCCTGCAAACACGCGTTCCACAACCACACGTAACCACACCCACATACACCTGGACTAAAAAAACTACCGCCATGCCAGAAGACATCTGGGTCTGAACAACTACTGTCACGCCTGAATACAACTTGTTCTCATCCCAAACGCACTTGGGAAACAACCCGCCCGCACACACCTGGGCCTACCACCCCCATTTACCCAGCCAGAAGAATCTTAGGCGATAATGGACCTTAGGCCTTCTTATCCAGCCCGAATAGTTATGGGAAACTTAAGAAAAAAGAGCAGAAAAGACCTAATTACTATCCACCCATTGGAGTGTTGTGAAAAAACACACTCCCCCATGAAATAGGGGTGTTTGGCTTGAGTGCTCAACTTGGGAGGGGTGAAAATAAGAAACATAAGAACTAAATTTTACATATAGGTAAACATGTGCACATCCCAACCTAGGGGTTTCAAACCAGCATATACACAAACTCCCTCATTACTATTCAATCAAATGAATTTCAACATCCCCAACTAAGTCAAAACTCATTATATAAAAGCGATTCCCCATTAAACCCATTATTGTATTCATATTCAAGTGATTCCATTTAAATAATTCATCAATACTGGGAAATAAATATGCATAACCACAATCCATGGAATGAAAAAATAGTCAAGCAGCAAACTAGGCATTCACACCCAGTTCTCTTGTAAGTCACAACAAAAAAAGGAATCTGTAAGATCCCGCAATGTAATGGAACTAAACCATACCCCATCATACTACCCCACATAGCCTTAAATCCAAAAACTAAAAAATCCACTACAATAGGGGATCCCATCCCTATTCATGTCACCTAACAGGAGTCAAGAAAACCACCACATATTTTACCAGTATATAGTGAAATTATTTCCAGATTTAAGCAGACCATTCATTGAGTTCCTTCTTTTTGTTGGGTTAACTTGGGTGATCACATAGGGATTCTTTTTTAGTGGACATCCATTTAAACAACCGATCATACATGATTAACCAATTAAATGTTACAAACATTCAATAATCATAGAAAACAGGGGGTTCGTTAGTGTGAAAAGAAAGACCACCAACAGTAATGATTTTTAGTTGACATAAGACCATACAATTCACAATATGTATGAAAGGGTAAAAGAGTACGACAACATCATCAAGAACACCCTTTCAGTCATTAAAAGTCTATTTATTATATTCTTTATGGTTTGGTTTCACCCATCCTCATAAAAACATTAGTATACCTACCACACATGATACACAGCAAAGAGAGACGAAGGAAGAACCCATCTTGGATGATCAACGATCAATGTTTTTCTCCTCACGCCACGAACAAGAATGCATGACATATATTGGAGGAACTCCAAGGACTCCAAGAGTGAGTAGGAAAGGAACCAGCATAGATGAACCACTAGCCTTAGGAAGGGGGACTGCAAATGCACAACCGATGAAAAAGAGAACAGTAAAGAAGAATAAATAATTCATGTGCAATAAAAAGGATAGATCCTCGAGTTACGAGATATGGATATTGAATGACATTAATGGTGGATTGTGGCTTCACCATGTGGTTGGATGGTTACACATGATGTTATTTAGTATTTATTTAATAATTCTCATTGGATATGTGGCCATAATGGCTTTGAGTTAAATAGTTTCCATTAAATAGGGGAAAATACATAACAGGGGCAGAACTATAAATTATGGGAAAAAGGTGTGGCACTATGGAAAAAGCCACATGATTTTTTATGTCAACGGTCACCCTACTCTTGGTTGATTTTAGATATAATTTATAGGCTCATAATGTATTTAAAAATGGTATTAAAACATACTAATGTCAAAATATACATTGCAGGAAGGGAAATGGAAATGGAATGAATGGTGAGACACTATTAACAGTGCCACTGTCATGGTGCCACCATCCCGATGCAACCAAATGTGGTGACACTATTTTGTTGTGTGACCATGATGGTGCAGCCATCATGGTGAGACCATCATGGTTCCACCCTCACAGTGCTTCTTTCATGTTGCCATTGTAAGCAGTTTCTTCATATGTGTTGACCCCATTTTGGGGTGTGACCATGCTGATGGGACCGCTACGATGCCACCATCACAGTGCCACCATAAGTGGTGCCAAAATTTTGATGTGCGACTGAGACTGGTGCCACAATTTTAGTGGAACCATTTGATAGAACTGAGTTTTTGAAAAAACCCATTATAATTCACTACTAGATCCATTACATCAGATACCTCTAAAACTATTCTCTCCCTCAAGAATACAAACTAGACATGATGAAAAGAGATGGACCCGACTAACCACATTGAAAGATAACTCTAAGAAAGAATCATCCTCAACATTTAGGAAGACCTCTCCCTAATGTAACCACACAAACATATAAAAGTGTAACTGTCCGGACATACGGATTATGGAGTCCCTTCCCCGTTGTCAATATATTATCCACTTTTGGAGGCATAGACTCACGGGAATAGGTTTAATCACATCTACCTTAATGCGTCTTCATTAGGGATCAGGTCCTCCCTCCCCCCCCCCCCCCCCCGCACCATCAGGTTTCATCACACGCATTCAGAGAAAAAGGAAAACAACACATTTCATTGTTAACAAGGTCAAGCACAACATCATAAATTAGTACAAAACAAAACAGAAAAAATAAAAAAAGCTCTGGCTACATGGTGCACATAAGTTCCTCAAATTACCATGTACTATCCTCACGGCCACCATTCCTCTATAAAATGTGAACCAAGGGAATAGTTCTTCCCCCAATCACATTATCCCCACGACCTTCGATCATCACTTATCGCTCTAAAAACATCATGTTGCCCTCGATATCCAGATTTCTCTAGTCGAGGATGTGTGAATCATTATACAGATACCAATGGAGCTGAGAGACACGGAAGATGTCGTGAACCCTCAGTAGTAGTGGTGGTAGTTCTAGCTGATAAGACACATCACCGACTAGCCGCCATACCTCAAATGGACTGACGAACTAGGGAGAAAGCTTACTCCCTCTATCGAACATCTGTTGCCCACACCGAGTGGAGACCTTCAAGAACACATGGTCCCCGGCCTCGAACTCCAAGAGTCTCCTCCTATGATTGGTATATGAATTTTACCGGTCATATCCGCTATCATCCTCTCCCATATATGATGAACCTTCTATGTTGTTCAATGCATTACATCCAGACCAAGAACACATGCTTCACCGACCTTCGCCCAACACATGGGTGAGAAACTCGGCCTCACGTACAAGGCTACGAATGAATCCATTCCAATAGTATGTTGATTGATATTTTTGTACGAAAATATACTAGAGGAAATTTTCTTACCCATCATCTCCCAATGTCCAAAAGATAGGCCCATAGAATATCCTCCAACATTTGGATGGTGTGCGCTGTCTGCCCATCTATCTTGGGGTGAAAGCAGTGCTGAGGCATAACTAGGTTCCAAAATCATGTAGTAATCCTTTCTAGACCCATGAGGTAAACCAAGTATCCCGTTCGTAGAATATAAAACTTGGAACCCCATGAAACCACACCACTTCGCCCATGTACCACTATTCTAAGTCATCAACCACACTTGACTCCTTTATTTCCTTGATGTGAGATGATTTCATTAGCTGGTCCACCACAATCAAGATATCATTTCATCCTCCTTGAACTCTGGCTAGTCCCATGAATAAATCCATCGATATGTCATCCCACATCCAGTCAGGGACACTTAAATGTTGTAACAGACATCCTGGGATGTGGTGTTCAGCCTTCACTTGCTGACACATGAGGCACATTCCCACAAACTCTTCCACTACCCGCTTTACCACGGGCCCCAAAAACTGACCCCTCAAAACCTAGTACATCTTGGAAAATCCTAGGTTTACTGACTTGGGTGTGTTGTGGAACTCACCATGAAATCTCTTGCGCATTTCCATGGGGATAAACAAATTTCCCCAAAACAACATCTGATTATGCCCATCACTTGACCACCCACCTATGGAATCAACCTAGGTAACATGATCATGCATCACTTCAGCCTCTAAGTCCCCCCAATGAGACTCCTTCATCGACCACAATAGAGAATACTACACAGTCATATGGAAATGACGTCCTATTCCATCCTCCACCCTTGAATCCTAGTGTAGGGTAGACAACTCCTACATTACTCCTTATGAATTTAACGATTATCGAACCACATCCTTATGAGACATCCTACTCAAGGGATCAACAACCATGATCCCCTTTATGGAGGTGTAAGAAATTTTGAAGTATTTGTTTTGAAGATACTCCATCAACCTTCATTGTCGCATGTCCAGGTCTCACTAAGAGAATATACACCTCATGCTATTGTGGTCTGTGAAGACCAAAAATCACTCCCTGTTGAGGTAGTTCTTCCTCATGATTAGTGAAAACACAACCGCATTGATCTCCATGTCATGTGTGGCATAGTTATCATTAGGGGGACGTAACATCCTAGACCCATAAAAGATAACCCTAGTTGTTTCATTATCACACACCCCATGATATGTCTTGGTGAATCAATGAATACCTCGAACATCACCCCATCTTATGGAAACCTCAGTACTAGGGCACTAACCAACATCCACTTTTAATAACTGAAGTCTCTCTAGCACTACACAACCATTATAAAATCCTTGTCCTTTCTGGTCAATACATTCAAAGGATATGTGACTCAAGAGAATTCGGGAATGAACCTTTGGTAATAGCCTACCAGTCCCAAGAATCAATGATCCTCAATCATATTCTTATCTTCTATCCCTGAAAAAACTATCTCACCGTTTAATGATCCCACTAATATCCCCTACTCAAACACCCCATGTCCAAGGAAGTGAAACTCTTAGGTTCAGAACTTTAAATTGGAAAACATTCCATAGAGTATGTATTAACTTTGGACTTCTAAAACAGTTATAAGATACTCGATGTGATCCTCCTCTGATGTTGCATTGATCATGATGTCGTCAATAAACTCGACTACGAACCAGTCTAGATATTCTGGGATGATGGAGTTCATGAGCCCCGTGATCATGGTTGGTGTGTTTGTAATGTTGAAAGTCATGACAAAAAACTCCCAGTGCTCATAAATACACCATATGTTAGTCCTCAAGATGTCACATTCCTTGATCCTCAAATGGTGATAACCTAACCATAGGTTGATCTTGTGAAGCATCCCATCCCTTAGAACTTATCAAAAAGTTCATCGATCCCCATGAGGGGGTAACAGTTCTTGACTGTCACCTAGTTTAGCCTTTTTTAGTCTATAATTAACCTTGGAAAACCATAATCCATCTTTACGAATATGACTAGATCACCCCAAGGTGACGCTCTAGGTCAATCAAAACCCTTTTTCATCGTATCATTATTTTGAATTTGTATCTCTCGCTAGTTAGAAGGCACTATTTGATAGGGATCCATTTAAATTTGATGGGAATCAGGTACCAAGTCTATATAGAACACAACATCACTTCGAGGGGGGTAATGTTAGGACCTCATTAGGTAAGATGTCCTTGAAATCAATGATAATCCTTGGCACTTCCACCATCTCTAAGTCATCTGAATCCACTGATAGCTCAAATAACATGGAAAGATGGGGCTCCACTCACTGGATACCATCCTGAATACCCTAATCAAAGATGAAAGATACATGTTGGCCACCCATATCTGAAAACATGATCCTTCTTCGGAATCAGTCGATAACAACACAAAAAAAACCTGTTGACCTCACCTGTTTTGATAATCCCAACTATGCTTTCACATACATTGATAATTCCAATTAATATTTATCTATATTCTAATTTGCTCAATATATGACATTCTATCTGATAATAATAATAAAATAATCCTTGAAATATGTTAATCAATTTTTATCTTTGTTTATATAAGTTTTGAAGTAATTCTAACCCAATCAGATATGTTTTGCATAAAACAGATAATTGTTAGTCACTGATCTGTGTATAGCTACTAATACAGAGCTATCAGTACTTAGTCTACTGAGAGACTTAGTCTACCGATAGACTGAGTCACCGATACGCAGATCTACTGATATGAACAAGTCCACTGGTAAGCATAAGACAAGGTCACCGATACAGATAGCTACCAATAGAAAAAGTCTTCTGATAGTACAGAACAGAGCTACCGATATGCATAATTCTACCGATACACATAACCACTGGAACTAAGCAGGAGCTACTGATACAGACATTCATCGATAAATAGATCTACCGATAGAAAAATAGCTACCGATAGACCAAGAGATACTGATATACAGAGTCACCAATATAGATTGAAGCTACCAATACAAAGAAGATCTACCGATAGATCAAGAGATACCAATATAATGATGACACCGGTATATAAAGCTACCGATATCAGGAGATAACTATACAATTTCAAAGAGCTATCGATGGAAGGTCACTGTAAAGTCCAGTGTACACATATACCAACGGGAGCTACTAATGATTGACCAACCAGTCAAACTCTATACTCTCAATATTACCTATTTGTTATGCTAATGGTTATATTTGATTTTTTTAATGCAGTTAATGTTATTTAATGATATCTGTTGGCATGTCAGGGAACCATACCTAGTACCCATGAAAAAGGTAATAATTTTTTTTGCCGAAGCTGAAAGGTAAAAATGGGAAGATAAAGACCTAGCTCAAAGGGGTGTGAATACAATAAGATCATAGTAAAGGAACCAAGAAGGCACACGAAGGGTGAAAAAGACAAGGGATAAACAACATTGAAACATGGTTCATTCACAAAAGGCTACTGTTGACCCAAGAAAACGCGTCCCCAAAATATTCCAAACGTTCCCATAGATTATCTCGAATCGTAGCTCGTTCCGTATGCTTTGATTTGAATGGTCATGGAGCCCTAACAAAGTTACGGATCAGTTGTTATGGTTGTTTGAACGTGGGCTGCTGGGGATGGCCATCCAGGACGGTTTTGGGGCAAATTAGGGGTTTGCGCGTAAAAAATGAGTTTCGCACAGAAAACCATTTGTGCGCGTGAAATATTACATGCACCTCCTTGAGCACACATAATTTTATGTGCGCCGACTTCAGCACACAGAATTTTTCAGGCACCGACTTGAGCGTGGAAAACCCTTCGTGCGAGCGCATCGATTCCCGAGTTTCCGCCTATAAATACAGGGGAACCCCCATTCTTCAAGAGGAGCTTAGAGTTCAGCCGCCGCACTGATGCGCGTAAGTCTGGTGTTTCCACGGCTGTTTGGATAACCCCCCCTCCGGCGCGCAAAACATTAGTTTTGCACGGAAAAGGGCCAACCTGCCCTGTTTTCCGCGCAACACATAATTTTTGCACACAACTGTACCGCTGATCCCGATTTTTCGTGCACCAGTGCAACACCGTCTTATTGCGTGCAAGCCATCCCTATTGTGTGCACCACGTCCTCTTGCGCGCCTGCATCCGGTATTGCGCATGCCGGATCCTCTTGCATTCTCGACTCTCATATTGCATTCCCTGCTCCAGTATTGCGCGTCGCATCCCATATTGCGTGATCGCCGCCCCTATTGTGTGATTGCCGCCCCTATTGCGTGCCGACCCAGTGTTTTCCGCACAACATCCCCAATTGTGCACGCGCCTTCCCTTTCTGGTTCAACCTTGCATAGGAGCCAAGTGATAGGGTTTGGAGAAGCTTCCTGAGGAATTGTTCGACTCAAGGTACTTGGGGAATTGATGATGGGAATCTCGACTCATGACACGTGAAAGGGACCTATAGGAATATGTCGACTCAAGGTATTTCATGGTGTGCAAGGGAGTATCTCAAATCATGATATTCCATAGGTTGAGAGAGGCAGTGCATAAGGGCGCAATGGAAAACCCCGAAGTCCCGGCCTGAGAAGTTCGCGGTGTGACCGGTTAGGTGCACAATAGGGGAGGAAATCGTGCAATAGGGGCAACAATCGTGGAATAGGGGCGGCGGTCGCGCAATATGGGAGGCGACGCGCAATACCAGAGCAGGGCGTGCAATACAGGAGCCGGGAGCGCAAGAGGATACGACATTCGCATTACCAGATGCGGCGTGCAAGAGGGTGTGTTGCACGCAATAGGGAAGGGTTGCACACAATAGGATCGTTACTGCACTGGCGCATGAAAAAATGGGCTCAGTGGCACTGTTGCGTGCAAAAATTATGTGTTGCACGGAAAAGTGGGCAGGTAGGCCCTTTTCCACGCAAAACTAATGTTTTGCATGCCAGAGGGGGGTTTTCCATGCGGGCATGGAAACTCCTAAATTACATGCATCAGAGCGGAGGCCGACCGCCAGGCTCCTCTCGAAGAAGGGGGGGGGGGTGACCATGTATTTATAAGCAGAAGCCCAGGCATCGATGCGCATAAAATTATGCGCGCGTGAAGTGTTTTCCATGCTCTAGTCGGTGCGGGTAAAATTTTGCACGCTGAAGTTGGCGCGCGTAAAATTTTGTGCGCTCAAGGCAGTGCGCATAATATTCCACGAGCGCAAACATGGGCACGTAATATTCCGCATGAAACTCTTTTTTTAAGTGCAAACCTATACTTTGCCCCAAAACCGTCATGGATGGACATCCCCAGCAACCCAACTTCAAAGAGCCATAAAATCTTATCCGTAACTCCGTTTGGGCTCAACGACCCGTCAAATCGAAGCTTGCGGAACAAGCTACACTCCGAGATCATATATGGGTATGTTTGGAAAATTTTGGGGACGCTTTTCTTGGATCAATAGCTACATCCATACCTGGAGAGCACTGGATATACACGATGCCACTCGTTTTAGAGGAGAACACAAGCTACATCTTGAGTGAAGAACTAAAACAAAACCGTCATGCACTCAGGCTGATATGCTGAACCTAAAAACCAAGGAAGAAAACGACACTCTGTTTTTCAGACAAAACCCATAGAAGGACTCAGAAGCTTTTCTGACCAATCAAATGAGTCCAGAGCTGCACTGCCAATCACTAAAGATTTTCTAAACTCATTCATACTTACTCTAGTGATTATTTTATTTACATTTCGATAAGTGTGTGTACCCTGTTTATTTTACACACACACACTATCTCCTGAGCTAAGATGGAGGATTCTTAAATCCTTATTAACACTCTATATCTCCTTCTATCCCACTATGGATTTTGGTAGAGGATGAGTAAGACCTGGAAAACTGTGAATTGTTGTTTTTTCCCACATAGAACTGTGGTAGAGGTCTTGAAACATGGATAGTCATTGCACTAATTGTTACCCTAATCTAGGGTGTGGATCAATTTATATAAATTGTTTGAGAGGACTATGTCTCTGCTTGAAACTGAACCTCTTGGTTACATCTGCTATGAATTTTAGTTTAAGTTATAAGTATACTACATATATATTACATATTCTGCTGCTAGATACCTTGAAATACAAAACTATTTTAATGATAATTTGATTATTAAATTAGTATGTGTTTATACTTTTTGTAAACCAGTAAGTTAGTTTCAAAAGTTAATTTAATATTAAGATTAAATTAATTGAGACCTAATAAATCTTTGAGAAACTAATTGAACATTTACACTCTATATAAATTCACGAATGTTTAACATTGTTTTTAAATTGGTGGATTTGAAGATAAATCTTTTTAACATAAATTTTAATTGGAAATAAATTCACCCCCATCTTGTGTATCCACTCTGACCAACATTTGGTATCAGAGGTTGTTTTTATTAAAACAAGTTCTCAAAACATTCTGTTTTTCCATTTGTGATTTTAGTTGCATCCTTAAAATCCTAAATTTCTATTAGTTATAAATTTTATCTCTTTAAATTTATCTAGTAAAATATGGTTATGGATAATTTACTAAAAGGTGATGCTACTAATAGGCAACCTCTTTTTAATGGTACAAACTATGCCTAGTGGGAACTTAAGATGAAAATTCACATGGAAAGTATTGGATCTGTTATCTGGACTGCTTTAGAGTCACAACATAAAAGTCCAGAAACTGAAAGAACAACTTGGGATGAACCTACAAAGACTGCTTATAATAATAATTGTAAATCTATGAATTCCATATATTGTTCTTTAGGAGATGAAGAGTTTAATAGAATTTTTTCTTGTAAAAATGCTTATGAAATATGGGACACTTTGGCTATTTCCTATGAAGGAACAACCAATGTTAAATAAATGATATTGAATAACTATACTATTAAATATGATAATTTTAAGATGAGACCTGATGAATCTATTTATAATATGTATCTCAGGTTTAATGAGATTGTCAACACTATGAGTTCACATGGTAAGGCAGTTCCATCAAAGGAACAAATCATGAGAATCTTGAGATGTGTACCAGACTGATGGAGAGGCACATCTGTTTCCATTAGAGAATCATGAATCATCAACAAACATCCTGTTATAGAATTAATAGGTAAGCTTATGATGTATGAGGAAGAACTTGAAGTAAATAAGGAAGAAGATGATGATCCCAAGAGAAAATTTGTGGCATTCAAGTCTACTACATCAAAGAGAAAAGACAAGAAGAAAATGCATGTACCTACTAAAAGTTCAACAAGTGATAGTTTAGACTCTGATAGTGATGCAGAAATGGATCAAATAGCCCGAAGATTTAAGAAGTTCTATTGGAAGAATAAATTCTTCATAAAATCAAACTACAAAGGTAAGTATGACAATAAAGGTAGGTGGAAGAAGAATTGGAAAAAATCTGATAAGGAAGATGATATAGTCTGCTACGAATGCAAGAGGAAATGACACATCAAGGCTGACTATCCAAAATTAAAATTCAAAAAGAAATCTGATTATGAAGAAAAGAAGTACATGAAATCCATGAATGAAACCTAGAGTGCTTCAGAAGACAGCACAAGTGAATCTGATGTTTCTGATTCTGAAAATAATCATGCCAACATGTGCTTCATGACTAACATATATGATGTACATGTTTTCCCTATTCCAAAATGATTATTATTCTGGAAATAATAGTGATTCAGATAATGATGAAAAAATGTCTAAGGCTGAACAGTTTGAATACTATAACTTGCTGTAAGAAACATGTAATGAACTTAAGGAAAAATATATGTCAATAAAAAAACAACATGCTTTCACTGCCAATGTTAAATATGCCTTTGATATAGAAAAATAAAAGAATGCTCAAATATTGAGGGAAAATACTGAACTGAAAATGTCTAATGAGCAACTTAGAAAGGACATAGAAAAGATCACAAAGGGAATAGATACACTTACTAAAATTTTAGGTAAGCAAGTGGCACCAAAATATATTACTGGTCTGGTATACCTACCTGGACAGAGACAGTTTAACAAGAATCAATTTATTACTATATCTGGACAAAATTATGCTTGTTCATGTTCTATAAATTTGTATTCTTCAACTAGTTGTTCATATGGTTATAGATCAAATAAAGTTTATCTGTCAAAATCTATTGCTTTTATAAATTATATGAGACCCTTAAGACAAATCTAGGTACCTAAATCTTTGATTTCTAACCTTTCTGGACCCAAGAAGATTTGTGTACCAAAGACATTTTCCATCTAAACCTATTTTGTAGGAGACCTGCTTGATGAGTTCTCACAAGAAGGTATGGTACTTGGACAGTGGATGTTCAAGGATAATTTTTTGAGATTACTCATGCATTAAAAGCTCAATAAAGGTTGATGGAGGCTATGTCACCTTTGGTGATAATTCTAATGAAAAAATAATTGGCCTATGCCAGATTGGTAACATTAATTCAGTTTTAATTTCGAAAGTTTTATTTGTTGATGGACTTAAATATAATCTGTTGATTATGTCACAGTTATTTGATGATGGCTTTAATGTTAAGTTTGAAAATGATTCTTGTAATGTTTTTAATTCTAAGAATGATTTAGTATTTTTTGTTTTGAGAAATGAAAATGTTTATGCTGTTGATATGAATTATTTAGCTATGAAAAAATGTTACTTGTTTAAATGATTTTCACAAAGAGTCTCGGCATTGGAACAGACGATTAGGACACTGCAACATCCATTCACTTAGAAAATTGATTAGGAAGAACTTGGTTAGAGACCTACCTAAATGTGAATTCCCAGATGACAAAGTTTTTAATCCCAGTCAAAAGGGAAATATACATAATGGTTCTTTTAAATCAATGAAATAAGATTCAACTTCTCAAACTATCGAGTTGGTTCACATGGACTTGTTTGGACCTTCTAGAGTTTCTAGTTTAAATGGGAATAACTATGTCTCTTTCTTAGTGGATGACATTTCTAGATATACATGGTTATACTTCTTAGCTCACAAAAGTGAAGCTTGTTCTTACTTTGTTATATACTCCCAGTCTATAGAAAACCTTAGTGGACTTAAGATTAAGACCCTGCGAAGTGATCATGACCGTGAGTTTGAAAATCAAGAGTTTGAATCTTGTTGATCACAAAATGGCTATAGTCAGAATTTCTCTTCCCCTAGTACACCTCAACAGAATTGTGTAGTAGAAAGAAGAAACAGAACCCTTCAAGAAAGTGCAAGAACCGTGCTTAATGAGTATGAACTGCCTATTTATTTTTGGGCAGAATCTATGAATACAGCTTGTTATATTATCAATAGAGTCTTTATTAGACCTGTTCTCAAGAAGACCCCATATGAACTATGGAATAATAGAAACCCCAAAGTTAGTTACTTTAGAGTCTTTGGTTGCAAAGTATTTATCCACAATACAAAGGATAATCTAGACAAGTTTTCTTCTAAAAGTGATGAGAGAATTTTTGTTGGTAATTATTTAACTAGAAAAGCATATAGAGTTTTTTACAAAAGAACCAAATGTGTGGATGAATATTTTCACATCAAGTTTGATGAAATTGATCCACATGAGCCTAAAACCACTCTTGAAAATCTTGAAGAAGATTTGACTATTCTGGACATTAATGATAAAACTAAAGAACCTGATGTAAAAATATCTAGTTCTGGACAAACTCCATAATCTGCTTTTATAGAACCCGATCTTAGAGATGAACCAGAAATATCTAGTCCTACCTTTACTAGATCAATTAAGATTCTAAAGAATCATCCCTTGGATGCTGTTGTTGGTAATCTTGATAGAGGGACACAGACAAGATATTCTATAAAAAACCAGGTTGAACATCAATCATTTCATTCATAGATAGAACCTAAAAATGCCAATGATTCCATCAATGATGAATTTTGGGTAATGGATATGCAAGAAGAGATAAATCAATTTTAAAGAAACAATGTTTGGGAATTAGTAGATAGACCCAAGGACACATTAACAATAGGCACTAAATGATTTTTTAGAAACAAAGTTGATGAATCTGGAAATATAGTTAGAAACAAATCTTGGTTAGTTGTAGAAGGATATAGTCAAGAGGAAGGTATAGACTATGAGGAAACCTTTTCCCCTATAGCTATATTAGATTCTATTAGGATATTACTTTCCTATGCTACTCATCTAGATTTCAGGTTATGTCAAATGGATGTCAAAAGTGCTTTTTGAAATGGTTTTATAATTGAAGATTTTTTTTGAACAACCACCTAGATTTACTAATACTCATTTTCCAAATCATGTTTTTAAACAATATAAAGCATTATATGGTTTAAAACAAGCTCCAAGAGCTTGGAATCATAGACATAGTAATTTTTATATTTCAAAAAGTTTTACTAAAGGGATTGCTGATACAACTCTTTTTATTAAATAATTTTTAAAGACGTTTTGATTGTACAAATCTATGTTGATGATATTGTTTTTGGATATTCTAAACATGATTTATGTACTGATTTTTCAAAAAGTATGCAAAATGAATTTGAAATGAGTTCAATGGGAGAACTCAAATATTTTCTTGGATTTCATGTTTTTCAAAATGAAATTCATATTATCTTGAATAAAAGTAAATATAAAAAGGATCTATTAAAACGTTTTGGTTTGGATAGTATTAAATAAAGTGATACTCCTATGAGTAAAGTCTGTAAATTGAATGCAGATTAAACTGGGAAACAAGTGGATCAAACCAGTTACAGAGGTATGATTGCAAGCCTACTTTACCTTACTTCTGGTCAACCAAATACTATGTTTGTTGTGTTTATGTGTGCAAGATTTCAAGATAATCCAACAGAATATCATTTAGTTGCTGTTAAAAGAATTTCTAAGTATCTTAAACATACTATAAATTTATGTTTGTTCTACCCGAAAGGACAATCTTTTGAGATAATGAGTTATTCAGATGCTGACTTTGCTGGTTGCAAGTTCGATAGAAAAATCACATCTCGGACATGTCATTTATTTTGAATATCCTTAGTATCTTGGTGTAGTAACAAGCAGAATTCTGTATCTTTTTTCTAGTACTGAAGCAGAGTATATTGCGGCTGGTAGTTGCTGTGCACAAATTCTGTGGATGAAACACACTCTTTTGGACTATAAATATGATTTTAAGAATTTTTCTATCAACTGTGATAATACTACTACAATAAACATTTCAAAGAACCTAGTATCTCATTATAGGACCAAACACATTGATGTAAGGCACCATTTTGTGAGAGATCATTATCAAAAGTGTGATATAACTCTTGAATTTATAGGTATTGAACATCAATTAGATGACATTTTCACCATGACTTTATGTTCAGATAGGTTGTGTTACATTTGGCATGAGTTGGGAATGGTGAACATTGATCGGTAAGTACCTCACCGATGTAACCTCACCGATCTACCCTCACCTATGTAACCTCACCGATGTAACCTCATAGATGTAACCTCACCGATGTAACCTCACCAATGTAACCTCACTAATGTAACCTCACCAGAGTAATACCTCACCGATGGGACCTCACTGATAGGAATTCCCACCGATAAACCCTACCGATGAGTGTGCCGTTTTAAACTTCTGTCTGCTGCCAAAATCTGAATAGTTTTTACTTTATTTCATTTTCTTTATTTATTTTATGATTCCTAAATGATAAAAACAAAGACTTAGTAACTTATCGATAAACCGAGCCTTAACCCCTTTACCTCAAACCTTAGATCCCGAATCTTTTGGAAACCCTAAATCCCTCAAACCAGAGATGGAAAAAACCAAACATCCTACCATCAGAGATGACACTAATGAGCTAAATGTAAGGAATCAGAAGTCCGAGCCAGAATCAAGTGTTAGTGCTGGTAGTACAAAGTCAGGGAGGTGACCGGTGAACCCTCACTTGTAGAATAGAGTTATTTTGATTGAAAAAGTGTAGTACGTGGAATGGTTGTTGCCTAGAATATTGTTAGCACTCGAAGTTCTGGAAGATCAAAAGTGGGTAGGTTTTTTTTGAACAACAATGGTCCATACTATCCAAAGCTAGTGAAACAATTTTATGAGTTTGTATGCTTTTATAAATCTGAAGATGAGAACCAAGTGATTTCTTTTGTGAATGGAAATGAGACTTCTTTTTCATTTATTTAGTGGGCTAAATGCCTGAAGGTTCCACACGATGGTGTATCTGGATATGTCTCAAAAGTTATACAACCTTAAAGTGATATATTCGATTATGAGACTACCTTGGAAGAGCTAAACGGTGATGGAAATCAAAGACAAGTAGTGGATGATAAAATTGTTGGAGAGAACAGATTGTTGTTCAAGTTTGTTCATCATGTCTTAAACCCAAGGAGAGGAGACATTGAGAATTTAAGATATCAGGATATCTATCTCCGGCATCTCTTGAGACATTGTGTAAAAGTGAATCTGTGCAGATTGCTGATGATTCAAATGGAAGACATGACAAGGCCAAAATAAAAGACTAATGATATATTCTTTTCCAAGTTTATCTCAATGATGATCAAAGTGAAAGGGGTATCTGAGTCTCAAAATGAGACAGTGGTAGTAAAGAATAATTTTTGTATCACAACCACAGTTTGCAAATACATGAAGAGAAATTGGAACCCAGGGAGAGGAGAGTGGGTCAATGATGATAGGAAATTATATGACAAATTCAATCTTGTGGATCATCCTTCAAGACTTATGGATGTGAGGGATCCAGGTCTAGGAAGTGATGAAGAAGAACCTGAGTACAGAGATGAGACTGAAGAATAAGAGACTTTTATGGATGATGGAAGAGATCCAGACTTTCCCCCAAGCCTAGTTGCTGAGATTGTATCTTCTAGAAAGGAAGCCTTAGTAGAAGAAGGGACACCCGCTGATAAGGAATACCAGCCAGTGCCTGAGCATGAAGAAGAAAAGGATAATGAATATGAAGCCTCTTATTATGTTTGCTTAAGTATGAGTCCATTAATTGGAAGCTCAGTTGTGCCTACTAAGGACGTAGTAGGAGAAATGGAAGAAGTTGTACCTTATCCAGAGGACCCTACTGCTGTTTCATATATAAAATTGATAGTAGAAGATTAATTTAAGGAAGAATGACCAGCTGATAATGTTGTTGCTGTACATGGGAATCCAACCATTAAGGGGGAGCATCAAACCATGTTTGGAAGTGTTTTAGTGGCTGTTGAGATTGAGGACTGGGAACAAGACCCAGGTTTTGTGGTTTGTGGATTAGACTATCCTGATTCTGATAATGAGGAATCCCTCAATAGACCAAATATCATTTATGATGTTGAGACTTAGTTGTTACTTGAATATGTGGTCAGAATGCATGACATAGATAATCTGAAGAAAAATCTTAAGGTTAGTTTTGTGGAAGAGACAAGGAAGATGGAAGTTTCACTGGTGTCATCAATTCAATCGATTATGAATGACTCAGTGGCCATCATAGCATCTAAAATAGCAGCTGTTGTAATTGCTCCTACGGATATGATCACCAGGTATGACCATGAATCCTTTAAGGATGAGCTGAAAGAATCCTTTAGTGCTTCTATTGCTGAGTTGAAGCACTACTTTATTTATGAGATGAGAACCTTTGAAAAATCTTTTGAACTCTCTCTCTGTTGAAATTTGTCAACCTTTGTGGCAGAAATAGTGTAAGAAGTTACAAGCTACGAGAAACAAGTATCAAGACTGGAAGCAGATGTTGAATCTATAAAGAAGTCTGTTATATCTTTGGAATCTTACATGAGTACAAAATCTCAAGCAGACAAGGACTTAACCTATGTAAAAAGTGTTGGGAGATAGATGGTATTATTCTTTGATGGTTTTAAAACCTCTATGAAAGAACATGTTAGCACCCAGGATTCCCAAGTGAAAAACCTTATTAGTGGGTTGACCAAAAACATCAAGGAAACAGAAACCTTCTCTATTGGTTCTATTTCTTCTATACCCTCAGTGGATTTGAATCAGTTTCATGTTGTGGTGAAAGAGGAGCATGGTTCAGCATCAACCAGTGGCTCTGTGGACTCATCCGACATGATCAGAGATGTGATTTCTACTAGTTTTTCAGCTGGAGAAACAATGACGATTGTCCAAGACTATATGAGAGAATCTTCTGCCTCTCAGACAAAAGTTAAAGACAGGGTAGACTCCAATTTCCAAAAGGTTTACACCAAGAATCAACTCAACAATCACTTCAAACTTCTATTAGAAAACCTGAAGTTACCTCCTATCAATCAAGCCTTCAGAGAGAAATTCAGGAAACTAAGGGAATTAACTCCATCCTTGGACAAATTCATGGAGAACAAGGATGATTTCATATCTGCTATAGAGAGAGGAGGAGTAATAATTATGGATTTCAAAAATCATTTGTTTCCATTCCTGCATGTCTTTGCTAGGCCAGTAATTTTACCTCTAGCTTTACATACCTCTTCCTATATTGCTTCTTCTGTTCAGATGACTCCATCCCAATCCATTTGAATCCTTACACCTATGATCACTCAACAGACTCCCCAGTACAGGCCAGGAATAGTTTATATGGTTCAGCCCCCTGTGATCATTTCTGAAATTCCTAATCCTTCACTAGCATCCACACAGTCTGAATCCTCTTCTGATCCAAAGGGAATATCTCACATTGAGGATGTGGATTGAATAGGTGGCTACGATGTTTGATAGGAATCCCTTGTATTTTGTTTTCATTCTATGTCCCATTTTTCAAAATATAATACAATTGGTTTTCTTTTCTTTCTCATTTTGTCCCTATTCTCTTTGATATTTCCAACTTTTTGATTATCACAAAGGGGTATAAATATTATCCACATATCAAAGGGGGAGAAATATTCTCAATGGGGGAGAAATATTATCTAAGGAAGAGCTACCATGATTTGTCCCTCTAATATCATTGAATTTAATTCTACCTCTGATACAATATGTTCTATAACATACTGTTTTCTATGAGATAATTGAATTTAATGATATATCTACTGATACAATTACTCACAATTTTAAATCTATAATATCATAAGTTGTGATTATAAAAAAGGGAGAGATTGTTTACCTCACCTGTTTTGATAATCCCAACTATGATTTTACATACTTTGATAATCCCAATTAAGGTTTATCTAAATTATAATTAACTCAATCTATGAAATTCTATCTAATAATAATATTAAAATAATCCTTGAAATATGTTAATCAAAGTTTATCTTTGTTTATATAAGTTTTTAAGTAATTCTAACCCAATCGGATATGTTTTGCATAAAACAGGTAAGTGTTAGTCACTGATCTACACATAGCTGCTGATACAGAGCTACCGGTACATAGTCTACCGATAGACTTAGTCTACAGATAGACAGTGTCACCGATAAGCTAAGGTCACTGATACGAAGAGCTACCGATATGAACAAGTCCACCGGTAAGCATAGGAAAAGGTCACCGATACAGATAGCTACCTATTGAAAAAGTCTTCCGATAGTAAAAAACAGAGCTACCGATATGCATAATTCTACCGATACACATAATCACTGGAACTATGCAAGAGATACCGATATAAACAGTCACCGATACATAGAGCTACCAATATACAAAGAGCTACTGATAGACCAAGAGCTACCAATTTACAGAGTCACCAATACAGAATGAAGCTATCGATACAAAGTAGAGCTACCGATACCTAGTAGAGATAACGATAGATCAATAGCTACCATTAGAAGGAAGTCACTGGTATATAAAGCTACCGATATCAGGAGCTAATGATAAAAGTTCAAAGACCTACCAATGGCAGGTCACTGTAAAGTCCACCGTACACATCTACCAATAGAAGCTACTAATGATTGACCAACCAGTCAAACTCTATACTCTCAATATTATTTATATATTAAGCTAACAGTTACATTTGATGTTTTTAATGAAGTTAATTTTATTTAATGATACATGTTGGCATGTTAGGAAACTGTATCTAGTACCCATGCAAAAGGTAATCATTATTTTTTTTATTGGAACTGAAAGCTAAAAAAGGGATGATAAAGACCTAGCTGAAAGGGGGTGAATACAGGAAGATCATAGTAAAGGAACCAATAAGGAAAACGAATGGTGAAAAAGACGAGGGCTATATAGCATTGAAATGTGGTGCATTCACACAAGCCTACATCCATACCTGGAGAGCACTGGATATAAATGAAGAAACTCATTCTAGAGGAGAACACAAGCTGCATATTGAGTGAAAAACTATAACAAACCCTTCATGCACTCAGGCTGATAAGCTGAACCTGAAAACCAAGGAAGAAAATGACACTCTCTTTTTCAGAACAAAAACCAGAGAAGGACTCAGAAGCTTTTCTGACCAATCAAATGAGTCCAGAGCTGCACTTCCAATCACTAAAGATTTTCTAAACTCATTCATACATACTCTAGTGATTATTTTATTTACATTTCAAACAGTGTGTTTACCCTATTTATTTTATACACACGCTGTCTCCTGAGCTAAGATGGAGTATTATTAAATTCTCATTATAACTCTATGACTCCTTGTATCCCACTGTGGATAGTGGTAGAGGTCGAGTAAGACCTGGACAACTATGAGATGTTGTTTGTTTTCCCATGTAGAACTGTGGTAGAGGTCTTTGAACCTGGACAGTCTTTGGACTATTGTTTTCCATGATCTAGGGTATAGATCAAATTATATAAATTGTTTGAGAGGACTAAGTCTCTTCTTGAGACTGAACTTCTTGGTTACATATGTTGTTCATTGTAGTTTATGTCGTAAGTATACTACATATATATTACATATTCCGCTCCTAGTTACCTTGAAATAAAAAACTATTTTCAAGTTACTTTGATAGTTAAATTATCAAGTGTTTATACTTATTGTAAACCAGTATGTAAGTTTCAAAGGTTAATTTAATCTTCAGGTTAAATTAATTGAGACCTAATAAATCGTTGAGAAACTAATTGAACATTTACACTCTGTATACATTCAATATAGTTTAACTTTGTTTTTAAATTGGGGAATTTTATGAGAAATCATTTTAACAAAAATTTTAATTGGAACTCAATTCACCCCCTCTTGAGTATCCAGTTCGATCAACACAACCATTCAATACATAAAACGACATCTTAAGACTGAATCTAGAGAAATATTAGGTCCCCACTATATTGATGTGGTCCCATCATCATTCTACATCCCAAACACACATGATACAAGATGGTCCGGCCTCTGACTGTCACACTCAAAACCGATGGTATAGGGTGTCACTCTACATCTAGACCCAAAGAATTGGATATACTGATTGAAAAATAGGAGTATGATACTTATAATTCAAACAATTCACAAGTTAGAGTACTAAACAAGCTGATAGTATCTCATATGACATTTGTCTATGCTAGATCTACTACATATGCGGCATGCAACTGCCCAAGGCCATCCCCTTTGACCCTCGGTTGTCGGCCACCTCCCCACCCAATCCCTGGTCGAGGTCCTTGATGAGTGCTCTGAGGTTGGCCTCCTCCAGCAACATCTTCTCTTGGAGGATCGGGAGATCACTGTCCATACTACTGCTATAGAAAGGGACTAGATGGAAACTGCTGCTGTTGAGGTGGGCAGTGAAACTGCCCACCCCCATTGTACTTCACTCTGTCTGGGCACTGATTCCGAAGATTCCCATGACTGCCACAAATGAAGCATCTCAGTCTTGGGATAATAAAGAAGGGTATCTGACAAAGGTATTGAAAATGGAACAACTATATCCTACTCCCCACTTGTGGAAACCATGAAGGCCATGACGCTAGAGGTATGTGGCTGATGGGCTTTCAATTTTACGAGCTATAATGTCTACCCTCTCACAGCTCTCATACCAGTATATTCAACCACTCCACCACTTCATCCTTCTTCTTGACCTACATGTATTTCGGTAGAGTGAAGGGTGTAATGAAAAATTTAAGAGAAGGTCAAAATGCCTCCTCCAAACATCTATCCTCAGAATCCTCATCTGGATAAAGGTTAGGAGCAAAGTGAAGGAGATCCTTGAACATGATCAGAAACACCCTAACTAACATGCTCCCCATCTAAAGGGAGTTTAGATTCTACCTCTTCTCCACCATCATGGTGGATGACAAGAATTTCTCTCGAAACTCCTTCTCGAAGACAGTGCATGAAACCACAGCTTCCCTCTTCTTCCCATGATAGAGTGTCCACCACTAACGTGCCACTCCTTGCATATAGGATAAATCTTGGGAAACCCAGTACTCTGTAGAAGCCCAGATCAAGCTGAAATCTATCACAAGCTCCTTGAGCCATCTCTCTATCTTCATTTCTGAGTCACTGACCTAGTACATCCCAAGGTTCTGCTGCTGAAAGGATTTAGGCGTCTTCTTCCACTACTCATCATCCTCCACTTGGTCATCCCACTACTGATTATCTAAATCATCCTCTCGGGCCTTGATTGCCGGCATTACTTGTGGTCATCATTCGGTTTCCATAACTGAAAGGTAAAAAATGAATGCCTAATCCTAAGTAGTGTAGAATATTGCTTTTAAATTTTTCATAAAATATTAATTTATATTAGATCCCCAAATAATCATAGACACACTGGAACAAAATTCATTAAGTCGCATGTACCTTTCCAAGGGTCTCTTCCCTACAATCAATATTGCATCAACTGGTCGTTCAGTAGGTCTAGAGTCCTTGCATCGGATCACAGGGGGCCCTAAAATCTTGTGTCCTAGCCGGTCATCCATGGCCTATATCATGTGCCAAGATTTCCTAACACAATTTCCCAACCATCCCATGAAATCCTCAGTGCCTAACTCTAAACTCCATTTGATCTCTCAACTTAATCTATAATACCATTATATCATGACCCGCCTTCACCATGATGATCGAAGAGAAATCCTATTGCTAAATCATTCCTTCCATAAGTTGATGGAGAGATGATGACCCCATGACCCACCTTTAATAGGCCCCAGAGTGGCGCATAACACCAATGGTATATAATCACACATAATATGGATGAAATTAAAAAAAAATTAAGTAGGATCAAGAGATAATAGAGTAAATCACAATCTACATAAAAGTTAGATGTAATAGTAAATACAAAACAATCCATTCCCATATGCATGTTCCAATAAGATAGTGATACAAGTACATGAAAAAATTCAATGGAAAGTACTAGAAGAAAAATAATAACAACATCGATGATCCCATCGTCCAAGTTAAGAGGGTTCGACATAGTCCTGAAATTCATCCATGAAATATGATAGTATTTTTATACTTGTAGGGTTCATATAAAAGTATATTCAGTAGAAAAACCCAAATGCTCTCGTGCACAAGTGGGGAGGAATTCTAATGCCTTGTGAGAAAAGAAGATAACCAAAGAACTTAGTAATGAAAACAATACACCAAAATTCACTAAGGAACACACCTCAAATAATGAAAGTCATGTATAATAATAGTAATAACAAATCGGTGATTGGGTACCCCACACCACTTTATCCCTTGTTATTGAATACATCCTACACGTCGAACCTTACCCACAATTTTCAACATAGTCCCACTCCGATACAATGCCCACACTCATCTAGGATACCACAACCACACATCCCACCTGCAAACACCTAGTCCACACACACACATAACCATGCCCACAGACACCAGGTCCAAAAAAACTACCACCACACTTGAAGATCCCTAGGCATGAACAACTGCTGCCACACCTGAAGACACATAGGCCTCATCCCGAAGACACTTGGGAAACAACCTGCCCACACACACCTGGGACAACCACCAAAATGTACCCTACCCGAATAATCTTGGTCTATAATTAACCTTAGGTCATTAGGGCCTTCCCAAAGAGTCTTAGTCTATTTAGGAAAGGGAGAATAAAAGGAGCAGATAACCATCCACTCATAAGAGTGTTAGGAAGAACACCATCCCCCATGAAATGGGGGTGTTCGATATGAATTGGACAACATGGGTGGGGAAAAAATAAGAAACATAAGAAATAAATTATACATATTTGTAAACAAGAACTCATCCCAACCTAGGGGTTCCGTACCAACTCATACACAAACACCCTCAATAAAATTCTATCATAATAATTTCAACCAACACAACCATGTCACACATCATTCTCAGAAAAAAATTCACCATTAAACCCATTCTTGTTTTCATATTTAAGTGATTTAATTCAATTAATACTTCACTATTGGGCAGCTAACATGAATATATACAATCTAGGTAATGTAATACAATCAAGCAGGAAATTAAGCATTCCCACCGAGTTCTCTTGTAAGACACAAAAATAAACGGGATTAGTGATATCCGTAATAGTACTTGAGCGAAACCAAGCCCCACCATACCACCCCACACAACCATAGATCCAAAAACCAACAACATCACCACAACAAGGGATCCCATCCCCATCCATGTCACCCGACAAGAATTAAGATGAATAACCACACATATTACTAAGATAGATAAAGGGAGTTTTTAGATTTTAACACACCATTCATTGAGTTCCTTGTTTTCCGTTGGGTTATCCTGGGTGATCACACAGAGATTCTTGTCTACATGGAATCCATTTTATCAACCAAACTTACATGATTAACCAATTTCTATGTTACATCAATATAATCATCACATAATATAGGGTTTAATTAGTGCACAAGGAAAGACCACAAACGACCATGTTTTTTAGTGGACATAAGTCCATACAATTCCCTACGTATAATCAAGGGTAAAAGAGTACAAAAACATCATCAAAAACACCCATTAATTCATTAAATGTCTATTTATTATCTTTATTATGGTTTGGTTTCTTCCATACCCATATAAACATTAGCATACCCACCATAATTGATACACGATAATGAGAGATGAAGGAAGAACCCTACTTGGATGATCAACGATCAATGTTTTTATCCTCACACCAAGAACTGTGGATGCACGACTTGTAGGGGAGGAACTTTGAGGACTCCAAGAGTGAGCAGGAAAGGATTCTACACAGGCACACCACTATCCTTGGGAAGGGGGACTCCAAAATCCCCATGAAATAAAAAGAGACTAACCCTGAAGAATAATGAATTCGTGTGCGATTAAAAGGAGAGATCATAGAGTTACATGATATGAATCTTGAATGGAATTAAAGGTGGATTGCGGTTTCCCAATGCCAGTGGACAATTATACATGATTTAATTTATTTCTTATATTATGATATTCATCAGAGTTGTGGCCATAATGGCTGTGAGATAAGGGGATTTTTTTAAATATGGGAAAACACGCATCATGGGCGGAACTGGAAGGTATTAGAAAAAGGTGTGGTACTGAGGATGTAACACCCCAAAAATTTACGAAAAATATTCTTTTTAATTTCATTAATGTCTTGTGTTGTATGCTACATCAAAAGAAGCTTGCAAAAAATGCACCCCTGACTTGGCTTGCATTACACGCAAGCGCGACCTTCCATGATAGTGTGTGTTGTACGCAATACCAAGTTTCGCTAAACAAAGATATGCTATTAAAATATTATTAAAACTAGCCGTTATGAATAGTAATAACAACTTTTTGAAATTTTGTAAATTTTATTTTTCAAAATGTACTTCATTTTTGGATTCGTAATATCGAAATTAGCTTAGGGTGAAATTTTGGTACTTTTCGGATAACATTCATTTTCTGATGAATAGTGAAAATTACTATATTTTAATTAAAAACATCCTTTTTAATCGAAATAATTAATAGTGATAAATTATTAATTTTAGTGGTTTTAAAGTATATTTAGAATATATTTTTACAATTTAATACAATGTTGGTCATTGGATGTAATTCTACATTTAAACCAGACATAAACAAGTGTCAATCTTTTCATAGTTATTATCTCTAAAAAAGACGCTATTTGTTTTGACGACGGGAATTAATTTTTAAATTAATTAATGTAACTAATATTTTTTGAATTTGGTAAAATAGACATCATTTTTGAGTTCATAATATCTAATATAGCTTAGGCCTAATTTTTGGTATTTTTCTGGAAACTTTCAATTTTTGATGAATAGTGAAACCACTAAGTGGTAGTTAAAAAAATGAATTTTTCATAAAACTTAATTTTAACGCTTCTGTAATTGGAATTTCAAAAATCCGAGAGACACGGTTGATTTTAGTAAGTAAAATGTGGTTCAATGAGATTAAATAATTTTTGGTGAATAGTAACTTTTTACTTTTTTTTACCACGGTTAAAAGTAAATAGTGTAATTAAGGGAAAAATGTTATTATTATTACCCTAACACATGTCCTAATTCTATTGGATAAGTTTAATTCGACCAAAAAAAACCTTGGGAATAAAATATGATCATTTAGGCCCACTTGGATTAGATTAGGACATTTATTATTAATTTATTTAAAGAAGGGTTAAAATAGTTAAAATCAAAGTTTAATAAGTAAATCATTTTTAGTATATGGTTATACATAAGATAAATTCGACTATAAGTACTTATTAGAAAGATAAAATGATTTCCTACATAATGGTATTTTATTTGTAATTTTTAGACATTAAATAATTTAATTTATTTATGACACAATGATGATGCAGTAATTATCTTATTAATGAAATATTGACATAATTGATGTTATAAATACCCAAATAAAGGAAATTTGAGACTTTTTATGAATTAATCTAATTTTCTATGTTAATATGACATGTTAGTATTTATTTAATTATCTTTTTTCGAAGTAATAATTCTGTTATGATTTTCACAAAAATCAATTACTAAATAGTGTCAAAATTGAGATAAGATAGTTTTTAAAACAAATATTATATTATTAATTGTTATTTTATTCCTAAAAAATCTAAGGTCCGGCCAAATGACTTAGATAAGGTTATATATATTAATAATAAACAACTTGGGGTTCGTTTGGCTTGTTATAGTAAGTTTATTAACCTTATAGTGTAAGAACACAAGAAGACAGGGTAAAAGTAATATTATTTAACTTAATGTTAAATCTAAATTATAAGGTTAAAAAAGGAATCTAAACTTGTCTAAATTCTATTGGATGAGAGTATTTCGACCCATCCCCACCTTATCTTATAAATAAATCAATTTGGAGCTATTTAAAACCGAATTTGGCTTTATAATAAAATAATATTTTTAGTTATTCCAAAGGTGCCCCTCTCCTCCCTTATAAAAGGGCACCCACTCCCTCTCTTCCTCACACCACGTTAAGCCTTCATGCTCGGCCAACCCCTGTACAATTATCTTCTCCACTTCCCTAGCAACAACCTAGAGGTTCTGGTCTTCCTCAAAGACTAATTTTAGTACCCTAAAAGGAGGTCTCAAAGAAGCACTTCAAAGAAGAGGTAATGTCTGTTACCGATTAATTCAACTTTATTTCTTCTTCCACTTCTTCTTCTTAGGTTGTTTAATTACGAAGTAATAACATCAGTATCACTCATATACTGATATGTTATTATAAGTATGAAACAACCCTATTTCACCATCTATCCATCCTACGGAAAACAAAATCACCGCGCGTGCGTACGTACAGAATACCGTCTCCACGCCGTGGTGAAATCTGTTTTCCACCACCACCATACTTGGATGGGTATAATGGTGTAAATAATGACTATATATGACTATTATAAAGTGATATTGATTCTGAAATAGTATACATACACTCCAATACAATTCCACGATCATAGGAACGATATCATCACTCGTGCGTACGTACGGAATACCGTCTCCACGATGTGATGCGAATCGTTCTACATGATCTTCATTTAATAATGATTATATAAATGAATTGAATGAATTAATATGATAGATATTACACTAATACCATTCTGGAAATGAAGTATCTATAACCTAAAGAGAAGAATAAGAATTTATTCGACAAAACACGCATAAGAACAAAAAGTAATAAACACCCGAATAACAAGTAGTAATGAAATATTACTAAGAAGCTAAGAATATGACCATATATGATATCATAACAATAAGTATGATTCTGGAATAATTAAATAACATTATTTAAATAATTATACAGGATGTTAGGACACTTACGAAGCAAATCGGACATAAGGTAAGGGAAAATATCACAATCTCATTTTTATCCGAGATTGTTTATACTTTGGTATTTACTGGGGTGTATTTTATCATCCACATCCATGTTTCCTCAATATGTAATATTGTTTCCATCCACCTACAATTGTTTAAATCCAATTTTACCCTTCAGTGAGTTTTTAGTAAAAGATATGAAAGGAATCTTTTGACATTTTTCGTACGAGGTACTTTTTGAATTTTCTGAAAAAAGTACGAGAAGAATGTTTTTTTAACTTATAGAACATGAATGGATTTTTAAAACATTATTTACAAGAATATTCCTTTTAAAGTGTTCAAGTTTATTTTTAATCAACTTCTTTTAGTTTAAAATTGTATGACATGTTATGAATGGAAAATTGTTTTTGAAGTAGAAAGGATATTTTCCTCAATAACGGAGTTCAAGTGTTTTATCAAAATCATTTTCCATCTAAGATAATATAGGGTTCTGTTTTTATCCCTATTATTACATTGATTTGATTATGTTGTGATGGAATTATTTTTATGAATTCCTTTATCTTATATGAATTGTTTTATGATGTCATGTTGTTTAAGAATCCCATTTTTATTACATGGGTTATGCTACGATGTATGATTTAAGATTTTGTGGCACACATTAGAATGGTATCATTATGAGATGGGTTGGACCTATATCTTCTTACAATGCATTGGGTAATGATTTTATATCTCACGAGATAGACATGGCTAGAACGGCAGGTTATGCCGGTTCAGTGAAACAGGACTGAAACGAGGAGTGAAATCAGTTCAGAAATGGATTTTGTCCACTAAGATAGTCTTGGCAATGAGTCTTGACTAATAAGAAATGATTCTCTATGATTACGTGTGTATGCCACAAAGTTTAATGTTTTATATTATGAAAATTGGGATTACATTTCACTAATATGATTTATCCCATGTTATGATATTATGATCTCTTTTGCAGGTTAAGATTTCCAAAATGTTATGTTCTTATGAATATGATGTGATTGATATTTCTTTTGTTTACCCTTACTGAGCATTTGAGCTCACCCTTTTATGTTTTCTTTTCCCCAGGATATAAATAATGGTTTTAGGTAAAAAAAGTAGATCTTTGTGGGAGATGTTGACGATCTTTCACCACGATTAGAAGATTATATTCTGAGTTTCCAAAGACACTAAACTATTACGATCCTTGTGTGTGTGTTTTTGTTATGTACTAAGTATTCCACAAAAGTAATGTAATGTCCATGTACATTAAGCATCGGGTCTCTACAGAGGAAAAATAAACAAATTTTTGTATGTCAAGGGTTTCCCGGATCGTGGGGGATTTTAGATATCATTTATTGGCTATTGATGGCATTAAAAGGGGTATTAAAACACACTTACGTCAAAAGATATGTTTCGGGAACCAAACTAGAAAAGGAAACAAGGGTGAGATACGATTTCACGATATACTGTAAGAAGTTCCACAATCACGGTGCCACCATCACAATACCACCATAAGTGGTGACACTATTTTGGTGTGTGACAGGGATAGTGAACCTGTCACGGTGTCACCCTCCTGGTGCTACTGTCATGGTGCCACCGTATTCGATGCCACCATTTCACTGTGAGATCGGGACAATGTGACTGATACAGTGCCACTGTTTTGGTGTGTGACTGTGACCACTGCAACTATTTTGGTGGAACAATTTGATGGAAATGAGTTTTTGAAAAACTTTTTAATGAGTCACCGCCTTTGAAATTACATTATATCAATTATTTTATCATTTGAGTTCATATCGGATGTTTTTTCAATGTTTTTCTTTTGGTCAAAAATGAAATTTTTTTGATGAAACTTATTCATGTGGTAATAATTCACTTATCTATAGAATATTATTCATTATTTAAATATAATATATATATTCATTATATATGTCTCTGTAATAGTCCATAACTTTTGGAGATAGGAAATGAACGGCACCGTTCCAGGAGAAGGTTGGTCGTACGTACGCATGAATGCTAATTTCATTTATAGAAATGTTAAAACAATAAAAAATTATAGATACATAGGTATATTATAATAATAATATAATATCAATGTTATATATTTTATTTAATTTCATTAAATTCATACTTTATATGATCCATGTATGGAATTATTGAGTTATATTACTTTTTGGAAGAAGTATTCCACTCTTCCTTAAATTACATTATCATATTTACACACTATGGAAAGCCTAAATGTATATTGTAAGTAAAAATTTAATAATAATAGATAAAATATAAATATAATATATATAATTTATAAATAATTTTACATCACAATGGCCACCATGAGTGGTTGTAGGAAAAAATTGAACAATCATCATTTCTTGAGGGAGTAATCTACATTACATAGAAATAATATATTTTATATCCATTTGATGGTGGTGTGTGTAATTATATGTAAAACCATATGAATAAAAACATTCTAAAATATTTTTGACATTTAATTAGTTATAAAATAGTTGAATGATTATAGTTTTGGGGGTTGGATGAGGAAAATAAATGAATGAACCTTGATAGAAGGCGTTAACTCTAAATGAGGTAACTCATTTTGATTTAATCCAAATGGTTTTATTTTAATTACCTTAAACCTAATGTAAGGATTATAAGTGGAATTTTGGGATTTTGATATTATATTCTTAGATTATGGATTATGAATGGGTATTGAGAGGTGTGAGTAAGTGGATAGATGTGTTAGCCTTTTATAAGAGGGAGGAGAGGAACATTAGGATTTAATTGATATATTATTTTATTTTAAAGTGATTTTAGAATTTTAATAGTTAAAATGTAATACAATTCTAGGATAATATGATTATGTGTTGAAATAATCCCAAATAATAGGTTTTATATAGGTTTAGATCACAAAATTAATCTTCTCTTTTAGATTTAACCATAGTTAAAAACATTAACTCTTACAACGTCTTCACGTGTTTTAATGATATACGGTTACAATAGTTATGATAAAATTAAAATATAACAACATGCATATTATTAATAAGATTTGTAGCATTTTATATGTCAAGTGGATAAATAATAGATTTTTTGTACTATTATAGATTTTGATAAAATAGATTTGGTTTTTAAAACTCGTTTATGTCAATTTTGACACCATTTAGAAATTTATTTTTTCTAAAGTCATAAGAACATGATTACATAAAAAAAAAGGAGTAATATAATCAAAAACATGTCAATTTAATCCAAAATTTTTTTGGATTGAATAAAAAGGTTCAATATACATTTATTTTAAAATTTATTATCTTATTAATTTGAATATTACAATAATAAGGAAATCGACACATCATCATTTGGTCATAATTTTTTTATTAATGTATAAAAATTATAAATAAAATATCATTATTTATTAAATATTTTTAGATTTATAATTATGACTTTTATTGAAATATATAATTTATGTAAAAAAATTATAAATTTTTTAGTTAGTAGTTACATGATTCAGTTATATTTACAATTTCATTAAATTAATTATTTTAAAATGTTATTATCACACCAAAGTGGCTCCATGGGGTCCTAAATTAGACCCAAGGATTCGTATGGCTGGAAATATCTCATCCAATAGTATTATGACACATGTTAGGGTAGTTCTATATTATTATAACATTAGTTTTTAGCCTTATTTACCTGATTTACCCTTCAACCATAGTTATAAAATTATTTACTGAACTTACTATTCGTAATGATTGAAAATAAAAGGTAC
Source organism: Viscum album (assembly GCA_963277665.1). Taxonomy (NCBI): domain Eukaryota; kingdom Viridiplantae; phylum Streptophyta; class Magnoliopsida; order Santalales; family Viscaceae; genus Viscum; species Viscum album. The sequence goes on from OY728138.1 coordinate 793,067,558, forward strand.
ATATTTTATATAATTTTTACATTCCATTATCAAATATGGAATCTAATTTTCAATATTCAAAACAAAATATTGGACGGAATTCATTAAAAATTAATTACAGTTGTCAAAACTAGAAAAATATTTTTTAAGAAGTAAAAAATAATCAAAAGTTTGGCATGTATTTATGTCCAATTTAAATGTAAAATTACATCCAATGACCATAATTGGATTGAAAGTAAAAAATATATTCCGAAAATACTTTTAAAACACATATATATATAATCTATAACTATAAATAAATTAGATGAAATTGTAGTTTTGAATTTAAAAGCAGTGTTTTAATTATTCATAAAAATATTTATTTTATCAAATAAATATCAAAATTTCAATCGAGGAAAATTTTTATGTATATAATATTACTAATTTTATTTTATCATATTGATAATTTAATAGTGAAAAAAATCCATTTTAAAAAAGGGAACTCCAATATAACACTGTAAAATGAGCTTATCATAATTCCAGAGTATTTTATTCTTAAAACGAAATTATATATCATTTTACGCCCCAATAAATATTTTTATTAATGTAAAAACATTTAAAAAATATGAAAAACCAAATACTATTAAATATCATTATTCTTTCAAATATAACAGTTAGGTTTCAACTACAATTTAATATATCAATATTTTTGTTATACTATTTTTCAACTTAACTCATTGTTGTGTGTAGCCTAGGATTTCAGAAAAACCTATTGTTCTATGTTTGTTACGCTATCATACATAGTGTCCCCATTATACTAAAATAAAAATTAAATTAAAAAATAATAATTTATTTGAAAATTTATTATTCTATAAATATCTAGGATGTTACATCATTCTATCCAATTGAAATTTACATCCTCACATTGTTAAAATTGGGCATAGAAACTTCTATAAAGAGAACACATCAAAAAAATAATCAATAAAACTATCACTTTAAAATAATGAAAAACACATAAAAAGGTCACATGATGTATCTTATTTTATGGTTCCCTGAAGGAACACATGGCTATTGATGAAGAATCTGACACTAAAAGAAAAACGGAGAGTGATAGAGATCATAGTCAATTGATGAATATCCATAAAAATCCATAATTATGTGATGGGTCAAAAGACCATTGAAAAATTTAAACGAATAAGTATTTTTTAAGTTCTTTATTATAGAGTTTGAAAGTTAATTTAATTCCTAGAATTAGAACATAAATAAATATAATTACATGATGTATTTATATTTTATAAGCACAATTTCATCCTTATAATATTCCAAAAACATTATGTACATCCAAAAAATAACATTTAGTATAAAATATTACAAAATCATAAAGGATTACAATATCATAAAACTGAGGTCCAAAAGTAATGTCATATTTCCACATTAATGAAAATCCATATATAAATATAACCCCATATAAATCTCCCAGTAATGTCTTTAATAACATTTTATTGTATCAAAGAAAATTACAAAATATGCGTTTGAAATCATGAACTTATGGTTATTTTTTAAAAAAATCCACGATCTCAGGAGATTCCATCACTCCTCTAGATGTCTCAACATCAACTGTAGTAGTATAAAATGATTTTACAAAACCTTTTTGTTTCTAATCATACATATTTCCTACCAATATAATTTTTTTCAGACACATATAATCATAATGACCTAACTTAAAAAAGCTAAAGCATCATTCTTTCGATGCAATATCTATTATCTCATTGATGGATAGTTACTGACCTTATACTTTTCTATCAAGAAACCTGTGACCAATCTTACCACACCAATATATATTTCTCATCCTAATATACATTTTCTCAAATATAATTTTCCACACTCCGAACATATTGTTGGATTACCTCCATAATTCATTGTTGGTTGATTCTCTGATTCCTAGTGCCCTAACTGATTATTACACATATCATATCATCGAACATAAGTGTAGAAAAACTCCAATTTAATTTTATTAGCACAACTAAGAAAAATTTCACTAATTATAAATTATAAGGAGCCCAAACCTCATCTTACCCCTACATTCAAAATTGAGTAAAATCTATTAATTATCCGGTTAATATCTCAAATTAAATCTTATTCATACATGTTCAATATTGTGATGTTAACTTCATATGCCGTAACTGAATCAACACTCTTTTTCTCTAATTACAATAAATGGTCTTCCATCCTATGACAAACAACTTTAGGAAAATAATTTCGAGGAAAATATCATTAAATTCTTCCTGTTTCATGGCATTAATATCATTTTTCTCTTTAGTATTCTTAACTAATGACCCCCATCAATCAGTTTCACCTTCAAAATGATAGATGGAAAGAGTAACCATTTGATATTCAGAACATCACATGACATCAAATATATTCTCTAGGGTATTTAACCATTCTTCACCTACCACTGGGTCATATGATCCATTGAATGATTGGTGATGTAGCCTCATAAAATGATCCACTACTAGGATATTATTTATGGTAGATCATGATGATCTCATGCATGGATACCACTATAATTTATATCCTGAGTCAACTACACCATCACTGCCACAAACTGTTAATTTACAATTATCACAAACACATATTGTTGATTTGAATTTATGTGTTCATCTCCATGCACTCCCAATATTGATTTCCTATTTCATATATGGATAACCATTTCGAACATAAAAAGATTATATGAAGAAACATTGTAATCATAGAATTCTGCATCATTTAAACTAATCTATAAAGTAAAATTCTTTTAATTAATTTAATTAACACAATCCCAACCTCTAAATTTATCTAGAATGACCACTGATTCCATCTATATGATCTTATCCTTAAACGTTATATAATATTATGTTATTTTAGTAATTCACGTTGAAGATCATTTTAGGATTACCGATTTATAGAATTGATCCATAACTACTAAATAAATAAAACATAAAAATATAATGTGGACACTTCCAAAAATATATGTTACTTCTATAAAATATTTTTTTTAAAAAGAAACATGGTCTCTTTTTACGTTTAATCATCAAAACTTTTCCTTAATTCCATCATTGAATTTATTCTCTGTCAAATCCTATGAAATAATTTTAAAACATGGGATTAGCACAAAAAGAACAGTAAGGAACATCAAAAAATACAATAATATTGATAAAACATTATAACCAATTCAATGTTCTTTGATTGGATGAAACAATACATTTTCACATTAATAACATTCATACTTTTTGTTTAATGAAAAAAACTAAAACCTATAGAAAAAATTTTAAACACTTTTACATGACATAGAAGATCATATACATAAAAACCATTCAAACTTATTCCATTTGGAAGAAGGATATGGTTGAATTTCAAATTGGAGTTCTATAATGGGGATCACCTTTCATATAGGCTATATCGGGGTCCCTCATGAGCTAAAATGGGGATCAACCCATCATATAAGCTACATCGGGCTCACCTATGATCTATAATGGGGGTCAACCCTAATATAAGCTATATCAATCTCACCCATGAGATATAATGTGGCTCAAACCATCGAATAAGCTATATCAGTCACACCCATTTCATATAATTCTCATTTAACATTTTTCTAATAATACATTTTCGTAACAAAACCCATTTTTTGAAAGCTTCTTCAAATCCCATTTGAAAAAAAATCCATATAAAAATTTTATTCTTATTTAAGAGTCTATTTTAAATTCCAAGGTACCCAAATAATTGAATAAAGGATTTATTTTAATTTTAAAATACATTATGGATTATAGAGTAATATAAATATCAAATAATGGTTATAGAGGCAGAGAAGTCATTGTTTTCATATATGTTAAAAAACATTATTCTTGTAGTTTTTTAATGAAATTAAGATGCTTAATATAAAAATATTTATTTTGAAAACATTAAATTAAATTTAAGAGTTACATAATTTTTTATTTTATATTCTTTTTATACTTATATAAATAAATATGGAATGTAATATCAAGAATAAAAAGATTTCCCAATTAAACATTTAAATATTATTGTTTTCCCATATAACACTAAGCATTTAAATATAAATGTCCATGATTTAGTAAATAACATTAGTATAAATAGTATTTGTTTATGAAAGTTTTAGTATCTTTATAATAACCTTATAAAAGAATAAAGGGTAATATTATCATGATATGCCTCAATGAAAGGAGATTGAGATGTTGTCCCTTACATTAAGTCTGACTTATCTCTTTCATTCTTGAGTTACCTAAATAAAAAAATTAGGTTATTTTACACTTTATTTAATATATTTTTAAAGATTATAAATCATTTTAAATAATTTATTTCTTTGTTTTAGATATTAGATAATTATTTTAGTTCATATCATACATTTGGTCGATGTTCGGTATTTGAATCAAAAAATGAACTTGTTTTGATGCAAATTATCCATTGGGTCATTCATAAATAGTCCCCAAAAAATTATTAATGATTTAATGATTATATATATCCCATATATATGTATTTATAATTTTCCGTAACAATTGGAGATATGAAATGAAAGGAACATTTCAAGGAGACAGTAGGTTGTTCGTACATGTGAACAATACTTTCATTTCGTTGATATATTATACGAATAAAGAATAAAAGATATATAAGGATTTTTATTTTAAGGAATATTATATTTGTTATATCTGTTTCATATGTTCATTTAATTCATCCTTTATATATACGCTGTATGGAATAAAAATACTTATATCACATTGAGGGCGCATTAGTCCACACTTCCTCAAATGAAATTATCATATTTACACACTATGGAAAGAATAATTTTATATTTTAAATAAAAATTAAAAAATCATAGAGTATATACTAATATAATATATATAGTTACATAATTATGGATACCTTGAGATGTTGTTGGATAAAATTAATCAATAATCGTTTTGAGAGGGAGTATATCTCCGTACATAGAAATGATATGTTCTATATCCATTAGATGGAAGTCTGGGTAAGTGTAGGTAAAAAACATAGTGAAAAAATATCGTAGTTTACTAAGGATAGTGGTGTTTTGAAATAATAATAAAATAATGATATATTAGGGGTTTGGGTGAGGAAAATAAATGAAAGGATATTGAGAGAAGATGTTACCTCTAAATCAGTTAACACCTTTTGATTTTAGAAAACTCTTTTCCTTGAATTTCCTTCTTCAAATGGTAAGGATTATAAGATGAATTTAGAAATGGTGGGAGGGTATTAGTTCATAGTTTTTATGAGAAAATGGTTATTTATAAGTGGGAGTAAGTGGTTAGAAGTGGTGACCATTTATTAGAGGGAGGAGGGGCACTATATGAACGTCTTGAAACATTGTTTTATTATAAATTGGTTTTATAATTATAATAGTTTAAATTGTTGAATTTATAGGAAAAATTAATATGGTTTGAAATACTATCAACCAATTATTTTAATACAATTTTAGTTTAGAAAATTAAACATATATTTTAACATTAACCCATAGTAAAAAAATATTAAATCATACCATGTCTTCTAGTATTTTCATAATATATATTTTACTATACTTACTATAAAATTTAAAGACAACCACTAGAGGATAATTAATGAAATTTTAAACATTTTATATATTAGTTTTCCAAATCATACATTATTAGGAATATTATATAATTTTAAAATATATCATGTGATTTAAAAACTAATTTTTATGAATTTTGAAACTATTTAGAAAATGATTTTTTGTTAAAGTCATACAAACTTGATTAATTATTCCTAATAACATTAACATATCCCTAACATTTAAATTTAATAAATAAATTTCTTGAATTGTAATAAAATGTTAAAACTAAATTTATTTTAATATTTATAATATCATTTATTTTAATGTCTCATTAATAAAAAATCGTTGCATCATTACTGTGTTAGAAATATATTTATTTATTTATTTTCAATAAATTATATATAAAATAACATGATGTAAAAAATGTTATTATATTTATAATGAAAACTTATATTCTATTACATCATTTTGATAAACAATAATAAAATTGATTTATTTATGAGACACAAGTTTATGTAGTATTTCTATTTTCATTATATTAAACATTATTAAAGGAAATTATCACACCTATGTGGCTTAGTGGGGTCCGAAATGAGACCAAAAAATAATCATGTTCGAATATATCACATAAAATAGGAATAGGACACATGTAAGAGTTTTTTATATTATTCTAATATTATTTTGATACCCTAATTTAGCCGATTTACTCTTTACCCATGGTAAATGATAATTATTACTGAACTTAATATTTATACTGTACAAAATTAAAAGGTACATATTTAAATAACTTGGACCTACATTTTAAAAATATGGAATATGTAGTTCTAAATTGAAAACAGATAATTGTATTAATTTAATTTAAAATTAATTATCATTGTCAAAACCATAATACATGTTTTCATGAAGTAAGAACTACAAAATAAATTGCATGTGTCTCTGTGACTGTCACGAACCGTCCTTGGGGCCCGTCTCTTAACTACCCTAAGCCTGCCTTCTATAGGCCAGGGGCTGGCGACTAGCACCAAAGGCGTAATTCAAGATAAAAGGGAAGACATTGCCTTTATATAAGTACACAAACACCAAAGATTATGCAAGATGGAGTAAAAACAAAGTAAACTGAGTACAAAACTAAGTGCTGGAAAGTAAATGGGCCAAAATACTAACCCAACTGAATGTACAGTACAATAGTAAAGAAAGAACAGCATAAGTAAATTAAACCAGAAACCACTAAGTCATCTGCCATATATCCCACCTGAAGGGTGGTTACAAATGGTCTCCTCAGTTCATCGGGTCTGGCCATCCGCTCCGTGTCTGTCCTACCAAGTTGTCCACCTCCAGGTACTGTCCCGCTCCACAAGACTCCACCTCGATCAGTGCTGTCTGTCATCTGCATCCAACACAACGTAGTGCGGGCATAGCCCGTGTAGGGGTGAGTATATGATACTCAGTAGGGACCCCGAGACCCTCAAAGGTCTCCCAAAATCCACAAAGGAAAAACCAAAAAGGAAATATACAGACTCAAATTATCAACAAACTCTACTTATTTATACGCACATACATATACCTAAGTCATCAATTCTTGTTCGGCTCCAACTCATGAGCCCATGTTCAACACAGTCCACACTAGAAAAAATTCAATCACCTCGATGATAATGAATAAAAGTCAAGACTCACCTCACACAGTTATACTATTCATGAAGAGGGGTGGAGATGATAGATGTAGCCTCTGAATCATCTCCCATGCCGAACCCATGTAGGATCCAAGTACAGAAGTCGTTACTGCCGAACCCACGTAGGATCCAAGTACAGTAATAATCACTGCCAAACCCACGTAGGATCGATGTAAAGTCTTCATCGCTGCTGAACCCATGGAGGATCCAAGTACAATCATCCTCTCTGCCAAACCCACGTAGGATCCAAGTACAATCATCATGGCCGTCGCAGTCGCAGCTAACTCTAGGGTTTCCGCACACAACACACTCGATTTTGGGAGGTTCCGATACATGATCCAAGAGGATCAATACATCAACTATCACGAATTACAGAGTTGATGTATCTTGAAGTTCTGTCTCGTCAATAGGAACTCAACTCAACATACGGCTCGTCAATAGGATGCACGGTCTGAGAGATATTGACATTTCCATCACAGGGGCCCGTTTAGAAATACGATTGTTTCTAACCCGGCTGATATCCAAATTCATCCTAAACTCACTTAGAGTATTGCAAAATGACCGTCTCATCGAAAGAGTCTCTGTGTCGTAGACGGCGCATCGATCGGACAGGCGGTCCTTAAGTTATTCATGTTTAAGTGAATGATGGGCCCGATCCGTTAGGCCCAATGGGCGGACGGATTGGGTCAACTTTGTTTTGGCGGGTCCGACCCGGAAAAGGGGTCGGACTGGCCCGGTTAGTTTGGAGACACGTCCCAATGTGGCACGGCCGGGCCCGGTCCGAGGGGGCGGGGCCCGACTGGGCACGGTCAGGCCCGGCCTAGCACGGGCCGGCTCAGCCTGCTGGCTGAGTGGGTTCTGGGGGGGGGTTGTCTGCACCAGCAGCTCCAATCGGTGCCACCCTTCCCCAAACCGGTGGGCCAGACCAACCGGTCTTCTTCGAACGGGGCCCGCATGGGCAGTCTGCTGATCTTCATGTGCGGCTCCCTCCAGGCGCCGCGGTCCAACTCCGCCCGGCTGGCCAACGGACTGGCCGATTCCTCAGCATGATTCCCTCGTGGTGCCGCGGTTAGGCTCCGCCCGGCTGGCTGGTGGGGCGGCCAATTGTTCCACTAAAGTGGCACGTGTAGCGGGCCGCGATTCCTCCCACACAACCGGTGTGACAATGCCATTTTACTTTGTTGTGTTCCCAGAATGGCACAATGGAATTGTGCCTCCTCCTCCTTTGGTTTCCAATTATAAATAATATATACAATATCAACAGATTTCTCCAGGCCGGGTTCGTTCGGCCCGTGCCCTTGCGTAAAGTGATGGAAAAAGGCCAAGGTAAACAAGATACTCAATGACAAGCCAAAGCACAATTTTAATCCATTAAAATTGAACATATTCCCTACTTCAAAAATGTTGACGAATGTCGGAGTCATGGTTGACGACGTCACAAGGTGAGGATTCGTTGACGTCGACAGAGAGAATCCATGGAGAAAGCGGTGTCTCCCCTTTTTATCAAGGTGAGAAGAAGACAAGGCGTGACATCGTTGGCGAGTTCCTGTGTTGGTGTCTCCCCCCTTGTCGTAGAGGAAGAAGAGGATGGTGAATCCGGGGTCGCCGAGTCGATGTTCTTCACTGGAGAGTTGGTGTTTTTTAACAAAGGAGATGAAGCGTTCTTCGAAACTCAAGATCCCTCTCCCCAAAATCTAAACACAACAAGCCAAAGAAAAATAAAATAAGTCTTCTCATTATTTTATTTAATCATGCCATGCATTTCAAAATTTAAATTTTAAAACACTTAAATAATTAATTGAAGTGGTTCAATTAATTATTTAAAGTGTGTTGGTAAGAGTTATGAGGGAGAGAGAGAGAAGGTGGAAAGGTTTAACAAGTAATGAGTAGTTTACAAAATTAAGAGGGGGGTTTAAGGTGTTTTATAGAATGTGAAGGGATGGGGCTCGTGTGGTCCCCACCTCACCTTTATCCTAACATGGGTAGTTAGGTGATTGTGGGTCCCACACTAACTCCCCCATGTAGGATAAAACCACCTTATATATAAAAATAAAATTGTAACACAATTTTATTCACTTCTCATTTAATCCACAAATTTTAAATTCTTCTACCGTGCAAACGCATCTATGGTAAATGTGCTCATAAGCAATTACCAGCACTACGATTTCACTGGTGCTCTCAGATTTCAATTATGAGCACCAGTTTATAGGAAATAAAATCCCACTCGTTCGTTTACTAAATGAATCCAATATAAACTTTGGAAATTTATTTCGGGCACACCGGGACTCGGAATCAAGTGCCATCAGAAGCCATAGACTTGTAAAATCCAAAAGTATTTATGAAACAAATTTAATTGAAATTTACGGGTCTTTACATTACTCATACCTCAGGACTTTAAGTCCCCGTAAAGATACATCATAAACTAGAGAAAAAATGAGGGTATTGTGCACACATCTGAGCCTCCCGCTCCCATGTGCTCTCCTGGAGGTTCCCGTGCTGCCAACGAATGCACACCAAAGGAATTGACTATCCACGTCGGACCCGCTCCTGTCAATCCTCGATCTCCACCGAAACCTCCGCAAATGTTGCCTCGTCATCGATGTCCAGCTCCCCGTGATCAATGATGTGTGTCGGGTCGTGCACTTATATCCTCAGCTGAGATAAGTGGAAGACATCGTGCACCTGGGGCAACTGAGGAGGAAGGTCCAGGTGATTATAAACCTCGCCTACCCTACTAAGAAACTAGAATTGTCCGATGAAGTGCATAGATAACTTTCCGTCCTGGCCAAATCTCCATAATCCACGTCGAGGTAAGACCCATAAGAAAACGTGGTCACCATCCTCGAACTCCAATGGTCTTTGCCTCCTATCCGCATAGGACTTATGTCTGCTCTGTGCAGTCCTCATCCACTCCAAGATGATCTGCACCTTCTCTGTCGTAGCCTGAACCATCTCTTGTCATACGAGTGCTGACTCCCCAGGGTCAGTCCAGCACAGAGGTGATCTGCATGGTTGTCCATACAATGCCTCGTATGGTGCCATCCTGATGGTGGATTGGTATCTATTGTTGTATGCAAACTCCACTAAGGGTAGGTGATCCTCCCAGCTACGACCAATTTCGAGGACACGTGCACGAAGTATGTCCTTTAGTGTGTGAATGTCCCTCTCCGTCTGGACATCTGTCTGAGGATGAAAGGCGGTGCTCAAGCGTAGCTGCATCCCAAATGCCTCCTGAAACATCTTCTAAAGCTGAGAAGTAAAGCAAGCATATCAATCGAAGATGATAGATGATGACACACCATGAAGCCGTATGATCTCATGAACGTATAGTCGTCCCAAGATCTCCACTGATCCCTGATCTCTGATAGGTAGGAAGTGGTCCAACTTGGTGAGTTGGTCTATGATCACCCAAATGGAGTCGTGTCCTCTAGAAGTACATGGAAGCCCCATCACAAAATCCATAGATATCCCATACCACTTCCACTCTGGGAGCTCTTAGGGCTATACCAAGCTTGCTGGTACCTAGTGCTCTGCCTTCACCTGCTGGCAGGTTAGGCATCGTGAAATGAATTCTTCCACAACCTTCTTTCATATCTGGCCACCAGTGCTGTCGTCTGAGATCTTGGAACATCTTCGCTACTCATGATGTACCGCCAGAGGGGAAGTGTGAAACTCCCTCAACACCTCCTCTTGTAATCCAACTGGTACCATGGTATGTCCCCTAAAGAAAATGAAGTGCTATCCTCCTACATAAAATATATCAGGTGCCTCTCTCGTGGATATCGGTGCACATCGCATCTCACAGTCAACGTCCCCACGTTGTGCCTCTCTGAGCCGCTGATGTAGTGGAGGAGTGACTGTGAGTGATTGTAGAATGGCTTCTCCATCTCTATCCACGAAGGATATTTGCAACGTGGCTAGTTGCTCTGTTGCCTCTACAAGTAGATGAATTCCCGATCTATTGCTGAGAGCATCAACTACTATGTTCCCCTTCCTAGGAGTATAGACTATCTCAAAGTCATAGACCTAGAGGAACACAAGCCATCGCCGCTGTCTCAGGTTCAATTCCTTCTGTGAGAAGATGTACCTGAGACTCTTGTGGTCAGAGTAGACTGTAAAGTGCTCGCCCATCTGATAGTGCCGCCACATCTTCAAGGCGATGACCACTGCTGCTAAATCTAGGTCATGGGTAGCGTAGTTCTGCTCGTGCTACCTCAACTGTCATGAACCATAAGCGATCACTGCCGTCTCCTACATCATACCACACCCAAGTCTGGTACCTGATGCATCTCAATAAACTACATACCCTACGACCTCCTCCAGTAGCCTCATGATGGATGCATTGTTCAATCTTTGTCTAAGCTCCTGGAAGCTCTTCAGACATCTATATGACCACACGAAGGGTTCCCCCTTCTTCATCAAAGCTGAAAGTGGTGTTGCAACTCTGGAGAAGTATGGCACAAATCCCTGATAGTACACAACCATACCTTGGAAACTCCGCACCTCTATCACACTCCTGGGAGGCACCCAAGCAAGTACTGCCTCGATCTTCGTAGGATCCACTACAACTCCCACCTCAGAGATGACGTGCCCTAAGAAGTGGACCTATTGAATCCATAACTGACACTTCAAGATCTTACTATAAATATAGTGCTCTCACAGTGTTTCCAGTACATCCCGCAAGTTGTAGGCGTGCTCCACCTCCGTAGTCGAGTAAATAAAAATTTCGTCGATGAAGATAATGACACACTGAACAAGGTAAGGCTGGAATATCCTGTTCATGAGACTCATGAACACTGCTGGAGTGTTGGTTATGCCGAAAGGCATAACCAAGAACTCATAGTGGCCATACCAACACCTGAAGGCCATCTTCTGCACATCCTCGTCTCTAACTCTGAGCTGATGATAGTCTGAACCGAGGTCTATCTTCGAGAACCATCGTTCTCCATTGAGCTGAGCTAAGAGGTCGAATATACTCGGGAGTGTTTACTTGTTCTTTATGGTCACCAGATTCTGGCGATGGTAGTCGACACATAGTCGTAAGCTCCCATCCGCCGTCTTGGTGAATAAATTCGGAGAATCCCATGGTGAAACACTGGGTCAGATGAATCCCTTTCCCTGAAAATCCTCCAACTGTACCCGCAGCTCACGAAGCTCAGCAGGAGCCATCCGATATGCTGGAGTAGATATCAGGGTTGTCTCTGGGTAATGGTCAATATAGAAGTCTACCTCTCTGTGAGGAGGTAGTCTTGGACCGTCTTTAGGGAAAACGTCTGTATACTGATCCACCACAAAATGAAAACTCAGACTCCTCATATGAACCACTCTAAGGATAAGACTAGCCAACTAATGTGTGATCGGATACCCTCTACTCTGCATAAGCCCATCCTACACTTCAAAGACTCCCTTCTCACAGATGAATGTGAACCTGCTCCCATCTATGCGGACACACAACACATTGCATCTAATACAGTCGATCTGATCATGAACTGTAGATAACCAATCCATGCCCAAGATAACGTCGTAAGGGAACGAAGCCACCACAAGAAGATCCCAGCCAAATCTCTTGCCTCCAAGAGTAAGCTCACACTTCCGGCACCAGTGTGTAATCATCGAGTCGGCTCCCATAAGAGTCTCTAGCCGTAAGGATTGAGCCAACGGCTCCGTCAGAATCTCCGAGCTCCGAACAAGGGTAGCGGCAGTAAAATAATGACTCGCTCTTGTGTCTATAAGAACTACAGAAAAGGGGGATTAGACATAGATAGTACCTAGAATCATCTCAGGTGTGCCGTGATCATCTGCCTCGACTGTCTGGAGCTGATCCATCCCCTGTCTTCCCGGTCCCTGTGTTCGGGTGGTCCTCCTGGTGGTGGTGGTAGTGGAGCCTTGAAGTGTCATCCACCACCTGCTGCTCGGCAATCTCCTCTACCTCATCTTCCAGCTCCCTGCTGACCACCACAGTCGAACATCTGCCTCTGCCGGGGTGGTCCCTCAACTGTCTCCTACTCCTCTGCATGACGGGTCGGGCAGTCACGATCCATGTGGCCCTACCCACCGCATGCATAGCACTTCCTGCCTCTCGTATGACTGGTTCTGCTGAGTGTGCCCTGCACCTCCAAACCAGTATCCTAAGGTTGCCCACCTGATGGCCGGGTCCGCTTGGACCTCTGTGACATCTATCTACTGCCGGCTGTAGAAGACTCCGCTACGTGTCGCCCTATGGTAGGCCTCGCTGCTGGCGTAGGCTCAGCAAGAAATCTCTCCACAAGAAGGGCTCACTCCAATACTCCTGCTTGTGTCGGAGTGCCGAGGGAGATCATTGAAGACCTGATCTCTTGCCTCAGTCCCTTATTGAAGGTCTGGGCCCAGAAGAATGGGTCCCGTACAATGTCTGTGGAGTAACACGAGACGTCGATAAGTCTCACCGAGTACTGGGCTATTGTCATGATCCCCTGCTGCAACTGTAGTAACTCTTGGATGCGCACCGCACGAAGGGTGGCTAGAACGAACTCCGTGTGGACGAGGCTCTCGATGTCCATCCATTGTAGACATTCCTTGTCGTGCACCTAAAGCATCAGGCTCCAACATCTACCTGCTGCTGCGTGCAGGAGGCTCGCGGAAAGGATCAACATAAGATCTGCTGGTGTCCCTACAAATATGAAGACTCGGATGATAGCCTCCATCCAATCCATGGCTGCCTGAGGGTCTGTCTCTCCACGTAACTTGGGAGGCCTCTATCGCTGAAACTTGTGCAGTACACTCAGGAGGCGTGCACTCTCCGGTGCTGGGGATGGTGGTATCGGTGGCCCAGTGGGTAGAGGTACCGATGGTGCCTCCACTGAAATGGGGCCCTGCACCGAGGCCTCGTCGCTCGGTGGGCTGCCATCCTGCACGTTTCGTAAGAACATAGTTGGCTACCATTGTGGGGCCATCCTGAAAGGTAACAGGTGTGGAATAGTTAATACATTATACCTGGTGAGCTCACTCAATGTAATCAAAAATAAAACTTTTTAAACACACATGCAATCAGTGTTTTAGTGCACTGTGTCGGAAATCAGAAGTCAAGGCCATGGTGTATGGATATGTTGGCCGCCGCACCAACACTGGACTCCCTGGACTAAAAAACACACTCAATACTCCTAAATTTATTGCTTCACAACAGAAATTATCAGGTTCTTGAGTTCTGCGATAGAACCAACTCCTTTGATACCAATTTGTCACGACCCGTCCTCGGGGCCCGTGTCGTGACTACCCCATGCTCGCCTTCCATAGGCCAGGGGATGGTTACTAGCACCAAAAGAAGTAATTCCCAATAAAAGAGAAGGCATTGCCTTTATATATGTAAAAAACACAACATAGTATGCCAGCTGGAGTAAATACAATGTAAAATGAGTTCAAAAGTAAGTGATGGAACGTAAATGGGCCAGAATAGAAACCCAACTGCAAGTACAGTACAACAGTAAAGAAAGAACAACTGCAGTAAAGAAAACTAGCAACCACTGAGTCGTCCTTGGGATATCCCACCTAAAGGGCGGGTGAAAATGGTCTCCTCAGCTCCTCGGGTCCGGCCGTCGGCTCCGTGTACGTCCTACCATGTTGTCCACCTCCAGGTACTATCCCGCTCCACAAGAAACCACTTCGATCAGTGATGTATGTCGTTTGCATCCAACACAACGTAGTGCGGGCATAGCCCGTGCATGTGTGAGTATACGATACTCATTAGGGACCCCAAAACCCCCAAAGGTCTACCAGGATCCACAAAGAAAAAACTACAAAGTAAAGATACAAACACAAAGTATCAACCAACTCTACTTAGGTATATGGCCATACATATACCTAAGTCATCAATTCCTGTTTGGCTCTAACTCATGAGCCCAAGTTCAACCCAGTCCACGCAGGAAATCAAGTCAATCACATCGATGATGGTGACTGAAAGTCAAGACTCATCTCACACAGGTATACTACTCATGAAGAGGGGTGGAGATTATAGATGTAGCCTCTGAATCGTCTCCCATGACGAACCCAAGTAGGATACAAGTACAGAAGTCATCACTGCCGAACCCACATAGGATCCAAGTAAACTAACCATCACTGCCGAACCCACGTAGGATCAATGTACATTCGCCATCACAGCCAAACACATGGAGGATCCATGTACAGTCATCCTCGCTGCCGAACCCACGTAGGATCCATGTACAGTCGTCATCGTCATCGCAGTCGCAGCCAGCTCTAGGGTATCCGCACACAACATTCTCGATTCCGGGAGGGTCTGCTCCACGAGCCAAGGGGGTCGATACATCAACTATAATGAATTCTAGAGTTAATGTATCCCGATGTTTCGTCTCGTTAATAGGAACTCAACGTAATAGACGGAGCGTCAATGAGACGCTAGGTCTGAGAGATATTGGCTTTTCCGTCCTAGGGGCCCGGTTAGAAATGTGCTCGTTTCTAACCCGGCTGATATCCAAATTCATCTGAAACTCACTTAGATTATTGAAAAAGGACCATCTCATCGAAAGAGTCCTAGTTCCACAGACATCACGTTGATCAGACCCATGGTCCTTATGTTATTAATGTTTAAGTGAATAACGGGCCTTGTCCGTTAGGCCCGATGGGCTGACGGATCGGGTCGACTCGGTTTTGGCGGGTCCAACCCGATAAAGTGGTCAAACCAGCCCGGTGAGTTGTCCGGCCAGACCCGATCTGGTCTGACGTGGCACGGCCGACTGGCCGAGCGGGATCCAAGGGGTGGGGGGGGGCACAGCCCCCTAGTTTTCGGCACAGGCGGCGCCAATCGGCGCCACCCTTCCCCACACCGGCCCGCTAGACCGGATGGTCTTCTGCGCACGCGACCCGCATGGGCGCACCGCTGATATTCAAGCACGGTGACCTCCTAGCACCACGGTCATGCTTCAACCGCCCGTCCGACAGGCCTGACGGTTCCTCAGCGTGGCACCCTCCTGGCACCGCAGTTCGCCTCCGCCTGGCCGGCAGACTGGTCGGCCGGTTCTTCTACCGAAGCTGCCCGTGTAGCGGGTTGTGTTTCCTCCCGCACAACCGGTGCGACGACGCCGGTTTACTTTGTCACATTCCTGACACGGCGTGACGGCGTCATGCCTCCTCCAACATTGGTTTCCAATTCTAAATAAAATAAAAAAGATCAACGGAGGGTCGTCGGGCCGTGTTCATTCAGCCCGCGCCCTCAGCGTAAAGAGATAGAAAATGTATGAGGTAAACAAGATTCTCAATGAAAAACCAAAGAAAAATTTTAATCCATTAAAATTGAAATTCACCCCTACCTCAACAATGTTGACGAATGTCGGCATCACGGTTTACGGCGTCGCGAGGTGAGGATTCGTAGACACCGGTGGAGAGTGTCCGAGGAGGAAGTGGCGTCTCCCTTTTTTATCACAGTGAGAAGAAAACAAGGCGTGACATCATTGGCGAGTTCCCATGTCGGTGTATCCTCCCTTGTCGTGGAGGAAGCAGAGGTTGGTGAATCCGGGGTTGTCGAGTCGATTTTCTTCATCGGGGAGTTGGTGTTCTTCAACAAAGGAGATGAAGCGTTCTTCGAAACTCAAGAGCTATCTCCTCAAAATATCAACACAACAGGCCAACAAAAAATAAAATTTGGCTTCTCCTTATTTTATTTAATCATGCCATGCATTTCAAAATTTAAATTTCAAAACACTTAATTAATTAATTGAAGTGGTTCAATTAATTGTTTAAAGTGTGTTGGCAAGAGTTATGAGGGAGAGAGAGAGAAGGTGGAAAGGTTTCACAAGTAATGAGGAGTTTACAAAATTAATAGGGGGGTTTAAGGAGTTTTATAGAATGTGAAGGGTTGGGGCTCATGTGGGCCCCACCTCCCATTTATCCACACATGGGTAGTTAGGTGCTTGTGGGTCCCACCCTAACTCCCCCATGTAGGATAAAACCACCTTAGATATAAAATTAAAATTGTACCACAATTTTATTCTCTTGTCATTTAATCCACAAATTTTAACTTCTTCTCCCGTGCAATTACATCTACGGTAAAAGTCCACTTATGCAATTACCGAACCTGTGAGTTCACCGGTGTCCTTGGATTTCAATTCCGAGCACCGGTTAAAAAGATATAAAATCTCACTTGTTCGTTTAGTAAACGTTCCCTAGCTAAACATTTGAAATTCATTCCGGGCACACTGGGCCTCGGAATCAAGTGCCGTCAGAAGCCATAGACTCGTAAAAGTACAAAGTGCTGAAGAAAAAATTTTCCTTGAAATGTCCAGATCTTTACAGTGAAATTAAATGTTAAATAACATAAAATGACCATCATTATATTAAATGAAAAGAAAATTAATCCAATTAAACATTAAAACTAATTAAATGTACGATCTAACTATATACATAAATTAGATGAAATTGTAGTTTTGAATTAAAATTCTTTATTTTTAACTAATCATTTAAATAATGATTTTATCAAAAAAATACCAAAATTAGAAAAAAAAAGAAATATTTATGTCCCATATCTAAATATTAATATTCTTATCAAATAGATAATATAACTTTAAAAAAAACTATTTTAAAATAAGGTTCTACATCAATAGTTTGTAAATGAACATTTAAAAATATTATAATATTTTATGCTTAAAATTGGATTCTTTCTAATTTTAAGATTTTCATATTCATTAGATAAACGAAAAAATTTAAAAATTACATAAAATCATTATATAGTTAATTAAATTCATTACATCTAATACAATGGATAGTGGTTAACTACCTTTAAAAATAATAACATTATTTTTTTATTACTTTTCAGTATAAGGAAGTGTTTTGTACAATGTAAGATTTCAGAGAAACCAGTTACTGTGGATCATGTATGCTGTCATAATTAGTGTCCCCTTAAAACAAAAATTATTATTAAATTCAAAAATATTAATAGATACGAAAATTTATTATTCTATACATACAAGGGATGTTACATATAAGTATACAAACTTTTAAATGGATCCTCAGTTATTACAAGAGAATTTTTGAAGACATCTAGCTTTTTATACCCTATTCGGTACCTAGTGGATCATATATAACAAAATAAACCCAACCATATTCCTAAAACCTTCCAAAAGACCCTAACATCAACAAATCATTGAAAAATGGTTAAATAACATATTATAGTTGTACCAACATATTTATTTATAATCTAAATTATGATTCTCAAAGAACTAATATAGTACACTAAAAATTCAAAATTTTCTATTAATGAACTAGACCATAAATTCTTGTTTCATTACAATATATATATATGATTAATTTTTTTATAAATTTAAAAATTTAAATCTTTATAAATTTCATATTTCTAAATATATTATACATAAATTTAATGGTTATAATTACCCAAAAATGTGTTACCTAAAGATATCATTATGTATAGAAACCTTAGAGTTTAACTCAACCATATTTATCTATCCTTGAATCATATAATTAATGGAAACCGGATGATTTGGATCAACCATATAGAGTGACATAGTTCTTAACAAGTGTTCTTATTCAATGAAATATTCCACAAAATTATTTTCAATTGTAATGTCCCATGTCTTTTAACCGGTTTAAAATATCAATATTTTTATGATGTGCATTTTTTGGAAGGTTGTGTCATAAAACCAGGCATTGGGATGATATTTTTAATGTTGGAAAAATTTAAAAAAACATATATCAGGCTAGGGTAAATTCTCCAGTAGTTTACTTGATGGCTGATAGGAATTTCGGAGCCTCGTACTTGGAAAAGGTAGGTTTTTATGGAACTACAGAGATTTTATGGTTGGTGTACGACCTATTAAACATGAGGCCTGGTATAGGAAACCATGCAGCGTAATTTTGGGAGATAGTGCTGCTTGTACGTCATGAAAAATGTTTGGAAAACCACGTGAGAAAACATATGCGAGGTTGGTTATTAATGTAGAAGGTTATTCACAGTTGATGAAATGTTTGTTAGACCGTGTGAGCAAATCCTTGATGTATAACATGTTTTGTGTTACATGTTATTTTATTTAATTAAATTTTAGGTAAATAGGGGATCAATTAAATTTTGTTAAATGAGGGTTTTATATAATTAAATTTCATGATCAGATGAATTTAATTAAGGGATGTGTAATATGGTTTTTATTGAATTAAATTCATTTTAGGAGACATTAATAAAATAATGATTTTTGGAAGAATTTATTTAATTCAATTCAGTTCTATGGAAATTAATTAAATGATTTGTTAAATACAGTGTTTAGAATTTGACTTATAGGTGTGTAAATTAATTTAAAATAATATTAACATAATGGGGATTATTATTATTATTATTACCACTACTATTATTATTCTTATAATATTAATACTTATTTTAATTTCTGATTTAATTTAATTTTAATGAGGAAACAAGAGAGAGAGGTGTACAACACAAGATAGGTGTTACCCCCCTTGTTCTCTCATGCGAGGTGTGTTACCCCATCCTCTCTGACACCACTTTTCACATGATTATCCTCTCAGTATATTCACATAACATGTTCATCTATGCATGGTATATTCATCTCTCTGTGTGTCATTTTTTATATTGGTTATCTCATCTCTCTATCACCTAATCCCTATTTGGCTAAAACTCTATATCTGGGTTTAATTTTGTTTCCACATTTCCTCAAATTCTAGGTGGTGCCGAAGTTGTCTTAGGACCCATTGGTATATATTCCAATTATTTCCCGCATATTCGAAGTGATTCAATTTGTCTTGGTTCACCGTTTTCATTTTCAAGTTCGGATATAAACATGTAATTTGGATTCACACCCCCTGAATTATATGTTTATGGTGTTTAAGAGATGAAACTAATTAATTGGAGGTCTAATGGTTTTCAATCCACTAATTTTTAGATCCATTTGTTATGATTAAGGTGTTTCTATTAATTCTGAGAGCACTCACATTGTTGTTGAGGTGCGTGCATGTGAGAAAATCACAATTAAAGGTAGAAATCATTTGCTCAACCAATTACTTTAGTTCAGTCTTGAACATTGATCAATTAAAAAATGGTGTAGTATTTTGATTACTATTACTGATGAAATTTATTTCAATTGTTTAATAAATTTTTTGTTGGTAAAAATTTATTTGATAGGTTACAAAATCATTTTTTTAAATAAAACCCCACATTCAGTGTTTTCTTTCTTCAATCTAAAATCATAGTGATTAGATTGTTATGTTCATTTAGCATATTGTTATCTATTTTGATATTCCCTCCATTACATGTTGACACTCTTGGGTTAAGTGGTAATTATGTGTATTGGGTGGGATATATTGATATAATTAATCAGGGTATTTATTATTAGATATTATTTTCATTGTTGAGATAATTAATTTGTGAATTAATTATATGGATTTAAGATTTAATTTAGATAATTAGTGGGAGGATTAATTTTTAGATACTGAATTTGATAATTAAGGGTAATTAATTATTAATTAATTATGTTCTATGATATAATAATTTAGAAAATTAATCTAGGGATTAATAATGATAGTGTTAATTCTCTAATTCAGATAAATAATTGGTGGATATATTGTGATTTGCTGCTCTGGATTAATTGAGATAATCAATTATTAACTAATTATGCTCTTTTGTTGAAAATATTTCGATAATTAATTGCTGAATTAATTATGGGAATATAAGACTTATAATGGGTTAATTTATTGATAATTAATTATTGATTGATATTGTATTGCAGAGAATTAATTAGGGGATTAATTATGATATGTGTAATTATATATGTTTAGATAATTAATGGTGGATTAACTATGTACCTAGAGGTTTTTCCAGGATATTTAATTGTGTAATTAAATATGAAGAGTTTAGATTTGTATTGGATAGTAAATTAACGAGTGTTAATTATGAAATGAGTTTTGTATATATTAATTAATTATTTGATGAATTAATTAATTTAATTTATGCACGTAATTAATTGTGGAGTTATGTAATGGGTTTTATTTGTTTCACTAATCACTATATTTTTAAGGGAATGGGTGTGGCTAATTCATGAGAAATTAGTTATTTTACTTGGATTAATTAATTTTTGAATTTACTAATGATTGTGAAAGTCGAGGCTAGACATGGTGTTTTAGAATGATTGAGAGGATTGGGAATTAGATAACGCATTATAACCCAATAAATACGCAAGCACATATGATGTTTGGTGGTGGAAATGGTGATCTATATAGACTGAGAATGTAGAGTGTGAGACATGGAGGTCTACACCGACTAACGATATGTGGTGTGGGACATAGAGATTTACACATATTGAGATTTGGGGAGTCTGATTGGGCATTAAAAACCAAAGGAATGGAAGTAAGGGATTATGAATTAAAATAGAGATATGAGTTAAACACAAGTTACCTTTGATTAAATAAAGACTTGTTGAGAAAAATTACCAGTCCAACATGTGTTGAAACATGTACTGGTTTATGATATTTCCAAGGGAACACATTGTGCTCGGGAAAGAGCCGAATTTAGTATTGAGGAACATGGAACCATGGTAAAATTGGAGATAATAAATTATTAATTTGAGAATAATTTTTAAAGTATTAATATTTATTTATTGAAGATAAATATATTAAAAAAATTTTAATGTGCATGATCAAATTTTGGCTACTGGCCAAATTATTTATCGTCGTCAGGTGTCCTTTTGGAACTGGGATAGGTTTTTGGTTATTTATTCAGTTCCAATATTACCTTGTCATATCAGCACCCAGTTTTGAGAAATTTAATTGTCTAGATTAAGCTATAAAACAAGTTTTCCCTTGATACTGATATATACATCTCACACCCTATTCTGGATTACATTTCATTGTGGTACCTGAGATGAATTTACTTGTTATTTTGACCATTGTACATTACCTATGGCCATGTACTTGTACATGGGTGTTAGGAGCAATGGATAGAGAAGGAGCATGGGAAGCTCATAGAGATCCCCATTAGGGATTTGAGTATTTCATTATATCTATACTAACAAGTAAAGAATGTTGTTTTATTTACATATTTCATATATGTTTTACCATGACAAGCATGTATTGTATAAATTGGTGTTGTCCATTTTCATTTTTCAGTTCATAATTGTTTATATCGACTCTCACTATTATCTGAGTTTACAACCTATTTCCTATGTGCACTCTTAATATGAGTTTATTTATCCCTATATAATATCCACATATTTTCAATGATAGTACGCATCCTTTGTCATATGGGTGAGGTGCTTGAGGTCATGTGGCGACCATTCTGGCTACCAATTTGAATGTAAGACCGATTTTGTTTTCATAATGTGGTATCAGGTGTTCAACTTTCCTTTTATTTTTTTCGTTCTCTTTCTTTATTCGATTGGTCAACGTGAGTCTATGAATGTTTTGGTGCTCATTTAGTAAACATTATGGGGGAAGATCTCCCCATGTAAAGTAAATTACAAAGTCCCAATGGATTGGAATTGATGTTTATACTCTTTGAGGTTACAATGGATATTATATCACCCCTAGTGTCTGGTTTAGTTTCAACAGTTTATTGAATTTTGTAATTTTAAAAATATTACTTTTCTTGATATTGAAAATAAGTTTAATTTCATGTATCATCTTTTGTAGATCAATATTTTCATGCCATTAATATGACATGCAATGTAGTTACATTACTAGGATGCCTGTTAATTTTGAGTCTATGTTTTGGGTGGAATTCCATGTTTTGGTTTTATTGAGTATACCCCTTTTGAAAGATAGTTTTAGTGATAGATATAACAAGAATGGGTGTTTATATTCCATGTTTCATATTTTCTTATCATGTTTTTCTTTTTTTTCCATGATTCGGGATTATAAAATGTTGTTGTGTTATTGATTATGAAAACATACGAGATATGTTTTGTTTTGTAAATGAATTAATGAGTGGATCATTGATTTTATGTGATCATAATGGGGTCTAGTTTCAGTTTTATGGTGTGTTAGAACCTTGTAACTAGGAAAAAGGAAAAATGTGTATTCAAACAATAGAAAAATGGTTGTTATAGTTAAAATGTTAAATGTTAATTGAATATGATAAATGGGTGAAAAATGATGGAAGTAAGGTGTATGGGAACTTTATCAACTGGTAGATGTCCACCAATGTGACCGAGCATCATTTAACCTTACTATGCTTGAAAATGGTTCTAAATGTAAAATTGTTCTATTTTGTGAAATGAAATTTTTTGGGGTACATTTTAAGGGAAATGGTTTTCAATAAATGGGACACTTGGTGGTTTCCTTTTTGATAAAAGGAATTTAGATGCAGTATTTTCTGTATAAAATGAAATGATACTGAATGTATAGTGTTAAAAAGGAATATTTTTATAGCTTGCCTTTGTTGCCCATGGGGATTTCATTGAAAACTGTGTTCCTTGATGTGTAATAGTACTTGTGGGTTTGCTAAAATTCATTCAAATGTTTAGATGTTGAAATGAATTAATATAATGGTGAAAATAAATTGGGGGGATTCTGAGCCTAGTGATTTCTAGTTTTCATGACCAAGAGTTAGGGTCGATGTGTGTGCTTTTTAAGGGAATATCCTATATAATGTAGAACCCATAGTGATTGAGATGCTTGATTTCTAATGTGATCATTTTGATGTTGGTATTGATAAAGATTCTTTTTACATAGAAGGGATTTTGGGATTTAATGATCTACACCCTTGTTTTCAGGGGTATTAGTAATATATTGACTCTTTTCAAGGGAATATGCATTAGGGAATTCTTAGTTAAGCAAGTTAGACTTGCCTCAGTCATGGCCATCCATTAAAGACATCGTTTGGTTTACTCTGTAGTATAGTGTGTTGAAATTAAAGTATGTTCATCCCATTAGTATGGAGAAATTTTGGGACTTAGGTGTTTTTATGAGCCGATAGGTTTATTTATTTTCTTTCATGTGAGATAATTACATGGATACCTTGGTTCGTGGAACGACCCATTTTTAATTAAGATGATTCTAAAAGAAGAAAATATTAGAGAAGGTCATAATTTCATTAAGACTTAGACACTCTTAAGGTGGGTATTGACAGATAGATTGGTGTTCAGAATAGTGTTATTACTAACATTTGAAAGAATAAAGATTCCTTGGGTGATAAAATAATGATGTTTGGTTGATGATGTGTTGATAGGAGATGTTGAGCCTTTTTTTAAGGAATATACCAGTGATAGTTCGACCAATATTTTGGTGACCTAGGTTTATTCATATTGTTCTCTTCTAAATGAGACGAGCAGCTCACATATATTCACCTCATCCTGGAGGCATTTAGATTGTATTTTTCATATATCGTGTTGATTTTTTGAAACAATTTGGGAATGATGAGAAGATGTTTTATTTGGGTTGTACGCATGATGTGTTCTTATTTGGGTTATTCCTTTATTTGTTCCAGGGATAAACAAATCAAAGGTATCCTTCTTGATGGGATGATTCTTGAAGGTCACCATAGGTCAAGATTGGATTTCTATGTACATATTTTTGGTGATGTAATTGTTTTAAAGGAATTTCACATATTTAGGAGTGAGTGTAGGTTCTAGGGTAGTCATGGTCTTTCAAGGAATGAGCTGTGGTTTGGGAGTTTGATCGGTAAATTCTAAGACAATTGGTGGAATATATCAATGATCATGTTGTAGAGAACTAAATGAGGGAATCCTTTCTCTAGTTGTTTGGGCTAGGTTATGTGTTGTTTCAATGTTTTGGGGGTGGATAATAGACCTCAGATTCTGTTTTTAAAGGCATAAGACATTGGGATAGTGTTTTAGTTAATTTTGTGTTTGGAATTTGGTTACACAATGCTATTTCACATTGGCTTCTCGAGGATGATTTTTTTGAAGGTCGGTTGATTTCAATGTCTTATGTTTTGGAACCAATTTAAAATTTGAATGTTTTTTATCGTTATTGTTAGTTGGATGTTTCTATATAAAAAACAAGCATTGGGATGAAGTTTCATGAGTTGAGGTCATTTAAACATATTTATATCGGGCATGGATAAAAACTCGAGGAGTTTTTCAGAAGGAATATTGGAATTATGGAGTGTCAGATTGGAATATTTAGGTTTTATGAAACAATAGAGAGGAAATGGTTGGCACATGACTAGTTAAACCATACGGCCATGCTACATGAAACCATTTATTATAACTCTACAAGACAGACGTGATCGTACTATCTATGCATGGTGAGAATGACCGTGCAGGAAAAAACATATGACGTGGGATCCTTAGGTAGAAGATTCTACACTGTTAGCACATTGATTGCCAGCCGCTATGAGCCAAACCATTCTTCTTACCTAGTTTTGGATAACATGTTATTTTATATAATTAAATTCAAGGTAGAGAGGGGATTAATTGAATGTTGTTAAATGAGTGTTTTTTTAATTAAATTAGTGTCTAAGAGGAATTTAATTAATTGATATGAAGTGGGATTTCTATTTTATTAAAATTGGATGAAATGAATTTAATTAAATGATTATGAGATGGATATTTTATTTAAATAAATTTTCCCGAAAGGAGTTCAATTAAATGATGTGTTAAATGGGGTGTTTGGGGATTTTTAATGATGTATATATATTAATTATTGATAATAATAATATAATGGGAATTATTACTATTAATTTTATATTAAATCTAATTTTAATTTGGGTTTTAAATTATTTTGAGATAGGAAACAAGAGGGAGATGAAACTAAAAACGCTAAGAACGACCCCCATTATTCTCCCATTTGAGGCACATTACCCCCTTCGGTCTAACTCTTCATTACATGCCATTATACTTTGATATAATTAGGTATGTTAATCATCTCAGTGAAGTGAGTCCATCTCCATGTGTCTTGTTATTCACATCGGTTATTTTGTATCACCATTACCCAATCTCTGTTGGGATAAAACCCTAGAAAAATGAATAATTTAGTTTCCTCATTTTGTTCGATCCTATGTTGTGAAAAAGATGTCTCGGGATATGTTGGTCTATACTCTGATGATCACTACTGAAGGAAAATCTATTCAACTTGTATTAGTTCACCTTCTAAATTTTCTGTTATGTCTAAAAACCTGAAATTTGGTTTATCACCATATGAATTTGAAGTATATGTTGTGATTTAGTTGTATATAATTAATTGAAGGTTTGTTGGTCCTCGCTACACTATTTTGGTTGATGTTTGATGGTGTTAAGATGTTGTGACAAATTCCTACTTCAGGAAAACTATTATTGAGTTCTGTGCACATGAGTATATGACATTTAATGTTAGAAATCATTAGATAGGCCAATTCCTCAAGGAAGGGTCCTCCACATTGCTCAATTAAAAAATCATCGATTTTTTAATTAATATTTATTATGAAATTGATTTTTAAAAGCTGAATGAATTGTTTCTTGGTATAAAATAATTTGTTAGATTACAAAATCATTTTTTTTAATAAAACCCCTCAATCAAGGTGCACTTCCTTCAAGATAAAAACATAGTGATTATATTTATATGTTCATTTCTCTTTCTGTTTTGTGTTTTGATATTTCCATCATTATATGTTATAACACTAGGGTTAATTGGTAATTCGATGTATTTGAAGTGATATGTGTAGATAATTAATCAGGTGAATAATTATGATATATTAGTTGTATATGATAAGATTATTAATTTGTGAATTAAGTATATTCCTTTTGGTTTTATCTTTGATAATTAATTGGGGGAATAATTTTGAGATAGTGAATTGGATTAGTTTAGATTTAAAATTTTGAATTAATTATGTTCCTTTAGATTAGAATTTAGATATTTAGTCGAGGGTTTTTTTTTGTGATTTATAGATTTTCATTAATTGTGATTATTAATGGTGGATTATTTTTGTTCTTCTATAGTAATGACATGGATAATTAATTATGGAAATTAAGTATGTATTGATTATACTTTTAAGGGGGTAATTAATTGAGAATTAAATATATTCTTGAGGTTTTAATATAGATAATTAATCACGGAAATAATTATGATATGTGGAATAGGATATGTTGTGATAATTAATGGTGGATTAATTATGTTCCTTGAGTTTTTTTCAAGATATTAAATTAGGAGATTAATAAGGAATATTATTGTTTTGGATTGGATAGTTTATTGTGGATAATTAATTATGGAATGAGATTTTTAAAGATTATTAAATAAATAGATTAATTAATTAATGGGATTTGTGTGATTAGTTTATTGTGGAGTTAACTAATGAATTTGATGTGTTTCACTAAACATTTTATTATTAAGGAAATGAAGGTCAACAATTTGTGAGGAATTAGTTATTGGGATTCAATTAATTTTTTTTATTAATGATTTGGAAAGTGGTCACTAGACATGGTGTTTTAGACCGATTGAGAGGGTGGGCGTTAAACAAGGCATTCTACCCCAAAAGTGATGCAAGTGCTTGGGAAGTGTTTTAATATACATGTTGATATATATTGATTTAGATATTTGAGCGTGATACATAGAGATCTATAAAAACATAGTAAGTGCGGTGTGAGACCTGGTGATTTAAACCAATTATGATTTGGGGAGATTGACATGGATTTCAACACTAAATTGATGGAAATAATGAATTGTGGACTGATCTAGAGACACATATCAAGCCCAAGTTAAATGTGATTAAATAAAGCAATTTTGGGAATAATTAGATGAATGAAATGAGGCGGTGTAGGTATTATGTAATGGTAATACCTAGGGAACTCTTCGTGCTCTGACATGAGATGATTTTCATATTGAGGTACGAGGAAAAATGGGAACCTTAGTGGTAATAAATGATTAAATGGAGAATAATTGGAAAAATATTAACATGTATTTATTCTTGATAAATATATTGGTATGGTTCTTTTGTAGGTTCTTATTCAGGTTATGGGATCATGTATAGTTTTCCATTAGGAGTCCCATTGGAACCTGGACAAGACGTTGGTTATTTATTCAGTTATTCTATTTCCTTGTAATATTAGTACACACTTTTTTTATATTGCATTATCAAGATTGAGGTCGAAAACATGTGGTCCCGGACTACTGGTATGTATATATCAAACCTTACTTGGGTGACCATTACACTGTGGTACCCGTGTATACTTTACTTGTTTGTAGAACCTTGGACATTTTCTGTGGCCATTTACCAATACATGGGAGTTAGGATCAAAGGAATGAGTGGGAGATCAAGATGATTGTAGAGATTTTTCTTGGGGATTTGAGTATTTTATTTATTTTATTATTGACATTTAAATCATATCATTTTATTTACAACCATCAAATATGTATCCCCATGAAATACTAGTGTTGTATAAACTTTCACTGTCAATTTTCATTATTCACATGATCATAATTTATACATATTAACGCTATAATATGTGTTTACTATCTGTTTCCACTGTTTACTCAAAATATATGGGTACAATCTCCCCACTGACTATCCATAGACCCTTGCTGCTATTCGGTAACCTCTACTATAAGAGGAGATGTGTTTGAGGTCTTGTGGTTACCGGCCCAACTACCGGATTCAAGGTAAGTCGGGTCAGGGAGTTACACCAGAGGTTCCATATTATCTGATCAACTAATTATATATACACATCATACATATTAAATCTCTTTATTTTAAAATTTTTATCCATATTCCAATTTATATTAATAATATGATTTATATTAATGAACAAAGATGACATTTTACTATAATTTTATAGTAAATTTATTTATAAAATAAATTATTTTTTATTCATGCATATTTCTGTTAATAATTTCATTCAATAAATATCAATATGAGTGAAAATAATTTGTTAAATTAATCACCATTCTCATCTATGATTAAAATATAAAGTGATCTATAAAACCTAATAAGAAATATATATTCAATCTCTATTTTAATAGGTACAAAAATTGAGCCAAATCTAATAAAAATAATGATGAAAAGGCCCATTATCCAAATTTTTTTGAATATTTTTTTTAAAGATATAATAATTTTTTTGGTTTATAATATGTAAGATAATTCTACAAAAGCATCATTAAAAATTTATTACAATGAAAATAATTTATTTTTAAAAAAAAAATTATTTTAAATTACACATTCAATATAACTATGTATATGACTAATATGAGATATAGGTATGTATTTAAAAAAATTATAATATTGAATAAAATATTTGCAAATAAATATTTTAAATTAAAATAATTTTTAAAAATATAGAAAACTCAATTATAATGATCACTAAAAAATTTTGAATAAGAAAATTTATTAGGATTTCAAGTTATAAGGATAAAATATAATGATATTTTTTAACAAAAATATAAATATTTGGTAATATATATATATAATAATAAAAATTCATTTTAATTTTTTTGAAAAATAAATGTGATTATAAAGCATTTATCAACTTTTAATTTAATTTAATATATACTGAACTATAAAATTTTAAAATTTTATTAATCATTCATTATATATTGTTCAATAAATAATAAGTAAAATATTTAAAGAATATAAAATAAATTATATATAAATAAGTAGGATTTGTAAGTCTCCTTAATATGTATACTTCATATTCTAAAATATTCAATGACTAATTATTTAGAAAAATAATTTAACATTAATAATTACTATTTAATAAATATAATATATTATGGAAATTTGATAATTTAAATTTTATTTTCAATACATACTAAAATTTTGTATAATCATTTATATTTCAATACTTTTTTTATAATTTCTAGATAATATTAAAACTATGACATGGCATTGAGGATTATATTCGTATGATTTCTATTAAGACAACTCATCTTATTATTCTCCTTATCATCATTATGGTCATTGTGATTATAAATAAAAATTTCATCCTATGTTAGGATCCCAACATCTCATGTGAAGCCTTGTAGTTTTCAATATCTAAGAAATAATTTGGATGTAGCCAAACTAGTCATTCTTATGATAAAGCAGGATCATATTAGCATAGAATTCTAGGTATTTTTTCATTTATTTTGGATCTTATTAATATGTGATAGTTAAAGATGATTCCTTGATGAAATATACTTGTCTTTAGGATTCTAAAAAAGGGGATGGAAAATGGATTTTATTTGTAATAGTAATTCCAGTCAATCCAATTGATGTGTTAGTGGTTTTGTTATGGACCAACATAACTTCTTTGATATGGGACAATTTTATTTTCCTCAATCAACTATGATGAAAGTTTTAACTGATAAAACTTATATATATTGAATTATATAAGAAATTGACATGAAAAAACATTTTTTCATGATAGGGGGATTCCCAAATTGATAATGATAGAAAATATCAACCATGATAGAACTATTCTAATAGGTATAGAACTATTAATTTGGGTTCAATAAGCTTTGAATATTTTGGACAAGATATTCATGGAGACAATTAAAATGATATTTCTATATGTGGAATCATTATTAATAAAGAATAAAGGGATGAAAAACATTCCACACAATACGTAGTACATGAAGAGTATAAAGAAAAAAATAAATTCTAGGAAACTTCTCCTTCACTCTGAGTTTGAAATATTAGTGGATAAATTGAGAATTTATGCTTCCCCAAAGGATACAAAAATGGAGGAAGAGAAAAATGTTCTACTAGACACTAAAATGGGAAAGTGGTGGTATATAAAAATAATCAAAATATTTTTAAAAGAGGATTCAATGAAATGATGAAATATGTGGAGGTGTTCATCCAAAAATACAGAAGATGGAATATTAATTTGATGATCCGATCTATGATGATTTGGATACAAAGGTAACATGTCCTTAAAGGAAATCATATAGAGTGAACGATTCTCATATTTTTAAGATTAATTTCCATGATTTTACTATTTCTAATAGTGTCAGATGAGTTCTTGCTGGAAGAAGTATGTATTGCCAATTCATTAATAGAAAATCATATAAAATAAAAAATCAAATTATCAATCATGAAAAATATGGTGAATTTATTTAATTGAATCCCCAATATTTTACCAAATTAAATAATCTATAGAAATATTTATATATTTTTGTGTTCCCTATCATTAGTTATTTTTACTAATATATCATTTATCATTTCACATATATCATATATTATATAATCATATATAACAGTCTTTAGATTTCATGATGAGATCCCTTTATAATTATTTTTTCCTAAATATTTTATGTATACAAACCAAAAGACTAGATTTATTTATTTTTATTTATTTTATTAGTATGCTTTTTCGTTTCATTGGTTCACTATTTTATAAATATATTTTTATTTTCACGACTTTTCACCTTCATTATTACATGTTAAATAAATTTATATCATCATATTATGCATGAAAATGAAACAAAAAATATTTTATACTAAATCACACACAATGGTATCTTTATATATGAAAAATTCATAATTATAATTATCAACAAATATATTTGACAATTTATAATGCAGAAAAATTCATATATTGATTCCAAAATTGTTGTATGTTTCATAATTTTTTAAAATTTTCTTACAACTAAAATTTTCTTCAAAACATGAAATGATTTTTCTTGAATACAAAAAATATTTTTTCTGAGTTATATCATCAATATATGACTTTTAAATCAAAATCCCCCAAAAAGATTTAATGTTATTTTTTAGAAAAATATAAAAAAATATAAGAAATTTAAATTTCATCGAGATCAATCATATTCTTAAATTAATTTAATAATTATCCCTAATAAATATATAAAATACCATTTCCTCTATAGGTGACATATTGGAAATGATATTCATATATAACATTTAAAAGTTTTTTCTTCCATTAACACATGTTAGAGCCATCGATATACAGAAGGAAATGTATATTTTCTTCTTAATAAATTTATTATCGTAATCAAGTTATCATATCTTAATATTTACATCTTAGCTTATTTCTTTACATTAATATGTGATGAAAGGTTTAATGAAATGAAATATTTTAGAAATTATTATCCTTATATATTTCATTATTTTATATTTATATGATATAACAAATATTAATTGTAAAATGATAGAATAATTCATTAATCTCATTTAATATTGTTTAGTACACATCCCCAAATAATATCGCATATAATATTTTAGATAGTATATATATTAGATGATATAAACGAGGTGTATGATATCCATTATCACATAATATGATACAACACATTTCTATAAAAAAAATATTATTATTATTGTAAAGACCCGGAAATTTCAAAAAAAAAAATTTCTAAATTTCTTTGGAATTTTACTAGTACGCAGTTTCTGATGGGATGTGATTCTGAGGCCCGGTGTGCCAGGAATCAATTTCTGAAGTTTAGCTCAGGCACGTTCAGTGAACGAATGAGTGGGTTTTTCTATCTTTTGAACCGGTGTTCAGAATTGAAATTTGAGGGCACCGATGAACTCGCGGCCCCTGTAATTGCTTAAGGGGACCTTTACCGCAGTTGCATTTTAAGATGGTTGAGATTTAATAACTTGGGATTTAGCTTGAAATAAATAAAATCGGTGTGTTCAATTTTATTCGTATATTAGGTAGTTATTTCCAACAAAGGGATTTAAGGGTGGGACCCATAACCACCTAACTTCCCAAGTGAGGATGCTTGAGAGGTGGGGTCCACACGAACCCCAACCTCTCATCTCCCTTAACCTTCACTAAACACCCCCATTAACCTCCCCTTATTTAAATAAGATAACTCCTCTTTAACTTGTGTAACTCTTCTTCAATTAAGTAGCCTCTCCACCTTCCTATCGTTCATTAAAGATAGCCTAATCACATAATTAATGAGTTGACTCTTGAATTAATTTCAAAAGGGTGGATTGTCTTTAAATAGGAGAAAGCTATTGCATTATTTGATTGGCTAATAATATGGTGGGGGGAACCTCTGAAGAAATAAGAGAATATTCGTTCTCTTACCCTCCGACGAAGAACGAGAACGCGTCATCTTTACTTCTCATCACGATAATAGGGGGAAGTCACATCTTCGGGTACACTCCGGCGATGACTGGACTTCCACGACCTTCGACGAAGAACGTACCCCGGATCTCCATCAAGGGAGGAGACACCTCCGTGTGGAATTCACAAACGACGACGTCACCTTCCGACGTCAACGAACGACGCTACCTCTCTGCAGATCCGTCGAGTGATCAAGTCACGAGGTAGGGGTAAATTTTGATCGTGTCTTAAC
Source organism: Viscum album (assembly GCA_963277665.1). Classification (NCBI taxonomy): domain Eukaryota; kingdom Viridiplantae; phylum Streptophyta; class Magnoliopsida; order Santalales; family Viscaceae; genus Viscum; species Viscum album. The sequence continues at coordinate 793,100,942 of OY728138.1, forward strand.
ATTGTTATTTGTTGCTTAAGTTTTTTCTGCATGATATCGTCATAACAGGAGGAGATCAGACCGCACAAACACGATCGATTATCCTTTCCTCTTCTTTGTTAATTTTTCAACGATGTTGGAGGTGGAGGCCCACGGTGCCATTGCACCTTTCGATGATCGGCAGGGAACCATGGCCATGCAAGGCCGCGACGAAGGTGGCGCGGTGCCGTTGCACCACGCGGGAACGAAGGGGACCGCAGCCGGAGCGGGCTGTGGCGGTGGCGATGCGCGATGCCATTGCACTGCCCTGGAGAGGCCAAGGAAGGCCGTAGAGTAGAGTTGGACTGTGGCATAGGGGTGCGGACCCGGTGCGCCACGCCGGAGCCACAGGAGCCGCGGCCGGGTAGGGCCGCGGTGGAGGGACGTGGTGTCGTCCCGGCGCGCCAGAGCATCAGGGGCCGCGGCCGGAAGGGTAGGGGTGCGGCGCCATCGCGCCATGCCGGTGTAAGAAAGATGCAACCTATGGCCGCAGCGGGCACGGAAGGGCGGTCGGTCGTGCCGACCGTCAGTGCCCTCAAGATCCGGGATCAAAGGGGGGTCCCACAGTCAACCAAGTGTCCGGCCATTAAGGGCGGATATTTAATTGAAACCGGGGGGTGTAACACCCCCCCAATCCGCGGCTAGGGCGGGCCCCATTGGGCGCCGCCACTCCGCCTGGTCGGCCAGCCAGGCGGCTAACCGCGGGGGGCCGGTAGGGACGAGCCGCCAGTGCTAGGCCGGGCTGCCCGTGTTGGGCCGGGTGGCACCCAAATGGGCTGGACCCGGACCCAGGTCGGGTCGACCCGGTTCGCGCCGACCCAGGGGGTATTGGGCCTGGTCGGACCGGGCCCTAACCCCCTATTTTTCAGACTAGGTTCGTTCAAATGCCTATATCTTGGGATTCAAACCTCCGATCGACGCACCGTCTATTGTGTAAGGATCCTTGGATCGAGTTGGTCGTTTTGGTATATTACACTCAAGGTTTAGGTTAACTTTGCGTACGACTGGATTGGTTCGATACCCGAAACCTACTGGGCCCTTAGAGCGGAAACGCTTATAATATGAGCTTCGGACGTCCGATTGACGTGTTGTCGACTTTGTTGGATTCCTCTTGATGAGATGGTTTTTCAGAATACATCACCTGTGGATTGGATGTAGTTGGATTATCTTCAGGTTGGATTTTACCAGAAATCCAACCGGGCCCTTGGAACGACAATGCTAATAACTCACAGACCGGGCGTCTGATTAACGCACCGTTTGTTGCATTGAGACCCCAATGGCGAGGTGGTCCTTTGAGATACTTCCACATGAGATTACGTGATACTTGGAAGTATTTACCAGTAGCTCGTGGAGTGTATCCTTCTAGAGACGAGCGAATGGAGTACATAGACCTTGAGATACATCTTCGTGGGACTATGTGATACTTGGAGTGTCGACCATTATCTCGTGGAGCGGATCCTCCCGGAGACGAGCTTACTGAGTACAGAGACCTAGTAGTTGTAGATCTGATGACTCCTTGACCGATTTGACTTTGAGTGATTCAGTTATCCAAGTGGATGAAGCGCCTCGTATTTGGTGGCAGTCCCATGACGGACGGAGCGCCTGGTAGTTGCCAGCAGACCCGCGGTACTCGACAGGAGGAGTACCTCTGTAGGCTATTACGGGGAGCGCCCTGTATTTGGTGGCATACCCTCAGCGGATGGAGCACCTAGTATTTGAATGTAGACCAACGGTACTCGACAGGAGAAGTACTTCATCAGTCTAAGTTTAGAGATTAACACCTCAGAGTCGTGATATGACCACTGTACTTGACAGAGGAGGAGTTCTCCAGCAGCCGTGGTTTCGACATCATCAATGCAAATCGTGGTTTGAGATGAGTAAATGACCTTTGTTTTTATCTCATGAATGAGAAGGTTCACTTGATAACTTTGGTATATGTATGGGAATGTACCTATGTAGTGGTTATCCGTCGATTTCATAACCTTTGAGTTTCCTCATGATTGAGATGGGTTACATGATAACATATGTATAAGTATGGGCTTATACCTGAGTAAGTATTATATGTTGAGAACCTTCATTGTAGTTATCCTTGTTGGATTTATTGATACTTTGAGGGTCTTGGGGTCCCTACAGATTATCGTTATACTCACCCCTGCACGGGCTTTGCCCGCACCTCGTTGTGTTGGATGCAGACGACGGACATCACTGACAGAGACCGAGTGTACGAGGACTGGACGGTACCCAAAGGTGGACTTCACGATGAGACAATACTCGGAGGAGGAAGGAGGGTGAGAGCATTGAGGAGGTTATGTGTACCTACCCTTCATGTAGGATCCGAGGTGGATGACCCAGGAGCTGCTTCTATCTTCCAGATGTTTGTCTTTTCTGCTGTACTTTCGTTCAGTTGTAGCTATACTTTTCAGTTGGTTTGTATTCCGGCCCATTTACCTTTTAGAACATTCTTTTTTACTTTGTATATTACTTCATCTTGTACTCTGGTTGAATGTGTTTATGTTTTATGTAGGCAAGGCCATCCCAGTTTTTGGGATTTATGCCTTTGGTGCTAGTCGCCAACCCCTGGCCTATGGAAGGCGGTCTTGGGGTAGTCACGGCACGGGCCCTAAGGACGGTTCGTGACAATTATTATTGTAATTGATATTACACATATTTCATCCAATGATATGGGATTTTGGGATTAAAAAGTACTTCTATCTAGATCATATGTTATTCAAAGAATGATAATAATACACCCTATGTTAGTAAAAAATTTTATTTATTCTAGATAAATGATACATATTTTATAAATTCAAATATTTAATATTTTAAATATTCCAAACAATGTTTAAAATATTCATAGGATTATATATAAAACAAATATATCCAACCCATGGTCAATGTATCAGTTAATGATCTTCGTCATTGTAAAATCATCCATCAACATTTTAACTCCCATAATTATATTAAGAATATTTATTATTATTTTTAATATATTATTCTATTTTCATTTATATGATCTTTGGAGAACTATATTCCCCTATTTGGGTAAAATACATAATATTATTTAGTGTAAATATCTTTGTACTCCTCCATTCAATGTGGTTACCATGTATAGTCATATGATTTATATAGGGAATTTACTAATATCTTCCATAAGTAAGATATTAATATAAAAATTGTTGTTTTTATATTATCTTTAGATTGATTTATGACCACACATAGAATCCATGAGTAAATATATTAGAAATAGATAGAGACAACATTATATTAAGTGAATCAATATCATTATACTTCCAAAATACCAACCCATTCTCTAATAATAATGTCAGTAATATCTATATAAAATATCATAAGATTCTATGATGATTTTTAATTTCATATATTAATTAGTATATATTAATTTCTAGACCCCGTAAACTCCTTTACCCTAAAGGTGGAATAATACTAAAGGAATATAACATAAAATCAATAAGAGGCACAAAATTTTCAACATCATAGGAAGATATTTTATCAATAATATCTCTATATTAACTAAGTAATCCACAATTACCAACATGATAAATATAGTGCATTTTTGTGATAATAAACTGGTTTAAACATCCAAAAACCATTTGACCTGATAATTAAAAATATTATTTATGAAATCCCTTTTGGTTGAATGTGATATCCAAAAAATATTACATACAACAAAAAATATCACACCATGTTGGAAATTATCATGTTGTTCCCAAAAGATTAAAAATATTTTAATTAATAACCCTCTGTAAACTCAATTTGAAAGAAGTTTCCTTCATGTTTAGATATTATTTGATGAGGTCCTCAATGTGGAATCAAAACTAGTACCAAGTGTGTGTATATTACACCTATTATACATTCCAATATTGAAACCAAAACCTAATATATGATCTTTTTTGTTGATATGATCAACTTTATCATCATTATGGTCATCCTGGGCCAATCTAAATTATATTTTATTAGCATGAACCTTTGAAATATTAATATAAAAATATTCATCCAACATCTCATTCATAGAATGAATTAGAATCCTCATGTTTGTAACCGCTATCATAGTCTCTTTCAGGACACCATCCAATTCCCCAAAGTCAAACAATTTCCTTGGATCTTTTATCCAATAAAAAAAATATCTCCTTGTCCTTATCCATGGCTATTTACTCATCATGAGGTTATTACAGATGAACAATAAATAGATTTTTTGTTTCTCCTACCACAATCTTCGTCAGTTTTCATATTAATGTAGTGATCTTGGGATTCTTAATATTGGAATAATATTTTTAAATTTTTAGTTTTTTTCTTTTTAATGACGGAAAAATTACATGATGAAATATTTCCTTTCTTAACAATCATAAAGCTACACCCAACAACCAGTACATCATGGGGATCAATCTCAAAATATAGTGTTGATTGTGATTCAATATTAATGTCCTTACGCTGATGAACCCCCTAGGTCCATGTCCATAACTTTTACATCTTCCATCATGTAATGATTTTCAACCCCCCATCAAGATTATCAGCATCATTTTCTAGGTCATCTAGGTCTGAACATGTAACATCTAATACCAACAACTGGTTTCTCATATTATGAGGAATATTTGTTCCTCTAGGACTCAATCGGTTATCTATTATAATCCTACCTTCAAAAGAATCCATATTAACTATAATTGAACCATTATGTGTTATTTTTTACACTAAAACATTGGCAATGGATCACAAAACCTATAAGTTCCATGAACTAGAAGAATATCTCAGACGATGAACTCATGATTACTCATTATACAATAAAACAGAAATTTAATGATTATGAATTCATTTTAATTAATCATTGTGTAGTGAAACTCAAGGACAGACAACTTAATCATATTAATTCACGACGGCTAGAAACATGGGGGTGCTATAGTATGAAAATCCCCACCCCTTAGGCTTGGAATGTTATTCCTGTTACAATAATTTTCATAGGCAATGTCAGTTATTCCAAATGACATTTAAACTGATAATATTCTTCCTATATAAATAAATTCTATGTCATAATATGATTATTTTTATACTAAAATGTACCTTCCAAATCATTCATTCAAGTCACACCAAAATCTAGTTCATCCTATTTAGAGACAATATCACCAGCTCCTGATAGATACTAATATAACTCGTTCTCAACGTTGTATCCAAAAAATACTAATGATATAACAAACAAAACTTTTTTCTCTATATCACTGCCCTTGGAAAATATATTATTATATGTTTTATTGACCCAAAATGTAAAATTGTTATATAATTAATCATTTTTGAGGAAAATAAAATTATTTTTATAATGTAGCATATAACATATTAGTAAAATTCATTAATTATCTCCTCCTCAACTCCATGATATATAATATAATTCAAATTCAGAAAATCAATGTAATAAATATACCCAAATTGTAGGATCATTGTACATAAGACTCTATTAAAAAGGCATTACATCCCTCATTAATATATGTATAGTTAAAAAAATAATATCATCATCAATTGTTTCCCATTTTGTTGCCCAATATCGATCATTAAAGAATTTTTTTATAGTAAGTATATATTATGAAGTAGAATGGGAAATTACCACATTAAATATATTTATTCATTAAACATATTATATATATATATATATATATATATATTTTAATCACTCATGTATAATTAGACCTAAATGTTTTATATTTACTTTTTTGTATATAATATTTTTGTAATTACATCAAAGTAGAATATATATTGTGTTTTTTGATGGGTCTATAAAAATATTCAAGATCACTCATGATGTGAATTTAAAATGGATGATTAATGTGTATATCTTTAATAATGACTGTCCAAAAATTATTATCTACTTACAGTGAGGTGTATAGGATAGTTAAAAAACATCATTGTATTCCATGACATATTTTATAGATTACTATGCCATTGGATGAATTTAATGACATGTTAAATGATATAATTAATTAATAATTTTAAATGATAGTTTACTGTATTATTTTATTTCATCATTCCTTTAGAATTTGTTCAAGATAATTTGATCTATGTAGATAAAAAATGAATATTGAATTCATATATTTTTGAAAACCATGGGTTGTCGACAACTATTTTGATTGATATTTTCTATATTGGGGTGATATTTTTCCCTTTTGAAATTATTTTTCTTAAATACCTCTATGTATAAATATATTTATTTACATATATATAATTATTATATAACTAAAACTATTGTATAAAATAACATAGTGGAGGTATTTATATCATTAACACAAGTTATGAAAACTATTGTTATCATGATACATGATAGAGGATGAATTTATTTCAAAAACACACAATGAAACAATCTATAGGTTCTGAAAAATTAAATTTCAAGTAAAATTTTTTATCATAGTATAATACTTTAGTTCTTTTCCTATTATAAAATATTATATGAAGAAAATATAGGTTGTAATATTGGTTTCAATTGTAATATTAAAAAATATAACCCCTAAATTTAATATCTCATACTAAGTGATGAACAAAAAATAAGGCCAGCCTATTAGGGAATGATATTTGTGATTATTATATAACTGGATTTTCTCTGTAGAAAAATAATAAGAACATTTTTAGATAACTATAAATAAATTACATAGATAATTCTAGAGATGTGTTATTTGAGATTGAATAAAATAACAATGTTACAAAATTTATCAAATATGCAATGTCATATTAGGAATAAAAGATGGATCAACTAATTTATAATTTATTTGTTAATAATTTTTCTTTGGTTTTGGGATCTCGTTCCAAAACCAATGTTATTTATTATAATAAGATATAAAATATTATAGTGGGATCATAATTGTTAATCACCATGGATGGGTCACTAGATTAAAAATGTGTGTCAATATTATATAAAATATTCTTCGATGATTAACATATCTACCATAATATCTTATCAACACATGGTTTTTGAAAGATACATGATTTAACTAGAAAAATATTAATCAATTTCTGATTTACTATTTTTATTTCTATAAATTCACAATTTATAAATGGTTGATCAATTCTTACCTGATTGTGACAATTGATATAAATGTAGGACACCGTGATTGAATAATTATCCTTCAAGTCAATTTTTTAAAATATTTACTACAATTGAACATTGTATTTATCAAATTTTTTATTCATTAATTTTTCATAATATAATTTGATAATGGAATATAATAAAACAATTAATTCCATCCAAATGTATAATTTTTCATTTTTTATGTTTATGTATTTCATATTTGGATGGAGAAGTCAACTATATTTTTTTTGTAACATACCATTAATGATTTCAAAATCACTAAGAATGGTGTATTTATTACCTATAACAATGTATCTGACATATTTATTAATAATAAAATAATCATATGAATTATGAGGTTGAAGAATATGTTATATTAACCCACCATAATGAAAGTGTTCAAATGATATGTGGGGTAATTTAAAGCGGTTAAAATTTGTGTAAAATTAATAAAATCCATGTTAGAGAAACAATATCAATGATTTATGACTATAATCATACCAGGATTGATGTGAGGATGTTTCTTTGAGAAAATATTTATTTTTGGATGAGTTACTCCATTTTATGAAAAATTTTATATGTTTTATTTAATGTTATCAAAAAATTTGTATGGATTCATGGGGGTTTTGAAAATATTAAATATATTTCATGGAAAAAATTATTGAGATATATTTCTATTTCTGGTTGATGTTTTTGGTGTATGGTCCACTAGAAATATTAAATTTTTCATGATGTAATATGTGATGTGGATAATTATATCATAAGGATATGAGAGAATTTTGAGGAAACATTATTTTATTCCTTATAATACAAGAGTCAAATTTATCAAGCATAATATCACAAACTATAAAATGATTCAATTATTTTTTTCAAAAAATATAATGATTTCCGATATTTATTTTATAATGGATTATTTTGATAAATAAGAAATATGTATATGGAAACAGTTTTTTCATGAACCCCTCCCTCCAAGAATACCCATCCTTGGTTGGAAATTATGGAAGGGTGATAATAACCACCTAGTCCTGCCTCTAGTGGGCCCACGGTTGGCAAATAGTAGCATGGGTGTAAAAATATCACAATATGGGAACCATTACCATTTATAAGGAAATATGATTAGAATATAAGATTTATCCTCCAAATATAACTCCATGACTTATATAATAGAAATAAAAAACCATCCAATAATTCATGTGTAAAAGTAACATTTATAGATAATTGCACAAAATATTAAATAATGAAACTAAATTAGGTAGAGAAAAAATAACTATCCAATGGTCTTATTTAGTAACTCCCAAAATTATCACCATAATCATCCTACAAAAATTTAAATAGTTATATAGCGATAGGGTGAGTATAAAAATATAATCATTAATAAATTCAGAGGCATTCATTCATGTGTGAATGGAGCTTACTAATGCACCTATGATAAAATTGTTGAAATAAAAAACACCTATAATTATATAATAACCATCCAAACCTCACTAAGGAACACACTCAAAATAATGAAAAATGTGTAATATAATATAATGTAACTAAAATTGATTATAGGATATCCCACACCACTTTACCACTAGTTTTCTACACTCAAACACCATGAAAAAAATGTACTTTAACTCCATCCACATCCAAATATACCACAACACATCCCGCCTAAAAACTTCTTGGCCACTCACCAAAGCACTCACATTCCATAGTCAACTTAGCCAAACACCACATCAAATCTGTCAAACACACACAAGGTCCATAAATAAAAACACATCCTACATGTACACATGTGTTCCAAACACCACAACACATCTCATAACATCTCATCACATATCATCCCAAAGTCACATAGGAACATACATCCTAACATATCCAGATGTAACCTAGTATACCACATCAAAAATCATCCCAAATACGCACATGAAACCACATCAAAACACATCACCCGGATATCTGAGACACCACATCACAACTCACTCGATGATGTTTGGTTCATAATTTATTGGAAGAGGGATAAGGGAAGGGTGGATGGCTAGCCATCCATCCTCTTACCAGGATGTTTGGAAAGACATCCTTACAATACTATGTTGTGCGTTCGAAACATAGTTCTCAACGTGGGAGTGGTGCATATTGAAATCAGAAGGAAAATAAAAGTATATATATGGAATCAAACACTCAATCCCAGCCTATCGGTTCTCAGAAAAACCAATAAACTCATGAAACCACCCAATTTTCATCCACAATTAAATTCATTTTATGATATCCAAAAGAGTCATTTAAAAAGGTGATAACCCCTGATAATCTAATATGGATTCACACTTCCTCTACTTTTAACACACATTAAATTTATTATATTTCATAAAACATATTTAATAACAAAAACCATCATTAAAATTTCAATTGAAAAGTTTCAACAATGATAACCAATGAAAGACATGCCATTTCCATAATTATTAAACATCAATTTATTCCATTGCTATAAGGAAATCAATAATAAAGAAACAATATATCACCAGATAATTTTTATCCTTAACAAGCCTACCACACCGCCCAAAAAACATTTCTCAACTACCACATTACTCCCCAAAAACCATGGCAATCACATATCATTATCTCACAAGACAGAACAGACATCAAAATACATCTAAATTATTTTATAAAATTAAAAGGGTAATTTTTAAAAAATAAACTATAATTTATGGTTTTTATCCCAAAAATTGTAATTCTTGAGAAACCAGTTTATTTGGAAAATATAGGTGGCCAAAAATATTCATTTTTAGGGTGATATAATAAAAATCAAAAAAAAAGTAACCATAAAAAATATATCCAACATATACCCAACATATACCAAGCTCATAAAGGCCACAATTTTCAGTGGTTCATCAATCCCATACAATCCAAAATAACCCAATAATATTAAAGCTATCATATCATCTAAAACAAACCCATTTACCATTCAATTTCAATTAAATGAATTATTTATAGTTAATTAATCCCAAAACACCAAAACCCATATGTAAATAAATAATAACACTCCTACATAATACATAAGAATGATAAATTATGGGAATCAAAACTCAGTTTTAATTTTTTGACTCGTTTTTCCCCATAAACAAAAAAAGAATGTCAAATACCACAACTATGCCACAATGAATAATGAATCAACCTACACCAGAATAAAATACCATGAAAACGCAACCCAACACACACTGTAACCAACTCAATATCACCATAGTAAATCACTAAGATAAGAATATATGAAAAAGATGAGAATGATTGGAGAAAATACCATTAATTTATGATGGTATCCCTTGGGTTGATCCCCATCGAAATGAATCTATAAATGAAGATGGTGAATGTTACTGAATTCCTAGAATAAGGGTAAAGCCACCCGACATAGGGTTTGGAGAAAAACTGAATGGGTAAAATCATTAAAAAAACTCAAAATTAGGTAATTACATGACATGTATTCCCTATTCACATCATGTAATCTAGGGATTCTAGGTTCCTAAAAAAATAACTTTTCAAAACCTAATTTTATACACTTCACGAAGAATATCTAGTTATGAAATGAAACTATCTATAAAGTCATATAATACACAAAGATGAAAATTTTTTCATTTAGTTGTTCTTCTACACCTCCTTCTACCATAGCAAACTCTCTAAACATCCACTAAACACCTCCAACATTGAAACAGGAAATGTAACTGACCGGGAGGGAACCTGTCATCACATTAGATAAATCTCATTTGATTTTCAATAATGTGAATCCTAAAGAAATCCTAGAATAATAATGGGTCTAAACTATAACCATACCAGATACCTTTCAAGTATCTATTCATACTTCAAGGGCTACCACATGATAAACTCACCATCAATATTAGCCACAAAACACAATGCAGAACAATGGGTCACCTCAAATACAAAAACTAGAGTATGACTACAACCCTGCACAACTATCATAACCTATAAATATCCCAAAACAATACTAATAAAGCCACTGATCCACACTTTCTGACACATAAGAATTATGAAATCCATAGGTTGTGTCACGATAATATCATCTATAGGTTGAATTGACCAACAAGTTTTGGTTTAATAACATTTCTATTTATGTGTCTTGAATCATAATCATGACCCCCCTTTTTCAAATTTCATTAAATTATCACACATCACATCACACACATCATCAACTAAGGAAAAATAGATCATCTCATAATTACAAGGATCCCAACATCACATCAAAATGAAAAACAATGAAATGAAAAATTGGACATAAATCTGGGTAATGGGCACACATCTGCTTCACTCGATACCAAGTAATCTCCTCCAAACCAACATACCTCTAAAACATAGAAACCAAATGAATGTTTCATCCATACATTTCCTTCTCTAGGTGATCATTTATCTAAACTGGGCCCTCCACATACATTTTTTCATCATAAATATATTACTATCCTAAGTCAATGACATAAAGATCATCATGAAGATATCAATGAAGATGAGAGATATGAAAATTGTCAATGATCCACTCCAACCATTATGGAAATTAGATCCTATACCACACCTTTAAAACACCCCAACCCTCAAATGACCCAATTTTTTTTGGAGAAACTGTACCACCTCTTCCAAACATCTACTGCCAGGTTGAGAGGAAACCATAAATAACACTAGGTCCCCATCCTTTGACACCACAGAACACCTTCTGTTACTAGAAGAAGACTAATACATGCCCTGTATTTAATTCACCCCTCACAAACGAGGAAAACATTCTCGGCCATGATATACAACACATTCCGAAAATGAATGGTTATCTCATCATCCTCATTCTAGCACATTGGAGATTGACATGAGCACCTATACAAAGATTAAAACAGGGCCATCCAAATATAAATTTTATATATATTATTATTAGATAACTCAACAATGAAAATGATAGGTGATGATGCTCCAAATAATTCTAAGATTCATGCCTACATCACATCCTCCAATATTTGGAGGGTCCATTCCATAAGCCCATTGGTTATGGGGTTCAATATGGAGTTAAGGTGTAACTATGTACTGAAATCATGTCGCAATACCGAGTAGAAAGATGAGGTAAAATGTGTGTCCCAATATATTAAAATTTCCTATGGATCACCATTACACCATTCCAACCCATCTATGTTATAATTATCCAAATAATCTACTACTACCGACTCCATGATCGCTAAGAAGTGTCCGGATTTCATCCACTGATCCATGACCACATAGATGGTATCACATCTTCTATATGTTTTTGTTAAACCTATGATGAAATCTTTCATGATGTCACCCATTTTCACTCAGGAATATCAAAGGGCTGCAACAAACCTCCCCTAACATGATGCTCAAAGATTACGACCTCGAAAACAAGTCATCGATCAATAAACTCTTCTAATACCTATTTCATTATGAGCCAAATAAATTTATTCCCTAATGACATGTTAAATTTTAAGAACACTTGGTTGGGCTGCAAAAAATGATATATAAAACCCAATAAGAACAGCGTTGTGAATTTCAAGGGGAAAAACATCCTTCTTTGAAATACCATATGGTTCTAACTATCCTCTAACCATCCCTCTGAAGTATCCCCATAGCCAACATGATCATACATCACCCATACAAATATGTATCCCCAATGAGACTCATACACCTATTACATTTGATAATATTGTACCATCATCTGATATGTATAGAATATACCACAATCCACCCTTACACCTAGGTGAGTAGTTACCAGCTCCCCCATCGCTATCCAAGATTCTACATATTCCTGAATGACAGACTTCTAGGACATTCAACTCAATGAATCAGCCACAAAATCTCATTTTCATGTTGTATAGGAGGTCTCAAAATCATTTTCCCGGTGTAACTCTTTCCACCTATGCTCTCATGATTTATTTCAAGCTAAAAAATGATAAAACTCAAAATGTTGGGATCTGTGAAGACCACAAAGCTGTTCCTAATGAGGTAGTACTGCCACAACATCAGTTCAAAAAAATACTACTAGATCAAGATCATGGGTAACATAGTTATTTTAAAAAGTGATTAACTAACTAAACCCATAAAATATCACCATTTTCTACAGCATTGGATTAAACCTATGCTTAAACAGGACATGTCATTGAAATCCTCAAAATACACACCCTCTTCTGAAATTTGATTCCTATGAGAACTGAAAAACTACTCTTTCATAACACTGAATTGTTCATGGAACTGGATATTCAAAACAAAATCTTGAACAATTTAGGTCGAATCTATTAATGAGTAAGAAAACACAAGAGAAATTGGGCACAAGCCTCCTATAATATCCTTCAAAATCAAGAATATTTCTATTGTATACACCATTATTTGGTTCCACGAATAAAATAACCACTTCAACGATCGATGATTCAACTTCCAAACCCTACTAAGACCCCCATGCCCAAGGAATTTCACTTATCCCATCCCTAACTTACTCAGGGAGAATTTTCATTAATTTTTTTTTTCTAACAAACTAAACTGATGGATATCATGTAGATTATTAACATGCTCCTCTTATGACATGGAGTAGATAATGATATTTAAAATAAATAAAAAAATGAATAGATCATTGAACTCATGGGTAATGGTGTTCATAATCTCCATGAATACATCAGGTGTGTTATTAACATAGAATGAAATTGGTAAAAAATCAAAGTGCCCATACCAACATATGATGGAAGACTTTAGTATATCTCTCTACATTACCCTCATCTAGTGATATCCAGACCACATGTTGATCATAGATTATAACTCTCCCCAATCAACAAGTAAAAAAGATCATCAATATTTTAATGTTCATAAATGTTCTTGATTGTCTCCTAAATTATCCTTTTATGGTCTATTCACAACCTCATAAAACCATCCACCATTGTGGAAAATAACACTACAGGGGCCAAAATGACACAATCAGATAGAGGAATCAGTTCGGTATCAGATCATAAATATGAATCCTAAACTCATACAACTCATTAGGTTGCATTTGATAATGAGGTATCAAAATCAGAAAAGAAGTAGGTTAAATGTCTCTCACAGACTCAACATCATGTTGATGGGGGTCATGTGACAACCTTATAGGGGAGAACATCTCTGAACTCCCCCAGGGCAATGGGAACCACAACCATCCCATTGTAAGTTTATTCCACAGACAAATAATCCAAAAAGGTAATAAGGTGCTCTGCACACTAACTATACACCTAACGACACCACTCAGGAATGAAAAACACATGCTGGACATAATAGCACACACTTATTACAATAAATGTAATTTATAATAGCACACAATTATTACAACCAGTTAATACCAAGGATGATAGTGTATGGATATATCATAAAAAAAATTAAAGATTCACAATGGACTGATGTTCCACCATCGTCATTGTACACCTACGACACTAATAAAAAATTATGTGTTGTCCTCTAATTGGAATAGTGAAAACCAAGTCCATAGGAAGCTTATCTAACTCTCTTCCCCTAGAATGGGTTATATCTGGTGCAATAAAGGATTATGAAGCTCCTCAATCGAACAAGGCACATACAACAATACTAAACAAACTACTTATAAATAAGACGATCTATGTTCAATATTGAACTACTACCTCCACTATGTGAAAATAGAAATACCCAACTCATGTGACTCTCTCTTATAAAATTCCCCCATGAAAATTCTCTGGATGAGGGAACAAAGCTCTAGGAATATCCTGATGTTGGATTCTAACAGATCCATTTTCCCTAGCTAAAAACACATGCTTACCACCCCCAATTTTGGAGAAACCCCACTTGTTAATGGTATTGAGGATAACACTAAGCATATTCACCTCAATCAAACATTTCTAAACCATCAACTGGTTATAGGATCAGATGATGGATGTGAACCCCATAGAAGAAACACATTTCCTCGATTCCCAATGGAAGAGAAATGAGATCATAACTTAGAAAGGGAAGCTAATAATGAAGACTCCTTGTGAAATAAAATCCTCAAAGTCCATAGAACCCAATGAATTCCACCAAAAACACCGCTCCTTATGGAAGATATATTGTAACTCTTTTGAGAAAAACCTTATGTTTTGTGAATTATCTTCATCATCCCTACATTTTTCTGATCCTCTAGATACATTAGAAATATAAAACACATCATCACATACAGTATGGAAGGATTTTGTGCTTCTTCATGATTCCTCACACTGGAATCCTCATATATAAAATGATCATGGGAAAAGCATTAATGTTCCACGAACATCATCCCAAGCTTCCACATAGAGATACTCCCCAGAAAAATGGAGTGCATCACATCTATTTTCTCATCCTTCATTATTGATGATATGATATCCTCATAAAACTCATTATGTAATATGTTCTAGGAAACATCTACCTCCATCCATTAACCAATTTAAAATTTCCACCTTTGAGGAAAAACTCCTCGTACATAAATAGATGTTGAAGGGACATTGCACTGTATTGGGGCTCAAATCAAACTAAAATCAATCTTCTTCTCCTCAATAAAACTATAGATTTATATGTCAAAATTTCCGACCCCAATATTTCCCAAATATGGATAATAAAAACTAAATAACATCATATTCCATTACGCATCACCATCATCTAGATCAACACTCCTTCGATCAATCGGGCTAGCCTATTAAAACACCACTATCAGAGCCAACGTAGATGATGATAATGAGCCATAACTAAATGAGAAACATGAATTTCTAAATCCCAGTAGCATGTATTTTTATTATGATATATTTTATTGAACATTAATACATTTAATTCATTTTTAACAATTTTTACATTTCACAAAAAACCCAATTAAAAAATAATATAATTCATCATGATGCATGTACCTCTCCAACGAATCTTCCCTAAAAGTCATACCATCTCAGTTGGTCTCTCCATAATCGTAGAATATTTTCCTAGGATCATAGGGGGTCTCTAATATCCCATGTCCTAGTCAGTCTCTATGTCTTATGTCAAACACCAAGGTAAAATGGAATTGTTGTCATTACCACACATTTATTCCTCACAAGGACTAACTTTGAACACCACACTATCAATAAATAATGACCTATGATACCACTATGTCATGATCCATTCCATAAAAGGATACCCCTATTATGATGGAAATGGTGAGAGGGAGATAATGATCCCTGACACGCGCTTTCAGTTGGCCCTGGTTTGGTAACTATGATTAATGGTGACAAATATCACAATATGTGAGGCATTAGAATTTATAAGGAAACAATATAAGGATATAGTATGTGTGATCCAACACCAACTCCATGACATATAATAATATCATGAAAACCCCCTAAAATGCATGTGTACAAGTAGTTATTATGGAAAATAATCTATAATAGTAAATACCCCGAATAAAACCTTGTTTATAAACAAAAACTCTCCCGGTTGTGTGCTATAAATGATTAGCATGGTCTCTGTTATCCTCTTGGAAACCAAAAAATTGTTTTATAGATTTAGAGTGATTATAAAAATATACCTAGTGAGAAAATCAAAGGATCATATGCACATGAGAAAGGAGATTATGAAAGCAATTGTTAAAAAACCCTACAATCTAAGAGAATCGATAAGGATATTATAGAATTACATCAACACCAATTCATGCTAACAAAATAATGAAAACCATGTAATATATTATAATTTGAAAAACATCGATGATAGTGTACCCCAAACCACTTTCCCAAGTATTATCCGCCCTCACACCCCAACATAAAATGTCATGGTGCTCAAACATCTTTTGAATATACCACATCAAATCCAAACCTAACACAACTGGTCCTCATACCAAAACCAATCCTGCCCCGTAGAAACATAGGAAACATTACCAACACATCCCACCAATAACATCACATATCTTCACATGTCACCTTGAGGACACCTAAGAAAGAACATCAAAATTCATCTAGAAGGCAAATGGGACAGCACATCATAACGCATCCCAAAGAAACATGTGACACCCCATCACAAGTCACCTCAAAGACACATTGGGAACCACATCACAACTCTCCTAATGATCTATGGGCTAGCTAAGCATGGAAGACGGTGTAGGGTTGATCGAGTGGATATCCATCCATCCTCCCATCAAGACATTTGGAAAGACACCCCCACAGGAATATGTGGTTGTTTTAAATTTTTTTGTCAACTAGGATGGAGTCCATATTGAAATTAAAAATAAAATACAAATATATATATATATATCGTTTCAAACACTAATTATCAGCCTATTAGTTCTCAAATAGACTAATAGAATCACAACACTGAATTTTCAACTACATCCTATGGAGTTTATTATTATATGTATTAGTCATTCCATAAGGTGAAGAGAATGTTAATATAATATTCCATGAAATTTACTCCATGTTTTATTCCCATTGATTTTATTATTTTTCATCATCCACATTTAATTACACAACCCATAATTAAATTCTCCATTGATAATTTTCCATCCAATTGGCCAAACAAACAAATTCCATTTCTAATATTATTAAACATTCATTTTTCTTACCACTATATAACAATAATAATAAATGAAACCAAATACCACATGGAACATGTCATCCCTAACAATCTCAACAGACCAACTTTAAAAATGGCCAATCAACCACATTCCACCCTACACCACATTAAAATTACACATCATCATCCCACAAGCATGAATACACATCAGAACACATCATAATGGTTTTATAGATTTAGAAAGGAAAATTTATCACATTCCACATCAGTTTAAGAATGTTATCACACAAATCATAATAATAGTGACACCAATTTAATAATGTAATATAAGTGGTTAATCGATTTTCATTTTTAGGGTGATATCAAAATAATCACAAGAAAAGCAGAAATCGGATCACATATAATCTGAGTAAACAATGATCACAATTTCCAAAATGTTTAGTGAGGCATCCATCTCGTATAATCTACAATATCAAAATATAATTAACATTGTAAAATAATTATAAACAATCCCATTTTTTCAATAAATTTTAATTCATGAAATTATTCATCTTTAATTAGTCCATAACTATTATAACCCATCAATAATTTAAAATAAAACACTCCAACATTATACAATATAATGTGAAATGAGAAAACCCCAACATCAAAGAAGCTTCATCGAATCAGTGTTCATCACATGTAAAATATGAATTCCCACAAACCACAATCACACCATTAAGAACATCATATCAAATAATACCACACATAAAGGCCATAAAAATGCATCCCAATAGACACCTCAAACCAATATAACATCACCATAGAAAATCCTTAAAAGAATAACAGGGGAAAACTTGTGAGAATGATAGATGAACTCACCACTGATCACATATAGGATCCCAAGGAATAATACCAACCAAAAAGAGTCCCCAAAAATATATAGTGTAGGTCCTCAGAAACATAGATTAAATGAAATTATAAAAGCTATAGGGTTTGGATAAAACATGTGCATTTGAAACCATTAAAATTTTAAAACCTCAAGGAATTACAATATGTGTAATCCCCTTTAACATCACATAATCCTATGTTTTCAGGTTCATAAAAATACACATCACATTTTTATTATTTATCATTGATTTTTTACATATCGTGAAATTTGAATTGAAAATTCGTGAAATCATGTTTCACATCATTTAATACGAATACACGACATATATTTCATACAACGTTTTTTTTTCACCTTTAACTTCCACTAAAAACTCTGATAACCTCCCCTCAACACCGCCATAGCACAAAACTGGCAAAGTAAGGGACTGGGTGGGTAAAAACAATTACACAATTAGATATTTAAATTATAAAAATATTTCTAGAATTTTACCTATTTTATTTAGGAATTAACATGAAATTAATTATGATAATAATTAGGAATCATATATTAGTATAATCATATTGTACACAATTATTTTAGGTGCGAAATTAGCAAAATTATATATAATAATAAATTATTATAAGAATAATAATATTATCTGAAATCGTGATTATATATATATTTTTGATTATGAAACACTAATGAAAAAAAATTAGATTATTGAGGAAATAATTCATTTATAATCCAGTAAAAAATATGAAACTATCTATGTAATAAAGACTATTTTAGAGATATAAATGGAATTATAGATGATGATGCATAAATATACATTCAATTATGGATAATATATTTGTGTATTTGGAGTAATATTTGACGAAAATTAGAGTAAAAAATAATTTAAAAGCGATAAAAATGCATAAAATTCATATATTTATAAATAAAATATTAAAACAAGTGTTCACGATACAACCCACTTCACTATGGGTTAATATATTTATAGTGGAATTTAATTCCTATATCATTTTGAGGGTTATTTTGTGAACTCATTTTTAATTATAATTCCATGGGATTGTAAACCATTATGTATTCATTTCAATATATTTTAATTAATATAGTGTTCGACAATATATTTCATGTTATTTCATGGTTCCTTACCTCAAAAAAATTGTGGAAAATATATTGGCACATACCCATTAGAAGGGTTATAAGATGGGTGTAGGCCTATACCCTATGGTTGGTTGGTATTTGGAAACTAGTAGTCTATGTCTAAGTACTTATTATAGTTATAGCTGTGATTAAATAGAGGTGCTAATATTATTATAAACCCTTTATTTTAAAACCTTTAGAGAATTATTTTCAATTTATCCAAAACATGGTGTTTAGTTCCCTTTATCCTTCCCAATTATCCTCATTTCCCAATTAGATCATTAAAATCAATAAGGGTCATCATTCATAAACTATGATAACATCCCTATCTTATTTAAAATTATTTTCATGTTTACAGCATCATCATGATGTCACTTAGTCTGTGACAAGGAATTGAAAATGATTCCACTCGTGTAGAGATTAATAATCCATATAAAATGAACTTATTATCATTTTATCATAATGAAATTTTAAAATAATTAATTCCATGTATGTTTTAATATTTTTGATGATGTGAATCTCAATATTTTTCCTCTATGGGTTCATTAATAAATTTGTGTAAATTGATCAGATATTGGGTAGAAAATGATTGTAATTTTTTATGTTACATTATTAGTGGAATATCAAGGGTCATTTAAAATTGGTTCATTGATGATTGGTACATATATCTATTATAGGTGATATTTATAGGATTATTAGTCATTGAATTAGATTCTAAAATAAATTATAAATATTTAAAAATATTTATTTAGGTTATTTATTATGTTATTTTCCCTTGGGATATTGGTCTAAATCATTCTTGATTTTTTTGATTTTAAAAAAACAAAAACATGGATAATAACTATATCTTGGACCTAGATTTTCTATATATTAATAAAACAATTCCTCTATGCATTTTTATTGTCTATACATCCTTTATAATAGGTTTTATAAATCTATTATGGTTTTTAAGAGTTTTCACAATTTCTGGATGAGATTAGATCAAAAAATATAATATTTGGTTATGGGCTCTATAAATAAATGTGGATTTGACGAATATTTGGTGTCACTAAATTATTTTAAAACATGTCACACCCTTACATGAATAAATTTAACTATTAATGAGGTATAAAATATAATGTTTCATCGGCCTATATTATTCATCATCGATAATAGTATGTAGAATTTTTTATTATATTTATTTCAATTGCGGTTGAAAATGGAAGGTGTGATAATCCCCAAAAAATAACCTCATATAATGCTATCAAAAATTACATAATCAAAAGGATAAAAATAGAAAAAAATACCACTTAGTATGAAAAATAATTAGGGGTTGATTTGATATTCAAATTAGTTATACTATATATTCAATGATATTTGTTAGCAGTTAGTTATCAATCATTTTTAGAAACAAACATCTCTTAAAAGATATATAATTTCATTCTAATGGATATATTAACTTTACAAAAAGTTTTATATATAAATAAAATGTAATTTGAATCCTTAAAAATTTATTGACTAATTATGAGAATAGTAACATTCCCCTAGTATTTGGGGTGGATGAATTATAATTTGAGTATTTTTAAGAACTGTTATAATGGAAAATAAATAAAATTTTCACTGAATATATGTGATGTTATAAGGATGAAACATGGTGTACTAATAATGAAGATAAAACAGAAAAGTGGTAACATATTTTTTGTTTTCCAGAATGAAAATTCATATATCATTGAATTGGTTCCATAATGTAAACATTTTTATTAAGTCAATGTCTATTTAAGATAGTGAATAAGAAAAAAATGAATATTGTACCTTTATATTTTTACTAATGAATTTTTGTGTCTGGAGAAACACATTTTTTCATTGTTACAATGGAATATTGGATAACAATATCATCAAACAGGTGGAGTTCAAAATTAGGATGATTTATGTACTAATATATTGTATTAGATGTTAGTAAATGAACATCAAAACAATAAATAATGAGATTTTTTTTCATTTAATTAATCTATTATATTTATTTTGTGAATTAATTTTATATTTTGTAAATCACAATAAGTTGAGTTTTTATGAACATTTGATAAAATATATACCATCAATAGTTTTGAGGTGTGATGTTAATTTAATCATAAATTATATAGTAATACAAATATAAATAATTTTTAATATATCTTAAACAATATACATTATGGAATGAATATAGAAAAATATTAACAGACTATGTAAATAGATTTGTATTATGGAATAATTGATATTCGATGTACATGAGGAGTTACTTTTAGTCTGGGAATATTACCTCAATGTGAATTTAGAGACAATCCACCACAATTGGATTCTAAATCCCAATTGATGTTTTTGTTGACTGGTTTGGTGATTAGACCCATGTCTTTTTGTTTTGGGAATAATAATAAAATAAAGATAATAATTTATTTTGGGTATAAATCTTATATAAATATTAATGGAAAGTATTTCATGAGTTGGATGATAAAGAAACTGTTATCGAAAATAATCCTACAGAAGGACATTCAAATTATTGATCATGAATATAAAGAATGTTCAAATTTTTTTATATAATTATCTAAAATAAAAAAAATTCATTACTAAATATAATTATTTTTATTGTTGAGATTGGAAAATCATAAATAGTAATTTTTGTAAATGAATGGATAAATTCAAACATATTATCATATTTTTAATTATTGTATAATGATTATAAATTTAAATGAATAAGGAATACATTAATAGATGTTCATATAAGTCCACATGATTAAAAATCATATTTATCTAGAAATATTTATTAATGAATGCATTAATAATAAATAAAAATATTTCATACATAGAAATTCCCATTAATATATATATATATTTTTATATATACGGCCACTATTTTTTTTTATTCCCTATATAATGAATTCTGGATAAAATATATTGAGAAATACCTGAATGGTATTGAAAATACTGACCAATGGTGTTTAGTGTTCGGATTTAATGAGATGATTATAGATTTACAATTGTTGTTTTATATTATCAACATGATGATACATTAGTTGTATAATTGATAAAATAAAAATTTTAGTATGGTAGGATACAAAACGATTAGTATATCCATCAATGAGACAATATTTATAGTCCTAAAGTATGGAATGATTTGGATATTTATTTTGAGATCTATTTAATTGATAAATGATGTGACCCATTAGGACGTTATGTTATAGTACATAAATATTAAACATTGAGTGAGGTTCACATTTGAATAAGTAGATGGGTTTTCTCATGACATTGATTATTTATGAGGTATAAAGATAAATATGGAATAATATGGTCTTATGAATGTTCCCTAATATTGACATATAAAGATATAGAGTTTCTTAACAAGAATTGAGTTTTTGATATTACAATATTATCACTATTTTTATGTTAATAGAGTTGACACAAACTCAGTCATTTTGATTATGTGCATTGATCATTTTATTTTTCTCAATATAAAAAGGAAACTATAGAATATATTAATCCAAAACGAGGAAAATATGTGAGACATGAATGATAAGATAAAGGAAATTTTAATTATTTATACATGTGAATACCCTAATAGATTCTATTTATCTCTCAAACGATATGTATTATTGTGATCCATAATGTAATTTCCTAATAGAATAAAATTTGGAGTCTTCCACTCTTTTAGAATATTGATGTTATATATATTAGGATGAAGTTGGAATTTTTGTGGATCAAAAATATTTCCATATTAATGTCAATCTTTACCATCACAAGGCTAAATATATTATAGATCTCTTATTTTTTTAATAATTTTTTTTATTCTAATGGAATCCTATAGAGTCCTTTCTTACGAAAGAAAAAAATATAATTTTGTATAAAATATTTAATTTTGATTGTACCATGATATAAAATAATGCTACATATTAATAGCACGATGGTTATTTAAATACATACTGGTACATTTTTTTTCTACAATGAAGGTTAACTTCTAGATATGGTTTATTTAATTGATAATGTTGAATTTACATTCCCTAGAATAAGAAATATTCATTCACACTATGAACAATTAATGTTAAATATATTGAGAACCCAAAATCTATAAATAAATTGATATGGGTGAATATACCACTAGAACAAAATATTGTGACAATTTCTATAACATCATATATATTCTAAATAATTATTCAATTTAATTTTTAAAAAAATATATGTATTTTTATGGGTTTGGAATGATAGATTAATTAGCTGATTCTATAGTTATGTTTCGATAAATTGATCCGGTGTGATCATTATCCACGCTAATTTAGAAAATCCCTCGAACCCATTGTAGTCCATTGTGCAACATATTCATATAGAAATTGATTGAGATGTTTATAGGGGTCAAATATTTTTTAATTGGATTATATTAGTTAATAATTATGATTTCAAGAACCAGATATAGGAGAAAAGGTAATCCAAAGTCACCCATGTGGTATTAAAAAAGTGTTAATTATTTTAATTCAAATTTTTATAAATTTTATAAATCGGAACCCCCCAATTAGTTTATTCCGTAATAGATTTCACCAATTATCCTCTCCAATTGATTTCTCCTACAATTTTTTTTATATCATTCAATTGACCTATGTAAATGTTTTAATTTCTCAAATATCATATTTGTATTTATGCAGATAGATCCTCAAAATTCAATTCATTATTTATTCATTATTTTAGCATTCTTCTCAAAATATAAAACTTGTATGGAAATTTATATATATTTAATTTTTTCAGGATATTTTTCCTATTATTCATAAAATTTATGTATCCAACTATCTCGAAGTTGGTTCTATAAACATCTTATTATAATTTTATGTCATATTCATTTGATGAATGATATGAGACCTTTGAAATTTTGTTCTATAAACCAAAAAATGTTTTAATTTGTGTCCTATAGTTCCATATTGGTAATGTGATGTTGTTTAGTATCATGAATGATTTATTATGTGTTGATCATTGATATTATAGTATCAAATGGTCATGTGCTTGGGATAATTGGTTCTAAACCATATAAGTAGAACCCAACCTGGTATTACTTGAGAAAATAATGTTATTTTAGACATTATTTGGTTTAAAAAACAATAATTTATAATGGGATATGAATTAAAAATTAAACCTAGTGAGGCTCGCTTAATTATATAATATTTATGTTTCTTTATATTTTGTTTTATTAGCCTATATATATTATTAGGTTTTATATCAATTAAAACATGATGATTTATGAATTATTTTTAACAATTTATTTAATTTATTCAATATATATATTTATATAAAACAACATGTCTCACTAAACCCTCAAATTAGAAAATATTTTAAATTAATCAAGATTTTTTGTAATATCTTGTAAACATGGAGGTATGAATTGAAATTACAACATTTAAAATTTATTTATAATGGTTTTATTGAAATAATCCATATTTGATAAAAAAATAACATAATTTTTATTAATGAATTTATATTTAGTTAAAACTAATTATATTTTTTAAAAAATGTAGTTTAGTGATTATTTTTTAAAAAATATAACATTTTATGTATATATTTTTTGGATTTTCTAAAATTATTAATTTTTAGTTTTTTATAGAAACAGATTTGTTTTATAGAAATATAAATATTTGATTACATATTTAGTTTGTTACAATTCTTCTTTAAAATGAATTAAAAAAGTAATTTATTATCAATTATATTATAATTAATCCAATATCTTCCACTGTAATCAATTTAATATTGACTATTGATATAAAATATTATTTATATTTTGGAAATTTAATATATTGAAAACTTCATTTTTAACAAAATGATAATTTAATTATAAAATAATTTTTTTCACACATGTGAATATAATATGGAAAAATGATTCAATATTTGTATTCATAGTTATTAATATAATAAAATAAGGTACAATTAATGTTTTCATAGTTAATATTAACTGTAACTAAAATGCATAACCACGCATAATGTAAAAACATGTTTATTGGGGTATTTAACTATATGGATATGTTGCAATAAAACAAAAGAACTTGTAAAAACCCCGTTATATATATATATATATATATATTATAAACTATTTTTTTTATAATGTCCCATTTTAGATCATTTTTATATTAAGAGATGTAGTTTAGGTTTATTCTTTTCAATCATTCAATATGTGTCCTCTCCAACATTTATAAAAGGCTTCACTATCTCATTTTCTCTTCACAATAAGAAAATAAATTTGTTAATCCTATACTTCAAAAAGTATATTCATCACTATAATATAAAAGTAGTTTTGTATTTTGTATTTTTATTATTATCTCATTAATATTATTTAGTTATATACTATAAAAGGTTTCCAGAGAATATGTATAATTTTAATCATTGAGTTTTGTTTTATATATTCCTTTACCTCCTTAAAATTTTTTCACTTATAGTGATATAATAAAAAATATCTCTTATATTTTGATAATTTACAATTTTAGTGGATAAACATATATATATCTCCACATCCATTAAATTGGAAAGAAAACTGTCAATCATTTATACAAAAAACAGCAGCATCACAGATAGATGTCATTCATTTTCCATCACCACCTATCATGGATGGATATCATGATGTATATTTCAAATGATGATATTTGTGATGTAATTATTCTTATATTATAATAATATCCAATTTTACTTCATTCCAATGCACCCATATAAAAACAATAAAAATTTTCTTGTGCACAGCGAAAAACCTCATTGCAAACTGATGTGATGTGTTTTTTTAATTCTTTTAAACATGGATATCAAAAAAGATGGATTAAATTAATATATATTATATTTTTAAAATAATTATACTTCTATAATTATGATATCAAATATAGATTTTGTACATTCAATTCATTGGGGAAACATTACTTTCACTAGTGTGTATGGTGGCTACCGCCTAGCGATGCAAGGTGACTCGTATTCCACTACCTCTTTATATGGAGATTAATAAATACATATTTCAATAAAATTTGTGATAAATTTGGAATAAAAATTAGTATTTAATGTTAATATATATTTTTTAACGTTTATTTCAACTCATCGATCATGAAAATTGAAACAAAAGTCATGCATATGTATACCCAATCATCTTAATGAATAATGTAATTGATTCTCAACATCAAAATTTAATTGACATCTCATAAATATTTCTTAATAAATAAATAAGATATTTATTTAATTTTTATAAATTATTAGAATTTATTAAAATTAAATGTAATGAAGTCACCAAATTTACCAGACTAAAATATAAAGGAAAAAGGAAATAGTAATTAACTGAAACATTATTTTAAAATTAAATTGTTAATAAACATGTAATAAAAGGTCATTTTCAAATCATATATGGTATTAAACATCTCATTAAGGTTATGTAATTTGTGTTTAACAATCATATATTTATTATAATATATTCAAAAAATATATGCTTTTTAATAGGGAAAATTATTCATGATAGCATAGGAGATACACAACACCAAACCAAAAGAAACAATGATTATTTAAATATGACCATTTTAAACAACCAATTTAAAATTTTTATGAATTTTTAAACTAAATTTTAATATTTATAAAAATATTTAATACTCATAAAAAATTTATTGGAAAATTCTTAGTAAATAATTTGTCAAATTTGTATTAATGTCTTTTTAGTCAACAAATATGATTTCATCAAATATATTTTTTATTTATCATTTTAATAAAATTTAATATTTAATTTATATGACATTAACATAATTAATATGATAAATAGAGCTCTATTTTTTATATCTTAAAAACAAAATTAACAGATAGTGATCATTTTGGTTTTTTTGGAAAATATAGATTTTTCATTGAATATTGAAAAACCATTTTTATGTAAAAATTTAATTTAACTTAATAAATTTTTTAATATAAAAGTCCCAAATTAAGTTAATTTTTTTAAATTAATAATAATAATTTATTAGTTTAATAAAATTAAAATAATTTCATGAAATCAATTTTATATCATATTTAATAATAATTTGTTTTTTCATAAGAATGGATTTTTGTTCAAAAAAATATTAAAAAAATAATGATTCAACATTATAATTAATAAAATTATCCAAAAATTGAAAATAAATTAAATGAAATTTTTATTATATATATCTATATTTATTAATTAAAATTCATATAATGATAATAACTATTTAAAGGAATCAAATAATGTAATCTTTTCCTTGAGAAATTCATTTTTATAACATCTTTCATTTTTTCCTTGCATGTTTTATTTAAATTTTTATTACTCCACCATTTTTAATTTATTTAGTTAAAATGGATTCCATAGTTGAATTAATCAAAAACAATGTTAGGTAATATGGTCAACTATGTTTTTCAACAATATGAATTGTAATGGTAGTTATTATTTATTACTATGGTAAAAGAAGAATAGGTTTATTTAGCATTAAAATAATATAAAAAGGGTAAAACTAAATTTACCTCTAATATTATTATTATATTTGATTTAATATTAATATATAAATGAAATATTTTTAACAATATATTTGATTTAATAATGATTTGATAAAAATTAGATTTGGAATATATTGGAACATAAATTGTATTTGGTAAAACATATTATTTAAATGATGTATTATCTTATCGAATTCATTAATACTTTTTAAATAAATAGAATTTTAATAATATTTTTAAATAAATAGAATTTAAATTAATATCATTTTTGGAATCAAAATTGTGAAATTATCCAATTGTTATTCATTCATCCATTTTTTATAAATCGGTGTTTTGGTAAAAATTAAATATGTTATAATTATAAAGAGTGTATTTTGACAACATAATGAACTAAAATAGTGGTAATAAATAGTATACATTTTTTTCTGAAAAAATGTATTTTTACCCTATACAAAGAAGTTTTTTATAATTTATTTTTTTAATTTGAAAAATCCATTTTGAATCCTCTAAAATCTATTTTATATTTTCATGTTTTAAAATATTTTCTCTATAAACATGAGTAACATCAAAATTTGAAAGGGTAATATATTTATGCGTTCATCCACTAGCCTTATAAAATAATGAAAACCATATATTTTGGGATGAAACCATTGGAAAACAATTGTTTGGTTTTTAGGTTTTTTTATTTTATTATATAGATTCCACGAACTATGTGCGGGAAATATTAAATTATCCACCTAAATTTCCCTATATAAAAAAACCAAATCTCTTATTCTTCTACAGAAAACAAACCATATATATCTTCCTTACTCTACCATCCAATACATAAAGTCTAAAAATGGCTCTCTCATTCTATCAAGAAGCTCCTCCCATGATTTCGGAATCATCCAATCTAGCTAATAGATGTCCCTATATTTAATCTAGAATATCAATTAGGGTTTTCCTGTTAATTTTCAAATATTTTATTTTGGGTATTTTTTTACTTCCCTAATACATAAAATTGTCTTGACATGTTATTTGAATATCTTGTCAGTCTAATTAATTTATCTGATGAACCTTTATTTATGAATATTTTTTTGTCGAAATTTTCTTTTGTATTTCCACAACCATCTCTCTCTTCAATTATATTTCTGTACCATCAGTGTAATTAGCATTTGGAATCTAAAATGGTAATATTTTAGTGGATCTAATAGAATCCTATTTATTTCCCTTATATTCTTTTTCAAGTAGGTATCATTTATCCCCTTTTATTTTTACTTTTTTGAGCCTTCAATATGCTATAATTTTGTAAGAGATTTATCTCTATACATTCCCATTTCATGAAAATTCATTGTATTGTGCATTATATCTTTAGTTACTATTTTTCTTGTTATTATAAATCCACATTACTTACTATCTTTTTTATAAATGATTATAGACTCCTATGACTCACAATAATCCCTCCCATGAACATTTGTGTTCTCCCCATTTTGATGAAAAAATATCTTAGTGATTTTCCATGCCAAACTATATTCGAGTGAATACCCATTCGAATTTCAATACAATTTTTTAACATTTATGACCATATTATTATTTGATGGGAACATACATATACTTATTCCAAAATAAATTATATTGGGATTATATCTATTGATATATTTTTATAGGCTATGTGAACCATGTGGCACACTTATGCATGTGCATGATATTATTGTAGTGGGTGCACCCATAAAGTTATCCAATGAATTGAGTAATGTTTTAGACTCATGAGACATCATATTTAGTAAAATATTGGTTATCATAAGAACATTATTTTATTATGTTCTGATGGTCGCCCTAAACATATTATTATAATTTCATGTTTATTCTAGTTGGAACATTCTTGTGTTTCCTCTATGTAATTGAGATATATCACTCATCAATGTTCATGTTTATGATTATCTACCATATTAGGTCCCATACATATTCCAATTATATAACATGTAATAAACATTATAGGATATTATTTTCTTATTCACTTATAATTAATTCTATCCCTCCCTTTATTATGTATATCCACATGTTATTCCTTGTTGTGTTATGAATGATGGAATAATATGATCATTTAATGAATATTTTTAAAAACCGTGATGTAATCCCTATTTAAGTAGTTTTTTATTATACCTAGTTACCCAAACACACTATAAATATCGATATTATAGGTTTTTTACTCTTATATAATAAATAATTAATTAATTTGTCAAAAATACTTTAGTGATACAATAGTTATATATGGAAAAAGTAGGTTTTTATTGAAATAGAAATAGAAAATTTTAGATGGGTCCATAGGGATAATACATAGTATAGAAAAACATACCTATGTTTTTATAATGTATGGAGTAATTGGATTCTAAGAAAATACATTCATTTCTATACACTACAAGTGGATGTGGATCTGGTAGATATGAACAAAGGGGAAACACCTAAAAACAATTCATTGACGTAGATTCGATGGGGATTTTGTGCATTAAAAGGTTCTCTACTCCATAACTGATTTTAAACAACGAGGGTATATTTTTTGGTAAATACAAAAGATCATTAAAAAATATATAAAATGAAAAAGAATGAACATAATATTATATACCAGCAACTAGATCATGAATAAAAATGGTTAATGGATTGAAATTCATATGTGAATGAAATTTATTTCATATATAGGTTATCCCTTCAGTGTTTGTTTCTTCCTATTTATATATTTCATAGTTTAAAATAAATCACACTAATTATCCCCTTATTCTAATATATTTCTGGTAATAGGAATAACCATGTCAATAAATAATGTGAAGGTTAATAAAATTACTTCCCAAATGAGATGCCTAATAAGATCATAACTCAATTAAGAAATACAGGAATTTTCCAAAACTATCCAAAAATTTACAATTAATAAACAGACACATAATCAAATTTAAAAAGACAAAAAATAATTGGAGGTTGATTTCTCAATAAATATCATATAATAATGTTGGTAAAGGAAGGATTTTTGGACCCCCTTAATGTCAAAAATGTGGAAACATCACTAATAGGAATCGACGGTCTTTTAAGTGCAGAAAAATAAGGCATAAACTAGAATGATTTTATAATAATAATTAATTGTAAAATATATTATAATTCTGTCCCTCCAACAAACAATTTTTTATGTTATTATTTTTGTATAAGATGTGAATTATCTAAATAAATTTTAAAATTCATTGGTTAAATCCTACACAAATAAACTATGCTATGGAAATCATTAACCTGTAAGGATTGAGGCGATTATGTATTGGTATTTTAGAGTTATATTGAATAAGTAATATATAAATTAAATTGTCGATAAAATATTCAAAAACCATAAAAGTATTAATCAAAAATAGTTGTCTATATTCATTTGTATGATTTGTTTAATTTTACTAACAACATATACAAGTTATTTAGTTATAATTTGCTATTTTAGGGAAAACATGATTGGGGGATTGAAAACCCAAAATATTTATTTCTTGTTAGGATAATACTAAAGAGTTTAAGGAATATATTTTAAAATATAGATCATCTAAATAATTTTTGAGTTGGATGTTTAGCCCGATTAATGATATGTGGGGAAAATATATAATATTGTCAAAACGTTTTTTTGGATTTGAGGTGATTAATGATATTTTGGGAGTCTTTTTATTTTGATTGAGAAATATATAACCATTAGTTATAATATACATAGTTCTTTTAGATAAATTCACTTAGTTTTTTGAGGATTATGTTGATGTCATTGAGAAAAAAATTTCGGTTAAATCATTACATTATGTTGTTGATATTTTCCTTATTTTGGATTTGTGAGGATTTATTTTGAGAATAATATATGAAAAAAATTAGGAATTTTTTTTGACTTTTGGAGAATAGTTTATTATGGTTTTTAAATTTTATTTATTAAATTACTTTATGCTAACCATTTTGGATTTAGTAATAACATGTAGAATATCTAATTATTCTTTGGTGTATTATGTGATTCATGAAAATATTATTCATGTGAATCATGAATAATAAAAATCTCTCTTCATTTCTATCTTTTTTTGACAAAATGATATTGTAGTGGATGTTTATTAATGGATGAAATTGTATGTTTCCTAAAATTTTAATTCATTACCTTCCTATTCTAGATGAAAAAACATTTCCATAACTCTAAGAAAATAAGTATGGGTAAAAAATGTAGTCAAATTTATATCTTTTCCAATTAATTGATGGTTTTTTCAGCCTTCACAAATTTTTTGTTTTTTTCGATTATATCACTCGAAAGTAGAATTTATCAAAATATATAATTTCATATCTGGTATTATTCACTTTGTTTTCTATGTTTTTTATTTCCACTATGTCAATCATACATGTAATACTATTTATGTTTTTATCACTATATTACAATTTTACTTTTCATGTTATATTTTAATAATCATTTTTATATTGATTGTTTTCAAAAATGATATTCTCATGTGTCGAAAAATCTATTAATTGAATAATTTTCAGATTGGGAGGTTGTAATTTTTTAAATGGGGGAATTATAACAACCCTAGTCCATAAAAGAGAATTATCTGTTCTAAATCATATAAGATACATAACACTGAACCCAAAAAATTTATTTCCTTAAATATTCCAATTTCAATTGAATCAATATATTTAAAATATGAATTGTATAAATTAAATATTAATATATAATTATATATATATACTACTCAATTAAAATTATTGATAAATTATTCCTAAAACTTCTCCCAATTTTATACAGTGTCATTTTATTCTACAAAATATACTTTCAACCCAAATTATTTCAATTTTTTTACAAAAAATGTTATAATAATTTCTTATAAAATTAATAAAATTTATTTCATATTATAATATCCTTTTTTGATATCAATATATAAATAAAATTATAGTGAAATCAGTGTGTTTTTAGAAAATATAATTCTTTATTGATTTGGGAAAAGGGTATTATAAGAAAAAAATTAATTTTTTTTGATATATTAAGTATATAAGGGTCCTAATATTATATTAGTTTCATCAAAGGTAACATGACTATTAATTATTAATATTAAACAAACATAATTTTTCCTGGATCGTCTTTTTAACGAATTTTAATATATGCTTATTTTTAGGATGTAAAACGCATTTTTAATAAATATATTTTTAAAATGCATAATGTTTCCAAATTATAATTAATTTTTAAACCAGCTAATTTGAAATTTTTTAAATAAAAATTTTATATTATTGAACAATATTTATGAATTAATATTCATATAATTATTATTTATAGTTATAGAGTTAATGTAAAATGATATTATCCTTAAACATATAGTTTCTTTGGAAATCCAATTTCATTCGTGCATGCCTGTTTTATTTTAAATTATATTCTTCCACCTATATTATTTTATTTTGATAAAATCTATTCTTTTTTTGGAATCATCACAAATAATAATCGATAATATGCTCAACATATATTTTGATCGATATTCATAATAGATGTAGTAAATATTTAATAATATATTAAATTAAAAATATGTTTATTAATTTAAATTAAAATCAACAATGACTATAATTTTTTTAACCCTAATATATATATATATAATTTGATTTTAATATAATTATGATTAAATTTTTTGTATCATTATAATTTATTAAATACTTATTTTTAAAAAAATTAGATTTTCATTACCTTTCCATATAAAGTGGGGTGGTTGTGCATCGAATTCCAATGAAGAAATAAGTTTTTTGATAAATTTAATTATTAAATAAAAATTTATTTAAAATAATTTTTATTATTCGGATGAATATAATAACTATAAATATTTTTTAAGAAGTAAAAATTGCTTTATAATTGGGGCCAAGAAAACTATTGTTCTCAAAATTCACATATTTTAAAATAAATATGTTTATATTTTTAATATTTAATTTCTCATATTTATAGATTTATTTTTATAATATAAATATAATTTCCTATATCAAAAATTTTAATTATCCAATGGTGATTTTTTCATTATTTTTTTATTGGTGATTTTTATTGTAAAAATTAAATAATGTATATGTATCAAGTGTGTCTTATGACATCATAACTTCCTAAAAGTGATTTCATAAATAATATAATGGGTATAAATGATAAATAAATAACCATGAAAATAAAAATAATAAGTTTTTATGTTATTTTATTAGTTTTATAAATACTTAATGAATCCATAAAAACTGATATTATAGTTTAATGTTTTAAATTTTTTTTATAAATATAACAAATTTGCACAACGTAAAGGGTATTTTTTTAATAATTTCAGACTGCGTACAAATATAATAATGAATAATTTTATTTTGAAGAAAAAATGGTAACAAAATTGTTGTGACCTGTGTTTTGGGAAATTTTATTTTATATAGTTCAAATTTAATGCTTGTGAAATCATATACACTCCATTATCTTTTTCATTAAAAAATCACCCTACAACCATTACACTTTACTCAAAAAACATAGATCATGTACAAAATCTAAACTCCCCTACTTATATTCCCCATAATGTGCCACGTTTATTTCATGAATTACCCCTCATTGTTTTGTTATCACCATTTCAGGGTATGGGATCTCCCTGTCTTGTTTTTGTTTTCAATCACTTCTTTTATTTTTTTATATAATTTTAATTGGTTCTTTTTTGGGTATTTTTTGTTCATTAATATTACATCTCATTTTAGGTATTTGTGATCATATTGTCCATTAACTCTCATTAATACATCCCAATAACATTTAATTTCACTTTTAATATTTTTAAAATGATCATATTATTTTTACTCAACTCTCCCATATTTTACATTTATATACCCATATTGCAATTATCAATTTTTATATCAAATTCTTATATTGTTTTGAGTCTAAAAAAATAACTTTAACATCCAAAATATGATATAAAAATTATTGATAATTTATTCACTCTCACTCTGACCATCATCTATTCAATTACCATAGTGAACATTATAAATATATTTATCTCCCTACTTTTCTATTTCAAGAACATCCCTAATCCTATACCTTTTGTTTCTTATTAATAATATTGGGATATAATCACACATATTCCCATTACATCCCTTATTAATTATAAATTATAATAATGCCATTTAATTATTATTAACCCATCCCATACAAATTTATATCCCCCTATTATTTTTCCAAAATTTCACTTTAGTTTTTCATTCCAAACAATTTTGTACTTAATATCCAAATTGATTTCCTATCATGCTTTATCACATTTAGAAATGTATAATTCATTTAATGGGAGCTCACATTTTTTTAATCCACAAGCCAAAATCATAGGATTTAAGGTAATAATAAATGTTCTTGTATCATATTATATATGTGGATCAACTATACATGAAAATGACAAGATTAAGATTAGTGTTTCCATATAGCGCTTCAATGAAATGGACAATGTATTAATCTCACTAGACACCATATTTATTGTATTAGAGGTTATAATAAGAAAATTATGGTAGTATTGATTAGGTTTTAACATTTCTTATATATATAATTTCATGTATATAATGTTTCCACAATCACATGTTTCTTTTATGTCAAGTGAAACTATAATTCCTCCATGTTCATGTTTATGACTCTCTCATTTATGTCCCACTGATATTTCTATTTCCTAATATTTAATACATTATTCATGTAATTATTTTATTATTACCTTACTATGATTTTTTATCCCCATTAATTATGTTTTTCCTCAAGTTATCCAATGCAGTTTTAAGAATGATGGAATAATATGACCACGTTAAAGATGTTTTCAATATAGGAAATGTACAA
Organism: Viscum album; assembly: GCA_963277665.1. Classification (NCBI taxonomy): domain Eukaryota; kingdom Viridiplantae; phylum Streptophyta; class Magnoliopsida; order Santalales; family Viscaceae; genus Viscum; species Viscum album. Next base: position 793,136,762 of record OY728138.1, read on the forward strand.
CTATTTTTGTTGTTTTGTATTATGCCTAATTATGAAATGAAATTATAAATATTAATATTATAGGTTTTATTATGTGTAATAATATTATATATATCATAAAATAATGTTTAATAAATGTACGGGCTGTTATAGTTTGTATAAATCTATATGAAAGAAGTTGAGACATAAGGTACATGATATTTTATCACATTAATTTCTTTGGGGTAAATTCCATATTAAAATGATTTTAACTTAATATTCATGTATTTATACAAATAATGGCTATTTGGATTTTACATAAATATTTAATTTAGTAGTTTTATCTTAAATTAAATAAATGGAATATCCCACATTCATGACCAATAAATATTTTAAAACATCCATTTATGTTTTATTTTTCATTTTCAATGAAGTTTATTTATAATTTCGTTAATGTATTTTTTATAATGTTATTTTAATAAGAAGGTTACATTTCTGTGGAAGTATGGGAAGTGATATATCAATATCATAATCTATATTAGAATAAATCCATTGATGTTATTAATTTTTTAATTGGGATATAATTTGATTATACCATATTTATTCTTTATCTGAATGGTTTATCTATATAATGATAACATATTTTTAAAACCCAATAATTTTACACTTGTTATACTATGCTAAAATGTTAATGAAACACATTTAATTACATTGTTTATGATATTATGAATTATTTATTATCATCTTCCACAAATATCTATGGTCCTAATAAAGTTTATATTCTTACATTATAACCAATCATAGTGGCGATGGTCTAACAGGGGATATTTTATTATTATAAAAAAGGATGATGGTCCCATTATAACAATATAAGGGTGAGACCTATATCAAAATCCAATGAAACTAGAAATGGCATTTGTAGCATAATCGTAAAATAATTTTCACAACATTTTCACTGCACCTACTTTTATGTCAAAAGGATTATATGAGGTCCTTATTTCAAGTTCTTAATGAAATCCGTGATCTTGATTCTACTTATATATGTTCACAATGTTATTAATTTATGTGCATTATAGAAATATATGTTGTATAATAATTTTAATCATCCATGGATTATTTAATTAGATTTATTTATGATTCATTAATTGTGTTATTCTAGTATTCCATTCACGATTCACGATTATGATCTATAATAAGAAGATTATAATTTTAAAATTTTAGCATCATGTTCTCATACCATTGTTATAATATTATTATTATGTAATAATTTATATCTATATTTTTTACCTTTATTGACTATATATGATCACCCTATATTAGGTTATTATACCAAGGTTATGAATAATTGTTTTATAAATGAGTTGTCTATAATGGGTTCTATATATGATGATATTATAGGATAATATTTTATTCATATTGGAACCAAATGATTGTGTTTCCAATTTCCAAAACACACAATAACTATCCAATTCTAGAGAGGAACATTATGTTTTGTAAAGAATACTTGTCTATTGGGATTCGGTCTTTATGGATGATATTTATGTGTCGTTATAGTCTCCTCAACATTGAGATGTATGTTTTGGTCTGGTATTACCTAGGATAAGGGATGCCAAAATTTGTGGTTTAAATGTGAGACATATCGTTATATTGAATTGAATTACGTAAACATTTTTCATACATTATTATGAATTATTTTTGATAAGGCCACTAAAGTTTTAATTATATGAGAATTGGATTGTTGTTATGGACCTTCATTCCAACAAATTATAATTTTTTATAAAAGTATCTTGATATGAAATAGGGATAATATTATTATTTACATTGAACAAATTTACCCCTTATTTTTACATCATTATGTGTAGCTTTTGAGATTCCTTAGAGATGATAATAGTATTTTTACAGAATAAAATTCCCATTTGATTGATAATATTTTATGAAAGGATCATGATGAATTAAAAATAAGATAATTATATAAATTTTATATAATTTTAATATTTCATTTAATAATTTAAAAAATTGGTTAATATTACATAAGTTTAATATTGATATTACCCAAGGAGATACTTCTCATCTGTAAAAATACTATTATGTGTTTTTTTTTCTGATTTAATTATGTCTAAGATCATTAATTGATTGAATATATACTATCATTGTAGTAATTCAATATTATGGTTATGTATAAATAATTATTTGGTTATATGAAAATGTTTGTAATGTCACCTAATATATGTATAATTCATCACCACACAATGGGTTAATTAATTTAATTGTTATAGTTTTTTTATGAATGTTAACATATAAAATATCAAATTAACTAAAATAATATGTAATTTTTAGTGAAAATACATTTGGTGGATTAGATAGATGTAGTTTCACCCAATATATGTATCTTTGTGTGCCTAGAAAATATATGTCCTTCCGAATGAGAAAAAAATGGTCTTGCTATATATGGACTAGTTTAAGATACATATATAGATTAGGGAGGTCTAAATAGGTCAATAAACATGTACAGTAATGTAGTTTATTCATTTCCTTTGTAACTTTTTATACAATGAATTGTATGATCAATGTTATAGTGATCATTTTTATTTTGGTATAAATCAATATATATTATAATAGATCCATTCAATATTTTTTTTATGTTTTTAATTTATGTATTGAATGTATTGGTAATTCACATGTGTTTTCCTTATTATTTAGAGACTATTTTTAAATTATTTTATACATTATTGTTGATGGGATTTTATAAAAAAATTGTATATTATCCCTTCTTTTTTATTGAGCATCTTTAATAATTTTATAATATATCTTATGGGTGGGTGGAATTGAATTCATACGGAACTATATTTTTTCCATGCCTTGGTTGTGGTGGGTCAGGATGTTTCAATACTATATAAATTAATTTTTATTATTTTTGTTGTTCTTTTTTTATAGTTTCTAGATTTAGTTTTTTTATAATATGGGAATTATCATTTCTCTTAGAGTATCTTATCCATGTATAAGGGTAGTCTGTGTAACCTTGAAAAATATTTTTTTCTTAATTTTCAAGTATTATTATTCTGAGATCTTTGAAAAAATAATATATTTTTTTTTTATTTTTTTGAATAAATCATGATGTTACAAGAGGTTGTGGATCATACAACATTTCTATAATATTGTACTCTTAATAAATTGGTGTGTTTTCATATTATTGATCACCTAAAATGATATATGGTTTAAAAATTCATTGTGGAAAGAGAACATTAGAATTTATTTTGTTATATAACCTCATAGAATAATTATGCATGACTAATATCATGATTCTTGTTATATTGATAATATTATATTAATTATCTTTAGAATCAAAAATGTTTTTAAGGACAAAAATGATTGGGAAGCATAGCATAGTTTGAAAACATGTGTTATGGGGGACTACTAAGTAATATTATGTGTGTATAGAGTAGTGCGATGTAATTATTGTTATGGATTATTATTTCTCTGATATACATAAATAAGAAAAAAATATTCATGACATGTGTTTGGAGTTATTCAGATATTTTAACATGATAACAACCCATTGATATGGGTGTTGCAAGAAAATTAATATATTCTATTTTGGTTGTTGATTTATATATAATTATTGATATTATTATTTTTCCAGTGATTATTTATATAACTTTAAGGGTGATATTTGAGGGCCTACAGAGTTATCCATAGCCATCCTTTATAAAAACTAGTTCCCCTGAATCCCTTGGGTTTATATATATTAGTGTTTTGAATCATTTATGATTTCATTGGGGTTGAATTATTGACCCTTTCCTGTGTAAAATTATGTCTCTAACAAATTCATATATTTCATGTTTTTAGGGAATTTTTCAATTCTTCATCATGATGTATAGATTATTAGCTGGCTATTGAGCTCCAAAAAATTAACTATTTTGGATAATTTATTTTAGTCAAAAATAATTTCCAGGATGGAGGAAGAACATTTAACATATCACATATTCTCAAAAGGTGTATACCTCTATAATGATTTATTTATATGGTTAGTCCACTAATTTTCTACACAAGATAAATGTTTTCTTTATGATCATGTTTCCAACAGGACAAAATCCCACTTAATTTTCTCAAAATAGGATGACTTCTATAGATATAATTATTTTATGATTTCCCCTATATTATTAAATATAGAAGGGACACATTCACACGATCATGTCACTGTATTTTTATCTAATTTTTTTTTGTTATGTTTTATGGTTAAATATGTTTATATATGTATTATAAGAGGTTACAGTAGATTTTAATAATCACCATGCTTGACTGGATTTCCTAAAAAAGTGTAATAACTCTTAAATGGGTTCCTGTATTAGATATCTGAGGGCACTGTTGCATTCCAGATGGTGGGATTACCCTAGGCGTGACTTCATTTGAGTTGTCGCATGCCTCTAGTGAGAAAATTAGAAAATGGAATAATAGTAAATAGAATTAAATAATAATTATTTTTAATTTTTCAAATTCATATAACTCATGAAAGGTGAATTGGATTAAAAATATAATACCACCGTTGAACTCATGCGGGAATTCTTTATTTTGGAATACCCTAACATTGGCCCAGGCTGGCCAATAATGGATGCTAGTTTTGGGCAGTAAATAAAATAGTTAAGTAACACTTATTTTATTGTTAAATTCACTAACAACAAAAGTGTATCTCAGATTGATATTTTGATGGTATCGTTTGATATGTGAGGTCATTTTTCCTTTAGAAGTAGCCTAACCTTGACCCAAATTGGTTGAGGGTGACTGTTAATATGTTTTGAACTATTTTTAATGTACGGTTAGTAAATATATGAGCGGTGTTTTCTAAATTCTAAACTACAGAATAGAATTGAAATATAAGGGAACCATTGAATCAGTAGTGCTAGAAATCACTTGAGGGAAGCTTCAGATCGACCGTAGTAGGTCGAGAGAAAAGGATAAATTTTGGACTTCACCGAAATAAATAACATAACTTGACAAGTTATTTTATTTCATTTTCTCCAGCGGATGAGCGGTGGTTGTGGGACCCATGGATTGTCAAGAAAACTAATGGATTGACCCTCCAACATTGTAACCTGAATATTGCAGCATTAATTGAGGCTCATAAATGAACCGCATTAATGACATGCAACATGGGTGGTTTCCCCTTCTATTGAAACGGTTCTTAGGGTGGGGTTTTCACATGACTTCATCAAGTGAAGAACCTATGGTGATGTCCTACAATAATATCCACCGATGAAGAATTGAAGATTTGGTGGTGACAATCTAGGATCTATGATTTCTGGTTACTTCGTCCGACGAGGACTCTCCTCCCAGCACAATAGTGACACCTCCAGTGAACTCGAGGTAGGGGTGGTAATTTAATTTAAAATTTTCTGTCGATTATTTTCCTCATTCATGAATTTTCTGGAGGATATTTTGGGAGATTTGAAAGGTTTTTATTTATTAAGGATGGATTGAATAATCTCCCACTTGTAATCACGATAACATGGAGGGCATTGGCCAAATGAACATTGCATAGACCCTCTACCGCATTGTTCTTGTTGTGTTCTTCTAGGGACATTTTTTCATCTTAAAAGAATCTGCAATCTGGGAGATTTGTAGTGATGGTGGAATCCCGAGGAGACTCTGGGAACAAGAGGAAGTGAAAATGGAGCTCCAAAGAGTTTTGGGATCACCAAAGAAGAGGCCCCATCGTGGCACCATCGTGGTGGCTCTATCGACCGGCGCTGGCGGATGAAGGTGGTGGCTGACAACCGTCGGCCGTAGTGGAAGAGTGGAGCCACTCAATGCTGCGGTGGGTGGACAAGCATCCTGTAGCGGCCTGCCATGGTGGTTGAGGTGTCATGCCATCGCATGCCGGGCAGATGGAAGATGCATTGAGCTAGTAAGGGACCCGCCTCTTGATGGTCTAGTGGGTGGCAAGGTGGCGCCACCAGGCGTCACCCTTAAATAATCCGAATGACTCATTTCAGTCATTCAGGAATAGCAGACCATGTGACCGAACATGGGTTGCACTAGCTATTGGGCCGAGTCGCTAAGGCCCACCCCAAACGGGGCGGGCCGGACCGGTACGCAGCCCAGTGGTACGAGCCGAGCACTGGCCAGCCCAACCGGGATGGGCTGGGTCGGACCGGACCCCTCTCGGGCCCAAATATTCATCAAAGATTGTATCTTGTGAACCAAACGTCCGTTTGAAAAACATTTAACAACACAAGGATCCTTAGAGCGAGACGATCCTTTTGTGATACTCTACGTCACTTTTGGTCGTTGTTAGGATTTGGCTGGGTTGGATCATGCCTGAATCCAACTGATCCATCAAAACTAAAATTCTTATATCTTACAGATCCGGTGTCTGGTTAACGCAATGTCTATTGCATTGGGGCACTTATGACATGACAGATCATCGGGTTACTTCCTTGTATAACTTTTTGTTTGTTGATGTATTACAGATAACCGAATAATCATAACCATGTTGATTCTTGTAGTGAGAGTTAGGATGGAAACTCCCTTGATGACTCAAGGCGTTAGTATTCCTTACTCCACATCCCCAGAAGAGACGAGACTTCCCACATCATGTGTGTAGGTTTGTTTCCCTCTATTTGGTTTTTCTTTCTTTGGAGTCGTTACTCCCCTATTAGACATGGGCATGTGTCCTCCATTCTTAACTCACATAGAGTCATGTACTCCCTTACCTGGTATAGTGTTTTTCCTATATGGTAGGAGTAGATACTCCCCTATAAACCTAGGGTATTGGTCCTCCGTATGCTGTGTTACAACAGATTCGGTACTCCACTACCGTGTCAGGGTGTGGGTCCTATATCCTGGGGTTGGTAAACCCCTGACGAATTGGGGCGTCGGTCCCCCACTGAAGAAAAACTACCAGATCTGTACTCCCTTACTGTATAGGGTGTAGGTCCTCACATATGGATTTTGTACTCCCCTATCATGCTAGGGTGAAGGTCCTCTAGCCTGGGGTTGGTATGTCCATGACGTACTAGGTTGTGGACCCACCATAGCAAACAAATAACTAGATTTGTACTCCCATACTAGGTAGGGTGCGGGTCATCACATATAGAGTAGTAACCCCACGTATCCAAGTAGTGACGGTGAGCGGTTCCTTTAGGGGAGTTGGAGATCCCTTGACAACAGGAAACAACTTCAAGGAGTGGATCTTCACATGGTTTCCCTTGGTCTTTCCTTGGGTGCAAGACTCTGACTATGAGACCACTAGTGTTGGGAACTAGAGGTAGTTCTAGCAGAATGATCTCAATGCAGAACATCCTTTTGGACATTCCCTTTAGAATGGTTGAGTTATATCTGATGAAGTACATCTCTCAGAAGGATTCCACCTGGGATGGCCCGTTAATGGAGTGTTTACACCTGATCCTTGAGTTATGCTTTGATACTTTTTTGGAAATCTTGGGAATGTCTTGAGGTTGTGTCCTTATGTTTCTTTGTGGATGAGATGAGTATACCATGTTTGAGATCAGTCTTTTTTTTGTTCTTTGTGATGAAGATCATGCTTTTTTCCCTTTGTGTAATTCTGAGATTCTTTAGGGGGTCTCAGGGTCCCTAAAGTGTATTGTTATACTCACCCCTTAACTTGCATTATTTTCACCTTGTTGTGTATTGTCTAGACGATGAGCAGCTCGGCTGAGACTGTAGGGGAAAGGACTAAGTGGTACATGGAGGTGACTGGTAGATGTGGGTGTAGAGATGTGTTGTACCTACCATTCTAGTAATATCCTTGGTGGATGATCTCAAGAGATTTTTTTTTAAGTTGTAGATGTATCTTTTCAATGGGGATTGTATTATGATCCCTTCATGTTAAGTGCACACTTTTACTACTACGGTTTTACTTCGTGGTAACATCTTGTTGTGTACATGGACTGTGTGTTTTTAAATGTTTAAATGAAATGACTTATCATTTTAGGGATACGCCTTTATAGTGCTAGTCCAAACCATTCCATATAGAAAGCGGGCTTGGGGTAGTCACCGCTTTGGCCCCGTGGGATGAGTCATGACAAAGCGGTATCAGATGAGTCGGTTATACCGAAGAACATGGACTCTGATCATTCCAATGGAGTAATTTTTTTAAGTGTATTTAGTGTGGTTTCCAGTTTGGGAAGTCCATTTTTGGTGTGGCAGCTGACGTATCCATACACCAGGACCCGGATATCTGATTTCCTACTCGGTTCATGAAATCATTGATTGCGTGTATTTGTAAATGTTTTTATCTTGATCTAATTTGAGTCAGATCTCCATGTATAACATAATTAATGTGGTTCAACTTGATACTCTTTTAAGATTCCAACGTATAGATATCAAAACAGGATTCCAATGAGTAGCCATTAGGATGGCCTATAGTGTGATGAGGATTTAGTACAAGGTTTTTTTCCCAAGTTGGTACCTTTGGGTGGTTTCCAAGAAATACAATTTCATGTTTGTTAGCAGTAACTACTGGGGATATCGATAGATGACACAAACATGATCAGTGCCTTACATGATCTTCAGTGAGAGATACCCATCAGGATCGAAGGGGAGCCTCACTCATTAGAGGCTAAGGACTATCTTGAAGTGGTCACAGAGTTTCTATATATACAGGGAACCATTATATTATATGGTGGTCCTAGAAGTGAACATTTTCTGTGGCTCAGCAAGGCGATGGTAGGGTTTAGATTACCCTTATCATATAATGAGGTGATTTTTTCGATGGAAAGATCTTGAGAAAATTCATTAGAGAAAGAGGTATCCTACCATTAGAAGCTAATGGGTATGTTTTACAAATATCTTTTACAAATTCTGTAGGATGACATGTCAGTAGCTACATATTCGTTCAGGCATATCGACAATTCAGATTACTCGATGAATATCATACGAACAATGCATCAGGGCTTGGACTTCAGTTTAAGAAGTTATTAGGGAAATATGAGTCGGCACTATTCATAGGTGTATTCCTACTTATGTTAGGGTGCTGGAGAGAACCTTTGAGTTTAAATAATCTTTGGATGAGCAGATACAACAAGTTAATGTTAGCAGTGGAAATGTAGGAAACTGACCTCAGTCATTGAGACATGGGTGTCTAAAATGATTCGGGAAGAGGAAGTGATAAGGAAGAATGAATCTGCAGGGCATCAGACATGGAAGAGGATCTATGAGAGATGCATGAGGTGGTATAAAAATTGATATGTTACAACCAGCTCCCCAATGTGTCCCCCACCATGTTCAGTGTGTTGGATTATTGGGGTAGGGAGTAGCTTCACATGGTCACGGAGTGTGACCCAATGGATCCCGGAATGATTTGAGGTACAATCTATGTCCACTACTTGCTGTCGTAATAATATACATATGCACTAATCAATCCTTCATTACTAAAAACTTTTTCAATACCTATAGTTTCTTCTTAAACAATTGACTTTCCCCTCATGTCTACATATACAAATGGGATGAGGCTTCATAATCACTCTTATACTGACATTGTGATATGACCTTGGAGGTGAGAGTTTTAGTTGGAACCTCTTGGTTGCAATGTCAAGGCCTTATGACGGTTGTTGGGGTATGGACTGGTCATCTACAGTTCATACCCAGGTAGTATGAGATAAACTCATGCATGGGAGGGTGTATCCAATCACTATTGAGCCGGCCAACCTTAACCTCATGGATGTAGAAGTTTTCAGTTTTCAGTTCCCAACAATAGTGGAAGACTATGGGAATATATTTTCAAAAGTTGTTCCTAGGATTACCTCCCCAAATAGAGAGGTAATACTGCATTGGCGTCTAACTAGAGACGATAGAGATATCTAAAACCGCATATCAGATGGATCCCATAGAGCTCTTGGCGTTGAGAGTTTGGAAGGGGGACGTATTGGAAGATGCACTGAGTAGGAGGTCTATTTTATCGCTGCTGAGTGAGGCGTCATAGCAGCTAGCTACATTATAGAAACTTTTTGTTGATAGTGATGGAGTAGTTTACCTCCATTCTATAACTACCACTACCCCACACCATTAGCTAGTTCGGGAGGTACAACATAGGGGATGTGGACGGAAAGGCTCGACATGCTCAAATATCCTAAATACAAGTTTTTCAAAGAGTTTTGGAAGCTGGTGAGCATGTCATCATTTTCATTGGACGCACTATGGTTCCAGTAACACTACAACATGAAGTGTTTAGGGAGTTCCACACATCACATTTGGTGGTACATCCTTCTGTGGTGAACATGTATTGGGATCTTCAGCATTAGTACTAGTGTCAAGGGTTCAAGACTTCATAGATCTGGTAGGAGTCTTATACTGAAAGGAGATGGAGACCCTTGGAGTTCGAGGAGGGAGACCATTTCTTCCTATAGGTCTCAACTTGATGGAGTTTGCGTATTTTTGGTAGGGCAACATGCCATCTCTATGGTTCATAGGTCCTCTCTATATTCTTAGTAGAGTGGGTGAGGGGGAATACCGTTTATATCTTCCACCAGAGATTCACTGGGTGCATAATGTTTTCAATGTGTCATAGGTGAGGAGATATGTGCATGATCCATCACACGTTATTGACTAGGGAGAGTTTGACTTGATTATGGGGAGAATCTTTTGGTGTTTTGGATGGAGATATAGGATCGACATGAGTGATTCCTTCATGAACAGTGAATACCTCTAGTGGGAGTTCGGTGGCAACACGAGAACCTTCAAGAGAGCACATTGAAGCGGGGGGGGGGGTCCAATTTACTCTTACTACCCTAATTTTTTTGGTTTTCCATTTTTTGGATATGGGGGAGAATGTAATGTCCCATAATTTCTATATAATATATTTAATTATATAGATTTATTTTGAGACTGTGAAATCGAACATTACATAATTCTGAGGCCTAGTGTTCTTAGAATTTTTAGTCCAAACATATTATGTTAAAAATAGCCTGAGTGGTTGGGTTCCCTTAAAATCTTGAATAACTCATAAATGGGTTTCTAGATAAAAAAATTTGAGGTCACCGTTGAGTTCATGATGGTGGGTTTACCCTAGGTGAGACTAATGTTTCATCAGCAAAGGCATCCAGTGAGAAAACTAAAACATAGCATAACCGTAATTAAAATAATTAAATTATTTTATTTTATTTTTGAAATACGTATAATGCACAAATGGTTACGTAGATTAATAATCTGTGACCACCTCTAAATATGTGAAGGTATGATTTCCTTTGGAAGACCCTAAAATTGGCCGACACTGGAAAATAGTGGAAGTTAGTTTTTGGCCATAAAAAAATAATTTTGTTACAATTATTTTATTGTTAAATTATCTAACTTCTAAACCTTAACTCAGATTCAAAATATGAGAGTATAGTTGGAATTTCGGGGACATTTTTCTCATACGCGGAGCCTAAACCCGATCAAAGAGATTCGGGGGGAGACTATTAATAATTTTGTAACTATTTTATGGTACGTTCAATAAACATATGAGTGGCATTTTATAAATTTTTAATCGTTGTTCGGAATTAGAATTTGAGGGAACAATTGAATCCATTGTACCATGATTATCGTGGGGGAAACATCACTTTGAGTGAAATGGTCAGGAGAAATTTTTTAATTATGGAATTCATATAAAAATAATAAAATAACATTTCAAATTTTTTTATTTATTTTTCTCCAACGGATGAGTGGCAGTGGTGGGACCAATTGGTTATCAAGTCAATTAATGGCTTGAACCTCCATCATTGTAATTGAAATGGAGCCGCATTAATTGTGGTTCACAAATGAAATGCAATAATGACATGAAACAAGGGTGGCTTCCCCTTTAATTGAACCAGTTCTCTGGGTAGTGTTTTGACATGGCTTCATCAAGCGAGGAAACCCTGGAAAATTCCTCTAGAAACTTCCACCAACAGAGAACATAATCTCCGGTGGCGATGATCTGGGATCGATGAACTTCGACAACTTCATCTGAAGAGGACTCTCCTCCCGACATAACCACAACACCTCCAGTGGTCCTTGTGGTAGGGCTTGCTATTTAATATAAGAAATCCCCTAGATTCTATAACTTGTTCTTGAATTAGCGGGTGGATATTGCGGGGCATTTTAATGGGGTTTATTTATTAAGTATGGTTTTAATAATCTCTAACTTTTTATCATGCTAACATGGAGGGCACGATTCAAAAGATCAGGACTAGAACCTCCACCACTTCGTTCTTGTTGTGTTCTTCAAGGGATATTTTTTCAATTCGTCAGAATCTAGAATCTGGGAGCCACGCAGCCACGACAACATTTTGGGGAGAAATTGGCCACAAATGGAAGTGAAAACATAAAACAAGAGCATTTTTTATGACCTAAAGAAGAAGTGTTGGCATTAAACTGGTTCCTGCAGAAGATGGTTACAGCTGGAAACCGCCGACCGCAGTGGAAGAGCAGTGCTGCTTGGTGCCGCAATGGTCATACATGCAGCCGGTAATTGCCGAGCATGGAAGTGGGAATTGTTTTCCATAACACGCCATGATGATGGATACCACAGAGAGAGGGAAAGGGACCCACCTCTTATGGGTCCTACTGGTGAGAAACTTGTGCCACCGGGCATCGTCCTTATATAATATGAATGTCTCCTTCAAGCTGTCTGAGAGTAGCGGACTGCGTAACCCCACGTGAGTCGCAGAATCCGATGGGGCGAGCCGTTGCAGCCTACCACAACATGGGCATGCCGGTCCGGTCTGTTGACCAACGGGCCGTGCCCAACAATGCCATGCCGGGTCTTGCAGACCGGGTCAGACTTGACCCTAACCCCTCTCGGGCCTAGATATGCTTTAAAAGGTCATATCTTCCAAACCAGACATCCGTTTGATGAACCGTATACTTAGTTATGATACATGGAACAAGACGGTCCTTATGATATTTTTACCATGAAATTATAAGAATGTTGGAGTTTTGTAAGGTTGGATTCTACCCGATTCCAACTGGGCCCTCGACACTAAAATGCCTATAACTTATAGACCGAGCGTATGTTTGACACACCGTCTGTTGTGTTGTAATCCTTATGAAATGATATATCATTGAGTAACATAGTTTTAGTACATCATGGGGGTTGAGGTATGAACGATAACCAGAGAAGCTGAACCATGGTGTTTGTTGTAGTGAGAGTTAATATGGTTACTCCCTTTACGACTCATGGCGTGAGTATTCCTTACTCCTATGCTACGATAGAGACGGGACTCCCCAAGTCATGAGTGAGGGTTTGTTTCCCTCTATTTTTTTGTATTTGGATTCAGTACACCCATATTGGACTAGGGTGTAGGCCCTCCATACATAACTCCCATACAGTAAGGTACTCCCCTACCAAGTAGTGTGTGGGTCGTCTATGTTAGGTGTAGGTACTCTTCTGTCAACCCACGATGTGGTCCTCCTTATGAAGTGCTACAGCAGAGTCGGTACTCCCCTGCCATGCTAGGGTGTAGTTACTATAGAATGGGGTCAGTACTCCCCTGACATACTAGGGAGTGTGTCCTCCAACGAAAAAACCACCATAGTTATACTCACATACTGAGTTGTGTGTAGGTCCTCACCTGTAGAGTCAGTACTCCCCTACTGTGCCCAGATGCAGTTCCACTAGCCTGGGGTCGGTACTCCACTGATGTACTAAGGCGCATGACCCCCACTGCAAACAAACAACTTGGGTTGTACTTCACTACCGGGTTGGGTGAGGGTCTTCACATATGGAGTAGTACTCCCCCATATCTGAGTAGTGATGAGGAACACGTCCTTCAAGGGATTTGAAGGTCCCTCGACTATAGGACATAATGTCGTGGAGTGGGCCTCTTCAATTGGATTCCATTAGTCTTTCATCAGGCTCAAGACTATGACTGTGATACCACTAATTCTAGGAACTAGAGGTAGTTCTAGTAGAATGTTCCTCGTGGACCACATCCTTTTGAATGTTCCATTAAAATTGTTGAGTTGTACCTAAAGAAGTACATCTCCCAAATATGTTCCATCAGGGATGACCAGTTATATGATCGTGTACTCATGATCATTGAGTTATGCATAGAGCCTTCTTTGGATATCCTGGAAATGCCTTAAGGTTAGGTCCTTATGTTTCATTGTCAATGAGATGAGTATACATGGATTTATTTGAGTCTTTTACGTTGTGCTTTGTGGTTGAGATCATGCTTGTGGTTTTCTTTTGTCGAATCCTGAAAGAACTTCAGGAGTATCAGGGTCCCAATAAATTATTGTTATACTCACCCCTATATGGGATTCCCCCAAACATTTTTGTGTCTTGTATAGATGACGAGTAGTTCAACTAAGACTATAGGAAGCAAGACCAGGTAGTATACGAAGGTGTCTTGTTAAAGTAGAGACTTTTGGAGACGAGAAGTACCTACACATCTGGTATGATCCATGGTGGACGATATCAGGAGATATTTTCTATTTTCTATTGTACTTGTATCTTTTCATTTAGGATTTATTTTGGCATCTTTACTTTTAGTACACAAATTTACTACTGCAGTTTTACTTTGTGGTTACATCTTGTGGTGTTCTTGAATAGTGTGTGTGTACACGGTAAAAGGAAACACCTTCCCATTTTATGAATATGCCTTTCTAGTGCTAGTTTCCAACCCCTAGCCTTTGGAAGGAGATCTTGGGGATGTCACCACACATGCCTCGGGGGACGGGCCATGACAAAATTCATTAAACTGATTTCAAAATTCAGTATAGAATATATGTGTTCATTTGTGTACTATTCTGGTTCATGAATGTGTCTACAGAGACTATGGCCTAAATTTATAGCGTGTTCAATTAATTTATTTATTTTTTCATATTTATTTTACAATTTATACTGGTATACATCCATTGATGTGTGGAAAATGATTAACATTTAGAGATCCTGAAAACAACATTATGGCATCAAAACATATATTCCATATTTATAAACTATTGGTTCAAAATTAGATAGTGTTTTATTATAGAAAATATCTCACAATAGGATGGTATATTGGTGAATTATATATATTATGGGGCCATAGTTATTAACGTGTTACTAATAATGTATTATTAATTTTTTCACTATTTTTTTAATATAATAATTATTTTAATATCATATTTTACATTGAACAGAAAACTACAATTTGATGTGAAAAACTAGTAGAATATTATATAGAAATAATATGAACAATTAAACTACTAGTATATACAAATATCTAAATCAATCTTGAAATTTTAAAAAATATAATTAAAAATACTTAATGATATAAAATTGAATTTTTTTAAATAAATATATTTTTCACTATTTTATAAAAATTTAATATAATTTCTAATTTTTTAATTTCATGAATTTTTTATTTTGTAAAATGAATTTTCTTTTTAATTTTTCTTTTGATTGTTTTCATTTGTTGGTTATTTTGTAATTTTATAAAATAAATTATTTTTATCAAAAAAGAGATGAAATATTTTTTTAACTAATATTAAAACATTTATAAAAAATCTTAAAAAATTGTTTAATTTTATTTTTTTAAAACAATTTGTAATTATAAATATATATATATATATATATATATATGGATTTAAAAAAATAACTTCAAAATAATATGTTAAATTTATTAAACCAATTTTTAACATTTTGAAAGCATAAATAATAATTTGCCAAAAAATGTTCACTTATATTAAAAATTTGTACTAAATAATTAAATAAATTCTATATAATCATATCATATTTCATAATTAGGTCACCGTGTTCATATTATGTACTAACAGGAATTTGAATTTTATCTATATTTTTATGATTACCATGATCAATGTTAATGATTATAATAATTATACATGGGTTTTTGAAATGAATTAAATAGTTAATGTTGGGTTATTTTTATCTAAAAATATAAAACTATAACAAATGTAATTATTTTTTTTAAACACCTTTAAATTTATATTAAAATCATTTAATTGTGTATTAATGTTATATAGGAGTAAGAACAAATAATGATGTGACCATAATTTTTACTACGAAATAGTTTTAAATTATATTAATTGGTTTAATTTGAAATTTATATTTATAATATTTTGAATTTTAATTCTACTATATGGATCCAAGATTTCGGATTATAAAATAAAAAATTTTGGTTATATATTATCCTATAGTTTTATTAAAATAGATATTTCTAGGGAAAATATATTATCTATGGAAAAAATAAAAATGGTAAAATGTTAAAATCAATCATTAAAAGGATTGAAAAAAATTTAAAACATGTAGTAAAATGAGTGGTGGAGTATTTAATGTCCTTATATCGCCATATAATTCCTTTTTTAAATTATTTTTATACATTTATCATTGAATATTCAAATTACATTGTTGATAATGTGAGGGGGATTTAAAATTTCCCTATTTTGGTACCTTTTAAAAGGATATCACTTTGATCACATTTTATCACATAGTAAAATATAATCGGTCCAAAAAACAAATCCAATGCATATCCACTACAATATCCTATTTTTCATATTCCATTATCTTAATGAATTTCAATAAATTGTGCCATATGGTTTCACCCAAGAGAGATCATCCAAAGAGAGATTTAATGATCTCAATCATCTCCCTTAATTATAATCATATTCTACCTGTTAAATATTTTTGAACCATGAAATTATGATCAAAACATTGATATTAATATAATAAAAAAATTTATTATATTAATATAGATTATTTATAACTTGATGTAAAAAATTATATAAATAATGATATCACCATGTGTATGTGTAGACTATAACTTCTAGAAACAATTTAATATTTCCCCATAACCAACTCAAAATGGTTGTATTTGATGTGAAATTAGTGTATTAAAATTGTAATTATGAAAATAATAGTATTTTAAAATTAAATTATTTGGTATTTTTATGTGATGTTAATGATAAATGACCCCAGTAAAATTGACCCCCTAAATTAAATATATTCGGAAATAATTGTAATATTGAGGCCATTTTTTGGGAAAAAATTAGCATGTTTATAAATGTAATGTTAATTTAATAATAAAATACATAACCTCCAAATATTTTTCAGTATATAATCCCACCAAACAATACATTGAACACAATTTATTTACAAAAGGATTTTTTTCAAAATCATTCAATCTACCTAGAGAAACAACTATAAGAGAAGACTATATATTATATAAATGAAGTATAATGAAAAATGAAACATATAAAAAGATAATTTTATAGAAATTATTAAAAAGTAATTTAATAGAAATAATTTTAATTCAAATTATTTTTAGATGACATGAATAATTAATCTAGAACCTAGGTAACAGTTTCTGTCTCTCAAATATCCTTTATTTTTACGTAAAAAATATTTACCCCAGTAACCTTTTTTTATTAAATATATTACATAAATTATTTTTTTAATAATATTTATTTTTATATATTTGATATAGAAAACCTAAAGAAAAATTTACCGTTATTTTATTTTTATATTGAATGATAAATATCACGTAAGTGTTTTTATTAAGTCAATTCATGTCATTTTAGTTTTGATTGTTCATCATGGAAGTATCATATTTAATTTTGTTAATTTCGCTGATTTTATATTATTTAATAATGATTTATTAAGGGATATAAATTTATACCATATAAAAATGTTTTTTTATTAATTTTTTTCATGAATAATGTCATAAATATTGGATTTCTTTTTCATAATGTTCCATTCCTTGAGATAAAATATTAATCATATAAAAAATTCTTATTTGTATGATAAATAAATTTAATTAATATATCATTAGATATATCCAATTTCAATATGTGTAATACTATTCTTTCAATTAAATTATTATTTCTGGTTTAGATTCATTCTCATTTAAGTGAAATGATTTTTTCTAATAAATATATTATCATTTAATGATTTTTTGATGTTTTTTCAATATTCAACAATCTATGATTTTTTCCTTTCATAAATTAAAATTTGAATATTTCTACTCATTATGTATATTGTATTCCACTATGTATATTCAAATTATAATGTTACAATCTCCTTTGATTTTTTGGGTTTTCAGAAATATAATTTTGATATATTTAAATGGTTTTCCATTCCATTAAAGAAAACTTTTTATATTCCAACACATAGTCTCTTAAAAACATTTTGTTTAATTTAAAAATTGTTTTATTATGTGGAATATTTAATTATTTCCAAAAAATTGATATTATTTTATTGGTTCGTTTATACCCATTTCAAGGATCTAAAAATTTTTCTATTTGGAAAAATATTATCTTTTCATGATTTTTTTAATTCACATTTTATAAAAAATTATACCTAATAAAATTTAACCACTATTGAATGATATTTTCAATGAAACATATTACAAATAAATAAAAATATACTTTATAGTAATCGCTTCTAAAAATATCCATCTCTTCATATTTTATTGAAAAGATTAAATCCTTTTATAAAATTATTTTATAAAATCTCTTATACAATTTCCCATATATTTTTTTCATTATCATTAAAGGAATATTATCTATGGAATTTTTTTTCCATTAACCACACCATAATAGATTATTAAAATATTATTATAAAATGATTGAATCATTGTTATCAACATTTTACATTAATCACATTAATTTACATGATACCTTCTAGTAATGTTTTTAATCTAGTTTTAATTCCAAGAGTTATTTATCACACGATGAATGATTGTTTCCCACTAGAACACATATGTACAAGTCATTGAAATATGAAGTAATATATCACTCTATTATTTATTGGTTGATATTTTATATTTTTTATAATGATGAAATCATGCATTAATGTGCCATGTGGTATTTTTTACTAGCATTATTTTCTGATTATTATTCTATAATGGTTTTTTCACATTTTTAATATTTAGGAATAATGTATGGGGATGTTTTAAAAAGTTATTTTGTGTCAAATGACGGGGAAGTAAATCTTCAAATGTTTTTGTATGAATGTCATTACAGAGGAATTTTAATCATTTTTTTGAGTAAATGTTATTAGGGGAGATTTGTTTACATGTGTGTTGAGTAAATGTTATTTGGGAAGATATGTTCAATTATTTGTTGGGTGAATGTAACATGATAATATTGTATCACAATATTTTCTATGTTTATTTATTCCTGTAATTTATTATTCTGTTTAGTTTCAATGACATTCCATATATTTATATAGTAGCGATCATGCCCCCATTGACCAGAATTATTACCAAACATTCCTATTCTATGGTCAATTTTCGTTTATTTTAGAATACATGTCTTAATACCATTTATATTGGAAAATCTTATCATTGTATGTTCATTTAGTTTATAATTATCCCAAACATCATGATTTAGCATTTTTTTTAATTTAACCGCTAACAAAATTTTGATCAGGTTTTCCATTGCTTGTAAATTTTTAACCCATATCATATGTTTTTTATTCTCATGATTATTTAGATTATTGTAACCATCGATAAGAGTACATTGTATTCTAGTGTGTTTTTATTTTGGATTATTTTTCTCCTTTTTTAAAATATATGTTTACAATGTAACAATACCTTAAAATCACCAAACCATCCAATAATATTTGTTTTTGGAGATTTACTATTTTCCTTATGATTTTTTCATATATGAACCATTGGTTAACCTCAAATTATATAAAACAGTGTTTAAAAAATTACCATAAAATAAAATAAATTGGTTTTGGGTATCACGTTATGAACTCTGAAACAATTTTATTATATTTGAATTTTTTTTATAATTTTTTTGAATTTTAATCGTATAAAAATAATGAAAATACAAGGGAAATATCTATGAGATATGCCATTGTATATGATAAAATTTTGATAAATATGTCAAATGTTGATTATAGTTTTTTTCAATAAATTACATCCTTACATGACACATGAAATGATATGTGGTTGTGGAAGGGATGCACCAAAGGGTAATCACCCCAAAAAATGAAACTCATGTATCAACTAAATCATTAATCTATACATCATGTGTGGGTCATAGATGGATCACATGGTTATCAACTCCCTTGGTATATTAATTTATTCCTCATTATCTCATTACAATGCATTATAAAGGACTTGTAAAATAATTATTGTATATTTTTGGGATCCAATAGTAATATTTCTATATTAAACCCATGTAAAATTGAATGAGTGATCTACATATCATATAATATAATAGCTAAATAAAAAGTTACCAAGGATTAAAAGATGTTTTCATAGGAAAATGAATAATTGGATTTAGTTTTCATATTTATGATTTCATTAACTATAGTTTTGTTATATATATATATATATATCTGTGTCTGTGAATTTAGTTTTAAAATGTATCTAACGCCCCAACCCTAGTAAGCTAGAGTCCGTCAATTATTACATAACATTGGCATGATCACCAGAGATCGATTCACTTAAGAAATTTTAGTTTAGTATATTTGGATTTACTTGATTCATAAATAAGTTTTTCATTACACCATGAAATTGGAAAACAACAACATTGTGTCCCCTGTGAACACACTCATACCCCTTAGCCTATTCCAGAAAGTTTATAAAAATATATTATTTCACATCATAAGAAAAAAAAACAAAGAAAGGGGCGAGATCAGATGCTCCGTAAGGATAACAATATAGCAGAGACTATCATATATAAACATAAACCATTAAGGCAATGTCAAAAACTAAAACACAATCATTTTAAAAATAAACATTAGCATATTATGGAAAAGGGATGTCAAATAATTTCATTTAATTATTCAAATGGATATTCTACAAGTTCAATAATCACATTTATTGTCAATAGAGAATTTCAAAAAGATGGAATGCATAATATCGGACATCATCACTACATATTCATGGCCTCGTGCTAAGAATACAAATGTGATTTCGTCAAGTCCTTATACCAATATAGTTTTTTGTCCCATGAGAGATACTAATGAATCAAGGAGATATATAAGGATCTTCCAATCACTTACATAGACCAATGAATTTCCCATATGAAAATCTTGAAACATAATCTAATCGTTTGTATTAAAATTCGCATAAGGAATGTCATAATTTTAACACCAGACCAAGAATAGTATAAAAATAGCACATCCAATGTCAAAAATAACTCATTCAATAAAATATAGAATATTGTATTATAATAAATAAACCTCAATAAGGAATAAAATACAATGATTGATATTGAAATAGATTAAAATAATTTACTAAAATATTTGAGAGAAATATCCCCTTTTTCATGAAAATATTTAAATTTCTCACTCTTTTCCATGAAGTTATTTAAAATATATTTTTTCGAATTAATATGTCGCATAACACTTTGAAAAAATTAAAAGGAATTGTTTTTTTAAAATATTTATGTCCATATAAATAAATCCTTAACACCATTGGTAAAACATAGACATTAATGTGAATGATTTAGAAGGAAAAATCATTAAAACATCTAAAATGAAAGTTTAGTTAGATTTCCTAACCAAATGAGACATGCTTGAATAAAAATAATTGAGGTCATAAATAATTTATAATATCATGATAACAATGGGATTCATGATATACTATGTCAAAGAACAATATGTACACCATATAAAAGTGAATTGGTGCATAATAATAATAATGTCTTAGTGGAATCTAATTAGAGATGATATTCATTATAAAGACCATATACTTAGGTTAAGGATAAATCAATGACAAAATAATGTGTGAAAAATACAAACACACTCAATATTATTGGATATTCAGTGTAAATCACTTCGGGGACATTCACACATATTCTTGTAAAAACAACACTACTGATATGGATGTTTAACTCAATGAATGAAAATTGAGTTAAGATTACTCTTATCAAGATCAAATTGATGACTTGAGAATTTATAAATGGTGTGATTATGTGTATCAAATGTATATCCACAAAAAGGGGATTGGAAATTACTAAATAAATAAAAAAATAGTGATTTCACACATAATCATGGAGTAAAATACTCAATGTAGTTTGCGTAAAACCCGATGGGTGGAAATTGAAATTTGAAATACCCTTACCGATTTGGTAACATATGAAAAATTCACCACATTAATGAAGGATCAGAAAATTATGTTTTAAATACACATAAATTTTAGTACATTAAACTATCAATACAATCATGGGCATTACAAACACCACCGAAAAGGAAATAGTGCCAAATATTGCCTGAATCTCATGGGAATAAGAAGTTAGATGAAAACAGATTACAATGTAATTTTTACATAGTACAGGTTAATTTAACCTACTATATAATGGTGATATAGTTTTTATTTAATTATAAAATAACCACATACACAAATACGATATCAAATATTATCTTCTAATATTACGTTGTTAATAATATTTCAGTACTATCATTGTTTTGGGTGTTAACTGATTTTTTTCCTTTATATATATATTATTACGTAAGTCATGTTTATAATTGGTATGATTAATTTTATTAATATCAAGATTTATATTTAGTTATTAATCATGAATTATATTAATAAAATTAAAATTATTCTTGAATGGTTATGATGGGGAATGAATATTATCAGGTTCGTAGAGATGGTAATTTGTACGTACGTATGAGATAGAATAACCTTATATTTATGGTGAAATATATGTAATTGGATGTTATATAAAATATAAACAATCATTTAAATGTTATATATATTATTTACCTCAATTAGACTCATTTTAATACACATCAAAATAATTATTTGTCGAATAACAAACTACACCGGGACTTGGAGACGGTAAGTCGTGTGTGTGCACGAATGGAGACATTGTCATTCATAGGATGGATAGAATAATGAATATAAATGTACCATGTTTATAATAAAATAAAAATATGAAGACGGTACAAGATTTATTGTTATGGTATTTAAATAACAATGAAAGTGGTTGTGGATGAAGAGAAAAACTTTGAATGAGATGATGAAATAATTACCTCTTCTTCGAGTGCTTTCGTTTGATTTGATGAAAAGGGCTCCGAATGATGGATTTTTGATCAAATAAAGGCTTTTGGGAGAACATTTGAGTAGGGTTTATTCTGACCCAAATGTCTTGGCAGGTGTGATTTTGATAGAAGTTGATGTACCATTTTATAAGAGAGGTGAGGGTCACTTTAGTGAAAACATGAAATAATATTTTATTATACAGTAATTTTCGGTTTCTAATTTACCCAAAATGATTTATTTAGATGCTAAGGTGGGGATGGGTCGAAAAAATCTACCCAAAAAGGTTTTAGATATATTTAGGTCAATATATTAACCTTATTGTTTAGATTTATCACTTAGTAAAATTGCTTTACTTTTACCATGTATTTTTGTATTATAATAATAAATGGTTAATAAAAATTTTATAAAACACCAAGAGAATACCAAGAGGTTAATTAATGACATATATATCATTATATGAGTCTATTTTACTAACCATATATTTTTAAAAATATCATAGCATTTAATAATGTAGAATTTTATTTAAAAACTCATTTGTATCAATTTTGACACTATTTAGTATTTGGTTTTTGTTAAAGTAAAAAAGACTTGATTAATTCAAAAAAAAATTTAAATCAGTCTTTACATTTCTTTTTAACATATAAATTTAGTTTAATTCATCAAATATCTAAATTTACATTTATTTTGATATTTATAATATTAGTTATTTTAATCATTTATTAATAAGGAAATTACTACATCATCACTGTGTCATAAATAAATGAAAGTATTCAATGTCTAAAATTCAAAAATAAAATAACAGTATGTGGGAAATATTTCATTATTTATAATGAATATTTATAGTCGAATTTTTCTTATGTATGACCCTATATTAAAAACTGTTTGGTTATTAAACTTTGAATTTAACACTATTAACTCTTCATTAAAAAGAATAACAATGAATGTCCTAATATAATCCTTGAGGATAAAAAGGACAATATTTTAATCATAAGGTTGATTTTTGTCTAAATAAATTTATCTGATAGATTTAGGACATGTTATAGGGTAATTATAATATAATTTTTACTTTTAATTTCCCAATTTACTTTTAACTGTGGTAACTAAAATTAGAAAGGTAATACTCAAAAAAATAGTTTCATCCCATTGAACAAAATTTTACATAACGAGGTCAATAGTGTCTCATATTTTTAAAATTCAATTTAGTAATGTCATAAAATTACTTTTTATGAAAATTGCTAAACGTGCCCAAAATGTGGGTAAAAGATGTTAAAACGATTAATAAAATTATATACATCTAATTTTATTATAAAATGACTCCAATGAATTATATTGAAATTATATTGGTATTATGTATCTATTTTTACTTAAAATAAATTTAAATAAAATGAATAATTTTTTGTATAAAAATTATGATTAAACAATAATGCAATGTTTTACATTATTCATCAAAAAATGAATGTTTTTAAAAAAATACCGAAAATTCATACAAATATAAATTAATATTAAAAATATAAAAATGATTTCTATTTTACCAAATTCAAAACCTTGAAGTAACATTAATTAATTTTAAAAAAAATATTCACATTTTCAAAACCAGAAAGCGGGTTTTTGAGGAGTAAAAACTATCAAAAGATTGATATGTGTTTATGTCCAATTAAAATGAAAAATTTCATCCAAATGAACAACATGGGATTAAATTATAATAATATAATATAATTATACATAAAATACATTCAAATGTATAATTTTACACTCTAAATTTTTTTTATTAAAAAAGTTTTTATTATTTAAAATTTATTATTTTCCACTATTCATCAAAATATGAATGTTATAAGAAAAGTAATGAAAATTTATCCAATCGAAATTTCTATGTTCTTATTCTAATTACGATGTCTATTTTTTCAAATTGAATATATAAAATTTCCAATTATTGGATTTAAAAATTGTTCTCCGTTAAAATGTGACAAAATAAATTTTTTAAAAAAATATCTTTTTAATCTGAAAAATTGAATTTGTTCATATATTATGTATTGTAAACACATAATATGAATGTTAAAATTATATGGATTAAATAAAATTCACAATGTAGTTAATACTATTGGTAATTGTTTTTTAAATGACTAGTTTGTTATATCATGGTGCGCTCGAACTCGATGTTGCATGTAACACATGCTATTAAATTAATTTAAAGAAAACAACTTACTATAAAATCATGGGGGGTTACATTCCTCACCCCTTTTGGAAATTGCATCCTAAAAATATTAAAATTGGTCTTGGGAACGTCATTGCATGTACCTCATTAGAGAAAGTGTCAATAAATCAATCATTTTAAAAGAATGAAAGGGATGTTAAAGGTCACCCGAGATAACTCATACTATGATTCCATGTAGGAAAAAATGGATATGGAATATAAAATATGCGTCATGTAATGATGGAGAGTGACAGAAAACATGATCAGGAAAAGTTAATAACCTGAAAACCATTATATTATGATGGTTTAAATGTTCATTAGTTTCCCAATAGGAAAATTAAACGAACGGAAATTTTTTTATTTAAGTTCCTTTTCATAATGTTGAGGAATTTATTTAAGATATTGACTAAGAACATAAATAGATATACTTACTATTTATGTAGAGTTTTATCTTTAAATAATTTTATACCATTAAATCTTCTTTTCTTTAAATGATGAGTATTCAAGGTGACTTTGTCACACCTAATGCACTAAAATAAACTTATAAAGAACCACATAATCCAAAAAAGATTAAACTATATATTTTTCTTTTCTTTCGAGATTAACCAAAACAAAATGGTTATGAAAATATCAGATTATCCTTGAAATGCATAATCCATTATAGGAAGAAATACTAATATTAATTTCTAAAATTAGACTAATAATAACTGAAGTCACCATTCAATAAAAAAATTTACTTAAAATCCTTAAATATAATCCAAACTAAGATTGAAACCCAAAACTAAAAAGAATTTATTCACATTGTGTTTCATAGTAAATTTCGAAGATTTATTTCTAAATAACATCAAGTTCTATTAATGTCTCATATAGAAGTGTAATTAACCAAATCGCATATTCGCAGGGATTGGTAAATCATTTCCATTAATAATATGAATCTCAATAAAAACATAGATTCTTACAAAATAAACATAATCCACCATTCCTCCACAAATGAAATCCCAGAGTTTTCTATTTTCCTTAGGCGTATAGTAGTCCCAATAGAGAAAACGTATTCCAAAATAACATTTATCACTTAACCACCAAATCATTTTCCAATAAAATATATATTCATTTGATAAAACCTATGATCCCAAATCAACTTATTATTGATCATTAAAATCATTAATCTAAAAATAATTACTCACTCTAACTAGGGAGATCACGTATTCAAGTGGTATGAAATAAAAACCAATACCACTTTGGTTGTGGGTTTGATTCATGTAGCTTTGTCTGACGTGGCTGGTTGTCACTCAATATATGTGCTGTCATTTTTTAAAAAACTATTTTTTATAACATTCCCAAAATGAGATAAATTATTGAAAATGTCCATAATATAATTTATCAATAAATGTTATCTCTTAGCACTCATTTTCATCTAAAAAATTCATAACCTGAAATTCTTTCAAATTCAAGGATCATATAAGCCCAAATGGTCATTTCTAACTATAACTAAAAAAGATAATTCTTCCTCAAATATCATTTTCACATAACAAACTACAAGTTGACACATACAAGAGAAATGTCTTCCAATGAAATCCCATCAACAAAGTGCATTAATAGTATTAAACATTTTTCCATCCATTTATTTCCACATAGATTATTACATGACCAAGTGGTTATCCTATAGAATATGGAATTGACTAGGTTAATGCATAAGTCACCTACATTTATAGAAAATTATTGAAAATGGATACATATGATAATTTTTATTTTCTTATATAGTACACTTCATTTTCCCTCAGAAATTATTTTCATTATGTCTTCATTCCCATACATAAAGAATTTCATTGCTTCATTGAGACACTTTATTGGGTGTATCCTTCCACATTTTTGACATGATGGAAATTTAGCTTTACATTATATATGGTGGCCACCTATAGAGATCTTATCATTATCCAAATTTCCCTTCTATGTTGATTTTGGGATTTGGTTTGTGTATATATTGTTCATCATGTTTTAGGAAACCTGCTCCGACATAAACACAATATATTTTACAACTATCAACATTCCATTTAGTTACTAATCTCCACCATCGTTCCCAACTGGAACATCATGTTTATTATTACAATGAATTCCTTGGGATCTAGCCATTAAATAAAAAGAGATACCATAGTCTATGTAACAATAGTCATAAAATAATGTAGAGAATATCATGAAACATTATTTTAAATCTAAAACACCTCAAGATTAACCAAGTTTATTTATTCTCATCTCATATGAAAATCCTTAAAATTGGTTTGTAAACAAAATTTTAAATATATGAAGCATATACCCTGGGAGTGTTATAACCAAGGGTGAAATAACTCCCATTTTCCTGCACTACATCGCATTCAAGTCTTGCTCAAAGAATTGTTTTCGCGGTTTACCCCATGGTACATCTGTTCCAGAGCCGCCTATAACGTCTTGTATATATATATGTGTATTTATAGTTTGAAAAATCCACATAATATTTACATTAAAGATATTTTTTGATGTTCTTATATAATAATCCTCAAAGTATATCATTGGATAGTGTTTTCTAATCACAGTATTCATAAATCTAGATTCCAAGGACAGTACTAAACTTCCTTAGATACCAAGTGTAATGCCCCAACCAAAGTTACCCATAGTAGATGCATTATTACATAACATTGGCATGATCACAATAGACCAAGTCTCAAAAGTCCGATTATTTTAGTATCCTTTGATGTTCTAGATACATACCTAGGTTTTTCAATACATCATGAAATGGATAAATGACAACATTGTGTCCCATTTGAACACACTGATATCTCTTAGCCTATTCCTGTAGGTTAATCATAATATAATTCATCACATATTGGGGCCAAATAAAACATATAAAGGGGCGATATCATAGGCCTATTACGGATAAAAGTATATCAGATTCTATCGTAAATAAAAATAAAAATTGAATAGAATGTATAATACTAAAACCCAAACCTTTTAAAAATAAAATTAAAAATATTTTTGGAAAAGATAAATCAAATAATGATATTCACATATTAAAATTGATATTTTAATAGTATAATAATCACATTTAATATCAATAGCTAATTTCATAATGATGGAATGCATAATGTCGGACATCATAACCACATAGTCAACTCATCGTGCCAAGACTACAAATAAGATTTTGTCAAGGCCTTATGCCGAGACACTAGTTTGTCCCATGAGACCTAACAATGCATCAAGGTGCTATTGTGGCCTCCACTCATCACCTACATAGTCCAATCCATTCTTCATATGAGATTTTTGAAACCTAATATAATCATTTATATTAAAACAATCATACAAAATGTCAATATTTTTACCACAATCCATGAATTGTAAAAAAAATAGGACATCCAATGTAATAAAAACTCATTAAATACAATATAGAAGATTGAATTATAATAAATACATCTCAATAAAGAGTAAAATAAATTTAAGGATATTTACATAGATGAAAAAAATCAGTAATTCTGTTTGAGAAAATTATTCTCTTTTTCATTTAAACATTTTGAAGTCTCTCAATTTATCAAGAAGCTATTAGAAATAAAATTTTTTGAATCAAATTTTCAAATAAATCTTTGATCCTATTAAAAAAATTTTAATTTTAAATCATTTGTTTCCATATAAATAATTCCTTAACAATATTTGTAAAACATGTACATTAATGAAAATTATTTTGAATATTAACTCTTTAAAACATTTATAATGATATTTTAGTTAGAGTTCCTAATAAAATTATAGTTTCTTGAATAAAAATAATTGACGTAATGAAAAAATTATAATATAATGAGAATAATCAGATTCATTATATACTGTGTCAAAGTACAGTATGTACACCATATAAAAGTAAATTGGTGCATAACAACAAAGAAGTCTCAATGGAATGGAAATTGAGGTGAAATACCTTATAAAAACTTTATCCTAGGGTTAAGGATAAATCAATAGCATAATTATGTGTGGAAAATATAGATACACTCAATATTATTGGATATTCAGTGTAAATCAATCAGAGGACATTCACACAAATGATTGTAAAAATGACACCAATGACTTAGTTGTTTAACTCAATAAATGAAAATTGGGTAAAGTTTACGCTTATCAAGTTCATATCGATGACATTTGGATTAATCAATGGATATATTATGTGAATGTAAAGACCCAAAATTTCCATTTATTTTTTCTAAATATATGGGAATTTTACGAGTCCGTGAAATCTGACGATGCATGATTCTGAGGCTCGGAGTGCATGGAATGATCCGTTGATGTTTTTTTGAGCTTAAGTTAACGCACCTAAGTAGTTTTCCTAACAATGTGGGACAAATATTAAACGGTAATGAGGATCAGAAATTTAAGGGCATCATTTCACTCAGAATGGAGGGTTAACCCTTGGTGCCTCTTAAGATTAGTCGGCGCGAGCCTCCTGTGAGAAATCCCAAAAATGGTATAATAATAATTAAAATAACTTAATAAATTATTTTATTTTTCAAATGCTTATAACTCACAAATGGTAACTCAGATTAAAAACTTGAGACCACATCTAAACTCAATAGTGTATTCTTTCTTTATGAAGACACTAACATTGGCCGTCGTAGGACATAAGAGAAAGTTAGTTTCTGGCCGCAAATAAAATAATTAATTGACAATTACATAATTATAAAACTCATAAAATCTAAACGGTAACACAGATTGAAAATCCGAGTGTACAGTTAGATTCATTTTTTTGTGTCCCACCTTGGCAGAGCCTATCCGCGACTGATAAAAGTCGATGGTGACTGATAATAATTTTCCAAACTTTATTTCGGTTATGTTCAGTGAATGCTCAAGCGGCGTTTGGTAAATTTTGAACTGGAGATCGAATTTAATTATGTGGGCATCACTAAAATTGCACTTCTTGTATTATTTTAAGGATACTTTCACCTCAATGGTAGGGGGTTGAGAATAAATGTTTGTTTTTGATTTTTTAGTGAATGAATTAAATAAAAATAATATTGTGTAGCTTTATTTATATTTTTTTGGTTAAAGCCTCCATGTGGAAGTTGGATGTGGGGACCACCAAACCATAACCTCCAATGAGAGGTTATGGTGGTGGGGCCAACCCGAACCTAACCTTCTCTACATGTTAATTATGGTGGGGACCACCCAAATTTTAAAACCCATTGAAACTATCCATTAATGGGGAGAAACCCTCAAATTTTCCAGTAAGTGTAGGGGAGCCTCTTCAAATCCCCTAACACTTAATGAGAAAAATCCTCCTTATTAAGTAATTGAGCCAACACTTTTTATTTATTAACCAATTTGAATTTTGTGCCAATAATTAAGTAATAGATATAGATAATCTATTATTTTTGTTGGCATTTTTTTTGCAACATGGGAGAAGAGAGAGAGCTTAGAGAGAAATGATCTTGCCAACAAAAAATGAAGAACACGTTCTTCCAACAAAGAATGTTGGTGAGGAGCGTCTTCGAATTTATTCCTCAGAACCTCCTTCGATGTAGGTCGTCTTCAACTACGGTGTTCTAGCACACAAATCGACGATCGAGGAAAATGATGACGACACTGACGTCCCTCTTTTCCCAACGATATGTATTCTACCTTGTGACTCCTCGACTAACTATGAACAATGTAGGGGTTTAATTTCATTTAAGTTCCATGTTATTCCTTTCTTTCAAATCAATGAACGAGGTTGTTTTCCTTTTGTAGGTGTGTTTTTGTGCATTGTTCTTATAAACTGATTGTTATCACCCGAAATGCCGAGGGTTCAGGCCAAAATAACATGTCCTGACTCCATCCATCGATCTCGTTTGTGATGCTCTTCGGCATGATGATGAAACGACGAGGTGACGAAGGAGACAGGTAATGACTGCACTACCCATGGTATCTGCAACCCGTGTCATCCTCACGGCTCTTCGGCTGCTGCCAGCCTCCCGTACGCCTAGACCGAACCACGACGGCCTATTCCTCCATGCTCTCGGCGATGGCTGGCCTCCCGTGCAGCCCGAACGAACTGCTTCGGCCCACGCCTCTCGGCTCCCAGATGCTGCCGGCCCCCCGTGGGCCCCACCTGAACCGCGTCGGCCTGCGCCTCTGGGATCCCTGCCGCCATCCGTCCTCCAAGGCCGCGCCCCCCGAACCAGCCCTAGTCTCCTGGGCTGGGCCACCCGAACCGTCCTCGGCCTCCCAGGTCATGCCACCCAAACTGCACCTATCGCAACATTTTGGGTTAAACAGGATCTACTCAACTAGGCCGAGATGCCTACACGACCCCCCCCCCCCCACCTCCGGGCCGAACTACCCTCGCGGCCTACTAGGCTGGGCCGAGTGTTCCAGGAAGAACCCAACGAGACGACCAACCGAACAGGCCAGGGTGGATCCAACAGTTCAGGCCGGGTCAACCCAAACTAGGTTGTCCCAAACTATATCGGGGTGGGATGGTCTGACAGGGTCGGAAAGGAACCGAGCCTACTACCGACCCTTTACTTTATTTTGGCCATATCATTGGCACCGGACGTCCATTTGATGAACCATCAGTGGATTTGGTAATCATAGAGCTTGACGGTCCCTTTGAGTATACCCCACTGGTGTTTAGGGCATAGTTGAGATACAGTCTGGATGGATCATGCACGAATCCAATCAGGCCCTTGGGATTAAAGGGATAATAACTCTAATATTGGGAGTTTGATTAACACACCGTCTATTGTGTTGAGACCTCATTGATGTGGAATACCTTTGAGATACTTTTTCATGGGTTTTACCACTATGAATACCATTCCTGTATCCTACCTAATTTAGAAATCTCTAACTACTTTTCCTGGATCTTACGTGGGTTCGACAGCTCTAACTACTGTTCCTGGATCCTAACTTAGTTCCACATCTCTTGCTACTTCTCTTGTATTCTACATGGGTTTGACAGCTCTGACTACTTTTCCTGGATCCTACGTGGGTTCGATAGCTTTGACTACTGTTCTGGGATCTTACGTGGGTTCGACAACTCTGATTTCATTACCAGGATCCTACGTGTGTTCGACAAAGTATATGATTCAGTGGCTATATCTAATCATATATATATCTCTACTTAAGTTGTATAACTGTTTGATCTGAGTCAGCAATGTTTTTTACCTCATGATTGATATGGATTACATGATAACATAGGTATATTTATGGTCATATACCTAAGTGAAGTTATCTGTTGATATCATACATTTTGCTTTATCCTTGTTGTATTTTGTGAGACCTTGAGGGACTCGAGGTCCATACTGACTATCGTTATACTCACCCCTGAATGGGCTATGTCCGCACCTCATTGTGTTGGATTTATACGATAGATAGTGCTGACTGAGGCTGAGAGTACTAGGACGGGACGGTACCAAGAGGTGGACCTTAAGACGAATCGGTACACGGAAGAGACTGACGGACGTGGAGTGCTAAGGAGGCGATCTGTACCTACCCTTCCGGTAGGAATCCCTGAGTATGTCACAAAAACTATTTTTCCATTCTTCAGTTGTACATGTAATTCCAGTTTCATTGTACTTTACTGTTGAGACTGTATTTCTGGACCCATAACTTTTGAGTACTCTTTTGGTTATATAGTTTTATTTAGTGTTTTGTATCCAGTTGTGTGCTCTGTTGTGTTTTTTTACTATTTATAAAGGCAATTCATTCCATGTTTTATGGAATTACACCTTTGGTGCTAGTCTCTAGCCACTAGCATATGGAAGGCAGGCTTGGAGTAGTCATGGCACGGGCCCCGTGGGATGGGTCGTGACAAATTGGTATCAGTGGAGTTAGTTCTACCACAAAACATAGGACTATGATATTTTCTATGAAGTAATAGTGTTTAGTGTAGTGAGTGTGGTATTCAGTTCAGGGAGTCCAGTGTTGGTGTGGCGGCCGACGTATCCATACACCACAACCCTGAATTCTGATTTCTAACTTAGTACATGAAAACACTAATTGCATGTGTGTTTACTTTTGTGATTTCTTATGTCATCTCACTAGGTCAGCTCACCAGGTAGAATGTTTTGACCGTGTCACATATGTTTCATTTAGGATTCCTCCACACAGATATCCAGTTAGAGTTTTGTGAGTTGTACACACTGATAGCCCACCGAGCGACGATGATCCGGTGTAGGGACGTATTACTATGTTGGATCATTTGGTTGGTGTACCAACAACATCACCACCCATTCGGCAGAAGATACCACCAGCCACACCAGCGACTGTTTAACGCCGATTGAGTTCATTGCACGAGTTCTAGTAGCAAATGCCTTTGAGGTTTCGATCCTAGATAGATTCCACCCAGCTGATGGCTGGTTGGAGACGGTTGGTAGAGTTTCCCCTCTAGTTGAGAAATCGGTATAGGAAACAGTGATCTTAGCAATGAGACTTTTTCAGTTAGGGACCATGACGATGGTCCTATTAGTGATGAAGCTTCGATATGAGTATTTTTTCCCGAGATTGTACAGTTAGGTAGTGTTCCAGCTATATCACTACCTGTTAGTCAGTAGTTACAACCAGTAGAGGACACATGTAGGTTTAGTGCATTACACGTGTTTCAGCATCAGATACCCCTCAGATTTTGAGGTGATCCCGACTCACAGGCGGCTGAGGACTAGCTCAAAGAGGTGGCTTAGATTTCTATAGAACATATAGAGCTTCTTCATGATGACATGACATTAGCTGGGTATTCATCGAGGCATTCTGATCATTCCTGGTACTTGATGAATACGATATGATTAGTGCTTTGGGGATCGAACATCCGAGCGAGGTGTGTTTAAAGGACATCCAAGCTTGCATTATTCCTCTAGCATTCCTACTTATGTTAGGGCTCTAGATAGAACTTTTTTGGCTTAAATTTTTTGGCTGAGTAGATATAGCCAGTGAATGTTACCTCGGGGAAAGTAAGAAACTGGTTCCAGTCTCAGAGACTTGGGCATGTAAAATGTTTTTGGGAAAAGAAGTGTCATGGATATATGAATCTACTGGGCACCAGACGTGGAAGAAGATCTAGGATAGCTATATGTGGTGGTGTAATTTTCGACATGTGACAACCACCACTTTTTTGTGGACCTCGCCAGGCCTAGGGAGCTGGAGGACAGGGTAAGAGAGTTGCTGCATGCTGTCTAGGAATGCGACCCAAGGGCTCTAGGAATGATTAGAGGTACAGTCTATGTCTACTACTAGCTGTTGTATCAATAGACATAGGTAACAATCATTTCTTCCTTCCATGAATCTTGTCTAGGACATAGAGTTTCCGGTTAAACCGTTGACATGACCCTCACGTCTGGAGATACCATTAAAAGATGGCTTGATAATCACACATACGCCGAAGGTGTGATCTGACCCTTGAGGTGAGGGTTTTGGTTGGAAACTCTTGGTGGCAGCATCAAGGCCTTATGACGTTAGTTTGGGATTTCACTTTACATCCACAGTTCACACTCATGTTGACTATATTAGGAAAATAGGTTGTGGTTTATCTACAATGTTGGTGTGGGGTTTTCCATGGTCAGTGAAAAAGGAAACCCGGGAAGCATAAGATAAACTCATGCATAGGAGGGTGCATCCAATCACTCGTGAGTTGGCCAACCTCACCCTCTTAGAAGCAGAAGTTGACTTTGAGATAGTCTATACTCCTGGGAAGGCGAACAAGGTAGTAGACACACTCAGCAGGAGGTCTGACCTACTTTTGGTGAGTGAGGTGACAGAGAAGCTAGCATATTTGTAGATAACCTTTGTGGATATAGATGGATCAATTTTTCTACAGTATCTTATAGTCACTCCCCCAATTTTTCAGTGAGTCTGGGAGGTACATCATGGATATTTTGACAGTAAGACACGACATGCTCAGATATGCACATGACATGCATCTGAAAAATTTTCTGAAGGTGGGGAGCACATCATCCTCTTCAATGGTTATACCATTGTACCAGTGTCACTTCAAGAAGAAGTGTTGAGAGAGTTCCACATATCTCCCCTAGAGGTACATCTAGGCATGGAAATGGTATACCAAGACCTTCGACAACAGCCCTGGTGACTGGGAATGAAGAAAGAAAATAGAATAGTTTTCTCTCAATGCCTCACTTGTCAGTAAGTGACGGTGGATCATCCGGTACCAGAAGGCTTCGTTCAGCCTTTAGAGGTCCCAGAGTAGAATTGGGATGGGATATCCATGGATTTCATGACAGGACTTCCACGAAAATCCAGAGGACATGACTCAATATGCATGATCGTCGACAGACTCAGCAAGTCGGCCCACTTTCTACTGATCAGAGTGCAGGGTTCATTAGAGAGTTTTGGGACGACTCTATGTGGAGAAGATTGTGTGGCTACGTTGAGTAACTTCGTCTAATGTCTCCGTTCGCGATGCATGTTTTACTTCTCGGATATGGAAGGGGTTGCTGGAAGCTTTCGGGACACAAAATCATTTGATTACTGCCTTTCATCCTCAAACAGATGGTCAGACTGAGCGGACCATTCAGACCCTGAAGGACATGTTGTGAGCTTGTGTCCTTGACTTCAGTCACAGCTGGGAGGATCACATACCTTTGTTGGAGTTTGAATAGAACAACAACAATCACTCCCCCATTGGGATGACACTTTTTGAGGCATTATACGAGCGACCATGTTGATCACCTCTATGCTGGGCTGACCTAGGGGAGTCCGTACTCGTGGGACCATAAATGGTACAGGAAACACCAGAAAAGGTGCAGATCATCCTAGAGAAGATGAATACTGCACATATCCTAAAGAAGTGGTATGCTGATAGGAGATGGAGACCTCTGAAGTTCAATGATAGCGACCATGCCTTTCCATGGGTCTCACCTCAACGTGGCTTCCAGAGATTTTTCCAATGCGACAAGTTATCTCTGAGATTCGTCAGACCTTTAGAGGTCCTCAACGGAGTTGGCGAGGTGGCATACCACTTAGCTCATCCACTTCAGTAGCACTGGGTACACGATGTCTTCCATGTATCCCAGCTAAGGCGATACGTGAACGACCCTTTCCACACCATCATCCATGGATAGTTAGATGTTGACTATTGGGAAACTTTTATAGAGGTTCAAGCATAGATTGAGGATCGACTGGAGTGGGTCCTTAGTGGATGGTAGATACCATTGGTGCATGTTCTATGGCAGCATGGGATCCTCCGGGAGAGTACATGGGAGCGGGAGGCTCAGATGCGTTCTCAATACTCCCACTTGTTCCCTTAGTTTGAGTTGTGGCTTATGGGGACATAGCGCGTTGGGGTGGGGATAATTTCATGACCCAGAATTTCCATGTAATTTTTATAAATATATGAAAATTTTATGAGTCTATAAAATCTGATGGAGTGCGATTTTGATGCCCAAAGAGCCCGAAATGATCAATCAATGTTTTTTCAGCTTACAATAAAGCGCATAAGAAATTTTCTTGAACGAATTTGAATAAATATTACATAGTAACTCAAATCAGAAATATGAGGGCATTGTTGCAATCAAAATGGTGGGTTTACCCAAGGAGTGACTTAAAATTAGACAGCTCATACCTCCTGTGAGAAAACAAAAAAAACCGCATAATCATAAATAAAATAATAAAATATATTATTTTATTTTTAAAATGAATATAACTCACAAATGGTAACTTGGATTAAAAATCCAATAGCACCGTATACCTTATGAGGGTATTCTTTATTTAAGCAGACACTAACTTTGGCTGGCGCAGGTCACCAGAGAAAGTATGTTTTGGGCCAAAAATAAAATAATTAAGTGACAATTATTTTATTATAAAATTCATAACTTACAAAGGTAACATAGATTGAAAATCAGTGAGTACGATTGGGTTCATTGGGGTTTGTTTCACCTAGGAAGATCCTTACCTATACCAACGTGGGTCGAGGGTGACTGATAATAGTTTTCCGAACATTTTTTTCATGTATGTTCAGTGAAGGAACAAGTGGGATTTTGTATCTTTTAAACCGATTCTCAGTATTGAAATGTGACGGAATTGATGAACTCGCAACGTCAGTATTATCTTAAGGTGACTTTCAGCACAACAACATTTGGTCGATAATAAAAGTTAGTTTTTGTGTTTTTATTGAATTAATTAAATAAAAATAAAGTTGTGTAGCTTTATTTTTTTTATTGGTTAAAGACTCCATGTAGAAGCTTGAGGTGGGGACCCCCACACCTTAACCTCCCATGAGAGGTTGTGGTGTTGGTTCCCAACTGATCCTAACCACCTCTTCATGTTAATTATGGTAGAGACCACCCAGGTTTTAAACCCACTTGAAACTCCCCCTTAATGGGGAGAAACCATCAAATTTTCCATTAAGTATTGAGGAGCCTCTTCAACTCCCCTAACAATTAATGTGCCAAATCCTCCTCATTAATTAATTGAGATAACACTTTTAATTAATTAATCAATTAGAATATTGTTCCAACAATTAAACAATAGATAAATGGAATCTATTATTTTGTTAGGTATTTGTCTTTTGT
Organism: Viscum album; assembly: GCA_963277665.1. Classification (NCBI taxonomy): domain Eukaryota; kingdom Viridiplantae; phylum Streptophyta; class Magnoliopsida; order Santalales; family Viscaceae; genus Viscum; species Viscum album. The sequence goes on from OY728138.1 coordinate 793,174,333, forward strand.
GGGAACTTGGGATAAGGGAGAGAGCTTAGGGAGAAAAGCTCTCACCAACTAAGAACAAAGAATGCGTTCTTCCAATGAAGAATGTCGGCGATGAGCATCTTCGACTTTCTTCCTCGGAACCACTTTTGACTTAGAATGTCTTAGATTACGACGATCCATTGCACAAACCGACGATCAAGGAAAATGCCGACGAAACTGACGTCTATCTTTTACCAATGATTTTCCTTCTCCGTCGCAACCCTGTCGATGAACTACGAGGAAGGTAGTGATTGAAATTCATTTAAGTTCCATGTTTTTCATTTCATTCAAAATGAAGAACGTTGATGTTTTCCTTTTATGGGTGGGTTGTTGTGCTTCATTCTTATTAACCAATTGCAATCACCCAAAATGCAGAGGGTGCAGGACAAAATAACATGGCTCGACTCCCTCCGTCGATCTCGTTTGTGATGTTCTTTGGCATAGCGATGAAACGAAGAGGCGGCAGAGGCAATAGGAAATGACCACACTACCTACGGTCTCTGCAACCCATGATGCACTCGCTAGGCTTCGGCCATCACCGGCCACCCGTGCGCCCCGGCCGAACCGCACCGGCCAGCGCCTCCCAGCTCCATGCCACCACCGACCTTCCTTGTGCCCTGGATGAACCGTGTCGGCCCCCGCCTCCCTGCTCCTGGCCGTCACCGGCCTCCTGTGCATCCAAGAAAAACTGTGCTAGCCTGCGCCTCCCGGCATCCAGCCGCCGCCGCCCTCCTGTGCACCCTGGCCGAACCGCATCGGCCCACTTCTCCCGGCTCCCAACTTCCTGTTGGCCTCCCGTGCCGCCCCACTCGAACTAGTCCCGGCCTCCCGGGCTGAGCCACCCAAACCTTCCCAGTTCTCTCAGGCCTAGTCGCTCGAACCGCACCCCTAGCGGCGCTCCGAGACAAACCGGCTCCGCGCCACCAGGCCGACCCGCCTACGAGGCCCCCCTCTGGGCCGAACCATCCTTGCAGCCTACTGGGTGCGGCATAGAGGTCCAAGCCAAACCAGACGGGCGGTGTCGGACCCAATGAGTCTGGCAGGGTCCGCGCAGACTTAATCGGACAGGGACGGTCATACAATACCCGGTCATACGGTCGACCCTTTAGTTTCTTTTGGCCATATCATTGGCACCATAGGTCCGTTTTACGAACCGTTAGCGGTTCTAGTAACCTTGGAGATTGACGGTCATTTTGAGTATACACCACTAATGTTTGGGGTATAGTTGAGATATGGTTAGGTTTGATCATGCACGAATCCAACCGGGACCTGGGACTTAAAGGCTAATAACTCTTTGATAGGGAATATGATTAACACATCGTCTTTTGCGTTGAGACCTCATTCTTGTGGTAGACCTCTGAGAAAAATTTTCATTTGTTCAACAGCTCTGAAAAATGTTCTTATTTCCTATGTGGGTTCGATAGATCTGACTATTATTCCTAGATCCTATATGGGTTCGACAGCTCTGACTACTATTCCTGGATCCTACATGGGTTCGACAGCTCTAACTACTGTTCATGGATCCTACGTGGGATCGACATCTATGACTACTGTTCCTAGATCCTATGTTGGTTAGATATCTCTGACTACTATTACTAGATCCTACATGGGTTCGACATCTCTCACAACTTTTCCTGGATCCTACGTGGGTTTGACAGCTCTGACTACTATTCCTGGATCCTACGTGGGTTCGACAACTCTGATTTCTGTACCAGGATCCTATGTGGGTTCGACAGAGTATATGACTCCATGGATATATCTAATAATCTCTATCCCTCTTCATAAGTTGAATACCTGTGTGATCTGAGTCAGTAACTTTTGTGTTTACATCATGATTGAGATGGATTACTTGATAACATTGGTATATGTATGGGCATATACCAATGTTGGGTTATTTGTTGATTTTAATACTTTGTGGTTTATCCTTTTTAGATTTTGTGAGACCATGAGGGTCTCAGGGTTCCTTCTAATTATCGTTATACTCACCCCTGCATGGGCTATGCCCGCACCTCATTGTGTTTGATGCAGACGAAAGGCAGTGCGGACTGAGGCTGAGAGTACCAGGACTGGATTGTACCTAGAGGTGGAGGTTTTGACGAATCAGTACATTGGGGAGACTGACAGACATGGAGTTTTGAGGAGGATATCTATACCTAACCATCAGGTAGGAATTTCAGAGGATGACCCAACAACTATTTTTCTTTCATCTGTTGTACATGTATTTACAGTTTCCTTCTACTTTACCGTTAGGCTAGTATTTCCATCCCCTTTACATTTTAGAAAACTTTTCTTATATATTTGTGTTCTCTTTTGTGTTTGTTTATAGTTTATAATGGCAATAGCTTCCCAGTTTTATGGAATTTCACCATTGGTGCTAGTTGCCTGCCCCATGTCTTATAGAAGGCAGGCTTGGGGTAGTCAAAGCACGGGCCACGGGGGACGGTTCGTAATAGTGAATAAAAAGTATATCAACCCAAATGGGAGTGGAAATTAATAAATAAATAAATAATTATAGATTTCACACATAATCTTGAATTAAAATAATCAATTATGTTTTCGTAAAACCCAACGATTTGAAATTGAAATTAGAAATTCCCTTATTTATTTTGTAACTTACAAAACATACACCCCATGAATGAATGACCATACAATGAAGAAGTAAATACCCATAAATTAAATATTATTATACAAATAATGTAATCATGGACAGTAAATACACCACACATAAAAAAATTGTAGACAATATTGCATGAATCTCATGGAAATAAAAATTGATTTGAAAACCCCATAGCTAATAATTTTTCTATTGTAGAGGGTTGGTTAACCTAAAAAATGAATGTGAAATTATTATTATTAAATTATACATGATCCTCATACAAAATAAGATATCATATATGATGTTCTTAATATTAATTTCACTATGAAATTTCGGTAATATCAATGTTTTTTAGTCTTAACTGATCATTTTCCTTTATATTATTTGTTACATAAGTCCTATTTATTATTAATATAATGTATTTTATTGATATAAAAAATGATATAAAGTTATAAAACATTATTTTTATTCATAAAATGAATTTTATTCTTGAATATATATGATAAGGAATGAATTTCATCGCGTTTGCGGAGATGGTAATCCATACGTATGCACGAGCGAAAATATCATTCTATTATTGGTAAAATTATATGTAATTTGATGGTATATCAAATATACTGAATCATTAAAATGTTTTATTTATTATTTAAATCAAATGTACATAGCATTATGAATTCCAGATAATTACTTTTTGAATAACTAACTACACCACGACGTGGAGACAGTAAGCAATATGTACACACATATGGTGACTTCTTCATTGATAGGATGGATAGAATAATGAATATTGTTATACCATATTTATAATAACATAAATTTAAGTAGATGTAAATGGAGTAATAATTGTAGTATGGAAATAAAAAATAATTAGGAAGAGGAAGAAAAAAAGATCTTTGAATGATGTGATGAAATAATTACCTCTTATTCGGGTGCATCCTTTTGATTTGATAAAAAGTGCTCCATAGTTTAGATTTCATGATTAATGTAAGGACTCTATGTTAAAGTGAGAGAATTTGGGAGGTTATTTGAGCAGGATAGGGCAGAGAAAAATGGCTTTGGAGGTGTTATTTTGAGAGAAGGTGATGAAAACTTCTATAAGAGAGATGATGGTCACTTTTGGAAAAGCTTGAAATATTATTTTATTATTGAATAATTTTCAGTTTATAATGGCTCCAAAAGGATTTTTTTCAAGGATACGATGGATATTGGTCGAAAAACTCTAAAAAAATAGGTTTTAGATAGGTTTAGGTCTCCATACAAACCTTATTGTTTATATTTTACTCTTAGTTAAATAGTTTAACTTTTACGATGTATTCTTGTATTATTGTAATAAATATTTAGTAAACATACAATAAAAATCCAGGAGAACCACAAGTGGTTAATTAATGAAATATAAATCAGTATATTAGTCCTTTTACCAATCCATATATTTTTATGAATATCATATTGTTTAATTATATAGTATTTGTATTAAAAACTATTTTATATCAATTTTTACAGTATTTAGTATTTTGTTTTTTTGAAATTAAAAAAAACATGATTAATTTCAACAAAATAAATTAAATGAATACTAACATGTAATACTAACCTAGAAAATTATTCAAATGATTAAAAAAGTCACAATTTAGATTAAATTTATATTTATAATTTCATATATTTTAATCTTTCATTAATAAGGTAATTAGAACATCATTATTGTGTCTTAAATAAATTTAATTACATATATTCGAAAAATTTTAAATAAAGTACTATTATGTAGGAGATCGTTTTATCCTTATAATGAATATTTAGAATCGAATTTCATATGTATAACCTTATATTAAAAATGGATTTGTTATTAAACTTTGAATTTAACACTTTTAACACAGTTTTAAATAAAATAATAATAAATGTATTAATATAATCTACATGGATAAAAAGATTCATATTTTATTTATAAGTTTTATTTTGGACGAAATAAACTTATCCAATTCCATTATGACATTTTTTTGGGGTATTATAATATCATTTTTACCTTTAATTTTACTATTTACTTTTGACCATGGTAAATAAAATTTAAATGTTACCATTCAAAAAAAAACTTTATTTCCATCCTATTGAACCACATTTTACTTAATGATTTCAGTAGTGTATCTCATATTTTTAAAATTAAATTCACAGATGTGGTACAATTACCTTTTATTCCAATTTGAATATGTGCCTAGAAGGTGGGTAAAAGATGATAAAAAGTTCAATAATGTATTATACAACTAATTTTATTATAAAATGACTCCAATGAGTTAAATTGAAATATATTGGTATTATATATCTATTATTACTTAAAATAAATTAAAATAAAATAAATAATTATTTTAATATTAAAATTAAATAATAACATATTGTTTTTCACTATCCATAAAAAATGGAAGTTTTTCAGACAAATAACAAATATTCTCCCAATGATAATTTTGATATTCAAATTCCAAAATGAAGTCTATTTTACCAAATTAAAAATATAAGAGCTGTATTAATTATTTTAAAAAAATATTCCCGTTGTCAAAACCAGAATTCAAGTTTTTGAGGAGTAAAAACTATCAAATGATATATATCTATTTTTGTACAATTTAAATGTAAAATTACATTCAATACCCAACATTGGATTAAACTAGTACTCGCCCGTGCTATTGCACAGCATATTCGATTACAGATTTTTCTTTTAATAAGAGATTAATATTTTTTAAATTTGTGAAGAAACAGTAATGTTGATTAAATTATAATTAGAATGTAATGTTGTATGATAATAAAATAATAGTGCATAGAATATGAAGAAATCATTAAAATAGTTGACAATGAAAAATGATATAGTAAAATTATATGAACTTTTATATTTTGAAGAAGAAGTTTGGAATTCATTTTCAATTTTGATCATAATAACTATAATGTGGGAACTTTAATAAAAAGTGAAAGTTAAATCAAAGATAAGACAGTTGTTGTAATAATAAAAATAAGAAATGTGAAATTTAATTAAATAATAATATATTTAATGAGTGGGTTGTTTGGGAAAAAATAAAACAGAGTGAAACTTTTCATTATGTATATGGAACAACGTGGAATGATGAACGTAGAGATCATAGACAAAGATGAAACGAAATGTGCAATTTAAAAAAATAAATAGATGAAGACAGAAACTTGAAACCCACTTTATAATAATTGAAAACATGAAATTGAATCAAAAAAATAGATACACATGTCAATAATCCCTAAAGAATATTATCTATTCTGGGATACAAAGACATTAGCTGAAAGGCATAAAACCTCCAAATTAATTGCACCTGTCAAAAAATGGAAGAATAATGTGATAATGGGATCAGATATGAAGGAATAAACTAAAGAGAAAATAAAATGAATCTCGGACTATGATATAAAACAAAAAATTGATGTTATATAGTAAGTCAATTATAAAGTGTTTTTTCATTAACTCATGATATTGAATATATAAATCACAAATAATGTTCCATTGATAAGAATAAATAATAACTGTCATTTAAGTTTGTTTCTTCCATTCCCAACATAACCCCAAGAAAGTAATATTCTGAATACCAGAGTAAACAAACTCACGCAATTTAATATACCTAAAATTGTAAATTTTATAGGATTTTGCCAGTTTGTCCCGAATGTAAATAAAGAGACATAATAGGAAAAGCTAAATATCTCCATATGGAAGATAGTGTAAATGTCTTCATGTGAAAGAGATTTCATATGTTGTGGAGTATTCTTCAAAATGAAAATAAATTAAAAGAAACAAGATAAAGTTGAAATGGATGTACCATTTCCAGAATGAAAATCATTGAGACACCAATCAAAATTCCAAACAAAACCCATGTGGAATCTGTAACCCTATCCATTTATTTTCCAAAAAATGAAACCCATAATAAATAAAACAATAAATATGGAATCACTATTTTCAATATCTAATCGTGTCAGCACTAAAATACACACTTGAAACATTTATAAATTAAAGAAAATGAACCTATAGGAAATGAAGAGAAAACTGGAATTGTGTCATTAGATGTATACCTAGTTCACCAGAAGACTGCAATACTAGTGTGACGGTAATTGCAGAAGAACACACCTCTGGATGAGCCAGCCAAAATTTTATTGAGTTTCTGTAACACTAAAAACAATATAGACGTGTATGGAATAATCATGAGTCAATAACGGATATTGCCTTTATAGGAACCCTGGGAAATCAATTTTCCTTCATAGAATCATCCAGAAAATTAACATTTATGTTATGTGATATCACAAAAAATGTAGCATGAAGAAAAATTGATCAATTTTATAAGAATAACTATAGGCAACTGATCTTACAATTTCTCTTTTAGCAAGTCTGCATAAACGAAGAAATAGAGTAAAAAATACATATATATTTCACTATCAATACACCATAAAGAAAAGTAAACAACATAAAAGAGTAGATACCAATATCCCTTATTCTATAAGTATATCATTTCAAGATTGAAACATACCTATATACATTTTGCAGCTATATCTAGAAGAGATAAATTAAAAAATTCTAGAGGGAATAATACATCTATGTATATACTTTTCAATCACATCTCATGACCTGCATATATTTACATCCATGTATATACATTTCAATGCCATTGCTATTTTAAGATGAAGCGGCATAAGATATGCTGGAGATTCCACCCCTATATTGAAAACATCAAACAACCAAACACAAAACCACACCGTGTTATGAAAATTTGAGAAATGGGAAGGATAAAATACTACTAAAAAATGAATGTTCCAAGTATGAAATGAAAAATGAATCCACAGTCACACAAAATGTGAGTTCTATAAATGATTAACCTCTATGAGAGAAAAATTAATATATCTGAACAATTTTATCAAGACCTGGGACCGCCAGCACTAAAAAATTAAAATTCAAAGCATGAAATTAAATAAATAATTAGTAGGTTTGGACATATACATAACAAATCAAAAACCCATGAATTAAACACTTTCACTCTTCTTCTCAAATGTTCAATGACATGAGGAAAATGGGTATGAGTTTGTTTAAAACACATCAAATTTCATATTTCATTATTTATGGTTGTAAATTACAACAATTCCAAATTTGATTCTTAAAAATAACCAGAATCATAGTGGGGTAACCAGGTCAATGATCAAGCATGAACATTAAATAACAGATTAAATTTTAAAAATAATCAGAGGATCTCCCTGCTAAAATCGATGAAGTATAAAAATGAATAATAATAAATCCACGAGGGATTAGGATCATGTTATGAAAACAATACCTATTTTCTTAATTCCATCTAGGGAAGCTCATGTGACTGTTAATAACTAAAGTTTCTACAGTGGGAAGGGAAGTATCCAGATTTGTGACCGCCATCATGGATTTATACATTTATTTAGAATCCATTAGGAAGGTAGTCAATGAATCGTAATTTAAAAAACCAAATCATATAAACAATAATACATATATGAAAACCAGTTTGTAGTTGTTTCCTTAGTATTCTCCACTCCCATCAATTTATGGTGAAATTTTTAGAAAAAATTTCCTGGAAAAATATACATTTAGAGAGATTGAATTAAAAAATATACATGAAGAGAGATTGAATCTTGGTGTAGCATGACAATCAATATCAACATTCTGTTCAACTAAATTTCTGTATAAATAATAACTGCATGTTGAATATGAAATGACAAATAAGTGCATACATATTTCAAAATCCAAAAATTTACTAACTATATGGTTGTAATTGTATCTTCTTTCGTTTAATGGGTGATCTTAACTGTTGATCCCATGAATTAGTAGAACCCAATGAAATGTCTAGTCAATCATGGTCCTGCAATGACAGGAAAAAAATCATTGATTATTGCATGGTAAACATTGATGGAAAAAAGAAAACATCATCCAATGGCTAAATTTGTTGTACTTATTAAATGATCTATTGAAAATAAGAAAACATTTCTAGAAATCAATGTTGTTTTTTAACCTAATTTTTTAGTTGTGATAAGGATTAATAGTGGCTGAAGAATAGTTAATAATCCAGCAGCTGATCACCTACAGATTCATCCAATATGTTTACCTGCACATACATCAATGTTTCTTATACGGTCATGGTTGAATCAAAATGAACTCAGGGAATAATATTGCCTAAAACATGAAATAACTACTACCAGACTCATTAATGATCTAAAATACCAATACATAAAAAATCACAAAAGCTCCTCTCTATGTACCATCACCTCCAATTATGTACACCTAAAATGAAGCAGATTTGTTAGCCATCTAACATACTCAAACTCTAAATTAATTGGAGATACACGTTCCCAAAAATTAGTAATTTCCACTCCAATGATTTAATGAAAATAAGATACAACGAAGATAAATATATTAATAACTCAATACAGGAAAAATTTGTAGTTGTTGTAAACAATCCTATGTCATTGTTCCACTTGACTCCTAAACATCCAGCGCGTTCATATTCCTACAACACAGTTGTAAATTGAAAAATCACTGACCCAATATTGATTAACATACACTATAATAATTGACATGGTGGTGCATTAGGAAATATTAATCACAAAAGATAAAACATCACCTCCCCTAATGACGGCGGACTTCATCAATCCAACATGGGATTAATTTTGGCACAACTTCAAAATTTTCTCCCACGAATTAATAATATGTTCATATGCTAGTAATATTGTTTTTGATAGAATCTTTTTAGTGATTTTAATGTCATTCCTTTTTACGGTACCAGGAAAGTATTTCCCCTGCATCTCATTATTATTCCCCCAAATATTGAGTCTTTTCCCATCATCATTAAAAAAATCCAGCATAATTATTATATCATATAGATATGTTTGTTCATATACTAATTTTCCCATAATAGAGCATAGAATACATTCCATGGGAGATATATCTACCTTGTTGCATTCATTCCAACCACCAACTATGGATATTCCATCATCCCGGTAGAATCAAAACAGAATCTGGTCAGCAAAAAATATAAAAACGTGTTACAAATACGAAATATTCTCCCAAAGATAATTTTGATATTCCAAATTCGAAAATGAAGTCTATTTTACCAAATTAAAAATATAGAAGCTGTATTAATTATTTTAAAAAAATGTTCCCGTTGTCAAAACCAAGAATGCGTGTTTTTGAGGGGTAAAAACTATAAAAGATATATGTCTGTTTATGTCCAATTTAAATGTAAAATTACTTTCAATACCCAACATTTGATTAAATGATAAAAATAAAATCATATTAGAATTCCTATAATTTAAAATTTATAATTCAACACACTAAATTATTTGGAAGAAAAAAGTTTTTTTCAATTAAAATTTAGTATTTTTCACAATTCATCAAAATATGAATATTAAACGAAAATCACCAAAAACTTGTCAAAACAAAATTTTTATTTCCGACATATAAATAAGATTTCTATTTTGTCATATTAAAAGTATAAAAGTATCAAATATTTGATTTAAAAATGATTCTCTATTAAAAGGCGGTAATATTTCATTGGATTGAAAAATACTTCTTTTATCTAAAAAATTGAATTTGTTCTTTTATTATTTCTAAGATACACATAATATGGATGTTAAAATTTTATGGTGTATATAAAATTTAAAATGAATTTAATAATATTCATATCCATTTTTGAATGGCTGGTTTGGTATGTCATGGTGCACTTGAACTCGGTGTTCCGTGTAGCACAATCTATTAAATTATTTTAAAGAAAATAACTCACTATGAAATCATAGGGTATTACAATGTATTAATAAAAATGTCTATAAAAATTATTTTATAAATAGTATGTCCATGAAATCAAATAAATCACACAATAGATATATATTTTTTTATAAATTTCGTAGTTTAAATAAAACCTCAATGTATTTTGAAAATGAGAAATATGATGAGTCGCCTTATATCATTGATTATGAGGTAGATACCTTTGTAGATAATATCTCTTAAGTTCATTTTTCATTCGAAATACCCCTCTAATAGTTAATGATAAAAACATTTATGGACATAATTTTTGTATTGGTGGATTAATTTAAATCCCCATAATTTTACTATATAATTATCAATTTATTATTAATTTTAACAATATAATGTTTCATATAAAAAAGATCATTAAAAATACCATGATTTTTATAGTAATATTTTATAAATAATTTATGAATAATTAGAAATGTGGAAAATAAAAATAATGTAATCAATTAGGTAATATTATTAAAAAAGGATTAAGAACGCATAATATTTTACTGGGAATTTTAAAATAAAACTTATTTTCATTATATATTTTATGTTTATAAAAATGGAAACGTTTTGAATTTAAATTCTATTTTTTATTAATCTTATGTCTTTTTAAATATTGAAAATAAAATTGTATATATGGTTATTTTTTGGGATAAAACTGAAATAATATATTTTTTAATTAAAATGTGAAATAATAATAATTCAATTAATATCAACATAAATGTATCATATTATAATAAAAATTAAATTATAATTCTTTTCTAGAACCATTTATATTTAAATATTTATTAAGCAAGATAAATAATTTTATAATAAAATTTTGGTTTTATAAAACACATTTTTCATGTTTGGAAAACATAGGTAATATTTTACTCTAAAAACATTTTTTCACCAAATTTATATATTTGTTTTAATCACAACTAAAATATTATTAAAAAATGATTTAATATTTTTGATATTAATGTTCATCCTATATTATAAGTTAACATTATTTATTATGTCTATAATAATGATTAAAATGACTAATGACAAAAATTGAAAATCATAAAAGATTACTTTGAATGAGTTATTTTAATTATGTTTTTAAAAAATTTCCTAATAAATTAAATTATTCTATTTTATATAATGGATTTTATAATATATTGAGTCATATATTTATGTCATCAATCATTTTATTTTTAATTAAGTTTATATAAGGCTGATAATTCTAAAATGAGAAAATACAATTTTCTACAAACATATTTTTCTATATGAAAAATTTATTAATAATAATTTTAACTTTTTATTATAAATAATTTTCATTAAAAAAGTGTTTATAGTTAAATTACCTTAAAAAGTAGAATTTTTATTATAATGGAATCCATATATTTCTAATAAAATATAAATTACTATAGTAAAGATTTATAATTATAGAAATCATCCTGGAAAATCGTTAAACCTTTCTTTGAAAAATACATATATCATTTTTTTTAAATATGAAAATTAATGGAAGAGAATTTTCAACCATATATCATATAAATTTTCATTATTACACATTTTTTACTCATTTACATGTTTATAGTGGCATTGCATCATTAATAATATAATTTGTATTAAAAAAGGTACCATTTTTTTACACTATAAAAATAAATCAATTTCACTTAATTTTCCAACACATTATCAATCCATATTTGTACAAAATTCTTCAATGGTATCTCTATAAAAATATTTTCTTGTTATAGATGTCTGGTTCAAAAATAAATACGACCCATATTTTACTAACCATGAGGGTCCATCTAATAAAATAATTAATGTTTTCAACTAATATCCATTAAATATTTTCCATATGTACTCCTAATTATTTTCTCTACATACCCCTCATATATCATATATACGTGAAAGTATAAGAACATCTAGAAAAATCATTTACTGAAATGATATTTCTCTAATGAAATATTACATTTCTACATTGATCTAAATCCATTCCAAAACTAAATATATCCCCACGAATATATGTGGACTTCTCTTTCCAAGAACAATGTGTTCTCTTTTTCATTAACACCTATAATAAAAGACATTAACATGTTATTTAGTGTTAAAAAATTTATTTATTAAAATATTAATATTATAGAAATATTTTTCTATAGATTATTTAATTGATTTTAATGATAAATATTTCTACAAAAAGTAAAACCCCAAAACAAATATATCATTGAACATTACATAATTTGAATCTATTTTTTGGAAAGAATATGGAAATATCTATTTTCTTAAATTTAATAAAAAATAAAATTATTCAAAAAATTATTGTCAGATATAATTATATTTGACAAAATGATTTACCATTTTCAACATACTAATGATGCTTCAGGGAAATTATCAAAACCACCTTCATGAACCTCAATGAAAAAAAAATTTAAAAAATTAAAATAAATGTTAATTAATCAACAGTAAAAAATAAAATATTTATTATATAATATTAATAATTTTTTTAATTAACAAATTTATTTTACAAGTTTCATTATAAATACACACAGATTGAATTATCCAATCGGGTATAGTTTTTTTAAATTAAAATTTTAAAACAATAGATATTATTCAGATTCACAATTTTTTCTTATTGTAATGGATATATTGGAAGATGATTTATTTTATAATATTTTTTCATATAATATATAGGATTTATAAATACATCTAATACTCTACTATTTATTATTTCCCAATTTTAATGATTAGGAAGAAGTATGTGATTATTTTAAATATATTCCCCTTATATGAGTTTTGAATATTTTTTTTCAATTATTTACAAACTTACATCCATACTATTATATTTAATTTTATGATTTTTTTGTTTTCATAATTTATGTGGTATATAATATTATAGCATATAAATTTCATTTATAAATTTCCATAAATTAGTTAATTAAAATAGAAATATGGCATTTACTTAACTTATGTTTCCATTCATTGATTTAAAATATTATTCATTAAGAATAATAAATCTATGATTAATAAAAAATATTATTTACAATTTTATAATATATTCCCTCCATTAAAAATAGTTAAAATTAGTTTTTCAATTCAAATATTCATACTTCTTGGATTTCATTCAAATAAATGAGAATTCCTTTTGAGAAAAAAGCAATATACATTAATGATTTATCTTCCCCAATTTCATTTTTCAATATTCCAATTATTATTTACATTATTTTATGTAATAAAAATATGTGTTATGTTTGGGACCTTACTATTTTCCATTAACTCTATTCAAATGTATCATTTTCTTCCACTTTTTACGTTCATGGATTCTATTAATAATATTTAAAAATATTAAATTTGTTTTTTATTTTTATAATATTTAGTTTATTTTGTACTCTGTATTAAATTTATAAATCCATTACACTATTTAAATGATCAATAATTTATTTTTAATTTTTCAAATAATAATTTTATATAAATTATGATTTCATATTTTTTAATGCTTTCTGATTTTTTAAGTATCTATTACTTTTTATTAGATTTAGTAATTATAATTTTCAAATATTCTCAATACCCCATTTTGAAATAATTATATCTTTTTCGTAGAATTCAATATTGATTATTCTTTTTTAATTTGTACAAATTCAAATTATTTCACATACCAATTTTTAAAATTTTATTCTCAATTAGAATATGACATTTCATAATGATGAAGTAATAAACAAATTCAATTTTTTTTCATTTTACAAAAATTATTAACATTATAATAAAATGTTTTATATCATTGATATTTTTTTCATTAATGGCCCAATAAATGTTATTTCAAAATGATATTTATTTTTTCATTATTAATTAAAAATTTAGTGGTACCATCTTAAAATGTCGTGAATAAATTTTTTTCATTCCTTGGGTTCTTTAAGATGTGATGAATTACTGTTATTAATTTAAACACACACAAACTCACACACAAATATATATATATGTGTGTGTCTATGTCTGTGTCTATGTGTGTCTGTGAGTTTGTGTGTGTGTGTGTGTGTGTTTTTGTGTGTGTGTGTTTGGATGGTGGAGTACTATATTTCCCTCAAATTCAATTGATAATATTTAAGAACACATGAGATGATGAAATTGAATATGAAGCTAAATTGGAATCATTTCGACTAAATTTACTCTGTTAACCTGATGTAGGAATCATTAATCACAAGTTTCTTGTGTGAATGTGATACATGGATAATTTCTCAATAATTTTTCTGAATACGATTTCTCATTCATTTTGCACATTTTTGAACAATATTCATGTCTAATTTACCATATTTTTATTTGAATGAAGTGATAAATGAATATTTTTTATACATTTTTCCAAGAAATATGTGTGGGATCATTATGCATATATCTATTTTGAGAACATAATGAAGTAATTTTTTCTCAAATTACATTCCATGCACATATATGATTCATAATTAATTATAATTTTTTTATAATCAATTCCCATTTTTGATTGTGTTTCATATTATTCTTAATAGCTCGTATATATTATCCCATATTATTTTGATATTAAACTTGTTTGATCAATTGTTTTTTCAGGTCTAGATATCCAAAAAAATAAAACCCTTATTGTTCAATGTTATTTCAATATGATATTTTTCCATATAACATGTATTATATTTTTTTAACTAAGCATATTTTCATGATGTTTATTTTTTTCTATAACAGTGTTTTTGAGATAACACTTTTCATATGTTTCCATTCCCTATATGATATGTTCAATATAACCTATGAGATTCCAATAATTGTGATTAGTGTGGTTCTATTATAGGGAAACTGATTCATGTTTTGTAAAATAATTAGTCTATATAATTGGTCCTCAAATGAACTAAAAAATATATTATTACAATTTTTTGTTTCTATGTTTTTTTATCAACATAAATAAATGATTTATAATAGTTATGCAGTCATTACAATTACTATTAAATCCAATGTTTAAAGATCATATTTTTAGGAACAATTATCATGGTATATGTTTGTGTAGCATCATTAAATGAAAATATTTTAAATTTTTTATCTTTATAGGGTTTTTAATAAAGTATAATATATTCATTTAAGTCTTATCCAAATTGGACACACAAATAATTCCCTTGCATATAAATGTGGTGAAGTTTGTATGAGATGGTATTTGATATCGAAACTTCTTAGATCTATTTTTTAGGTTGAAACATGTGTTTATCATGTCCCTACCATACCCAATAATGATGAATACCATATATAATGGAAAATAATGGTTTCATTTTTTCACAGTTATGATACAACCAGGCTGAGTAGTCTCTTTTTGGTTAATGGAGATGTTATCACATCAATGTAATTTTATCACTCATGAATTGGATTCAGTTATGAAATCAAACATGTGATTTTTATCATTATTATGTTTTATGTGATAGTATTATGGTGTATAATGTCCACATCAGCATAAACAATATATTTTTATTATTTTACTTACAACTATAACAAATATGAATGGTTTTCTATGTCTGTGCAATTTTCATTGATATAAAACATTCCCCTGGTAATTATAATTTTATAGATAATGTGATGAGTTATACAATTAATCTACAGGGGGGTTCTATTCTATTAATTTTTTTACCTATTATCCTATTTAATATTATTCATACCAACATCTAATATAATCTGCGTATAAATACCGATTAACCAATGGAAATTTCCCCATCATTACATTATAATATAAAAGATATTGAAATATTCGCATCACACAAATTTTCATAGGTGATATAATTTATACTATGCAGCAGACTCGATATTTCATTTAATATAATTATTGGATACATTATTTATGGTTTATAATTGTGTTTTAATGGTATTATTAACGTAAACAATTTTTGATGAAAATTCCTTGAGATAGAATGCATAATATAGAGTTATAATGATATAAAATGATGTCCATAAGAGTATTTTTGGCCTAGTATGAGAATGAAAATTATCAATTTCATTGAAATATGCTTCATGTGTCAATGAATGATGGATAATAATAAATTTATTACATAACTTCATTATCCATTAGTTATTCACTACTATATGTGGGATGGCGTGTTTATTGATTTCTAGATGGGATTACCTTGGTCTCTATAATATATTGATTGAATATGTGGGATTATAGAATGAATGATAGAATGTGACTGTTTGTTACTGATTAGTGTGACCAAGTTAATAATAAAATTGTGGGGATTTATATTAGTTAAATTATTAGGTTATATGTTGTGGTGAGGAGTTTCATATCATAAAATATTGTTCAATTAACTCTCTTATTGATGGGTCAAAAGAGTTTTTTTTGTAGTTAGATGAATTTTATCCGATTTTTTTTTTTTGAAGTTATGATTCATCATAAGAAAACATTATAAATTATAAGGGATATAAAAAATTAATGATACTTCTAAATCAATGGTTTATTGGAGGGGCATATTAAACTGTTTGTTTTCCATAATAGCAATTCCTATAAAAAATAGATTAACATGAAATAAATATAACCCATTTATGGATGGTTATTTAAATCAATGACGTGGTAGATAATATTCTGGAAATCATACATCAGAGGCCCATATCATACTTAATATATGTACAATAATATATATTTTTATTAAAATAGGTATGAAAATTCCCTATGTACGTAGTGAAGATATATAGACCAATATACTCATTATATATAGTTTTTGTTGGGATAACAAGTGTTATAGAATGGGTCACCATTATTGGTTCACCTATCTATATGAATGTTGGAGAATTTATGGCCATGTAAGGAGGTTAAAGTTTTCATGATGATGCTTTTAGTAGACTATGAGGGATCAAATACATTGAGATTTAATGGGATGAAGATGGTATTTCACATGTCTCATCTTAGAAGATACCACTATAGTTCTACTTATGGGATTTTTTTGGACAATGTCAAGATGGATTTTGATGGGTCAATTTTGGAATAACAATATTTCAGGGAACCAAACATAAATAAGGTCCTTCATGGGAATTGATTACACATGGTATGTGTATAGTAGTTGTATGGGTGTATCTATTTTCATTTATGAGAGTGGGAGGATGATTTTTGAGCATAATGGGAATGCAATTTTACTATTGATGATTAATTTTGAAATACAATAATCGTATGATCTTGTTTAAGGACATCTAAACCCAATTTATATTTTCAGTTTTCAATATATATTGTTTTTCAAACATAGAATATTTAAAAATAATTTCTATTGAGTATTTTATAGTTTCAAATAGAATGTTTTTTTATTTGGATTTTAACCCAAAATATTTTTCCATATATCAATACAAAAAATAAATCTAATTTCATATGTTGATTACAGAAGATGAAAAATAAAATGAAACAACCCTTGATATATTTTAAAATATAATTCTGAAAATTCAAGATTTATTAATAAATTAAAAAATAATATGTTGTATTAAATTTAAAATTCATAAAAATAGGATTAGGAACAATTAAAATTTTTTATTGAAATTTCAATAAAATAAATTTTTAATATATATTTATATTTAAATTAATAGATAGATTTATAAATTTATAAATATTATTTATTTTAACAATAAAAAATATTATGATTTTGATTTTGTAATAAACTTTTGATTATATTGTAGGGAATATAAGAAATTATTAATTTAGGGTGAATAGTAAATTAAATTAAAAATTTATTAATAAAATAATGTTTATAAAATTATCATGATATATGTACCACATACAAACATATAAACCATTTAACTGACTAAATATACATTTATTAAGTAAAATAATTTTCTAAAAATATTTTATTGAATTCATAAAACTCATTTTTAACATTTTTGTTGAATTTTTTTTATTTTACAATGAAATTATTTGGTTCTATTATATTAATAATTTCTTTCGATCAATTAGTAAAATAAAATAAAATAAAATAGATTTAATAGTTTAAATCAATGTCATTATATAATAAAATAAGGTAGATTTTAATTTTAGGGTTAAAATGTAAAAAAAGGATAAATGTGGTTGACCATGATAATGGTTAAATGGATATTTTAAATTAACTATTTTATTAATGTAATATAATATTTTTTTAATAAATTATAACTGAAATTTTTATAACAAAATTTATATTATCTTTACACATGTATAATTATATATTCTTAATCATTTAAAATTCAATTGATTTTTCGATCTAGATTTGGATCACATGTGGGGGAGGGGTGATTCTGCGATCTTTTTTTATTTTTACTAGATAATCTCTTTATTCATGTATTTCTTAACTTGTTACAATATCAATGCAACAACTTTAATTTTATCCAACTCAAATAAGGTTAAACCTAATGAAGAAGATAACATCTGTGATGATAAATTATTGTTTTCATAAAATATTACTCTTTGATGAAAAGAGTTATATGCGCCATTTATCTTTTCAACACTATTTATATTATTCAGAAATACATGTATAGGTGGATTACATACATATAATGACTCTAATATTATTGTATCTCTAATATACAATATGAGTACTTGGAAATGATTTGATATCATCCCCAACCCCATGTCTTTCCTTTATATTGATAAACTGGTAATTATATCAACATTTATCCTCATGATTCATTTTAACATCATGATATCAATGTTCCTCAATGAGAATGCATGATTATATTCAATCATATAGAACATCAATTATTATGTCTACATAATATTTATATGTTCGAATTTTGAATTCATCAATATCTTATGAATCTCAATGATATGACTCTACAAAGTTGTTCAAATTATAATTAAGAAAGGTTTATATTTTATTTTAAAATATTAATGTCTAATGATACACATCCTTATGATGTTATTTAATAGAATAATAATTTAATAAAATATCAATTAAATAGAAGAAAATATCTTTCGGTGAACTTCATGATTGGATGATGAAATTTAGGGTACATGTGAAATATAAAAACCCAATAACATATAGTAAAAATCAGTTATTTTCATTTTCATGTGGTTTTATCTTGTTTATTTTCAATGAACATTATATTTTAATAAGAAATTATTGTTTATACAAATTTATAAAATAAAAAATCTCCCACCCTCATATAATATTCTAAAAAGATGAATTATAAATTTTTTTTCTTTGATACTGTTGATAGGGACCCAATTATAGCCATCCAAAACTCACTACATCAAAAATAAAAATTATTTCACATTCTTACCCAATGACATTTTCGACATAGTGTTTTAGAGAAAGAACAAAATATCATAAAAATTAATTTCTATGTCATTAAATGATAATTTCTCCCACGTATCATATATTTTATTTTTTCACATTAATTAATCACCTTATTTATGTAACCCTTCCTCACACAATTCAATAATTAATTTCATTATAAGTATAAAATATTAAACATATAAAGGGTGAGATCAAATGCACATTAAGGGTAAATATAATAATAAATATTTTAATTTAATCAATGTTCATAAGAATTAATTAAGGGTATGAATAGGTAGTAAACGTTAATGAGTATACCATAATAATATTCATTCCTATCTATTCATTAAATTGAAATAATGAGAAAATGTAATATGGCCAAAAAAATATATAGTCATCTTAATCAGGAATAATGAGAAATGTTAACTCAATCATGAACATAAGAAATAGTATAATACCATAGAAATCATAGATTAAATAATTTGGTATCTTGGAAAAATAGGTTCACACCAATATTTCAAATTGAATAACCAATATGGTCGAGATGCATATATATATATTCCAATAAATTTATGGGATATAATATATACTCATTCCTACATTTATCATTGAACCACACATCCCTAGATAATAATGTAAGCACAAATAATTTTTTATAAATAATCTACCCACACATTGTCATTAAAAGAAACACCAATCATCATATAATGAATATATAACCTTTGGAATATATTTCATCATAAACACATAAAAAAATAATCATTAAATTAATCACATTATTAACATCTGAACAAATTGTTTCCATGATAATCCATTTAGAAAATGATTATGCCATTGAAAAAAATGGGTTACATATAAATCCCATTGAATCACGATTAACATGTGGTAAATAAATATTTCCATAAAAATATCTTTAATGAATAATTGAACCATTGGATATTAACAAGTTACATTACCATCACATCGAAACATGATTAACCAATGAAAAAGAAATAGGTTCACATATAATTGATATGATAAAATATTACACTCACCAGATAATGAAAAATAATGGAATCGTTATAAAATAACCCCATTGTATAATTATTTAATACATAGGATGTTGATGTTGTTGAATATAAATAAAATTATAATATATTTAAAATTTTTATGAATATAACATTTTAATTATGGAAAAAAATATTTTAAGGACGAAAAAATAAAAAATTGTTGAAAAATAATATTCATTAAAAAATGGAATCACATAAAAGTTAAATAGATTAAAATAATGGAGGTAATGGTGGGAAATACACAGATGAAATAAATTTTTACAAAATTATTTTTTGAGGTCATTTTAAATGGGTAGTCAAAACAGTTTTGTTTATAATACATAAGGAAATTACCTTTTTAAATATTTTAAAATAATATAAATTCTCTTTTGAATTGTATTTTTAGGAAATCACTTATTTCTATAAATGATGTTTTTAAAATTAATTTTGAAAGACATGTATATACAAGATAAAGATACCCAATAAAAAAGAATATACAATATCTTTATAAATTAAAAACATCTTACATTATATTTATTCAATAAATCTAGGAGGTAATAAAAATTAAACATGAGAAATAAATTCATAGAAATATTATAAATAATTATATTTATTTCAAGAAAATATTATCAATTTATTTCAAAATAACCATGAACTTAAAGTATCTCTAAATGAAGAAGATTGTAATTTTAATCCTTTTCCACATTGAATACTTTTTAATAATAATCCATATTAAATAATATCTTCCAATTACACATTAAATGTCATAGACATTTTAATATTTATTATATACCATTAAAAAGTAATGTATAAACACCTTATAAAAACAGTAATTTCATATCATAATTCAATATCAAAACAAAAATAAATTGGTACAATTAAACCATATATTGATCATATCAACGAAAAAAAATTAATCAATGGAATTATTATGAGTAAAAATTTAAATCAATAAAAATACGTTTCATTACAAAAATTAAAAAATTAGTGATCATATTAGATATAATAATATCATAATAATTGCAATTTTTTGTTTTATAACCCACCAAAAAGAATTTGATTTATGAAACTCTTTACTGGTTGGTAACATTAGAATCAATCCACTATGATAAATTACTCAAAACATAAAATTCCATGGTGTAAGGGGATTCATGATATAAAATTCATAATATATATTATATACACCCCAAAATAAAACAAAGAGATTAATATTTCATATGTCTCACAGATGTAAAACCGAGATGTGAAAAACCATTACCTAGAGTCTAAACATTCCACATAAATCCTTTATCACATGAATAAAAAATTATATTCCGTATTTCATTGGATAATAAAAACAATTAATTAAAATATTATACATCAATTTTATATTTTAAGTCTTTATAATAAAATATATGAATGCCTAATCTGTTATTCCCAAATAGAGTGATTTTAGAATGTTTGGTTTATTGTTTAAAAATAGATTTGGTGTGTGGAAAATCATCAAAGAAATCCTAATTTTAAAAAATAGTAGTATTATTAATAATATAATTATATTATTTAATCATAAATAATACATTTAAATCTGAATTTGTGATATGTTTTGACAAATGAACTGAGTTACGACCATGGAGACGGTAGGCTATATAAATGCATGAGTAACATTTCCATTTCTCAGTGGCTATTATAGAAAAAATATATGTTTAGTATTTTTCTTTAATTAATTAATTTCATATACAAGATATTATATTATTTAATTATATATAATTTTATATATAATCAATGATATTTTGTGATGATAAAAAATAACATCCCTTTAGGGTGGTGGTATTCTATGTTACAACCCAAAATTTTTAAATGATAGTTTTCACAAATATATTTGTGTAATATATTATGTTATGTCATACGTATACAAAATATATATATCCCAACACTATTTTATCTCAATAATAAAAATCCTTAGATTTTCAGTACTAAAGGCGTTGAAAATTCCATAAAATCCAACTAGATATAAAATATAAAATATAACAACTAAAATGGGAATATATGTATTGTCTTAATCTTCTAGAATAAAATCCCCCATTAAAATTGATGCATCAATGAAATCCACATCAGCAAACATATCAACATATTAGAAAAAAATTATAACATTATCGTAAATTATATTGAATATTTAATAAAAGAATGAAGTTGAATTTATAATGTATAATGGAAATGTGACTCTTATGAATTGTCCATTATATGATTTCTACTAATATATAAATATTGTTAAATATAAAAATAGATAAAATTTAAAATTTAAAACTATACCCATGCCTGATAATTTTGTCATTATACTTAATGTTTATAATTAGTAAAGGGAAAGGATAAATGATACTTAATGGTGAAATAATGTCCACAACTATTACAGTCCTTCATTTTGATGCTCATTTGTAAAAATAAGGGAGGGAGGTAAGATTGATGGGGTTCACTATTTACCACATCCAATATTTTCTTCAGTAATTGATTATTGAATGGAATCACATATATGATAAGTTCATGTTATTAGTGATTACCTATTATTCAATGTAAGCTAAGATAGCACACAAGACATCCCATATCACACACATTACATATAAGGTGTATGTGGGTATAATACCAAGTTAAATTTACTTTCCACAGTTTCTTAATGTTTAATGACAATGTATAAATAAAAATTAAATTACATAACAATTTTTTAATAATATATTTAAAACATAATATAGTTACTCAATTCATCTAAATTTCACAAATTTATTTTACAAGATTGATACAAAATAATTATATATTTTAGAATTTTATTTATTTATATAAAAAACTAAATTATTATTAATATAATTTTTTTAATGAAACTGTATTTTAAAAAAATATTAAAAATATAATTTAAAAATTAATTTCATAATATTCTCGAATATTTTAATAATTACAAGAAATTGACTATCGTAAAACAAAATCATTAAATAAATAATGGAATTAATATTTTAATTTTAAGATTCCCATCTTTAAAAAATTATTTTTATCAAATAAATATTATATTATAATTCCACATGTCTAAATGCTTTTATAGTAAATTATAAGAATATTAAAAAATTCCTTACTTTTTAGTGATAGTAAGATAATATTATTTTCGTTTACTATATGCTTAATGTCCTCATATTAATTTCACAATAGATTAATAGTTACATAACCATAGTACATGAATTAAAATATGTTATTTTTTTAATATTGTTTATTTTATGGGCATTTAATCAATTTATAATCCTATAAGTAATTTTCCAACGCCTAAAACTGTAAATAATATTTTAAAATAATTATTTTGTGGAAAATTTATCATTCTATGTTTAATATATTATTAAAAATGGAAATAAATTTGTTGTAACGCCCCGACCCCAGCTACCCAGAGTCGGTGCATTAATTACATAACATTGGCATGATCACGAGAAAGATCAAGTCTCGAAAGACCGATTAGTTTAGTAGCCTTGGAATAACTAGATACATCCATAGATTTTTACATTACATCATAAAAAAAACATCTTGTCTTTATATCCCCTCATACTATCCCTGCAGGTCATTCATAAATTACTTCTTCATAATCCTGGGAAAAAAAATAAAACATTGAAAGGGGTGAGCTCGGATGCTCAGTAAGGATAACATTATAGCAGAAGCTTTCATAAATAAGCATAAACACTTAAGGCAATTTATAACTAAAACAAAAGCCTTTTAAGCTTGAACTTCAGCATAAAATGGCAAAGGTAAAATGAAATAATGCCATTTACTTACTCACATGGATATTCTACTAGTCGAATGATCACATGCAATATCAATAACCACTTTCATAATGATGGAATGCATAATGCCAGACTATCATAACCACATAGCCAAGGCCTCGTGCCAAGACTACAAATAAGATTTTGCCAAGGCCTTGTGCCAAGACACTAGTTTGTCTCATGAGACCTACCGATGCATCGAGGAGCTATAGCGGGCTCCACCCGTCACTTATTAAGTCCAATGCATTCCCATATGAAAAGGTTTAAACATAACGTAAACATTCGTATTAAACTAGCATACGAAATGTCAATACTTTCACCACAAACCATGAATGGTATAAAAATAGCACATCCACAGTCAAACATAATTCATTCGATACAATATGGAAGATTGTATTGTATCACATTAACCTCAATCAATAATAATGAAGGATGTTGACATAGATGAAAATAATCATCAAAACTATTTGAGAGAAATATCCCCCTTTTCTTGAAAACATTTAAAAGTCGCACTATTTGTCAAGAAGCCGTTTAAAAGTATATTTTTGAATCAAAGTGTCCCATACCACTTTGAAACTTTTAAAAGGAGTTTTAATTTTAAAACTTTAATGTCCATATAAATAAATCCTTAAAACCATTTTTAAAATATGGACATTAATGAGCATGATTTAGAAGAATAATTCTTTAAAACATTTTAAAATGGTATTTTGGTTAGAGTTTCTAACCAAAAGAGAGACACTTGAATACAAATAATTGAGGTAATGAAAACATTGTAATATCATGAGAATAAAGGAATTCATGATATACTATGTCAAAGTACATTATATACACCACATAGAAGTGATTTGGTGTATATCATCAAAGAAGTCTCAATGGAATGTAAATTGAGATGAAATTTCTCGAAAAGGTTGTATCCTTAGGTTAAGGATAAATTAATGACATAATTATGTGTGACAAATATAAATACACTAAATATGATTGGATATTCAGTGTAAAAAAATCAAAGGACATTCACACATATTCTTGTAAAAACAATACCAACGAATTGGATGTTTAACTCAACAAATGGAGAATGAGTTAAAATTACTCTTATCAAATTCATATCAATGACTTGAGAATTACCAATGGAGTGATTATGTGTATCAAACTTCTATCCACAGGAAGGGGAGTGGAAATTATGACATAATCAAATGAATAGTGATTCCACACATAATCTTGGGGTAATATAATCAATGAAATATGTGTAAAGCCAAATGAGTGGAAATTGAAATCTCAAATTCCCTTATCGATTAGGTAACTTACGAAACATACACCCATGAAAGAAGTATCATACCATGATGATGTAAATACCCATAAATTAAAGTATATTACACAATGAATACGATCATGGGCAGTACACATACACCACATGCAATAATTAAGTGGCGATCAATGGAATTCTCACGGAATTAAAAGTGAGATAAGAAAACCCTTACATTGTACTTTTTCCTTAGTCGATGGTAGGTTTACCTCCTGTATAATGGTGAAATAATTGTTATTAAATAATAAAAGAATCATTTACTTTAATATGATATCATATATGATCTTTTATCATTGATTTGTTAATAATATTTTAGAATTATTGTCATTTCGAGTGTTAACGGGTTCATTTTACTTTATATTCTTTGTTATGTGAGACATATTCGTTATTAATGGGATGTATATTATTCATATCCAGAATGGTATCATGTTCTTATACATCATTTTTAAATCATCAAATTATACGATGGAGAATGAATCTCATCGCGTTCGTGGAGACGGTAGTCCGTACGTACGCACGAACGCTACTTCCATTTAATTTTTATTTTAAAAGAATCGAATCCAAATTATACATAGGTATATTACTATTCCAGTATAATATAATATTTTATATATGTTACTTAAGTTCATTTACACCATCCTTTATACGTTTCATGTGTGGTATGAACGAGTCATATCATTTTAAGGGGGCGGTAGTCCGCACTTCCTCAAATGAAATTATCGTATGTATATACAACATGAAAAGAATAATGGTATGAAATAAAATGGAATTACAGAAGCTTATATATAAAATATATATCATTAATATCATATTTAATTACAGTGCCATCCTAATGGCCACCATGAGAGGCGGTAAGATGTATTTGAACAATCATCGTTTCGTGAGGCGTTAGTTTGCCATCCACAGAAACATTATGTTCATCATCCATTAGATGGAGTTGTGTGAATGTGTAGTTTGAATCCTTCTTATAACAACATCCTAGTATATTGAGGATACTGGTGTTGTTACAAAAGAGAGGAAATAAAAAGATTTTGGGGGTTGGAGAAGCAAAATAAATGAAAATACTTTAAGAGAAAATTGTTACCTTTAATTTAGGTAACTCACTTTGGTTGGAACCAAAGGACCTCTTGAAATGCTTTCTGCCTAAGGGGAAGCTTCAAGGAGGAGTATAGGGATGTGGGGAGCTTAGTTGGGCAGAGTTTGGACGAGCCAAGTGGCTTGAGAGGTGTGAGGAAATGAGAAGGAGGAGTGCCCTTTTATAAGAGGGGTGAGGGGCACCTTTGGAAAAGCTAGAAATATTAATTTATAATAAATTCATATTCGGTTTCCAAAGGCTCCAAAGTTGACTATTCAAAGGATGAGGTGGGGATAGGTCGAAAACAACTCATCCAATAGAATTTAGACAGGTTTGGGTACTTATATTAACCTTATCTTTAAGTATTAACTCTAAGTTAATTAGTTTCACTTTTACAATGTCTCTTTGTATTTTTATATAATATGGTTAATAAACTTACTATATACATCCAAGAGACCCCCAAGTGGTCCATTAATGATTAACCTATCATAATATAAGTCTCTTGGCCGAACCTTAGATTTTTAGGAATTTAATATCAATTAATAATATAATATTTGTTTTAAGAACTCTTTTATGTCAATTTTGACACTATTCAATAGTTGATTTTTGTGAAACTCGTAACAGATTGATTACTTCGAACAAAGTCAATTAAATCAATCCTAATATATCATATTATCCTAGAAAATTAGTTTAATTCATTAAAAGTTTCATATTATATTTATTTGGGTATTTATAATATCAATTATTTTAATTTTTCACTATTATAGTAATTACTGCATCATCATTGTGTCATAAATAAAATAAATTATTTAATGTCTAAAAATTATAAATAAAATATCATTATGTAGAAAATCGTTTTAGCTTTCTAATGAATATTTATAATCTAAAATCCAACATATATAACCCTATGTAACAATTGTTGTTCTAAAAGATATATGCTTGTGTCATTTTTGTATTCATTTTAACTAAATTAAAATAAAGTGTCATTATCACTTACAAGTGGATCCATGGGGTCCCAAAATAGACCCAAAGATTCCCATGGTCGACCATGTATCAACCAATAGGGTTAAGACATGTTTTAGGGTAATTTAGTATTATTATAATATTATTTTTTTAACCCTTATTTACCGGATTTACCCTTAACCATGGTAAATAAAATATTTACCGCAGTAATTATTCAAAATGTCTAAAAATAAAAGTTACCTATTTACACAATTTTAACATCATGATTCCAAATATGTAATCCATTTTCCTAAATTCAAAACACAGAAGTGGCAGAAATTAATTTAAAATTAAATCCCGCTGTCAAAACAAAAAGCGTGTTTTTAAGAGATAATAACTATCAAAAGATTGACACTCGTTTATGTTCGGTTTAATTGTAAAATTATGTCCAATGACCAACATTATATTAAATGGTAAAAATATATTCTAAATATACTTTAAAACCACTCAAATTCATAATTTATCACTATTAATTATTTTGATTAAAAAAGTTGTTTTTAATTAAAATTTAGTAATTTTCACTATTCATCAAAATATAAAAGTTATCCGAAAAGTACCAAAATTTCACCCTAGGATAATTTCGATATTCCGAATCCAAAAATGAAGTCCATTTTTAAATATAAAATATATATAATTTCAAAAATTAGGTATTACTATTCATAACGGCTAGTTTGATTGGTTGTGGTGTGTGTTAAAACTCAAGGTTGCGTACAACACACGCTACTGTATTATTCAAAGAAAGCGTACCGTGGAAGCTTGGGATGTTTCATTTTAAATTTTTGATGTCCCCATTTAGTCAAAAAGTTTAAAATATAGTATTTAAAAAGGGTTCACTATTAAAGTTGATAAAAGTGCGATACTGAAAATGAATTTGTTCTTGCATTATATCTAAGAAACTCATAATATGGATTCTAAAATTATAAGGATTATATAAACATTAAAATTTATCTAATACTATTCATAACCTCTTTTGAACGGCTTGTTTGGTAAGTCATGGTGTGCTTGAACATGGTGTTGCATGTAGTGAAAGTTATTGAATTATTTTGAAGAAATAACACACTATGAAATCTTGGGGTGTTACATTCTCCCCTCCTTCAATAAATTGCGTCCTCGCAATTTGAAATTGTTCTTCGAAAATAAAAGGTTGAAAATAGATAATATATTTGTGGTAAAACCCACATCGGAAATTGGGTTACTAAAATTTATTCTTAATATGAGAAAAAGAGAAATCAAAGGGTCACCACCAAATTATGATCTCGATTAGGAGAACATTGGTGGCATCTAGAGACATATAATTGGAGGAAAAACGTAAATATTTATAGGTGGTGATTGAGGTCATCAATCACAAACAAGTGTAAAATTGAGGTCCTTATAATCATCAATCTATGATGATTTGTAATACCATTGGTTCAACAAAACATAGGGTATTAGGATAACACAATTTTTGACGTTTCAAAATATCTTAGTTGAAATCCCACATCGAAAAATGAATTAATGAGGCCTCTATTTAAAATAAAGATTCGAAAGTATGAAGATTACCGAAAATAACACATACTAGGGTTCCATGAAGGAAAATATGGATATGGAGGAGAAATCTAACCATCAATTATCTGATGGAGAGTGGTAGAGAACATGGCTATGAAAAGGCCAAAAATCCCAAAGCCATAAATTTGTGATGATTTAAGGTACCATATAGGACAACATTTTTGTTCTATGTTTCTTTTATTAATGTTGGGGAATTTATTTATGAGATTGGCTAAGAACATTATGAGATATACTTAAATTTTAAGTAGATTTTCATTCTTTAATAAATTTCCACCACTAACTCAATTTTTTTTTAAACGATGAGTATTCAAGAAAACTTGGTCACACTGGAAGAGCTAGAATAAACTTCTATAGAATCACATGTTCCATGCAGGATAAACCATATATTAATCAAAACCAAAATGGTTAGTGAATGATCTAATGATCCCCCAAAAGGATATTCATTGAGATAAATATGCACTAATCTTAATTTCTAAAATTAAACCAACAATACCCCAAAGTTAAATAGATACCATTCAATAACCAATTTTCCTTAAAATCCTTTAATATAATCCAAACTAATATTGAAACCCAAAACATAGAAGAATTTGATTATGTAGTCTCCCATGTTACATTGTATCTCCAAATTACATCAAATACTCTTAAAGTCACATACTTAAAAGTAATCATCACATATTCTCTGTTATAGGTTAATCATTTCCATAAATAACCCAAATCACTATAAATCAACAAAAAAAATGTAGATAAAAATCCACCATTACTCTATAAATGAAACCTCATTGTATTCTATTTTCCTTGGGCATATAGTGTTCCTAACAAAACGAACATCTTCCAAAATAACATTTAT
This sequence comes from Viscum album, assembly GCA_963277665.1. NCBI lineage: Eukaryota > Viridiplantae > Streptophyta > Magnoliopsida > Santalales > Viscaceae > Viscum > Viscum album. The sequence goes on from OY728138.1 coordinate 793,204,476, forward strand.
CACTTAATCACCAAATCATTTTCCTATACCAAGGGTATTCATTTGATAAGACATAAGAACCCAAATCATCTTATTATTGATCAATAAAATCATTTAACAAAAAAAATAGTCACACTAACCAGGGACTTCACGTAGTCCAGTGGTAGGCGATAAATCCCAATCGCACTTTGGTTGTGGGTTCGATTCCCACGGCTTTGTCCGACGCGATGGGTTGTCACACGGTCTACGTGTTGTCCTTTTTCAAAAACTATATTTTATAATATTACCAAAATGAGATAAATTCCTCAAAATAACATAATTTAACCACAAATGTTATATCATACTTTGCATTTTCATCCCAAATTATAATAACTTATCATTTTCTCAAACCCCAATGATCATATAAAACCAAATGGTTATTTATACCTATATCCACAAGAGAAGAGACAATTCTTCCTCAAATATCATTCTCACATGGCAAACTGTGGGGTTACAAATACAAGAGAAAATTATTCCAAAGCAAACCCATCAACAAGGAGTGCTAATACTTTTTAAATTTTTCTCCAGCCATTTATTTCCACATAGCTTCTTCTTTGACCAAGAAAATATCCTATAAAATAGGACATTCACTCGGGTAATGGCCAGGTCCCCTACATTTACGACAAATGACTGTAAATGGACTCTTGGGACCATTTTTATCTTCTTCTATAGTACTCTTCATTTTTCTTCGGCAATTCTTCACTTTATGTCCTTCCTTCCTGCACGTAAAACATTTCGTTGTCCCATTGAGACACTTTCCTGGGTGTCTCTTTCCACAATTCCTGCATGATGAAAATTGAGGTTTCTTCTCTCCATGGTCTCCATTGCTGGAGCTCTTATCATTTATCACCTTTCTCTTCCTTGTTGAGTCTGGGAGTTGGTTAATATATATGTTGTTGATCATATTTTTTGAAAACTGATTTGGCATAAAGACGATATCTTTTACACCTATCAACATTCCATTTTGTTGCTCATTGCCACCATCGTTCCCACCTTGTACATCATTCTCAAAGTCACTATGACTTCCTTGGAATCCAGCAATTGACTAAAACCAGAAATCATTGTGTGAGTAATAGTAGTCGTAAAATCATTTAGAGATTAAAATGTCACCATATTCTCAATTTGAAACATATTAGGATTAACCAAGGTCATTTACTGTCATCTTATGTATATATTACTTAAATTGGTTTGTAAGGAAAATGTAAATTATCCTAAGCATATCCCCCGGGAGTGTCGTAACCAAGAGTGCAGCAAGGCCCGTTGTCGTGCACCAGTTCCCGTTCGAGTCTAGGTCAAAGCGGTGTTTTCAGGTTTTACCCCTAGGTACATCTGTGCCAGAGCCGCCTCTACCTGCTCGTATCCAGACAGGGATGTATTGCTCGGAAAACTCACAAAATCTCTACAATACCAAAATTCTAGGAAGTTCTTTTATACTAATCCTCAAAGTTCATCTTAGGTCTATGTGCTCTAATCAGAGTTTATCTAAATCTAGCTTCCAAGGATTGTACTAAACTTCCTCTGATACCAACTGTAACGCCCCGACCCCAGCTACCCAGAGTCGGTGCATTAATTACATAACATTGGCATGATCACGAGAAAGATCAAGTCTCGAAAGACCGATTAGTTTAGTAGCCTTGGAATAACTAGATACATCCATAGATTTTTACATTACATCATAAAAAAAACATCTTGTCTTTATATCCCCTCATACTATCCCTGCAGGTCATTCATAAATTACTTCTTCATAATCCTGGGAAAAAAAATAAAACATTGAAAGGGGTGAGCTCGGATGCTCAGTAAGGATAACATTATAGCAGAAGCTTTCATAAATAAGCATAAACACTTAAGGCAATTTATAACTAAAACAAAAGCCTTTTAAGCTTGAACTTCAGCATAAAATGGCAAAGGTAAAATGAAATAATGCCATTTACTTACTCACATGGATATTCTACTAGTCGAATGATCACATGCAATATCAATAACCACTTTCATAATGATGGAATGCATAATGCCAGACTATCATAACCACATAGCCAAGGCCTCGTGCCAAGACTACAAATAAGATTTTGTCAAGGCCTTGTGCCAAGACACTAGTTTGTCTCATGAGACCTACCGATGCATCGAGGAGCTATAGCGGGCTCCACCCGTCACTTATTAAGTCCAATGCATTCCCATATGAAAAGGTTTAAACATAACGTAAACATTCGTATTAAACTAGCATACGAAATGTCAATACTTTCACCACAAACCATGAATGGTATAAAAATAGCACATCCACAATCAAACATAATTCATTCGATACAATATGGAAGATTGTATTGTATCACATTAACCTCAATCAATAATAATGAAGGATGTTGACATAGATGAAAATAATCATCAAAACTATTTGAGAGAAATATCCCCCTTTTCTTGAAAACATTTAAAAGTCGCACTATTTGTCAAGAAGCCGTTTAAAAGTATATTTTTGAATCAAAGTGTCCCATACCACTTTGAAACTTTTAAAAGGAGTTTTAATTTTAAAACTTTAATGTCCATATAAATAAATCCTTAAAACCATTTTTAAAATATGGACATTAATGAGCATGATTTAGAAGAATAATTCTTTAAAACATTTTAAAATGGTATTTTGGTTAGAGTTTCTAACCAAAAGAGAGACACTTGAATACAAATAATTGAGGTAATCAAAACATTGTAATATCATGAGAATAAAGGAATTCATGATATACTATGTCAAAGTACATTATATACACCACATAGAAGTGATTTGGTGTATATCATCAAAGAAGTCTCAATGGAATGTAAATTGAGATGAAATTTCTCGAAAAGGTTGTATCCTTAGGTTAAGGATAAATTAATGACATAATTATGTGTGACAAATATAAATACACTAAATATGATTGGATATTCAGTGTAAAACAATCAAAGGACATTCACACATATTCTTGTAAAAACAATACCAACGAATTGGATGTTTAACTCAACAAATGGAGAATGAGTTAAAATTACTCTTATCAAATTCATATCAATGACTTGAGAATTACCAATGGAGTGATTATGTGTATCAAACTTCTATCCACAGGAAGGGGAGTGGAAATTATGACATAATCAAATGAATAGTGATTCCACACATAATCTTGGGGTAATATAATCAATGAAATATGTGTAAAGCCAAATGAGTGGAAATTGAAATCTCAAATTCCCTTATCGATTAGGTAACTTACGAAACATACACCCATGAAAGAAGTATCATACCATGATGATGTAAATACCCATAAATTAAAGTATATTACACAATGAATACGATCATGGGCAGTACACATACACCACATGCAATAATTAAGTGGCGATCAATGGAATTCTCACAGAATTAAAAGTGAGATAAGAAAACCCTTACATTGTACTTTTTCCTTAGTCGATGGTAGGTTTACCTCCTGTATAATGGTGAAATAATTTCTATTGAATAATAAGAGAATCATTTACTTTAATATGATATCATATATGATCTTTTATCATTGATTTGTTAATAATATTTTAGAATTATCGTCATTTCGAGTGTTAACGGGTTCATTTTACTTTATATTCTTTGTTATGTGAGACATATTCGTTATTAATGGGATGTATATTATTCATATCCAGAATGGTATCAAGTTCTTATACATCATTTTTAAATCATCAAATTATACGATGGAGAATGAATCTCATCGCGTTCGTGGAGACGGTAGTCCGTACGTACGCACGAACGCTACTTCCATTTAATTTTTATTTTAAAAGAATCGAATCCAAATTATACATAGGTATATTACTATTCCAGTATAATATAATATTTTATATATGTTACTTAAGTTCATTTACACCATCCTTTATACGTTTCATGTGTGGTATGAACGAGTCATATCATTTTAAGGGGGCGGTAGTCCGCACTTCCTCAAATGAAATTATCGTATGTATATACAACATGAAAAGAATAATGGTATGAAATAAAATGGAATTACAGAAGCTTATATATAAAATATATATCATTAATATCATATTTAATTACAGTGCCATCCTAATGGCCACCATGAGAGGCGGTAAGATGTATTTGAACAATCATCGTTTCGGGAGGCGTTAGTTTGCCATCCACAGAAACATTATGTTAATCATCCATTAGATGGAGTTGTGTGAATGTGTAGTTTGAATCCTTCTTATAACAACATCCTAGTATATTGAGGATACTGGTGTTGTTACAAAAGAGAGGAAATAAAAAGATTTTGGGGGTTGGAGAAGCAAAATAAATGAAAATACTTTAAGAGAAAATTGTTACCTTTAATTTAGGTAACTCACTTTGGTTGGAACCAAAGGACTTCTTGAAATGCTTTCTGCCTAAGGGGAAGCTTCAAGGAGGAGGAGAGGGATGTGGGGAGCTTAGTTGGGCAGAGTTTGGACGAGCCAAGTGGCTTGAGAGGTGTGAGGAAATGAGAAGGAGGAGTGACCTTTTATAAGAGGGGTGAGGGGCACCTTTGGAAAAGCTAGAAATATTAATTTATAATAAATTCATATTCGGTTTCCAAAGGCTCAAAAGTTGACTATTCAAAGGATGAGGTGGGGATAGGTCGAAAACAACTCATCCAATAGAATTTATACAGGTTTGGGTACTTATATTAACCTTATCTTTAAGTATTAACTCTAAGTTAATTAGTTTCACTTTTACAATGTCTCTTTGTATTTTTATATAATATGGTTAATAAACTTACTATATACATCCAAGAGACCCCCAAGTGGTCCATTAATGATTAACCTATCATAATATAAGTCTCTTGGCCGAACCTTATATTTTTAGGAATTTAATATCAATTAATAATATAATATTTGTTTTAAGAACTCTTTTATGTCAATTTTGACACTATTCAATAGTTGATTTTTTTGAAACTCATAACAGATTGATTACTTCGAACAAAGTCAATTAAATCAATCCTAATATATCATATTATCCTAGAAAATTAGTTTAATTCATTAAAAGTTTCATATTATATTTATTTGGGTATTTATAATATCAATTATTTTAATTTTTCACTATTATAGTAATTACTGCATCATCATTGTGTCATAAATAAAATAAATTATTTAATGTCTAAAAATTATAAATAAAATATCATTATGTAGAAAATCTTTTTAGCTTTCTAATGAATATTTATAATCTAAAATCCAACATATATAACCCTATGTAACAATTGTTGTTCTAAAAGATATATGCTTGTGTCATTTTTGTATTCATTTTAACTAAATTAAAATAAAGTGTCATTATCACTTACAAGTGGATCCATGGGGTCCCCAAATAGACCCAAAGATTCCCATGGTCGACCATGTATCAACCAATAGGGTTAAGACACGTTTTAGGGTAATTTAGTATTATTATAATATTATTTTTTTTAACCCTTATTTACCGGATTTACCCTTAACCATGGTAAATAAAATATTTACCGCAGTAATTATTCAAAATGTCTAAAAATAAAAGTTACCTATTTACACAATTTTAACATCCTGATTCCAAATATGGAATCCATTTTCCTAAATTCAAAACACAGAAGTGGCAGAAATTAATTTAAAATTAAATCCCGTTGTCAAAACAAAAAGCGTGTTTTTAAGAGATAATAACTATCAAAAGATTGACACTCGTTTATGTTCGGTTTAATTGTAAAATTATGTCCAATGACCAACATTATATTAAATGGTAAAAATATATTCTAAATATACTTTAAAACCACTCAAATTCATAATTTATCACTATTAATTATTTTGATTAAAAAAGTTGTTTTTAATTAAAATTTAGTAATTTTCACTATTCATCAAAATATAAAAGTTATCCGAAAAGTACCAAAATTTCACCCTAGGATAATTTCGATATTCCGAATCCAAAAATGAAGTCCATTTTAAAATATAAAATATATATAATTTCAAAAATTATGTATTACTATTCATAACGGCTAGTTTGATTGGTTGTGGTGTGTGTTAAAACTCAAGGTTGCGTACAACACACGCTACTGTATTATTCAAAGAAAGCGTACCGTGGAAGCTTGCGATGTTTCATTTTAAATTTTTGATGTCCCCATTTAGTCAAAAAGTTTAAAATATAGTATTTAAAAAGGGTTCACTATTAAAGTTGATAAAAGTGCGATACTGAAAATGAATTTGTTCTTGCATTATATCTAAGAAACTCATAATATGGATTCTAAAATTATAAGGATTATATAAACATTAAAATTTATCTAATACTATTCATAACCTCTTTTGAACGGCTTGTTTGGTAAGTCATGGTGTGCTTGAACATGGTGTTGCATGTAGTGAAAGTTATTGAATTATTTTGAAGAAATAACACACTATGAAATCTTGGGGTGTTACATTTGTAATGGATTAAAATATAGAAATATTTTACTCAAAATATTTTAAACAAGGAGAAAAAACCAAGGTCAATACAATGGTTTTACATTTTCCAAAATCTATATTTTAAAATTATTTATTTAAAAATTATTAAACATATCAACAATTTTTTTTATATAACCACAGTTATAACCCATCAAAATTACTCAAAATATATCCACCATGACGTTTTCTTCATTTATGAACCATTAGAGTCCCCCAAGATGTCCATTATCCACAAATTTCCCATCCTCTTGGATTTCTGACAAATTATTCAATGTAATGGAAATTTACACATCAAATTTATATTCATGTTTCAATTTGTGGTACGTCAACTATTTTTAAAATTACGTCCATCTTTCAAACTTTCTATTGAGCTATATTTGTCTGAATAGACTTTAAACCACGTTATACTTCTTTCCATCTCATTTTCCATTTCATTAATAATTTTTTATACATATCATTCCACCATATTTATTTCTCTATTTTACATGGGAAACTTTCATTTATTTTTAAATTTACGAATACACAATCCACATATATTTCACTGGGTAAAAAATTTGTAATATTTTCTATTTAATTATATATATATAATCCACAATCCCTATTACAAGGAAAATAATTATGTAATAGTAATTTTTTATGAACTATCCCACTACATGCTTTTGATAAGAAACATGTTCTTTTTATTCCATGGTTTACTAATGAAATAATTTATTATAATCTATGTCATAGACAAGAAATTAACACATACGATGGACGCACAATGATATATCTCCAATTCATAAGATGGTGAATATAATCACTATATATGACTAGTTTTAAAATAAATTGTTTATTAACCTTGGTAATTTTCACTTTGACACCATAGTTATAAACAATGATGGTATGCTTCTTAATGCCACATTTTTTATATTATATCCACATTTCTATACTTAAATTAATGTTTTATTTGTTATGATATGTATATTTTTCATGAATTACTGTTAATCAACATGTTCTTATTGATGTGTCTCATAAAAACATGATATATTTATACCTTTTTATGCACTTATTTGGATTTCTCCTCTAACTTTCCTGTTGATGTATGTCCCCAGGATATGAGATACAATAAAAGTTACTATATAAGAACCCATGAAGTGGAAATTCAATTGGATTAGTAGAATTTTTAATATAATCTTGTATTATTTATCTAATTATAATGATACTGAAAATTGAATTATCATGTGTTATGTTCCATATTATGAAATGGTTATGTCAGAAAAGGTATGATCAAAAATATTGTATCATCACATTATTTATCTATTAAGGGAAATTAGGATATCACGACTATAGTAATAACCTTAGGGATACTACAGACATTAAAAAATCATGGTAATTTGGTGATTTTTAAGTATGCAGTTTCCCTAAAATAACATTCTTGTCATGATACTACAAATGGATGTTTTTTCTTGGAACATTAGTAACATGAGGTAACACCAAAAAACATATAATTGAGCAATAATCGATTGAGAACTACTGCATTATAACTTTCCATTCTTCAAAAATGGTTTGAAACTTTTGGGGTATATTTATGGTTAATAATAATAATTTTATGAACAATAATAAAGTCAATATATATAATTAAATTTTATTAAATATTTTCATATTTAATAATTATATTTTATTCCAGAAGCCACATTTACTATTAAATTATTCAGAAAGTCACCTGTTTTCAATGAAGGATTTGTTATTATTTATAAAATCGATAGAAATAGGTGGAAAATTTTAAATGATGAGTAATGAAGATAATGCACTAAAGGAATTCCAGTAGAATATGCAATGACAAAATTCATTAGAATAATGAATCAACTAGAACTACTTATGAAAAATAATAGCATTCAAGTTGAGAGACTAATTCACTATGGAGTTAACAACATGATGCTAAGTCTATCATGTGTCAACCAAATTATACTTTTAGTTAAACTATTAATCCATGGGTATTTTTGGACTCGTCAATTTGGTAACATAAATGGTTGTTACCTCTTTTCAATAGAGTGTTCTTCACGTGCACAGTGGGTGTTGGCGCCAAAAAAATGTGGCCCGAAAGGAAGGAACGAAAAAGACAGCCGGCACGCTGCCTCGCGAAGCACAGCCGCGAAGCACAGCCGCGAAGCCCGCCGCGAAGCGTCCCAACCTTGGCGGCCCCGCGAAGCTCCGGAGGCGGTAATCCACCACGAACCAGTTTGACGTTCGCGAGCCGCCGCGAAGCTCCGGAGGCGGTAATCCCCCGCGAATCCGTTTGACGTTCGCGAGCCGCCGCGAAGCCCCGCAGGCGGCGCGCGAGCCCTGCATCGCGGCGCCCCTTCCCTATAAATACTCGACTCCCCCTGAGACCCAGAGGACGGACAATCCGACCTTTCGGCTTCTCCTCTCCCGAATCGCGAAGCAAGATTTGCCTCGGGAATCATGAGCTCCGCGAGGTATTTCTACTTCGCGAGACGACTCTGATTTGTTTCGTTCTGAGCCCCTCTTCCGAGAGGGATGCCCTTCGCGAAGCCCAAGGGCGTTCACAAAGGAAGGGGATTCCCAAGGGAACCCGGGCAGCCGCGGAGCACTCGTGCTTCGCGAAACACCCAACCCATGCTAGTAATCCCTATGCCAAGGCAGGATAACTATGCATCGCGAAGCACATTGCTTGGCAGGACCCTGCTTCGCGAACCACTCCTTCTTCGCGAGGCAGTGCTCCGTGAACACTGTTCCACTTCGCGAAGCACCACCCGCTCCCACCTATGCCCCATGCTAAGGCCAAGGCACCCCACTTCGCAAAGCACGCTCCTCTGCTTAGCGGTTCCTCCTTCCGTGCGACCCTCCAGGTTTGCACGATGTGATTTCAAAGTCCCATGGACAACACCTCCCGTAGCGTTGCTTCGCCCAATGCTTCTTCGCATAGGCACGCTAACGGCTATTGCTTCTTCGCATAGCCACGCTAACGTGGACCCCTCGATGGTTCCTCCCTCAACTGTTGGGTCGGAACAAAACGGGAAAAGATGGCAAGAGGGGGGGTGAATTGCCTTTTAAAAAAATGATTAACAAATTTAAAATCAAAGTGAAAGATGCAGCGGAAATAAGGAAGGCAAGACACACAAAATTGATAACGGAGTTCAGCCAAAACCCGGCCTACGTCTCCGCTCCCAACTCAACCGTTGAGAGATTCCTACCGCTTGCTTTTCAATGGTTTTAGCAAGAAACCCACTAGGCTTTGAGGTAGCACTAGGACCTATTACAGCTTGCTTTTATTGGTTTAGCAAGAACCCACTTGCTTTTGATGGTTTAGCAAGAACCCACTATCCTTCTTACAGGTGAAGGATAGCTCACCTTTTTCTCAAGCTTTTTAAAGGAAAAGCTTGTGAACCTCTTCACACCTTAGTGGTGGTGTGAAACCCAAAAGAAAGGGGGATGAGAAAAGGGTTTGGGGTTTGTAGGCACAAACCCAATTTTAAAGCTCAAAATAGATAAAACAATAAAAACCGTAATTGGGAGAAGCCTTGGGAGCCTTTGATGATTGGAGATGTTGAAGGCTGCTTCCAAGCTTCTTTGAAGGAGCTCCTTGGATATGGAAGTTGTTGGAGCACTTGGGGTTCCCTTGGAGCAATCCGCCGAAGGTTTGCCAAATGAGGAGAATTGTGTTCGTTGGCTTCACAATGCTTAATTATGGTCCGGCAATTGTTCCGGGGCTTCAAGGTCCTTTATTTATAGAGGGGGAACCCTCATATGGCCGTTGGAGGCCTTTGGAGCCGTTGGAAAGGCTTTCGGAGCCGTTGGGAGGCAAGTGGAGCAGCCTGGTCAAAGCTCCAACGGCTAGTTTGACTGGATCCACCGGCTGGCCGGTACAGTCCCACCGGCTGGCCGGTGTGTGCAAAAAGGCATAGGATTCTTGTCCAGGGGCCACCGGCTGACCGGTACATCTCCACCGGCTGGCCGGTGCCTTGGTAGAGAAGAAGAGTCTTGATCCAGGCTCTACCGGTCGACCGGTGAGGAGCCACCGGCTGGCCGGTGGCAAGACAGTAGCAAACACTATTTGGGATGGGTGCCACAGGTCGACCGGTGACAGAGCCACCGGTCGACCGGTGGAACCTGGCAGTGGGCAATCCCTCTGCCAGTTCCACCGGCTGGCCGGTGCTATCACACCGGTTGGCCGGTGGACTGAATTTCAATCCATTTCTTGTCCATTCTTGGGCCAATCCTTTGGTAATCTTTTGCCTATCATCCACAACACTTAAAAAACAAAGTTAAACATATATGAAAGTGATTGTGATCATGAAAATCAAAGAGTGTGGGGTACAACAATCTCCCCCTATTTTGATGATCACAATCACTTATCTAAGCAATGTAAAAACTTAAATGAAAGGCATGCTTTAAATGAAAAATTGAAAATAAATACTAAGCATGAGAGAAAAGATTCTCCCCCAATCAATCAAGAAATTTCTCCCCCTTTGTGATTATCAAAATAGAATGGGGCATAAAACTTGATTGAGGGATAACGATGAAAAACAAGATATGAGAATTAAAAAATCAATTGAGATTTCTGAAATTGAAATGAAAATTTGAATAACAGTTTGAATTGAAAGTTTTGAATCAAAAACCAATTGAATTTTGAAATTTGAAACCAAATGAAATTTTTGAAATTGAGAGTTTTGAATGAAAATTTTGAATTTAGAATTTTGAATTGAAAATTTGATACCAAGAGTTGAAATTGAAAGTTTGAATTGAAAGTTTTGAAATTGAAATCAAAAGGACTTAAACGATCCTAACTCCCCCTAAATAAAAACAAAAAGTCACCGGGGAGAGGGATTTTGAAAAGAGATAATTTTAGGCCTGGAGAGACTCGCTAGAAGGGATTTTTCAATCCATACTTGTCTCATGGCGGGTCTTCTCCTATAAAATTCGTCCGAAAAGAAAATACTTTTGGGTTGACCATACCGGGCGTTTTTACAATTACATTCATAAATGAGGTGCCCGGGTTTTTTACAATAATTACAAAATTTATAACAAGAGCTCCCCCTTACAAAAACAGTGGGTGCATGGGAGGAGGAGGCTTGGTTGGTATAGCCAAGTCCATTGGTGGTTCTAGATATTCGTTGGGAACCTAGGAGATTGTTCAAATTTTGTTCACCTTGGGTGAACTTGGCTAGGGTCTCCCTTAGGTCTTTGATGGTTGATTCCATGGAATCAACATTTGGGAAATTTTGGATTTTGAGGGACATCTCCTCCTTCTCTTTGAGAAGTTGTTCTTTTTCGGAGGAGAGTTTTTTGAAAGACTTTTTTAAAGCGACAAATTTTGAAGAAAGCTCATGAAAACGATTTTCTAATTGGTCTCTAGCATGTGAGAGTTCTTCATATGACAAATGATTGAAAGAATTAGAAGAACTAGAAGACGAGGAAGAAGAGTCGGAAGATGATACCTCATGATTTGCCATTAAGCATTTTTTACCTTGGTCTCTTGAGGAGAAGGAGGAGAAGGAGGAGCTATCACTCCAAGATGCCTTTGAAGCCTTCTTCTTTCCCTTCTTTTTCTTGGCCCTTTTCTTGTGAAGTGGGCAAGCGGGTACGGATTTTGCATCGGGTTCTTGTTCTTGAGCGGGTTCTTGCTTTGGAGCCTTGCTATTACCTTCATAGGTTAGTTCTAAAAATTTCCAAAGATCGTAAGAAGTAGTGCAAGAAGAAATACAATTAAAAACATTACGGTCAAGACCACAATGAAGAGCGTTCATGGCTTTCCCATCAAGCTCAAAAAAAGCAATGTCATTGGGGGTCCATTTTGACTCATCGGGAGAGGAGAGCGTAAAACCATGCATAACAATTTTAAAAATTGGATAGCCAATGCTTTTAAGAAATGTTGACATGCGGGTTTTCCAAAAAGTATAATCGGCTCCATCAAAGAATGGAGCACGATCCAAAGAATGTCCTTCGGGGGTAAAAGAGGTTGAAGCGGTAGAAGCCATCAAAAAATAGGATCTTTAAATTGAAACCGTTGAGGGAATTATTCAAACACTCGCTCTGATACCAATTGTTGGGTCGGAACAAAACGGGAAAAGATGGCAAGAGGGGGGGTGAATTGCCTTTTAAAAAAATGATTAACAAATTTAAAATCAAAGTGAAAGATGCAGCGGAAATAAGGAAGGCAAGACACACAAAATTGATAACGGAGTTCAGCCAAAACCCGGCCTACGTCTCCGCTCCCAACTCAACCGTTGAGAGATTCCTACCGCTTGCTTTTCAATGGTTCTAGCAAGAAACCCACTAGGCTTTGAGGTAGCACTAGGACCTATTACAGCTTGCTTTTATTGGTTTAGCAAGAACCCACTTGCTTTTGATGATTTAGCAAGAACCCACTATCCTTCTTACAGGTGAAGGATAGCTCACCTTTTTCTCAAGCTTTTTAAAGGAAAAGCTTGTGAACCTCTTCACACCTTAGTGGTGGTGTGAAACCCAAAAGAAAGGGGGATGAGAAAAGGGTTTGGGGTTTGTAGGCACAAACCCAATTTTAAAGCTCAAAATAGATAAAACAATAAAAACCGTAATTGGGAGAAGCCTTGGGCGCCTTTGATGATTGGAGATGTTGAAGGCTGCTTCCAAGCTTCTTTGAAGGAGCTCCTTGGATATGGAAGTTGTTGGAGCACTTGGGGTTCCCTTGGAGCAATCCGCCGGAGGTTTGCCAAATGAGGAGAATTGTGTTCGTTGGCTTCACAATGCTTAATTATGGTCCGACAATTGTTCCGGGGCTTCAAGGTCCTTTATTTATAGAGGGGGAACCCTCATATGGCCGTTGGAGGCCTTTGGAGCCGTTGGAAAGGCTTTCGGAGCCGTTGGGAGGCAAGTGGAGCAGCCTGGTCAAAGCTCCAACGGCTAGTTTGACTGGATCCACCGGCTGGCCGGTACAGTCCCACCGGCTGGCCGGTGTGTGCAAAAAGGCATAGGATTCTTGTCCAGGGGCCACCGGCTGACCGGTACATCTCCACCGGCTGGCCGGTGCCTTGGTAGAGAAGAAGAGTCTTGATCCAGGCTCTACCGGTCGACCGGTGAGGAGCCACCGGCTGGCCGGTGGCAAGACAGTAGCAAACACTATTTGGGCTGGGTGCCACAGGTCGACCGGTGACAGAGCCACCGGTCGACCGGTGGAACCTGGCAGTGGGCAATCCCTCTGCCAGTTCCACCGGCTGGCCGGTGCTATCACACCGGTTGGCCGGTGGACTGAATTTCAGTCCATTTCTTGTCCATTCTTGGGCCAATCCTTTGGTAATCTTTTGCCTATCATCCACAACACTTAAAAAACAAAGTTAAACATATATGAAAGTGATTGTGATCATGAAAATCAAAGAGTGTGGGGTACAACATCAACCCCCCTTTACCATGGCCTTACTGGTACCTTCCCTTCCCCAAGGACCAGAGGGTACCGGTTATGTAAGCCCTAGGGGTGTGGAGTGAACCCACCTCGTCCGAGCAGCAGGACGTTAAATTGCCAAGCACCACATCCTCAACACATGACGTTAAACTGTGACCCAACCTCGTCTCCCTCACGAAGGGTCCCCCCAGCTCGAACATTCATTACACCACTTGTCTCCACGGGAATGGAACTCTTCCGCACATGGAATGAGATCCTCCTTGTCGGAGTGGTGTATGTTCGCAGGGGAAGGGCTGCCTCAGAGCGTAAGCCCCTAACCTTTGGTACGGATGATTGCACCCGTGCATCTCGGTACTCCCCCACTACCAAGGTCAGTGGGGGACGTGATAGGGAACGAGGCACCTCCTATCGTAGGACCAAGGTCCATCTTTCCCGCGCTTTGTCGCGCCATGGGCCTCCATCCTGGAGTAAGTCCCGACACCATGGGCCGCTCAACGCGTAAGCCCCTCTTCGCTTCTCACGGACGCACCCTTCGCGACGTGATTGTCAGGTACTTGCAACCTCTTGTTTCTCACACCGAGCATGACTCACGTGGGCTTAGAGTGAGCACCGACCCTGACAAACCCCTCTTGAACTACGAGGTCTTTGATCCATGTCAAGGCATGGTACGTAGGAAGCCTCCACGAGGTTCAAGCCCACCATCAGTGGACCAAGGTCTACTTTCACCTGAACTACGGGGACTTTGATCCATGTCAAGGCATGGTACGTAGGAAGCCTCCATGAGGTTCAAGCCCACCAATGGTGGACCAAGGTCTACTATCATCTGAACTACGAGGTCTTTGATCCATGTCAAGGCATGGTACGTAGGAAGCCTCTATGAGGTTCAAGCCCACCCATCTTTCACGTCGGGTTTCACCCCCGTCCAGCATGACGTTAAACTGCACCCCGGTCCAGTGGTAAGCCATTGCGACCCAACCCCTCTTGAACTACGAGGTCTTTGATCCATGTCAAGACATGGTACGTAGGAAGCCTCCAGGAGGTTCAAGCCCACCCATCACCCAATTCACGTCGTGTTCTACCTACGTCCGGTATGACGTTAAACTACAACCTGGTCTAGTGGTAAGCCATTGCGACCCAACCCCCACCTGAACTACGAGGTCTTTGATCCATGTCAAGGCATGGTACGTAGGAAGCCTCGACGAGGTTCAAGCCCACCAATAGTGGACCAAGGTCTGCTTTCACGTCGGTTCACCGGCGAAACCCCTTTTGAACTACGAGGTCTTTGATCCATGTCAAGGCATGGTACGTAGGAAGCCTCCACGAGGTTCAAGCCCACCAATAGTGGACCAAGGTCTGCTTTCACGTCGGTTCACCGGCGAAACCCCTTTTGAACTACGAGGTCTTTGATCCATGTCAAGGCATGGTACGTAGGAATCCTCCACGAGGTTCAAGCCCACCAATAGTGGACCAAGGTCTACTTTCACGTCAGTTCACTGACGAACCAGCGGAACTACGAGGTCTTTGATCCATGTCAAGGCATGGTACGTAGGAAGCCTCCACGAGGTTCAAGCCCACCCGTCGCTCATTCACGTCGGGTCCCATTCCAGTCCAGCGGTAAGCCGTTGTGACCATTTGAACTACGAGGTCTTTGATCCATGTCAAGGCACGGTACGTAGGAAGCCTCCATGAGGTTCAAGCCCATCAATAGTGGATCAAGGTCCCTCGCTTACGTCGGCTCACCGACACCCACCACCCGTCGTTTATTCACGTCAGGGTTCATTATCGTCCCACATGACGTTAAACTGTATCATTTGAACTACGGGGACTTTGATCCATGTCAAGGCATGGTACGTAGGAATCCTCCCAGAGGTTCAAGCCCAACTCTCTTCGGACCAAGGTCCAGCTTCACGTCGGTTTACCGGTGCCATCCTGAACTACACGGACTTTGATTCCCTGCCACGGGGATACGTAGGAAGTCTCTTCAAGGCTCAAGCCCAACTTCGCTGTCGCCCCCCTGCGATGGTCCCATTTCATTCTCAACCGTCTATGCTAGACGTTAATCTTGCAACAGACCCTGTGTTGAACATGGGAAGGTGAGGAAAACCTCGGATACTAGTCTATGACATGTAATTCCCTGCGCTCGATGTGGGATGCCTCGGGCTTCCACGCCCTCGAGAAGCCTTGTGATTGAGGATAACAGACAGACATGCCAGGTACCCCAGCATCCAGACACGCTACTGATGCCTCAAACGTGATTACTCCCCTGACCGAAGGTTGCTGCCCTGACTGGACCCTTTGGAATGTCCCGACAGAAGCAGTGTAATTAACCGGCGTCCATGGAAACATGACACTGGGAAGAGTTTCACGAACTACGTATTAAATCTATAAGGGAGACCCGGACTAGGTGACGAGTTCTGAGGAGGAATCCACAGGAGGAAGAACCGACATCCCATCATCCCGTTTCGATCAAGGAGCAGACGTACCTGAACATGGAATGAATGTCGCCCGCCTTTGGAAAGCGGGAATGCGGGGCAACACAGCCGCGCGTCCTCACAGACGGATGCGCGCGCCCCGGCGAAAGCGTCGGAAACAGAAATGGTGAACCCGACGTGAAATTCTTCTCCT
Organism: Viscum album; assembly: GCA_963277665.1. NCBI lineage: Eukaryota > Viridiplantae > Streptophyta > Magnoliopsida > Santalales > Viscaceae > Viscum > Viscum album. Next base: position 793,220,902 of record OY728138.1, read on the forward strand.
CAGCATGGAGATTAGTAGCTTTCGAGACACCAGTAGATTGACGTGTCACCGGATTCAGATATCCGTTGCCTGGTCCCGCCAAGTAAATGGCGGGCCTGTCGTGGAACTCACCAGAAGTCGGGGTAGTAGAACGTGGGGCGCTCCGCTCCGCAGCATGTTGGCGTGGATCCTTCTCACAGACATGGAGGATGGAAGGACGTTGGGGCACTGGCTGTCAATCCTTTTCCCCTCAGTACTGATGAGTTGATCCCTTCGTTTTCCAGGAACCAGGTCGCTATTTCAGAGATGCGGTCACCATCCGCTCCTCGCCCGCGCAGGGGCAGGGGCAACACCACTACGGCCACTCCACATGGCGCCACTACCGCCACGACGGCTGCCACGTCACGGGATGCGGGACGTCCACGTCCCCTTTCCCCATCAGAGGTTATCCAACGAAGGGTGATCAACAGCCTCGTGCGCAGGTATGAGGAACAAGGGGTCATCCCGACCAGGGATATGGCCCGTTTGGACCTGGAGGCTTCCAGGCCCCGCCGTCAACGCCGCCCTAACAGGCCGTGCAGGGAGCCCCCGCTCCCCACCTCGACATTCAACCGTTTCGGGAGCCTATCCCCAGAACGCCTTGACGACTCTTCGCCTTACGCCGAAGAGGCAGGCGCGGTCCGCCTCAGCCCGCTCAGGGCCCCGACCCAGGACCCCCAGGCGAGAGCTCCCGTCCGGCCACGTCAGCGCCGCCGTCCGGCCCCGCCGGAAGAACAGGCAGACTATGTCCCTGCACCACCTGCACCGGCCCGCCTGACCCGACGTCAGCGCCGGGCCCGGGCTAAGGACGCTCGCCTAGCCGCGTCCACATCGACAGCTATAGTGGCCCGAGCCACCGCCGACGTACATTATGAAGCCCCCGCCTACATTGAGCAGGGGCACCCCTTCGCCCAACCAAGATTGAGACCCCAGCCGCCCCATGGGCAGGCCGGGTTGACTCTCCGGGTTGCAGGCCCCAGTGATGATCGTCGCGAGCTAACCCGCGGTGATGCTACCCCGTACGGAGGTCCTCCCCGTACCACTACTCCACATAGCGTGGGCCTTCCCCGCTCCGAGGTTCGTCGTGGAGGCATGCCTCGTGCTGCCCCCATCCTGCAGGAAGACCTGCCCCGGGGCAGTGATGCTCAGCGCGGAAACATTTCCCGCGCCCGCTGTACAGGGTATGAAGTCCATCCTTCTGAAGGCACCGTCCATCCGGTCCTTCGATGTGGGGCCCCCCCTACGTCCTCTCTGCAACTGGCGAAGATCCTCCTCGCCCCAGCAACTCAAGGAGTGAAGTTCAGCCTCGCTCCACTCGCATCGACCACGGAGGCCTTCCCCATGCTACTGCCTGTTCCAACAGAGGCCCCGCCCACGTGGGTACTGTTCATGGAGGTCCTCCCCATGTACCCTTTGATATTTGCCCTGGTGCCCCCGGCACCCCGGCTGTCTCAAGTGGGGGCCCTCTCCGCCACGGCGCTAGTGCCGCCCGAGGGCTGCCTGATAGGGGTCAACCCTGTCCCGAAGAGCCACCCAGGGGCAAAAGAGCGGGTCTTCGCCGCCACAAGAAGAATCCTGGGAAGGCCCAGGGGGGGATCAAACCTGCCCGCTTCTCCGATTCGGAAGCGGAATGCGATTCAGCGATGGAACCTTCTCCCAGCTCCTCCGTATCAAGGACTGGGGCAGGAACCAGACGCGTCAGCCTCGTTCCCCCGGAATTTGAGGTCCACCGGATTCCCGTCTCTCTCCGCAGGTACATCCAGGAGGAAGAAATCCTGGGAATTCCGCAGGTTTCGACCGCGCAGTCACTGCCACCGTCACCCGAAGCGCCCTCTACCTCTACTCGGGATCACGAGGAGCTGTTTTGGGGGTCAACGGTGGTAGAGCCACGACATGACCGGACACCAGTAATGGCAATTCCCGTACCCGAAGCAGTGGCTGTTAGCCCTTCCTATCGTGACATTGTGGTCAGGTCACCTCGCTCTTCAGAGGAGGGCCCAGAGTACGGTGGCCAGTCTGCTCGCTTGCCGTATTCTCCACCGCCGAGTTTGCTATCCCAGAGGTCCATCTCGGTACCGCTACCGGTCCCTCATCCACCCCTGGTTGATGAGTGGGGAAATGTAGGGCCGAACCCCGAGGACGAACCTAGGAGCTTCTGGAGTATTCTTGCAGCGGACTACTTCCCAGAGAAGTTCTGGCCCACGGCGGCGCTGAATTTTCGCGTACCCGAGTCGCTTACCCCTGAAGAAGTGGGATGCTTTTGTCGGACCCTGTGGGCGACGCACTTCCGCCTCCGTTGAGAACGGGTAGTGTACCCCAGGAGTCGAGAGCACTTCGAGGAGATTGGAAAACAGTGCCGCCTAATTGATGCAGCGGCGCTCCTTGCGGCCCAGCACCCCGAGTCGCCCGGTCACCAGAGTGCCCTCCAACGAAAATGCGTCTAGAGTTTCAAGGCACTCTGCAAGATCGTCAGGGAAGCCACCCCCATGTGCAAGTCCGTGGTTGGGGACGCTATGCCGCTCTCCTCTTCGACCCTATCCGAAGACAGCCCGATTCGCTATGTGACATTGAGGATATGCCCTCAAGAGGGGTCACAGTCCACATGGCCGACGTTGTGGATAAGGTAGATGAGCTTGAGTTCCTTGATGGGGACTTACCATCCTAGGGCGTACCGCTACTACTCGAGCCATCAGGGAGAGTCACCCGTCAGCAAAGGAACCTGCTAGGCCTCCCCGTACCCACCGAGTCACTGGCACTCGGTCGAAGCACTGGCAAGGGTAAGGAGCATTTCGGGATAGTCAAGCACTCCGACCCGTCCGCCTCTGTGCAGAAAACGGACGAAGACCCTGAGAAGGCCACGTTGCGCCAGCAGCTTGCTGAGCAGAAGAGGCTGGTCGACGAACTCCTGGCTGAACGCGCCGCAGAGCGACGACCCGACTATGGTAATCCCAGGCCGGGGCAGCAGGGGCAGGAACAATTTCCCCCCGGTGAGATGCCTCCGGGCAACCCTGATCATGCTACTGCCGCGGACAGGGCGGAAGCCGAAACGTACGGCAAGAGGGCGCGATACGTCTCGCCAAACCCCCCTGAGCGACGGGGCAATCTGAAGAACCCAATCCGGGTTCCCCCAGTCGCCCAACAGGTCGCCCAACCAGTCAACCCGCGAGCAGCAGAAGCCGTCTACCGTGTTGAAGAACCTGGCAATGCGCTTGTGGTTAGGGACCCCCGTCAAGACAGGGACCCCCACCCGGAGGACCTTATTGCGGCACTCACAGCCCGCCTCGAGGCGTTGGAGACACAGCAGGTGGCGGTCCCACCGGATGGCAAGCCTTATCCCGCGTGGGTGGATGATATGCATGCGCCTCCGGGTTTTGAGAACCCCACTTTCTCGCCTTTTAACGGGACAGTGGACCCACCCCAGCACTTGGCTCATTTCTCTTCCAGGTGTGGCCCCATGCTGGGGACCCCGGCTCAGCAAGAAGCCGCTATGCTCCGATGTTTTGTACAGACGTTGGAAGGTCCGGCATTCGTCTGGTACAGCCAGCTCCCCATCGGATCAGTGACCGGTTGGGAGGTTCTTTGTCGGCCGTTCTTGTACCAGTTCAGCTCCACCACGCGGAAGACTAGCATCGCGGACCTATTTAAGTGCAAACAGAGGTCTGATGAGCGGGTTGCAGACTTCATCGCCCGGTGGAAAGGACTTACGTATTCTATCGATATGCCACTGACTCAGGAGCAATTACTGACGATGTGTGTGGGGAACGTAAAGACAGAGCTGGTACCCTCCTTGATTACCCAGAACTACCCTGGGGGGTTCAGAGATTTCTCGGATAAGGCCCAGCGCCTCGAGGAGGCCCTGCAACAGGCTAGTCAGGCACGTTTGCTTCCCCCTATGATCCCAGCCAGGAGGGCCGCCAGGGCTGAACCCGCCGCAGTGGCTCAAATAGAAGCCCCGAGGCAGCTGTAATTGTTACCGGCGGCACCACCGCCGCAACCCCGCAGAGGTCCTCCACCTCAAGCATAGGCTCCTGCCCAGCAGCGACCGCCTCAGAACCGACAGGTTCCCCCGCGCAACGCGCCACCGCCACCTAGGCGAGACAACCAGGCGCCGCCCCCTCGGCAGGCCCCTCCGGTCCCTCGACAGGACCAGGTCCCCAGGGCTCCTTACCCAGAAAGAAAGTACCATACCTATTCGTTTAATGAAAATCAGGTCCCTAGTTACTTCCGAAGTTCTCTAGAGCAAGGGATCGTGCCTCTGCCCGAGTGCAGGAGGCCGGCAGAGGCGCATCTCACTGATCACCCCAACTACTGCCCTTATCATCGGATCCTGGGGCACACCCTCAAGAGATGCTATGTGTTTAAAGACTGGCTTCAGGACCAGGTCAACAACAACATAGTCAAGTTGGGCCCAGCGCCAGCGCAGGTGGCAGGCATCTTTGCGGGATCAGAAATTGGCAGTGACAGCGAGGGTGAGTGGCAGCAGGTCCCTAGCCGCGGGTCCCAGAAATACGACAACTGGATGGCTCGAAAAACTGTCGTCCATGCCCAGGGTATCATCCGGGCACGCCTGAAGCAGTCGGAACCTTCAGAAGAAGTAGTTGGCGCCTCAACATCGTCTTCACAGTCGACCTCTGCCCAAAAAGGCATGTAGCGGCAACGCAAGAAGAAGCAACGTGCACCGCCAGTGTCGTCGTCATCCCGCACTCTCGGCGACTTTATGCCTCCCGAAATGGGCATTCCCCCCAGAATCCGCCCAGCGGTGGATGACCCTTCGAGTGACAGTCAAGGGTACGCTTCGGTTAACACCGTGGAGCTGGTAAAGCCCTATATGACCCCAGACGAGGGGGAACCCCAGGCAGACCGCCCCAACGTTCCCAGCCGACGTCAACGTCAGCGGAATCGCAATTGCGCCGGTCACCGAGGTATGTCAGCAGGCACTTGTGACCAAGTCGTGCATGCTACCGAGACCAGGAAGCAGGCTCAGCGCAGATCTCAGCACGCGTGGACCCATCCAGCACCCTTGGCTCTACCACCACCGCCGTTCGTGTTGCTGGATCAGGGAGAGCCGCCTCGTTCGTATCACAGCCAGTCTCGCCCGGCGACGGGCCAGCCCCCGCTGTTCGATCTTAGCCCGGCGACTACTCTCCAGGCTTCTACTAGCAGGCAGCAGGATGTACCCAGTGCTAGCCGACCGCCAGTTCAACCGGCAGGACCCGCTATGCCTCCAAATGCCGAAAAACCCACTATAAGCAGAGGTTCGCGTTTGGCACGCAAGTACGATGTCCTAAAGCACCTAGCCGGCATTCCGGCGAGGCTTTCCATCCTTGAGGCCCTGCGCTTGTCATCCGAGATACGCGAGGCACTTGCCGAGGCCCTAAGGAGCCCCCTCCAGTTCGAGACGGAAGTGGCAGCCGCAGAGGCCTTCCATACCGAGACGATTGAAAACGCCGAATGTCAGGCGGTTATCTCGTTCTCTGGTGAAGATGAAGACCCTCCTATACAGGGGAACATTCGCCCACTGTATATCACTTGCCACTTTAACGGTGTGGAAGTCCGTCGCTGCCTCGTTGACACGGGTTCTGGAATCAATCTAATTCCGACCCGAACGCTGCGAAAGCTGGGTTTGTCCGAAGGTGATTTGACTCCCTCTGACCTCAGGATTCAGGGGTACGATAGGACAGAGCAAACCCCGGTCGGCAAGATCCGTCTGAAGACCCAGTTCGGTGGCTTAATTGCCAGCACCAAGTTCATGGTTGTTTCTCAGGACACCGCCTACAACGCATTGATGGGCAGGCCATGGCTCCATCTGCATGCAGCGGTTCCCTCGTCGTATCACCAGTGCCTTAAGTACTCTCTCAACGGTCGAGTAGGCGTGCTCCAAGGAGACGCGTCCCCTTTCGCTTCTTGTGAGGCCCGCTATCTGGATGCGGGTTATTACAAAAGTAAGGACAAGCAGATCCTGGTCAGCGAGGATGAGCCCGCCCCAATCACAAGTGATCCCTGGGCGAGCATGGACGACGCCTACATCCTCCCGATCCACCGGTTGGAGGCCACGACCCCCGACATGGGACAATGTTTCGTTGTTTCGGGTATGCAAGGAAGGCATGTTCCCGCGTCCAAGCGACGGCGGAAAATCACCTCGTACTCCTACATCAACCAGGCTCGGGTCATCCCGGAATCTCCTACCCCTGTACGGTACCGGGACGTCAAGCTCATGACAACGGTGGTGCGCCATACGTGTCTATTTCGCCGGGCTGGAATCAACCGACTCTGGCCGACACGTCACCACTGCTTTGATATCATCAAGCGTGGCCCCTTAGGCCGAAGGCCGGATGGGATAGGGTCAAATGCATTCATTGCTATGGTCTCCACGACGAGTGAGTCTCATGATGTGATGACCGCTGCTGCCCAAGCCGGCACCAGCTGCCCCTCGGGTTTTGAGAGCCCAGAAGTACCTTCCGTCACGGGAAATCCCCCCACGGCTGGGGAGGAAGACTTGGAGGATGCTCCCCCAGCCATTGAAGAAGGCGTCTCTACCACGGTCGATGAGCTGGTACAGGTGAACCTTGGTAGCGAGGCAGATCCAAGACCCACATTAATCAGTGCGGCCATGTCCCTCGAGGAGCGGCAGCAGTATGTAGACTTCCTCAAACAGCACCGCGATGTGTTTGCCTGGAGTTACGATGAGATGCCAGGGCTGGATCCCCAAGTGGTCGTCCACCGTCTGGGCCTCCCAGTAAAACATCGTGGGTTTAAGCAGCCTCCCAGGAAAATGCACCCTTCCCATGGCGCTATGGTTGAGGCCGAAGTTGATAAGCTAATCAAGGCCAACTTCGTCAAAGAGGTCCAGTACCCCAAATGGCTCGCCAACATTGTGCCAGTCAGGAAGAAGAATGGGCAGATTAGAGTCTGCATCGACTTCCGCGATCTCAATCGCCACTGCCCAAAGGATGACTTCCCACTCCCGGTGACGGAGCTGTTGATTGACGCCACGGCCGGGTTCCAAGCCCTCTCTTTCATGGATGGGTATTCCGGGTATAACCAGATCCGGATGGCCCCCGAATATGATGAGTCCACTGCCTTCAGGGCTCCCCAGGGTACCTTTTGCTACCGGGTAATGCCATTCGGTTTAAAAAATGCAGGTGCCACTTATCAGAGGGCCATGCATCGCATATTCAAACTGATCCTCGGGACATTGGTGGAGTGCTACGTGGATGACCTTGTAGTCAAATCATATCAGCGCCAGGACCATCTCAAAGACCTTGAGAAAGTGTTCGGTTTCCTCCGTTCCCGTCACCTGAAGATGAACCCACTGAAGTGTGCCTTCGGAGTCACCTCCGGGAAGTTTCTGGGCTTTGTTGTCAGATACCGAGGTATCGAGATCGACCTGGAGAAGATCAAGGCCATCAGCCAAATGCCTCCCCCGAGCAACATTCAGGAGCTTCGAGGCATGCAAGGCCACTTAGCCTATATACGCCGATTCATTGCGAACATGGCCGGCAAGTGTAAGCCCTTTTATCGGCTCATGAAGAAAGGCGCTGCCTACGAATGGGATGAGGAGTGTCGGATCGCCTTCAAGGAAATCAAGCAGTATCTGCTCCAACCTCCGGTCTTGATGCCACCCGTCTCTGGAAAGCCGCTGGTCCTTTACGTGACCGCCCTGGAGAGATCCCTCGGCGCGCTGCTCGCCCAGAAGAATAACAAGGGCACTGAGAACAGTCTCTACTATCTCAGTCGCATGCTTCTCGATACGGAGGTCAGATATTCCCTTATCGAAAAGAGCTGCCTTGCGCTCGTCTTCGCCGTGCAGAAGTTGCGACACTACCTGCAACACCACGAGGTGCAATTGATCTCTCGGGTGGATCCGCTGAAGTACATCCTGAACCGCCCCATGCTGACTAGCCGGCTAGCGCGGTGGGCGGTCATTCACCAGCAGTTTGACATCAGGTTTGTGCCTCAGAAGGCCGTTAAGGGACAGGCATTGGCAGACTTTTTAGCTGCCCATCCAACCTCCGCAGATCAATCCCTGGACCTGGATTTCCCCGACGAGACGATCCTCTCGGCCGATCACGATGTCCCGTGTTGGCAAATGCATTTCGACGGCGCCTCCCGGAGCCCCACTGGTAGAAGGCTCAACGACCCCAAGCTCAACAGAGTGGGTCTGGGTATTTTTTTCATTACCCCGGCGCAAGCCGTCCTGCCGTACTCCTTCCTGTTGTCAGAAGGTTGTAAGAACAACAAGGCAGAGTACCAAGCTCTCATCACCGGCCTCGAGTTGGCCCTTGAGATCCATGTACCCCATCTACATGTGAAGGGAGATTCTGAGCTGGTAATCAAACAGGTTAATGGCGACTACGTCGTCAGGAAGCCAGAGCTTGCACTGTTGCTAGAGTACACCCTCCTCCTAATGGCCCAGTTCTCTTCTCGGCCAGAGGTTACCCATGTCCCGCGGTCGCAGAACGGCCAAGCAGACGCCCTAGCTGGCTTAGCCGCATCGCTCGCAGAACTCGAGCAAGATGATTTGGTCATACACGTGGCCCACCGTAGAGTCATTGCTCCCGTCACCCAAGAGGACCGTGATAGCCTATGGGTAAGTCATCTCACCGCCGGACCCTCCGTATCGGGAGTCCCGGGTTCGTCAGACGCAGTGGTTGAAACGACCCCCGATTGGAGAGCACCTTTTTTCGATTATCTCCAAAATGGCCAGCTCCCGGACAACCGGGCCGAGCGCGAGCGAATCCGACACCGCGCACTTCAATTTACCCTCCAGGGCGGCCCCAGTCTTGAGCAGACCCACTATAAACGGAGTTTTGATGGTGTCCTCCTCCGTTGCATCCAAGGAGTAGAGATACCTCAAGTTATGAAAGAGGTTCACGCCGGTTCCTGTGGCGCCCATCAAGCTGGGCCGAAGCTGTCCCATCAAATCTGGAGGCTAGGGTACTTCTGGCCCTCCATGATCCACGATTGTATTGGATACGCCAAGAGATGCCATGCGTGCCAAGTGCACGCCAACTTCTTGCATCGGCCGCCAGAACCCCTCCACCCCACCAAGTACTCTTGGCCATTTGCGGTATGGGGACTCGATGTAGTGGGACCGTATCCGCCGGCAACAGCCCGCCAGTGTAGGTTCATCCTGACTGCTACAGATTTCTTCTCCAATTGGGCAGAAGCAGTTCCGCTCAAAGAGGTCAAGGCCCGTTCCGTCATTGACTTTGTGAGCTCCAACATCATCCACCGGTTTGGGGTCCCTCACGCCGTCCTCACTGACAACGGTACCAACTTCCGAGCATCTGAATTGAAGAAATTGTACGCTAAGTACGACATCCGGTCAAACCATACCTCCCGCTACCACGCACAGGCGAATGGACAGATCGATGCATTCAACAAGACCCTCTCTAACATTCTGCAGAAGATGGTTGGTCAGAACAAGAAGAGTTGGCCGGACAAGCTCCCCAACGCCCTTTGGGCTTACCGGACGACGACTCGCAACTCTACCCAGGTGACCCCATATTCCCTGGTGTATGGAGCTGAGGCCGTCCTACCCATTGAGATCCAGCTTCCGTCGCTACGCACGGCAGTTTATGATCACCAGACATCAGATGAGGTAGCCGAGATCCGTCTAGCTGAGTTAGAGGCACTGGATGAGAACCGGCTTCGTGCCCTGCACAATCTGGAAAGGCATCAGGACAAGATGGCAAGAGCTTTTGACAAGAAGGTTCGTCTCCGCTCTTTTCTACAGGGTGACCTGGTGCTGGCCCTACGAGCGCCAATGATTCCCGGAAGGAAACCGCCCAAGTTAGAACCCAAATGGGAAGGGCCTTATATCATCCATAAGGTTTATCCCAATGGAGCATATTCCTTGGTGACCACAGATGGAGAGCGTGTAACCCCTCCCACCAATGCCAGATTCCTCAAGCGATACTTTGCCTAGGGCAAAAGTGGTCCTGCATGACCCTAAACTGCGAAAGTGGTCCTGCATGACCCTAAACTGCGAGAGGGTCCTGCATGACCCTAAACTGCGAGAGGGTCCTGCATGACATTAAACTGCATTGGTCCTGCACGACATTAAACTGCGAGAGGGTCCTGCATGACATTAAACCGCATTGCTCCTGCACGACATTAAACTGCATTGGTCCTGCACGACCCTAAACTGCGACTTGGTCCCGCATGACCTTAAACTGTATCTCCGTCCTCACTGCAAGACGTTAAACTGCAAGTCAGTCAGTTCTTCCTGACTGAGGCTCAGCCTCAGGCCCCTCGGCCTCTTTGGGCCCCTGGCCCCGTCTCCACCGAGGTCTGGCCCCAGGCCCCCCTCGTTTCTCTCCGACTTACCCTCTTACGGGATCGTACGACACAGTGTAGGACTACGTTCTCACGTTGGAATAATGTACCATGCCGCACACATCCCCGAACGAGATGCCCCTCGTCCCGCATGACGTTAAACTGCATGTCAATAACTACGTACGGCTAGATTCCCATCTTCATGGGATACGCAGGAACGCTCGGACGCCTTGTCTTGAGCCCATCCCCAAGCTTCTCTCTTCCACTATTCCCCCTGGGAATGGTCTCCTTGGAGGATCTTTGTGTAGCAGGGCGTCGGCTTTCTTGGCCCCTCTCATGCAACCCCACTCACGCAAAGATTGTAAAGGTCGCACCATGCGCCCACTCCCGTTCTTCTTCCCTCCCACGTCCTCACCGCATGACGCTAAACTGCATGGCCTTCAGGAACTACGTATGGCTTGATTCTCATCCTTATGAGATACGTAGGAACGCCCAGACATTTCGTCTGTTGGCCCAGCCCAAAAGCCAAAATCTTCCCCTTGGGTCAAGACACGGCAGGGTGCACATTTTTGCCCCGACCCACGTCGAGCAAGCCTCGACCCGGCTGCACATTCCCCCCTGGAGGTGTTTTCCCCTTTCGTGGATGAATTCACACCCGGAGGGGCCCCCAAGAATGGCCTGGATACAAAGCCCAAGGGCTCTCCTACCGATACGGGCCAACGCCCCCGAGGGTTTCTCAAGCAACAAATCGAAACAAGTCCCGCATTGCGAATTTGGTCAGCGGTCGACGCTCATTTGTTGCCCCCATGCGGGTCACCATAGGAATGCTGTGTTTCGAATATGGTCAACAGTGATTCATTCTTCCCCATCCTGAGGTGACAAACTTCCCCCAGGTGGTGCTAGTGATCGGGCCCACAGCCCAGGATTCCTCACCCGGAGCGTACGGTGTGGTGTAGGACTACGTCCTCATTCACGTCCGGATCATGTACCATGTCGTACGACTCCACTTCCGAGGCTCAGCCCCAGGCCCCTCGGCCTTTCCAGGCCGCGGCCCAGGACCTATCTTATAGGATTGTACGGCATGGCGTAGGGCTATGTCCTCATTAACGTCGGTTTTTCGCCATACTGTACACCTTGCTTAGGGATATGTTATTCCCCTCGTCCGGTATGACGTTAAACTACATTTCAAGAACTACGTGTGGCTTGATTCCCATCCTGATGGGATACGTAGGACCACCTGGATGTCCAAGATCCGGGTCCAGCCCCATTCCTCAGGAATCCTCATCCCATCTTGGCTCCCTGGCCTATCCTTCCTCCATGAGGGGATCATATGGTGCGGTGTGGGATTATGTCCTCATTCACGACGGTCTCGTGATGACCACGCCATGCTCCCACCCCCTGCTGATTTGTTTCGTCAATCCCTCTTTTTCGGCGGTTCTCCAATGTGCTTAAGAGTACTCTGGTTCATTACCTGGAATGCCAAGCTTTACTCGGATACGTCCGCACCCGCTTTCCAGGCTTTGCGTATCCCCGCATCAGGGCTTTCACCATCTTTCACACCTGGAGGGACCCCCAAGAACGGCCTGGATACGAAGCCCAAGGGCTCTCCTACCGATACGGGCCAACTTCCCCCAGGGTTTCGGACGACAAATCGATAAAATCCCGCGTTGCGAATATGGTCAGCGGTCGATGCTCGTTTGTTGTTCCCACCTCAGGCTAACGCGATACAGACGCTGTGTTTCCTTCATGGATAACAGTTTTCCTCTATCGCCACGCCAACCCGTTAAGCCCAAATGTCGGGTACACAATTCACACCCTTCATCACTTCATCGTGTCCAAGTAGAGTCTCGGGATTCTTGGTACTTTTCCTCCGTGCACGTCAGCGCATTGGGAGAACAAGCTACATCAAAGGTGTCCTTCGAAACTCTCTACTGACTCCCCTTAAATGGATGCCCCAAGTATTTCAATGAGGATCCCCCCTTGTTTCCCACACCGAGTTTATCTCACGTGGGCTTAGGGATTGGGCTGACATCTGTGCTTACTTGGGAGTTGTCACCATCCACGGTCTGAGCTCTAAGACCATAAACTAAGAATCTCATCTGGAACTACGTTCAAGACCCCTTGTCTTTGGACCCGGCTTGAGTTCAGCGAATTTACCTCTCTAATCCTGCCTTCAGGACCCTGATCACAGGACTGCGTGGCGCAGTGTAGGATTACGTCCTCATTCACATCGGGTACGCAATAGCTGCACCACGCACGCCCCCATTCTGAGGTTCAGTCCTCCTATCCCCTGTCCTGCATGACATTAAAAGGCACCCTTTCAGAACTACGTGTGGCTTGATTCCCATCCTAATGGGATATGTAGGACCACCTGAATGTCTAAGATTCGGGTCCAGCCCCACCTCGGGGAGATCTCCTGATTTCCCGGTCACCTAGGCCACTTGGTCCATCCCTCTCCAGCGGGGGGTGCGTAGGTATGATACAAGGTTGTGGGAATCATGCCCCCTTCCCCTGGGAATCTGCCATCTCTCGATCACCCTCACGGTTGAGTCCCTTGGCTCCCTGTAGTGGTTCACCCATGTATTGAGAGTACTCTGGTCTAGGACCAAGAGTGTCAGATTCAACTTGGTCAAGTTCCTTCCACTTGTCAAGCTTCGTGTTCCCCTCTATTCGGACTTCCATCATCTTTCACACCCAGAGGGACCCCCAAGAACGGCCTGGATACTACGCCCAAGGGCTCTCCTACCGATACGGGCCAATGCCCTCCAGGGTTACGGACGACAAATCGATAAAATCCCGCGTTGCGAATATGGTCAGCGGTCGATGCTCGTTTTGATTAGTCCTCATTTCAGGCTAACGCGACAGGATGCTGTGTTGCGAATATGGTCAGCATTAATCCTTTGTCGTCACGCCAGCTCCTTCAGTACTTGAATGTTGGTTGCATGATTCACATCATTTTCCACCCCATCATGTCCAGGTGGAATCTCGACACTTTTGGCATTATCCCTCAGTGCACATTTGCATGCTAGGGGGACAAAGTTGCAATCTGGCGCCCTTTGGGGCTCCCATGGTCCGAGCTCTAAGACCATAAACTAAGATCCATTCGGGACTACGTTTAACTTGATTCCCATCCTCATGGGATACGTAGGACCACCTAGACGCCCTGTCTCCGGGTACAACCCATTCAGGAAGCCAGTCTCTCTCCCTGTTCTACCTCCGGATGGCGTACAATTTGATGTGGGATCATGTCTCTGTCAAATGTGTTTTATAAACACTGCGCACATTTCCCGCCTAGAATCGTCTCTGCTACGTCTGCGCTGCATGACGATAAAATGCATGCTTGGTCCTATCATACGACCCTAAACTGTGACATTATCGTCCTGGCCGCACGACGAAAAAACGGCACCGCATTGTGGTGACCTCGCTGTAGAGGACATCACGTTGGGTACTGGCCACGCGCCATGCCATTTGTCAACGCCCATCACGGCTTGATTCTTGTGGCGACATCACGACCTACAGTTCTAGGCCTGTCGCTTCACAAAACAAAAACCATTCACCTCAAAGAACAAACAAGATACATCAAATTCCGCTTCTTTTAGTGCAAGGGCCACGTCCGCACTTCCCCTTTCCCCTGGCACTAGTACCTTACCCTGCCACCTTCCAGAACTACGTATGGCTTGATTCTCATCCTCATGAGATACGTAGGAGCGCCCGGGTACTTCCCCGCGGGTCCAGCCTAAACCTGGTGTTCGGTCCCTCGACTCGAGCTCATTCACGTCAGGTTGTGATGTCATGCGTCCCCTGATCCCTTTTTCCAATCCATGGTCCGAATTCTATGACCATAAACTAAGATTTCCCCAAGGGAAAAGAATCTGCTCCCTCTCTCTAATATGTTTCGTTGACGTATTCAGATGTGTTTTGACAAAAAGCCCGAAGCATGGGATTTTCACGGGGACATTCCCCTCATATCATGACCAAGCTTCGTGAGCTCACTATTTGGATCCTCATCCTCTTCCACATCCAAAAGGACCCTCGGACGACGTGGATACTAAGCTTAAGGTCTCTCCATGAATGCTGGACCTAAGGGCCCTACAATCATTTCGGGCCAACGTCCCTGCGGATATTCGACAACATTTGTGACACGATCCCGTGTTTCGAACATGGTCAATGGTCGACCCTCACTTGTTTGTCCCCATTTCAGGCTAACGCGATAGGATGTTGTGTTGCGAATATGGTCACCAGTAGTCCTCCATCGCCACGCCGTCACCATCGTGATCCGAATCTTGAGCATCATGATTCACACATTTCCACTCCCTCATGTTCAAGTGGAACTCCACCATACTCGGCTCTTTCGCTTCGCGCATCTAGATGCGCTGAATGATCGTGTTAGTGTCATTGGGCAGGTAGTCACCGAGCATCCCTTTGCCCCAACCTGCCCCTCTCTGCGTCAGGAAATTCCCACCACTACTACTTGTTTCCCACACCGAGCACGCCTCACGTGGGCTTAGTAGTTTTGGCCGGATGTGTACCAACACGGTTAGTCTGCTCCTCGTCCAGTACGACGTTAAACTGCGCTTCCAGAACTACGTGCGGCTTGATTCCCATCATCACGTGGGATACGTAGAGACGCCCAGGCATTTTGCCTAGGGTTCAGCCCCAGGAATCACAAAATCCTATTCCTCCCCATTTCCAGCCCTCTGGCCTGACCCCTCGGGGAGAACTATGTAGCTACAATTTTTCCCTGAACAAGTTTAGGATGCCCCAAGATCCCATTGGGAAGCGATAGATCCCCTCGCCAGAGAGGCCCTGTCCCAAGAAGGAATGATCCGTGATCAGGTCGATGCGCCCATCTGGCGTACTCCCACCGCGGTGGTGCAACTACCGAGGTGTTGGATTCTGTTTGAACAAGCCACCACTCCATGTTCCACGCTTTGCGTGTCCCTTATTCGGACTCTCATCCTATTTCATGTCTGGAAGGACCCCCTAACAGTATGGATGTCTAACCTATGGTCCACCAACTGTCCTGGGCCAACGCCCTGAAAGATTGATCGACAACATTTGTGACACGGTCCCGTGTTTCGAACATGGTCAACGGTCGACCCTCATTTGTTGTCTCCATTTCAGGCTAACGCAGTAAGGATACCATTTGTCCGCCATAGTTAGCGGTTGTCCGTTATTGTCACGCCATCCCCACAGTGTTCCGAATTTGGGCATCGTGATTCACACTTCCCATTTTCACCTGTTTGAACCGGTTTCAGCGCCCCTGGTGTTGCCCCGATCGTGCATAAGAGCACGTTGGAGAAACGGTAATTCGGCAATCCTGGAAGTTCCTCCTCCGATCAAGCCTTCCCCATCTTTCGGGAATCTGGACTGGTTTGAGGGAATTGTCGTCAAACGTCCCGCAAACATTGCAGGGATGCAACAAGGCAATTCAACAGTGGAAATCGTGCGTACTACGGAACTCAAAACAAAGGAGAAAGAAAGAGTTAGAGCACAAAAGTGTTAATAAAAGCTTCTTTCGAGTTCACTACAATACTCGGGGGTCGACTTCCCCCATGGACGGGTTGACTCCGTCAAAAGAGCGTTGCAGCTCCGCCACCCGTTGACCTGCGGCGTCCAGAGCCTGTTGCCGCTGATTTAATTCCCGCTCCTCTTCAGCAGCGGCGGGGCGTAATCCGTCAACCCTGGCCCGGGCCCTTTCCACCTCGGCCTGGACGACAGCCATCCTTCCAGAGGTCTGCTCCATATGCTCCTCAGCCTTTGCCAGCTGGGCCTTCAATCGTAAGACCAGCTCAGACTGCGCATCGAGAGTGGCTGAAAGCTCGTTGGCCCGGATCTGCATCTGTTGGACCTCGCCTTCAGCCTCCTAGAGCTTCCTGATGCTGGTCGCCTTCCTCCGCTGCCATCCCACGCTCAGCCCACGATCATGCTCCCGGATCTTCTCAGCCATGAGGTCTCGGATGAGCGCGTGAGGGCGTTGGGCATCCACTCCCCCGGCACACAGTTCGCGCAACCGCGAGCGAAGCCTATCCATTTCGGCCAGCCATTGCGTTTGGGGAGTGTCCCTGATAAAGCGCACGATCAGCTTCCACGACTGGCGGCGGACTATGCTGCTGTCTTCCTCATCATAGGCTGTTTCGTCCCAATCCGCACGGTCAACAGGCTCGTACACAGGATATGCCTGCAGGAATTCCTCAGCGGGATCCGCATCTGGTGTTGAGTCTGGTACGACACCTGACGCCGGCACAGGCACGACAGGACTGGGACTGACCGGTTGATCCTCTTCCTCGGAGTCCACCTCGATGATTTCAGGTATGACCCTGCTGGTGGTCCCGCCAGTGATGGTGTGCGCCGCAGCTGGAGGAGGTGAAGGGACTATCGTCGCCATCACCGGCATGCCCCTGGGAGGGACGCCGCCAGACATCCCAACCAGCCTCGCTGCAGCAGCCCACGCCAGTCGGAGAACTGTATGATAGAAAGAGACATAAAAGTTAGTCGACATGGCCCACGTGTGGCAACGAAGAGACCGGTGGAGGAGACTTACGAAGATCGACTTCTGAGCGCTGCTCCTGGGCCGGTACTGATGGGACTCCGAGACGAGGCCCCCCGTATACTGTTGGAAGGTCTGGAGATTTCAGAGGAGCCAGCTCAGACCCCCTGGTCCCACCAGACGCGGAACTGGACGCAGCCATAGGCGCGGGTTCTGAAGGTCCCGCATCGTCACCCGCCAAGGAGCGAGAACGAGGCCTACAAACAAGTTCCTCCTGCATGACCCAAACATTGGTAGGAAGTCCGTAGGGATTCAAAAACAGATCGTAAGAAGAGAAGTTCGGAATGTTACCTCGAGAGCCTCCGCGAAGTCGTCGGATTCTGAGCTTCGGTCTCCGACCTCACCCTCCTCCAGCGGGTCCCCCCCTCCAGCCTCATCCTCCCGAGAAGAATCCCCTGATTCCTCCGGCAAGGGGAAGCGCTCCCTCAAATCGGCAGCCGATGGCTGTGGAGGGACCGTCTGATTCAACAGTACCCTCACCCGGTCTGTCATTGGGCGAGGGACACCACTGGAGTGGATGTAATCCTCCAGCTCGTTCAAGTATTGCTCCGCCTCCGCCGGAGACACCATGAATCCAGCCCGGACTGGGCCTATGCCCGGCAGTCTCATCCCGTGGCGATTCAGGTGGGCCCACATCTCAGATGGGCTGAGGAATTGCCGGTTGACGTCCCAGACGTCCCAAGCTTCCGAAAAGACAGCATCTTCTGCCATGTCAATGTGACGCAGCCGCTTCCCCGGAGCCTGAGCGGATATCCGACGGAATCCCCTCGGTGGCCGCCCCTCCGGATGACCTTTCTCTCCCGGAACCACCGGATCCGCCACTACTGCCATACCCTCGGCCGGTGCGGGTCTCTCTGCCATGGCAGCCCCGCTGCCACGGGCGGCCCTAGCTGCCCTCCGACCCCGACCTCGAGATAAAGGAGGCCCACCGTCACCAACCCGGATCGTTGGCTGCTTCAGCATCTCCCCGGGATAAGCGGCCTCCCAGCTAATCGCGTACTCCTTCACTAAGCCGAAGGCGGCGGTGGGTGGAGGCAATGTCATCTGCATCTTTCCATCCTCACGTGTGAACATGAGCCACAGCTGCCTCATCACACACGGGTGCTCCTCGTGACGCACCTCACAGTATACCTACGGGGTCAGCCGCTGGAGGCACCGGAACTGCCTCGCAAAACGGTGTGGGGTGTACGGTTCACAGATCGGCTCACGATCTATCCGAGCCACCAAAACTCCACCTCGGAAGGCCAGGAGGTAAGCCCGATGCTCTTCCGTTCCCCGTCCATCATCAGTAAGCCTCCCTATCGGCAGTGGAAAGGGATGAAAGTTGAACTCGTCCGCCCTCCACACTCTATTCAGCACCATCGGAACGACCAGTTTGAATGGGAAGCTCCCAACTGCGTTCAGAATGGAAGGGCGAAAGTCTGATCCCGGCGGCGAAATGGGGTTTGGATACTCGTAAATCCCCCTGATATGCGCCGCGATCCACCCATACAGGAGGTGGAAGGGCCCACATATTCATGGCGGCTTCTTGCCCTCGCTAATGCGCCGCAGCATTCTGAATAGTTTGGCGAGCATTGGGATCCCCAGGATGATCCGCTGCCCCATGGCCAGCATCGATGCCATGATGGACGAGCTGGGCCGTACCCCCATGCTTGTATCTCTCACCGGTAGGATCCACCCACATATGAGAGCCGCGATGAACGCCGCCCGCCTAACTATTGGCTGTTGTTCGGTACTGACGCTGAAACCCCAAGTCTTCCATTGGCTGTCCTCCAATACCCGCCAATACGAGTGCCCCTTACCCCGCTGGGCTGCCCTCGGACAAGTTCGAGGCCTTGGAGGGAACTCTCGATTCTCTGGAAAGTTCAGGAAACACTTGAACCACCTCTTGAAGTGGACGTCCCTCACGGCCTCCTTGTCCTCTCCAGGGACAAGCGCCATCAGCGCTGACGCCAGCCGTGGCATTTTCTCAGCATCTCCCCACACGCTGACAATGGGGAGGAACTCGTCATACATGGCCCCCAAGATTGGGACCCCGGAAATCTGGTGGACATCCCACAGACTGATGCCCACCTCCCCGTGATGCAGGTGAAAAGTGTTGGTCCTGGACGACCATCTACTCAGCAGTTCTGGCATCAGCTGCTTTGGCTGGTAAATGTGGAACTGGGAGGCCCATGCTGCCTCATACAATCCCACTCTTCTCAGCTCGGCCTTGAACTCATCGCACGAGGCGCATACCCAATAGGCCCAGGCCCAGTCGTCGGTAAAATTGCCACCCTGGCGCAGGTCCCACTCATCGGACCATCCCTTCTTCGGATCCTGCAGAGCCGCCTTCAGCATAGTATGGTAGAGAGGAGGGGACGTCTCCGGTTGCAGTGGCCTCCCGTCAATGTCATTTACATGATTGTAGAGGAAATCAGCGGTAACGGGTGTGAAATCCTCCCGTGCATGACCATCGGCCGCCCTGAACCATTGGTGCTGGCATGGTGTGCTCCTGAACCAGCAAGCTGGTTCATCCCTTCTTGCCTCAGGGATGAAAACATCATCCCTCAACCCGAAGCTGTACAACGGCAGTTTCTTGCACTGCGGGTAATCCTTCTGACCTTCCGACAGCAGGTCTGTCAAGGAAGTATGGTCCGAGTGGCTCCGAATCATCTCCCCCAAACCCGGACGGTTGACCATCTCATCTCGATGAGCAGCGTCTGCAAGGACCCCCAAGGCAGCTTCTTGATGGGCCATTTTGACTTTGTCTCTCGGAAAAGAATTCTTTCTGGCGGATCGCGAAGCTCGGCCGCAAAGCTCGACCGCGAAGTCGGAACCCGAAGATCGGTCGCGAGACCAAGCCGCGAAGTCTGGCCAAGGCAGACAGAGGTTCGCTTAGCGCGGACGCGGGGTCGGAGACTTGCGGTTCGCCGCGAAGCTCGATTCGCGGAGTGCTGTCGCGGAGTACGCGGAGCGTCGCGAAATCGAGAGCACAAAAGGACAAGGAAGGCGCGTAAAGACAAAAGAATGCGGACCCCCTATTTATAGGTGACCACCCCGGAGCATCGCGGCGCGCCTCACCCGCGCGAAGCATCGCGGCGCGTCCGGACCCGCGGCCCCGGCCAGCAGCGTGGGTCCCCCTTCGCGATGATACCTCGCGAACCACCGACAGTTTTTGGCGATTGTCCCTCAGACTTCGACCCTTCGCCCTCCGCGGCTCCAAGTCTGAGGGGGGGCATATGTTGGCGCCAAAAAAATGTGGCCCGAAAGGAAGGAACGAAAAAGACAGCCGGCACGCTGCCTCGCGAAGCACAGCCGCGAAGCACAGCCGCGAAGCCCGCCGCGAAGCGTCCCAACCTTGGTGGCCCCACGAAGCTCTGGAGGAGGTAATCCAACGCGAACCGGTATGACGTTCGTGAGCCGCCGCGAAGCTCCGGAGGCGGTAATCCCCCGCGAATCCGTTTGACGTTCGCGAGCCGCCGCGAAGCCCCGCAGGCGGCGCGCGAGCCCTGCATCGCGGTGCCCCTTCCCTATAAATACTCGACTCCCCCTGAGTCCCAGAGGACGGACAATCCGACCTTTCGGCTTCTCCTCTCCCGAATCGCGAAGCAAGCTTTTCCCCGGGAATCATGAGCTCCGCGAGGTATTTCTACTTCGCGAGACGACTCTGATTTGTTTCGTTCGGAGCCCCTCTTCCGAGAGGGATGCCCTTCGCGAAGCCCAAGGGCGTTCGCCAAGGAAGGGGATTCCCAAGGGAACCCGGGCAGCCGCGGAGCACTCGTGCTTTGCGAAACACCCAACCCATGCTAGTAATCCCTATGCCAAGGCAGGATAACTATGCATCGCGAAGCACATTCCTTGGCAGGACCCTGCTTCGCGAACCACTCCTTCTTCGCGAGGCAGTGCTCCGCGAACACTGTTCCACTTCGCGAAGCACCACCCTCTCCCACATAGGCCCCATGCTAAGGCCAAGGCACCCCACTTCGCAAAGCACTCTCCTCTGCTTAGCGGTTCCTCCTTCCGTGTGACCCTCCAGGTTTGCACGATGTGATTTCAAAGTCCCATGGACAACACCTCCCGTAGTGTTGCTTCGCCCAATGCTTCTTCGCATAGGCACGCTAACGGCTATTGCTTCTTCGCATAGCCACACTAACGTGGACCCCTCGATGGTTCCTCCCTCGACCCCCCTTTACCATGGCCTTACTGGTACCTTCCCTTCCCCAAGGACCAGAGGGTACCGGTTATGTAAGCCCTAGGGGTGTGGAGTGAACCCACCTCGTCCGAGCTGCAGGACGTTAAACTGCCAAGCACCACGTCCTCAACACATGACGTTAAACTGTGACCCAACCTCGTCTCCCTCACGAAGGGTCCTCCCATCTCGAACATTCATTACACCACTCGTCTCCACAGGAATGGAACTCTTCCGCACATGGAATGAGATCCTCCTTGTCGGAGTGGTGTATGTTCGCAGGGGAAGGGCTGCCTCAGAGCGTAAGCCCCTAACCTTTGGTACGGATGATTGCACCCGTGCATCTCGGTACTGCCCCACTACCAAGTTCAGTGGGGGACGTGATAGGGAACGAGGCACCTCATATCGTCGGACCAAGGTCCATCTTTTCCGCGCTTTGTCGCGCCATGGGCCTCCATCCTGGAGTAAGTCCCAACACCATGGGCCGCTCAACGCGTAATCCCATCTTCGCTTCTCACGGACGCACCCTTCGCGACGTGATCGTCAGGTACTTGCAACCTCTTATTTCTCACACCGAGCATGACTCACGTGGGCTTAGAGTGAGCACTGACCCTGACAATCCCCTCTTGAACTTCGAGGTCTTTGATCCATGTCAAGGCATGGTACGTAGGAAGCCTCCACGAGGTTCAAGCCCACCATCAGTGGACCAAGGTCTACTTTCACCTGAACTACGGGGACTTTGATCCATGTCAAGGCATGGTACGTAGGAAGCCTCCATGAGGTTCAAGCCCACCAATGGTGGACCAAGGTCTACTATCATCTGAACTACGAGGTCTTTGATCCATGTCAAGGCATGGTACGTAGGAAGCCTCTATGAGGTTCAAGCCCACCCGTCTTTCACGTCGGGTTTCACCCCCGTCCAGCATGACGTTAAACTGCACCCCGGTCCAGTGGTAAGCCATTGCGACCCAACCCCTCCTGAACTACGAGGTCTTTGATCCATGTCAAGGCATGGTACGTAGGAAGCCTCCACGAGGTTCAAGCCCACCCATCACCCAATTCACGTCGTGTTCTACCTACGTCCGGTATGACGTTAAACTACAACCTGGTCCAGTGGTAAGCCATTGCGACCCAACCCCCACCTGAACTACGAGGTCTTTGATCCATGTCAAGGCATGGTACGTAGGAAGCCTCCACGAGGTTCAAGCCCACCAATAGTGGACCAAGGTCTGCTTTCACGTCGGTTCACCGGCGAAACCCCTTTTGAACTACGAGGTCTTTGATCCATGTCAAGGCATGGTACGTAGGAAGCCTCCACGAGGTTCAAGCCCACCAATAGTGGACCAAGGTCTGCTTTCACGTCGGTTCACCGGTGAAACCCCTTTTGAACTACGAGGTCTTTGATCCATGTCAAGGCATGGTACGTAGGAAGCCTCCACGAGGATCAAGCCCACCAATAGTGGACCAAGTTCTACTTTCACATCAGTTCACCGACGAACCAGCGGAACTACGAGGTCTTTGATCCATGTCAAGGCATGGTACGTAGGAAGCCTCCAGGAGGTTCAAGCACACCCGTCGCTCATTCACGTCGGGTCCCATTCCAGTCCAGCGGTAAGCCGTTGTGACCATTTGAACTACGAGGTCTTTGATCCATGTCAAGGCATGGTACGTAGGAAGCCTCCACGAGGTTCAAGCCCATCAATAGTGGATCAAGGTCCCTCGCTTACGTCGGCTCACCGACACCCACCACCCGTCGTTTATTCACGTCAGGGTTCATTATCGTCCCACATGACGTTAAACTGTATCATTTGAACTACGGGGACTTTGATCCATGTCAAGGCATGGTACGTAGGAATCCTCCCAGAGGTTCAAGCCCAACTCTCTTCGGACCAAGGTCCAGCTTCACGTCGGTTTACCGGCGCCATCCTGAACTACGCGGACTTTGATTCCCTGCCACGGGGATACGTAGGAAGTCTCTTCAAGGCTCAAGCCCAAATTCGCTGTCGCCCCCCTGCGATGGTCCCATTTCATTCTAAACCGTCTCTGCTAGACGTTAATCTTGCAACATACCCTATGTTGAAAATGGGAAGCTGAGGAAAACCTCGGATACGTGTCTATGACATGTAATTCCCTGCACTCGATGTGGGATGCCTCGGGCTTCCACGCCCTCGAGAAGCCTTGTGATTGAGGATAACAGACAGACATGCCAGGTACCCCAGCATCCAGACACGCTACTGATGCCTCAAACGTGATTACTCCCCTGACCGAAGGTTGCTGCCCTGACTGGACCCTTTGGAATGTCCCGACAGAAGCAGTGTAATTAACCGGCGTCCATGGAAACATGACACTGGGAAGAGTTTCACGAACTACGTATTAAATCTATAAGGGAGACCCGGACTAGGTGACGAGTTCTGAGGAGGAATCCACAGGAGGAAGAACCGACATCCCATCATCCCGTTTCGATCAAGGAGCAGACGTACCTGAACAAGGAACGAATGCAGCCCGCCTTTGGAAAGCGGGAATGCGGGGAAAAACAGTCGCGCGTCCTCACAGACGGATGCGCGCGCCCCGGCGAAAGCATCGGAAACAGTGGGTTTCGAATTTATTAGACCATTGATATGTTGGTCGATCGTCCTAATGTGTCACTGCTAGTTCTGATGAAATTAGATCCTAGTGTTTTGGTTGTCAATGAATATCAGATTCTTGAATATTCCCCCTGATCACCCTCTGGTCTGACCAGCTCTTGCGACCGTTTTGAGATGCTTTGTGCAGTTCATCCCGATGATCCATGTAGATCTGCTTCCCAGATGTGTGTCTCATCTCTAGAATGGTTTCGTGAGTTTCATCATTATTCTCACTAGAATATACCCCTATGGCAGTTTTGTGGTATTGTATTGCCTTATGTAGAACCCTGTGGATTTTTTTTGAGCGGAGAAGCCGTCACAGATGGTCTTCAGACATGTTGTGGACTCAAGGGGAGTTCTTGGTTCTGTACGGATTTCATCCATTCATAAAAAATCCTTCTTCATGGTGCTGTAGATAGAAAAAAATTTCATTTTTTTGAAGGTGAAAACAAACTAGACCCTTCAGATTATGGAAATTCATCTTTCATCCATGGTCCTAGTAGACCCATAAGGGGAAGGAATTTCCATGTTCTACGATTTACATCGGTCACCCTGGTCTCCCACTTATTTCCCAAAATGTTTTGATCCTCACGTCCATTTTAGATAATCCAAGGGATTTCTTTTGCATGGATTATTTCAACCTTTCTTGTGAGGATATATAAGTTCCCCAAATATGTGTAGAGATTTATTCTTCTCTCCCAATTCTAGATAAGATCGCATTACTGGTGCATGATTTGGTGTAATGGGATCATGATATTGGTTTCCCAGGGTTTCCCAGGTATTTTTCCACTTGTTGTTATCAAGTACATTAAATTAAAGTGTATAGAAATCGAAGTAATGTGGGACGTAACATTCTTTAAATGGATCTCTCGCACGAAGAAATTTCTCACCCTAGTAGGGAGGCTTTGAGCCTACCCCTTCTTGGAAGGATATCATAGAGTCAGTGGATGATCAGTTTGACTTGGTGGCTAAAACCTTCATGACCTAGACCTCCTCTTCTCTTTATTTCATTATCTCCCTCTACATGGGCCAGGTTTACTACAAAATAAGGGTACCCTCAATGATTAATTCTTACCTCCCAACCGGAATGCTCTATCAACATCTGATGATTTTATCATGGTGGTTGTGGGAAAGGTTCATGTCATCCCATATACCAACCCTAGATCACTTGGTGCTTCATCCACCTATACCAAAACCCCTCCCCCGTGCTTTTATGGTGCTGGAGGTTGTAATATGTGTTCCATGTTATCCCTCCCCTCAGGATGTTTGATTTATGGATGGTTTCAGCAGGGTATAGGATGGTGAGTAAGGTTTTTGTGAGCCTATATATACGGATGAGAATAATTCTACCTCTCAATTGCATCTAAGGGTGACGAGAGTGAAGTCCCCTTATCGTGACTCATCAGTATCACCTTTAGCATCCATTACCTTAGTTCTGAGCCTTGGATTAGGAACACGTGTCATATTTAATAATCATTAGGTAATTCATCTCCTCCCACAATAACAACACCCAGATGCCTTGGGACAAAGCCGGACCACTGCAGATTTAATATTACCAATAATCATCTGGAACACCCTAGCCTGGGCACCCAAGTGAAGACCGAATTCATTTCATTAAGATTTTTGAAAAAAATGTTCTCATTTTTGGATTCCATGATAATAAATATAATCTTTCTAAGACTGAGGATTATTTCTATAATGTGAGGATGCATGGTTCAATGCATGGAGACCCTTTGAACCAGCACATCAGGATATTTTGTAATAGGGATATTTCATTGGATTAGATTAAATAGGGTGATCAATTAGTCACTATAAATGTTTTAAGGGGAATGTTATGTTTCTTAATATCGATTTTATGGTAGTTGTGATTCTCAAGATAGAAATTGGTTTTTGAATGAGCTGGTAAAATTGGATTCAAAGGTTATATTATGGTTTGAGTTTGGAGATTCCCATGTCATCTTTGATCCAAATGAAAAGAATGGATGAGGTGAATTTCATCATTAGGATAGAATGAAATTTTCCTAATTCATGTTTAGAATGGTCCTTATTGATATGGGGTATACAAGATAATTTTACACATGGAGAAAGAGAGGAGGTAGGTTCTGCTGGAGTAAAATTAGTCATTTCCTGGCCGACATTAATTCTATCAACTAGTTTCTGAATGCTAAGTTCAAACTTCTTGTTCGCAACATATTTGATCATTCCCTAATGACAAATTCTTTGGTTCTCAGATAAAATTCCCTTGAGAATTTCATGTTTTAGCATCAGTGGTCTCATATTACTAGTTACCTGCGGATTGTGCTTGAATTGTGGAACCAACTGAGTAAAGGGTATACATGGAAATCTCATTACAACAAACATTGAAGGATAAATCATGGTTATCATGGATGGGCCATGAATTTTTTACCCATTGTCCAGAACGTCGAGGACCTAAAACAGATCATTTAAAAATTGGAATCTAACCTGGTGAAGGAGTGGAGTGACAAGATGTTTGAAGAGTTTTTGGAAAACAATAATTATTCGGTGGATTTTATTTCAAATAGGTATAAATGGTTTTAGAATAATATCATGGGAAATGGTTGAAGGTGGGAGACAAAAACACATCTTGTTATCTACCATGTAATATGGAATGAAGATATCTGATCAAACAAAATATTTTACACAATGATTGCTCATACATGGATGACAGATACATAGTTTGGAGGATGGACCATAAATTTTTTAAGGATCTCTGGGCTAGACCAAACCTAAGGATTCTCGATAGGTATACAAGTGGAAATATAGGTATCTAGGAGGAAATACACAACTTAGTGTTAATTCCAGAAAACATGTTCCAGTAGGTTATCCCTAATGATGAATAAATCCGCTCAACTATGATGAATCTCAACCTCGAGAGTGCACCCTTCTCAAATAGTTTCATTGGATAATTTTACAGGGGGTGTGGGACGTGGTTAAGGGATACAATTTTAGAGCTATTCAAGACTACGTTCATGGAGGGATCCATCCTTGGTTTTCTTTTGCTACTACTATAGTACTCATTCATATGGTTAAGGATCCTTCTTTTCCCACATACAATGGAAAATTAGGCTTGTACAACATCCCTTATAAGATCCTTTCATGTATTATAAACTAGATATTTTCCATATATATACCAATGTCGATCACTACTGATCAACATGGTTTTTTAGTAGTCCATTCCATTTAAGATTCAATTACTTCAACGTAGTAGGCCATAAGGTGAAACCACATTAAGAGCCATGGATCAAACTTGTCAAATAAATTGGATGTGAATAAGGTATATGATAGGATTTAATGTAGATTCATCAATAGAGTTCTTTCATTTGATTAAAAGTACATGCATCCATGGTACATATCTCTATGAATAATGAATTTTCTTGCGTCGTATGCAATATGGAGTTTTAACACACCACGACCAATCAAATTAGCCGTTATGAAAAGTAATACCCACTTTTTGATATTTGATAAATTTTATTTTTCAAAATGGACTTAATTTTTGAATTTATAATATTGAAATTATGTTAGGGTGATTTTTTGGTATTTTTCTGAAAACATTCAATTTCTAATGAATAGTGAAAAGCACTGCTTTATTGTTTAAAACTGACCTTATATTTAAGTAATTAGTTATTTTATTTTAATTTATTTTAAGTCAAAATAGTTACATAATACCTATATATGTTTAATTTAAATCATTGGAATAACTTTATAATATTTTTTGATATATAATATATTATTGAACTGTTTATTGTCTTTTACCCACCTTCTAGGAGAATTTGAAAATTTGCATAAAACATAATTTTAATGATTCATTGAGTTAAATATTGAAAATATGAAAGACATGGTTGAAATCAGTATGAAAAATGATTTTAAATAAGATGAAAATAGTTTTTGGTGAATAGTAAATTTTTAATGTTATTTAACACGGTTAAAACAAAATAGAATAATTAAGGGTAAAAATGATATTATAAATACCCTAACACATTTCCTAATTCTATTGGATAAAATGTAATTCGACCAAAAACAACCTTAGGAATAAAATATCATCCTCTTTGGTCCACTTGTATTAGATTATGACATTTATTATTATTTTATTTAAAGATGAGTTAAACGAGTTAAATTCAATGTTTAATAACTAATCAATTTTCAGTATACCTTTACAAACAATATAAAATAGACTATAATTATTAATTAGAAACATAAATATATTTCCTAAATAATGATATTTTATTTATAATTTTTATACAATATATAATTTAATATATTTATGACACAATGATGATGCAGTAATTACCTTAATAATGAAATATTAAAATAATTGATATTATAAATATCCAAATAAATGTAAATTGAAACTTTTGAATAATAAATATGGATGTACCATATTTAATGAGTCTCATCCAATTACATATGATTTCACCATCAATATAATGTTATTGTAACTCATGCATACGTTGAGATTCATGTCTCAACGAACGGGATGAGACTCATTCAACATCAAACAAATTCAAGAATAATGTTCATTTTATGATTCAATATAGTTTACCAACATAATATAATTATGGTTATGAATCAAATACATAATATTCATAACAAACATGGCTTACAAAACCATGCATATATAGAAAAACAAGTCATTTAACAACTGAAACGATGATACTACTGAAATATTATTAACCAAGAAATATTATAGGATCATATATAATATCATATTCATGTATATATTTCGTGTATAATTTAATAACAAAATTTTAACTATTATACTATTGGTTAATATACCATCGACTAAGGAAATGTACAAGGTAAGGGTTAATTCTATAATCTCTTTACTTATCTGAGGTTTTTAATACGTAAGTATCTTCATGGACCACTTTGTCATCCACATCCTTGTTTTCTTAAAAATGTAATTCAAGAATTTTTTTTCTATTTACAAGGCTATAGGTTAAAGTAATTTATACCCTTATTTGAACACATATGTTTTGAATAGAATCTTTCTGTCTTTTTTCATACATTGTACATTATGACCTTCTCGAAAAAATTAAGGTAAGAATATATTTATATGTCAAACGGATGGTGAGGCTATTTTTTCTATTATAACATTGTAAAATCATCCCGCACATTATTATAAGAATATTTTCAAAATAAATTTTTTTCATTTATTTTTAAATGTCTTTTAAGTGATCTCAAAATAGAAAGAGATATCCCTCTACAAAAAGTTTTGATTTCTTCTATGTCAGCATCATTTGCTGGATTTTAAGCATATTTTTCATTGATTATTATGATAAAAATCATCCATATTGTATTGATGGTTTTATGATATGTTTGAATATGGATGTTTTATTTTAACACAATTAATTTTATATAGATAAATTGTTAACATTTAGTATTCTAGTGTTAATACATATGTTTTTGTTATTTTTAAGCCTTTTCATATGAGGAATGCATTCGACATAGTTTGTAATAGGTGGAGCACACTATATCTCCTTGATGCATTAGTGGGTATCATGAGACAAACTACTATCTTGGAAGAAGGCCTTTGGAAAATATTTTTTGTATTCCTGGCACAAGGCCTTGACTATGTGGTTATGAAGTCTGGCATTATGCATTCCAATATTATGAAATTTGCTATTGATATTACATGTGACTATTCGACTAGTATAATA
Source organism: Viscum album (assembly GCA_963277665.1). Lineage (NCBI taxonomy): Eukaryota > Viridiplantae > Streptophyta > Magnoliopsida > Santalales > Viscaceae > Viscum > Viscum album. The sequence continues at coordinate 793,250,224 of OY728138.1, forward strand.
TCCATGTGAAAATGTAAATGGAATTATTTGATTTATATTTTACATATTATGATGATTTTTAAGATTAAAATGCATGTGTATTGGTAGTATAAATTTTCTTAAATGATTATGCTTATTCTTTAATGTTTCCACTATATTGTCATCCTTATAGGGAATCTGTGCTCACCCCTTCCTATGTTTTATTTTTCCCATGATTTAAAGAAGTATATTAGGACAGACATGTAGGGATTTGCTAAGGGATGTATATGGTCAGTGGAGATAATGTTGTGGTTGTTTTTCATTTTATAATGTAATTTCAAACTTATGAATGTATATAGTACATTCAATGCGACTAAACAGGCCGGGCTTTCAGGATTTTGATCCTTTGTGATCATGCCAATGTTATGTAATAATTCAATGACTATGTGTAACTAGTTTCGGGGCATTACAATAGGTATCGTAGGAATTTTAGTAAAAATCTTGGAAACTATATTTTTATATACTCTAATTAGAGCACATTACCCAAAGATAGACATTGAAGATTGGTATAAATGAACATCCTATAATTTTGGTTATGTAGATATTTGGTGAATTTTACATGCAATACAACCCTTTCTGGATACGAATAGGTAGAGGCGGCTCTGACACAGATGTACCTATGAGTGAAAACTCAGACAAGGAGTTTCGGGATTGACCTTCGGTATCCTAGTGCACGATTACAAGCCTTGCTTCACTCTTGGATACGACACTCCCGGGGGATATGTTAAGGATAATTCAAATTTCTATTACAAACCATTATGAATGATTTATGAGCATATCTCTCCTCAAAGAAAACAATTTTTTATGATTATAGATTATATCCATAAATTTTTCAATTTCTGTTAAGTGTTTTAAAAGTTTGGAATTATGTATTTAGATTCATAAATTAATCTGATGTATTCCATTGTTTATAAGTAAACCCTAGTGGAAATAATGGAAATAATATCAATGCACATAAACCATGTAGGTATTTCCCTCATAATCAGTATAATTATAGTCGAGCTTGTGGGTCAACTAGTGTTGATCTGCTTATCACCATATAGGGACAACTCACTCAGATTATGAATAATATCTTCTCTCGTATGGGGCACCCTAATCCACAACGAGGATGATCAATGGTATACCGCATCATGAGGCAACAACCACCAACATTCAATGGTAGTAAAAACCCATTAGTTGCTGAGAAATTGATAAGATCCTTAGAAAGAAAATATTTCTTGCAATGAAGAGTAGCGAAAGGGAAAAGGTTGTCATAACAGTTTATCGCCTCATGGGAGATGAAGATCAATGGTGGTTATTAATCCCAAACATAAAGGAAGATGAAGATGTATCGAACGTGGAATGGAATGAGATTAAAGATATTTTCATCGAAAAATACATTACTCATGATCATCGAGAAGATATAGAAATACAATTATTGAGTCAGAGGCAGAAGGAGGTTGAGAATGTCGCAAAGTATGATGCTAAATTTACAAGGATAGAAAGTATTGTAGAAGATTATATACATTTCTCAAGGAGTATTATTGATCAATTAATTGATGGGTTAAAACCATTTCAACTTTGAGCATTATTCTCACAATCCTTCTCATCATAATATGATATTGTCGTAGGTGCTATAAATATAGAAAATGATTTCTCTATGTAATTAGACTTTAAAGCAAAGAAAGATAAGAATATATATGTTCAGCACTCTGGAAATGGAAACAAGGGGAAGAATTGAATGGTTGAATATCTATCCTGCAGTAAAGGTGGGAAGAAACACCCTTGTACTTGCCTGAAGGGAATGGGAGTCTGTTTAAAGTGCGGTGAAAAAGGACACAAAGATCGTGATTTTATGGGATTGAAAGAGGTTTTCAATGTTGAATGCTACGATTGTAGAGAAAAGGGACATTATGAAAATGAATGTTCTATGCACCAAGGGGACATTCATCAGAAAAGGACAAGGGTGCATGGCGAAGCCTATACAAGCACTATTGTTGAGGTTGAAGCTCTGAAAGACATGGTGGCTAGTAATTTAATAGTTACTCATGTTTATCCAATGCATTATTTGATTATAGATCATCTCATTGATTCATATCATCCCAATTTCTTATGAAAATTAGATATTTTTAATTTTAAATAACATTGGATTTGTGAGTAAAAAATCCTAAGGAAATTATCATCGCAACAATGTTTTGTGAATCAGTTCCCATTAGTGAACATAAATGATATTTATTTATTTATCTCATCTTCATACCTATAATTTAATTTGATATAATTCTCGAAATGAATTGGATTTCAGACCATGATGAAAATCATTATTTTGAGAAGAAGGAAGTTACAAAATTGGATGATGATAAGTAGTACCTTATATTAAGAGTATAAATTTCACCACCTGATTCTAATCTAGATCCACCCCCAGTATCTCAACTAAATTCAATTATAGGGGATGAAGTGAATGAAATAATTATATGTGAGGAAATATAATGTTAGAATTGATGACATAACTATTTTGAATGAATATGTTGATGTGTTTCTAGAGGATTTACCTAGACATCCTCTAAAATGAAAAATTATGTTTTCCATTGATTTAATTCCTGGTTCAAGGCCCATATTGAAGACCCCTTATACTATTTCCACTTTGTAATTAGTGTAACTAAAGAATTAACTAGATGAATTGAGTAATAATGATTTTATTCACCCGTGTGTTCCTCCATTAGAAGCCCTTGTCCTTTTTGTTATGAAGAAAGACGAATCTATGAGGTTGTGAAATGACTACACGGAGATAAATTCTATAACTATACAGAACATGTATCCCCTACCTTTCATTTATGATTCATTCAACCAACTTCCTAGAGCTCAATATTTTAACTAGATTGACCTTTGATCCAGATACCATTAGTTTTTTGTAAAGAAGGAATACGTTCTAAAAACAACAATTTGAAGTAGGTATGAGCATTATGAATTTACAGTAATGAATTTTGGGTTGACTAATCCTCCCACTAACATCATGGATTTAATGAATAGAGTTTTCATGTAATATCTTGATGACATTTAAGTGGTATTTATTGATGATATCATGGTATATGAAAATGCTACAAAAATCATGAAAATCACATGCGCACTATTCTTAAAACACTCAAAAGAAATGAATTATATTAATAGTTTAGCAAGTTTGATATCTTGATTCAAGAGATTTATTTTCATGGCTATATTTTCTCAAAATATATAATCTCTGTTGATCCTTCAAATACCAAGGCAATCCAAGAATGGCCAGCACCGATGAGTATAAATAATGTAAACAATTTTACTTGTTTAGTAGGTTATTATCGATGTTGCATCCAAAGGTTTTCTCGGTTGGCTAACCCATTAAACATACACACACTTAAATGTCATAATTTTTTTTGGAAAAAAGATTGTGAATAATGTTTTGAAGAACTAAAGATAAGATTAGTCAATTCTCCTATATTGACTCTACTTTTAGGGAACGATGAGTTTGTTATTTATTGTGATTTTTCAAATAATGGACTTGGTTGTATCCTTATACAAAATGATTGAGTTATTGCCTATGCATCGCGACAACAAAATATTCATGAAAAAAACAATACCAATCATGATATTGAGTTAGCACCTATAATATTTGCTCTAAAGATTTGGAGACACTATATCTTTGGTGAAAAAATGTGAGATTTATATGGATCAGAAGAGTTTGAAGTATAGTTTATCACAGAAAGAACACAACATGAGGCAAATTATATCACTTCAACATCTCAAGGATTAGGATTTCACTATACACTACCACACGAGGAGGGAAAATAAGGAGGAAGATGCTTTTATTCGAAAAGATCATGGAGTCTTTAACAAGATGAGAGTTGAAAGGGTTCCTATTTTCAAGGATATAGTAAATATAGACATGGGAATAACCATGGAAGGTGAAACATCAATACTTATTGAAATGGTTTCCAAAACATGATTACTTGAAAGGATAAAGAGTTCCCAGACTGATGATGATGAGTTTCAAAAGAAGATTAAATCTTTGAAGGATGGGAGATTCAGTGACATAATAAATAGAGTCAATTTTGACATTTGGGAAGAGGCTTTGTGTTCCTAACATACCTGATCTAAAAAGAGAATTGTTGGATGATACTCATAGCTCCAATTTCTCTTTAAACCCTGGGAGCATAAATATGTATATAGATTTCAAGAAACATTTTTGGTGTGACAACATGAACTAGGATATTGCTTATTTTGTGTCTAGATGTATGGTTTTTCAAAAAGTGAAAGCTGTAAGGAAAAATATTGTTGGAGTAATGCTACCACTTCCCATACCTTAGTTGAAATGGGATAATATTACGATGGACTTTGTCATGGGGCTACAAAAAACTCCTAGAAAGAATGATGCAAAATAAGACATTGTTGATCGTCTTACCTAGTCAGCACATTTTCTTTCTATAAGTGAATATTTAGCCATTGAACATCTGGAATGAATTTATATTATTGAAGTTGTACGACCTCATGTTTACCCCTATCGATTGTTTCTAATCACAATCCCCATTTTACATCACAATTCTTGAAAATATTTCAGAAGGCTTTGGATACTGAACTTTGGATGAGCACAACCTACCACCCTCAAACTGATGGCAATCATAACAGACTATTCAAACCGTTGAATATATGTTGGGGTCATGATCACATGACTTTAATGGGATATAGGATCAATATTTACCTTGGGTACAATTTTCCCATAACAATATCATCCATTCAAGTATTCAGATGGCACCATATGAATTGTTATATGGAAATAGATGTCGCACACTAACTTGTTGCGATGATGTTAGTGAAAGAAATCTCGTAGGCCCAGAACTTGTTGAACAAAAAATGGAAAAGATGAAGATTATCCAAACCCACATCAACGTAGCTCAAAGTATGTAAAATAGATATGTCAATAATTGAAGGAATGATTTGGAATTTCACTTAGGAGAACATGTTATCTTGAAGGTATCTCTATGAATGGTTGTTATACGTTTCGGTAAAAAGGGTAAATTGAGTCGCAGGTAAATCAGACGTTTCAATATTCTAGAACGAATTGGAGTTGTGGCTTATCATTTGGAAATGTCTCCAAGTATCTCCACAGATCATGATGTGTTCCACGTATTATTGTAGGGAAAATATTTTCCTGACCCAACCAATGTACTCACCAATGATGAAAATTGAACTGGAACTAGATCGATATTATTGTGAATATCTTTTCAAGATTCATGATATTAGAGAACCAATTGTGAGAAATCAGATGACTTGTCTTGTTATAGTTCTATAGTGAAACCATAAGATAGAAAAGGAAACATGGGAACCCGAGGAACATATGATGAAGAACCACCCGAATCATTTTATGTAGTATTATTATAGAAATTTTAGGATGAAATTATCTTAAGGAGTGGATAATGTAACACCCCATGATTTCATGGTATGTTTCCCTTTGAATAATGTAGTAGCTTGCATTGTATGCAACTTGGAGGTTTAACACACCCCGACCAATCAAAATAACAGTTATGAATAGTAATACCGACTTTCTTAAATTTTATAAATTTTATTTTTCAAAATGGTCTTCATTTTTTAATTAATAATATAAAAATTACATTAGTGAGAATTTTTGTTATTTTTCTAAAAAATTTCTATTTTTAATGAATAGTGAAAAACACTACGTATTTTTTAAACTCACTTTCTATTTAAGTAATTAGTTATTTTAATTTAATTTATTTTAGGTCAAAATAGTTAAATAATACCTTTATATGTTCAATGTAATTCATTTGTGTAATTTTATAAAAAATTTAGACATATAAAAGTTTATTGAACTTTTTACCGTCTTTGACACACTTTCTAGGAGTATTTGAAAAATTGCATAAAACATGAATTTACCACTCTTGTGAGTTGAATATCAAAAATATGAGAGACACAATTGGCATTTATAAGTAAAATGTAGTTCAATAAGATGAAAATAATTTTTGGTGAATAGAAAATTATGACATTTTTCTAACACATTTAAAAGTAAATAGGGTAATTAGGTTAAAATGAAATTATATTTCCCCTACACATGTCCAAATTATATTGGATAAGTTTAATTTGACCATAAGAACCATAGGAATAAAAAAATATCCTCTTTGGTCCACCTGGATTAGATTAGGACATTTATTATTATTTTATTTAAAGTAGAGTAAAAATAGGTAAATTCAATGTTTTATAACTAAACCATTTTTAATATAGGGTTAAACATAATATAAATTAGACTATAAATTTTCATTTGAAATATAAAAATATTTCCTACATATTGGTATTTTATTTAGAATTATTAGAGATTAAATAATTTAATTTTTTTATGACAAAATGATGATGCAGTAATTACCTTAGTAATGAAATATTGAAATAATAGATATTATAAATATTTATATTAATGTAAATTTAGACTTCTGTTGAATTGAACATATTTTATAGGATAATATTACTTGTTATGGTTTATTAAATAAATTATATTCTAAGTGATAAAGTTTTTATGGATTTCAAAAAAATCAAATACTAAATAGTGTCAAAATTGATATAATTGAGTTTTTTAAACAAATACATTATAATTAATCGATATAATATTCCTAAAATTTTAATTCCTAGCCAAGAGTGTTATATAAATTTATATATATTAATAATTAACCCCTTTGAGTTCTCATTTCTCTTTATTGTATGTCTATTATAAATATAATATGAAAATACAAAGAGTCAAGGTAAATGTCAAACTATTTAACTGAGAGTTAAATCTAAAAGGAAATGTTAATATAGTGATATAAACCTATATAAAACATACTGGATGAGAGTTTTTGTACCCATACCCACCTTATAATTTAAATAAATTATTTACTAGCCATTAGAAACCTAAAATGAGTTTATTATAAAAAAAAATATTGCAAGCATTTTCCTAAAGTGACCCTCACCTCCCTTATAAAAGGGTACTTCCCTTATCTTAATTTCACTCCTCCAAAGCCATTTGTCTCAGCAAAACCCTTCCAAAATATCATCCAACAATCCTTCCATAATCTTATAGGCCTTAAATTGATCCGAACAGCAACCTATGTATCCCTTTTGATCAACACAAAAGGAAATACCCGAAGAAGCTGTAATAATTCCACCACCCTCTTTCTTGTTATTTTCTTCTTCAACTTCTTCTTTCATGGTTGTTTCCATACCAAAATAATAAATAAACAACCTTATACAAACATTGATGTTATAATAAATATTTTACAACCATATTCATTAGTCTGTCGATCCTATAAATGACAATGTCACCATATGTGTGTACGTACAGCTTACCGTCTCCACGTCGTGGTATAGTTTGTTATTCAAGAACATTATTTTTTGGATGGGTATAATAATGAGTATAACTTATGTAAATAATAAATATTACATAACAATTATTCCTTATATATGATATAACCTCCAATTATATTTGATATCACCATTAATATATTGATATTGTCGCTCGTCCATACTTACATATTACCTTATCCACGAATGCGATGAGACTCATTCCCTCATAGTAATCATTCATGAATAATTTCAATTTTATGATTAAAAATAATGTTAATGAACTTAATATCATTCTGTATATTATTCTAATACATTAAATTCCTAACAGACATGGCATTCGTAATCAAGCATATAGAGGAAAATGAATCAGTTAACACCTGAGATGATGATACAACTGAAATATTATTAACAATTTAATATTATAGAATCATATATGATATCATATTGTTTTATATAGTATATTTATAATTTAATAATAATTTTTTAACTATTATACAAATGTTAAAATACCATAGACTAGTAAAATAACATGGTAAGTGTTAATTCTACAATCTCTTTACTTATATGAGGTTGTTAATATGTAAGTATCTACTGGGACCTATTAATCATCCATATCCGAGTTTTATTAAAAATGCAATTCCAAACATTTTTACTATTTACTAGACTATTTATTAAAGAAATTTATTCCCTTATTTGTAAACTTATGTTTGGAAAGGAATATTTTTGTCATTTTCAAAACTAGGTATTTTATGACCTTCTTGACAAAATTAAGGTAAGAATTTCTTTTTAACATATACAGTGGGTGTGACTATTTTTCGCCATTACAACATCTTTGAAGCTTCCCATAAATCCTAAAAGAATATTTTCAAAAGAAAATTTTTTCTTTTACAATTTTATGTCTTTTAAATGATTTCAAAATAGAAATAGATAATTCCCTACAAAAAGTTGTGATTTCATCTATGTCAACATCCTTTGATGGAATTTAAGCTTGTTTGAAGTTGATTATTTTGATAAAAATCAAATATATTTTATTGAAGGTATTATGATATGTTTGAAAATCGATGTGTTAATTTTACACCATTCATGGTTTAGGGATAAATTATTGACATTTCATATGATATTTTTTTATACGATTGTTTGTGTTATGTTTAATCCTTTTCATATGAGGAATTCGTTGGACTTAGTAAGTGACGGGTGGAGCCCACAATAGCTCCTTGATGTATCAGTAGGTCTCATGAGATAATCTAGTGTCTTGGAACAAGGCCTTGAAAAAATCTTATTTGTAGTCTTAGCACGAGTCCTTGACTATGTGTTTTTTTTTTGAAAAGATAGATTCATTAACGTCGAAGATCTGCGAATGTACAATCGCAAAGCCATGAGGGAAAATGGTCCAGCCAGAGCTGGTTAACATCATAGTGGTCTGAGGCCACCTACTGATGGGATGCATTGTTTCTTTTCCTTTTAGTAAAGGAGAAAGTGAAAATTGGGAAGCATTGATAGAGAGAAAGGATTCTCTTGATGAGTGAGACAGAAGATTGGAGGTCGCCGTCCTTGAAATTGATAGCATTGATAATGGTGAGATAGTCAAATCCGAGGTTTATTTTATCCCATCCGTGATCCTCGGTGAGCATCACACCTTCAAGGGTTGCAGTAGCCTCGACCACCACTGGTTCCCAAAAAGTGAAGTGTGATTCATTTTTGGCCACAATGATTTTCCCTTGATGATTCTGGGCCAGGATGACGAGGATGACAGGTCTATCGTTGGGGATAGATGCATCCAAATTAATCATAATAATCCCATAGTTTGGAAAACACTAGATGCAGGGAAAAGAAGGGGTTCCTGCTTTTTTTGACCATTGTAGTGCTTCCAGCCCTCTATCCATGAAAAAGCCCGTTCAATCCAGAATTCGGGGGTTCTGTGAATTTGGTTGAAAACTACCTCATTGCAACAAACCCAAATGATCCAGTCCAGGGTGTATAGTGAAATCTCTTTAGACGAGGAGAAGGAGGAGCACCATCACATCAGGGAGGATAAGAGGTCTGAGGCCATGTCTAGTGAAGTGTCTGAAGCAGATCCCCATTTGTTCCAAATTTCCTTATCCCCTAGGCATTGGATGATGGCGTGAAAGGGAGATTCTGGTACGTTCGGGCAGAAAGAGAATGAATATTCACTGGAGATATGCCAGAATATGAGAAGGCTCATGGTAGGAAGGGTTCTCGTGCACAGATTCCACCAAAAGTGGCTGATTTTTAGGGGGGGCATTGAGTTTCCAAATTGACTTCCAAGGTCCCCCATCCCAGTCAACTGAATGGTTACCAATGGCGAGCCGGTATCCTGACTTCACTTTGTAGGCTCCCAATAGGTGGTTCATCTAGAAGAGATGGCTGGGGCCTGCGTATGGGTCCCAGGGGTACTCAGGATAATTCTTTTGTCTCTTTCTTTGAACCATGCATGAATCTTCTCCAGAAACTTACTAGGGCCCTAATCAGAAAAGTGTCACCTGACAGTTGCATCTTCAAACCCTGTTTGGGAAGGGGATGAGGCCCGTACACCTTCCTCGTTAGTCAGCTATGGATCGGTCCAAATGTTATCAGTTTTTCAATTCCCAATCTTCTAGCCCAACCATTTTTCTTGGAGATTTCGGGCCCCCAAATGATTCTCTAGAGGAATCCTTGATGGGGGACAAGAGAGAAGATGTCAATTTCCATATGGGGGAAGTATTTATCTCAGAGTACACGTGCACAGAGAGATAAAGGATAGTTAATCAGGCACTAACCTCGCATAGCCAGTAGTTCATCATTGAAATGAAATAGATTCTGGAATCCCCTATATCCCTCAGACTTGGGTTTTCACAATTTCTCCCCGGCAATCTAGTGGTTTCTATTCATTCCATAATTCTTCCCCCAACATAATTTTTTTGTGCGTGTGTAGATAATATTGTAAAAGGCTGCCTAAATCTTAAACAAGAACATAAAATATCTTGGGATAGACTGGATGACAAATTTTACAAGGATCTCCTTACCGGATTTGAAAATCTATTTTGGGGTCCATCCTTGAATTTTCATCTCAATCCTGTCCAACAAGGATGAAAAGATTTATTTTATGGAGAAGCCAATAACTATGGGGATCCCGACGTACTTCTGGTTTTTCTCGACCAAATGGATGCATGCATATTCACAGAGTTCTTATTTCTTGGATGGAGGTAACCCTGCACTGAAGAAGATTTCCTACATTCCATGATTGATTTACTGACTGAACGCCCACTCGTACTCCTATATCGCAAGGATGATTACCCAACATTCATTATTGGTAGCTCTGGAGAAAAAGAGAAAGTCATCAGCATAGAAAAGGTGTGAAAATGGTGGACTTACACATCACACCTTTTCCCCATGTAAAGAGTTAGAGGATGCAGCCCTTGAAATAAGGTTAGAAAAAACATCATCCATCAAGATAAAGAGAAAGGGGGAGAGGATCTCCCTTCCGATGGCCTTGGGATGGGTATAATCCTCGGGTTAGCTTCCCATTGACATTGATTCGGAAATAAATGGTTGAGACATAGTGAATGGCCATATCTACCCATTTAGAACAGAATCTCATTTTCAGCATTATGACTCTGAGTTAGTGTCATTCCACTTTATCATAGGCCTTAGTCATATACAGTTTACAATCCATGGTTCCTTTTTTTTGCGGTGGAGCACGTTTTCATGGAGTGGAACACTTCTTGGGTTACAATTGCATTATCAGTTATCAGTCTCTTGTCCACGATGGCACTCTGGTTTTCTGAGATGATATCAGGTAAACAAGAATGTATCCGATTACCTAAGATCTTTTAGTAAATTATGTATGATACATTGCACCGGCTAATAGGTCTGAAGTCAGGGACCTCCATAGGATTCTTTATTTTGGGAATGAGGACAAGGAAAGTTAACTTGATGGAAGAAATACATGTTTTCTCGGCCCAAATATTTCTCATAAAATTCCATATGTCATGACCGATCATGTTCCAGTATTGTTGGAAGAAGAGGGTGTGGAATCCATACGGGCCCATGAACTTAGTGGGGTGGATATGTTTTAGAACTAGATGTACCTCCTCATCCATCACATCATTGGTGAGTTGCTGATTGATCTCATCGATGATCACAAGACCAATGTAATCCTCCACTTCAGCAGAAATGAGAGGAGTTCCTGTAGAGAAGAGGTTCTGGAAATAACAGGTCAATGCTTCGTGGATTCCATTGGTGTCAGAGACATTTCTACCATCTGGTTGAGAGATGCAAGTAATTGAATTCCTTCGGTTCCTATCAGTCACTTTCTAGTTAAAATATTGTGTATTAGCATCCCCTTCGGTAAGGTGGCTATCCAGCACCCGCATAGCCCAGAAGCATTCCTTGATGCACAGGTCCGCATCCTCATCTTTTTGAGTGGCACTAAAAAAAGGGATATTGAAATTAGAGGGGGTTTGCTTAAGTAGGTAATGCAGTTTTTTTTCTAGGAAAATAAAGTGCATATCAGGATGGCGGAATTTCATGACGCTCCAAGACCTAAAATCAGATGAGACCTGTTTGAGATTGATTCCAACATCTTCATTATTACTCTTCCAACTTGTTCAGATAACATCTTCACATTCATGTACTTTAGACCAGAATCATTAAGATCTAAAGGGTCTGCTGGAATTCCTGTTTCATTCACCTTGAATGCAGTCAATGACAATTGGGTAGTGGTCTGAGCAGTTGAGCATTCGGTGGTAGATGTGGAACATACTGAAGAGATTTTTCCAATCTGTTTATCCTAGAAATCGTTCAAGTCATTAAACGATGCAGGTTCCATCTATATTACCCCGGAACCATGTGAAAGGATTTCCCACGTAACCCATATCGACCAAGTCTGGAATTATGTATTCCATCATTAAGAAATTTTATATTGATATTACATGTGATTGTTCGACTAGTTTAAAATCTATGTAAATAGGTAAATGGAATCATTGGATTTATCTTTTCCATATTATGATGAAGTTTATTTTTAAAATAGATGTGTTTTAGTCTTATACATTACCTAAAATGTTAATGCCTATTCTTAAAATTCTCCGCTACATTGTTATCTTTTCTGTGCATCTGAGCTCACCCCTTCATTTTTTTTCTTCCAATATGTGAAGAAGTATATTATGACTGACCTACAAGGATAGTCTAAGGGATGAATGTGTTAAATAGAAATAATCTTGTTGTTGTTTTTTATTTTATAATGTAATATAAAACATATGAATGTATCTAGTACTTCCAAGGATACAAAACTGACTGGTCATTTGGGATATTGATTCCTTAGGATCCATCCATAGTTATGTAATGACGAACAGACTCTAGGTAACTGGGATCCGGGTGTACAGATTGTGGTATTCTCATCAAGTTGTGTGGATATAATCATCTGAGGCTTTAGCTCCTCACTGTTAGTAGTATAATTTATTGGAAATACCAATGAATTTATTAAGAAAACTGGAGGTCGTCGGTAGGGAGACCCAATCTCTATGAGTATCTTCATCTTAGGGAAGAATACTCTGAGACACCTTATTAAACAATGTTTGTCTAATGGGGAAGTTATATATTATAAAAGGAAACAAAACATCACTATTATCCCAAAACTGATGTTCACAGACAACATAATAAACATTACAAACGGTGGTATGGGATCTATTTATGAAATAATGGTAATACTTGATGAGTACTCCTATTGGATTGGGTAGGTAATCTGAAATTTTCCAAGAAACATCTTCATCACTTATAATTGTGATCCCAGTTGTGTTGACTAATGATGAATTCATTTAGATATTCAGCGGGGACCTTTCCCCATGGAGTATTAGGGCCTGCCAACTTAATCTGGAGGATATGTGTATGAGACTTAGATCACATTATTAGTAGGATTACGAGTCACATCCTAAACTGGTGGAAATGTTCTCATTTAGGGTCCATATTTTCCTAGTTACTAGGGCTATGTCTTCCATCTTAATAAATGATTTGGCATCAACCAATGTCCCACAAAAATTTTTCATAAACATTGAAATGAATTTTTATATCTTTATCTGGGACACTCTTTCCTAAGGTAAGCTACATTGGGCCTCGTGGGAAAGGTTGGAAGGACCCATCCCCAATGAAGGGATTAATGTGATGTTTTTTTAGAGTATGCTCTACTACATGCATGAAAAGATCATGGGGGATGTTCTTGGGGAACAAACATTATGTGTTATGTCTATGTATCACATCTGTGGGGGGTAATGAAGAGGTTGTGTGTGTGTATGATTCTCACTTTTGGTCGAATATCTATGCTCCAATCTAATTTCTTCAACTGAGATCTCGAAGGATTATAGGCGAAGGGAATATTTTATTCTGATTTTTTAACTGGTGTGGCCTGGTGATTGGATTCCCTGTATACCTTGCTCCAACGATCACACTTAAGGAATCACACCTCAATCCCTAACATACTAATGTAGTTCTAGATTATGAAAAAAATATCTCCTTTTGTCCATACTGATCAATTTTAATCTTGATTGATGTGTGTACAAAACTTCTTTCTGTGGTGCCTTCACTATTAGGGATTTTAGCAGACAAATTTCATCATATGAACTCAAGGAATATTATAATTATATGTTGTGCTTCAACATGAACCTAGAAAATTAAAACATTCATTCTTGTCATATCATGTACCTTTTCATCGGAAAAGATGAAAACATAATGAAATTGGGAATAAACATTGCTTCAATGCTCCATTTATGTCGGAATAGGTTTGAGGATAGAACTAATTACCTATTTATTTTAAGGATATTGGCCCGAGCTGTGTGGATACTCATTGGAGGATTCACTACATTCACATTACACAAGAAGTGAAATGCTTCATTCTTGGAAGGGTGGATCAATGGAACCCCTGATTCTAGTTTTGAATGGTTGGAACATTCTTTGATTTTCAGTTCAAGTTATGGGTGAATTTAGAAATCTAATAACTAGGGTAGGTACAAAGGTTCTCTTTCCACAACATTCTCAATCATTGCAAGAACATATTTCTTTATTGTGGAAATTTCCTGAATCATTAAATACTCTTCGTACACTCTATAACAACCCCTATATTGATTTCAAACATAAACATAATTTATTACATAAAATAATCACTTGATACTACATAATAGATTGATAGGTCTAGTGTCTTTATGTTTTAGGAACATTACATTCAAAATTAAAACATGGGATACAAATCATTTTTGAAAAATACTTTTACATGACCACACACATTCTTTCATACGTAGCATTCCATGAGATAACTTGGGGACATGCATAAGAATTGGGAGAGCTATAAAGCCTAGTAAAGGAGTAAACAAGGAATAAACTGAATAACACAATACATGTTAGGATATATGAATATAAATGGGTCATAAGAGAAACTTGAACATAAAATCATGATATAGGATGATAATCACAACATAGAAATTCGCAATCCAGTTTTAACATGATATTAGAATGATCCAAGGCTCATATCACAGGGAGCATGAATAAAACCTAATTTTAATTGATTTATAAGGAGTAAACCCTCAATTCACTTGTTGTATCATGATTTTAATCTATAACCAATGAATTCGAGAACTATCAGGGGGAACCCTTCTTATTCATTTCGTTTCTTGCATATGTGTGCCACATGGATCATACAACATGGAATAATTCAACATTATCATTTATTCCATGATAATTGAATGTGGAATACATACATTGAACTGTTTAATTTATAAGTAAATGTCTGTTAAGGTGAATTCCCTTGATAGAGAAATGGGCATGTTATTCATTACCAAATGACTTTGGCTTGGAAAATCATTGTGCGATTTTGTGAGCATAACAGCCTCACATAAGAATTCATAATAATGGATGATTTGAGAGAAAGGGGTATATAATCATATTTACACAAAGTGTATACTAAGGGTTTCATTTACATAGATGTACCACCATATTTAATTGATATTACATTTATAATACAAAATAATTTCTTGAATGTAAAAGTGAAGAGAGAAATTCATTATAGAATTTCATCATAGTAATGAGTGTAAATCATATGCATTAATGATAGGGATAAAAGACTATAAATATTCTGAAATAAGGATGGAAGTATAAGAGATAATTGATATCATACCCCAAAATTTTTAATTGAAACAAATTATAACAACAAAATTATATTTGGATAAAAATGGGAAATGAAGAATTTATTTACATGGAAGTGTGATCTAAAGGCTTGCGAGAGGCTTGTGAGTGGCTTCTTGAGGGATTGGTGTACCCTGGGAAGATACTATAGAGGGTATATAAAATTAGGGACATAATCCAAGGGTTTTATGTGATGATAAGTGGGTAATGGGTGGGTTTATTTAAGAAAATTGAGGGAATTCATTATTATTTAGTTTTTGGATACAACACATTAAATTACTCAAAACCACAAACCAAACTTGGGTTTTTTCAAATGGATTATTTCTAAAGGGAATTGGAAAAAAATATTTAATACATCCAATGGGAAATCTTCTTAAATATTTGGCATGATTATGTAGAGGTGATTCACACACTCAAGGAAATCATTATAAAAGTTAAAATGGTTTATATGTCTTGGAGGGTCCAATAAGGCACCATAAAATTAGTCAAAACATTCTAAAATCATGTTATTTTGAAAATAAAACATATATTGGCCGAACAAACATTTTATACTATTTTATTACAACACTATTAGGTCATTATGATGTCCTAAACCACATTATATAGTTAAACTGTATGTAATTTTTTCCAAAAAAATCGACTATCTCAAAAAATTATGAAAAATTAACCATTAGATAATTTATATATCCAAATTTTGAAGATATTATTATTTATATATAAATAATTTACTATCTATCTGAATATTATGTTGTAAAATAAAAGACGTCATTTTTTAAAAAATTCATTATTTTCGGCAAAAATTGTTTTTGATCTTTAAAAAATAACAATTGTAATTATAAAAATTAAACGATCATTTAATGAAAATTAATTTAGTAATATATATATTTTATTAAAATATTATTGGATTCCAAAAATCCATTAATTCAACAAAATATATTTTTAAAATTAATATTAACTACAAATATTATTTGTGCTTTGGAAACCATTTGCAAAGTTACCATAATGAAATGAATGTATGTTGTTTATAAAAAAAACATTATAATAGTGTTAGGTTATTGTTACATAAGCTATTATAACACCCGCATATGAATTAAGGGTATGTTGTTCGATAGTGATAGACTATTGGGGTGTATCGAATGACATCTCTCTTGTGGTAATCTCTATCAACTTCTATTTCTCTTTTAGGCTATTCCATTCAAGATTATCTTGGTTAATATTGATTTAGAAATGGTCATGTGAGAAGCCCAGTGGCCCTAAATAATTTCTGAGCTCTATCAATTGGGTTATGTATGGATCAATTCTACTAGATGAGGTCATCACTTCCTTTTTCTGAGTAAATTTCATTTTTTAATGCTCTCTATTTATTTTAATCATCTGATCACTATTCAATGACAATATTAACAATGATTATAATTATAATGACTATTTTTAAATCCAAAAACATAATACCAATAACGTGAATGTGTTTAATATAACAATTTTATATAATAATACTTTTCAATAGATCAAGAGGAATTTTCATTAATAATAGTTTGAGTCATTTCAATATTCCCCCCCTTCGGAAATTTCTCCCTCAGAATTTTTTTATCCCACACTATAACAGATGTGGGTAACTCTTATTCATCACTTCCTCTGATTCCCACATTATTTCTCCAAACTTGTGGTTTCACCACTACACTATGACGAGGGGAATTGTATTATATTTTAGATCTTTTTTCATAATATATAAGATCTTTACTAGCTTATTTTCATAGGAGTGGTCAATTCCCAATGGCACCACCTCTTGATTGAGTACATGCAATTGGTCAGGTATGTACATCCTCCAGCGTGATACATGGAATATATCATGTAATTGAGATTGGTTTGGCGGGAGTTCTAGTAAATATTCCACTACTACAATGTGATCAATGATCTCAAAAGGGACAATGTACCTTGGAATAATCATTCCCTTCTTCACAAATCTCATAAACCTCTTATATGATGACAAAAAGAGGAGTACCATGTCTCGAAAATTGAACTATAGGTCTCATTAACTATTATCATAATATCTATAATATCAACTCTGAGCAGCTTTAATGTGTTAATGGATTGTCTTATACTTATCTTTCAATTCATTTACTATTTATAGACCTAACTGTTTTTTCTCCCAAACATCATCCCAACATGCTGGTGTTTAGAACCTCTACCCATACATGTTTTCATAATGATCCATTTGAATGCTGGAGTGGAAACTATTTTTGTAATAGAACTAAACTAGAAAAAGATGTTGATCATATCCTCCTTTGATGTCCATTGAGACTGCTCTAAACATTCCATCAAGTGTTTGGATAGTTTGCTCATATTGGCCATTTGTTGGGGATCGTTATCAGTACTGATGATCATCTTAGTATTCAGATCATATTAATGACTATTCCAGAACATAGTGGTGAATCTTGGATCTCGATCAGATACTATAAACCATTGTACATTATTCATCCTTACCACTTCTCGGATATATATCTATGCTTGTTGATCCAATGAGAAATCCTCTCGAATTGCAATGGAGTGTGCATTCATTATAAGATGATTCACAACAACCTAGATAGAATTGTTTTCTTTTGATGGAATCAGATATCCAGTGACCAAGTCTGTGATTATGTTCTCAAATTTACATGTTTCATTGGGTAATGGTTGCATCACCCCCTTATACTTTTTCCTCTCACTCTTCTCTTTCTGACATACCCGACACATTGATGGATACTCAACTATCTTGTTCTTCATGTTTTCCCACCAACAATTCTCCTCTATATCTCGATATGTATTTGTGTTTCCATAGTGATTGGATAAATTAAAACTATGTGCATCATCCTAATTTTCATTCTTTATCTCCAGATTTGATGGAACAAATCGTTTTTACCCAAATATCACAATTCCTTCTTCATTAACATTGACCTATATGGATTTCCCTCTTCTAATAGTTTCCACTTTCTTTTGATTTCCCACATCATCTTTTTTTAGCGTCCTTTAACACATCCAATGTACATGGTTGAACAATCATTTGTGAATGGATTGACAATTTTCCTTTATTTATGATTACCATATCCCTCTTCATCAAATAATTGAAGAATGGATCCTTTTCAATTATCATCAATGATATAATTGATTTTTCCTTTCTAAGTAGAGCATATGCTACTTATCTTTCCCTATGTGGTATTATATTGAGAAATAATATTCTTTTATCAACTCTAGTTATTCTTTTTAGTGAATTTTCAACTCATTCTATTTGAATATAGAGTTTTGGATTTTTTTGATTTGTATATATTTCACACTTCACCCCAAAGAGGTAAGGTGAAAAAAAATTTTAAGATAATATAACTACCTCTAACTCTTGATCATGAGTTGAATTGTTTTTCACATTAACTATCAATTAACTTGAAGAAAAAGAAAATACTTCCATTTTTCATCAATAAACATCTGATTCCCTTCTTCACAACATCATTGAATACTATGTAAAGTTCTTCAATTATGGTTATTATGAGAACGGTGGCAGTGATAAGCTTTATTTTTAGCTTGATAAACCAAAATTCACATTCATCACTGCAACAAAACATTACTCCCCTTTATGATAGATTTTCCAGAGGTTTTTAAAATCATGAGAATTTCTCACCAATCAGTAATAATATCTAGATAACCTTCAGAAAGCAACAGATATCCATTAATGATGTCATGGAAGGATTCATAGATATCCCATTTCTTGTTATTATATGACCCCTGAATGAGACTTGTTTTACCTAGAAATCACACTCTCTAAATGTTTCATAGAGCATACCCATTCACAAGGAATGTTGAGTATTGCTTATATTCTCTTCATGCTGCTCCTAGGATTTAGATTATATCAGAATATTGTCTATAAAGACTACGAAAAATTTGTCGAGGTAATCTCAAAATACACTATTCATCATGTCCATAAAGATTTCTAAAGGAATAGTGAGTCCAAAAGGCATTACTATGAATTCATTCTTCTCATACCTGGTATGAAAAGTATTCTTGAGGATATCATTTTTTTTCACACTTACATGGTAAAATTTCGACCAAAAATCCCCATTGGAGACGTATTGTGCTCCACATAGCTGATCAAACAAGTCATCTATTCAGGGAAGATGATACTTGTTATTTATAGGTGTTTTTTGAGCTCACAATAAAAAATGAAAAGGTGCATTGACCCATCATTTTTTTGGAAGAAGAGGACTGTTGGACCCTATAATAAATCACATGTGTGTATAATCCATTTATCCAGATTCACATGTAGTTGTTTCTTCAACTCCTCAAGCTCCACAACCACCATTATATATTGAGTCTTGGTTATTGGAAGTGACACAAGTTTACGAACAATAAATAATTACACATTTCATCTAAGAGTAAGAACATAAAATTCTTCATGAAACACTTCATAGAATTCCCACATAGTAGGCATGTTTTCAAGGATGGTTTCTTCCTTAGAATCAGCCATCTGAGCAAGATATGCAGGCTAATAGGCAATAAATATCCATGCATGAGATAATGTTTCTAAATGTGATTCTTTCTCCCCCTTGAACATGTACAAAATCAGGGTTTGATTCTATATTTAGATAGTTATTTCCCTCTCACAATAATTTATTTTGGAACTATATAGGGAATGCCAATCCATGCATTAATTGCATCGAAATCCAATAGAGGGAGTATTCCAAGGTTCTCCAGGGTGTTCAATCCAAACATTAGGACATGTGATGAGTTATATTCATGGGATTCAATGTTCTCACCATTCAATGTTCTCATTACCATATTTAATTACATGATTTTTGGTGGTGTTGGGGTTGTTCTACTAATCATTATGGATAAAAAATAATTCCTAGAAACCGAATCAAAAAGAATCTTCACTATTCATGAATGAATAACTAGTGTACCTATCACCACAAAATTTTCAAGGTTCACTTCCGTAGTAGAGATGGAAAAAGATCACCCTTGCTACCGTGGAGGTTGTTGGTTGCCTCCGAAAAACCATGGCATAGGGAACTAGCCTGAAAAGTGACATGATTCCTTGTAGTAGATGCAATCAACAATGCATTGAGGGTCAAATGGAACATTCATCTCCTCTATCTTAGCCGCATGTTTTTCTTGTCAGTAGTTAATGGCCAGGTTCCCTTCTCCTCAAAACCTAATGTATTTCCTCATCCCCTTCATGAACTTATTGGGGTGCTTCATTCCGCACTTTTGGAAACTGGGGTGATGTATTTACTTAGCACCATTTGATTTATCCATTTGACTGGTAGAATTAAATTCCACCTTATGCTTCTTATTCCTGTGATACCACTGATTTTCTCTGATCAGCATATCAACCTTGAGGGAACATAAAACAAGTTCTTCTTATCTCTCGATGCAATGGATCTCTAGGTAATTCCATAGCTTAGGTTGTATCCCACCAAATAAGAGGCCAACATTCCATTCATGTGTAATGAAAAAACCAGAGGCATATCATGATAGTCTTAAAATGTTTTCATAATTTTCTTTGATGGGTTCATTGTCTTTTTTCATGAGGGAATGGAAGTTCCTTTCCGTCTTAAGATGAAGGGTGTAAGGAAAATATTTATCGATAAACATTTTCCATAAATCCATCCATTCCAACACCTCAATATCCTAATCAAGCTTCATATTTATCAACAATTCCCACCATTGATCAGCTTCACCATCCAAATGATAAGTAGCTAGCATAATTTTTTAATGTTCAAAATATTTGTGGAATTAGAATATCTTTTAAATTATGTTGATCCATTGTTTTGAAATTGAGGGATACAATGATCTATTAATATTAGGAGGCCTTTGTCTCATGAAGAAATCGATTGCGACATGCTCTTACATGTCAGGGGGGTAAATTTTCTCTTAACCCATCTGTCTATTCAAAAGTTTTTTTTAATGAGAGATTATCATGACAAAGCTTGTGATTACCACTCCCATCGGATTGCGCATCATATTAGAATAATCATCACATTAATCATCACATCAATTGTTAGCCCGATTCCTCCAATTACCATAAATTGAATGGTATAAATGGAATGTTTGATATAACACATAAAGGGTAATCCAAAGAATAAATTGATAACATATAAAATACTTTTATTTCCTTAACTTACGAATTTATAGGCTTTATTCTATGCTATACATCTTCTACATCCCAACATATATTCTTAGGGCCAATTTTTTATTCTCATAATAATGGTTAATACTATGATTATAATTTTACCAAAGCATATCCCCCCAAAGATTCATACCCAAGAGTGAAGAAGGGTTTGTTATCTTCAACCAATTACTGTTTGAGTCTAGCTCAAAGCATTGTTTTCTTGTTTTACCCCATGAAACATATGTTCCAAATCCACCTATACCTACTCGTATCTAGAAAGAGATGTATTTTCTTCATAAAAAACATAATAAATAATCACCAAAACCTAGGGATTTTTTACTATAATTAGTCTTATCTCTAAGACTTCATTAGGTTTTTTTAATCATTATCCCAATAATAACTAATCCTATCATTTTATAACAATTAAAACTACCCTGATCATTATTTCACACATAAAAATAATCAATTTCATAAAATATTCACTTGATACAACATAAAATATTTGGTGGTCTAATGTATTTTGTAATTAGGTATATTACATAACAACATAAAACAAGAAATACACACCTTTATTGACAACATCATTTTTAGGACGACACACATTACTTTGTACTAAGAATTACATTGGATAACCATAGGACATGCATAAAAAAGGTTGAGCTATAAATAATGGTAAGGGTGTAAACCAATAATAACATGAATAATATAGTACATGATAATCAATAGGAAAATCATTGTATCATAAGAGAAACATAAACATAAAGGCATGATATAGTAGTATTTATATAACATGGGAATGTGGAATCCACATTTAAATTGATATTAGGAAGATCCAATGCTCATTGCACATGGAGAATGAGTAAAAACACATTGAAAATAAATTATACTATGTAATCCTACATTACACATGAAATACCATGAAATTAAACATTACCCAATTCATTGGAGTGCTATCAGGGAACACATTTCTTTATCATTTCACTTCATTCCTAAGTGTGACACATGGACAATAAAACATGTAATCATTATACATAATAATATTATATAGGATAATGGAATTTTAAATACATACATGAAACTATACAATTTATAAGTAAATTCTTGGAATAGTGAATACCCTTGATAGGGAAATGGGCATGATATTCACTATACAATGACCTTATCATGGAAAATCGTGGTGTGATTTCAACAGCATGCCATTGTGACATAAGAATTCATAAAAATAGATGATGTGAGTGAATGAGGTATTTTATAGTATTTAAATGTAATGGAATGTAATGGGGTCTTATAGGTACAGGTTCCAACATATTTAATGAAATTTATATTGATAATATAAAATAATTTCTTGGACGTATATGTGAAGAGAGAAATTCCTTAAGGAATTTTATCATGGTAAGTGGTGTATATGAGATGTATTAACAAGAGATAAAGAGATATCTAATAATTAAATCATAAATAAATGATTATGGGGATATTCAATATCATACCCAAACATTTTTAATTGAAAACAAAATGTTATAACAACATAATGAAATTTGGGAAAAATGAGAAAGGAATAAATCCCTTACTTGGAAGTGTGATCCAATGTCATGAGAGAATATTATGATAGGATTATTAGGAGAATGGGGAGCTTTTAGGGGATACTAGAGAGAGTAGGGAATATTAGGGACATTCTAAAAGTGGTTCAATGGAAGAGATTTTGAATATTGGGAGGGTTTATATAAGAAAAGAGATGGGAATATTTATTATTTAGGTTTTGGACACCACGCATTAAACTAAAAAATCACAAAACAACACTTGGTTTTGGCCCCTGGTTTTTTCCAAAGGGGATTAAAAAACATTATAGTATAAGACAAATGGTAGGACATTAAAAAATATTAGGCTTAAGTTGGTGGAGGTGATTCACACTTTCAAGGAAATCATTTTTAATGTTAAAATGTTTTAAAAGTTTTAGGGGGTCTACTGAGCCACGATAAAATTTTTTCAAACAAATACAAAATAACATTATTTTAAATTTAAAAAGTATATTGGCCGAAAATACATTTTATTTGGTTTTAATACATCTATATTGTGTCATTATGACTTCATAAAAAACATTATATATTGAAATTATATTTAACTATTACCCAAAAATACGATTGTCTCTTAAAATTATGAAAAAATTATTGTTGGATAATTTCTACATCCTGAACTCAAAAATAATATTATTTTTATCGAAATAATTTTCTTTATATGTTTAATTTTACATTTAAAATAAAATTTGATATTTGTTGAAAAATAATGGGTTTCGACAAATGCAGTGTTAAGACCATAAAAAATTAAAATTGTATTCATAAAAATTACAAGGTCATTTAATAAAAAGTAATTTTGTAATATTAATATTTTATTAATGTATTATTTAATTTGAAAAATCCATTAATTAAAAAAAATTATTAATTGATTATTACCTAAAAATACTATTTGTGGTTTAAAACCATTTACAACATAACCATAATGAAATGAATCTATATTCTTTATACAAAAAAATAAAGAACATAATCGTAGTTAAACGGTATTATTAAATAACCCCTTATAATACCAACATACGACCAAATGGTAAGGTGTGTAACGGTGTCAAACTCTTGTGGTCGTTCAGATAACATTGCTCGGGTAGTAATCCCTATCAAAATCCACTTCTCCCATAGGAAATTCTGGTCACGATTAAATTATTAAATCTCAGTTTGGGCTTGGTCATGATTGAAGCCTAGTGGAGATACCTCCTTTGTGAGCTTCTAAAAATGCACTTTATATGGGGAAATTTTACTGGATGAAGCCTTAATTTCTATTGTCTGAGTAAATTGGATTTGTTAATGACCTATATTTATACTAATCATCTGATGACATTTCAACAAATATATTAGAAACAATAATAATTATTAATAGTATTTTAAAATACCAAAACATAAAACCAAAGAAGTGCCTTAGTTTAATATATCCATTTTACATAATAATATATTTAAATAGATTAATTGAATTTTAATTAATAAATGTTTGGGTAGTTACATTCTCATTCATTGAGTAATATATAGGTCAATACCACGTCGACTCAACCCTTCCAAGACTGACCATATGGGAAATAGGTATGTTGGAATCCTCATGGAATAGGCAAAAAGATGAACACTAGCAGGTCCAACATGTTGGGAAACATGAGAGGATGGAGTTTGGTTTGTTGAATTAGGGGGAATGTGGTTCTTTCCATCACCTCATCATATGGTAATTGTAACTCCATCCTCGCCAAGGAAAAAGTGATGCTCAATAAGCTCACCCATTTTATATTGCAGAACTGTGACATAACTTTGGTGGAATAGAATCTTTGATCCTTCATGATTCCCTATGTGGTAAAGGCACCCCTACTTGGTCCATATCCAACATAGTTAGGAAATGTGAATACATTATCCATTACAACATCCCAGGAACCCTCACTATCCACAACGGTAATAAGGTTTTAGATCATCATACTTATTTGGTGAACTCAAAATCCAACATCAATCACCTCTTCAAATCTAATTTCTTCAAGACATTGGATGTTAATTATATTAAAGGGTATTCCCTCGGCTTGTACTTCTTTAGGCCCCTATAATCATGGTGATTCCTTATTGTACCTTCTCTCGGTGAATAAAAATATGATTTGGATTGATTAATCCAATGATTAATAAATAATGTATTATATCCTAATTAATGATCTATTATATACTCTGTTGTTTATATCGAGAGAAATTTAGCCTTCACCATTCCTCTTAGATAGAGAATATGACCAGTGTGGGACTCTAATTAAAAACAAAAATCCAATAAGGGGGATTGGTGTAATATAATTGGTAGAGTTCAATGTAATAATTTTCAATAAAAATTTCCCCATTAAATTTGAATAACAATGGAGATGGAAATCCAAGAGATGAATATGAAGAAAATTGAACAAAGGGGAATCTATGAGATCAATATTACATGACTTTTTTGATTAACCTTCAAGATTTTTATGTATTATATCGTAAATGTTGATGAATTCATTGGAGTATTGAGACCCCATATATGTTTGAATTTGTAACATAGAGGTTATGAACACAATAAAGAGATAATTTGGATTTCTATGATGGAAAAATTGGAGGTTGTGTATATGTAGATATGACATAGGTTGAATTAAAAAATATTGAAAGGGACTAAAAATCAATAATGGATTTCAATCATGAAACAGTAGTATTGAATGTGAAAAATCACAAGTAAAGAAAATGAGGGACATATCATTTAAGGAAATGAATTTTTAGTAGTGGGAAGTGCTGAAAATGTTCATTCGGTGGATATATAACATAGAATTATTTTTAGGTTAACCTTTATCATACCAAAAATAATAGCAAAACAAAGATTGTGCTTTCCCCTCCATATGTTAAAGGTTCCTTGTGTGGATAGCTTTATCACTATTCAAACAAATATATGAATTCTAAGATAATAGGGGGAAACAATTACCAACCATAGAATAGTTCAGGGATTCATGTTTTCACATTTCAATCACCGTGTATGATGTATAGGATCTGATTGATAAGGGGGAATATACATGTGTTTTTCTCTCAAATATTGAAAGCACATTGATGGATTATAGTTTTGTGCACTCTATTGTTTCATCAATGTTCTCAAATAATATAGAATAAATAATGTAACATCTAAAACATTGGTTATTAATATAAAATCATAGTGAGATTATCCAGGTATCAACAGTTTATAGATAGTATAATATTATATTTTAAGGTAAAATCTCATCACAAAGGTATTAGTCATTTTGATTATGTAATTTGATACAATACTAGTGATATGGTTCATCTCAAAAAAATTATAATTATAACAAAATAAGAAAAAAAAATAGTATTACATAATGGAAAACCATAATTTATATTCATATAAAAGATATCCCAACATACTTATTTTCTATTGGAAACTCTCTTATTCTTATTTATGGTGATGATCAATGATGATAGTGAAATAAATGAAATTATGAAAATATAGAATAACCCCATAAATCAAGAATTCATTGACAAATTTACTAAAGAGATACATGAACCACCCCTACAAATTAATGTAATGTTATCCATTGAAATCATAATTGGATCCAATCCAATATTGAAAACCACTTACAGAATAAGAAATGTGGGGTTAGTGGAATTCATGAAACAACAAAATGATAACATGGAGAAAGGATTTATAAGACCAAGTGGGTCTCCTTGGGAAGAACATGTTCTAATATAAACTAGTATGATAGATCAATGTAGCTATAAATTTATTATAGATGTCTTAACAATATCACAATGAAGAACAAATAATCTCTAATATGGATCAACGATTCATTTGACCAGCTTCATGGGGATCAATTATTCTCCATCATTGAATTCTGACATGGGTATCATCAGTTTATGGTTAAGATATAAGATATTCCAAATACTTCCTTTTGAACATAATATGTGAAATTTGAGTTTGTTTTTATGAATTTCTACTTGACTAATTGTCCTACTATATTTATATATTTGAGGATTAGAGTCATTGTGGAATATCTTGAAAAAATCAAGGTTTCTTTTATTATATTTGTATATATTCCAAAATTTTCAAGGAAATTTAGGTTCATATATTGGTTATATTGAAAACATGTATATATAATAATATATTTTTAAAATTAATAAATATGAAATCTTGTTAAAATATGATTCGTTCATGGTTCACATTGTTACTAATTAATGAATCCCAGTTGCCTATTATACTATATATGATATAGAGTAGTACCCACATCATACATCGGTAACAATGATTTATACATTATAATTCATTAACAATGTTAAGTCGAAAAGGAGATAAGTTCATCATTGTGCAAAAGTATGAATAATTTTTTCAGGAACTACAGAATTGATGAGTTACTAAAAATCTGTTACATCTATCATCTGTCAAATAATTATTTTTTCCTGATACTGATGAATCTCTGAAATTTCATGGGTAAATATTAAATAAAAATTAAAATGTATTAATTTATGCATATATAATGTTGAAAACACATAAGTATAATTATCCAATGCATGTATAGGAGTTAACTATTGTTATATTTTCTATGATTATATAGATGTACTATCATTGGTGGATAGATGAAGTAAATAAAAATACAATTGATGTTTGAAAAATATATTCACACAATATGAATAATGCAATAAAAATGGATATGGTTTGAGAATATTAATGTTTATGAAAATTCAATTCATTATCACCCAATAAAAGGAAACAACATTGATGATGTATTACATTTGAAAGACACTATTATGAAGAAAATGATGAGGATTTAAGGATATAAATTGATCACAGACCCAGTATGGTTGCAATTGGAAATCCTAAGTGAATGGGAATAATAAGACCTTCCAATATTATTATTTGATAATTATTAATATATAAGATCAATATAGCTCAAATAGAAGAAAAAATAATAAAAAGAAGATATGGGCTATGAAGAATTGGATGTTTCCATGGGTAAATATTGATCTCTATTATGTACTAAAACATATTTCAAGTTAATGCCTCCCATATAGAATGATGATAAATAAATAAATGAAGTATGATTATAATTGATCAAAATAATCTATTCAACCTCATTGAACTAAAATTAATGGGAAACATCATGAGAATTATTAGAATATTAAAATAAAAATAGAGATTTCCTACTACCCAACATTGTTCACAGTGTGTTAGAAAGTGACGGACTAGAAAACAATTAATAAAAGTTTATAGAATCCACTACCAATACAATCATTAATGTGGAAAAATATAACAATAAAAATAATCACTAGTCTTCTAAGAACATCCAATAAAAGAAATATTATATTGGTCATAGTAGTTCTACTAAACATGAATTCCAATTTCATTTATATTCAGGATGATTTACCTCTTGTCTAACATTACAAGATATACGTAATTAATGTGGTGAGGATTCGTGGTGTTCCACTCTTTATAAATTATGATATTGATCCAATTTTGACATCAATATTCTAGAGAGACCTCCAATATTTTATGAATAGTGAGCTAAATTTATACTTGGCCCACAATACCTAAACAGATGAAATATATAAGGAAATAATTTCGAAACATGATGACCTGATTATGAAATGATCAATAGACTTTAATTGTTTTTGGGATAAATACTTTACATTATATAAGTTACCAAACAACAACAACATCCATTCTAGTATTCAAATATCTCCATATGATACTCAAATGGTATGAAATTTAGATTTATTATTTTTTTCTATAAACATAGTTTGATAAAGTCTAATCAGCATGATGATGTATAATAGATGATTAAATTCTTTTTCCATTCGAAAAATGTAAAATATACTCAGAGTTGGTCGAAGAGGTATGCTGACAATCGTTTAATGGAATTAGAGTTTGATGTAGGAGAAAATGTTTTATTTTCAATATCATTATTGATGATATTCATAGAATTTGTTATGAAATCTATGCTTAGACCTATGTCAATCGGCCTATAACAAATCCTTGATTAGATAGGAGAAGTAGTATATTAGCTAGAACAAACAGTAAATATTGATCATGTTCATGTTTTTTTCGTGTATCACTCTTGAGGATGTAAATATGAGATACACCACATACAGCATAACCATATCTGGTAAAAATATAATATTACCTCACATATGATAAGTAGATGGTTGATGTACTAGAAAATATACACAATGTTATATCTAACAATACAAAACACCATTTCATTTATTTTGTGGTGGAACCATAAACATGTTAAGAGAAAATGGGAAGTTGTGAAGGAAATGAGAAAAAAGTACCATTACTTTTTCTCAATCGAGAAAATGAGTTTAATTTTCGTGTAATACATTTCTAATGGTAGGGAGAATATAGTGAACCAGTCTTGTCAATTTTATATTTTCGCAGAATAAATGTGTGTTATATATTTTATACTATTATATGTGTACAATTTATAGTTAAACTAAAAAAATATTAACTCACTATCAAATATAAAAACATTATTTAAATGTTAATATAATTGAAATTCCAATAATTGAAATAAGAAAAATCTATATAAATTAATAACAAATGTTGGAATACCTATTGATCCAATATTCTAGAATCATCTCCCACCCCAAAAAAATTCTATATAAATGAAAGAAAATATTTATAAAAAATCAGCATCATAGGAATTGAAAAAGTAATTTTCAGATGAATTGTAGTAAATACTATCTGATAGAATGAATAGACATTTATAGGGTATGAATTTAAATTTTATTATTGGGAATAAAACAATATATGACTATTACTAAAATATGTGGTTTTCATAATTTTTGGTTAAAATCAAAAATGGAAATTATAAACATGAGTGAAAATTATATCATTAAAAATAAATTTTATAATAATTAATGGATAAGGATAATTTATGTAGATAAGTGAGACGATTGTCTCAACTAGTAGATTCTAGGTTTTTAATGCAATTTCATAGAACATGGGAAGCATGTAGAATCATTAGGGTTCTCCAATGACCAAGCCCAAGATGAGATTCAACAAGTTATGCTTATACATTCTCACATATGGGAGAATATCATGTTTTTGTAGATTTCCATTCAGTCAATGTTATATAAGCCACCACATGAAACTGTCACTTCTACACACCAAACACATAGAGAGTTTGTGGTTGAAAAAAGGTGTTGTGTGTCAATAAAATAGTTTTATAATGTGTAATTGTTTTATATAAATAAACCCCTTATTGTATAATTTTAATTTTATCAATAGTTTTTCTTAATAACGTATATGTTTAATTGAGGCAATTTCGATAAGTTAATTTTTGGACACAAATAAAACATAATTTTAATTTTCAGAAAAGAAATACAATTTGTGTAATAAATGAAGGTATTATGAATCATTTTTTTATTGAAAATGAAATATGAAATTCTCTCATTTAAATATAAATTAGAAAATAAAATTATAATGTCCTAGGAAATTTTTATGATTGTTATAAATTTTTTTGTTCCTTAAAAACGGAAATTTTATAATAAATATAGATATTAATATTTAAAATATAAAATTCTCATATTTTAAATTCTTTTAATATAAACTTTATATTTGTAATCATTATATAGAAATTATGTTTGGGTGAGTTTTAATAATTTTATAAAATATATTAGTTTTTAGTGAATATTAAATATACTGTATTTGGTTTTTTCGATGTTTTATGACTTCATATTTATTTAATAGTGAATTAATATTTTATTAACCCTAATCGACAAATTAAAATTTTTCATTTAATAAATATTATTTAGAATAATTTCTTATAATAATTTTCCAAACCTATATATGTCTTTCAAAAGATTTAAATAAAAAATTTTATTTTAAAATAATTGTTTTGATGGAAATTTAACCTTCCTAGTTCAATGGAGAATTACGAAATGATTATCAATTATATTGGATTAATATATATGATAATTTTAAACAAATATAATAATAAATGATTAAACTACCTAGATAATAAAATGGGACTACATTTTTATCATACCAGATTACCCATAAATATATGTATAATGTATTAAATAATTAATCTGGTTTTTATTAAAATACCAAACAATTTCACCCATCCCCTTCACTCAAAATTCTTCATCAATGATGTTATAATTATTTTACCTCCCAAATAGTCCCCCCAATATGTCCACAATTTCTTTTTATATAATCCTAAAATATTTTGGAGAATCCATTCATGGAAAGGTAAATCTCCAATTTACTTTTATATTCAATTTCTTATTTTGGAATGTATTCTAATTTCCTATATAATTAATTTTTCAATATTAAAATTTTCCAATACTGTATGAATTATATTTTATCAATCAGATATCTATTTTATCCTATAATTTTCCATTTCATTAATCCATTTTTTACCTATCATGCTACCAAACATGTTTCTATCTTATATTAAAGAAATTATTAATTAAATTCCTATTATGAATACATAATACTCTTCATTATCTATAGGTATTTATCAAAAATAGAAAATTATTTATTGATTTGGTTATTTAAATATTTTTAAACCACATTATCCTTTCATAGTTCAATAATGATTTTATTATCATGACATCAGAAATTTTCAATACCATGATGTTGATAAGAAACCAAATCATTATTTTCCAAATATAATTAATTAAATGATTCATTGAGATCCATGTGGCTCACATGAAATTAATTTATGTGAACTTTTTCCATGATAGTGATCCAACATATTGGGTAATGAATTAAATCTATAAAGATTACTTTTTTATGATACATTGGTTAATAGACAGGGTTATATTCAGTTATGGCCCCATGGGGATATACCATGGTGATATGATTATGATTGCCTCATTTTTATGTGTAGTCCAATTTCATGTACTGGATCATCTTATTATTATTATGTTCATATTTTATTCCTAATTTTTGCCTCATGTACATATTTATATATTTCATGATCACACGTTATTTGTATCAAATTCTTATTCCATTACTGGGCTTCATGCTCACACCATTCGAGTGATGTATGTCCCCATGATATGAGATATAGTGAAAGTGACATATAGTGATCCGAAGAACATATTTGACAATATTATTAAATATTTTTTCAATTCCCCCTGAATAATGTACATATTTTCCAAAATCTCTCCTTTTGAATATCATGTGTTTTCCCATGTATTTATTTTCTTATGTAATAAAGGAATGGGATTTCATAGTGTACACAACCATGAATGACATTATCATTTTTAGTGGAACAAAAAAAATTATGTATTAACTTTTAGTAATGTTATATTTGAAAATAATATATTTATTATGTCTTATTCATAATATATATTTATTAAATTTATACTTATTTCCATCCATTTAAATAGTTAGTGAAAAAATAATAACATTTCTTCATGCAACGGTAGTCCACCACACACATGACTCACATTATAATATATGAAAAGAAATTTAATTTTATATTTTAATGTTATGTAATATATATTTATGTATAAAAATGTTAAAAACATGATACATATAAATTAATTACATATTTATAATAATCCACTATAGGAAATGACTAAAAATGATTGACATTAGTTCATGAGGTGGAAGTCTATCATACAAATTAATGATGATTTCATTCCCTTTTGATTATATAGTTTATGAATTTTGGAAATTAAATTAAAATAATAACTTAAAATTATCAGATGCATTATTTTATTAACATAGGATCCGGATTTAAGAGTATTTGATCGATATGGAATAATAAATTAGAAAAAATAGTGTAGTTTAGAATTTTAACTATTCCAAGACAATATAATTAAGATTATAAAAATAATATTCATAGAATTTATTTATAACCTAAAATTTATTAAACTATGCCAATATGTATTTGGGTAAGTTATTTGGGTAGTAATTTCTTCAATAAAAATGCATTATTGTAGTGAATAATATATGAGAGGTGGTTACCTTTTGAAGGTGAGGTGCATGGGATATTTTTATAAATTTTAATCAAAATTTTTAACAACATTTTTATTATTTAAATAATCACCAAAATAGAAAATTAATAAGTATTATGAATGATATAGATGAAATATTTCAATAAAATAGTTTGAAGACAATTTTTAGTCTCTTTTCCCCATATCGTTTTAGTTTATTCCCTTGTAAACCCATTATTACCATAACCATGTTTATATATTTCAACTATTTCGACTATTTATTATTGTAAGAAATTATTTTGATTTAATTATGTAATGATATGAAATTTTTCTTGTAATTAATTGAAATATATATATATACATTCAAATATAAGAATCGTGATGGAGTGTAATTCTTTGTCCTAATGTGCTATAAATTTATATTATATAATATTAAATATATTTTATACATGGAATGATTGGTTAATAAAAAAATGATATAAATTATAAAACGATTGAAAAATTAGGAAAATGAGACCGCATTTGAGATAGTAAATTGTTTTTACATTGGGGATGACCCAAAATATGTTAGTGAAGGGCATTCAGACTCCTTGATCATTAGTGACACATTCAGTGAAATAAATAAATAGATAAATAATTTATTATTTCATTATAATTTAGTGGAATTTTCTGTAAGAATATATATATTGATAATCCCCTAGAGATTGGAAAAAATTAACCAATGAGTATTCTAGATGTTGATCATTTTCATTTATTTGAGAATCACCTCGAACAGTGATGAAATTCATGATTAGAGATGATCATGATGCCTCGATCACAACAACTAATCTCAATCATTATAGGATACATTATCTGATGATGAATGTTATGATATCCTTCTATGAATCAACAACGGATGTTTTTATAACCTTTTTTTAATTTATTTAACATATTTACTAATTGTATTGGTCTACATATATTCCATCAATTACATACACTTGTGGTTCTATTTAAATTGATTATTCTATTTATGTTCTAAACCTGGTTTCCTATTCCTGATCGCTGGACATGAAAATTTGTCCAATTATTTTTAAACCCTTATTGTTGTCAATTTACCCTTTTTTACTCACATTACTCATATATTGGAGCCCAGGGTTCTGGTTTGACATTTTTGGGTTTTACAGAGCATGATCATTCCCCCATAATCCCAATGATTTCAAAGGAAATGACCAGATTGATGAAATTTATGTAGATTATGAGTGTTTTCATGATGTGGAGTTTTTCTCATGTGATCAATCTACACATCATTGATTAATGAGACTTTAGGATACATGAAGATATGAAGGTTAGTATAAACTCCATTGAGGATTGATTTTTGGGTAACTTTGGAGGGAAACCACGAATCATAGCAAGTTCTAGCCATCCTCGGAGAATAAGGTGTAGGATCTACGGAGAAACAAATTGATTCATGATTTGAAGATCAGAATTGAGATCTAGATAAAATATGATTACACACCATTCATAGGTATTAAAAGTGGAATATATCCTCTAAAAAGGTGATTCTATTATTTTAGAAAATTTAAGGATAAAATTGCATGTATCACTTCTACACGATGTCCACCACTTCCCCTTGTGAAAACACAATTATATGGATTAAACAGGTGGGATACCATGTGTATGTACATTTATCGGTACACTTCCATATACTTGATTAAATTGAAAAGTCCATTCCAAATAGATATCACCCCATCTAAACCAGTATGTCGTGTTCCAAAATAAATGGACACAAGGTTAGTTCATAGACACAGACTAGTCACTGTTATCTTGAAAATTCATTCTAGTCTACTAATATAGTATGTAATGAGACATATATTGAGTGTCGTGTACTTCAATGGACATTTCCAGGTGGTGGAGTGGGACCACATTCCACGTGGGTCCCCACACATGTCTTGTACCACTTGGTTTTCTTTTCTGAATCATCATGTCTCCCAATATCATGTGAATGAATGAAACATTTTGGCCGAGAGTATCCTATCATGTGTGTATTCCCATTTAGAATGTGATTTTTTCGTCTGTTTTGGATTTTTAGATATGTTATAAAATTTATTTTTGATGACCCATAGGAAGTCTCGGCTCGAGCAACAACTAGGCCAAGCCCAACACTATATCCCAGGGGGTAACAACTAGAAGTGATGAAAAAAATAACATGGGGATTACTATTATAAGTTAATATTTGCACGCACATCACTATATCAATGAATATGTGTGAAGAAATTAAATTTCTATTATTCTAAAACCAATTGGATAACCATGCATTCTAACCCTCCATAAAATACAAGAGTAAAAATACATAAACATAAATGTAATAGAGAAAAATAAATCCCCAAATGGAAATAGGGCTCAACCAGACAATACTAGAATGTAAAAAATTTACTAGCACATAAATCCTATTATGTGACCATTGTACAAGGTCTAATTTACCAGGTATCCATAAGCTCCATTAAACAAACGACTATCCAATCGGTCGTCTACATAAGACCTGACATGTGTCAGAATGTCCCATGTAGGGGTGAGTAGGTATAAAATGTAAAATTACTTCATAAATATTGAGAATAATAAGAGAAAAATAGGAATATTAATATATTAGATTTTGGACAATGTCAGAGAGAACAACTCCACCAAAAAAGATTGTTAATATTTTCATCCAAACACACGAGGCACAAAAATGTGGGTAAATAAATAGGAATATAAGTTTTCATGGCCTATATAATGAGATTATAATAGTCTACCCATGAGATGATAAACACAGAAATCACATGATATACCACACACATCACCTCTTTTACAAGAAAATGAGTGACTAAATAAAAGTGTATGGATACAAAATAATATATTTATGATTAGTAAAAAGAATCCAAAATAAGAGAGTATGTATCTCTCCATCTTAGAAATCTCTCATGAAAAAGACTACCCAAAAGTTCAAAAGGTTCATAAAAATGCCTATCGTCTCAGAAATATCCCTAGATGTAATTGGTAATGTGAAACAATCCAACGTCACTATAACACAGAGTCGTGTGGGAACAAATAGGAATAGGAAGACTCACTCCCATGTTCATCAGAGGGTATCCACTCAATAATTAGATGATGGAAAGTCACACACAATCATATGAGGGGGGGGGGTCCACTATGTAAGTCTTGATGACCTGCACCCTATGTAGGTTGGGGTACACTCAATAGCCAGGATCCTTTTTCCCTATTATGATGTCGATTTTCCTCTTAATAGGTCGATGGCATGTGCCCAATAAAATAGTGGGGTTCACCTCGAATGGCATGGAACTCCACCTTAGAACCTTAGGGGGTTTCAGATTATTGATCAAGGACCAGAACTCTAATGAATTCGGAGGGTTCCACATAGAAGTTAGTTATAGATTACCTACTTGCATAGTAATTTGTGGTTTCACACTAGTTATCGAGGACACATTCCATATATGATAGGGGGTTCAACTATGATGTCAAGGATATGTGCCCCAGTAACACTCAAGGATTAAATCTAGTGATCAAGGACCCACACCCTAGTGCGTCAAGGGGTCCCCACATGGAATGAATCTATAATTGTAATGTACCCATAATGATGTGGGTTCAACCCTACTCCTCATGGATCTGTTCCCTATTGGATTTGGAGTTTTACTTTTATTTCACCTATAGTGATTCTTTGTGATAATTATGGTCATAAATCATCTCCTCAATAAGCACTGTGAAAAGAATATATATCATAATTTAATGGGATCCACAACCAAGGGAACCATATTTTTCTATGTGGGAATGAAATCGGAACATTCCTTTTTAATAAAAATATAGTAGTTTAATTAAAGAAGATACAAAACCATGATGTTTCATAAAAATTAACCATCAGGTACACTACATTAGAGGGGAACCAAAAATTGTGTTTTCCTACTCAACCATTGGGTCATGTCCGTATTACTATATGGATCATAAGACATTTAGTAGTACACACCATGATGGTGGACTACATGTCATATACCAGCCAACTGAGACTGATCTGTAATTTTACACTAACCCTATGTTGTTGTACTATGGTACACTACGTTCTTAAACACAAGTGGTTCCACCCATGTGACTTGGACATGTCTATATTATCGGTTACATGGCCATGTTCCAAACCACTTACTACAACATGGTACTAAGCAATTGGGTACCATCATATGGGTTGTCCATCTGGGGAAGGGGTACATGAAGTGTATGATGGTTAAATGTTGTGTCATCCTTAACTATTTTAAAACCCTAGAAACCACTTTTAAGGGGATACATGTTGTTTGTTTGATCCTTTATATTGTGTGTAGTTTTTTTTCTTCTAAAAATTATCTTATCCAATGTTTGTTCCTTGAATCAGGCTCTTTCTTCATAGATCCTGCCTTGAATCTTTATAGTATTGCTGGATCAGGCTATAATTCACTATTTCCAACCACTATTGAATGGAAATCGATTTTTGGGTTAGTTTTTTGGAACACAAATGCAAAATGATTTTTTAAATACTATTAAGTGGATGATTTATTCATCAATCGCATGAAATAATACTCTATATCCCCTAACTACTCTAGATATATGTTATGATTGTCTATCTGCTCCATGATAAAAAAATTGTTGGGATTCCAGGGGACCAATTGAGATTTGTACCATTGTTAGTGATGAAAAAGAACAGCAGGGTAGAACTAATGATGAACATTATAGAAAAAGGGAGTAAGATTAGTAGAATAGGTTTGAACATCATTTTCCAAGTGCTCTTTTAAAATAATAAATAATGAGAATACACAGTATTTAAATAGTTAATAATAAATTTAAATTGATACTTTGGTTAATAAAAATAAGGCAATTCAAACATGTTGATAAAAGGATTTGATACGGTAAATAAGAATAATCAAAGAGGCATAAGATGAAAAATTTATGAGTCCTAACTCCATATTAAACTGATCATTATTGATGACCATGCTGATTAATAATTGAGAGGATTCATCATGTTTGATGTGTACCGATCTTCTCCAATCCAACATTTCATCATCAACTAAGGTGATTCTCCAAATAAGGAAAAATAGGAATCATTATGGCCTCCCATGGTTATTTAACGAAACCCCAATGTATTATATATATATAATTAAAATATTTATACGTTAATATCAAAATCATTATTTATTTATTTATTTCATTATTTCATTGAATGTACCTCATATTAGTGAGCAGTTTGAACCCCCTCAGAGAGAAATTTTATGTAATGCATAGTGTAAAAACTATGTACTATACTCCATTGTGGTCTTGGATTCTTTATGTTATATTCCTTTTATGAGTTATCCCATTTTTCTGAAATATTTGTGCATACTATAAAAAATCTTTTCAAATTTCATAAATTTAGTTTCATTAACACCTATCCATAAAATCAAATAGTTTCTTAGGTCATCTCTACATCAACTATCATTCAAGATATTCTAAAACAAAAAACAAAACAAAATAAAAAACACAGGATATTGAGCCCTGTTTTAGATTTCCCACTCACAAGAAATCTCTTACATGTTTCTATGTTAAAACCAAATGTTAACAAAGGGGATATTTCATCCGCATAGGGATCTATTCAATAGGTATTCCATCTCTAAAATGATTCTTCGCAAATGTTGCTCCATCATTACCATCCAGCTCACGTCAATCAATGAAATGTATGGGATATTGCATGCATCTCTTTGGGTCATGACATATTAGATAATATAATTTACTATAATTATAAATATGAAATTCATTGTAACTAATTAAATTACATCAACTGTAATATTTTATTTTAAAAATAATCCCATATACTCGATGAAAAAGTGTGTATTCCAAAACATATTTTTTTCAAGTAAATAATTATTTTATATTAAATCTATGAATAATAATAATAAATATAATATTCTAAAATAAATTTTATTTATATATAATCTATAAATTTAATTAGAAATTTTCATCAATATGGATTTTTTTAATTAATTAAAAAGGATAAAAAATTTTCAAATTAATGTAGTATTTAGAAAAAACATGATTTTAAACAAAAAAATAA
Organism: Viscum album; assembly: GCA_963277665.1. NCBI lineage: Eukaryota > Viridiplantae > Streptophyta > Magnoliopsida > Santalales > Viscaceae > Viscum > Viscum album. The sequence goes on from OY728138.1 coordinate 793,289,420, forward strand.
TGTATACTAAAAGAGAATATGAATTTCATTGAAAATAAATTAGGAGGAATACATATAAAAAATAACACAATAGATACATTATATCATAATAAGAACAAAATCATACATTTAAATTTCTTAAATTATTAATGAGAAATTAGTTTTTAATGAAATATGTATTTTTATGCATGTGGGGTGGGAGAAGTTGATGGGGATAGATAAGTCCCATGGGGATCATTTTGTACTAAAAATTCAGTTTAATATATCATACTATAAATCAATTTTTTGTATTATATATTTTTTTTATCAACAACTTTAAGAGGATAGACATTTTCTCATATAGGGATTGGTAGCGTGAGTTATTTATTTGTGCATGGGGTTTTCAGACAGGAAGTCTTTGTGCGGAGACCATTCATTCATTGGGAGTGGATATGTCATTAGAATATCTTGTGGGGGGTGTTCCTACTATTATGTTAGGGTTTTTGGATGTATTCTATAAGGATATTGTGACACTACCAAATAGACCTCATGTGGAGTTTGGGAAACACTTTTACTTGGGATTTTATATCATTTTTGTGTATAATTATTAGATGATAGCTTTTAAATTGTAGTATTTTATGATTTAAATAGATTAATAGATGAGAAAAATTTTCATATGGTATATTCTATGGATGAGGGGTTAACTAATGTTGTTCACTATAATGGTGTATTTTAGTATGAGGTTATTTATGGGCTTCTAGATGTCGAATCTCTTGAAATTTTATAACTTTTATACTCTTCTTTGGATATAATATTTTATTCAAAAAATATATTTTTTTGGTTTAGTTTTATAATTTTTAATTAAATTGGGGATATTAGTAGTTGAGGGTGAAAAGGCTAACAACATGAATACTTCCTTTAGATACAGTCATGCACAATCTGTGTTTATATTCATGTTGTTTAATGGGTCTAGGATATTACATTCTCAAGATCATAAATTCACCTCCCATGATTTGGAGATATAAATAGTTATGATTGTGATGAATATGTGACATAATTACGTCATTGAGGAACTATTTATGGTCATCAGGGATAACAAGAGACTGAGGTATATCATTTCTCTATGTGATTTGATTTTTATAAAATTAATGTTGTTGGATTTTATTTATGACTATGTTTTCAATATCACCTACACATCCTGAGAGGTGATTATTTTGGATGGAACATTGTGTAGGAAATAATGTAAGGATGTTGTTTATAAGTCTATATATGTTTTGAAATTAATTCCTGAGGGTGAGGCTTTGTACATAGATGAAATAGTTATTGATGTAGGATGGAATTTATTTTATATAACATCCCAATATTCTTTGATGTATCATTTTTACATAACTTTGTTGGGTGACTCATAGTTATAGTTGATGATTGTGGATTTGGACAATGAAGATTCACCATATGGATGGACAGAAATGGCTATCTTTTTAGGAGATGTTTTTTATTCCTATGGTGATTCTCAAGGGAAACATTTATTATTTCCATATCTCATATTTATTTGAACACCAAAGATTATCCTAGATGTTATGTTGATTTAAGATGATCTTTTTCCTATATGAATGGGAAGGTAGTGGAGTTCTTCATAAGGTGTTCAGTTTTCAAAAAGGTAATGTAAAAGCATTGTGTCCATGGATGTATATTATAATAATTGGAAGTTCCAAAAATAAAATGGGATGACATATTGACGGATTTAATCCAAATGTTACCACAATTTTATGGAGGTTATTATTATATAGGGATGATTAATTATTGGATGAAAATATAAGGCCACTCTTTATAAATAATGGATTCAAGTGAAGTGAATGGAGTTTATTTGATGTATATAGACATGGTGGGGTGTTCATGGATATTTTAGATCATTTTATGAGGTCTATAATGATGATTTATTTTTGGAGTCTATACGGGATTAAAATATTATTTCAGGGCTCATTTTTGCCTCGACACTTCATTTCACACTCAGACAGACTAGAAAATTGAGTGGAAAACCTAGAAGGTTGAAGATATGTTGCATGTGAGTATCTTAGATGTTATCAGCTTGGGAACAACTTTTTCCCCTTATTTAATATTCATAAAATATTATAAATCAATCATAAATGGCCATTAACAATTTTTTAAATTGTATTGGTAAGTATTTTTTGTTATATGTTATGAGGAATAGGGGTTTGTGAGGCAGTGATTACTGGCCTTAATGTGGTTCAAAGAAAAATTTATAAGGGAAAAAATTTTGTGAGGGGAATTAAACATAAAATGTTAAAAGGGCTTATTCATATTTTATATGGAGGCCTATGGTATTTGATTTTATGAACATAATGTTCTAGAAGGTCTACTATTAATATGATATGTCGAGGTTTGGAAGGGGTACTATTCTTTCATCCATGATTGTTGAGACATTTGATATTCTATTGAGATTTTTTGAGGTAGTGTATCTTCTGGAATTATAACCATGGATGGACATGATCCACAATATCTTCAATATATCTCATCTTTTTTGTATCATCATTATGACACAAATTTCATTGACTTTGGATACTTTTTTTTAATGATTAGACAATATTTTTGGGGGTTGAATGTGGAGTACTATGATATACATGAGAATGTGTTGTGTACAAGAAATTTCTGTTTTATTTGTATGTTTTGAAGGCATTTTGGGAAGTATAGATTACCTAGGAACATGAGAAACATATTCATACCACACACAAAATAAAGTTTTGAGTTTTTCCATTCTCTATTTTGGTAAATTGTGATGTTCAAATCATGCTAATTTATGAGATGTAATGATTCTTCTTTTTGTTTGATGTGTAATAAATCCCATAATATATGATATAGGAAGTAACTGAATAATAATCAAGATTAATTACAATACAATTTGATTCATCCAACATGTGAATTTTAGTACCATGAAATAAAGGTACAATATTGATGAAGTGGAAAAAACTACCCAATTATTATTTTCAAGTATGTGACGTCTATTTTTATCTTGTTTTTTGGTTTTGGATCTGTGGAGGATGAGATGGATGTGTGAAATTTGGTATTTTAAATCTATATAGTGACGATTTTGTGTGATATTATCAGTCTAAAAATAGTTTTTCCTATTTAATATGTGTTTTCATTTTATATATGATGAGATCCTCTAGGGGTATCTCACCATGTCATTATTGAGACCCATTATGTAGAGGATTTATTTTGGATTCATAATTATGATAATCATTTGATAAATAATTAATGTAATGAACCTTTCCTTCCAATACTCATACATTGTAGAATTTGGGTGTATAAGGTGTGTTGGATGGGGATTGAGGATGTTTTGTGGTGGTTAGAGGTTCATCAGAGCTACTACAAAAATACCACATCATGAAATATTTACATAACATGAATTGGTTGTTCACACCTTATATATCTGGATGGATTCATGGATTCTATGATGCTGAGAGGAAAACTATGGAAATAAGTCATATAATTAATGGTTAATTCAATAAATATTACTAAATCATGTTGTGGAGACACAATATTTTTCGGATGTCGGAATGTTCATAAATAACCAGGATTTCATATCTTGAGTGGGATAAATGATGTGAATGTATAAGGATTCAAGGTTTTAAAAGATATAAGAAATTGGTTTTATAATTGGAACATGGATTTTATTTCAATAATTTTTTTATCTCTTGGTAGTTTAGAGGGATATTTTAGTCCCACTTCCATCTCATAAATCTATTAATTCAGGTGAATTCCAAATTGTTATCAGTTCTGAGTACATCCGTTTACATACAATTTTATTTTCTCCTTCTCATAGCGATTTACAATTGAGATTTATTTTGTATCATTATTGAGTTATTTTTTTTCATTTTTTCCCTTTATTCTTTATAGGATGATCTGTCGGTTTCTATACATATGTGGTTTCTCTTTATTTTATTTCAACTAGATGTGCATAGGGAGTACGAAAACGATTCTTCGATATAGGTAATCCAACATTTCAAATTTTTTAATATCATGTAGAAGTTTTTGACTATTATTAATCTATGGAGGATATTTTGTGTCATACTAATCAAGATAAATTAATTTTTTAATTTTAATTGAATTCGATGGGAAAATGATTCTCATGTTTTTAAAAATTTTATATTATAGTGATTTTTTGTTAGTTAGGATGAATTACCTAGTAAAAATCATTGTTTTTGGGGTCCCATTAATCCATGATGTTGTTGTGAAAAGGAATTTGTTTTCCTATTTTTTCATTATAACCAAGATATTTGAAATTAGATAACCATGCATATATGACTAAGGAAATATTTTAACCATGATTTAAGGGAATTTTTGATATAACTCCTAAAATGAAGTTTTATGTTATATAATATCCATTAATAAATCAATTGAATGGTCTTGATGTGTTATAATGTGTGACTGATATTATGGGGAGATGAGGTGTGGATATTGTGAGGTGTGAAGTGGTGTGTGTAGTATCTGAATGTGATTTTTGGGTAATATGTAGATAGTTTTCTTAGCCTTCCATTTTGGTGGAAGGGTAATGGGTTTTAACAGTTATATTGGGAATTACGGTTATGATTTATTGGTCATTATATTTGGTTGGTGATGTGATGGTCTTCAAGAAATAATTTTTCACTAGCACTGTATTTCTTTTTTGGATATGCATTTGGGGAGGTAAAGTGACTGTTATTTTGGTAATCATATTTGAGTACAGAGGTGATTTTATATTTGGGATGATGAGTTACATTTTATATATAGTTTGAATTTAATTGATACCTTCTATTGATGGAGTAATTAATTAATAATGTGTGATATGGATAGGGTTTTTTTGTTAATCTGATGTAATTGGATAATGAACAAATTAATAATGGTATTTGTGGCCAAATATAGTTGTTTGTAATTAATGAATAAATGTTTTGGATAAGAAATTTTTTTGATGGTGTCATATATGGGCTATGGTTTTGGTGGTGTTATGAATTTATAGGTTTCATTAATGGTAGGGATGTTGTGAGTGTGTTATAATTTATTTCTACACCCATAGTCTAGACTTCTGTGAGGGAATATGTATATAATTTTATAAATATTTTTGATCCAATACACTACATACCTATATTGAGCACTATGTTATAATTCACATATATTCCCACATGCAGTTTTATTACTGACATCCATGTGATGACTATATATGATCAGTTGTATCTAATTTCTTAATCTCTCTTCTAAGAGAGTAGTTATACATTGTATGTGAGGTATGGAGGTCTATTAGTCCACTCGGTGTTGGTCCTAGTGTCTTTGTTTGATATGTTATATAAATATTTTTTTGAATTAGTGGCTCTAGTATTGCATGAATTGATGTTATATGTCTAGTATTTGTTGAAACTTATGGTGAATTTTGTACATAGGTATAGGTGGTAAATGACACATTTTATTTCATGATTATTATATCCAATAACTCTAGTTATGGTTGGGAAGTGATGGCCTTCTGGTTTTCTGGTGAGTTGAGATGTGACTATAATATGTGGTAGTGCCCCAGGTTCCTGTGGCTATGAGGTGACATGACTATGCATTGGGATTATATTATATTTTATTCCATAGTTATGGGAGTTTGAGGTATTATATTTTCATGTGTGATAGTGAAAAATATGTGGAAAAGTGATGCATGGTACCCATAATCAATATGATATTCGTTATGGTACAACAGTTTGAATGTGATATTTGGTGAGTGCGCCTTCAACATCATGGGATGCATAGTTAACCTATTTGGTGATTTTGTATTTACTTTTTTATCATGGGTTCATAAGTATGCTTCTTTTACATGATAATGAGAGACATTTATTTTCATACTGAATATACATATTTTATCAAAAGGTATATAAATTGATTTTTCGGGTTTCTTAGAAGATTAATATGATCATATTGAATAATAATACAATGGACCATAATGGGTAGTTTTAGTATTACAACATTATATAGTTTTTGGTTACATTATTTTTGAGAATTTATTCTAAACATGTATTATTTATACATCAATTCTATGATTTTTTTCATTATTTTTATATTAGGTCAATGGATTTATTTTTGGGTGATCCATCTTGTTAATGATCATGTATTATTATTTTTGTTAATGAATTACACTCCATGATATTCTTATACCCTCTTTTATTGTCTCAATCTTGAGACCCACAATAGGTATGACTTGGGGGTCATTAACTCTCTCCCCTTTTTTTGTTTTCTTTAGAAAGAGGTGTCCATGCCCAACACATAGTTAAGAATAACAATCATCCTTATTAAATGTTATTTTCATTATAAATATATATATTTTTCATTTTGACCACAAAAACCCATACTCTTAGATATGCTCATAAAAGAAAATTTTGTTAACATAGAAATTGAACATAGAAATGGTAAAAAATTATTTATTTCATATAAATATTAAACACTATGATTCACTATTGAACAATAATAACCCAATCCAAAGTATCGAATATTTAGTTTCTATGATGATCAATAATAAGAAAATCTTATTTTACTTTTTTTTGTGAAAATTCTTCCATAATTGAGCCATATTATATTCCCATACCGACTTATCATATAACATACACATATTATCCCTATATAGAATGTAAATACATAATGTTATGAGATCAGAAACATTGTATGAGAAAAACCTATGAAATCCCACCGAGGTTTATATTGTATGGATACGATTAATCATGATCACTATAAAATTATATTATCAAAAATATATTTAATAATAAGTGTTGAACATAAGAAATAAATGAATGATTTGTGATAGTAAACGATCAACCATATACCATGTAATAGGATTATAGAAACATGAGGAAATAAAAATGAATCATGATAATATAACATGAGAATAACTCATAAAAATAGTTAATAATAATAGGAATAAGAAATCATAATCTGATAAACTCGGTTTGACATACAAAGACATTATATCTATTTTCATAATCATTCATACACTACATAAACACACCCCAGAGACCATTTTAGTTTAGTGGTTTTGGAATGTGTAATACATTCTTCTAATTTGGTGAAATATCATCAACATCTCCCATTAATATAGTCTCTTTTGGACTTCCAACATAAATCTATTCTTAATATCCTTGGAAAAAGAAACGATATGAAAAGGGCGATGACATAATCCTGGTAAGGGTAAAAAAAAGAAGATATCTAATAAAACATTAACATTATAATATTAAAACATGAAAATTAATTTTGAAAATCACACAACATATAAAATATTTTTAAATCATTATGCATTAAATAAATATTTTAATTAGATAAATAATAAATCATAATGGAAAAAATCCATGATAAAATAACATTGGAATAAAATATAGAATATTAGAAAACAAATAAGCATACAAAATAGTTTCTATATAAGATAAGAAACCTTTATAAGACCATCATATTGGAAAAAGACACTTACAAAAAAGAGTTTATTCCATGTTCTATCCCAACATTATTGAACATGGTTTACGTACCATTCTATGCCTGTATTACTGAACTGTGAAGAGTTCCCATTCCTATCATGTCAATATGATGAGATATAAATCATTACCCAATGCATTAGAGGGAGATATAGGACCCCAACATCATGTAATTAAAACCATAAATATTTGATCCATAAGAACGCAAACCATTTCATTTCCCAAGCAATGTAATGTCTTTCATAAAAATCATACAACAATAATATAACCCAAGGAAAAAAGATGGGTCTCATAAATATAATTATATTAAAACATAATCCATAAAAAGATATGGATTACATTAAAATCATTTCATTTTAAACATTCTAAAAGCATATAAATTATATGGATCATATACATGATAAATATACTTATTATGTAATTTTATATTATAGGTAAAATAATTTTGATGGATCACATGAAATTAATTTTGGAAAAAAATATCATTTCTTTTGTAAAAATGTTTTATTTAGTTTAAAATACCATGATATTTAAAAACCAAATAATATCATAGAAAATAAATAGGCAATATTTTAAATAAATATTAATGTTAATAAGGTTCTATGAATGTATAAAAAATAATCATGCTATTTAAGTAAAACAATTCCTCTCAAAACATTGTCTGAAACGTTCAAAAAGATCCTTATCTTGAAAATGAAAGAATTTTTCCATTCTAGATGTGTATTAAAAAAATTTGGTAAAATTAAATTTAAACATCTAAATGAGACTAGTAAAATATATTACGATATTATCTTTATAAAACATGGAAATGGACGATTAATAAACCACAGTTTATACTCACATATAATCAATCACAATTAATAATGAGATTATAAAATTTTCCACTAACCTAGGTCTAGTATCATTAATATATATTAAAAAAACATATATAATTGTCTAATGTGTGTTTTAAACATGATCCAGAACCATATCTAAATTTACTATATCATATGTGATCATATTATCACCTATTTAATAATATTTCATTTTTACACTTCTTTCCACTTTTACTTGTTGCAATTTTGGTCATATAAATACATGTTATTCATTATTTGTTTCCATTATATCATTTCATGAATTGAAAATAGTATAATATAAATCATATTTTTTTATTCTATATATTTATAAAATCAAACATTAAATGATAAAATGGAGTATAACTGGCTTGGTCGCAATCTAGGATGAATGTTGGGCAGTGGTACATCCATCTTTCTCGAAGCACTGTGTATGTTCATCAGGGCCTCAACTATTATAAGGATATTGTTTGGGTCAGTCATCCATTTAATTCTCTACTATTTCATAACATTATGTTTTTTTAAATGATTGGTGACTTGATGGGAAAGTTCCTTTGCATGGATGATCGAACACATTGGTTTCCACAGTCTGTTACTACTGAGGTTCGTGAAGCCATTGATTTGGCAGCTCCCCCAGTATCAAACATCCCTCTTAGGGTGGAGGAGTATTTTGAATGGTATATGGATATATTGTAACCCTATTTTTTGTTCTTTTTCTATTCATGAAACATTATGGGATACTCGCTATCATCTTGTAGAAATGAGCGATTCAGTGGCTAAACTTCTCATGATAAGGGTTTCTTGCACATCAAAGGCCCTATATATTAAAGGTTTATTTATATAGATCCATCCCATCACATCCAATATACCATCTTGGAGCCTTTATTTTTACATTTATTTGTGGGATTTTAGATAATATATCCATGCTCTTGCCATTTCTAGGTGGGGTTTATCCAGATTCTAATATGACAGTTTTATATGCATGGATAATCTTGGCTCAGGGGTGATGTCTTTGACCACCAGATTTCATCTTCTTCCCACGTTTGATTCATTTTAATCCTATTTTTAATGTTTGGTATCTCTCAATCTTCAATTTTCTCTTCAATGGGCATTTGTTAATGCTTTATAGTCATCAGTGGTTGATCGAATGGAAGACTTGAGCTCATTGGGGAGTCATTTTGGAAATACATGTGAATATGAGGCCAACTGTTCAATAAGTCATTACCCGCCATCTGGTGCCAATAAGGGTTCAACCGATTCATGGTTGTTTTCTCCTATTTCATTGGTTATCAAGATGACTTCAGTAGTAGTCTCTCCCATTTTCACTTTAATAAATTCAACATTCTCCCTTACGTTGATGTGGATGTGGATTCTCTTAATCGAACTTCTTTGGTTTCAAGAGGTGTGTATACTCTATCATAGTTGATACGTGGAGTGGCTCAATCTTCCACTTCTTCATGGAGATCTATGTTTTCAATTTCCCAAACCATCCTCAAATCATATAAATTATTCTAATCCTCAAATGGAACTCTTGTGGATTTGGGGCCCGAATATATACAGATTTCCAAGAAAATTATGTTCGTTCCAATATGATCTCATTTGTTGATGTTCTTAATCTAATAGAGAAAAACTCCAAAATACATTGTTTTTTTATCATAGGATTAGCATGATATCCTTACTACATTGTGATTATCTTAATACACATATCTACCTTTTCTAGTGTCCTTCTATTTCTATTGGACGATTAGAGGTTTCAAAATAGAATATTTATACCAATATCAGTTCAAGGGGAGACAATTTCATCTTGTCCTTTGATTATGTGATGTGTGATACGAGGAACCATGATCGTCACTAAGAGGCTCTAAAATCATTCCATACAGGTAAAGGGTCTTGGTTTGTAGGTTGTGATTTTAATGTTATTGTTTATATATCTGATAATAAGGTTGGTGGAATTTTTCCATTGAATGATCGAAATGTTTTTACATCCTGTGTATTCAATATTAGGCTGATGATTTGGGGTTATACAAGAAAAATGATTACCTAGTACCATAATCAGTGAGGTCATTGACACATTTGGAGATGTTTGGACCATGTATTAGTGAATATTTAGGTAATCTCTAGAATTCCATCCATCTCCAGCATTCTAGTTGTGAAGGATTGTCATATGGTCTGCTCGATATCTGATCATTCTATGTTCTTATTGACTTATCATAAGAGGTTATATAGTAATGATATGTTCATCCACTACAAGAGGTGTAAATCTAATAAATAGTTTCATAATGAGTCGAGGAATTCTATGAAAAAACCCCTGAATGGGACTTCTTGGATTATACTTTATAATAAGCACAGATAATTTTGTCATGATCTCTAGTCATAGCTCAAAAATTATCCAAGAATAATTTCAAATCTGGATTCTCTAGATGAAGATATTGATTGTCTTGAATATATCCTTGGTGTTTAGTGGGATGATGATGTTCTAAATTTATTGCTTCATAATAAGAACAATCATTTTCAGTTACTTCGTGAGTATGAGTGTGCGTTCTTTGATAGATCATAGAGTTATTCCAATTTTGAGGATGGGGGAAAGATCTCATTATAATGATATGAATTTCATTGGAGGTACGGATGAAAATTTTTTAAATCCTTTCTTGCTGACCATAATCCCTATATGTATGGTGGTTTACTAATAGTTCAAGTGATTTTTTCACTTTCATTCAATGAGTTCAGTCTCCTTCCATAAATGACATATTCATGTCCATTATAGAGGAATAAAAACCCATTACACTAATATTTATCTTAATCCTAGCATTACCCCCGGACTTGATGGTTTTCCAACATTCGTTTATGGATTCTCTTGGGATTTCATTAAAGAGAAGAATGTTGAATCCATACATGATTTTTTCTATGGGTTAGTCTTCCATGGGAAATATTTGCTACCATACTTATTGTAATTCCAAAACATAATGATCCTTCTAGATTCAAACATTTTAGAAAAATTTGTAATTTCAGTTGGACCTATAGAATTTTTTCCGGAATTCTTAACTAGAGACCTTCTAGGTTAATATATTATTGGGGGTCACAAGGAATATCATGGTTTCATAAAAGGTAGATCATCTCAGGATGCTTTTGGATATGCACCGGAAATGGTTTCAGATATGAATTTGAAGGTGCATGGCTCTAATGTGATCATCTGAATTGTTATGGATAAGGTATATTACATGGTATAAAGGAGTTATATTATAATAGTGATATATTTTATGGGGTGTTATAATAGGTTGTCTGATTTACTATTTATATGTTTTATCTTTCCGTGGGTTTCAATGTCCTTGATGGGAATGAGACAAGGATTTTTAAATCTATCTTTGGCCTTTGGATGAGTCACCCTATATCACCTACCATCATTATCATGTCAAAATACCATTTTAGTCAGATCCTCGAGAGGAATATGATGTATGGGAATTATAAGAACTTCAAATGCATGAATCATTTTCAAGGAGATTGTCACCTCATGTTTGTGGATGAAATGATTTTCATTGTTAGTGAAACTTACTAATCAATTAGTGGTCCCAAAAGAGTGTTAGATAAATATACTATTTTTAGTGGTGAATGTATTGATGGTGAAAAAAGTAGTCTATATGTTCAATAGGATTTATTTGAGAGAAGGTTAAAGAGAATGGAAGAGTTGATCAACTTCCTCTGAAGATAGTCTACCTTATTATTCTTGGGAGCTCCAATTTCATCTAGAAGACTATATATCAGCCACTTTGAATTGGTGATAGGTAAAATTAAATGATGGATTAACAACCTGAAAAATAGTTTCTTCTCATTTGGATATATAATTACTCTTGTGAATTTCATTCTTTATTCTATCCAAATTCATGTATTATCAGTTTATCAGGGGCTTACAAGGGTGTTTAAACAGGATAATAATATAATGAAAACATTTAGACATGATTCTCATTTGAAGGAACCTAATGATTGTGTATAATTGGAGAGTATGTGTAAAATCCTTCATAAGGGGGGGATTTAATCTGAATTTCATTCAAATGGATATTCACTTCACACAAGTGGAATTTGTGTGGGATATAAGGGATGGGAGATCTCAATGGATTATATCCATTATTGGTAAGTATGGATCCCATCTGGAATCCCTATGTGGTATGATTTTTTGGATGTTGTCTTTTACCTAAGGTCAATTTATTGTCCTTTATCACCACTCCCATTAGAGTGTAGAGTGTGCTACTATTTACATATTGTATTATAATTGGGTTGGCTCTACCCTAGGATTCCATGGATATCCCACACCCGGTATATCCTTTTTACAATAATTTCTATTCCCATAATTTATTAATTCTATTATTAATCAACTACTACAATTTTTTTATGGTATCATTTTATCATCTAAATTTATCTTTTAATTTTCACGAAAGAATCATTTATGATGTTGTTGGATAAGAACATTAGGCATGTTCCGTGATATATTCTATATTTTAGTGGTGGCATTAGATTATTATGGTGAAATGACATACCCATAACATTTAACATTCAATTGTGTCACCAGTTTAATAATGGATTTCCCTCAGATGCTACAATATATTCCAAGGGTATATCCCTCACCTCACAGTGTTGGTGTTGTCGTAGTGGTAGAATAGAATCTATGAAGAATATGTTATTTAAAAATTACTTTGTCTAAGTTATGTAGATTTATCATGGTAATGTGATTGTCCATGATATTCATTTGTTCTTTGATAAAGGATTTAATTAGATTAATTTGATGGGGGAAAAAATTCTTAAACATGTTCACACTGCATGGATTATAATCTTGGTTATAGGATGCAATATTATCTGGAATGCAAGGAATAGAACCAACTCGGATGGGTTTGTTTGTTGACCTCTGGTGATGATTGTGTTTTTTTGGAATTACTCTGGCTGAGCTCGTGATCATGGTGAAAAAGTGGGAATGAATCACCCTAGGAGCTTCTACTGTAGTCCCCTGGTACCTATTTATCCATGGGCCTAGATGATCTAGTGAGAACTGGGATATGGAATAGTGGGCTTCCTCCGATTTTTGGATTGAAAATGAATATTGATGGATCTTGGAACATAGTCTGATGCAGGGTGGGTGATTGGTCAGAGATCACAAAGGGATAGTTTACCTGACATTTAGTTGATTTCATGTTCAGGTGAGCTATGTTATACATATTATAGTGTTCTACATAATGAACTCAATGTTTGATTTTTTCTTAATATGTCAATCTTAATCATTGAAACATATTCATATATCATTCACAACTCAATACATGGGATTAAGTTTACTCCCTTTTCTAATTCTTATCACATTCAGTGGGGTATGGGTCGTTCTCCTAATAGAGTAGACTTTCAGCGAAAAATGGAACGAGGGAAACAATGTGTGGGATTTCATATCTATAAGAGGGAACCCAACTGATCCTTTTTTCAATTTTCTCAATTGTGCACAACCTCCATCTGAAATGCAAGGATCTAGTTTGGGATGATTCCCATGGCCTTCACTTTTTTAGAAATTCATAGACTATTTTTTCAATCTTCTTTCTTCGTGCTATTTTGACTATATCCTAATGTTGATAATAAAAAAATATTTATTTGGTTGGTAGAGGAAATTACATCTTTTCAATGAACACCCTCTAGATCTACACTTTACGAACTAGGAATGGTCTTTTATGAGTACTAGAACCACTATATTTTTACTAGTGAAGTTACTATTGGAATGAGTATGAGATATAAAATAATAATGCCTCAATGTGATGTTATAATGTGTGGTAGGTGGTACCCTTTAATAATTGAGTATAGGGTTTATTTTGGGAAAAAAATTAATTTATAAAAAAATCAACCCAAATCCAAAAACCTACAAAATTTCATATTTTCAATGATTAGAAAATATAACATCGTCATCTCATCCATTAATAAAATTTATAAAAGTGTTTCTCTCTATTTAAGCCTTATCATTTTCAGAAACCCATATTTATTATATTTTAATTTTAATTATTGTAACCAAATATTCAGTACTAATATAGTATATTTTTCACATATTTGAAGTTTATTATGCTATAAATGACCATTTTAGAAATTTTTGACAATATAATAATTGTGTCGTATTTTCTAAAAAAAATTATGATTTAAAAATAATACAACAAAATATAATTTTCATAAAATAAAAAGAGTGTCTATTTTGAAACTAATAATTTGTTGTATTTTTAAAAATATCAAGATTATTTGATAGTCTCGACAAAAATTAACTATATCAAAAAAGGGACATGGAAATTTATAAAATTGTTGTATTTATTAATTATTATGAATTATAATTATTTTAATTTTTTTAAATAACATTATTTTGATATTTCAATCAGTAAAATAATTACTATATAATGTTTGGAAATTATGTAATATAGATTTTTTGGGTAAATATTAAAAATAATAAACCATGATGAATATATATCATCTATATTTCATATGAATATTTATAGTCTAATATATATTATATATAATCCAATATTAATAATTTTATATTTAAGAAAACATGAATGTGGAAACATTATCATCATGTTAAATAAAATATTATAAGGGATAAAAGCTTAACCATGTGGTTACAAATAGGAATAAACATGACCATTAGATTATCATGGTCTATATATACATGATGAATAAAATTTGTTCACGTTTTATTGAATTTCAATGGTTATTTTTGTTTTAATTAAATTTTTTATAGTTTTTCATCTATTAAATAATTTCTCCACCATCATTGTATAATCCTTTAAGTTAATTATTTGTATCCTAAAAAATAACTAATAAATTACCATAATAATGAAAAAATATCTCTCTCTAATGTGTATTTATATATGAACTTATATTATATGTATCATCGCAATAAAAATGATATATTTTTTAAAATTTTAGTATGGAATATATAACATTTAATTTGATATAATATATTAAATTTTATAATTTTATCTATGCGGCTTCAAAAGGATTAAATATTGAATAATGTATTATTAGGTCATAACACACTCATCCAATTATATTATGAAAACTGTTAAGGTAATTGAATAAATTTATATTCACACTTAATTACACAATTTCACTTTTTTCGATGTTAATAAACAATTAATGAAGTTACTATTCATGATGTGAAAAAATAAAAGAAATCAATTTGCCTAATTTGGAACAACTAATTCAAAATATGGAAATATAATTTCAAACATCAAAACATAGATATTTCAGTAATTAATATAAATTTTATTCCATTGTTGGAATGAGAAAAAAAGTTTTAAATGATAATACATGAAAAAGATTAAAACGTTTTTCATTAAAAAAAGACAAAATGGGTTTACATCTATATTCAAAGTAATATTAGTTCGAATGAACTAATTTATATTAACTGATATAAATATAATATATTTATAATTTAAAATCATTCAATGAAATAATTTAACCAAAAAATAATTTTTGATGGAATGATTTATTTTCAATTAAAATTAATTATATTCTTATTATTGATCAATAATTAAAAGTTATAAGAAGATTAAAAATGATCATGGAAAGTAATTTTTTATATATTGATTTAAATGAAAAATATTATTTATTATAATAGAATATAAAAATGTTTTAAATTTAGATATAATATGGGTACTCAATCAAAAGGGGAAAACATAATTTTTTTGATATGAAATATTTTTTCTAAAAAATCGAATTTGTTCTCATATCATTACTAGAAAACATATAAGATAAATTTTAAATATTATATTTAATATATTACATATTCATTTCATTAATAAAATCTATATATAATGGTTTTATTATTTTATAAACTAAATTATTTTCCTTCAAATTGTTTTCATGAAAATCATTTTCTTTTATTTAAAATGGGTTTTATTTTAATTTGAAATTAATTTATCACCATATAATTAATGATATATACATTTCTAAATCATATTTACATAATTTAGTAAATATTATTCATACTCTCCATTATAATGTTTATGTTTATTTTATCATAATAATATTAATTTTTTGGCCTAAAATAAGTCTTTCATGAAATGAATTCTATGGAAAAAACTCAAACATGTGGGTAACAAAAGCTATGCATAATGAAGTGTATACCGTAAGTTAACACAATTTTGTGTGTAGAAATTTTTTATCTTAGAGTAGATTACAACACAAAACATCAATTAAATTTTAAAAAAATATATCTAATAAAAATATATGGCTGTCACATTCTATAACCAATAATGGGTTTTCACCTCAAAAAACATCTGGGTTATAGAAGGTTTATTCTTTAATGTTTCATTCATAAATTACCATATAATTAAATATAAAATTGAATCATAATTTAGGAAATTAATGTTAAAAAATAATGGTTACGAAAAGTAACGCATCATAGGGTTTCCACATAGTATAAAATAGGTGTAAAGTTAAAACACTGATATAGAAATGAAATCTCATAATCTTGTTCTAAAAGAGAGTGATATTGAACATGGTTAGGAGAATGTAATCAATCACAATGCTATAAATATATGATAATCCAACGGACCATTTTATTTATCAGATAGGAAGGTATTGGGATATCATTTTTGGTTTCATGATCCATTCCCTAATGTTCATTAATTTATTAGGAGAATAAATAAAAACATGATTTAGGTATAATTTCACCATTTGTCATGCCTTGAAAAATTTATACATCATATCTTATTCAAATAAATGACGTTGAATTTCACATTCATAATGTTTTAGCAAATCACGAATAATATAAATAGAAATATTGGTCATTCAATCTGTATTTATCATATGATAAAGGTAAGAATATGTTATAAAATATGCATAAGTCCACCTATGATGAGATAATACTTTATTCAAAGAAACATCATTCATTTTTTAAAATAATCATTATATAATGTGATAACCTTACAATCATTCTGAATGATTAAAATAAAAATTATTAAAAAGTGGTATACTAAATCGGAAAAACATTTATCCCCATATATTATTTGGAATATTTGCTTGGTAACATTCCAAACATGTGAATGCTTTTATCATTATTACATTAAAACATTCTAATAACTTGAATTATCGTTGAGACATAATGGAAACATGAGTATTTAAAAAAATTAACACATTTCCCAAAACAACTAATCCAAAAATGCGTACATAGTCTATGATGTCATAATATCATCCCCAAGGTCCTTTATAAAATCAAATAACACTTTATTTCATTATCCCAACATTATTCACATATTAATGTCTATCCTTCCCTTATTCAAGTGTTCTCAAAAAATAGTTGAATCACTTTTCATGGTTACTAGTACCATTCATCATATAATGTCATATACCTAGGGAAAAACAATCGTGTAACAATCCTTATATGTTTCATTATTCCATAATACTGTAAAATAACATATAAAATATTATTCATGAAAAAATTGAAATAATTATACTATATTCATAAACCATTTAAAACAATTAATTGTTTTATTTTTTAAAATTTATTTCATCTCATATTTTATTCAAAGTTTCTTCGTAATTATAAATATAAATACTACTCATTCGATTATACTGATACTCTTTATAAAATTATCTGTTATGGAATATATTGAAATAGTATCCATATATTATATATGTAAACCATTTAACCATCATTCGTTTCTTAGAAATATCATTATCCTTTTACATTGTTTTAAATCATCCAATTTCATTGATATTATGTGCTTAATGTCCTTGTTTTCCACAATCAAATCATCTTCATGTTACTTTGAAACATTCACCTTAATTCTACTTCACACATGATTTACATGAGGAAAAATGAACATTCCTTCATATATGGTTGACATGAAACTCCATAATTGCCTTATTAGGTGGTTCAAGAAATTTACCTATGTTGAGATTATTAATCATATTACAAGAATGATGATTAGTAATAATATTAACATTTCTCCTTCCAATTAACATTTCATTTGGGTTCTCTTGAGTAATATCATTCCACTATCCGTAAAATTATCTATTAACATGAATTCTCTTATTTCGAGTCATTTTCTAAAACCCTAAAGGAATGGTGTAGGTGGCTACAATAATACTGATAAATCCACCAAATCTAGACATAGTAATTTAGTTGTATAATATTATATGTATTATCACAAGGTTTCCATTATTATTACCAAAATTGAATGATGGAAACCTATACATTGAATTATCCTTATTACTTCTATAGAAATATCCATTGAAATATCTCTAGGAATCCCAATAAAGTTTAGTCAATCTAGTTTCCAATGGTTACCTAAACAATTACTCTGATACCAACTATAACGACCCAAGATTGACGTATATTGACATTATAAAAAATTGTAATCATTCAAACATCACACGAGAACACAACCAAATATGATATATGATTAATTCCCTTGGAAACATGAAAAAATTATTCTGATTTGCAGAATGATCTTCAATATATACCATAATGAACATCCCCATTGGTTTTCCACCCTAAAACCATTCTTTATATCCTAGGGAAAATAAAAAAATATGAAAAGTGTGAGCTCATATGTTTAGTAAGGGTAAATGAGGAAAATATATAAAATAAATCTTGAACATAAGAATAAATACATCAACATATCTTTAGAAAATCATAAAATATATAACATATATCAATATAATGAGTTATTAAATAAATCATGGTTAATAATAATGCATAAATCATAAAGTATGAGAATACATGAGAAAATTGAATTGGCATAAAACATGGAATTGTGGAGAAAACATAAGCCTAAAAAATCTTTTCTATACTATCCAAGGATTATTTCCACGGTCATCTCAATGGAAAAAAATTCAACTGAACTGAGTTCATATCTTGTTTCATCATTCTATTACTGAACTAGTATTATTTACCATTTTATCCCGGTATTACAGAACCATGATAATTACCTATTCCATTTATGTTTATTTCATTAGATATAAATCATTATCCAATGAATTTAAAGGAGATATAGGGCACATCCATCACATATTAAAACCATACATATGTATTCCATAATAACATAAATCAAATCCTAACACATAAAATGAAATAAGTTTCAAAAACTTAATTCACTCATAACATTATCCATGTAAAAGAAATGGTCATCATAAATTTTATTCTACTATAAAACAATTTATTAAAACATATGGAATTCATAAATACCATTTCATTATATTAATAATAAAACCATGGGAATAATAGGGAAATTATACATGAAACATATCCTTTTTTTACATGTTATCTTAGATGGAAAATAATTTTTATATAACCATTGAAATTAATTCTGGTGGAAATATACTTTATCCTTGGAAACATTTATTGTAATCACAATATCATTAAATTTTTATAGAAATGAATATTTATTGGAATATAACCTTGAAATATTGTAATGTAAGCTTCATAGAAACAAGTTGTTATGAAAGTGTAAAATTATCTTCAATTTTTATATCTAAAAACATCATTCTCATAAATTTGATTGAAATTTCAAAATTACCATGTTTGGAAAATGATAAAAACAATTATTTAAAACCATGTATTAAAAGGTAAAAAATGGGTTAAAAGGTCTTTAAACAACTCTATGTGAATAGTAAAAGATTTTATTAAGGAATTTTTAGAGACACATGCGAGTGGAAGATAAATTAACTCAAATAAGTACCTAAATATAACCCATTATATATAATAAAGAAAATTTGAGATTATCCCTTACCCTAGATTTGGGTACATTAATATGTCTCAGACACTTTTGTATAATGGAATAAAGAGTGTTATAAAAATTTTCTAGAACTATACTAATATTTAAGATATCATATGTGATTATATTATAGAATTTTTAATAATATTTCATTATTACTCATCTTTCATGCGTTATTTGATGCATCTTTTATCATATAAATCATAGTTATTCTTCATGGGATTCTATTATATCATATAAAAATGATAAAAATAAAATATCTTTCATATTAACTAACTCTATATATTTCATATAGTCATTATTTAAATGAGATCAAGGTGAATGAATCACATCCTATCGTGGTGATAGTAAATTGTACTTACCCATGAGTGACGATATCATTGCTTCAATTTTGAAATGGTAAGAAAGTGGTTCATATATATATATATTATCCCATATTCAATATAATTTATAATAATAATATATACTTATTATTTTCATCATTATACCCATCCATGTAATGTGTTGGAGAAAGATATATTACATCATAGGGTGGACATGGTAATCCATACACATGCACATGTTGTGATTTAGTTTTTTCATAGGATAGTTAGAAGGTGGAATATGGTGGTTAAATAATCATAATAAAATTTGATAATATAATAGATATATTATTTATTACTTTATAGTGGAGAAAACTAGTAAAATATAAGTATAAGAAAAAATAGGTTTGAATGAATTTATAGAGGACATTACCTCTTCTTCAATGAAACCCCTCTTGATCTATTTTTAAAGGTACTAGACATGGTCTTTTAAAAATCTAATAACCTCTATGTTGTAATTAGGGAATATTTTATTGGAAATTTCCTAGTGATACATTAAATTAAAAAGTATAAAGTGAATGGAATAAGTGAGGTAGGATATAACCATTTATAATTATGTTGAGCAGTACTTTTTGAATCTCCAAAAATATTAATTTATAATAAAATAAAACTATGACTAATATATAAAAAATATATTACTTAAGAATATGATGATATTTTATGATGTAATATAATCATCCAATAAATTATATACATATTTTTATATCAATTTATTCCTTGTAATTTTAATGAACCATGAGTTATTCTATTTTAATCTTAACCAATGTATTAAATTATTCATTATTTAAATATTTCAATTTTTGGTTATATGAGGTCAATTAGACATTTAATGAAACATTTAAAACTTTTTAAATAATATTATAATTATTTTATATTTTCTAAAAATGTTTTATGATTTTTAATGAATTTAAGAAAATATTAATTTGACAAAATATCAATAGTGTAAATATTGAGAGTATACATTTATTGAATTTTTAAAAATATCAATATAAGATATTATAGTCAAAAAAATATTTTACTATATTCATATAGGGTCATGGTAATCTATAAAATTCATTGGACATATAAATTATCACAAATTATATTTATTTTAATTTTTTAAATAACAGAAATTAAATATTTTCATTAATAAAAAATTTGTACATCAATTTTGTGGAATTATTTAATATATTTTTTTTAAATTATAATTAAATATAGAATACCATGATGAAGAAAAATCTAATATATTTTAGAGTAATATTTATAGTTGAATATATTTTCTATAATATCCTATATTAAAAAAGTTATTTTATTAAAACATGAATGCTTCAACATTAATGTCACCATAAATAAAATATTATAAGTATTGAAATCTTTTATACATGGTTTATATTGGTGAAAAAGTATACCATTGGATGATTATGGTATATATATAATCGTCTAATGTGATTTGGTTATGTTTTTGGGTCATTATTTTATAATATTATATTAATGGAAATATTTTATTGGTTTTTCATTCTTTAAAACATTTTGCATCATTATTGTATAAGTAATTAACGTAATTATATATATCATAAAATTTATAAATATATTACCATGATAAATAAACACTTTTTATATTTCAAAGAATTATTTATAATATAACTTATATTTTCTATAACCATATAATAAAAATGACATTGTTATTAAAATCCGAGTAAGACATATTTAATTTTCCATAAATAAAATATATTAAATGTTATAATATTATCCATGTTCCTTCCAAAGGGTAAATTTTAATCCCAAGGATGATTTATTTAAAAATATATCAAATTATATTATGATAAGTGGTCAGGTAATTTTAAAATATTATTTTTACCCTTAGTTGCCAAATTTACACTTTTAGGGTATTAATACAAATTTACTAATGATGGTATTCGTAATTAAAAAAAATAAAATGAAATATATTTACATAATTTGGACCCATTTATAATGTATATGGAATAAATTTTTACAAATCCCAAACATAGAATTTGTAGTAATTAATATAAAATTAATCCCATTGACAGAATGGGAAAAAGGGATGTAAAAGTTAAAACATGCTAAAAATATAAATGTTTTTTCATCTAAATGAAATGTAATTTGAAATGAAATGACCATATTTATATAAAATTATTGAAATAAAATCAATTTATTCATTATAAACAATCAATAAAATTATTTCAACTTATAAATTATTTCATAGAGAAAAGTTATTTTCAATTAAAATTAATTATATTTTAACTATTAATAAAAAGTTAATGTTATCAGAAAAATATAAAAATATCATCAAAAGTAAATTTTGATACAAATATTTCAAGGAAGAATTTTATTTTTTCATATTGAATGTAATTTTAAAATGAAACTATATTTAAAATGAGAGCTTCATCAAAATGATGGGAAACTAATTGTTTTGAGAAAAATATTCTGTTATCAAAGAAATTTAATTTGTTTAAATAATTGGCTAAAAATCATATAATATGAATTTTAAACATTATATTGAGTATATTAAATATATTTTTCATTAATAAAATAAATCAAATGTTATTATTTTATAATCTTACTTATTTTCATTAAATAGTTTTTATGATGATAAATAATTCTATGTATTTAAAATGGTTTTAATATTTTTTTAAATTATTTTCTAAACAAATAAATAATTATATATAACTATCTAATGAATATATTCATAATTTAGTAAATACTGTTAATACTAACCATTATAATGGGTTGGTTATTAAGTTACAAAATAATATTTATTTTTTCTCTTAAGCTCAGTTTATCATGAAATTAAATCTATCTAAAGAAATCAAAACTTTGTGTTACACAATCCCAACATAGTGTTGCTTGTAATGCATGCTATAAATATGTAGTATGAAGCACATTATTATGAGGCAGTAGACAAATATATAAGACATAAAATAATTTTAATAAAATTTTATCACATTCAAAAATCAGGGTGTTATATATATCTTAGTGAAGGTGGATTTAGAACATGATTATCACAAAAAAATGGGATTTTATAACTACCTATATGAACTATTTTTATTCTTATACAACTTATATTGACCCATGTTCTTGATATATAACTCATATTCCAACTGGGATTGGTCTACAACCTATGTACTATATTAGGCTTGGACTACAACATGTTAACCTTATTAGGATTCATTTTAAACCAACATTCCATCATAATAAGAGTCTATAAACGATGTACCTAATTGGTATTTGGAAACAAGACATATTCCTTTTTGGGATTCCTATAATACCTTTTTATCAAAATCTAAATTTTTTACTAGCCTTATATCATCTTGGGAATGAGATATAATAATTGTAAACTCTAATGGTATGGAAATAATTCATATAACACATTTGAGATCAATAATTTTATAAAAATTATTTTTTGTATATATATAAAAAATAAATCATTCGTCCGAATATATGATTGAATATGTAAAAAATTCTTTCTCACATAAAAAATTTCAATAAATGAAAAATGGCTTTTATATCATTTGTAGATGTTATTTCCAAAATAGATCTAAAAATGAATATATTCTACACCTAAAAAAATTTCACCCAAAAAGGTAAATTAGTTATAATTTTTAGAGGGTGAATAATAAAAAATAATACCCTAGGATGTATATCCATTAGAGATAAATAGTAAAATTTATTTAAAACTTAGAAATATTTTTTTAGAAATCACAGTCAATATTTTCATAAAATAATAGGATAAATATCACATTCAGATTTCATTTTTGGGGTTTTGAATGTTAAAATATGTATGAATATTAATTAATAACAATAGTAAGAAATATCATTGAAACTATATAATGTTTTTCGAATAGAATCTAGAATAGATAAAATGACATTGTTTTATAAAATTATTGAAAAAAGTTTTAATATGTTCTAATACATTTTTGACCAATCTCATCAAAAAATATCTATTAAAACTTATCATTTAAAAGTGTAAATGTAAATTAAAATTCTCACATGTTTAATGAAGTATTCAGATTTGAAATTAAAACGGATTGTTTCATGTATTAATGAACACAAAAAAAGTTTATTTAATTAAGATAATTTTTTTATAAAAAGAATTGTAATTTTATGAAAAATTTATTTGTTGAGAAAGCTAAAATAACAAGAAAATTATTTTACTGGGATATAAAAATATAAATAAATTCTGAAACATTAAATAAAAGGATTTATTAAAAAAGTAATTTTGATAATGATTTATTAAAATTTGAACTCGTTAAATAGAAATATGAGTTAACCAAATACCATATTTCTATCAGCCCATGGAATTTAAAATGAGGTTTTATATTTTAGAAATATATATCCCAACAAAATAAATCTGAACAACAATATATAATCACTAACTATAATGTAATAGAAAAATATTAAATAAGATAATGATGAATAATCATAACTCAAGGAATGATAACTGTTTAAACAAATACACTGAAATGATTCTTATCATTCAAAATAAAAAAATTAATTGTATAATTTTATATTGACTCATATATCCCAATAATTAAATGAAAAATAACGATTAATTAAATACATATACAAATATAAAACCAAAATAATATCCAATTGATGAATATACATAATATAATAATAATGAAAAATAGTGATGAAAAAATCATTAACTCGGGTCA
This sequence comes from Viscum album, assembly GCA_963277665.1. Taxonomy (NCBI): domain Eukaryota; kingdom Viridiplantae; phylum Streptophyta; class Magnoliopsida; order Santalales; family Viscaceae; genus Viscum; species Viscum album. The sequence goes on from OY728138.1 coordinate 793,314,441, forward strand.
TGATTTATTTTGAACCATCAAATTACAACCAAAATAATTAATTTAATATAATTAATGAATTTATTAGTAAACATTTACATCAATAGTTCATTTTTATTGTACTTTTTTATAATATGTAATTTATAGTCATTTTTTTCTTAGGATGGTTATTTCTTATATTTATTTAATTTCTCAAAGACAAAATTAATATATAAACCATGGAAAATGTGTCATGTTATATATTCAAAACCTATATAATTGTGCAGCTTTATATATATTTTTTCCCCTATAACATAATTTATAAATTAACAATTGTGCCCCCCATTTTAATTCTATTTTGAATGGATGTTTCATATGATCATTTTCTATGGATTATGTTTGGTATAATTGTATATTATTAATATAATTTACATAGTATACATGATTATATTTAATTAAAAATTACATATTAAAAAATATCAATTTAATACAATTAATACATTTTTAATTATCTACATGTTTGGCACTAAATGAATAATGTAATATGTCATTCATCGAGGCAGAAATCCGCATACACACATCAGGCTATCTTCTTGTATTATAATTTTTTAGAGAAATCTATAAAATTGTAATTGGATTCCTATAATTACATTTTTAATGTATCTATAATATAGATTATATCTCAAATTCATTGATACAGGTGAATTAAAGTTTATAAGATGAAATAAATTATGAGATATCGATTGAAAATATTACATGTCCCTTTGGATGTCCTCCTATGGGTAACAGTATAATTTTAATCGTCATGGGAATTTGAAAAAAACAATTAAATAATATTTATAAAAGGTTAGAGACTATGATATTGTTTATGTAATGATTGGCCATTATAATTTATGCATAATGGTGATGAAAGTGATCATATTTTACAAGTGATTAAATGGATCTTTTGTTGACACCCATGCAACATTTCATGAAATAATGACACTTATACAGAGTTAATGAATTTTATTAATCATTTAAAACAATATATATCTTATTTTTATTAAAATTAAAATATCATTTATAACTATATTTTAAGTGAACTCATTTTGGTTTTCACCTATTTAATTGGCTTTTGAATAAATAATATATATTTTTCCAAAAAAACTAATGTGACCCCTTGTAAATTTTTTTGATGTAGTAAAAAAATTATTCTCCGACATAATATGATTAATTTTATAAATAAAAAAATTAATGTCTAGATTGTTAGGAATAGTATGAGGGAAAAAATCATTAAAAACAAGTTTTTCACTGTTTAATGTTGTTACTCTTATATGATATTAATTAATAATTAAAAAAGTGAAAATATTTTTTAACATATATTTAATCATAAAACCGATTTTATTATATAATATATATTTATTTAATATATCTCCTAAAAATTACAAAACATTAATAAAATAATTTATTCAATATTATCCAACTTCTATTATCATATTAATTAATATTAATCATTATACACTTTCTGTTATTCTGAAATTGATATATTTTTTAAATAAGATAAACATGTTTATCTAAAATATAATATTTTCTTTTTTTATTATAATTGTACTAGTAAAATAATCCAATTTTAAATATAATAAATCAGAATATTTTGGTAATTAAAATACAACATATGTTTTCAAAAATATTAAAATTGAGGTTTATAAGTTAAAATTTTTATTTTTTAGAAAGGTGATATATATTTTTATTATAAATATATATTTTATAGAAAAAAATAATTCTGAAAAATTTAATCCACATAAATAATTTTTTGTATAAAAGTGTTCATATTATAAAAATCAGTATTTTTAACAAATCCTCTTCAAAGAAATATTTTCCAAAAATATAAATATTTCACCATATGATAAATTGGAAATGTTTAATAAATATACTAATTTAATTATTTTATTTTAAAAAATAAATTTATATAAATTGTGAATTTTTTTTAAAAAAGTTAATGTATATATAAAAAATATCAATAATTCATAATATTCATCTTCTAATCATTAATAACTCTTAATAATATTTTTATATATTTAAATTGGATTACCATTATTTCTAAAAGTGTTATTATTGTTAAATTGTGTTATTAATATTAATCTACCATTTCACTACTCATTAGTTTCCATGATTGATATTTAAAATTATATCAATATATTTCTTATCTAGATCCAAATTAATTCTAAAATAGGTGGGTGTTACTTAAACATCCCTTAAAAAATTTATCCTCACGGTTTTATATATTCCTAACTTATTTTATTGATAAGGATATATATAAGATAAACAAGATTCAAGGTTTAATTTCGATTGAGATTTCAACATCATTATATTATGAAATACTAGGATACAAATAAATTATCTTCTAATAAAAGATCATATTTAATTTCTTTTTTGATAACAATTTATTATAAATACACCTCCATAGAGTCATCATATAAAAATGTTGTTTCAAGAGACATAATGTAGCATTCTTTAATAACATGTTCCTTAATATAATGTATTCAAAAACTAATGGTCATGATAATATCCCATTAAATAAATTTCATTTGGAAAATGAATCTCGAAACTAGAAATATGATATCATATCCTATGACACTTACATTTAAACCTATAATATAATAATTAATATTAGGATATAATTTGATAAAAATATTAATAATTTATTTTTATAGAGGGAGGTCATTGTTATTTTCCTACTATTTTCATCAACATAATTACATATAAATGTCTCATAATAGTCCATAACATCCATTTGAATTTCAAAATCATTCCCCATGAGTTTTCACCCATCTACCAAGTATTAGGACAACTAATTTTTTGAATAGAAAATATTCAATTATTAATCTATAGGAATCATTCTATATGATTATTGTGAGGTTCATATTTTCTAAAAGTCATTTACTTTCTGGTAACCATATAGTGATTTAATTTATTGTATATCTATATACTAAAAACTTTTGTAATATTCTATGATGTTTTACTAAAGTAAGTGTTATCGCAATGGTTTTAATAGATTTCACTAAAATAAATCACTAAAAATTATACTGTAAACCTAATGAACGATACAGTTCACTATTACAACTATGACAACTGAGACCCACTCTTCTTGTCCAGACAATAATCAAGTATTTCATAAAAAATATGTTGGATAAAAAGTGTGGTGATAAAATCATTATTTGAAATATTTTATATAAATTAAATATTTCTTTCGAAAAATAATAACATAGTCCCTAGAATAGATCATTTAGATTCTTCATTGTTCAGCTGATATTTATCCTTTTTTGAAGAGGCTTGTAACCATTTCCGGACAATTATACTATCATAGAATCCATTATAGAATTTATAAAATTTATATTCATCTACACATCCAAAAGAATTAGAAAATAATAATTGGGTGATACACAATTATCTATTAGTTAAAAACTAAAAAACCCATCATCAAGGTTTAAATAATAATAATATGAGAATTGATGATCATAGGATAAATATATCAATAATTAAAAAATTGGAACAATAATTATTCACAAAAATATATTTAAAATTCCTATATCATCATATGATGAAAAATATATTATTTCATATTCATATAGATCCCTGAGACCATAATCATGAGTTATAGTAATATTAAAAAAGTATTTATCAATGAGTGGTTTTATAAGAGAATGTATAAAAAATAATAACACATTATAGTAAAAATTTACTCATGGTTATTATAATAAATTTGTATTTTTTTTTGAAAATAATGAACCCCATTAGTCTTGGGATGACATATTTCTACCATATTTTCCTTGTAGAACAACATGTGTACCCACATCTTCATTAAATAATAAAATATCCCCTTTTCGGCTTGATAAATGATGCATTTAAACTCGTGGTAATATGATATAATATTTTTCCCATACTGAAATGACATATAATATGTTCTCCCATTTAGTATTAGGATAGAACAACTATACCATCTTGGGATACTATTGATGTACCCTCTTGGTCTACTGTTTCTTCCAAGGTACTCACTTAGGCTTTGGCGATTACTTGTGCACAATATTGTGATTAGACTATAATACAATAACCATATTTATATCCATGATATTTAAGTCTTCAAGAAATTAAATGCTGGGGGAAATATAAACCCTTATCAATCATCCCTATATATTTTACACACAATAAAAAATTATTCATCATATCATAATGTTACATGGGAAAAACTTGTTATGAAAATTTTCACGATGGTATCTCCAAAATTAACCTCTAGAATTGAAATTCTTCATTCAAATAACAAAATAATTAAAATAGTATTTCAAAATAAAATTTAGAAGGTGTTTATAGAAAAATGATTCACATATAAGAATATAATTTAGAATAAATATTAAAACGCTAGAAAGAAGAAATGTTTTTTAATAAATAAAATTATCATAAAAGAAGAAGTTTCAAATCACAATGAAAAGTTGTGTTTAAAATGGGAATGTAAAAATATTGGGAAATTATTATTTAAAAATATTATTGAATAATAGATACCATAAAAAATAAATGTTAATAATCATGAATGTGTTATTTGAGATAAAACATTTCATTTTGAAATGATGGAAATGACATTTAATAATTTTTAATATCTTTGTTGAGTCCCAAATTTTAAAAGGATGTTGTAAGTCATCCCTTAAAAATTATTATGTGTTAAATTGAAATTTCCCATGAGAAACTATATTTTTACATTTGAAAATAACAGTGGAAAACATTTATTGTATAATATAAAAGAAAATGGGGAAAATTTAATTAAAAAGATTTTATTTTTTCCATAAAAACATTTCCCTTTTATTAGAAATAATTTATTCGAGAAAAAAACAAATTTAGATTTTTATAAAAACTAAAAATATTTATTGAAATAAAAATAGAATATCTTAAGAAATATTCAGGGATAATACCCATGGAATACTAATTCAACTAATTTGAGACAAACATTATTAATCCAAATCCCTTATCGATGTCATAACTCATAATGAAATAGAAATTTAGACTGGTTTTTTATATGGTGGAAATTTGATTCTATTAATTAAATTTATAATACCACATATAATTATATGAAATTATATAATTTTCAAACATTATATAGTATTTGTTCTCTAAGAAAAATAATAACATAGTGACTAAAAATTTATTTAACAAAAATACTAAATTTATCGATATCACTAGAGAAGATAACCCGTGTGAAGTTGAAAAAGAGTTTGATTTCTATATCCCAGATATTTCACGTAAAATTATGATAAAATAAATCCATGTAAAGTATATAAAATAAAAAATTTGAAACCTGGTGAATACACATAATATATTACTTAGGATAAATTAATTTGGGAAACACTTTTATAATATTTTTATTTATTATTTTCAGGCACCTAATTTCATAAAAAATTAAAATTTTGATTTTCATCTTAAATTATAGATATTTTTTTATTATATTTTAAATTTCATGGATTTTTTCTTATAATTTGTAATTTATTGAGTAAATATTATTCAGTTATGGATGTTATTTGAGTTTTTAGGTCGATTTCATATTAACTACATCAGCATAATAAATACTGTAAATTATGTTTGTAAATCGAATCATCAACTCTATTATATATATGATTCATTCATTTTATAATTCCTATAAGAAAAGTAAATATCATTCCACATGATTCTCAAAAGTATATTAAAATTATAGAAGGCTCCAAAATATATTCACATAATGTAGTTATTTATGATAAAAATTTTATTTCCGAACTAAGCTAAAAGATTTAAAATATTTTATTTCATGATAATTAATTTTGTAATATTTATAATATTTATATATTAAATAAATTATTAATTTAGTTTATTTTTTTTATTGTAAATATTGAACATGTCATTCATGGTGTTAGTAATTAAGACATACCCAAATATACATATTACTTTCAGAATGGATTTGGGAGAAGATAAAAATTAGCTTTTCCAATATAATAGTAACATTTTTGTATATAAATTATATTTATTCAGTCCTATATTTTTGGATAAAGATAATTAATGTATAATATAATGAAAATAATTATGAAATATTGATCTAGAACATTTACTCTATATTTGGATGTTCCCCCATAGGTATACTCTTTGAGATCCTCCTCGTGGACTTTTGGAAAGACCATGGATTCAAAACAGCTGGTACATTCGTTAGTTGATACTATATTAGAATGTTACTGGTTCTAGGGATATAGTTTTATGGGGGATATATAGTGGAATTTATCTATTTATATATGTGAAAAAATTAAATCTAATATAGCCATTAATTTTTCAATGATTTCATGAAACTATTCCAAGGGAATTGGATTGAAAATGTGAAATAATGGAATTTAGGATTATATATGGGTTTTAATCCACCACCAATCCATTTGGAACATTTTTTATTATGTTTCTAGTATTTAAATACAATACTTTATCATTTTTCAAATTTTTATCATGGTAATTAGTTTTTCATGAGGTATTTTATATTTCATTAAAAATATAAAGTAATTTATCACCCAATTTTTTGATGATTTAATAAAATATTTTAGATTATAACTATATTATTTTATTTTTAAATAAAATAAAATAAAATTTTGTATTAAAACATTATATATTTATAACCATTTGTTAAAAAAGTAGGTGTTTTCACTATTATGGGATTTTAATCATATGTTCAATTTATTACAAATATAATTATTCAAAATAAATATTTATATATGTGTAAACATCATATATATAGATATAAAAATATAAAAAAATTATTGAATAAAATTACATAACACTAATTAAAAATTATCTGAAATTAATAACTTTTTGATTATCACCATCATTAACATTAATTATAACACTCCACCTTTTATTCATGAAAATTACATTATCCTTATTAAGTTATATTTACAAGTCTATCCAAAATATTCAATCATTTTTTATATCTCATATCTACTTATATTGAAAGTAATTTTTAATATATAAAATAATTATTAATATTTTTTAGATTGCAACATGGATAATTTTTCCAAAATGTGAAATATAATTTTCTCAAATTCCAAATAGTATTTATATATGATTAATTTTACTATATGAATGTATATATTTTTATATAAAAATTTATTTTTTAAAAAATTTATTTCATTTTTTACGTTATTATAATTAATGTAATTTGATAATAAAAATAAGTATTCTTTAACTATTCTCCCTAAATTCAATTTTTTAGAAAAAACATTATAATTTATCTAAAGATAATTTAGTAAAAATGTATTGAAAAATAATTCCAATTTTGAATAAATTTATTCGCCCTAAACATGCTATGATAACCTTGTACATAGATACCCAACCAAGTCAGGATATTCCTGTTTAAGAATTAAAATTCTAATATGATTATAGAATATATCCTAAAATCATTCATGAAAAACTATGGAATGAATTTTCCAACAACAAGGAAAAGATAAAGTAATAATTCAATATTATCAACAATCTAAAATGGTGAAAGTACTAGAAGTATACAAGTTAAATATTATCTAAATAAGTATAACATATAAATAAACAAGAAATTATCAATATGAAACCATCATATCATGAAACCAGTGTATATTATCTCCACTAGTACCCTATGTCATTCTAATACCAATGGATCAATAACTACCACCCCAAACTAGATTCTCATTCCCTTTTAATGGTAATGACTTTATAAAATATATAAATTCCAGAATTAATAGGTTGGGGGTGAGATGTAAATAACAATTGGGTATCATGAAGTGTTCAGAAATATATTCCATAATAATAAACTAAAAAATAATTGAGCTTAAATATAACATTCATGGAGAAACATATTCATTTTATAATTTAAACCAAAATATTATTCATTTTCAATAAATGGAACACATTTCCAAATGGATTGAATAAAAATTTCCTATAAAATATGTTTTATAAATAATTTATCATCAGTAAACAAGTTCTATAATCAATGGAATATATAATGGAATAATACACACGAACACTATGCTCATATTCCCTTATATATGTTAGTTTATAGCTATAATTTCCACACATCTAAAATAATTAATCATAACTAATAATGCGTGTAAAGGTCCCTTAGGTTATGTATAAATAGGACTCAACTATATCCTATTGGGCATAATCATGACAAACTAGGATAATTTAGTGATTTCATCATAAATCCAATGATATGGGTCAATATCTTATCATATATATCCCATATAACCGAATAATTACGTTGGATTTCATGTTCTTATTAAATCAATGAAGAATTATAAATTCTTCTCTTTTCAAATCAATCATTATTTATAATTATATTTCATAATATTCATTTTCAATATGAAAATAAATTTTTAAAACCAAAGAATAGGGTTTTAATTTCTTTTAACCCAAAACCAAACAATAGTTTTCATCCTTTAAATTTATGTCATTTTATCAAAAAATATTAAATCATGTAATTAATTTAATAAATTTTTGAATTTATCCCACAATTCCAATTCTGTTGGAATAGGGGGATTTCAAAAAAATCAAAGTAATGTCTTGTTTCTAAATAAAATAATCCTATCACGGTGTTTTATAAATGAATTGATTTCTATTTCAAAATTAATAAAAAAATATCTATTTTTATTAAATAAAAAATATATAATTAAAATAATTATAATTAAAACATAGAAATCAACAGCCGCACACAGAATCACCAATGGTAAAAAGAGGAATAAAAGATCTAGTAAATGAACATAGAATCAATATCCAAGTAAACAGAGTTGATAACCATTAATTACATGGTGATCTATCAAACTAAAAATATGGTAGAAAGTGACAAACCTCGTGATATGATATTTTACAACCTATATATAATATCAAAAACAAGAATGATGATCAATAATAGTCTGAATGGTCTCGAAAGATATTTTCATCCAAAAATAACCAAAAATAACCTTGTGGGTCAAAATTAAGGGTTTTTTATAAAAATAATTATTAATAAACTTTCTGGCATAAATAAAACTTCCATACAAGGGAACAAAAATGATTATGACCTATATTCACACCATATAATCCAAGAAATCCAGTTACACCATAAAATATATCATTTTTAATTATATTATAGGATTCATCCATTAATTTATGTGAATCCTATTCTCAAAAAATAGACCTTTCATAAAATAAAAACCTATATGTAATATTAATATCAACAACCAAACATTAGTTAATATCATTAAAAGATGATTAATTTTGAGAACAACACAATAAATACAAATTTTGATGAAAACTCTCATACAAGGGGAATATAAAGATAAATTCCCATGCTTTACTTATTGAAGTTAAAAAGGTATTACACACCCCATGATAACCTTATTCCCTAATAAATGTGTTCATGAATAATCTATATCATAATGGTGGGGAAACATATCTATCATCAGTGGCTCATTCTCTCATTTCTCGTGTGGATTAGATCGATGCATCCATAACTCATAAACCAATGGTATTTCCCCATTATGGAGAATTTTTTTCAAAGAATAAATATTTCAAAATAGATGACAATTATTTGAGAAATCGGGTTCCCCGTCATGATCCTCAAAGAACAAGACATGATATTGGTATGAATAATACTTCTCATTCAATGAAACATGGAATAAATCCTTCATCAATGTCAACTTTAGCAGATGTGTAATATGGTAAGAATCTTCCCAAAAATAATAAAAACCCACAAATGGTCTCACCAAAAAATGAGTAATATTCCTTTTCCCCTCAAACCATCAGTGACACAAACATGGTGAAACTCTCAAAAAACATGTTCAAAAAAATAATGTGCTAATGTTTCCATATGATGATAATAAAAGGATTTATACGATATTTATACCATCAACATTATTTGATGAATCAAATAAGTTTTTTAATCTCTTAGACCAATCTCAGTCTTTGGGAGTTTCCCCCATATCTTACACACACAGTATAGATTTACAATTATAGCCATAAAATTATTCAAAATGAAAAATTCTAATATATATGTGGTAGCTAGTGTTATATGAAAATTCAACAATTCCTAAGTTTTCATCCCAAGATCCATCATTATTAACAAAACATGAAAATAAAATATCCTCAAGAATATGTATAAATCTCTATATCATTCCATCCATAGGTGGATGTTATTCATACTCAACCAGACGTTATATCATATCTCCCCCATAAGGCCACTCCAAAAATTATAGCTCAAATGGGTTTTCAATCAGACCCAATATCACAATCCACTTCTAAAGGGTATGAGGTAACCTCATTAAAGAAGCCCCTAGAGATAATCTGACATCTAATTTCTTGTTGGATGTGTTTGGAACACACCAAAAGGTTAACATTTCTCCATATTTAATAGATTTCAACAACAAAAAGAAGTGTAAATTTTATATATTTCATGTATCATACCAATCCACAAAATTCATTACTATATATCATTCTACATTTTTGTACTACCTAAGTGCTCATCCCACTATGAACTATAACATTCCCCAATAAAAATCTACATCAATGAAAAATTTCTTACATACTGATGTGAGATATATAGTATATCCTTAGAAGACAATGATGATTCACTAATGGTCTCCCCACTATAAATAGAGGCCCTAGTGTGGATTAAAAAAAAGTCATGATGCTTTTCTTAAAGTATGGTCTCATGAATATATGATCTTAACTGAAAATTGTTTAACAAAATATCTTTCACTTACTCCTAGACTCCTAAGAGAAATTTTGAATTATGATCAATCACATTCCGCTCTTATGATGATTCAATCATTGTGTGGGTGGATTTTGTTTCAAAAGGATTAAACAATGACATTGACCATCCCCTTGGTATGATCTATGTCAAAATCCATATATTTCATGTTCTGCGCCTAATGCCACTTACGAAGGATGATCTATTTTTGAGAGATGATATATTTTTTTAAAGAAATAATACATAAAAAGTTCAATAAAACAGTATTGTATCCTACTAGTGAGAGTGTGGATCATAATTTTATGTTTGATAGCATGGGTTGGGTATTTTCTCTACAATTTCCTATGATATTAGGATTCATAGTCTACCATAGGATCATTATACACTATAACACAACCCATACATGATCATGATGTGTCACATAAATCCTAGTTGCAATTCCCATCATCTGGAAGAGTCAACAAATAAATTTCATGAAAACAATATAACACTAAAAATAATAATCCTAATTGGACCTCGCTTTATTCTGGGAGAGAGAAATCATCATAGAATCCAACATAGATATATCATTGTCAATCCTAGTGTAATACCCTGTAGAACCCAATATTCCATGAATAGAGAATTCATTCAATGATTTCAACCATGTCAAAACAGGCACCAAATTATATTTATGAACTTGTATTCCTTTTTCATACAAAAAATTTATGAATAACTTCAGTAATCGAATACCAAAATCACATCTTGACAGTATGCCATACAATTCGAGATTTCTCAACTTTTACAGGTTTACTCCGAGATGACACGCTTGATCCTACTCATATTGGAAGTAAACTATGATTCCCTTCACTAGTACCACAAAAAATGAATAAATATAATAATATATGATTCTATTTGTAAAATTAATAATTAATTTTTTTGCATTAGTTATATGATAATTCATGGAGAGGATAACAACCTGACCATTCATGTTCTAGATTGCAGTCTTATGAATGTGATATTATTAAATTACCAATTATTAATAATTATATATAAGATTAATATTCAAGTACATATTTTCCCATTTAATTATAATAAAATATCATCAAACTAATGAAATGGATAATTTTACCTTTCTATAACTCAGTTTTGTTTATGGAAATAATCAACAAGGAAATTTATTTAACTGTATTTATAATAAATGATAATAGGATCCACCAACAGAAGATCAATATTACCTATAAATTCATTCTTTAATAGGTCATCAACAAAGTATTATACTATTTCATTTCGTTTGGTTACATGTAGTAATAAAGAATAGAAAATGTTTTAGTAATAGTGATATAGTCAATTGTATTATATAACACTATTAAGGATAGAAACTGTGGGAAATAAGAATAAAACACGTCAATAAACATGATTGAAATTATTAGATGATCATTACTACGTTTTACTTATCAATATAAAAATATAACATTTTTATTACCCTACCCATCATTTAAAAATATGGTTTGTCTCTACTCGATCTCACAGAGCACTCTCCCAGAAATATATGTCGCAACCCATCATATGAGATAAAAGGAGACCCATAAAAGATAATAGCGAATCCTAGTCTGATTAGTGATCACCCACTACATCCTATGAATGGATTTAGAGGACTTTATAATAACCAACATAAAATACAAGTTAATATCAATATATTGTAATGAGAAAACACAATATGACACTAAATAACCTATTATCTCTTAAATCCAAAGGGTTTATTAATAACCATCAAATGATATAAATGATCTATATAGAGGTTTAAGAAATAATAAATTGTCTCTACATGAATGAGTGAGATTAAATGGTGTCAAACATAGAATTCACAAAGGATGATGTTATTGTTATAGTAACTTTCTTAGTAGTTGAACCTATATCAACATTGTCTAGACAATATTACATTCTTGGAAGTACATTCATTCAAGAATCTTGTTCCTAGAACTGTATCACTCATGAAGATTCATCTTACATTGTAGAACAAGTATGTTTTGATGATCCCATTCCACTAAATGTCAAATATATATATAACTATTCTTCTTAAAGAGACTTGAATGTCCACTAGAACTATATATCATGGATCCTAATTGCTATCATGTTTTAAATTATCATTAATCAAAAATTTGAAGCAATTATATTGGTGTATTTTAGGAAGTATAATGGTTCTATAAGAAACCTAATGAGGTTATCCACAAAGATACGCATCAAACCTCCTATTTCAATTAAGAGATCCCCTAGAACAACCAGTAAGAGAAAAGTAAATCTCATTAAACCTAACATAAAAGAGAGATAAAGCTAAACCATTAACATAGTATCTAACATGTTTGTATTCTAAGATAAATTCAATATTAAAACATGAGAAAATATATAGGGTTGAATACCATCAGGAACATTCTAGTATTCACCTACGAATTTGATTGAATACAAGGTTCATACTTCATAATCTCATCGAATCGATTTTCATAAACTATCATAATCATGTCATCCTACTAGAGTATGAAACAAATTATAGAATCATCCACTACCACTAATTCTGGATGGATCTGGATAGTGAAAATAACACAATGTATTTTTATGAAAAATCTTAATTCTTTTTCACAATTACCATAAAAATCCCACAATCTCCATCTAGTTCTATCCAAAATGAAGGTATAATACATTATATTAATCAAGGATGTCATTTCTAATAAATAAAATATAATCTATATCATTCTCAACCAAACCTCTACTCTTTTAGGATCACTAGATCCTTTGATTGAAGGCATATTCTAGGGACGAAAATATTATACCTGATCTGAGATTCACTCAAAAATAGTTCCACAACTAGAAAATTAATATGAATAGTTTTAGTTTACTATCCCATGGAATGAACATCACATAGAATAATATAATCATGATTGTGGTTCATGGGGGGATTCAATAATAATATATTACCATTTAATTCCACATTAGGGTTATTCAGATGATTTATCCAAGTCATTGTGCTAAAAAAACATCCAAAAACAACATTGAATAATTCAGAAAGGATACATAGACCAAAAAACAGATAAAGGAATATAAATTTCTACATATAATAATTCTTGTTTTTGATTTTTAAATAAAAAAAATAAAAACCAAGATAAGAATAGAATCAGATCAAAACATTCGTTAAAACGCATATACCAAACACCCAAGGTTCCCTATGGCCATTATAGTTAGATGTGTATAGTCACTAGCTCGAAAATTACCCTTATGTCATATCTAGACATCCTAAAATTCATAATGACATAAAATAAATAATCTCAAGTAGCACCTCAGATACCAATTGTCACAAAACATACAATATACTATAGTACATGGAAATCCAATATTCTCTGAACATAGGAAGAAGGTCAATCACAATCCCTAAAGGTTGATGACCGGAACATGTCATAATAGAGTATTAAATAGAGAATTATTTTTTTGAAAAATAATTATATGATAAAGAGAAAACTGAGAATGAAAAACACCATAAAAAGTAAAATGTACCAATAAACGACAGGTATAACAATACCCAATGTTGTACATTATGGAAGTACTCATAGATAGAAAATATCCAACTTATCTTCCCATGAAACAAGTAGATTATATCTCCACTGGTCTCTTCTATTACTATAATCACAACTGATCAAGAATATAAACTTACTCTAAGATGTGATTTACTATTTCTCAGACAAAAAAAATTATATAAATGCTCAATAAAAAAGGTATGGTGTCATATATAAATCCCAGTACTATCTCACTAAGTGTTAATTAATTATATAAATTACAATAAACAAATCATTATTTAAATATAAATAAAATAAGTTATGGAATCACATAACAGGTTAAAATTTAAAACAAAATATAATTTCATTTCAATAAATAGAAAATATTTCTAACATTGACTAAATAATCATTTTATATTGCATCATTTATAGTTAGTATAATAGTTCCATTATAATTTCAATATAGAATAAATTCATACTGAAAAAAACAATAGTAATATTCCCTAAAGTACATTAAGCTATGTCTTTATGATCCTCACACATTTCAAATCATTGATTTTAGTTAATTATTTATTTTCAAATTTTTGATGATCCAACCGAATGTGTCTTATCCACATCCCATTGTAGATAATAGTCCCATACTATGTTTTTTAGTGTTTTTATCATCAATCAATTTATATGGGATCAAGAATGTCATATAATTATCGAATGTCATCTACTTAATACCCAATGTAACATGTAATATATAAATAATTTTTTAATAGTAATATCATATTCCTCAAAATTAATCATCTCTGAAAATTCAATACTCTAATTATTAGATGCAATATGACTTTCATTCTCAAATCCAAAAAAATATGTTTTTCATCATTTCATGGATTTGGAATCCAAATCCAAACATGCCTTCTCAAAATTTTAATCCAACCCATTTAAAAAAAATATCAAGTCATTTAATCTATTTCATCTTATGAAAAATTCATCCCACATTTACAATACCATTATAATTGGGGGGGTTCCAAAATTCCATACCATCTCATGTTTAATGATAAATCACTCTAAATCATGGTTGTATAGGAATATTTATATCAATTACAATCAAATAAAAGAGAAAAAGGTTTTGGTTAAATGAGAAAACTAAAATAGAACATCATACCTCTAAAAAATTAAAGTCAACACCTACATTAGGAATATGCAACGAAGAAAGAAAATGAAACAGATCTAATAACAGAACATAAAATATGGATCCATATATATAGATTTTAGATCCATAAATTACATTTTGATCTATCAAAGTATAAATAGGATAGATTGTTATAGTCCATGTGATAGTGGATTCACTCACCCTGATTGATGAACTACGACAATAATGATGATCAACCATCAAATGAATTATATGGCACGAGATGGGGTTCCTAAAATTTACAATAAATTCTAAGGTGTTTGAGATGAAGGAATGTTGATCAAATGAAATAAGAATTAATCACATGGCATGCTTGAAACCACTTACCTTGAGAATTACAGGGTGTGTAACCTTGTTTCATGTTGTGAAAATAATGAATATCTATTATATTGAAACATGTTTTTATTTTGATAAAAATAATGTCTTCAACCAGCAGATAATGTGTAATCCATTCCAAGAATGTAAAATATTCGCACAATGTAAATGTAAACATCATATTCATATAAAAATACATGACATGTAACCCCATTACATGGCCTATAATTTTCCAACATACATTAGAAATCATTTATTCAACAGAAAGCCCAAAATAAAAGGCATCCAATGGAAAATGATAGAAAATTACTCATAAAAGAAAACATGCTGATACCATTTTTTATAATTTTTTTAGAAATTATTTTATCATTATCCGTTATAATTTTTCAACAAACATAAGGAAGTAAAAAAAATTAACTATTATTTAACTATTCACCGTAAATTATTTATTTTTGAAAAACCTCATATTATTTCCCCAATATAATATTAATAGAATGAATGGAAAATAATCCCTATTTAGAATAAATTAATAGTCAAAAAATTTTAATCCAAAATTTTAAATTAAAATTAAATATATAATTAAAAAATGTTATTATTGAAAAAATAACATCAAAATTGTTGAAGTGTTCACCATCATATGTTATATGAATTTATAAATGAATAAATTATTTTAAATTTACATATATTTTAATGTTTAATAATAACATAAAAATATGAAAAAAAATTCATTGAAAATATTAGTATGTAGTTTCATGTGAAAAAATATATCAATAATCTATTTTTTTAAGATGAAATATTTCGAAATAGAATGGTTTAACATATATTGTCACTCATGGTTTCCATAATATTATGAAAATAAATTTTAATTTATCTCATGTGACAATTATTTTTACAATTTCAACATTTTCTATGGTGTTTATAAATTCTATAAAATATTCACAGTTTAAAAAATTTAATTCTAAAATATTAAATTGGTTTTCATTTATGTATGTTTCATTTATCATCCCACACATGTTTAAATTATATAAATCTTATTACATTTACCAAAATCATTATTAATTACTATTTTCAAAATATTATTTTTTGTAATGGTTTAACCAATCCTATTCTAATATGAAATTCAAATATTACACCAAAAAATTATTTTAAGGTTGTTTAAATTATTTCTTTAAAAAAATATTTTGTCCATTCCAATTTAATATTTTTCATAAAATAATTGATATCCAGAAAAATTATTCAATGGGAATGAACCGATATATTACATTATAAATTACATCTATAGTTTGATTTTATTTTTTGTATTATCCCATTATATTGATGAAGTCAATGTTGGTGATAAAATATTGACATTTTCAGAATTTCATTTAATTTACAGGGGTTATTTATTATATATTGAATGATTATTTTCAATTGGAGTAGATATCTATGGAAAACTAATTTATGTGGTCATGTATCTCTCTAAAATTAATTGTTAACTATTTTATATCTCAAATGGTAATCAAGCATAAACATTATTGAATTCTTTAAAACCTAATGCTTGGTAATGAATGGATTTTTTAACATCATAAAGGGTTTACATGCTGGTATGTCATACAATTGAATGAGTTGGAATTATTTTATTTTTTCAAAACATATATTGTTTAGATGATTGAATTGACTAACAATATAAAAGGCTTACATTTATTTGTTTAATAAAAATGGTGGGACACGCTTGGATATTTAAAGGTATGATGATTTCTAAAATACTTTTGTTCTATACTTTGTTAATTTATTTTTATTCAAAAAAATTCCATTTCTATGTAAAATTTTATAATATTATTTTCCAGGTATAAGTTTTTGTTAAACCACAATCATGTATCTTGGTTCATCTTTTTTGATTTTATATTTCATTTAATTATTTCATTACTTAGAGAAAAATATTATTTTTATTAAATTATTATTATTAGGAATTTTCTCCCATATTTTTATGTTAACATTGGATTATGATCAAAACAATGCATACATGTTGATATGTTGTCCCTTGTTGAGTTTTTTATCTCACTCAATTCTTATTTTTTGATTCCTAGGATTATAAATTAGTCTATAATTTTTTTTGGATTCTATAATGGGTTATTGTGTAATTAAAGAACACATAATTATTAAAATGTTTGATAACATATGTCTACAATATAGTATATCTTAAATGAACTATGATTTATATCTGTGGGTTTTTTTAATTACCAAGATATTTAATGATTAATTATATAATTTAAGTAGATAATTATCATAGACCACCTAAATGTTCTATCAAATCTAGTGTAAAATGAATATTATAATTTCACTATAAACAGGATTGTGGGTATTGGGAACCATAGTTGTTATTAGATCAAGGTTTAGTTATTATTAGTATTAAGATAAGATAACATTAATGAAAACCCATTAGAGAGGATAATATAAAGGATATCATTTTGATATTTTTTATTATATAAGTATTTTTTTCCTTACAATTATATTATTCTAAATATTATAGAATGTGGTTGAGGATATGGACTATATTCACCCGGGGGTATTCACCATGAATTTGTTTTTTTGATTATCAACATGATTTTCTAATATTAAATGATGAGTGGGCCTAAGACTGCAAACCTAACTGGACACACCCAGATAATATTATATATTAATTATAATGTTTTTGTAATCCATTATATGGGATATGAATATAATTAGGTTTTTGAGACAAATGATAAGGGACCATAAACATCCTAAGATTAAACCAAATTACTAATATTTTGATCTATTAATAAACAAGTTGAAAAAAAGTGTTTTTGTCTGAAATGAATTCATCATTTGATAGAAAATAATTTTACTTTTTAATAATATTCATTTTTTTATTTAATATTGTTTTAAAATATATTTCATAACCATATTTTTATTTTATTTCATAAGTATCATTAAAATTATGTTATAATTAGAAATTCCCATAATATCATTGTAAATAAAAAACATAGAATACTTGTAAATAATTAATAAGATTAAGGTAAAGTCTAATAACTTTTCTATTATATGATAAATTTTGAGTACCATATTGACTTTGGTTATAAAATTTATATCTTTGTATAAAATATTCCACGAATTTCTTACAACCCCACAATATTCTTTTATTAGTGGGTGATAATTATAATTTAGAAGGATAGAAGTTATATAAGTTGGAGAAAAAAAATTACATTATATCCTTCCACAAAATAAAAAATATGATTGATCGATTTCTCTACACATAATAATGAATGAATACATGATATGACATTTAAGATAATTGTATTTAAAATTGTTAGTAATATTTAATCCACTAATAAATAATCTATTTTAATCAATTAGAAATGTATAGATTATATGATTAAGAGCATTTAAGATATTATATTAGATTTTTATTGTAAATTTAGTTATGATTTTTACATGATATTTTCTATTTAAATATGAGATTATAAAATTTCATATTTTCAATTTTTTAAATATTTCTTAAATTTTTATTTAAATATATTAATTTTAACCTTTGATGTATTTTAATGATTTATAAAATAATATTATTTTAATGTTAATAATAAAAAATAACACATTGATAGATGGTTACTTTTTATATCATTATCATGTTATTTGAGTTACATATTAATATATAAAATTTTTAATAGAATATTTATTTATATAAGGATTAAAATGATTTACTTAAAAAATTCCATGATAAATTTTTTAAACCAATTATTAATTTCATTGAATCATTAGTATTATTTTACAATAAAATAGGTTCATTCTTTTATGTAATGAATTTATTATCATTGACTAATCATATTAATTGTAATAAGTTTGTCTTTCATATTTTATGTAACATTCTGTATCCGGATGCCACTTAACAGGTGCCCCGAACCCTGTTGGTCACATGAACTCAAGCAAGTTTCCCCAAACGCCAGAGGCTGCCGACTAGCTACGAGGGACCCGGTTTGATATTGGGGAAACTATGCCCTAATTTGTCATTGTGTAGTGCAGTTGAAAAGATAAATAACATAACATATCAGAACAGTAAACAATATACAACCAAAATGGACAACTGTGTAAAAGAGAACCATTAGTCCTATATATAAAGATGAAGCATGTCACCAATTCTATAAAATCAGCCATAACATAATTTTCTACATTACAATAAAATGCAACTCAAAGTACAAGGTATAGCTAAATAAAACAAAGCAGAGAAAATAAAACACAGCAGCATCACAAGCCAAAGCTCGTTCCCATGCTCTCCAAATCCACTACAACAATCATGTACCAGTATAGGGACCCTTTCCCCTGTCGACACTGGTAGCAATATAGTTTATTTGGGCCGAAGACATGACCCAAATAGGTTGTGAGAAAAAAATCCCAGTATGCACCCACCAGAAGCCCGTGCCCAACTGTTAGTGAAAATGTGCAATAGTAGTGTCCAAAAGTAATTACAGTAAACTAGTTAGTACTAAAAAGTAACTATCACTACTAGTTTCATTGTCATTTTATTTATTTTTATCTCCTCCATGCGTGTGCTTCACCTTGGCAGGTACAACATAGGAAATAATTCTAAATAGTTGTGTCCTCAGACATACTATCCTTACCCTCAGGTAACAAAATAAATACTCTAAGGTGATTGCCCTCCGGCATGGTGATAATTACCCTTAGGCATGCATGATATTTCCCTCAGGCACAAAAACCACAGCCCTTAGGCATAAAAAAAGGTTACCCGTAGGCCAACCAAACAATTCCCTCAGGCTGAGCAACACTGCCCTGAGGCTAAGTGAAACACAGCCCTCAGGCTAATAGAACCCTGCTCTCAGGCTAAGTAAAACATTTCCCTTAGGCTAATAGAAAAATGCTGATTCCAAATCATAAAAACAATTTATACAAACATTCTCTCAAGAAAATTCAATTCACAATATAATCATGGCATACCCTTGGGTATCCTGGCCAAATGGATAAACAGAGGAACACACCCCTGAGGTTGTCCTAGATCCAAGCTATGATCCCAAACAGTAGCTTAAACAAATCATGAGATTATATATGAAATTATATATATCTTTTTAGAAAAGGACTCAGCCATAGGACACCCCAATCATGGGCACGTAGCTCAACAGTACACAATTTGAACACAACAGTTGAAAGTAAACATCAGACCACCTAACTCGATCATCTCTGATCGGTATACTCAAACAACGCCTCTTGAAATAAATGAGAATGGAGCAGTTATGAGATGAACATATTCTCATTCAAATACAAAAAACATAACCTCAAGAATGAATTATTATGAAATGATCTAGAAGAAGGAAGGGCTTAACCGTGTGGTCCCAACGTGATCAACAAAAGTGGAAACAGATTCTCGGTGCTAGGTCAGCTGATCCTCTAAGGTTCAGTCATCCTCTCGTGCTCCAAAAGACATTCAAAGAATCTTCTATGAACAGAGGAGGCTACTGCCTGTTTTAATTGAACAAAAAAACTATGCGGCGTGTACTCTCAAGTACACAGTGTGTATGTATCATTTTTTAAATTGTTCTTCTGGTGGCTCCTTCCACCACAGCATTGTTCATCTATCGACATGAGTACGTGACATGTATTCCAGATTACATGACTATTACTGTCCCGCTGCTGGTGGATACCTTCAATTCCTTACTACTCACCTGTCGACTGAATACATGACATGTAAATACCCTATACATAGCGTGTAGTCAGTTTAACAACCTTCATTGCTGACAGGCCTACACACATTGTGTACCCAACCCACACGGCCGAAGTATACAGTGTGTGGAAAAGTACACGATGTGTAGTCAGAAAAATTTGGATTTTTCCCCATTTTCCATATTTTCTCAAAAACACTTAAGAAAAAGGGAAAAAAATAAACTCATACCTCAAGAAGAAGAATCGGGTTCTTACAAAATTGTCCCCTTAAAGAAATCCATCCCTGAATTTACCTTCCAAGGGTGAAAAAGATAAATCTCAGAACAACTCTGGACACTGAGCATGTACGTCAGTCTCCCACTCCTAGGTTTCATCATGCACTCAGCCATGCTTCCATGGCACCCGTACGAGAGGAATAGACTGGCCTTAGAAATATTTGGTTCTCCTATCAACAATATGAATCGGATGCTCCTCAGAGGATGTATCAAACTAAAACTCAACCTCCTCATGCTGAAAGAAGTGAGATGGGTCTGAATGATAACGGTGCAGCTGAGATACATGGAAGACATCGTGCATGGCCCGGTACCTATGGGGTAACTACAATTGATAGGCAACCAGACCGACTTTGTCCATAATCTCAAATGGCTCCACATACCTTGGTGAAATATTACCATGTATCTTGATCCTCCTATGTCCCAACCTCGGCGAAATATGTAAGAAAACCTGATCCCCGACCATGAAATCCAATGGTAATATGCGGCGATCAACATAATATTTCTAACGAGACTGTGCGGTAGCCATCCGCTTCATAATCAACTGGACCTTCTTTGTAGTCTCATGTACGAGACGTGGTCCCAGTAAAGAGGCCTCACCTGCCTCCAACCAGCACAAAGGTGATCGACATGGCCTACCGTATAATGCCTCGTAAGGTTCCATCTGAATAGTTTCCTGAAAACTCTTATTATTGTCAAACACGACCAGGGGTATATACTTCTCCCAAGAGCCCCAAATTTCTAGGATGCATGCACGATGCAAGTCCTCTAACAGTTGTATCATACGCTCTGACTTGCCATCAGTCTGAGGGTGGTAAGTTGTTCCCAAGAGCACCTCTTTACCCATTGCCCTCTGAAAAATCTTCCAGAAATGAGATGTAATGCGGGAGTCCCTATCAGAAATGATAGAATGACGGACCCCATGAAGACTCACAACCTCTTGGATATACAGCTTTCCAAGCTAGTTCACACTGAATGTCTCCTTGATCAGCAAAAAGTGAGCTACCTTCTTAAGTCTGTCTACATCATCCCACACTGCTTCGCTACTTTGAGGTGACCTCAGCAAACCTATCACGAAATCCATCGTGACATCATCACATTTTCAAATTCCAATGGGAAAATTCTGTAACAGCCTAGCTGGCCTCTGATGATCCGCCTTCACCTGCTGACAGGTGGAACATCTCTTTACAACACCAGCGACCTATCCCTTCATACTCAGCCACCAATACTGACTTCTCATGTTATGGTACATTTTGGTAACTCTAGGATGTACTGCCCATGATGAATCATGAAACTCTCGCATCATCTCCTCGCGTATATACCATGTAACCCACACTCTTCCTTGAAAATTTAAGACCTCATCATCGTCTATTGGCCATCCAGGAGGAGTGTCCTCACTTGACACCGACTCCCATAGAACTAGGTCTTCTGAATTTGATAGATGTATCACCTTCACTCTCTCTAGGAGGGTAGAATTTACAGCTAAAGAGGAATGATAGGTTTTCCCATGACTGTCACGCACCTTCAAATGCATCTCAGAGAACAAAGCCACAATCAGCCACTCACCATTGGCCTCCTACATTGCTTGTGTCTGAGTCTTCCTAATCAGTTCATCGGCTACTACATTACCCTTAACATGAGTATAGGCAAGATCAAATTCGAAGGAATGAATGTATTCGGCCAACCTTATCTGTCTCGGGTTCATGTCAGGCCGAGTAAAGATGTATTTGAGACTTTTGTGATTGGTGAAAATAACAAAATTCTCTCCCAATAGATAATATCTCCCAAAGCGCTACACATGATCAACTACAGCCAACTCGAGTTCATGCGTTGGGTAATTCCTCTCATGTGGACTCAACAACTGAGACCTGTAAGCTACAACTAAATCACCCTGCATCAACACTACTCCCATCCCAATGCCTGATGCATCTCAGTAAACTGTATAGCTCTTCCTTTTCCCTAGAAGTATCAGGACAGGTGGTGATGATAACTTTCCCTTCAACTCCTGAAAGGTTTTCTCCCAAACTTCTGAACAAACGAACATTACTCCCTTCTTAGTCAAACCCATCAACGGTGTTTCTAAGCAGAATAATTCCTGTATTAAATTCCTGTAGTAACAAACCAGCCCCATGAAACTCTTTATCATCATCACGTTCTTAGGATAATCCTAGGAATTTACTGCTTTCACCTTCTCTAGGTCTACGGAAACTTCTGCCTCTGAGATAATATTACCCAGTAAGTGAATCTGGTCCATCCTAAAGTTGGTCTTTTAGATATTAGCATACAGTTGATGCTCTCTTAGTGTAATCAGTATGATCTCAAGATGGGTGGCATGGTCGTGCCGAGTGTGAGAGTACACCAAGATGTCGTTCATAAAGAATACCACTAAAGAATCCAGATATGGATTGAATACATGATTCATTATATCCTTGAAAACTACTGGTGCGTTTGTATGTCCAAACAGCGTCACCAAGTACTCGTATGGACCATATCTTCTTCGAAAAGTTGTAATCAGTATATCGGATGGCCTAACGCGTAACTGATGATATCTGTATCTCGATTCAATCTTTGAGGACACTCGTTCTCCTTGATGTTGGTAAAAAATATCATTAATCTTCGGTGAGGGATATCAGTTCTTAACCGTAAGCTGGTTCAGCTTCCGATAATCCACACAATGTCTGAGGGAACCGTCCTCCTTCTTAGCAAATAGGACAAGTGAACCCTAAGGAGAAGTACTGGGTCGGATGAAACAATTTTCCTGCAACTCCTCCTACTACCTCTTTAGGTCCTACAACTCAGGTGTGGCCATTCTATAAGGTGGAATGGACACTGGTGCCGCTCATAGAACAAGATCAATAGAAAAATAAACTGCATGCTTGGGAGGTAGACCTGAAAATTAGTCTGGGAAGACATCCCTAAAATGATCAACCACTAGAGGGAAATCTGTTTGACAAGTTCCCCGGTCATCCAGATATAAACTCGCAAGCTGGGCTATGACTCCACCTCACCCATGATGCTGAGGTCTAGCTCAGCATTCTTGGACAAACCATTCACCCATGTATAGAAACTCATTTCCCTCTAGTGACGTGAAACTCACCCTGAGACGATAGAAATCTATAATGGATCAAAAAGGTACCAACTAGTCCATCCCGAGAATGAAATCATAGCTCATAATCTCGAAGACATAGAGGTTCCATAGAAAGTGACACCCACCAACCACAAGGGGGAACTCCCTGTACTCACGAATAGTAGCTGTTCTAGTCCCCAACAGATTGTCTAGCGTCATAATAATTGAATAAAAAGAAACACATAGACCAAGGACATCCACAACGGCTATTGATATAAAACTATGTGGAGCACTAGTATCTAAAAGTGCAGAAGATAAAACAGAAGCAACTAGAATAGTACCTCTGACAATGGAGGGTCCGGGATCCTGTGCCGGTTGGGTCTGTTGCACTGCATAAGCCTACCCAGTGTCGCGGCCCTGCGACACAGCCAAGCTACCCTAAGCTCACTCGTCCTACTGCCTCTGAGATCCTGATGTCTGGCTACCACGGCCATGACCACCATCCCTGCCTACACACCCTGATGCACCCCACATTCTGAACTTGTAAGAAGCTGTTGGTCTAGCTCCCGCACATGGATTCTGTACAGAACCCATATCACAAGACGGTGGTAGAAACTCCCTGCAAAATTGTTGCAGATGACCCATCTTACCACAAGCTCGGCACATTACTGTGTCACGGGAACACTAAGGTCACTTATTACCCTCTCTACCACACTGGTTGAAAATGACCTGGACACATGAATAATTCTGCTGACTAGAACTACCACCATGAAAGAAACTCATCTTCCTCTTCCACTTGCTTGTAGAAACAGTACCCGTAACTGGTGTCGAACCGCCCTGGCCCACACCACTTACTTCCAGTAGGTTCTGCTCTGTAATCAGTGCCTGCTTCACAATAGAATTCAGGGTAGGCAACCAGAAAATGTTCACCGGTGCTCGGATGTAATGCTGAAGACCATCCTCAAATCATCTATCCCTCAACACCTCATCACCCACCATAATGAGTGTGAAATGTTGATGATTGGTGAAGCGAGAAGAATAATCTGTCACTGACATGGCACCTATATAAGGATTCATTAACTCTCGAGCTTGATTTTCTCACAGCGTATCCGGGAAGATGAAGTCATAGAAGGCTACCTAGTCATCATCCCACGACATGTATTGGTGATGCTCAGATTGGGCGGTAACATCCCACTAACTCTTGGAGTAATCACACAGCATGTATTTAGCGATCTTGACCCTCCACCCAAGAGGTGTCTATAGATGCTCGAATATCATCTACATTGATTCTAGCAAAGACTCTACAGCTTGTGGTCCACCATTCCTTGAAAATGCTGGCGGATGCTGCTGATGGAAGATACGCATCAGCTCTTCCACAGATGTGACAGTCGTAGGTGCTCCCTGGAAGGTCTGCATGAATAGGATGAAGCCTTTAGAGAACTATACCTACCCACCTTTTTATGGTATAACAGTTGGCGCCGCATCTGGCTCTTCTGGAGGATCCGCTGGTAGCCCATGGCCTACCATCATAGGAGTATAATTGTTGTCACTCTCTTGGTGAACAACCAGTGGTCATCTTAGTTTCATGACTCTACAAGGACAAATACTCACTTTAGATCAATATTATGAAAGAATGAAAATGAGGATGCCAAGAATGGAATAGGAGGAAGAAATTATTCAAGAGTTACAAAACGTGACTACATGGCGTGTCTAAATTCTACACGGCTTGTTCTCAGAGGCCATCAACATGGGTGTGTACTCCATATAAACTATTCGTGTAACGCCCCAAACACATGGTGTGCCTCGTGAATACACAGTGTGTACGTGAATCCATATTCCCTGCCCAAGTACTTCTACATGGTGAAGCCACACTGCTCTTCTCAAAAAAAAACTACATAGCGTGTCCCACAGGTACACGCCATGTATTTTATAATATTTCACTGGACTGTGTTGTTCGTGACATGACATGTGTACCCAGGTCACACTAAACGGTGTGTTTCAAAAAGACACGACATGTTCAATGAAGCCCCAGACCAACCCGTGTAACTCGCTACATGACATAATTACACACATGACACTACAGGGCGTGCTCAAAGTGGACACGGTGTGGACTAGGAAAGCTAACACTAACCCGTGTTGTTAGTGACATGGACATGTACCTAGGACAGACTACACGGCGTGTTCAAGGTAGACAAGGCGTGCATTTCTTAAGGTTTCTTTCCACTGTGTGGTTAGTTACACGGGCCGACACCGAGTCAACACTACAAGGCGTTCACAACCGGTACACGGCAGGTTTCCCCAAGCCATTCCCTACCCCATGCCCCTTCCTAAATAGTCTATGACACAAGAAGAAGCTACACAGAGTACACTGAGGGTACACAGTGTGCACTTAAATTTTTTTCATTTCTTCTCGAACAGATGAACACACGACGTGTGTCCATAGAACTACATGGCGTGTATACTGGGTTTTCCAGATAGTATGCCTCATAAACTACTCTGGAGCCCAGAAAAACACTGAACCCATCATATAAGTGCCAAATTCCGATCCGTGAGGTCCCATACTCCCTGAGAATCAAATTATGGAATCTTACACATTTTATAACAAATTAAACATGTCAATGACCAACCAAATATTGGCTATTGAGGGCCCATACTCCCAAATACCCCAATTTTGTCTTTCATCTTTTCAAAACCTCACACAAAAATACCCTATCAAATAGAAGGTATTTATCAATGTAGCTTCCCCAGTATCATTTTTTCTAGCACAACAACTATCACAACAACATGAACTTTCTAATGCACCGACATGTCATGGAAAGAATGCATGACATGTGATTTATATCATTAGCCTAAATGATGAAGGAGATGGCATACAATCATCTCATCGGATTGCTACTAAATAGAACCCAAGTATATCATATGAACAACACAATCACAAGTGCGTCACCCAATGGTGAAAATAAAGTCAATTGTAAAATCTACAAAATCATAATAATTGCAACACGAGGTAAATAATCTTTTCCCTGTCCACGGGTTAGCTACTCCCGGGCATAGCTTATTACCAACTTCCATTTCTGTCCTATCCCTAACTAAGGATCCAAACAGTAAGTCAATGAAAATAACTCCTCTGATACAACTTTGTAACGTCCCAGATCTAGAATCCACTTAATAGGTTCCCCGAACATGGTTGGTCACATGACCTCAAGCACATTTCCCCAAATTCCCAAGGCTTCCAACTAGCCGCGATGACCCAGGACTAATAGTGGGGAAACTATGCCCTCATTTTCAAAGTGTAGCACATCAAAAAAGATAAATACCATACAACATTAGAGATAGTAAACCATATACAACCGAAATGGTCAACTGAGTAAAAGAGAAATAGTATCCCTATATATAAAAATTCAACATGTCACTAACTCTATAAAAGCATCCAGAACATGATATACTTCAATAAAATACAATACAACTCAATGTAAAAGGTACAGCCAAACAAAAAAAGTAGAGAAAATAAAACACAACTGCATCGCAAGCCAAAGATCAGTCTCATGATCTCCTACTCCTCTTATGCAATCATGTACCTATATTGGGACTCTTTCCCCTGTTGAATCCTGCAGAAATATAGTCTGTTTGGGACGAATACATTACCCAAATAGTGTGTGAGAAATAAATCCCAGTAGGCACCCACCAAAGGTTCGTGCCCAACTGTCACTGAAAATGTGCAACAACTATGTGCAAATGTATTTTCACTAAAATAGTAAGTACTCTAAAGTAACTATCACTACCAGTTTCATTAAAATTTTAATTATTTTTATATCCTCCATTCTTGAGATTTGTCTTGGTAGGTACAACATAGGAAATCATTCTAAATAGTTGTGTCCTCATACATACTATCCTTACCCTCCATTTGCAGAATCAATACCCGTAGGTGATTTCCCTCGGGCATGACGATCATTTCCCTCAGGCATAAATGATATTGACCTCATGCACAGAAACCACTGCCCTTAGGCATAAAAAAGGGTCACCCTTAGGCCACCAAACACTGCCCTTAAGCTATGCAACACTGTCCTCAGGTCATGTAAAACACTGCCCTCAGTCTAATAGAACCCTTCCCTTAGGCTAAGTAAAACACTTCCCTCAGGCTAATAGAACCAGGCCAACCCCAAATCATAACAACAATTTATATAAAATTTGTCTCAAGAAAATTCAATGCACAATATAATAATGGTATACCCTTGGGAATCCTGGAAAAATGACTAAACAGAAGAATGCACCCCTTGGGTGGTCCTAGATCCAAGCAGTGATCCCAAACAGTAGTTTAAACTTATCATTAGATTATCTATGCAATTATATATATAATTTCAGTAAATCCCTCATCCATATTACAACCCAATCAATGGTGCATAGCACAATGGTACAAAAGTTCAACACAACAGTTGAAAATAAACAACAGACCACCTGCCTCGATCGTCTATGATCGGTATACTCGAACAAAGCCTCCTGAAAAGAATGAGAATGTCGTGGATCTGAGATAAAAATAATCTTGTTCAAACTCAAATAACTTTCCCTTGGGAAAGAATTGGTAGGAAAAGCTCTCAGAGAAGGAAGGGCTTACCCGTGCGGTCCCAACATGATCGACATAAGTGAAAACGGATTCCCGGTGCGCGACCAGCTGATCCTCCAAGCTTCATCATCCTCCCAATCCCCAAAATACGTTCATAGCATCTTTTGTTAACAGAAGAGCCTAATTCCCATTTTAAACGAAAGAAATAAACTACACAGCATGTACTATCATGTAAACGGCATGTACTTATCATTTTTTAAACTGTTCCTCTAACGGATCCTTCCCATCGCGACAATGTTCATCTATCAACATGAGAACACGACGTCTATTCTAGATTACACGACGTGTAATGTCGCTCCACTAGATCCTGCCTCCAATGCATTATGATTCATCGGCCGACTGAATACACGACATGTAATTACACAATACACCGCATATAGTCAATTTTTACACCCTTCATTGCCGACAGGACTACACGCCCTATGTACCCATCCCACGCGGCCAACGTACACGGCATGTGGAAAAGTACACAGAATGTAGTCCCAAAATTTTAGATTTTTCCCCATTTTCCTTATTTTTTAAAAAACACTTAAGCCAAAAAGGAAAAGAACAAACTAGTACCTCAAGAAGAAGATCCAGGTTCTTACATTTTAGGTCATCATTTTCATATTATATTATTAGGTTAATTTCATTTTTTAATTAAATATTCGATTATGATAAGTAATATTAACATCAAATATAACAGTGATAGAGTTATTGAAAATTATTTTATTTTTTATTTTATGTAATATTTTTATAACAAATTAAAATGAAATAATATATATATATATTGATGTTTATGTAGTTTTTACGAATTTATAGGAATTTATTATCACCTTTTTAATTGGTAAATATTTTAATATATAATTTATAATACTTCCGGGGGTATACAACTTTTTATATACAAAACATTTCTTTTCCAATATGTTACATTTTTTACTTTAAAATAAATATAAAATTAATGTTGTCAATATAGATTATATAGATCATATATATAGTATTATTACCATAATATTTTTTTAATAATGGTTACGAAATATTTTAAATTACATAAAATGCAATAGGTAAATCGTATTTACCATGATAATGACCCAGTACAAAAAATCTGAATCTATATTGGAAAATTTATTTAGTCATCTTCAAAACAAATGTTAAAAAATTAATTGGACCTTCAATATTTATCTCACAAAAATCTTCATTATTGATCACTTTTAAGGATACTGGTCCTTGAATAGTGTCATAGAATCATTGAAATGTAATTTGGTGTTTACAAAATGTCAATTGTATTAATTAATAAATGGTGGTCACTTCTTCAAAAGTCTTCATAAATGTAATAAACATTCTGAAAATCATTAATTATCTCTCATAAACATCCAATAGATTCTCTAGAAGACATTTCCTTTCCAAGACTATGCTAATGATCCATAATATGATACCTAAGGGAGAACAATCTATAAGGGGAAATAATGTTCTCTAACCTTCTATATTAGTTCATTTCATAACCATATCCCTAAAATAGATCTATAAATGATTTTAAAATAAAAATATTTTTTTAATAAGAAAAAATACATTATAGTAATTAAATATCTATTTTTATTCCTTCCTATAAATCCATTATGGAAATGAATATGTCTCCACACATACGTGTGATCAAACATCTCCGTGAACAATGTGCATGATTCTTCATCACCCATTTTCATTAATAGATAAATATTAATATTTTAGAGGTAGAAATGATATAATAAAAATTAATAGTATTATGAAATATAACGCAATTTTTGAGTTTGTTATGTTCTATTGAAACCAACACATCAAACATTTTTATGTACTGAAAACTGCATCCTAGAATGTGAACAATTTTATTTTTCATTATATTGTCTTTTTATTTATCTATGATATTGATAAACACATTAACCACATTAATAAATTAAAAAAATTATTTAATATTCTTTAATAATCATATTATTCCTAAAATATCACATTTTAATATACCCTCACACATATATTATATCATCATTTTATTTATGTCTATATAATTACATAATTAATAATTGATATAAATTAATATTAGACTTTAATATGTATATTTATTTTCTATTTTATTATTCATTAATATGAAAATAAATTTTTTTTATGGTTCAATGATTTTTATATTAACATATATCTTATAATTTTTGAAACATATTTATGTTAGTTATAAATTACAAAAATTGTCATGGCACTAAAATAACAACCATAAAAAAATAATAATAATGGTATGAAATAAAATAAGAATACTATAAAAATTATTTTTTGGTACATAAAATATTTTTACTATGTTGAGAATCTAATTTTTAAATCTGATTCAATGTAAAAATTTGTGAAGTAGTATTGAAAAATAATTCAAATAAAATAACAATAGGTGATAATTCTAACACATAACTAACAAATATATTTCCAAAAAAATGATTATAAAAAATATTATAAACTGTTATAGGTATTAATTATTTTTTGAAATAGTTGAATATGATTTTTAAATTTGTATAAAAGGATATTATATGTCTCTCATGTAAGAAGAGTTAATATTAAAGGGTTATTAAACAAATTATTTTATGATATATGTTTTGTATTAACATAATTTTTCGTTTTTGTATTGTCATTATTTTCCATGGAATAATTTTTTAGTTGTTAAATATGGAATTTAATTGATTTCAAAAACTATATAATGTTATACATTTCATTGGTTTTCTATTCAAGAGATTTTAATGATATAATTATTTTTATTTACTACATTTTGGTTCATTGGGTTGTGATTTATCTTCTTAAACATAAAACAAATAAGATATATATGTTCATAATTATAAATTAATAATATGAAACTGACTATTTATCCCCATATTAATTACATCTCCATTCAAGAAAACATTCATCATATTAAATTGATTTAGCTATTTCAAAGAAAATAAATGATTTTTTCACTCAAAAATTATTTCAGTTGTATATGTGGTGACTACATTACCAATATACTTTTATTTCACCCATCATTATATATTTGATATTTCTTATAATATTACATTTTCACATTCAAGGAATTTTTACATTATAAATTAAAATCATATCCTTAATGATTTTCATTCTTATTAATGTATAACAATGTTATTAATAATTATCATCCATTCTAATGATACTTTTCTCTTATATATATTTTATCTCTATAAAAATACTATCCATCATATTAGGAAATAATATCTTTTGTGAGAACATATTATCATCACTTTTTTCAATTTTCTACTATCTAATTGAAATTTATTTTATCCCTTTTACATTATGGGGTTAAAAAAATAATTTTTGTAATAATAAAACATTTTTCATCCCTTTTTAAATTTTTATATCATATGATACACATTTCAATTTAGTAACTAGTATGAATTTCGATTAATATATTATTTAATATTTTTATTAAAAGTTTATGTTTCATAATTTTATCACTTCATTCTTTCAAAAATAAACATAATGTGACTATAAAATTAATCATTTATTTTATCTTTAATGATAATTTCTAACAAATTATTTTTTCACCTCAAAATTACTTATAATCACTATTTAATTTATTTTAATGGATATTATTTTTACTATTAATATTTCACATTTTCATAGTATATAATTCATTCGGGATATTGATTATTCTATATCAAACTTTTAATATCATTATTTCATTTTTGTGAAACTCTATGTAAATTTTATGAACCCCATTGTTTTTTTACATGGGATTTGTTTTATTTGATTAATGATATTACCAATTTTCAAACATATATGTGGCTGATTTATGGTTATGGTCTAATATGAATCTATAATTAATTTGGTTATTTTTTAATATCCTATGAGATAATGAAGCATTTAATCAATCAATTTTTTCACATAAAATAATGGACATGCTTGGATTTGTGTACAGATTAATGGGTAGGCATGCATGAATTTGTTAAAAATGTGGCATTTAATTATGTGGTATATTATGTTCATTGGCATAAATTCAAAATGAGGAATTTAATTAATTTATGTGGCTTAATTAATTAAATGGATTGTGTTGGAACCATTAAATGTAGAAGAGATCAAGAGTCTAACCCCTCATTAATTTGGGGAGTTCTAGAGGCTTCCATCTTGGGTGGTCCCCACCAAATTAATCATCACAAGGGAGGTTGATTTCAGGTGGGCCCCATCTCCATAACCTCTAATGGGAGGTTAAGGTTTGGTAGTCCCCACCTCCAACCTCTACATGGTGGTTATAATAAAAAGAAATTATAATAAGTCATGAACTTATTTTATTTTATTATTCGACATAAATCCCAAAAAATATCTTTGATTCCCGACCAACTGTCGTCGAGGTGAATGTCTTATTAAGTGAAAATCAATGTTATGAGTTCAATGGTGCCCTCAAATTTCAATTCCAAGCACTGGTTCAAAAGTTATAACATCTCTCTCATACGTTTACTGAATGTTCATGTACAACAATTCAGAAATTGATTTTGAGCACACCGGGCCTCAGAATCACTCGTCGTCAGTTCCCACGGATTCCTAAAATTCCCATATATTTATGAAAAAAAAATCCATTGAAATTACGGGTATTTACATAAGCCATTTTGTTGATCCATTCCTTTGGTTTGGAAATTCAGTGTATCCAATGTTAATTATTAAAGGTATTGTAGCGAGGCCAAATTATAGTGATATGATTACCTATATCACAAAATAATTTCTTATATATTTTATCATTATTGATGATAAAACATATATTTAATGTATTGTGTGTTTTATTTTAGATAAAATAAATAAATTATTTCTATATTTATACTTTTATTTGGGGTTATCACTCTTAATATTTATGCCAATGTACATGGAATTGGTTTTTAGCAATGAAACTGGGGGGTTTGGTTTGGGGAACCAAATGGAGATGTTAGAAGATCTATACCATTAAAAATGGTTTAATTTGGAAAATAGTGCATTAAAAAATTTAACTAAAGGATGAAAA
This sequence comes from Viscum album, assembly GCA_963277665.1. Taxonomy (NCBI): domain Eukaryota; kingdom Viridiplantae; phylum Streptophyta; class Magnoliopsida; order Santalales; family Viscaceae; genus Viscum; species Viscum album. Next base: position 793,348,752 of record OY728138.1, read on the forward strand.
CTTAGAATGAAAAATATCTAAGGACCATCAGGTGGCCCACAACCCCATATAAAAAAAATCCAATATGGGTATAAATAATTAATTATGATAAATATATATATACATGGAATGAAAATTTTGAAAATTTTAATTATTAATTAATATAATTAAATTCTTTTAAAGAACAAATACAGGTAAAATCCCTCAATTATAAGGTATCTATCAACATGACTACCCCACTCCTCTCACATTTTTCTTTACAACTCAAGTGTGTATATCTGGAAATTGATCTCTAATTATTTTTTCTTATATCCAAATGAATAAAATTATGTTAGTATAATGATATTAATATATCTATTTTTTATCTTCCTTGGTGATCTAGTGTTTATCTAGTCTTACTAATTTAATGATTATTTAAATTTTAATAAAATCAGTCCATTAAATCCAATTCATTTATGGATAGTAAATTAGGTGTATTTTACATACACATGATAGCGAGGTACTATAAATTTCATTTATATTATAATAGTTTCATTCAATTGCAGACATATTCTCAAGCCAAATCTATTTTTCATAAATTAAACTAACATATATTTTTCCATGAACACCTAATGAACTAGGTAGGATGTTTATGGTCATGAATTCACAATATTTTATTTTGAATTCATGTTTTGGTTTCTAATAATCATCATAATGGGATAAATTGTGGTAAAACATATACTAGGAAACAAATTATGTCTTCAATGACTTATGTTATATTCATTATTATGATCCAAATAAAATTATTACATAGTGTAATGTTAATTTACCTAGAATTATTATGAGGATTAACACATCTTGTGGTATTTTTATGACCCATAAAACTGATACCCTCTTGTTATGATTTATAGTGAGTATGAAATCATAATAAATCCTCAAATGGGGTAGGAGGTAGTGACTAGAACTGAATGTGAATATCCTAAAATTTGGGTGGACAGATCCTAAATCACCCACAGAGAACAACAATATCCAAAAAGATATAGTAATATGCAATGATTAAAAAACTAACTATAATATATACTGTGTATATTAGAATTCTATGACACAAAATGTATATTCCATTATATAATATGTAGCCATAAATGCGAATGATAACCAACCAACCTCTTAAAAAATTAAACTAACATGAACAACATAACGTAAGGTGTCTTCATATTATTATTACTCGTGAAATTAACTTCCCATACTACCACCACATCATGGTACCCCAAACTTTTACCAACAACATTTTTTCCTGGTCACCAAAAATAAACTAAAAAAATCCTCCACAACAATACTTCTAAAATTCCATCATCATCAACCTAAATTATTTTAAAAGCCCATAAATTTCAAGGAAATTTTTTTTCTAAATACTTTGGAAGATTAAAAGTATGTGACTTCTGACGGCACTCGATTCTGAGGCCCGGTGTGACCAGAATCAATTTTCTAAATTTATCTCGGGTACGTTCAGTGAACGAACGAGCGATTTCTTCTACCTTTCGAACTGGGGCCTGGAATCGAAATCTGAGGGCACTGATGAACTCGCAACGCCGGTAATTGCTTAATGGGACACTTACCGCAGAATCGTTCACAAAAGAGGAGAAGATAATTTTTGGGGGATTGTTTAAGATAAAAATAAAAAAAATTGTCGGTACAATTTTTTATTTCATGAGGAGGTTTTTCCTCCCAGGGTTAGTTATGGGTGGGGCCCGCAACCACTTAACTACCAAATATTGGATTTAAGAGAGGTGGGGCCCACACGAGCCCCACCATTTAATTCCCAATAAATCTCTTTAAGAACCCCCATTATTTTGACAAACCTCCTTTTTAATGTCACCTCAATCCATTAAATTATGCCAACCCATAATTTAATGAGCAACCTTCCTCTTTTTCCCCATTTTAATTTAACAGCCAATGCATTTAATTAATGGCGAACCTTCTCTCTCCCTTCCTTAATTAAATTTCGACACATTTTAATTAGTGTGGTGATTTAAATACGAGAGAGTTTCTTTGCGTGGATAATAAAATAATAGGGGAACCTATTATTTTATTAAGAAGTAGAGCTTCGTTTTGCGGGGAAGAATGCTAGCCTCAGACGAAGAACGAAGAAGAACGCCGACCTCCAATGAAGAACGAAAAAGAACATCGGTTCCTAGGAGATCGACGACGCCCCACCAATCCTCTTCCCCATGACAAGAGAGTAGACGCCGCTTCCTCCTCAGCGTTTTCCGTCAATGCATACAAACCCCCTTTTTCCATGACGCCATGTACAGTGACGGCGTCTACCACAACGTTGACGAAAACCTTCCTTGTTGAAGTTGTGGATTTTTATTAATGTTTCCTTATGTGAATCTTATATCCCGAGCGTGGCGTAAAATTGTTAGATGTGGTTGAACTACTAACGCGGTGGGTGAGGACTAACAAACAAGTCTGAACCCACTGCTAGTTTGTTCGTGATGCACTGAATTCTTGGCGATGACAAAAAAGGATGGAGTTGGTGATTGGAGGCCATCGTAGTAATATACGGGTCCCGAGACGACCACAGGCACAGACGGAAGCAAGAGCGGACCACCATAGTGACTCTGGTGGCTCGCGGAAAACTGCGGCGGCACCACGGAGCGCCACCAGCAGGAACCGCAGTGGCTTTAGTCGCAGCGGTGAGGAGCTGGAGCCCGCGGCCGCATGGGAGCCTGGGAGACGCGGCGTCGGTCGCCACGTCCGCGGAGCACCAAAAGGGTGTGGGACCACGTCCCACAGATCGCCCCGCTGGCTGAGCTCACGCACCCCGGGCCGGGCCGGGGCGGGTAACTTGGACCGGGCCGGTCCGCGCCCAGCCGGTCCGGGCCGACCCAGGGGGTAGGACCAGGTCGGGCCAGGCCCAGACCACCTACATCAGACCGCTTTCGGTCTTTTGAACATAACATGAGCTATAGACCTCCGATCGACGCACCATCAGTTGCGTGTGAATATTTGAATCGAGGCGGTCGTTTTGGTATATTACACTTGAGGTTATGGTAAGGTATGTGTATAGTGGGGTTGGTTCAAACTTCAAACCAACCGGGCCCTAGGAGCGGAAACGATTATATATTAAGGACCGGACATCTGATTGATGTGACGTCAATCGCGTTGGGATCCTTTTGTTGAGACGGTCCTTTTGGCTTAATTCTCTTGAGGTTTGGACATAGCTGGAGTATGTTCGGGTTGGTTTTAGCTTAAAAACTAATCGGGCCCCTAAAACAGAAAAGCCAATAACTCTCAGACCGGGCGTCTGATTGGCGCACCGTCTGTCACGTTGGGTTTCTTTTGATTAGACGGAACATTAGGATACATCGAATCAGTTATTAATGACAGTTGATGTATCAACTTTTTTTTTTCTCGAGGAGCGGACCCTCCCGAAATCGAGCATGCTGTGTGCGGGAACCCTAGAGCTGGCTGCGACTGCAATGATGACGACTGCACTTGGATCCTCCGTGGGTTCGGCAACAAGGACGACTATACATGGATCGTCCATGGGTTCGGTTGAGAGGACATATGTACCTAGATCCTATGTGGGTTCGTCAGGGAGGACGACTGTACGTGGATCTTCCATGGGTTCAGCAACGAGGACGACTGTACCTGGATCCTCCATAGGTTTGGAAGGGAGGACGACTGTACGTGGATCCTCCGTGGGTTCGCCAACGAGGAAGACTGTACGTGGATCCTCCATGGGTTCAGCAGTGAGGACGAATGTACCTAGATCCTCCGTGGGTTTGACGGTGAGGACGACTGTACTTGGATCCTCTGTGGGTTCAGCAACGACAATGACCGTACTGGAATCCTCCATGGGTTCGATAGCAATGACTATTTCTCTTGTATCCTATGTGGGTCCGGAAGTATTTGACTCTATACTTGTATCCTATGTGGGTTTGGCAGAGTAGCTGGACTTGTATCCTTTATGGGTCCGACAGATTAGCTGGTCTTGTATCCTATGTGGGTCTGACAACATAGATGAATCAGTGATTACATCTGATAATCTCCATAGCCATACGAAGCGTATACTTGTTTGAGATGAGTATTGATTCTGAATCATTATCATTGAAGTGGTTGACTTTCTATCTTGTGTGGATTGAGTTGTTCTTTACTATGTGGTCTGGTTTGTGCTTGGGCTCAGAAGATAGTGCCTACTGTAACTGATGACATAGGTATATGTATGGTCATATACCTACGTATAGTCATTTGATACTTTGTGATTGTATCTTTCCTTTTTTGTTTATCCTTCATGGATTCTGATAGACCATCAGGGGTCTCGGGGTCTCTACTGAGTATTGTATACACACCCCTACATGGGCTATGCCCACACTACATTTTGTTGGATGCATAATACAAAAAACACTGATCGAGTTGTATGCTTGTGGAGCTGGACAGTACCTGGAGGTGGACCACTTGGCGAGACGTACCCGGAGTGGATGATTAGACTGAGGAGCTAAGGAGACTATATGTACCCCACCCTTCAGGTGGGATTTCCGAAGGATGGCTCAGTGTGGTTGTTTTACTTTCTACTGTTGCAATTTCCTTTTAGTTGTAATGTATTTTTAGTTAGGTTTGTATACTGGCCCAATTTCTTTCAGCAGTTAACCTGTACCCAGTTTTAATTAGTGTTTACTTCACTTGCGAACTCTGTGGTGTTTGTTTACTCTTTAAGGGTAATTCCTTCCCTTATTTTGGGTTTGATGCCTTTGGGGCTAGTTTCCATCTCATGGCCTATGGAAGGAGGGCATGGGGTAGTCACAGAACGGGCCCCGAGGACGGGTCGTAAAAAATTGGTATCAGAGGAGTCAGTTCTACCGTAGAACTCAGGACTCAGATAATTTCTTTTCTGTGAAGAAATAATGTTTAGAATAATGAGTGTGGTTATCAGTACAGGGAGTCCATTGTTGGTGCGACGACCAACATATCCATACAACAGGACCTTGACTTCTAATTTCTGACTCAGTGCACAAAAACATTGATTGTGTGTGTGTCTACTTCCAAAAGTTTTCATTGTGATTACTTTGTGTCAGCTCACCAGGTATATTGTACTAATCGTGGTGCACCTGTTTCTTTTCAAGATTTCCCCACAATGGAAGCCAGCTATGGTTCCCAGTTACGTGCAAGATGGAAGCCCATCGAGCGGTGAGGCCTCGGTGCAGGGCCCCATTTCATCGGAGGCACGGACGATACCTCTACCCACCGAGCCACCCATGCCACCAGCCCCACCAGCGGAGAGTGCACGATGCTTGAATATGCTGCATGAGTTTCTGTGTCAGAGGCCGCCCAGGTTCCGTGGAAAGACGGGCCCTCAGGTAGCTGAGGATTGGCTGAAGGCTATCGTCCAAGTCTTGAGATGCGTAGGGACACCAGCTGACCTCTTGGTGATCCTTGCGGCGAGCCTCCTGCCTGAAACAGTATGTATATGGTGGAGCCTAGTTCTCCAGGTGAACGACGAGGCATCTCTATTTTGGGCAGACTTTGAGAGCCTCTTCTGCACAGAGTTCATTCCAGCCACCCTCTGTGTGGTGCGCAACCATGAGATACTACAGCTTCAGCAAGGCAGCATGTCAGTAGCCCAGTACTCGGCGAGATTAACTGACCTCTTGAGCTACTCCACGGACACAGTACGAGACCCATTCTTCTGGGCCCAGACATTCGAGCAGGGACTAAGGCATGAGATCAGGGCTTCGATGATATCCCTCAACATCTCGATGCATGCGGGGGTGCTGGAAAGAGCCCTTCTAGTGGAGAGTTTTCTTGCTGAGGAGACACCAGCGGAGAGACCCTACTCAGGACGGCACATATGGAATTCATAAATACCATTTAATTATATTCATAATCAAACCATGGGAATAATAGGGAAATTATACATGAAACATATCATTTTTTGTACATGTTATCTTATATGGAAAATAATTTTTATATAACTATTGAAATTAATTATGGTAGAAATATCATTTATCCTTTGAAACATTTATTGTACTCGCAATATCATGAATGTTTTATAGAAATGAATATTTATTGGAATATAACCTTGAAATATTGTAATGTAAACTTCATATAAACATGTTTTTATGAAAGTGTAAAATTCACTTCAATTTTTATATTTAAAAACACCATTCTCATAAATTTGATTGAAATTTCAAAATTACCACGTTTGAAAAATGTTAAAAAAATTATTTAAAACCATGTATTAAAAATTATAAAATTGGTTAAAAGGTCTTGAAACTACTCTATCTGAATAGTAAAAGATTTTATTAAGGAATTTTTAGAAATACATGCAAATGGAAGATAAATTAACTCAAATAAGTACTCAAATATAACCCATTATAGATAATAATGAAATTTTGAGATTATCCCTTACCCTTGATTAGGGTTCATTTATATGTATCAGAAACTTTTGTATAATGGAATAAAGAGTGTTATAAAAATTTTCCAGAACTATACTAATATTTAGGATATCATACGTGATTATATTATAGAATTTTTAATGATATTTCATTATTACTCATCTTTCATGTGTTATTTGATGCATCATTTATCATATAAATCATAGTAATTCTTCATGGGATTCTATTATATCATATAAAAATGATAAAAATAAAATATCTTTCATATTAACTAACTCTATATATTTTATATAGTCATTATTTAAATGATATCAAGGTGAATGAATCACATCCTATTGTGGTGATAGTAAATTGTACTTACCCATGAGCGACGATATCATTGATTATATTTTGAAATGGTAATAAAGTGATGATATATATATATTATTCCAGAGTCAATATAATTTATAATAATAATATATAATTATTATTTTCATCATTATACTCATCCATTTAATGTGTTGGTGATTGATAGATTACATCATCGGGTGGAATCGTAATCCATACACATGCACATGTGGTGATTTAGTTTTTTCATAGGATAGTTAGAAGGTGGAATATGGTGGTTACATAATCATAATAAAATTTAATAATATAATAGATATATTATTTATTACATTATAGTGGATAAAACTACTAAATAATAAGTATAAGAACAAATATGTTTGAATGAATTTATAGAGTACATTACCTCTTCTTCAATTAAATCCCTCTTGATCTCTTTTTAAAGGTACTAGATTTAGTCTTTTGAGAAGACAATAACCTCTATGTTGTAATTAGGGAAGATTTTATTGGAAATTGTCTAGTGATACATTAAATTAAAAATTATAATGTGAATGGAATAAGTGAGGAAGGATATAACCTTTTATAATTATGTTGAGCGGTACTTTTTGAATCTCCAAAAATATTAATTTATAACAAAATAGAACTATGACTAATACATAAAAAATATATTACATAAGAATATGATGATATTTTATGATGCAATATAGTCATCCAATAAATTATATACATATTTTTATATAAATTTATTCCTTATAATTTTAATGAACCAAGAGTTATTCTATTTTAATCTTAACCAATGTATTAAATTATTCATTATTTAAATATTGTAATTATTTGTTATATGAGGTCAATTAGACTCTTAATGAAACATTTAAAACATTTTAAATAATATTATAATTATTTTATATTTTCTAAATTTTTTATGATTTTTAATGAATTTAAGAAAATATTAATTTGACAAAATATCAATAGTGTAAATATTGACAGTATACATTTCTTGAATTTTTAAAAATATCAATATAAGATATTATTCTCGAAATAAATATTTTACTATATTCATATAGGTTCATGGTAATCTAAAAAATTCATTGGACATATCAATTATAAAAAATTATATTTATTTTAATTTTTGAAATAACAGAAATTTAATATTTTCATTAATAAAAAATTTGTACATAAATTTTGTGGAATTCTTTAATATATATTTTTTCAATTAAAATTAAATATATAATACCATGATGAAGAAAAATCTAATATATTTTAGATTAATATTTATAGTTGAATATATTTTCTATAATATCCTATATTAAAAAAGTTATTTTATTAAAACATGAATGCTTCAACTTTAATGTCCCCATAAATAAAATATTATAAATATTGAAATCATTTATACATGGTTTATATTGGACAAAAAGTAGACCATTGGATGAGTATGGTATATATATAATCATCTAATGTGATTTGGTTTTGTGTTTGGGTCTTTATTTCATAATATTATATTAATTGAAATATTTTATTGGGTTTTCATCCTTTAAAACATTTTGCATCATTATTGTATAAGTAATTAAGGTAATTATATATATCATAAAATTTACAAATATATTACCATGATAAATAAAAACATTTTATATTTCAAATAATTATTTATAATATAACTTATATTTTCTATAACAATATAATAAAAATGGCATTATTATTAAAATCTGAGTAAGGCATATTTCATTTTCCTTAAATAAAATATATTAAATGTTATAATATTAACCATGTTACTTAAAGAGGAAAAATTTTAATTCCAAGTATGATTTAGGTAAAAAAAATATCAAATTATATAATGATAAGTGGTCAGGTAAATTTAAAATATTATTTTTACCTTTGTTTGCCAAATTTACATATTTAGGGTATTAATACAAATATACTGAAGATCGTATTCATAATTATAAAAAATAAAATGAAATATATTTACATAATTTGGACCCATTTATTCTATATATGGAATCAATTTTACAAATCCTAAACATAGAATTTTTAGTAATTGATATAAAATTAATCCCATTGAAAGAATGGGAAAAAGGGATGTAAAAGTTAAAACATGCTAAAAATTTAAATTTTTTTCATCTAAATGAAATGTAATTTGAAATTAAATGACCAAATTTATATAAAACTATTGAAATAAAATCATTTTATTCATTATAAACAATCAATAAAATAATTTCAACTTATAAATTATTTCATAGTGAAAAGTTATTTTCAATTAAAATTAATTATATTTTAACTATTATTAAAAACATAAATGTTATCACAAAAATATAAAAATATCCTCATAAGTAAATTTTGAAACATATATTACAAGGAAGAATTTTATTTTTTCATATTAAATGTAATTTTAAAATAAAACTATATTTAAAATGGGATCTCCATCAAAATGATGGGAAACTAATTGTTTTATGAAAAATATGCTATTATCAAAGAAATTTAATTTGTTCTAATAATTTTCCAAAAATCATATAATATGAATTTTAAACATTATATTGAGTATATTAAATATATGTTTAATTAATAAAATAAATCAAATGTTATTATTTTATAAACTCACTTATTTTCATTAACTAATTTTTATGATGATAAATAATTCTATGTATTTAAAAAGGTTTTAATTTTTTTGTAATCATTTTCTAAACAAATAATTAATTATATATAACTATGTAGTGAATATTTTCATAGTTTAGTAAATACTATTAATACTAGCCATTATAATGAGTTGGTTATTAGGTTAAAAAATAATATTTATTTGTTCTCTTAAGCTCAGTTTATAATGAAATGAAATCTATCTAAAGAAATCAAAATGTTCTGTTAGAGAATCCCAACATAGTGTGGCTTGTACTGCATGCTAAGACCATGAAGCATGAAGCACTTTATTATCAGGTAGTAGCAATATATATAAGACATAAAATAATTTTAATAAAATTTTATCTCATACAAAAATCATGGTGTTGTATATAACCTAGTGAAGGTGGATTTAGAACATGATTATCCCAAAAAATGGGATTTTATAACTACCTATATGAACTATTTTTCTTCTTATACAACTGATATTGACACATGTTCTTGATATATAACTAAAATTCCAACAGGGATTGGTCTACTACCAATATACCATATTTGGTTTGGACTACAACATGTTAACCTTATTTGGATTCATTTTAAACCAACATTCCATCATAATAACAGTCTATAAACGATATACCTAATTGGTATTTGGAAACAAGACATATTAATTTTTAGGATTCCAATAATAATTTTTTATCAAAATCTAAATTTGTTACTAGCCTTATACCTTATTGGGAATGAGATATAATAATTGTAAACTCTAATGGTATGGAAATAATTCACATACCACATTTGAGATCAATAATTTTAAACAAATTATTTTTTGTATATATAAAAAAATTAAATCATTCGTCCGAATATATGTTTGAATATGTAAAAATTTATTTAGCACATAATAAATATAAATAAATGAAAAATGGGTTTTATATCATTTCTAGATGTTATTTCCAAAATAGATCTGAAAATGAATATATTCTACACCCAAAAAAATTCACCCAAAAAGGTAAATTAGTTATAATTTTTAGAGGGTGAATAATAAAAAATAATACCCTAGGAAGTATATCCATTAGAGTTAAATAGTAAAATTTATTTAAAGCTAAGAAATATTTTTTAGAAATCACAATCAATATTTTCATAAAATAATAGGTTTAATATCACATTCATATTTCATTTTCGGGGTTTGGAATGTTAATATATGTATGAATATTAATTAATAAAAATAGTAATAAATATCATTGAAACTATTTAATGCTTTTCGAATAGAATCTAGAATAGATAAAATGACATTCTTTTATAAAATAATGGAAAAACGTTTTAATATGTTCTAATACGTTTTTGAAATATCACATCAAAAAAATAGCTATTAAAACTTATCATTTAAAAGTGTAAATGTAAATTAAAATGTTCACATGTTTAATGAAGTATTCAGATTTGAAATTAAAAAGGATTTTTTCATGTATTAATGAACACAAAGAAAGAATCTTTAATGAAGATAATTTTTTTATAAAAAGCATTGGAATTTTATGAAAAATTTATTCTTTGAGAAAGCTAAAATAACATGAAAATTATTTTACTATGATATAAAAAATATAAATAAATTATGATAAATTAAATAAAAGTATTTATTAAAAAAGTAATTTTGATAATGATTTATTAAAATTTGAACTCGTTAAATAGAAATATGAGTTAACCAAATACTATATGTCTATCAGCCTATGGAATTTAAAATCAGGTTTTATCTTGAAGAAATATATATCCCAAAAAAATAAATCAAAATAACAATGTAAAATCACTAACTATAATGTAATAGAAAAATATTAAATAAGTTAATGATGAATAATCATAACTCAAGGAATGATAACTGTTTAAACAAATACACTAAATTGATTCTTACCATTCAAAATAAAAAATGAATTGTATAATTTTATATTGACTCATATATCCCAAAAATTAAATGAAAATTAACGATTAATTAAATACATATACAAATATATAACAAAAATAATATCCAATCGATGAATATACATCATATAATAATAATGGAAAATAGGGATGAAAAAAATCATTAACTCGGGTCATGATTTATTTTGAACCATCAAATTACAACCAAAATAAATAATTTAAAATAATTAATGAATTTATTAGTAAACATTTACCTCTATAGTTCATTTTTATTGTACTTTTTTTATAATATGTAAATTCTGGTCATTTGTTTCTTAGGATGGTTATTTCTTATATTTATTTAATTTCCCAAAGAAAAAATTAATATATAAACCATGGAAAATGTGTCATGTTATATATTCAAAACCTATATAATTGTGTAGATTTATATATATTTTTTCCCCTATAACATAATTTATAAATTAACAATTGTGCCCCCAATATTAATTCTATTTTGCAAGGTTGTTTCATATGATCATTTCCTATGGGTTATGTTTTCTGTAGTTGTATATTATTAATATAATTAATATAGTATACATTATTATATTTCTTTAATAATTAAATATTCAAAAATATCAATTTAATACAATTAATATATTTTTAATTATCTACATGTTTGTCACTAAATGAATAATGTAATATGTCATTCACGGAGGCAGAAATCTGCATACACACATGAGGTTATCTACTTGTATTAGAATTTTTTAGATAAATATGTAAAATTGTAACTGGATTCCTATAATTGTATTTTAATGTATCTATAATATAGATTATATCTCAAATTCATTGATACAGGTGAATTAGAGTATATAAGAAGAAATAAATTATGAGATATCGATTGAAAATATTACATGTCCCTTTAGATGTCCTCCCATGGGTAACAGTATAATTATAATCTTCATGGGAATTTCAAAAAAATAATTAAATAATATTTATAAAAGGTTAGTGACTATGATATAGTTCATGTAATGATTGGTCATTGTAATTTATGCATAATGGTGATGAAAGTGATCTTATTTTACAAGTGATTAAATGGATCTTTTTTTGACACCCATGAAACTATTCCTGAAATAATGACACTTATACAGAGTTAATGAATTTTATTACGAATTTAAAACAAAATATATCTTATTTTTATTAAAATTATAATATCATTTATAACTATATTTTAAAAGAAATCATTTTGGTTTTCGCCTATTTAATTAGTTTTTGAATATATAATATATATTTTCCAAAAAAACTAATGTGACCCCTTGTAAATTTTTTTGATGTAGTAAACCAAAATTATTCTCCGACATAATATGATTAATTTTATAAATAAAAAAATCAATGTTTAGATTTTTAGGAATAATATGAAGAAAAAAATATTAAATACAAGTTTTTCACTGTTTAATGTTGTTAATCTTATATGATATTAATTACTAATTAAAAAAGTTATCATATTTTTAAACATATATTTAATCATAATACCTATTTTATTATATAGTATATATTTATTTAATTTATCTCCTAAAAATTACACAACATTAATAAATCAATTTATTCAATATTATCCAATTCCTATTATCATGTTAATTAATATAAATCATTATACACTTAATTTTATTTTGAAATAGATATTTCTCTTTTTAAATAAGATAAACATGTTATCTAAAATATAGTATTTTCTTTTTTTATTATAATTCTACTAGTAAAATAATCCAATTTTAAATATAATAAATAAGAATATTTTGGTAATTAAAATACAACATATATTTTCAAAAACATTAAAATTGAGTTTTATAAATAAATTTCTTTATTTTTTAGAAAGTTGATATATTTTTTATTATAAATATATATTTTATAGAAAAAAATAATTCTGAAAAATTTAATCCATATTAATAATTTTTTTGTATAAATGTGTTCATATTATAAAAATCAGTATTTTTAACAAATCCTCTTCAAAAAAATATTTTCCAAAAATATAAATAATTCACCTTATGATAAATTTGACATGTTTTATAAATATATTAATTTAATTATTTAATTTTAAAAAATCTATTTATATAAATTGTGAATTTTTTAAAACAAATTAATGTATATATAAAAAATATCAATAATACATAATTTTTATCTTCTAATCATTAATAACACTAAATAATATTTTTATATATTTATATTGCATTATCATTATTTCACAAGTGTTATTATTGTTAAATTGTGTTATGGATATTAATCTACCATTTCATTACTCATTAGTTTCCATGTTTCATATTAAAAATTATATCAATATATTGCTTATCTAGATACAAATTAATTCTAAAATAGGTGGGTGTTACTTAAACATCCCTTAAAAAAATTTATCCTCGCAGTTTTATATATTCCTAACTAATTTTATTGATAAGAATATATATATGATAAACCAGATTCAAGGTTTAATTTCGATTGAGGTTTCAACATCATTATATTATGAAATACTTGGATACATATAAATTAGCTTCTAATAAAAGATCACATTTATTTTCTTTTTTGATAACAATTTATTATAAATACACCTCCATAGATTCATCATATAAAAATGTTGTTTCAAGAGACATAATGTAGCATTCTTGAATAACATGTCCCTAAATCTAATGTAATAAAAAAATTAATGGTCATGATAATATCCCATTAAATCAAGTTCATTTGGAAAATGAATCTCGAAACTAGTAATATGATTTCATATCCTATGACACATACATTTAAACCTATAAGATAATAATTTATATTAGGATATAATTTTATCAAAATATTAATAATTTATTTTTATAGAGGGAGGTCATAATTATTTTCCTACTATGTTCATCAACATAATTACATATAAATGTCACATAATAGTCCATTACATCCATTTTAATTTCCAAATCATTTCCCCTGAGTTCTCACCCATCTACCAAGTATTAGGCCAACTAATAATGTGAATAGTAAATATTCATTTATTAATCTATAGGAATCATTCTATATCATTATCGGGAGGTTCATATTTTCTAAAAAATCATTTACTTTCTGGTAACCATATAGTGATTTAATTTATTTTATATCTATATACTAAAAAAGTTTGGAATATTCTATGATGTTTTACTAATGTAAGTGTTATCTCAAGGGTTTTAATATATGTCACCAAAATAAATCACTAAAAATTATACTGTAAACCTAAAAAATGATACAGTTCACTATTACGACTATGAAAATTGAGACCTACTCTTCTTGTCCAGACAATAATCAACTATTTCATAAAAAATATGTTGGATAAAAATTGTGGTGATATTATAATTATTTGAAATATTTTTTTAAATTTAATATTTATTTCGAAAAATAATAACATAGTCCCTAGAGTAGATCGTTTGGATTCTTCATTGTTCAACTGATTTTTATCCTTTTTTGAAGAGGCTTATAACCATTTCCGGAAAATTATGTTACCATAGAATCCATTATATAATTTATAAAATTAATATTCATCTACACATCCAAAAGAATTAGAAAATAATAATCGGGTGATACACAATTATATATTAGTTAAAAACTTAAAAACCCATCCTCAAGGTCTAAATAATAATAATATGAGAATTGATGATCATATGATAAATATATCATTAATTAAACAATTGGAACAATAATTATTCAAAAAAATATATTTAAAATTTCCTATATCATCATATGATGAAATATATATTATTTCATATTCTTATAGATCTCTGAGACCGTAATCATGAGTTATAGTAAAATTAAATAAGTATTTATCAATGAGTCGTTTTATCAGAGAATGTATAAAAAATAATAACACATTATAGTAAAAATTTCAATGTGATTATTATAATAAATTTGGATTTGTATTGAAAATAATGAACCCCATTAGCCCTGGGATGACTTAATTCTACCATATTTTCCTTGTAGAACAACATGTGTACCCACATCTTCATTTAAAACTAAAATATCCCCTTTTGGGCTTGATAAATGATGCATTTAAACTCTTGGTAGTATAATATAATATTTTTCCCATACTGAAATGACATATAATATGTTCTCCCATTTGATATTGGGATAGAACAGGTATACCATCTTGGGATACTACTGATGTACCCTCTTGGTCTTTTGTTTCTTCCAAGGTACTCACTTAGGCTTTGGCTATTACTTGTGTAACACCCCAAGCTTCCTCGGTATGTTTCCTTTCGAATAATGCAATGACGTGCATTGTACGCAACTTCGAGATTTTAACACACCACAACCAATCAAACTAGCCGTTATGAATAGTAATACCTACTTTTTGAAATTATATATATTTTATATTTCAAAATGGACTTCATTTTTTGATTCGGAATATTGAATTTAGCCTAAGGTGAAATTTTGGTACTTTTTGGATAACTTTCATATTTTGATGAATAGTGAAAATTACTAAATTTTAATTAAAAACAACTTTTTTAATCAAAATAATTAATAGTGATAAATTGTGAATTTGAGTGGTTTTAAAGTATATTTAGAATATATTTTTACCATTTAATATAATGTTGGTCATTGGACATAATTTTACAATTAAACCGAACATAAACAAGTGTCAATCTTTTGATAGTTATTATCTCTTAAAAACACGCTTTTTGTTTTGACAGCGGGAATTAATTTTAAATTAATTTCTGCCACTTCTGTGTTTTGAATTTATAAAAATGGATTCCATATTTGGAATCAGGATGTCCAAATTGTGTAAATAGGTAACTTTCATTTTTAGACATTTTGAATAATTACTGCGGTAAATATTTTATTTACCATGGTTAAGGGTAAATCCGGTAAATAAGGGTTAAAAAAATAATATTATAATAATACTAAATTACCCTAAAATGTGTCTTAACCCTATTGGTTGATACATGGTCGACCATGGGAATCTTTGGGTCAATTTTGGGACCCCATGGATCCACTTGTAAGTGATAATGACACTTTATATTAATTAAGTTAAAATGAATACAAAATGACACAAGCATATATCTTTTAGAAAAACAATTGTTACATAGGGTTATATATGCTGGATTTTAGATTATAAATATTTATTAGAAAGCTAAAACGATTTCCTACATAATTATATTTTATTTATAATTTTTTGACATTAAATAAGTTATTTTATTTATGACACAATGATGATGCAGTAATTACTAAAATAGTAAAAATTAACATAATTGATATTATAAATACCCAAATAATTATAATATGAAACTTTTAATGAATTAAACAAATTTTCTAGGATAATATGATATATTAGGATTGATTTATTTGACTTTTTTTGCAGTAATCAATCTGTTATGAATTTCACAAAAATCAACTAGTGAATAGAGTCAAAATTGACATAAAAGAGTTCTTAAAACAAATATTATATTATTAATTGATATTAAATTCCTAAAAATCTAAGGTTCGGCCAAGAGACTTATATTATGATAGGTTAATCATTAATGGACCACTTGGGGGTCTTTTGGATGTATATAGTAAGTTTATTAACCATATTATATAAAAATACAAAGAGACATTGTAAAAGTGAAACTAATTAACTTAGAGTTAATACTTAAAGATAAGGTTAATATAAGTACCCAAATCTGTATAAATTCTATTGATGAGTTGTTTTCGACCTATCCCCACCTCAACCTTTGAATAGTCAACTTTGGAGCCATTGGAAACCGAATATGAATTTATTATAAATTAATATTTCTAGCTTTTCCAAAGGTGCCCCTCACCCCTCTTATAAAAGGGCACTCCTCCTTCTCATTTCCTCACACCTCTCAAGCCACTTGGCTCGTCCAAACTCTGCCCAAATAAGCTCCCCACATCCCTCTCCTCCTCCTTGAAGCTTCCCCTTAGGCAGAAATCATTTCAACAAGTCCTTTGGTTCCAACCAAAGTGAGTTACCTAAATTAAAGGTAACGATTTCTCTTAAATTATTTTCATTTATTTTGCTTCTTCAACCCCCAAACTCTTTTTATTTCCCTTCTTTTGTAACAACACAAGTATCCTCAATATACTAGGATGTTGTTATAAGAAGTATTCAAACTACACATACACACAACTCCATCTAATGGATGATGAACATAATGTTTCTGTGGATGGCAAACTAACGCCTCACGAAACGATGATTGTTCAAAAACATCTTACCGCCTCTCATGGTGGCCATTATGATGGAACTGTAATTAAATATGATATTAATGATATATATTTTATATATAAGCTTCTGTAATTCCATTTTATTTCATACCATTATTCGTTTCATGTCGTATATACATACGATAATTTCATTTGAGGAAGTGCGGACTACCGCCCCCTTAAAATGATATGACTCGTTCATACCACACATGGAACGTATAAAGGATGGTGTTAATGAACTTAAGTAACATATATAAAATACTGGAATAGTAATATACCTACGTATCATTTGGATTCGATTCTTTTAAAATAAAAAATTAAAAAATTAAATGGAAGTAGCGTTCGTGCGTACGTACGGACTACCGTCTCCACGAACGCGATGAGATTCATTATCCATCGTATCCATTAAAGTATAATTATCATTTAATGATTTAAAAATTATGTTTAAGGACTTGATATCATTCTGGATATTAATAAGATACAACAAACATGACTTATGTAACAAAACATATAAAAGAAAATGAGTAAGTTAACACCCGAAACGGCGTTAATACTAAGATATTATTAACAAATCAATGTTAAAAGATCATATATGATATCATATTAAAGTAAATGATTCTTGTATTATTCAATAACAATTATTTCACCATTATACTGGAGGTAAACCTACCATCGACCAAGGAAAAAGTACAAAGTAAGGGATTCTCTTATCTCACTTTCAATTCCGTGAGATTTCCATTGTTCGCTACTAAATTATTGAAATTGGTGTATTGTGTACTTCCATTTGATATATATTATCATGATTCACTTTATATTCATGTTATTCTGTAAATCATTTGGTGGTTATTAACTTTTGGCCATGCGACTCATTTGATTAACGTGGTAAGGGGTTTCTTGTCTCATTTTTAATTCTGTGAGAATTCCATTGATCACCACTTAATTATTGCATGTGGTGTATGTGTACTACCCATGATTGTATTCATTGTGTAATATACTTTATTTTATGAGTATTTACATCATCATGGTATGATCTTTCTTTCATGGGTGTTTGTTTCTTAAGTTACCTAATCAATAAGGGAATTTGAGATTTCAATTTCCACTCATTTGGCTTTACGCATATTTCAAGATTATGTGTGGAATCACTATTCATTTGATTATGTCATAATTTCCACTCCCCTTACTGTGGATATAAGTTTGATACACATAATCACTCCATTGATAATTCTCAATTCATTGATATGAATTTATAAGAGTAATTTTAACTCATTCTCCATTTGTTGAGTTAAACATCCAATTCGTTGGTATTGTTTTTACAAGAATATGTGTGAATATACATTGATTGATTTACACTGAATATCCAATCATATTTAGTGTATTTATATTTGTCACACATAATTATGTCGTTGATTTATCCTTAACCTAAGGATACAACCTTTATGAGAGATTTCATCTCAATTTACATTCCATTGAGACTTCTTTGATGATATACACCAAATCACTTTTATGTGGTGTATATAATGTACTTTGACATAGTATATCATGAATTCCTTTATTCTCATGATATTACAATGTTTTGATTACCTCAATTATTTTTATTCAAGTGTCTCTCTTTTGGTTAGAAACTCTAACCAAAATACCATTTTAAAATGTTTTAAAGAATTATTCTTCTAAATCATGCTCATTAATGTCCATATTTTAAAAATGGTTTTAAGGATTTATTTATATGGACATTAATGTTTTAAAATTAAAAATCCTTTTAAAAATTTTCAAAGTGGTATGGGACACTTTGATTCAAAAATCTATTTTTAAATGGCTTTTTGACAAATAGTGTGACTTTTAAATGATTTCAAGAAAAGGGGGATATTTCTCTCAAATAGTTTTGATGATTATTTTCATCTATGTCAACATCCTTCATTATTCTTGATTGAGGTTAATGTGATACAATACAATCTTCCATATTGTATCGAATGAGTTATGTTTGACTGTGGATGTGCTATTTTTATACCACTCAAGGTTTGTGGTAAAAGTATTGACATTTCGTATGCTAGTTTCAATACGAATGTTTATTTTATGCTTAAAACTATTCATATGAGGAATGCATTGGACTTAATAAGTGACGGGTGGAGCCCGCTATAGCTCCTCGATGCATCGGTAGGTCTCATGAGACAAACTAGTGTCTTGGCACAAGACCTTGGCAAAATCTTATTTGTAGTCTTGGCACGAGGCCTTGGCTATGTGGTTATGATAGTCTGGCATTATGCATTCCATCATTATGAAAGTGGTTATTGATATTGCATGTGATCATTCGACTAGTAGAATATCCATGTGAGTAAGTAAATGGCATTATTTCATTTTACCTTTGCCATTTTATGCTGAAGTTCAAGCTTAAAAGGCTTTTGTTTTAGTTATAAATTGCCTTAAGTGTTTATGCTTATTTATGAAAGCTTCTGCTATAATGTTATCCTTACTGAGCATCCGAGCTCACCCCTTTCAATGTTTTATTTTTCCCAGGATTATGAAGAAGTAATTTATGAATGACCTGCAGGGATAGTATGAGGGGATATGAAGACAAGATGTTTTTTTTATGATGTAATGTAAAAATCTATGGATGTATCTAGTTATTCCAAGGCTACTAAACTAATCGGTCTTTCGAGACTTGATCTTTCTCATGATCATGCCAATGTTACGAAGTAATGCACCGACTCTGGGTAGCTGGGGTCGGGGCGTTACAGTTGGTATCAGAGGAAGTTTAGTACAAACCTTGGTAGCTAGATTTAGATAAACTCTGATTAGAGCACGTAGACCTAAGATGAACTTTGAGGATTAGTATAAAAGAACTTCCTAGAATTTTGGTATTGTAGAGATTTTGTGAGTTTTCCGAGCAATACTTCCCTGTCTGGATACGAGCAGGTAGAGGCGGCTCTGGCACAGATGTACCTAGGGGTAAAACCCGAAAACACCGCTTTGAGCTAGACTCGAACGGGAACTGGTGCACGACAACGGGCCTTGCTGCACTCTTGGTTACGACACTCCCAGGGGATATGCTTAGGATAATTTACATTTTCTTTACAAACCAATTTAAGTAATATATATATAAGATGAGAGTAAATGACCTTGGTTAATCCTAATATGTTTCAAATTGAGAATATGGTGACATTTTAATCTCTAAATGATTTTACGACTACTATTACTCACACAATGCTTTATGGTTTTAGTCAATGGCTGGATTCCAAGGAAGTCATAGTGACTTTGAGAATGATGTACAAGATGGGAACGGTGGTGGCAATGAGCAACAAAATGGAATATTGATAGGCGTAAAATATATCGTCTTTATGCCAAATCAGTTTTCCAAAAATATGATCAACAACATATATATTAACCAACTCCCAGACTCAACAAGGAAGAGAAAGGTGATAAATGATAAGAGCTCCAGCAATGGAGACCATGGAGAAAAGAACCCTCAATTTTCATCATGCAGGAAATGTGGAAAGAGACACCCAGGAAAATGTCTCAATGGGACAACGAAATGTTTTACGTGCGGGAAGGAAGGACATAAAGTAAAGAATTGCCGAAGAAAAATGAAGAGTACTATGGAAGAAGATAAAAATGGTCCCAAGAGTCCATTTACAGTCATTTGCCGTAAATGTAGGGGACCTGGCCATTACCCGAGTGAATGTCCTATTCTATAGGATATTTTCTTGGTCAAAGAAGAAGCTATGTGGGAATAAATGGTTGGAGAAATGTTTAAAAAGTATTAGCACTCCTTGTTGATGGGTTTACTATGGAATAATTTTCTCTTGTATTTGTAACCCCGCAGTTTTCCATGTGAGAATGATATTTGAGGAAGAATTTTCTCTTCTCTTGTGGATTTGGGTATAAATAACCATTTGGATTTATATGATCATTGGGGTTTGAGAGAATTATAAGTTATTCTAATTTGGGATGAAGATTCAAGGTATGATATAACATTTGTGGTTAAATTTATGATATAGTATTTTGAGGAATTTATCTCATTTTGGCAATATTATAAAATATAGTTTTTGAAAAAGGACAACACGTAGACCGTGTGACAACCCGTCGCGTCGGACAAAGCTATGGGAATCGAACCCACAACCAAAGTGCGATTGGGATTTATCGCCTACCACTGGACTACGTGAAGTCCCTGGTTAGTGTGACTATTTTTTTAGTTAAATGATTTTATTGATCAATAATAAGTTGATTTGGGTTCTTATTTCATATCAAAAGAATACCCTTGGTATAGGAAAATGATTTGGTGATTAAGTGATAAATGTTATTTTGGAAGATGTTCGCTTTGTTGGAAACACTATATGTCCAAGGAAAATAGAATACTATGGGGTTTCATTTGTGGAGTAATGATAGATTTTTATCTACGTTTTTATTGTGGATTTATATTGATTTGGGTTATTTATGTAAATGATTAACCTATAATAGAGAATATGTGATTAGGTTAATTACTTTTGAGTATGTGACTTTAAGAGTATCTGATGTCATTTGGAGATACAATTTAACATGGGAGACTACATAATCAAATTCTTCTATGTTTTGGGTTTCAATATTAGTTTGGATTATATTAAAGGATTTTAAGGACAATTGGTTATTGAATGGTATCTATTTAACTTTGGGGTATTGTTGGTTTAATTTTAGAAATTAAGATTAGTGCATATTTATCTCAATGAATATCCTTTTGGGGGATCATTAGATCATTCACTGACCATTTTGGTTTTGATTAATCTTCAAATACAATGTAAATATATGGTTTATCCTTCATGGATCATGTGATTCTATAGAAGTTTATTCTATCTCTTCCAGTGTGACCAAGTCTTCTTGAATACTCATCGTTTAAAAAAATGAGTTAGTGGTGGAAATTATTAAAGAATGAAAATCTACATAAAATGTAAGTATATCTCATAATGTTCTTAGTCAATATCATAAATGAATTCCTCTTCCTTATGTAATGTAACTTAAAAAAAATGTTGTCCGTTTACTTTCCTACTAGGAGACTAATGGTCATTTGTCCCAACACAAGTTTGTGGTTTTCTCATTGTTAACTTTCTCCTGATCATGATTTCTATCCCTCTCCATCAGAACTTGACACTTAGTTTATCATCCATATCCATGTTTTCTTACATGGAATCCTAGTATGGGTTATCTTGGATGACCCTTATACCTCTCTTTCTTTCTTTTAAAGTGACAGTTTTATTGACTCTTTTTCCGATGTGGGACTTTCCATTATATTCCCAAGAAAAATTTTAAAAATTGCGAGGACGCAATTTATTGAAGGAGGGGAGAATGTAACACCCCAAGCTTCCTCGGTATGTTTCCTTTCGAATAATGCAATGACGTGCATTGTACGCAACTTCGAGATTTTAACACACCACAACCAATCAAACTAGCCGTTATGAATAGTAATACCTACTTTTTGAAATTATATATATTTTATATTTCAAAATGGACTTCATTTTTGGATTCAGAATATCGAATTTAGCCTAAGGTGAAATTTTGGTACTTTTCGGATAACTTTCATATTTTGATGAATAGTGAAAATTACTAAATTTTAATTAAAAACAACTTTTTTAATCAAAATAATTAATAGTGATAAATTGTGAATTTGAGTGGTTTTAAAGTATATTTAGAATATATTTTTACCATTTAATATAATGTTGGTCATTGGACATAATTTTACAATTAAACCGAACATAAACAAGTGTCAATCTTTTGATAGTTATTATCTCCTAAAAACACGCTTTTTGTTTTGACAGCGGGAATTAATTTTAAATAAATTTCTGCCACTTCTGTGTTTTGAATTTAGAAAAATGGATTCCATATTTGGAATCCGGATGTCCAAATTGTGTAAATAGGTAACTTTTATTTTTAGACATTTTGAATAATTACTGCGGTAAATATTTTATTTACCATGGTTAAGGGTAAATCCGGTAAATAAGGGTTAAAAAAAAATAATATTATAATAATACTAAATTACCCTAAAATGTGTCTTAACCCTATTGGTTGATACATGGTCGACCATGGGCATCTTTGGGTCAATTTGGGGACCCCATGGATCCACTTGTAAGTGATAATGACACTTTATATTAATTAAGTTAAAATGAATACAAAATGACACAAGCATATATCTTTTAGAAAAACAATTGTTACATAGGGTTATATATGCTGGATTTTAGATTATAAATATTCATTAGAAAGCTAAAAAGATTTACTACATAATTATATTTTATTTATAATTTTGTGACATTACATAAGTTATTTTATTTATGACACAATGATGATGCAGTAATTACTAAAATAGTAAAAATTAACATAATTGATATTATAAATACCCAAATAATTATAATATGAAACTTTTAATGAATTAAACAAATTTTCTAGGATAATATGATATATTAGGATTGATTTATTTGACTTTTTTTTCAGTAATAAATCTGTTATGAATTTCAAAAAAATCAACTAGTGAATAGTGTCAAAATTGACATAAAAGAGTTCTTAAAACAAATATTATATTATTAATTGATATTAAATTCGTAAAAATCTAAGGTTCGGCCAAGAGACTTATATTATGATAGGTTAATCATTAATGGACCACTTGGGGGTCTTTTGGATGTATATAGTAATTTTATTAACCATATTATATAAAAATACAAAGAGACATTGTAAAAGTGAAACTAATTAACTTAGAGTTAATACTTAAAGATAAGGTTAATATAAGTACCCAAACCTGTATAAATTCTATTGGATGAGTTGTTTTCGACATATCCCCACCTCAACCTTTGAATAGTCAACTTTGGAGCCATTGGAAACCGAATATGAATTTATTATAAATTAATATTTCTAGCTTTTCCAAAGGTGCCCCTCACCCCTCTTATAAAAGGGCACTCCTCCTTCTCATTTCCTCACACCTCTCAAGCCACTTGGCTCGTCCAAACTCTGCCCAAATAAGCTCCCCACATCCCTCTCCTCCTCCTTGAAGCTTCCCCTTAGGCAGAAAGCATTTCAACAAGTCCTTTGGTTCCAACCAAAGTGAGTTACCTAAATTAAAGGTAACGATTTCTCTTAAATTATTTTCATTTATTTTGCTTCTTCAACCCCCAAACTCTTTTTATTTCCCTTATTTTGTAACAACACCAGTATCCTCAATATACTAGGATGTTGTTATAAGAAGTATTCAAACTACACATACACACAACTCCATCTAATGGATGATGAACATAATGTTTCTGTGGATGGCAAACTAACGCCTCACGAAACGATGATTGTTCAAAAACATCTTACCGCCTCTCATGGTGGCCATTATGATGGAACTGTAATTAAATATGATATTAATGATATATATTTTATATATAAGCTTCTGTAATTCCATTTTATTTCATACCATTATTCGTTTCATGTCGTATATACATACGATAATTTCATTTGAGGAAGTGCGGACTACCGCCCCCTTAAAATGATATGACTCGTTCATACCACACATGGAACGTATAAAGGATGGTGTTAATGAACTTAAGTAACATATATAAAATACTGGAATAGTAATATACCTATGTATCATTTGGATTCGATTCTTTTAAAATAAAAAATTAAAAAATTAAATGGAAGTAGCGTTCGTGCGTACGTACGGACTACCGTCTCCACGAACGCGATGAGATTCATTATCCATCGTATCCATTAAAGTATAATTATCATTTAATGATTTAAAAATTATGTTTAAGGACTTGATATCATTCTGGATATTAATAAGATACAACAAACATGACTTATGTAACAAAACATATAAAAGAAAATGAGTAAGTTAACACCCGAAACGGCGTTAATACTAAGATATTATTAACAAATCAATGTTAAAAGATCATATATGATATCATATTAAAGTAAATGATTCTTGTATTATTCAATAACAATTATTTCACCATTATACAGGAGGTAAACCTACCATCGACCAAGGAAAAAGTACAAAGTAAGGGATTCTCTTATCTCACTTTCAATTCCGTGAGATTTCCATTGTTCGCTACTAAATTATTGAAATTGGTGTATTTTGTACTTCCATTTGATATATATTATCATGATTCACTTTATATTCATGTTATTCTGTAAATCATTTGGTGGTTATTAACTTTTGGCCATGCGACTCATTTGATTAACGTGGTAAGGGGTTTCTTGTCTCACTTTTAATTCTGTGAGAATTCCATTGATCACCACTTAATTATTGCATGTGGTGTATGTGTACTACCCATGATTGTATTCATTGTGTAATATACTTTATTTTATGAGTATTTACATCATCATGGTATGATCTTTCTTTCATGGGTGTTTGTTTCTTAAGTTACCTAATCAATAAGGGAATTTGATATTTCAATTTCCACTCATTTGGCTTTACGCATATTTCAAGATTATGTGTGGAATCACTATTCATTTGATTATGTCATAATTTCCACTCCCCTTACTGTGGATATATGTTTGATACACATAATCACTCCATTGATAATTCTCAATTCATTGATATGAATTTATAAGAGTAATTTTAACTCATTCTCCATTTGTTGAGTTAAACATCCAATTCGTTGGTATTGTTTTTACAAGAATATGTGTGAATATGCTTTGATTGATTTACACTGAATATCCAATCATATTTAGTGTATTTATATTTGTCACACATAATTATGTCGTTGATTTATCCTTAACCTAAGGATACAACCTTTATGAGAGATTTCATCTCAATTTACATTCCATTGAGACTTCTTTGATGATATACACCAAATCACTTTTATGTGGTGTATATAATGTACTTTGACATAGTATATCATGAATTCCTTTATTCTCATGATATTAAAATGTTTTGATTACCTCAATTATTTGTATTCAAGTGTCTCTCTTTTGGTTAGAAACTCTAACCAAAATACCATTTTAAAATGTTTTAAAGAATTATTCTTCTAAATCATGCTCATTAATGTCCATATTTTAAAAATGGTTTTAAGGATTTATTTATATGGACATTAAAGTTTTAAAATTAAAAATCCTTTTAAAAAGTTTCAAAGTGGTATGGGACACTTTGATTCAAAAATCTATTTTTAAATGGCTTTTTGACAAATAGTGTGACTTTTAAATGATTTCAAGAAAAGGGGGATATTTCTCTCAAATAGTTTTGATGATTATTTTCATCTATGTCAACATCCTTCATTATTCTTGATTGAGGTTAATGTGATACAATACAATCTTCCATATTGTATCGAATGAGTTATGTTTGACTGTGGATGTGCTATTTTTATACCACTCAAGGTTTGTGGTAAAAGTATTGACATTTCGTATGCTAGTTTCAATACGAATGTTTATTTTATGCTTAAAACTATTCATATGAGGAATGCATTGGACTTAATAAGTGACGGGTGGAGCCCGCTATAGCTCCTCGATGCATCGGTAGGTCTCATGAGACAAACTAGTGTCTTGGCACAAGGCCTTGGCAAAATCTTATTTGTAGTCTTGGCACGAGGCCTTGGCTATGTGGTTATGATAGTCTGGCATTATGCATTCCATCATTATGAAAGTGGTTATTGATATTGCATGTGATCATTCGACTAGTAGAATATCCATGTGAGTAAGTAAATGGCATTATTTCATTTTACTTTTGCCATACTATGTTGAAGTTCAATTTTAAAAGGCTTTTGTTTTAGTTATAAATTGCCTTAAGTGTTTATGCTTATTTATGAAAGCTTCTGCTATAATGTTATCCTTACTGAGCATCCGAGCTCACCCCTTTCAATGTTTTATTTTTCCCAGTATTATGAAGAAGTAATTTATGAATGACCTGCAGGGATAGTATGAGGGGATATGAAGACAAGATGTTTTTTTTTGATGTAATGTAAAAATTTATGGATGTATCTAGTTATTCCAAGGCTACTAAACTAATCGGTCTTTCGAGACTTGATCTTTCTCATGATCATGCCAATGTTACGAAGTAATGCACCGACTCTAGGTAGCTGGGGTCGGGGCGTTACAACTTGTGAAAACTATTGTGATTGGACTATAATCCGATAACCATTTTTAAATCCATGATATTTAAGTCTTCAAGAAAGTAAATGTTGGGGGAAATATAAACCCTTATCAATCAATCCTACCTATTTTACACACAATAAAAAATCATTCATTGTATCATAATATTACATGGGAAAAACATGTTATGAAAATTTTCATGATGGTATCTCCAAAATTGACCTCTAGAATTGAAATTTTGATTTCAAATAACAAAATAACTAAAAATAGTATTTTAAAATATAATTTAGAAGGTGTTTCTATAAAAATTATTCACACATAAGAATATAATTTAGAATAAATATGAAAATTATAGAAGAATAAATTTTTATTAATAAATAAAATTATCATAAAATAAGAAGTTTCAAATCACAATGAAAGGTTGTCTTTAAAATGGGAATGTAAAAGTATTGGGAAATTATTATTTAAAAATATAATTGAATAATAGATACCATAAAAAATAAATGTTAATTAAAATGAATGAGTTGTTTGAGATAAAACATTTCATTTTGAAATGATGGAAATTACATTTAATATTTTTTAATATCTTTGTTGAGTCCCAAATTTTAAATGGATGTTGTAAGTCATCCCTTAAAAATTGTTATGTGTTAAATTGAAATTTCACATGAGAAATAAGATTTCTTTCATTTCAAAAAACAGTGGAAAACATTTATTGTATAATATAAAATAAAATGGGGGACATTTAATTAAAAAATTATTTTTTTTTCATAAAAACATTTCGCTTTTATTAGAAATAATTTATTGGAGAAAAAACCTATTTAGCTATTTATAAAAAATAAAAATATTTAATGAAATAAAAATAGAATAGATTAAGAAATATACCGGGATAATACCCATGGAATACTAATTCAACTAATTTGAGAAAAATATTTTTAATCCAAATCCCTTATCGATGTCATAACTCATAATGAAATAGAAATTTAGAATGGTTTTTTATATGGTGAAAATTTGATTCTATTAATAAAAATTATAATACCACATATAATTATATAAAGTTAAATAATTTTTAAAAATTCTATAGAATTTGTTCTCTAAGAAAAATAATAACATAGTGACTAAAAATTGATTTAACAAAAATACTAAATTTATCGATATCACTAGAGATGATAACTCGTGTGAGGTTGAAAAAGAGATTGATTTCTATAGCCCAGATATTTCACATAAAATTATGATAAAATAAATCCATGTATAGTTTGTAAAATAAAAAAAATTCAAACCTGGTGAATACGCATAATATATCACTTAGGATAAATTAATTTGGGAAATACTTATATAATATTTTGATTCATTATTTTTAAGAACCTAATTTCATAAATAAAATAAAATTATGATTTTCATAATAAATTATAGATTTTTATTTATTTTATTTTAAATTTTATGGATTTTTTATTATCATTTGGAATTTATTGAGTAAATAGTATTCACTTATGGATGTTATTTGTGTTTTTTAGGTTGATTTCACTTTAAATACCTCATCATAATAAATATTGTAAATTATGTCTGTAAATTGAATCATCTACTTCATAATATATATGATTCATTAATTTTATAATTCCTATAAGAAAAGTAAATATCATTCCACATGATTCTCAAAAGTATATTAAAATTATAGAAGGCTCCAAAATATATTCACATAATGTGGTTATGTATGATAAAAATGTTATTTCCAAAATAAGCTAAAAAAATTGAAATATTATATTTTGTGATAATTAATTTTGTAATAATTATAATATTTATATACCAAATAAATTATTAATTTCGTTTATTTTTTTTGTAATGTAAACATTGAACATGTCACTCGTGGTGTTAGTAATTCATACATACCCAAATATACATATTACTTTCAGAATGGATTTGGGAGTAGATAGAAAATAGATTTTCCAATATAATAGTAACATTTTTGTATATAAATTATATTTATTCAGTCCTATATTTTTAGATAAAGATAAATAATGTATAATATAATGAAAATAATTATGAATGATTGATCTAGAACATTTCTTCTGTATTTGGATGTTCCACCATTTGTATACTCTTTGAGATCCTCCTAATGGACTTTTGGAAAGACCATGGATTCAAAACAGCTGGTACATTGGTTAGTTGATACTATAGTAGAATGTTACTGGTTCTAGGGATATGGTTTTAGGGGGGAAATGTAGTGGATTTTACCTATTTATATAAGTTAAAAAATTACATTTTATATAGCCATTAATTTTTCAATGATTTCATGAATCTATTCTAAGGGAATTGGATTAAAAAAGTGAAATAATATAATTTAGGATTATATATGGGTTTTAATCCATCACCAATCCATTTAGAACATTTTTCATTATGTTCCCAGTATTTAAATACAATATTTTATCATTTTTCAAATTTTTATCATGGTAATTAGTTTTTCATGATGTATTTTATATTTCATTAAAAATATAAAGTAATTTATCACACAATATTTTGATGATATAAAAAAATTAGATTATAATTGTATTAATTTATTTTTAAATAAAATAAAATAAAATTTTGTATTAAAACATTATATATTTATAACCATTTTTTAAAAAAGTAGTTGTTTTCACTATTATGTGATTTTAATCATATGTGCAATTTATTAAAAATAAAATTATTCAAAATAAATATTTATATATGTGTAAACATCATATATAGAGATATAAAAATATAAAAAATTTATTGAAAAAAATTACATAACATTATTTAAAAATTATCTGAAATGAATACCTTTTTGACTATCACCATCATTAACATTAATTATAACACTCCACCTTTTATTCAAGAAAATTACATTATCCTTATTAAGTTATATTTACAAGTCTATCCAAAATATTCAAGAATTTTTTTATATCTCATATCTACTTATATTAAAAGTAATTTTTAATATATAAAATAATTATTAATATTTTTTAGATTGCAACATAGATAATTTTTCCAAAATGTGAAATATAATCTTCTCGAATTCTAAATAGTATTTTTAAATTATTAATTTTACTATATGAATATATATATTTTGGTATAAAAAATTATTTTTTAAAAAATTTATTTCATTTTTTACGATATTATAATTAATGTAATTTTACATGAAAAATAAGAATTCTTTAACTATTCTCCCTAAATTCAATTTTTTAGAAAGAAAACATTATAATGTATCTAAATATAGTTTAGTTACAATGTATTTAAAAATAATTCCAATTTTGAATAAATTTACTCGCCATAAAGATGCTATGATAACCTAGTACATAGATACCCAACCAAGTCAGGATATTTCTGTTTAAGAATTAAAATTCTAATAGGATTATATAATATATCCTAAAATCATTCATGCAAAACTAGGGAATGAATTATCCAACAACAAGGAAAAGATAAAGAAATACTTCAATATTATCAACACTCTAAAATGGTGAAAGTACAAGAAGAATACAAGTAAAATAGTATCTAAATAAGTATAACATAAAAATAAACAAGAAAATATCAATATAAAACTGATAATATCATGAAACTAGTGTATATTATCTCTACTAGTACCCTATGTCATTCTAATACCAATGTATCAATAACTACCACCTCAAACCAGATTTTCATTCCCTTTTTCGTAGTAATGACTTCATAAAATATATTAATTCCAGAATTAATAGGTTGTGGGTGAGATATAAATAACAATTGTGTCTCATCAAGTGTTCAGAAATATATTCCATAATAATAAACTAATCAATAATTGAGTTTAAATATAACATTCATGGAGAAACATATTCATTTTAGAATTTAAACCAAAATATTATTCATTTTAAATATATGGAAAACATTTCCAAATGGATTGAATAAAAATTTCCAATAAAATAAGTTTTATAAATAATTTAGCATCAGTAAAACATTTCTATAATTAATGGAATATATAATGAAATAATACACAAGAGCACTATGGTCATATTCCCTTATATATGTTAGTTTATATCTATAGTTTCCAAACATCTAAAATAATTAATCATAACTAATAATGCATGTAAATGTCCCTTAGGTTATGTCTAAATAGGACTCAACGATATCCTATTGGGCATAATCATGCCAAACTAGGATAATTTAGTGATTTCATCATAAATCCGATGACATGGGTCAATATCTTATCACACATATCCCATATAACTGAATAATTATGTTGGATTTCATGTTCTTATTAAATCAATGAAGAAATATAAATTCTTCTCATTTCAAATCAATCACTATTTATAATTATATTTCATAATATTCATTTTCAATATCAAAATAAATCTTTAAAACCAAAGAATACTATTTTCAATATTTTTTTAACCCAAAACCAAATAATAGTTTTCATCCTTTAAATTTATGTCATTTTATCAAAAAATATTAAATCATGTAATTAATTTAATAATTTTTTTATTTTATCCCACAATTCCAATTCTATTGGAATGGGGGGATTTCAAGAAAATCAAAGTAATGTCTTGTTTCTAAATAAAATAATCATATCTTTGTGTTTTATAAATGAATTGCTTTCTATTTCAAAATTAATAAAAAAATATCTATTTTTATTAAATAAAAAATATACAATTAAAATAATTATAATTAAAACATAAAAATCAACAGCCACACACGGAATCACCAATGACAAAAAGAGGAATAAATGATCTATTAAATCAACCTAGAATCAATATCCATGTAAATATAGTTTATATCCATTAATTATGTGTTGATATATCAAACTAAAAAGATGGTAGAATGTTACAAACCTCGTGATATGATATTTTATAACCTATATATAATATCAACAATAAGAATGATGATCAATAATAGTCTGAATGGCCTCGAAGGATATTTTCTTCCAAAAATAACCTTGTGGGTCGAAATGAAGGGATGTTTATAAAAATAATTATTAATAAACTTTATGGTATAAATAAAACCTCCATAATAGGGAACTAAAATGATTGTGACCCATATTCACACCATTTAATCCAAGAAATCCAGTTACACCATAAAATATATCATTTTTAATTATATTCTAGGATTCATCCATTAATTGATGTGAATCATATTCTCAAAAAAAATAAACCTTTCATAAACTACAAACCTATATGTAATATTAATACCAACAACTAAACATTAGTTAATATAATTAAAAGATGTTTAATTTTGAGAAGAAAACAATAAATACAAATTTTCAAGAAAATTCTCAAACAAGGGGAATACAAAGTTAAATTCCCAAGCATTACATATTGAAGGTAAAAATGTATTACACAACCCATGATAACCTTATTCCCTAATAAATTTGATCAAGAATAATCTATATCATAATGGTGGGGAAACATATCTATCATCAATGCCTCATTCTCTCATGTCTCATGTGGATTAGATCGATGCATCCATAATGCATAAACCAATGGTATTTCCCCATTATGGAGAATGTTATTCTCAGAATAAATAATTCTAAATAGATGACAATTATTTGAAAAATTGGGTTCCTCGTCATGATCCTCAAAGCTCAAGACATGATATTGGTTTGAATAATACTTCCAATTCAATGAAGCATGGAATAAATCCTTCATCAATGTCAACTTTAGCAGATGTGTAATATGGTAAGAATCTTCCCCAAAATAATCAAAACCCACAAATGGTCACACCAAAAAATCCGTAATATTCTTTTCCGCTCAAACCATTAGTGACCCAAACATGGTGAAACTCTCAAAAAACATGGTCCACAAAATAATGTGCTAATGTTTCCATATGATAATAATTAAAGATTTATACGATATTTATACCATTAACATTCTTTGATGAATCAATTAAGATTTATAATCTCTCAAACCAATCTCAGTCTTTGGGAGTTTCCCTAATATCTTACACAAAAAGTATACATTTACAATTATAGTCATAAAAGTATTCAAAATGAAAAATTCTAATAGATAAGTGGTAGCTAGTGTTATATGAAAATTCAATAATTCCTTAGTTTTCATCCCAAAATCCATCATTGTTGAAAACACTTGAAAATAAAATATCCTCAAGAATATGTATAAATCTCTATATATTTCCATCCATATGAGGATGTTATACCGTACTCTACCAGACATGATATCATATCTCCTCCATAAGGCTACTCCAAAAATTATAGCTCAAATGGGTTTTCAATCAGACCCAATATCACAATCCACTTCTAAGGGGTATGAGGTAACCTCATTAATGAGGCCCCTAGAGATAATCTGACATCTAATTTCTCGTTGGATGTGTTTGGAACACACTAAAAGGTTAACATTTCTCCATATTGAATAGATTTCAACAAAAAAAGTGAAAATTTTATATATTTCATGTATCATACCAATCCACCAAATTCATTACTAGGTAGCATTCTACATTTTTGTACTACCTATGTGCTCATCCCACTAAGAACTATAACATTCCCCAATAAAAATCAAAATCAAGGAAAAATTTATTACATACTGATGTCAGATATATAGTATATCCATAGAAGACAATGATGATTCACTAATGGTCACCACACTATAAATAGAAGCCCTAGTGTGGATTAAAAAAAATCATGATTCTTTTCTTAAAGAATGTTCTCAAGAATATATTATTTTAAATGAAAATTGTTTAACAAAATAACTTACACTTACTCCTACACTCCAAAGAGAAAATTTGAATTATGATCAATCACATTCTGCTCCTATGATGATTCTATCTTTTTTTGGGTGGATTTTCTTTCAAAAGGATTCAACAATGACATTGACCATCCCCTTGGTATGATCTTTGTCAAAATAAATATATTTCATGTTCTTCGCCTAATTCCACTTACGGAGGATGATGTATTTTTGAGAGATGATATAATTTTTTAAATAAATAATACATAAAAAGTAAAATAAGAAGGTATTGTATCCTACTAGTGAGAGTGTGCATCAAAATTTTATGTTTGATAGCATGGGTTGGAAATTTTCTCTACAATTGACTATGATATTAGGATTCATAGTCTACCACACGATCACTATACACTATAACACAGCCCATACATGATCATGATGTGTCACAGAAATCCTAGATGCAATTCCCATCATCTGGAAGAGTCAACAAATAAATTTCATGAAAACAATATAACACTAAAAATAATAATCCAAATTGAACATCGCTTTATTCTAGGAGAGAGAAATAATCAAAGAATGCAACATAGATATATCATTATCAATCCTAGTGTAATACCCTGTAGAACCCAATATTCCATGAATATAGAATTCATTAAATGATTTAAATCACGTCATACCAGCAACCAAATTCTATTTATCAACTGGTATTCCTTGTTTATACACAAAATTTATTAATAACTTAAGTAATCGAATACCAAAATCACATCTTGACAGCATGCCATACAGTCAGGGATTTCTCAACTTTTACAGAACTACTCTGATATGACACGCTTGATGCTACTCATATTGTAAGTAAATGAGGATTTCCTTCACAAGTACCACAAAAAATGAATAAATATAATAATATATGATTCTATTTGTAAAATGAATAATTAAATCTTGTGCATTACTTATATGATAATTCATGGAGAGGATGACAACCTGACCATTCATGTTCTAGATGGAATCCTTATGAATGTGAGATTCTTAAATTACCAATTGTTGATAATAATATATAAGATCAATATTCAAGTACCTATTTTCCCATTTAAATTATAATAAAATATCATCAATCTATTGAAATGGATAATTTTACCATTCTATACCTCAGTTGAGTTTATGGAAATAATCAACAAGGAAATTTATTTAACTATATTTCAAATAAATGATAATAGGATCCACCAATGGCAGATCAATATTACATATAACTCATTCTATAATAGGTCATCAACAAAGTATTATACTATTTCATTTCTTTTGGTTACATGTAGTAATAAAGAATAGAAATTTTTTGAGTAATAGTGATATAGTCAATTGTATTATATAACCCTATTAAGGATAGAAACTGTGGGAAATAAGAATAAAATATGTCAATAAACATGATTGAAATTATTAGATGTTCAATACTAGGTTTTCCTTATCAATATCAAAATATAACATTTTTGTTACCCAGCCCATCATTTAAAAAGATGGTTTGTCTCTACTCGATCTCATAGAGCACTCTCCCAGAAATATATGTTGCAACCCATCATGTGAGATAAAAGGAGACCCATAAAAGATAACTGTGAATCCAAGTCTGATTAGTGATCACCCACTATATCCTAAGAATGGTTTTAGAGGATTTTATAACAACCAACATAAAATACTAGTTAATATCAATATATTGTAATGAGAAAACACAATATGACACTAAATAACCTATTGTCTCAAAAAACCAAAGGGTTTAGTAATAACCATCAAATGATAGAAATGATCTATATAGAGGTTTAAGAAATAATAAACCATCTCTACATGAATGAGTAATATTAAATGGTGTTAAACATAGAATTCACAAAGGATGATGTTATTGTTATAGTAACTTTCTTAGTAGTTGAACTTATATCAACTTCCTCAAGAAAATATTACATTCTTGGAAGTACATTCATTCGAGACTCTTTTTCCTAGAACTGTATCACTCATGAAGATGCATATTACATTGTAGAACAAGTATGTTTTGATGATCCCATTCCACTAAATGTCAAAAATATATAAAACTATTCTTCTTAAAGAGACTTGAATGTCCACTAGAACTATATATCATGGATCCTAATTGCTATCATGTTTTCAATTATCATCAATAAAAAATTGCAAGCAATTATATTGGTGTATTTTAGGAATTATAATGGTTCTATAAGAACCCTAATGTGGTTATCCACAGTGTTACTCATCAAACCACATCTTTCAATTAAGAGATACCCTAGAACAACCAGTAAGAGAAAAAGAAAATCACATTAACCATAACATACCAGAGAGACCAAGATAAACCATTAACACAGTATCTAACATGTTAGTATTATAAGATAAATTCAATATTAAAACATGAGAAATAATATAGGGTTGAATACCATCAGGAACATTCTAGTATTCACCTTCGCATTTGATTGAATACTAGGTTTATATTTCCTAATCTCATCGAATCAATTTTCGTAAACTATCACAATCATGACATCCTACTAGAGGATAAAAAACTTTATAACATCAGCCACTACCACTGATTCTGGATGGATCTGGATAGTGAAAATAACATAATGTATTGTTATGAAAAAGCTTAGTTCTTTTTCACAATTAACATAAAAATCCCACAATCTCTATATAGGTCTATCCAAAATGAAGTTATAATACAATAGATTAATCAAGGATGTCATTTCTAATAAATAAAATATAATCTCTATCATTCTCAACCAATCCTCTACTCCTTTAGGATCACTAGATCCTCGGAATGAAGGCATATTCAAGGGATAAAAATATTATGTCTGATCTGAGATTCACTCTAAATTAGTTCCACAACTAGAAACTAAATATGAATAGTTTTAGTTTTCTGTCCCAAGGCATGAACATCACATAGAACAATATAATCATTATTTTGGTTCACGGGGGGATTCAATAACAATATATTACCCGTAAATTCATATTTAGTGCTATTCAGATGATTTATCCAAGTCTTTGTGCTATAAAACATCCAAAAAATACATTGAAGAATTCCGAAAGGATACATAGACCAAATAATAGATAAAGGAATATCAATTTATACATATAATAATTCTTGTTTTTGATTTTTAATTAAAAATATAAAAACCAAGATAAGAAAATAATCAGATCAAAACATTCGTTAAAACGCATATACCAAAAACCCAAGGTTCCCTATGGGCATTATAGTTATATGTGTATAGTCACTAGATCTAAAATTACCATTATGTCATATCTATACATACAAAAATTCACACTGACATAAAGGAAATATTCTCAAGTAGCACCACAGATACCAATTATCACAAAACATACAATATACTCTAGTACATGGAAATGCAATATTCTCTGAACATAGGAAGAAGGTCATTCCAAATCCCTATAGGTTGAAGACCCGAATATATCTTCATAGAGTATTACATACAGAATTATTTTTTTGAAATATAATTAGAAGATAAAGAGAAAACTGGGAAATAAAAACATCATAAAAAGTAAAATGTACCAATAAACGATAGGTATAACAATACCCAATGTTGTACATTATGGAAGTACTCATAGACAGAAAATATCCAACTCAACTTTCCATGAAACAAGTAGATTATATCTCCACTTTTCACTTGTATTACTATAATCACAACGGATCAAGAACATAAACTTCCACCAAGATGTGATTTACTATTTCTCAGACAAAAAATTTATATAAATGCTCAATCAAAAAGGTGTAGTGTCATATATAAATCCTAGTACTATCAAACTAAGTGTTAATTAATTGAAGAAATTACAATAAAAAATCATTATTTAAATATAAATAAAATAAGTCATGGAATCACCTAACCATTTAAAATTTAAAACACAGTATAATTTCATTTCAATAAATAGAAAATATTTCTAACATTGACTAAATAATCATTTTATATAGAATCATTTATATAAATCATTTATAGTTAGTATAATAGTTCCATTATAATTTCAATATAGAAAAAACTCATACTGAAAAAAACAATGGTCATATTCCCTAATGTACATTATGGTATGTCTATATAATCCTAAAACATTTCAAATCATTGATTTTAGTTAATTATTTATTTACAAATTTTTTATGATCCAACCGAATGTGTCTTATCTACATCCCATTCTAGATAATAGTTACATACTATGTTTTTAGTGTTTTTATCTACAATCAATTTATAGGGGATCAAGAATGTCTTATAATTATCCAAAGTCATCCACTTACTACCCAATGTCACATGTACTATATAAATAATTTTGTAATAGTAATATCATATTCCTTAAAATTAATCATCTTTGAAAATTCAATACTCGAATTATTAGATGCAATATGCCTTTTATTTATCAAATCCAAAAAAAATATGGTTTTCATCATTTCATGGATTTTGAATCCAAATCTAAACATGCCTTTTCAAAATTTTAATTTAACCCATTTTTAAAAAATATCATATCATTTAATCAATTTCAACTTATGAAAAATTCATCCCACATTTACAATACCATTATAATTGGGGGGGGTTCGAAAAATCCATACCATCTCATGTTTAAAAATAAATCACTCAAAATAATGGTTGTACAAGAGAATTTATATCAATTACAATCAAATAAAGAAAAAAAGGTTTTGGATACATCAGAAAACTAAAATAGAACATCATACCTCTTAAACATTCAAGTCAACACCCACAATAGGAATATGCAATGAAGAAAGAAAATGAAAAAGATCTAATAACGAAACCTAAAATATGGATCCATATAAATAGATTTTAGATCCATAAGTTATATTTTGATCTATCAAACTATAAATAGGATTGATTTTTATAGTCCACGTGATAGTGGATTCACTCACCCTAATTGATGATCTACGACAATAATGATGATCAACCGTCAAATGAATTATATGGCACAAAATGTGGTTCCTAAAATTTCCAATAAATTCTAAGGTTTTTGAGATGAAGGAATTTTGATCAAATGAAATAAGAATTAATCACATGGAATGCTTAAAACCACTTACCTCAATAATTATAGGGTGTGTAACCCTGTTTCATATTGTGAAAATAATGAAGATCTGTTATATTGA
Organism: Viscum album; assembly: GCA_963277665.1. Taxonomy (NCBI): domain Eukaryota; kingdom Viridiplantae; phylum Streptophyta; class Magnoliopsida; order Santalales; family Viscaceae; genus Viscum; species Viscum album. The sequence goes on from OY728138.1 coordinate 793,387,910, forward strand.
AACATGTGTTTATTTAGATAAAAATAATGTCTTCACCAAGCGGATAATGTGAAATCCATTCCAAGAATGTAAATTATTCACACAATGTAAACGTAAACATCATATTCATATAAAAAATACATGACCTGTAACCCCATTACATGGCCTGTAATTTTCCAACATACATTAGAAATCATTTATTCAATAGAAAGCCTCAAATAAAAGGCATCCAATGGAAAATGATATGAAATTCCTCATAGAAGAAAACATGATGTTACCATTTTTTTATAATTTTTTTAGAAATTATTTTATCATTATCTGTTATAATTTTTCAACAAACATAAGGAAGTCAAAAAATTAACTATTCTTTAACTATTCACCTTAAATTATTTATTTTTGAAAAACCTCATATTATTTCTCCAATATAATTCTAATAGAATGAACTGAAAATAATCCCTATTTGGAATAAATTAATAGTCAAAAATTTTTAATCCAAAATTTTAAATTAAAATTAAATATATAATTTAAAAATGATATTATTAAAAAAATAACATCAAAATTGTTGAAGTGTTCACCATTATATGTTATATGAATTTATAAATGAATAAAATATTTTAAATTTACATATAGTTTAATATTTAATAAAAAAATATATGAAAAATAATTCATTGATAATTTTAGTATATATTTTCATGTGAAAAAATCTATTAATAAACTGTTTTTTAAAAAGAAGAAATATTTCGAAATAGAATGGTTTAACATATATTTTCACTCATGGTTTCCATAATATTAAGAAAATAAATTTTAATTTATCTCATGTGACAATTATTTTTACCATTTCTACATTTTCTATGGTGTTTATAAATTCTATAAAATATTCTCAGTTTAAAAAAATTAATTCTAAAATATTAAATTGGTTTTCAATTTATGTATGTTTTATTTAGCATCCCACACATGTTTAAATTATATAAAACATATTACTTATAACAAAAATCATTATTAATTACTATTTTTAAAATATTATTTTTTGAAATTGTTTCACCAATCCTATTCTAATATGAAATTAAAATATTACACCTAAAAATTATTATAAGGTTCTTTAAATTATTTATTTTAAAAAATATTTTTTCCATTCCAATTGAATATTTTTCATAAAATAATTGATATCCAGAAAAATTATTCTATGGGAATGAACCTATATATTACATTATTAAGTACATCTATGGTTTGATTTTTTTGTATTATCCCATTATATTTATGAAATCAATGTTGGTGAAAAAATATTGACATTTTCAGAATTTCATTTTAATTTACAGGGGTTATTTATTATTTATTGAATGATTATTTTCAATTGGAGTAGATATATAATGAAATCTAATTTATGTGGTCATGTATCTCTCTAAAATTAATTGTTAACTATTTTATATCTCAAATGGTAATCAAGTATAAACATTATTTAATTATTTAAAACATAATGCTTGTCAATGAATGGATTTTATACATCATAAAGGGTTTACATGCATGTATGTCATACAATTGAATGAGTTAGAATTATTGTATTTTTTCAAAACATATATTGTTTAGATGATTGAATTGACTATCAATAAAAAAGCCTTACACATATTTGTTTAATAAGAATTGTTGGACACGCTTGGATATTTAAAAGTATGATGATTTCGAAAATATTTTTGTTCTATAATTCGTTGATTTATTGTTATTAAAAAAAATCCATTTCTATGTATAATTTTATAATATTATTTTCCAGGTATATGTTTCTGTAAAACCACAATCATGTATCTTGGTTCATCTTTTCTCATTTGATATTTCATTGAATTATTTCATTACTTAGAGAAAAATATTATTTTTATTATATTATTATTAGTAATTTTCTCCCATATTTTTATGTTAACATTGGATTATGATCAAAACAATTCTTAAATGTTGATAGGTTATCCCTTATTGAGTTTTTTTATCACACTCAATTCTTATTTTTCGATTCCTAGGATTATAAGTTAGTCTATATTTTTTTTAATTCTATAATGGTTTATAGTGTACTTTAAGAACACATAATTATTAAAATGTGTGATTACATATGTCTACAATATTGTATATCCTAAATGAACTATGATTTATATCTGTGGGTATTTTTAATTACCATTATATTTAATGTTTAATTATATAATTTAAGTAGATAATTATCATAGACAACCTAAACTTTTTATCAAATCTAGTGTATAATGAATATTATATTATCAATGTACATAGGATTGTGTGTATTGGGGACCATAGTTGTTATTAGATCAAGGTTTAGTTATTATTAGTATTAAGATAAGATAACATTAATGAAAACCCATTGGAGAGGATTATATATAGGATAACATTATGATATTTTTTATTATATAAGTATTTTTTCCTTACAATTATATAATTCTAAATATTATAGAATGTGGATGAGGATATAGACCATATTCACCAGGGGTTATTCACCATGAATTTGTTTGGTTGATTATCCACATGATTTTCTCATATTAAATGATGAGTGGGCCAAAGACTGCAAACCTAACTGAACACACCCAGATAATATTATATACTAATTATAATGTTTTTGTAATCCATTATATAGGATATGAATATAATTAGGTTATTGAGACAAATGATAAGGGACCATAAACATCTTATGATTAATCCAAATTACTAATATATTGATCTAGTAATAATCAAGTTGGACACTAGGTGTTTTTGTATGAAATGAATTCATCATTTGATAGAAAATTATTTTACTTTTTAATAATATTCATTTTTTGATTTAATATAGTTTTAAAATATATTTCATAACCATATTTTTATTTTATTTCATTAGTATCATTAAAATGATGTTATAATTAGAAATTCCCTTAATATCATTGTAAATAAATAACATAGAATATTTTTAAATAATTAATAAGATTAAGGTAAAATCTAATTACTTTTCTATTATATGAGAAATTTTGAGTACCATATTGAATTTGGTTAGGAAATTTATATCTTAGTATAAAATATTCCACGAATTTCTTACATCCGCAAAATATTATTTCATTAGTGGGTGATAATTATAATTTAGAAGGACAGAATTTATATAAGTTGGAGAAAAACAAAAAAAATAATTTATATTCTTCCACAAAATAAAAAAAATATGATTTATTGATTTCTTTTCACATAATAATGAATGAATACATGATATGAAATTAAAGATAACTGTATTTAAAATTGTTAGTAATATTTAATCCACTAATAAATAATCTATTTTAATCAATTACAAATGTATAGAAAATATGATTAAGAGCATTTAATATATTAAATTAGAGTTTTATTGTAAATTTAGTTATGAATTTTACATGATATTTTCTATTTAAATATGATATTATAAAATTTCATATTTTCAATTTTTTAAAGCTTTCTTAAATTTTTATTTAAATATATTAATTTTAGCCTTTGATTTATTTTAATGATTTATAAAATACTATTATTTTAATGTTAATAGTAATAAATAACACATTGATAGATGATTAATTTTTATAACATTATCATGTTATTTGAGTTACATATTAATATTTTAAAAATTTTATAGAAAATTAATTTATATAAGGATTAAAATGATTTACTTAAAAAATTCCATGATAATTTTTTTAAACCAATTGTTAATTTAACTGAATCATTAGTATTATTTTACCATAAAATAGGTTCATTCTTTTATGTAATGAATTTATTATCATTGACTAATCATATTAATTTTAATAAGTTTGTCCTTCATATTTTATGTAACATTCTGGATCCGGAAGCCACTTAAATGGTGCCCCAAACCCGGTTGGTCACATGACCTCAAGTGGATTTCCCCAAATGCCAGAGGGTGCCGACTAGCTACGGGGGACCAGGTCTGATATTGGGGAAACTATGCCCTAATTTTTCATAGTGTAGTGTAGTATAAAAGTAAAATAACATACCACAGCAGAACAGTAAACAATATACAACCAAAATGGACAACTGAGTAAAAGAGAACCAGCAATCCTATATATAAAGATGTAGCATGTCACCAATTCTATAAAAGCATCCAGAACAGAATTTTCTACAATACAATAAAATAAAACTCAAAGTACAAGGTATAGCCAAAAAAACAATATAGATAAAATAAAACACAGTAGCATCGCAGGACAAATCTCTTTCCCATGCTCTCCAACTCCACTACTACAATCATGTACCAGTATAGGGACCCTTTCCCCTATCAACACCAGTAGCAATATAGTCTGTTTGGGCCAAAGACATGACCCTAATATGTTGTGAGAAATAAATCCCAGTATGCACCCACCAAAGACCCATGCCCAACTGTCAGTGAAAATGTGAAACAATAGTGTCCAAAATTAATTGCAGTAAACTAGTTAGTACTAAAAAGTAACTATCAATACATGTTTCATTGTCATTTTAATTATTCTTATCTCCTCCATGCTTGTGCTTCAGCTTGGAAGGTACAACATATGAAATAATTCTAAATAGTTGTGTCCTTAGACACACTATCCTTGCCCTCAAGTAACAAAATAAATACTCTAAGGTGATTTCCCTCCAGCATGCCGATCATTACCTTAGGCATACATGATATTTCTCTCATGAACAAAAACCATAGCCCTTAGGCATAAACAAAGGTTGCCCTCAGGCCAACCCAACACTACCCTCAGGCAAAGCAACACTGCCCTACGACTAAGTAAAACACTGCCCTCAGGCTAATAGAACCCTACCCTCATGCTAAATAAAAAATTTCCCTTAGGCTAATAGAAAAAGGTTGATTCCAAATAATAAAAACAATTTATATAAATATTATCTCATGAAAATGCAATTCACAATATAATCATGGCATACCCTTGGGTATCCTGGTCAAATGGCTAAATAGTTGAACGAACCCCTGAGGTGGTCCTAGATCCAAGCAGTGATCCCAAACAGTAGTTTAATCCTATCATTAGATTATATATGAAATTATAGATATCTTTTTAGCAAATGCCTCAGCCATATGAAACCCCAATCATGGGTGTGTAGCACAACAATACACAATTTGAACACATCAGTTGAAAGTAAACATCTTACCACCTACCTCGATCATCTCTGATCGGTATACTCGAACAACACCTCTTGAAATGAATGAGAAGGGGGAAAATATGAGATGAAAATAATCTCATTCAAACACAAAAAACATTCCCTCAAGAAAGAATTATTAAGAAAGGATCTAGAAGAAGGAATGGATTACCCGTGTGGTCCCAACGTGATCAACAAAAGCGGAAACAGATTCTCGGTGCTCGGTCAGTTGATCCTCCAAGGATCAGTCATACTCTCGATCTCCAAAAGACATTCAAAGCATCCTCTATGAACAAAGAAGGCTACTGCCTATTTTAAAATAAAAAAACAAACTACACGGCATGTACTCTCAGGTACACCGTGGGTACATATCATTTTTTAAATTGTTCCTCTGGCGGATCCTTCCACCGTAGCATTGTTCATCTATCGACATGAGTACATGATGTGTATTCTAGATTACATGATGTGTATTTTCCCTCTGCTGGTGGATACATTCAATCACTTACTACTCACCTGCCGACTGAATACACGATGTGTAAATACCCTATACGTAGCGTGTAATCAGTTTAACACCCTTCATTGCCGACAGGCCTACATGCCTTGTGTACCCAACCCACATGGACACAGTACACAGTGTGTGGAAAAGTACATGATGTGTAGTTAGAAATTTTTTAATTTTTCCCCATTTTCCATATTTTCTCAAAAACAATTAAGCAAAATGGAAAATAATAAACTCATACCACAAGAAGAAGAACCGGGTTCTTACAAAATTCTCACCTTAAAAAAATTTGTCCTCGAATTACCCTTCCAAGGGTGGAAAAGATAAATCTCAAAAAAACTCTGAACACTGAGCATGTACGTCAGTCTCCCACTCCCAGGTTTCGTCCTGCACTCAGCCATGCTTCCATAGCACCCATATGAGAGGAACAGACCGCCCTCAGAAATCTTTTTTTCTCCTATAAACAATATGAATAGGATGCTCCTCAGAGGATGCATCGAACTAAAACTCGACCTCCTCAGGATGAAAGACGTGAGATGGGTCTGAATGATAACGGTGCAACTGAGATACATGGAAGACATCGTACATGGCTCAGTACCTGTGTGGTAACTGCAACTGATAGGCAACCGGCCCAACATTGTCCCGAATCTCGAATGGCTCCACATACCTTGGTGAAATATTACCCTGTATCTTGATCCGCCTATGTCCCATCCTCGGAGAAATATGTAATATGACATGATCCCCGACCATGAAATCTGATGGTAATATGCGGCGATCAACATAAGATTTCTAATGAGACTGTGTGGTAGCCATCCGCTTCTAAATCATCTAGACACGCTCTGATGTATCTTGTACGAGACATGGTCCCAGTAAAGCTGCCTCACCTGCCTCCAACCAGGACAATGGTGATCGGCATGGACTACCGTATAATGCCTCGTAGGGTTCCATCTGAATAGTTTACTGAAAACTATTATTATAGGTAAACATGACCAGGGGTATATGCTTCTCCCAAGATCCCCAAATGTCTAGGATGCATACACGGTGCATGTCCTCTAATAGTTGTATCATACGCTATAACTGGCCATCGGTCTGAGGGTGGTAAGTTGTGCTCAAGAGCACCTCCTTACACAGTGCCCTCTGAAAACTCATCCAGAAATGAGATGTAAAGCGGGTGTCCCTATCAGAAATGATAGAATGAAGGACCCCATAAAGACTCACAACCTCTCAGATATACAGCTTTCCAAGCTATTCCACACCGAATGTCTCCTTGATCAGAAAAAAGTGAGCTAACTTCTTAATTCTGTCTATAACAACACACACTGCATCACTACTTCGAGATGACCTCGGCAATCCTGTCACGGAATCCATCGTGACATCATCACATTTTCAATCTGCAATGGGAAACTGCTGTAACAGCCATGCTGGCCTCTAATGCTCTGCCTTCACCTACTGACAGGTGGAACATCTCTTTAGAAACCAGTGACCTATCCCTTCATACCCGGTGACCAATACTGACGTCTCATGTCACAGTACATTTTGGTAACTCCGGGATGTACTGCCCAGACTGAAGCATGAAACTCTCGCATCAGCTCCTCGCGTATATCCCGTGGAACCCACACTCTTCCTTGGAAATGCAAGACCTCATCATCGTCTATCGGCCATCCAGGAAGAGTGTCCTCACTTGCCACTGACTCCCACATAACTAGGTCTTCTGAATCTGATAGCTTTCTCATCCTCACTCTCTCTAGGAGGGTAGAATTTACAACTAAAGAGGAATGATTGGTTTTTCCATGACTTTCATGAACCTTAAAATGAATCTCAGATAACAAATCCACAAGCTGCCACTCACCATTGGCCTCCAACATTGCTTGTGTCTGAGTCTTCCTAATCAGTTCAGCGGCTACTGCATTACCCTTACCAGGAGTATAGGCAAGATCAATGTCGAAGGACTGAATGTATTCGACCAAGCTTCATTGTCCCGGGATCTTGTCACGCCGAGTAAAGATGTATTTAAGACTTTTGTGGTTGGTGAATGTAACAAAATGCTCTCCCAATAGATAATATCTCCCAAAGCGCAACACATGAACAACTGCAGCCAACTCAAGTTCATGCGTTGGGTAATTCCTCTCATGTGGACTCAACAACCGACACCCATAAGCTATAACTCAATCACCTTGTATCAACACTACTCCCAACCCAATGCCTAATGCATCTCAGTAAACTGTATAGCTCTTCCCTTGCTCCAGAAGTATCAGGACGGGTGCTGATGTTAAATTTCCCTTCAACTCTTGAAAGTTTTTCTCGCAAACTTCTGACCAAACGAACAATAGTGCCTTCTTAGTAAAACTCATCAACGGTGTTTCTAAGCGGATGAATTCTTGTATTAAACACCAATAGTAACCATTCAACCCCATGAAACTCTGTATCATCATCACGTTCATAGGATAATACTAAGAATTTGTTCTTTCACCTTTTCTAGATCTATAGAAACTCCTGCCTCTGAGATAATATGACCTAGAAACTGAATCTGGTCCATCCAAAAGTTGATCTTTGAGATATTAGAATATAGTTGATGCTCTCTCAGTGTAATCAGTATGATCTCAAGATGGGTGGCATGGTCATGCCGAGTGTGAGAGTACACCAAGATGCCGTTCATGAAGAATACCACGAAAGAATCTAGATAGAGATTGAAGACAAGATTCATTATATCCATGAAAACTACTGGTGCATATGTAAGTCCAAATGGCATCACCAAGTACTTGTATGGACCATATCTTCTTCGAAAAGTTGTAAGCAGTATATCGGATAGCCTAACGCGTAACTGATGATATTTGTATCTCTATTCAATCTTTGATAACACTCATGCTCCTCGATGTTGGTCAAAAATATCATTAATCTTAGGTAAGGGATATCGGTTCTTAACCGTAAACTGGTTCAGCTTCCGATAATACACACAAAGTCTGAGGGCACCGTCCGCCTTCTTAGTAAACAGGACAAGTGAACCCTAAGGAGAATTACTGGGTCGGATGAAACCATTTTCCTGCAACTCCTCCAACTGCCTCTTCAGGTCCTAAAACTCTGGCGTGGCTATTATATAAGGAGGAATGGACACTGGTTCCACTCCTAGAACAAACTCAATAGATAAATACACCTCATTCTCAGGAGTTAGACCTGAAAATTAGTCTGGGAAGACATCCCTGAAATGATCAACCACTAGAGGGAAATCCGTCTAACAAGTTCCCCGATCATCCAGATATAAACTCGCAAGATGGGATATGACTCCACCACACCCATGATGCTGAGGTCTAGCGCGGCTTGCATGGACATCCCATTCTCCCATGTATAGAAACTCATTTCCCTCTGGTGACATGAAACACACCCTCAGACGATAGAATTCTATAATGGATTGAAAAGGTACCAACTAGTCCATCCCGAGAATGAAGTCATAGCTCATCATCTCGAAGACATAGAGCTTCCATAGAATGTGAAACCCACCAAAAACAATGGGGAACTACCTATACTCACGCACACTAGCCGATCTAGTCCCCAACATATTTTCTAGCGGCATAATAATAGAATAAAAATGAACACATAGACCAAGGACCTCCATAACGTCTATAGATATAAAACTATGTGAAGCACCAGTATCTAAAAGTGAAAAAGATAAAACAGAAGCAACTAGAATAGTACCTCTGGAAATGGAGGGTCCGGGATCCTATGCTTGTTGGGTATGTTGCACTGCATTTGTCTGTCCATTGTCGCTGCCCTACGACATAGCCAGGCTACCCTGTGCTAACCCGTCCTGCTACCTCTGAGATCCTGATGTCTGGCTTCCACGTCCAAGACCACCATCCCTGCCTGCACACTCTGATGCACCCCACATTCTTAACTTGTAAGAAGCTGTTGGTCCAGATCCCGCACGTGGATTCTGCACTGAACACATATCAAAAGCCGATGGTAGAAACTCCCTGCAAAAGTGCTCCAGATGACCCATCTTTCCGCATGCTCGGTACATTATTGTGTCACAGGAACACTAAGGTGTCTTATTCCCCTCTCTACCACACTGGTAGAAATTGACCTGGACACATGAAGAATTCTGCTGACTAGATCTACCACCATGAGAGAAACTCATCTTCCTCTTCTACTAGCGAGTGGAAATAGTACCCGTAACTGGTGTCGAACCGCCGAGGACCACACCACTTGCTTCTAGGAGGATCTGCTCTGTAATCAGTGTCAGCTTCACAATAGCATGATGGTTAGGCAAGCAGAAAATGTTCACTAGCACTCGGATGTAATACTGAAGAACATCCTCAGAGCGTCTATCCCTCAACGCCTCATCAACCACCATAACGGGTGTGAAACGCTGATGATTGGTGAAGCGAGAAGAATAATCCATCACCGACATGGCACCTAACTAATTATTCTTGAACTCTTGAGCTCGATTTTCTCACAGCATATCCAGGAAGATGAAATCGTAGAAGGCTACCTAGACATCATCCCATGCCATTTCTCGGTGATGCTAAGATTGGGTGGTAACATCCCACTAACTCTTGGAGTAATCAAACAGCATGTATTTAGCGATCATGACCATCTTCCCAAGAGGTGTCTATAGATCCTTGAATATCCTCTACATCGATTCCAGCCAAGACTCTACAGCTTGTAGTCCGCCATCCCTTGAAAATGTTGGTGGATGCTGCGGGTGGAAGATATGCATCAGCTCTTCCACAGATGTGACAGTCGTAGGTGCTCCCTGGAAGGCCTGCATGAACAGGATGAAGCCTTCACGGAACTATACCTACTCGCCATTGTCTGGTATAACAGTTGGCGCTGCATCTGGCTCTTCTGGACGATCCGCTGGTAGCCCATGGCCTACCATCTCATGAGTATAATTGTTTCTTCTCTCCTGGTGAACAACTGGTGGTCGTCTTGGGGTCATGACTCTACAAGGCCAAATACTCACTTTAGATCAAGATTATGAATGAACGAAAACGAGGAGGCCAAGAATAGAATAGGTGGAAGAAAATATTCAATAGGTACAAAACTTGACTACACTGTGTGTATAAATTCTACACGGCTTGTTGTCACATGGAATCCACATGGGCGTGTACTCAATCAAAACTATTTGTGTAGCACCCCAAACACATGGTGTGTCTCCTGAATACACGGTGTGTATGTGAATCCTTCTTCCCTAACCAAGTCCTTCTACACGGCGAAGCCAGACAGCTCTTCTCAAACAAAACTACACAGCGTGTCCCTCAGGTACACAACGTGTATTTGATAATCTTTCACTGGCCTGTGTTGTTCGTGAGACGTCATGTGTACACAGGTCACACTAAACGGTGTGTTTCAAAAAGATACGACATGTTCAAAGAAGCCCCATACCAACCCGTGTAACTCGCTACATGATAGAATTACACTCCTGACACTAAATGGCGTGCTCAATGTGGACACAGTGTGTTCTAGGAAAGATAACATGGACCCGTGTTGTTAGTGACATGGACAGGTACATGGGATAGACTACACGGCGTGTTCAAGGTAGACACGGCGTTCATGTCTTAGGGTTTCCTTCGACCGTGTGGTTAGTTACACGGGCCGACACCAGGTCAACACTTCACGGCATTTACAACTAGTACACGGCGTGTTTCCTAAAGCCATTCCCTACCCCATGCCCCCGCCCACATAGTCTATGACACAGGAAGAAGCTACACGGCGTGTACTGAGGGTACACGGCGTGTACTTAAAAAGATATCATGTCTTCTTGATTAGATGAACACACGACGTGTGTCTATAGAACTACATGGCGTGTATATTGGGTTTCCAAGATAGTATGCCTCATAAACTACTCTAGAGCCCATAAAAACACTGAAACCATCATATAAGTGCCAAATCCTGATCTGTGAGGGCCCATACTCCCTGAGAATCAATGTATGGCATCTTACACATGTTATAACAAATTAAACACGTTAATGATCATCCAAATTTTGGATATTGAGGGCCCATACTCCCCAAAACCCCAATTTTGTTTTTCATAATTTCAAAACCTCACACAAAAATACCCTATCAAATCTAAGGTATTTATCAAAGAAGCTACCACAACATCATTTTTTCTAGCACAACATCTATCACAACAACCCGAACTTTCTAATGCACCAACATGGCATGGAAAGAATGCATGACATGTTATTTATATCATGTTCCTAAATGATGCAGGAGATGGAATACACTCGTCTCTTCGGATTGAAACTAAATAGAACCCAAGTATAACATATGAACAACACAATCACAAGTGCGTCGCCCAACGGTGAAAATCAAGTCAACTATAAAATCTGCAAAATCATAATAATTGCAACACGAGGTAAATAATCTTTTTCCCTGTGCATGGGTTAGCTACTCTCGGGCACAGCTTATTACCAACTACCCTTTCTATCCTATCCCTGACTAAGGATCCAAATAGTAATTCAAAGAAAATAACTCCTCTGATACAACTTTGTAACGTCTCAGATCTGGAATCCACTTAACAGGTACCCCGAACACGGTTGGTCACATGACCTCAAGCACGTTTCCCCAAATTCCTGAGGCAGCCGACTAGCAGCGACGACGCAGGTCTAATAGTGGGGAAATTATGCCCTCATTTGTTAAAGTGTAGTGCCGAAAAAAAGATAAATACCATAAAACATTAGAAATAGTAAACCATATAAAACCGAAATGGACAACTGAGTAAAAGAGAACTAGTAGCCCTATATATAAAGATTCAAATTGTCACTAACTCTATAAAAGCATCCAGAACAGGATATACTGCAATAAAATACAATACAACTCAATGTAAAAGGTACGGCCAAACAAAAAAAAAGTAGAGAAAATAAAACACAGCTGCATCGCAAGCCAAAGCTCGGTCTCATGCTCTCCTACTCCTCTTCTGCAATCATGTACCTATATTGGGACTCTTTCCCCTATCGAAATCTACACCAATATAGTCTATTTTGGACAAGACATTACCCAAACAGTGTGTGAGAAATAAATCCCAGTAGGCACCCACTGAAGGTTCGTGCCCAACTCTCAATGAAAATGTGCAACAGGTGTGTGCAAAAGTATTTTCACTAAAATAGTAAGTACTCTAAAGTAACTATCACTACCATTTTCATTAAAATTTTAATTATTTTTATATCCTCCATGCTTGTGCTTATTCGTGGTAGGTACAACAACGGAAATCATTCTAAATAGTAGTGTCCTCGTACATACTATCCTTACCCTCAGTTAGCAGAATCAATACCCGTAGGTGATTGCCCTCGGGCATGACGATCATTGCCCTCAAGCATACATGATATTGACCTCAAACACAGAAACCACATCCCTTAGGCATAAAAAGGGTTACCCTTAGGCCACCAAAAACTGCCCTCAGGCTGTACAACACTGCCCTCAGGTCAAGTAAAACACTGCCCTCGGTCTTATAGAACCCTTCCCTCAGGCTAAGTAAAACACTTCCCTCAGGCTAATAGAACCAGGACAACCCCAAATCATAACAAAAATTCATATAAACTTTTTCTCAAGAAAATTCCATGCACAATATAATAATGGTATACCCTCGGGAATCCTGAACAAATGACTAAATAGAGGAACGTACCCCTTGGGTGGTCCTGGATCAAATTAGTGATCCCAAACAGCAGTTTAAACTTATCATTAGATTATCTATGGAATTCTATATATAATTTCAGTAAAGGCCTCATCCATATGACACCCCAATCATGGTGTCATAGCACAACGATACACAATTTCAACACAATAGTTGAAAATAAACAACAGACCATCTACCTCGATCGTCTATGATCGGTATACTCGAACGAAGCCTCCTGAAATGAATGAGAATGGCATGGATCTGAGATAAAAATAATATTGTTAAAACTCAAATAACATTCCCTTGGTAATGAATTGGTAGGAAAATATCTCGGAGAAGGAGGGGCTTACCTGTGCGGTCACAACATGATCAACATAAGTGAAAACGGATTTCCGGTGCGCGATCAGCTGATCCTCCAAGCTTCGTCTTCCTCACAAGCTCTAAAAGACGTTCATAGCTTCTTCTATTAACATAAGAGCCTAATTCACATTTTAAAAGAATGAAAAAAATACACATCATGTTCTATCATGTAAACATCATGTACTTATTATTTTTAAATTGTTCTTATCCTTCCCATCGCGACATTGTTCATCTACCAACATGAGTACACGACGTCTATTTTAGATTACACGACGTGTACTGTCGCTCCACTGGAGCCTGCCTCCAATGCATTATGATTCACAGGCTGACTGAATACACGACATGTAAATAGCCAATACAGGGAATGCAGTTAATTTTACACCCTTCATTGCTGACAGGACTACACGCCCTATGTACCCATCCCACGCGGCCAAAGTACCCAGCGTGTGGAAAAGTACACTTCATGTAGTCCCAAAGTTTTGGATTTTCCCCATTTTCCTTATTTTCTAAAAAACAGTTTAGCCAAAAGGAAAAGAAGAAACCAGTACATCAAGAAGAAGAACCAGGTTCTTACATTTTAGGTCATCATTTTCATATTATATTATAATGTTAATTTTATTTTTTAATTAAATATATGATTATGATAAGTAATATTAACAACCAATATAACAGTGATAGAGTTATTGAAAGTTATTTGATTTTTAATTTTATATAATATATTTATAACAAATTAAAATAAAATAATATATATATATATTGATGTTTATGTAGTTTTTAAGAATTTATTGGAATTTATTATCACCATTTTAATTGGTAATTATTGTAATATAAAATTTATAATACTTCAGGGGGTATAGAAATTTTTATATACAAAACATTTCTCTTCCAATATGTTACATTTTTTACTTTAAAATAACTATAAAATTAATGTTTTCGACATAGATTATATAGATCATATATATAGTTTTAATACCATAATATTTTTTTAATATTGGTTACCAAATATTTTAAATTACATAAAATATAATTGATAAATTATATTTACCATGATAATGACCCAAAACAAAAAAATGTGAAACTATATTGGAAAATGTATTGAGTCATCTTCAAAATAGATGTTAAAAAATTAAGTGGACCTTTAGTATTTATCTCACAAAAAACTTCATTATTGATCACTTTTAATGATATTGGTCCTTGACTAGTGTCATGGAATCATTGAAATATAAATTGGTCTTTATAAAATGTAAATTGTATTAATTAATAAATGGTGGTCATTTCCTCAAAAGTCTTCCTAAATGTAATAAACATTATGAAAATCATTAATTATCTCTCATAAAAATCCAATAGATTCTCTAGAATCCATTTTCTTTCCAGGACTAAGATAATGATCCATAATATGATACCTAAGGGAGAACAATCAATAAGGGGAAATAATGTTCTCCATCCTTCTATCTTAGTTCATTTCTTAACCATATCCCTAAAATAGATCTATAAATGATTTTAAAATAAAATTATTTTTTTAAGAAGAAAAAATACATTATAGTAATTAAATATATATTTTTATGTCTTACTATAAATACATTATGAAAATGAATATTTCTACACACATATGTATGATCAAACATCTCCGTGAACAATGTGCATGATTCTTCATCACCCATTTTCATTAATAGATAAAAATTAATATTTTAGAGGTAGAAATGATATATTAAAAATTAATAGGATTATGAAATATATCTCAATTTTTTCTTTTGTTATGTTCTATTGAAACCAACGCATCAAACATTGTTAGGTACTGAAAACTACATCCGTGAATGTGAACTATGTTATTTTTCATTATATTGTCTTTTTATTTATCTATGATATTGATAAACACATTAACGACATTAAAAAATTAAAAAAAAAATTAATATTATTTTATAATCATATTATTCCTAAAATATCACCTTTTAATCTACCCTCACACATATATTATATCTTCATGTTATTTATGTCTCTATACTTACATAATTAAAAATTGATATAAATTTATATTATACTTTAATATGTATATTTATTTTCTATTTTATTATTCAATAACGTGAAAATAAATTTTTTTATGGTTCAATGATTTTTATATTAACATATATCTTATAATTTTTTAAACATATTTATGTTAGTTATAAATTACAAAAAGTTTCATGGAACTAAATTAACAACCCCAAAAAAATAATAAAAATGGTATGAAATAAAATAAGAATACTATAAAAAATATTTTTAAGTACATAAAATATTTTTACTATGTTGAACATCTAATATTTAAATATGATTCAATGTCAAAAATTTTGAAGTAGTATTGAACAATAATTCAAAAAAAATAACAATTGTTGATAATTCTAACACATAACTAAGAAATATATTTCCAAAAAATTGATTATAAAAAATACTATAAATAGTTATAGGTATTAATTATTTTTTGAAATAGTTGAATATGATTTTTAAATTTGTATAAAAGGATATTATATGACTCTCATGTAAGAAGAGTTAATATGAAAGGGTTATTAAACAAATTATTTTATGATATATGTTGTGTATTAACATAATTTTTCGTTTTTGTATTGTATTTATTTTCCATGGAATAATTCTTTACTTATTAAATATGTAATTTAATTGATTTTAAAAACTATATAATGTTATACATTTCATGGGTTTTCTATTCAAGAGATTTTAATGATATAATTATTTTTATTTACTAAACTTTGGTTCATTGGGTTGTGATTTCTCTTCTTAAACACTAAACAAGTAAGATTTATATGTTCATAATTATAAATTAATAATATGAAATTGACTATTTTTCCCCACATTAATTACATCTCCATTGAAGAAAACATTCATCATATTCAATTGATTTACATATTTCAAAGAAAATAAATGAATTTTTCACTCAAAAATTATTTCAGTTGTATATGCGGTGAATACATTACCAATATACTTTTATGTCACCCATCATTATATATTTAATATTTCTTATAATATTACATTTTCACATTCAAGGAATTTTTACATTATAAATTAAAATCATATCCTTAATGATTTTCATTCTTATTAATGTATAACAATGTTATTAATAATTCTCATCCATTCTAATGATACTTTTCCCTTATATATATTTTATCTCTATTAAAATATTAATCATCATATTAGGAAATAATATTTTTTGAGAGAACATATTATCATCACTTTTTTCAATTTTCTATTATCTAATTGAAATTTATTTTATCCCTTTTACATCAGGGGTTTCAAAAAATAATTTTTGTAATAATAAAAAAAATTTCATCCCTTTTTAAATTTTTATATCATATGCTACACATTTCAATTAAGTAAAGAGTATGAATTTCGACCAATATATTATTTAATATTTTTATTAACAGTTTATGTTTCCTAATATTATCACTTCATTCATTCGAAAATAAACATAATGTGACCAAAAAATTAATCATTTATGATATCTTTAACTATAATTTCTAAAAAAATATTTCCTCACATCAAAATTACTTATAATCACTATATAATTTATTTTAATGGATATTATTTTTACTATTAATATTTCACATTTTTATAGTATATAATTCATTCGGGATATTGAATATTCTATACCAAACTTGTAATATCATTATTTCATTTTTTTGAAATGATATGTAAATGTTATGAACCCCATTGTTTTGTTTACGTGGGATTTTTTTTATTTGATTAATGATTATTACCAATTTTCAAACATATATGTGGATGATTTATGGTTATGGTCTAATATGAATCTATAATTAATTTGGTTATTTTTTTTTGATATCGTATGAGATAATGAAGCATTTAATCAGTCAATTTTTTCACAGAAATTAATGGACATGCTTGGATTTGTGTACAGATTAATGGGTAGACATGCATGAATTTTTTAAAAATGAGGAATTTAATTATGTGGTCTATTATGTTCATTGGCATGAATTCAAATTGAGGCATTTAATTAATTGATGTGGCTTAATTAATTAAATGGACTGTGTTGGCACCATTAACTGTAGAAGAGATCAAGAGTCTACCCCTCATTAATTTGGTGAGTTCTAGAGGCTTCCATATTGGGTGGTCCCCACCAAATTATTCCTCACCGGGGAGGTTGAGTTCAGGTGGGCCCCATCTCCATAACATCTCATGAGTGGTTAAGGTGTGGCAGTCCCCACCACCAACCTCTACATGGTGGTTATAATAAAAAGAAAATATAATAATCCATGCACTTATTTTATTTTATTATTCCACATAAAACCCAAAAACAATCTTTGATTCCCGACCAACTATCGTCGTGGTGAAGGTCTTATTAAGTGAAAACTGATACTGTGAGTTCAATGGTGCCCTCAGATTTCAATTCCAATCACTAGTTCAAAAGTTATAACATCTCGCTCATACGTTTACTGAATGTACATGTACAATAATTTAGAAATTGATTTTGGGCACACGGGGCCACAGAATCATGCGCTGTCACTTCCCGCAGATTCCTAAAATTCCCATATATTTATGAAAAAAAATACATTGAAATTCTGGGTCTTTACATAATCCATTCTGATGATCCATTCCTTTGGTTTGGAACTTCAGTGTATCCAATGTTAATTATTAAAGGTATTGTAGCGAGGCAAAATTATAGTGAAATGATTACCTATATCAAAAAATAAATTTCTTATATATTTTATCATTATAGATGATAAAACATATATTTAATGTATTGTGTGTTTTATTTTAGATAAACTAATTAAATTATTTCCATATTTATACTTTTATTTGGTGTTATCACTCTTCATATTGATTCCAATGTACATGGAATTGGTTTTTAGCAGTGAAACTGGGGGGTTTGGTTTGGGGAACCAAATGGAGATATTAGAAGATCTATACCATTAAAAAATGGTTTAATTTGGAAAATAGTGCATTAAAAAATTTAACTAAAGGATGAAAACTTAGAATGAAAAATATCTAAGGACCATTAGGTGGCCCAAAAAACCATATAAAAATCCAATATGGTTATAAATAATTAAATATGATAAATATATATATATATATATATGGAATGAAAATTTTGAATATTTTAATTATTAATTAATATAATTAAATTCTTTCAAAGAAAAAATCCATGTAAAATCACTCAATTATAATGTATCTATCAACATGACTACCACACTCCTCTCACATTTTTCTTTACAACTCAAGTTTGTATATCAGAAAATTGATCACTAATTATTTTTTCTTATATCCAAATTAAAAAAATTATGTTAGTATAATGATGTGATTATATCTATTTATTATCTTCCTTGGAGATCTAGTGTTTATCTAGTCTTACAAATTTAATGATTTTTTAAATTTTAATAAAATTATTCCATTAAATCCAATTCATTTATGGATAGTAAATTAGGTGTATTTTACATACACATGATAGCTGGGTACTATAAATTTCTTTTATATTATAATAGTTTCATTCAATAGAAGACATATTCTCAAGCCAAATCAATTTTTCATAAATTAAACTAACATAAATTTTTTCCATGAACACCTGATGAACTAGGTAGGATGTTTATGGTCATGAATTCACAATATTTTATTTTGAATTCATGTTTTGGTTTCTAATAATCATCATAATGGGATAAATTGTGGGAAAAGATATACTAGGAAACCAATTATGTCTTCAATGAGTTATGTTATATTAATTGTTATGATCCAAATAAAATTATTAATAAAGTAATGTAAATTTACCTAGAATTAGTATGAGGATTAACACCTCTTGTGGTATTTTTATAACCCATAAAACTGATACCCTCTTGTTATGTTGTATAGTGAGTATGAAATCATAATAAATCCTCAAATGGGGTAGGAGGTAGTGACGAGAACTAAATGTTAATATCCTAAAATTTGGGTGGCCATATCTTAAATCACCTACAGAGAACAACCATCTCCAAAAAGATATAATAATATGTAATGATTAAAGAACTAACTATAATGTATACTGTGTATATTAGAATTCTATGACACAAAATATATATTCCATTATATAATAAGTAGCCATAAATGCGAATGATAACCACCCAACCTCTTAAAAAATTAAACTGACATGAACAACATAGAGTAATGTGTCTTCATATTATTATTACTCATGAAATTAACTTCCCATAATACCAGCACATCATGGTACCCCAAAGTTACACCAACAACATTTTTTCATGGTCACCAAAAATAAACTATAAAAATCCTCCACAACACTACTTCAAAAATCCAATCATAATAAACATACATGATTGTAAAGACCTGTAAATTTAAGGTAATTTTTTTTCTAAATACTTTAGAATTTTACGAGTCTGTGACATCTGACGGCACTTGATTCCGAGGCCCGGTGTGGCCAGAATCAATTTTCTATGTTTAGCTGGCTACGTTCAGTGAATGAACGAGGGATTTTTTCTAACATTTGAAACGGTGCTCAGAATCGAAATCTGAGGGCACCGATGAACTCGCAGCACAGGTAATTGCTTAAAGGGACACTTACCACAGATGCCTTCATAAAAGAGGAGAAGATAATTTTTGGGGGATTGTTTAAGAAATAAACAAAAAAATTGTCGGTACAAATGTTTATTTCATCAGTAGGTTTTTCCTCCCATGGTTAGTTATGGGTTAGGCCCACAGCCACTTAACTACCCAATTTTGGATTTAAGAGATTTGGGGCCCACACGATCCCCACCATTTAATTCCCTATAAATCTCTTTATGCACCCCCATTATTTTGATAAACCTCATTTTTAATGTCACCTTAATCCATTAAATTATGCCATCCCATATTTTAATGAGGAACCTTCCTCTTTTCCCCCATTTTAATTTTACAACCAATGCGTTTAATTAAAGGGGAACCTTCTCTCTACCTTCCTTAATTAAATGACGACACATTTTAATTAGTGTGGTGATTTAATTACGAGAGAGTTTCATTGCTTGGATAATAAAATAATAGGGGAACCTTTTATTTTATTAATAAGGAGAGCTTCGTTTTGTGGGGAAGAATGCCAGCCTCCGAAGAAGAATGACGAAGAACGCCAACCTCCAACAAAGAACGACAAAGAACACCAGTTCCTCGGAAATCGACGACGCCCCACCAATCCTCTTCTCCATGACAAGAGAGGAGACGCCGCTTCCTCCTCGGCGTTTTCCGTCGATGCCTACAAACCCCCTTTTTTCATGACTCCATCTACCGTAACGCTGTCTACCGCGACGCTGACAAACACCATCTTTGTTGAAGTATGGGATTTTTATTAATGTTTCCTTTTGTGAATATTATATCCCGTGCGTGTTGTAAAATTGTTACTAATGGTTGAACTACTAACGTGGTGGGTGAGGACTAACAAACAAGTCTGTACCCACTGCTAGTTTGTTCGTGATGCACTGAATTCATAGCGATGACAAAACAGGACCAAATTAGTGATTGGAGGCCATCGTAGTAATCTACGGGTCCTGAGATGACCACAGGCACAGACGGGAGCAAGAACGGACCCCCAAAGTGCCTCCGGTGGCCTGCGGAAAATTCCAGCGGTGCCACAGCGCGCCACCGGCAGGAACTGCCGCTGCTTCAGCCATGGCGTTGAGGAGCTGGAGCCCGCGGCTGCGCGGGATCCTGGGTGTCGCGGCATCGGTCACCGCGTTCGTGGAGTGCCAAAAGGGTGGGGGACCGCGTCCCACAGCTCGGCCCGCTGGCCGAGATCACGCACCCCCATCTGGGTCGGGGCGGGTCACGTGGACTTGGTCGGGCCGCGCCCAGCCAGGCCGGGTTGGACCGGACCCAGGCCACCCACTTCATACCGCTTTCGTTCTTTTCCCCCTAACATGAGATATAGACCACCGATCGACGAACCGTTAGTTGAGTCGGAATCCTTGAATCGTGGCAGTCGTTTTGGTATATATTACACTTGAGGTTTCAGCAAGGTCTTTGTATAGCCGGGTTGGTTCAAACTTCAATCCAATCGGGCCCTAGGAGCGGAAACGCTTATATATTAAGGACCGGACTACTGATTGACGTGTCTTCAATTGCGTTGGGATCCTTTTGTTGAGATAGTCCATTTGGCTTACTTCGCATGAGGTTTGGACATAGCTGGAGTACGGTTGGGTTGGTTTTAGCTTAAAAACTAACCGGGCCCCTAGAATGGAAAAGCCAATAACTTTCAGACCGGGCGTCCGATTGACGCACCGTCTGTCACGTCGGGTTTCTTTTGATGAGATGGAACTTTGGGATACATCAAATCTAGACTTCATGACAGTTGACGTATCGACTGTCGTTTTATCGAGGAGCGGACCCTCACAGAATCGAGCATGCAGTGTGCGGGCACCCTAGAGCAGGCTGCGACTGCGACGATGACGACATCGCATGGATCATCCGTGGGTTCGGCAGCGAGGAAGACTGTACGTGGATCCTCCATGGGTTCTGCAGAGAGGACGACTGTACCTCTATCCATCGTGGGTTCGGCAGGGAGGACGATTGTACGTGGATCCTCCATGGGTTCAGCAGCGAGGACGGTTGTACCTGGATCCTCCATGTGTTCGGAAGGGAGGACGACTGTACGTGGATCCTTCGTGGATTCGGCAGCAAGGACGACTGTACATGGATCCTCCATGGGTTCGGTAGTGAGGACGACTGTACCTGGATCCTCTGTGGGTTTGGCAGCGATGACGACTGTACTTGGATCCTCCGTGGGTTCGGCAGCGACGACGACCCTACATGAATCCTCCATGGGTTCCACAACAATGACTATTTATCTTGTATCCTATGTGGGTACGGTAGTATTTGACTCTGTACTTGTTTCCTATGTGGGTCTGGAAGAGTATCTGGTCTTGTATCCTTTGTGGGTCTGACAGCTTATCTAGTCTTGTATCCTATGTGGGTCCGACGGCTTAGATGAATCAGTGACTACATCTGATCATCTCTATCGCCATACGAATCGTATACTTGTGTGAGCTGAGTCTTGATTATCAATCACTATCATTTAAGTGGTTGAATTTATTTCCTGTGTGGATTGAGCTATTCTTTCCTATGTGTTCTGGGTTTTTCTTGGACTCGAGAGATGGTGCCTACTGTAACTGATGACTTAGGTATATGTATGGGCATATACATACGTATAGTCGTTTGATATTTTGTGATTGTATCTTTCCTTTGTGGTTTATCCTTCGTGGATTCTGAGAGACCATCGGGGGTCTCGGGGTCTCTATTGAGTATTGTATACTCACCCCTGCATGGGCTATGCTCACACTACATTGTGTTGGATGCATATGATGGACAACACTGATCGAGGTGGAGGCTCGTGGAGCTGGATGGTACCCAGAGGTGGACCACAAGGTGGGACGTACCCGGAGTAGATGGTTAGACTGAGGAGCTGAGGAGACTATATGTACCCACCCTTCAGGTGGGATTTCTGGAGGATGACTCAGTGTTGCTGTTTTACTTTCTACTGTTGTACTTTCCTTTTAGTTGTACTGTACTTTTAGTTGGGTTTGTATACTGGCCAATTTTCTTTTAGCAGTTACCATGTACCCGGTTTTAATTATTGTTTACTTCACTTGCGAACTATGTGGTGTTTGTTTACTCTTTAAGGGAAATACCTTCCCTTATTTTGGGTTTTACACCATTGGTGCTAGTTTCCATCCCATGGCCTATGGAAGGAGGGCTAGGGGTAGTCATGACACGAGCCCCGAGGACGGGTCATGAAAAATTCTTATCAGATGAGTCGGTTCTACCGCAGAACACAGGACTCAGATAATTTATTTTTTGTGAAGAAATAATGTTTAGAGTAATGAGTGTGGTTATCAGTCCAGGGAGGCCATTGTTGGTGCGGAGGCCGATATATCCATATAACAGGACCTTGACTTCTGATTTCCGACTCAGTGCACGAAAACATTGATTGTGTGTGTGTCTAATTCCAAAATATTTCTTTGTAATTACTTTATGTCAGCTCACCAGGTATACTGTACTAACCGTGGTGCACCTGTTTCTTTTCAAGATGACCCCACAATGGCAGCCAGCTACGGTTCCCAGTTACGTGCATGATGGAAGCCCACCAAGCAGCGAGGCCTCGGTGCAGGGCCCCATTTCAGTAGAGGCATCGACGGTACCTCTACCCGCCGAGCCACCGATGACACTAGCCCCAGTAGCGGAGAGTGAAGGATGCCTGAATTCAATGCATGAGTTTCAGTGTCAGAGGCCGCCCAGTTTCGGTGGAAAGACGGACCCTCAGGCGGCTGAGGATTGGCTGGAGGCTATCGTCCGAGTCTTCAGATTAGTAGGGACACCAGCTGACCTCTTGGGGATCCATGCGGTGAGTCTCCTGCAAGAAATAGTAGGTATATGGTGGAGCCTGCTTCTCCAGGTGCATGAAGAGGCATCTCTATTTTGGGTAGACTTTGAGAGCCTCTTCTTCTCAGAGTTCATTCCAGCCACCCTCTGTGCGGTTCGCATCGATGAGATACTACAGCTGCAGCAAGGCAGCATGTCAGTAGCCCAGTACTCGGTGAGATTAACCGACCTCCCACGCTACACCACGGACATGGTACGAGATCCATTCTTCTAGGCCTGGACCATCGAGCAGGGACTAAGGCATGAGATCAGGGCTTCGATGATATCCCTCAACATCCCGATGCAAGTGGGTGTGCTGAAAAGATCCCTTCTAGTGGTGAGTTTTCTTTCTAAGAAGACACCAGCAGAGAGACCCTCCTCAGGATGGCACAGAGCAGAGTCTTCTATAGCCGGTAGTATGAAGTATATGCAGGGGTCCAAGCGGACCATGCCATCCAGTGGGCGACCTCAGGATACAATTTCAGCTATGCGGGCCACACGGCACAAAGCCAGCCATACGAGGAGAAGGCAGTGCTATGCTTCCTGCGGGTAAGGTCACATGGCTCGAGGCTGCCCGACCAGCCCTATAGATGAGCAGCGGGCGGTAGAGGGACTTCCCAGGCAGAGGTTCAACCATGGTGGTCCGCCGAGAGGAGGACGACGTGGCAGAGGTGCTGGCCAAGAAGTAGATGGTGGAAGAAGTTTCGAGGTCCTACCACCACCACCACCACGAGGACCACCTCGACTACAGGGAATGGACGGACATGGGAGAGCTCAGCTTCAGGATCCTGAAGCATACGATTTCAGAGCTCTGGAAACAGGTGGACCGGAGCGGTACTAGGCATGGA
This sequence comes from Viscum album, assembly GCA_963277665.1. NCBI lineage: Eukaryota > Viridiplantae > Streptophyta > Magnoliopsida > Santalales > Viscaceae > Viscum > Viscum album. The sequence continues at coordinate 793,412,670 of OY728138.1, forward strand.
CGCCTTTGTTCTTGGTGATTTAGTTTCCATGTAGTCGCTGTTCTGTTTTCCTTGTGTCTTTGTACTACGAGATTCAATAATGAAATCCACTTATCTTTGTGACGTTTACATTCATGTCCACTTGTATGATTGTTTCTAAGAGGTTCTGATTTAAAACTGTTGACTTGTTTCTCACTTTTGAAAAACTTACAGGAGGAGACCCAGTGACCAGACACTGCTACCAACAGTGTGACTCGACCCTTGGAGGAGAGAGTGATGGTAGGATCACTTGGTAGTAGCGTCGAGACCGTAAGACGTCGTCCATGGCATGAAATAGTATCGTTCATGTTAGGAATGACAGTAATAAGAAAAGAATGTGGTTTATCCAGGGGATGAGACCAGATTTCCCATTTCGACAGAGGAGAAATCTCAACATCTCTTCAGTGGAATGTTGACTATGAAGGGTGGAGATGAGTTCTTACAATAGGCTAGTCTCACCCATTGTTCGTTGAGTGAACAGTTTGTGGTTCTCTCTAACTCTTTAGTCTCATGTGTTTTTTCTCACAGAATGACCTGAACTTGAGACAATGGTGATGGCTCGGGTTCCTCATGTATTTTGACTTTGAGATTGTCTATACTCCTGGGAAGGGGAATGTTGTGGCTGATGCTCTCAGTAGGAGATCGGGCATTCAGCTACTTGGAGAGGAGACAAAGCAGTTAGCCTCTTTGCAGATATCCTTCGTGGATAGTGATGGGGCAGCCTATCTTCAGTCCCTCACAGTCACTCCTCCACTACTTCAGCGGATCAGAGAGGCGCAACTTGGATACGTTGACTGTGAGGCGTGATGTGCTCAGATATCCTCAGGGCTAGCACCCAATTGATTTTATTAAGGCGGGGAGCACACCATCCTCTTACGGGGACGTACCATGGTACCAGTTACACTGTAGGAGGAGGGGCTGAGGGAGTTCCACACTTCACCTCTAGTGGTACATCCAGGGGTATCGAAGATGTACTAGGACCTCAGAACACAGTACTGGTGGCTGGGTATGAAGAAGGTTGTGGCAGAATTCATTTCTCAGTGCCTCACTTGTCAGTAAGTGAAGGCAGAGCACCAGGTACCTGCAGGCTTGGTAAAACCCTTAGAGGTCCATGAGTGGAAGTGGGATGGGATATCGATGTATTTCATGATGGGGCTTCCACATACATATAGAGGACATGACACCATCTGGATGATCGTAGACCGACATAGCAAGTCATTCCACTTCATACCGAACAGAGAGTAGGGCTCAGTAGAGAGCTTGGGACACCTCTAAGTTCAGGAGATCGTACGACTTCATGGTGTGTTGTCATCTATTGTCTATTATAGAGACAACTGCTTTACATCCCATCTTGGGAAGTGGTTGTAGGAGGCCTTTGGGATGCAGCTACGTCTGAGAACTGCCTTTCACTCACAGATGGATTGTCAGACGGAGAGGACCATTTAGACACTCGAGGACATGCTCCATGCATGTGTCCTTGACTTTGGTCGCAGCTGGGAGGATCACCTACCCTTGGTGTAGTTTGCTTACAACAATAGCTACCACTCCACCATCGGAATGACACCTTACGAGGCACTGTGCGGTCGAACTTGCAGACACCTCTGTGCTAGACTGACCCTAGGGAGTCAGCACTCGTAGGACCAAAGATGGTTCAGGCTACGACGGAGAAGGTGTAGATCATCCAGGAGTGGATGAAGACTTCACAAAGTAGATATAAGTCTTATGCTGATAGAAGGAGGATACCACTGGAGTTCGAGGATGGTGACCACGTTTTCATATGGGTCTCACCTCGATGTGGGTTATGGAGATTTGGCCGCTGTGGCACGTTATCTCCACGCTTAATCGGACATTTCCAGGTCCTCACTAGGGTAGGCGAGGTGGATTACCACCTGGCCCTTCCACCTCAGCTACACCAGGCGCATGATGTCTTTCACGTATCTTATATGAGGAGATATGTGCATGACCCAACGCATATCATCGGCCACGGGGAGCTGGACATCGATTACGGGGCGTCATTTGCAGAGGTCCTAGTGGAGATCGAGGATCGAACGGAGCGGGTCCTACATGGACAGTCGATACCTCTGGTGCGCATTCGTTGGCAGCACGTGAACCTCCAGGAGAGAAAATGGGAGTGGGAGCCTTAGATGCGTGCTCAGTACCCTCATTTGTTCCCCGAGTTTCTGATGTAGCATTAGGGGGACGTAAAGCCCTGTGGGGGGAGTAATGTATAGACCCTTAATTTTCAAGGAAATTTTTTTCTAAATACATTGGAATTTTATGAGTCTTTGGATTTTAACGACACTTGATTATAAGGCCCGCTGTACCCAGAATCAATTTCCGAAGTTTAGGTTGGGTACGTTCAGTGAACGAATGAGCCGATTTTTCTAAATTTCGAATCGGTGCTCGGAATCGAAATCCAAGCGCACCGATGAACTCGCAGCGCCGGTAATTGCTTAAAGGGACAATTACTGCAAATGAGTTCGCAAAAGAGGAGAAGATAATTTATTGGGGATTTTTTAAGAACAAAATAAAAGAATTGTCAGGACAATTTTTTATTTCATGAGGAGGTTTTTCCTCCCATGGGTAGTTAAGGGTGGGGCCCAAAGCCACTTAACTACCCATGTGGGGATTTAAGAGAGGCGGGGACCACATGAACCACACCATTTAATTCCCTCTAAATCTCTTTAAGAACCCCCATTATTTTGAAAAACCTCCTTTTTAATTTCACCTCAATCCATTAAATTATGCCAACCCATAGTTTAATGAGGAACCTTCCTCTTTTCTCCCTTTTTAATTTAACAGCCAACACGTTTAATTAAAGGGGAACCTTCTCTCTCAATTCCTTAATTAAATGTCAACACATTTTAATTAGTTTGGTGATTTAATTACGAGAGAGTTTCTTTGCGTGGATAATAAAATAATAGGGGAACCTATTATTTTATTAAGAAGGAGAGCTTCATTGTGCGGGGAAGAACGCCAGCCGCCGACAAAGAATGACGAAGAATGCCGACCTCTGACGAAGAATGATGAAGAGTGCCGGTTCCACGGATATCGACAACGCGCCACTAATCCTCTTCCCTGTGAAAAGAGAGGAGACGCCGCTTCCTCCTCGGCGTTTTACGTCGACGCCTACAAACCCCCTTTTTCCACGACGTCGTCTACCGCAACACAGATGAATTCCTTCTTTGTTGAAGTAGGGGATTTTGATTAATGTTTCCTTATGTGAATCTTATATCCCGGGTGTGGTGTACAATTGATAGAAATGGTTTAACCACTAACGTGGTGGGTGCGGACTAACAAACAAGTCTAAACCCACCAATAGTTTGTTCTTGATGCACTAAATTTTTGACGGCGACAAAACGAGACTGAATTGCAGATTGGAGGCCATCACACTAATCTACGGGTCCCAAGACAACCACAGGCACTAACGGGAGCAAGAAATTACAACTAGAGTGACCTTGGTGGCCCGCAGAAAACTCTAGCGGCCAGCATCGGCTGGTCGCCTGGAGGCAGCGACACGTCGGTGCGACGCCGGCAAGAGCAGAAGCGGCTGTAGCTGCGGCAGCGAGGAGCTGGATCTCGCGGCCGCACGGGATCCTGGGAGACGCGGCGTCGGTCGCCGCGTCCGCGGAATGCCAAAAGGGCGGGGGACCGCGTCCCCAAGCTCGGCCCATTGGTTGAGCCAGCGCACCCCCGGCCAGGTTGGGGCATGTCGTGCAGACAGGGTCGGGCCGCGCCCACCTGGGCCGGACCAAGACCAGGGACGGGTCTCCCCGGTTCGGGCCGACCCAGGGGGGTTGGGCCGGGTCAGACCGGGCCCAGACCCCCCACTTCGGACCTCTTTCGGTCTTTTTCCAATAACCTGAGCTACAGACCACCGATCGACGCACCTTCAGTTGCGTGGGAATCCTTATATCGGGATGGTCGTTTAGGTATATTAAACGTGAGGTTTTAGAAAAGTTTGGGTATGATCGGGTTGGTTCAAAATCGAAACCAACCGGGCCCTAGGAGTGGAAACGCTTATATCTTAATGACCGGAAATCCAATTGATTTGTCATCTATCGTGTTGGGATCCTTTTGTTGAGATAGTCCTTTTGGATTACTTCACTTGCGTTTTTGATGCAGCTAGAGTACGGTGGGGTTGGTTTTATCTTAAAAACCAACTGGGCCCCTGGAACGGAAAATCTAATAACTCTCAGACTTGGGGTCGGATTGACACACCGTCTGTTGCGTTGGGTTTATTTTGACGAGACAGGACATTTTGATATATCAACTCTGGACGTCGTGAAAATTGATGTATCGACTATCTTTTTCCCGAGGAACGGACCCTCTCAGAATCGAGCATGCTGTGTGCGGGAACCCTAGAGCTAGCTGCGACTGCGATGATGATGACTGTACATGGATCATCTGTGGGTTCGGCAGTGAGGACGACTGTACGTGGATCCTCTGTGGGTTCGGCAGCAAGGACGACTGTACCTGGATCTTCCGTGGGTTCGGCAGGGAGGAAGACTGTACATGGATCCTTCGTGGGATCGACAGCGAGGATGACTGTACCCGGATCCTTCGTGGGTTCGGTAGGGAGGATGACTGTACGTGGATCCTCTGTGGGTTCGACAGCGAGGATGATTATACGTGGATCCTCTGTGGGTTTGGCAGCGAGAAGGACTGTACATGGATCCTCTGTGGGGTTGGCAGTGAGGACGATTGTACTTGGATCCTCTGTGGGTTCGACAATGATGAAGACCATACTAGAATCCTCCGTGGGTTCGACGACAATGACTGCTGTTGTTGTATACTATGTGGGTCCGATGGTATTTGACTCCGTACATGTATACTATGTGGGTCCGGCAGAGTAGCTGGTCTTTTATCCTTTGTGGGTCCAACAGCTTAGCTGGTCTTGTATCCTATGTGGGTCCGACAGCTTAGATGAATTAGTGGCTACATCTTATCATCTATATCATCATATGAAGCGTATACCTGTGTGACATGAGTCTTGATTCTCAATCATTAACATTGATGTGGTTTACTTTCTTTCCTGTGTGGATTGGGTTGTGCTTTCCTATATGGTCTGGGTTGTGCTTGGGCTCGGGAGCTAGAGCATACTGTAACATATGAATTAGGTATATGTATGGAAATATAGCTAAGTAGAGTCGTTTGATACTTCGTGATTGTATCTTTCCTTTGTGGTTTTGTCCTTCATGGATTCTGAGAGACCTTTGGGGGTCTCAGGGTCCCTACTGAGTATCGTATACTCACCCATGCCTAAGCTATGTCTGCACTACGTTGTGTTGGATGCAGACAACGGACAACACTGACCAAGGTGGATGATTGAGAAGCTGGACAGTACATGGAGGTGGACCACTTGGCGGGACATACCTAGAGTGGATGCTTGGACCGAGGAGCCGAGGAGAGTATCTGTACCCACCCTTCCGGAGGGATTTCCGGAGGATGACTTAGTGTTGCTATTTTTCTTTTTGATGCTGTAATTTCCTTTCTGTTGTACTGTACTTTCAGTTGGGTTTGTATATTGGCCCATTTTATTTCAGCACTTACCTTGTACGAAGTTTTACTTAGTTTTTACTTCACTTGCGAACTTTGTGGTGTTTTTTTACTCTTTAAAGTCAATGCCTTCTCTTCTTTTGGATTTTACGCCTTTGGTGCTAGTCTTCAGCCCCTGGCCTATGGAAGGCAGGCTTGGTGTAGTCACGGCACGTGCCCTGAGGATGGGTCGTGACAATTATATTCATAAATATTAAACATATGAGCTGAATTATTATATATGGATGAGTATAAAAATTGATATTTTTACAACATGAAAAAATGGGAAATCAAAAGAAAATCATCATCTCATACACCAATTATGAGTGGGAAACTATGTTAATATCAAAATAGAATATCTGATTTATATTATTAAGTAAAAAATTTTAGGGGAAAAGAGATTTCCATGACACTATTGATCTAACTGATGATTTTTACAATAAGTGATAAGTTGTGTATTTAAATATATTTTGAAATACATTATTTTCTAATGTCAATATCTTGTTATACATGTCATATTGATGGAATCTATGGGTTTATTGAAGAATAAAGAACAATTGAGTATATTAACAGACCCTCTATTATTCTATATGACCATGAAAATCGATGGAGGACATGAATGTGAACCAACCAAGGGGGTATCACATATTATAAAATTGAATCGTAATTTATATCACCTTTATAAATTCATATCTTGGAACTAAAACCCACATTAATAATTGATGTTGACCATGACTGTATTAACACACAGGATCATAACAATGTAATTATGAAGAAAATGGGATCGACTATAATATATATGATAGTACTTCTCGATTATTCCAATCAGAATAGAAATTATTTTTTATCCCCACGAGAATGAACTACCCAAATACATCCACCTAACATATCTCATCTGGGACCACAATGGAGAAACTATGTCTCATCAATATATTACATATCCAATGGGTAAGTAATAAGAATATTGAATGAATACTCATTCATTGAAAATGTGGGGAACTGTTAAACCATCTTAATAGTATGTTGGATCCCCAGAACTCATCATCACTAAGGTTGTACTAAATATAAGTAAATTTAGAAGAAAAATTACATGAGTATGTTGGGGAGTACCAAACACCGAAATAAAAGCGTATGGGTGAATGAAACCCTATCACAAAACTTCATCAGTTGAATAGTGAAAACGTGAAAAAAAAATAAACAAAATTTCACTTCATCGCAATCACTAGAGGGTGTAATCCCTACCAATACATAACAAGCCTAATATGTGGCCATATATGGATATGTGTAGTTTTCAATTAATAACTATATTGAAAATTGATCAATATATGATATTTATTGTTAAAGAAACATTTGAATAAATTTATTATTTTATTATTAAATAATTGGTAAAACCTTTTTCATATTATTATTGGACCATGAAAAATATTGATATCAAGTTTCAAACAAATTTCCTCAATTTTTCTACTCAATTAATGAGAGGTGATTCCATTGGTGAATCGGTAACATGAAATTACAATAAAAAGTCAAAAAAGATTAAATATTTATATTATTATTATTATTACCATAATTATTATTTTATCATATATATAATAATATTATATCATAATTAATTTTAAGGGAAAATATTCAATACAACCGCCATTAATATAGACCACCCCTCCCAAATATTATCTCTCATCACACCAATCACCATTCTTTTTCCTTGCGTTATATATTTTTGTAATAAAATGAGATTATATGGGAGGGAAAAATAAGTAGATACACAATATACCTATTACACTAAAATAATCATGGAATCCAACAATGGTTCCTTCCTTCCTTCCCAAATTTTTCTATAATACAACTACCCACTAGGTTTACCACTACAAATATAGTTTCATTAACATAGCTTGTATAATCCTCTACCTTCATGCATTTGTTCCCCAACATGATATATTTCAGCCGCCAATGCACTCCTCTAACCTCTTACTTTCTCCAAACTCCCTTATGTGGCCTCCCAGTAAGTCCCTATATCAAATCCTCACATTATAGAATGAAAAACAATAGAAGATTGAATAAAAAAGCTCTATGGAGGATGATTTCTCATCCACCCATAGAGATATTTTAAAAAATTATGTATTAAATCAAATAAAGTAGAAAATAAGGCATAGTTTTTACCTTAAACTTTAATCTATTTATATTAAAATGATGGATAATAATATCCAAATTTATAAATAGTATTTTCCCTTATAGATGGAGCCCAAATGAAGTATGTAATCCTAAAATGATGGTGAATCATTTCCACTTCATCTATATCTATAATTGGGATCCATTTTTATGTTATTTACAAAGAAAATAATTAAACATATAGTCTCATATAATTCCATTGAGTTCATTAAGGGTTTCATTATGGCTATACAAAGAAATGTGTAGTTAGAAATTTTCTTTTGGGGATTTAGGGTTTAATTAAGTAATTCAATTAATTACCTAATAAATTATAATTTCACCCATGAATATCACTTCACCCACACATAAATCATAATGATATCCAATAAAATTGAATTATAATGGTTAGATTACAATTCTATACCTCATGCAAGTCACTAAATTTCCATCTAAGACATCATATTATTAGAATCTAATTATTCTCATAAAATTTTTTGAAAGATAAGTAATATTAATTTTTGTCTAAAATATTAATATCTTGATATAGTTGGGAATGTAACCATTTCAATCTGTTTCACTTCATTATTAATACATTTTACAAATATTCCAAATCACAAAACACAAAATCAATGTTTTTAATATCACCATATAATATTCAAGAGTAATATTTATATATGAAACAAATGATAGAAACCAAATAAAGAGGGTATGGCATAAAATTCACTAAGAATGCATTATTTTTAAAAACATACAACTCAATATCAATGAAATAATTACAAAATTTTATGAAAACCCCCATACTATTGTAAAATTAACATTTTAAACATATGGATGTGTTGAGTGTATAATAAGTGAAAGTTACCTCTATCTCGATTATAGAAAACCTATTTAAATACATTAATCCTATGATAAATATTTTTCATCCACAAACAATATTCAATTAGTGATGATAAGTGCGAAGGGAAAAAGAAAAACTACATGTGAAAAGAAAACCGTCAAATAATGAACTCATTTTACAATTGATTTTACAAAAAGAAAATAGGCACAATGAAAAATAAAATAGTAATGGAATTATATATATCATGGATAATTTTTAAGGATCAATCCAATATCATAGAAAGTGATAATAAAAAACATTCATATTATCTATGAATACATAGAAATAATCTACGTAGTAAAGTGTTACATAGTATTTTATTTATGGGACATAGTCTAGAATACATTAAAATAGTGGAAAATAGGTAACTCCCAAACATATTATCATTTGTATGAAACCCCACATATACCACTAGAAAATTATTTAAAATAGATTCAATATAATATGTTAATCACGTAATCGTGTGGTCTATATTAATAATGATAAACCCCACATGCGGTTACATATATTGAACAATTATCCATCCCAATGAAAAACCATATCATATTCAGAAATCTATGGTACATCTAAAAAATAAATCATATATTTATCATAATCGAGACAATAGGGTAGAAAGTTCTCCATTTAAAACAACATAACAAGTCAATAACTCCTTGTCTAGAGACATAACATATATAATTTATCTCTAAAAAATATTATCAAAATACTTACATCGGAGAATCCTCTTGAGGTATGTGGGACACTACATGTAATAAAACAAGACATCACTACTAAATTAAGTTCTATAGTACCTTATAAAAAAATCTTAATAGGGGAATAAAATCAATAAATTGTAGAAAAATATCAAAACATGTATAAGGGAAACATATTATACTAATATATCTAGATTTTGAATGGATATGTAGGATTATAGAAAAACATTAGGTCAATAACTATCAAAACCAAAATTAAATTCATGATTAAATATCAATACAATTCCATATTTCTCAAGGATAATTCTATATATGTAATATTATATTCCCATATATGTAAAAAGGCATGAATTATACCCATTTCGTTAATTTAATCATCCTTTACAGGATGGATCCGCATCAAATCTATAAGGAATGTATACTCTGATTAAAGTGTTGATTAAAAACAATCAAATCATATAGATGAAATATAACCCCACTATATCTTGGAAAATAAGGAATCTTTTCCCACTATTTGATATGGTGTGTCCCAAACTCATACATGAGCTTGTCAAAACTTGAACTCAATGTTAAATATAACTATCAGAATGTGAAACTGTCATTAAATAATATGTACTCATAAGTGCTAGAATAGATATTGATAAGCTAGAATAATATGTATTATAATTATCATGTTAACCCTCGATACGATTCACACACCAACATGTTGGTAATGTGAAATGATGCATTAGAGTTACGGAAAAACTATCAGGTTATCAGTGTCCTAGAGATATGATATGTTATATACCACACCAATTTCAAGCTCCCTAATATTATAATTGATATTAATACCTAGTAAATATTATTTTAGAATATTTCTAATTTTTTACTCAAATGATAACATACTAGAAAATATACTATTAGGGAAAACATAGAATAATACAACAATTCCATGACATAACGCTCTGGAACCCCTTTTGTGTTTTCATATTTAAAGTGTGTCAACCTAATTATTCCACCAATATGCATGGGGATAATTAATTTCATTTATTATGAATAAATCACAGTATTACAAGACTTATACTAATGTGTTTATTCATAAAGGACCCCTCCATAAATGCAGTAATAATCCAAAATGATGATACAAACTAATTTTAATGTATATGATCCATTCAATTTCGCTAAGATATGAAAAATATAAACCAAAACATAAGATAAAAATAAAAATGGGTAAGATATTCCCCAAACCATCGAATGTGGGAAACTAATATGAAAAATTATGATGAATGAGTCTTTCTAGGAAGATACTTCATGATATGGGCTTTATCTAAAATCATCAATCTAGATGTATAACTAAGTATTGTAAATAAGTAATTAAACATTGTTAATAGGTTTTAGCTATCGACAATACACCAAAAATTGGCATACCTTACACCATCATTGATCACATGCTCCATCTGCAAAGAAACAACACTAGTGGGCCCATGTAAACTTAAGGATAACACAAAGCTTATTATGTAGGATACCACAAATATAAATTAGAAAATAAAACTGAAAATAAATCCAAACCCCTTTTATAAAATTGTAATTGGGTTCGATTTCATGGAATAATTAACAATATATGATCAAAAATATAATTTCGTAATGATATAGAGACTTTTCTATCATCACCTCTCTAACCCATGATGGGCCACACCTAGTGAGAAACTAACTTTTTTCATAAAAGAAAACATACCAAATATTTATATGATGAAAAATAATAATCTATCAGAAGTTTAAAAATTGAAATTGTAACCATCATGTATAATATTTATTAAAAAAGAAGTATCCAATGAAATATAAGTTTTTAAATTGAAATATATTCCAAATATATTCATCCTCATCAAAGAAGTGTTTTAAAAAATTTATTTAATCTTCAAAGAACATCATATTACAAATGATCCTCTTTGTCCCCCATTCTTTATCTATCATTTCATCATGGAACACCTTGGTTTTTTGTGTTAGATATGATATTATTTGTGGGTTAGTAATTATATATTAAACACTATTAGTAATTTAATTAATTATAATTTTAAATATGATGGTCGTTCCTCAATGAATATAGTGTGAAACCCATGAAATGGACATCATATGGTAATAAAAATAATGTAGAAACATTGGTGTCCGTAGATTTCAAGTCTAATGTGTTATCATAATGTAAAATAATAATTATCATGAAATCACATGAACATGACATAAATAATTTTAATATATAAAAATATTTTTATCAAGGCACATTTATTCCTATAATTATATAATGTATAATCATATCACCATTACTAAACAATGAATTTTTATATATCAATCACAAAAACATTTAGTCACCAAATCTAATGTTGGGGGTAAACCCTTAATATTTTGATAAACTAAACTAGTGTATAATTTTTAAAATTATCACACTAAGATAAATTTATTATAATACTATTTATGTCTCGCTAAATCATGATGTCTATCAATGAACAAATAAGGTTAATCCTTGACCACTAAATGTATAAGTGTTTCTTAGTGGAAAGATTTATTTTATTGTTGTTCAGGAGAGGTGTGGTATATACATCGTTAAGATTTATGATTCCATGTGTTTTTACCCTATAAATAATATTATGAAATTTATTTGGTCAGTGTGAGACATATCATTATATAGAATTGAATTTGAGTTATAAATTATAGAATCCTTGTAATTTATTCATTATCATAGTTTTGTCGATTTTTTAATTATTCCATAATATGATTATTTTTATTGGAATATACTCTATTTTGATAATAATGTATTAATTATAAGGTGTTGAAATTTCAATTTCAATATTTAATTATAAACATATGACACCATTTACACTTTTTTATTACCTAATTTTGAGTAAGGGTTGACATTATTTAATGATTTTCATGGATTAAATATTTTCAACCTTTATGAAGGGTCTCAATTTGATTTTGAGTGGAGGATGGTATATAATACAGATTATATATTTATTAAATTTAGTTTTCTTATCATTTTTATTTTTATAAATTTAATAATTAAGTTAGTTTTCATTAATATTTGATCATAATTAGGAATGGATTTACCTCCCTTATGTCATTAAATTATTTTATATTGAAATATGAATTCCATTGGGGATGATATCAATATTGTTTTGGGAATGTACTTCCCCCCTATCCTCATTATATTATTGTGAAATTTTAAATCTTATATTTTAATAGAATTTGGAATTAATGGACCCAATATTGGTATTTTTTTAAAATCAATAGTGATCAATTTTGTGATATTTTTGTATTATATCTTTTTATTTCCAAACCAATTCATGCATATAATAATATATTTTATATATTTTATATACACCACTAATGGAGGCCTATATGGTTATAATCACATCCTAAATGTGTTTCTATAAAAAAATAAAGTATTTATTATTCAAGAAAAAGGATAATGAAAATGCGTAGTTATAGATTAATTTCCTAGAGATCTATGGTCTAAAAGGGATGGCGGGTGGAGTTCGGGACTCTATTCATGTTATTTAGTCACAAAAAAATAATTATTCTTGTTATAAATACTAATATAAGTCAACCACATATGTTATTTTATATATTACCAATATGATGTTAATGTTACTTGTTATATATAACATATGTTATGTAAATATATTATTATTAGAACAATATTGTAATATATATTTATTTTTTTCTAATGCTTTCTCTAGGGAACACACATCAGTATATGGAGGACACACAACTATTGACCCACATTCCCATTTTCCAAAGGCCGGCGTCATCCATTCCTTATTCAGGGATGTCTGCTCCGTAATTGAATTAGGATGATGTGATGTTGGTTCTCCAATTCTTGGATTCCTCATCGGAACTTGTCAACTATTTCGTGTCTCCTTTAAATATTAAGTCGTGGTTCGTGAATCTGGTTCTCCATGCCATATCGTTGTGGACTCTGGTTAATTTCACTACTTCTGTCAGGACATTCCATGGGGTCTTGACGTGGTAGAAACCTTCAGTCGGAGTAGACAGTAACATCAGGCATTTCAGGGCATATCTGGATGCATGGACATTGTGAAACCTGTATTCTTCCTCATAGGATGGAATCTCTAGGGCGCATAACCCGAGGCATCCCATGTCAGTCATGGGGTATCTTATGACAGAGGCATGTCTCTATAGTTTTCCTCGAAATCCCATTTTTAACATGGGGTATACCATGATTTCAACATCTTGCGGAGGCTGTTATGACAAAGGTGTGTCTCTCGAGGTTTTCCTCAAGAATCTCATGTTTATTACGAGGAAGTTCACAAGTTTAACATCATGTGGAGACTGATCGGAATGATTAGAACACAAATTAGAGTGAATCAGATGGGTAAAACCCCTATAGGACACACTGGTTAAAGTGGGTTGACATGAAATCACCGGGATGTGGTGGACAAGGTTAAAATCAGGATGGATGTAGGGGTGCTGAGTGAAATGGGCGGTGAATAGGATAGAACCTCCACAAGGATGATAGTAATAATACTGGAAAATGGACCTATCCCCACGGTTTTGGAGAAAACTTCAGGGATAGACACCATTATACCCATAGTTTTCCAAAACCATGGGTATAGTTGAATTTTGAAGACCTATACCCATGGTTTTCCAAAACCGTGGCTGTAGGGGGGTCTATCCCCACGGTTTTCCGAAACCGTGGGGATAGGTCCTGAAAAGTGACATATACCCACGGTTTCCCAAAACGGTGGGTATAGGGGTACCAATCCCCACGGTTTTGGGGAAAACCGTGGGGATAGGTCTGGGCTAAAATACATATACCCACGGTTATGAAAGACCATGGGTATAGGTCACTTTTCTATGCACAAGAAATTTTTTTTTCTGCGGGAAGGAAATTTTTTTTGGCGGGAACCCGATACCCACGGTTCTTCCCTCTATACCCACGGTTTTTATAACTATATTTAACTACATAAATATATTTATATATAGGTGATTTTAGGGTTGTGGATAGATGTAGGGTTTACAGCAAAGACGTTGTAGGATCGAAACTCGGTGCCTGCATTATTTTAGGACCTATACCCACGGTTTTGAAACCGTGGGTATAGGCCATTGATACCGTCGAAATTGACTCTATTTCGGAGACACAGAGGAACGACACCTATACCCACGGTTTTGGAAAACTGTGGGTATAGGCTGGGGACCTATACCGACGCCATTCTAGCCCATAGTTCCCAAAACTGTGGGTATAGGCTATACCCACAGTTTTGGGGGCTATACCCACGGTTTTGAACCGTGGGTATAGTCCATTTTTCCAGTAGTGTAATTTTTGGCACCAGTCTCAAGGATTCATCATACATATCCCCGTGGATGGGAATCAATGTCTGCATAGTTCAAGAGGGTGATGGGACATCTAAGGAGGCAACCCGTGAGAATCGACGTGTGGATGGGACCCGGTTGAAGTGGAACCTCTAGGTTGTGGAATGACATTCCCAAGAAACATAGGATCATGGGAAAGTCAGGCGATGAGCTTTAATTGGGGTCTACACATAGGACAACAACACGACGATGTAAACAGGTCTTATGTGTGGTTAGCATCCCAGCATGGTATGACGCCACTAGGACAGACCAAATATGTGGGTCCCAGCAAAGGGGATTACAATGGCTTTTCGCTGAATGGGGGACACAGCGGGTTACCACTGATCCGGAAAAAAACTTTCCACTGATTGAAGGACATAATGGCTTACCATTTACTGGGGGACACAACGGCTTACCATCGAGTGGGGTTTAAAGTTTAGCATAATCCAAAACGAAGGTGAACTGATGTGAATTAGGACCAGGGGTCCAGATGGATGTTGGGGGAAACTTGACGTGAAGGGCGGGGGGGGGGGGGGTGGAAGGACCGGGTGTCAGGCTTGAACTTCAAGGAGTCTTCCTACGTACCTCACCTTGGCAATTACCAAAGTCCACGTACTTAGGGTATGGTTTAGAGGCTTACACTCTATGCTACTCGGGTGCCACTATGCTGCGACAATGGTGAATGGGGATTATGCAAGGAAGCTACCCAACTTCCTCTACAGACTGGCAATAGTGGATGGGGCTTACACAAGGAAGCTTCTCAGGCGCCGCTATGGAGCGACAATGGTGCATGGGGCTTACGCAGGGAAGCTGCCCCGGTGCCGCTATTGTGCGACAACAGTGGATGGGGCTTATGCAAGGATGATTCCTGTGTGAATCTATGGAGCGACAATAGTGGATGCGGCATACGCAAGAAATCTGTCTGGGGGCCGCTATGGAGCAGCAGTGGTGGATGGGGCATACACAAGGATGCTGCCTGGGTGCCATTATGGACCATGAATAGTGGACGAGGCTTATGGAAGGAAGCTGTAACACCCCAGGTAAATAAAGAATATGACATTATCATATTTATCCATATTCGTGAATAAAATATTAATATGACTTTAAAGGGGACGCTATGCTCGATGGCGTACCCAACACGCAACAACGAATTTCTTGGAAATCTTACGTTGCACTCTAATAAAAAAAATATTATTTTAAATGGTAGTTAAAATGTAGCCGTTGTATTGGTGGGAATGGATAGAAATAACTAAAATATTATTATATATGTTTTTAAATGTTTTTACATTTATCCAATAAAAGATAAAGGCTTAAAATACGGAAAGAATTCAATTTTAGGCGTATATGCCCTAGTTTTCACTAAAGGTTCACTTATCACCTTTTGATGGTGAACCGTCATTAAATATAGTTTTGTTCACTCTTATACATTCTATTGTACCAAATAAAACTCTTCGTAAGAATTGGGACATCAAAATTTACTATGTGTAAATTTTTGGTATCTTTCCGATAAAGTTCATTTTTAATGAATAGTTTAAAATGTTGTATTTTAATTCAAAACCTATTTTTAATATAATTTATTTATATGATTAGATTATCTTTTGAATTGGTTTTAAAGTGAAATAATAATATATTTTTACCGTTAAATCCAATAGTGGTAGTTGGAATTAATTTCACTTTGAAATCAGACTTAAACTAGTGTCAATCTTTTGATACTTATTGTTTCATAAAAACATGCTATTTGCTCTAACAGCGGGAATTAATTATTAAATTAATTAATGTGACTTATATGTTTTTAATTTTTTAAAATAGACTTCAATTTTGAATTCGGAATATCAAATATAGCTTAGGGTGAATTTTTGGGATTTTTCTGAAAAACTTCAATTTTTGATGAATAGTGAAACCACTAAGTGGTACTTATAAAAACTGATTTTTCCGTTTAAATGATATTTTTCAGTCGTTGTGTTTTTAATTTCAAAAATCCGTCAAACATGGTTGTCATTAAGAAGTAAAATGTTGTTCAATGGGATAAAAATAATTTTTTGGTGAATAGTAACTTATTATGTTTTTAATCGCGATTAGAGGTAATTAGTGTAGTTTATGGTAAGAATAATGTTTTAATAAAATTAAATGACCTATACACATGTCCAACCATCATTGGATGTGTCATGTCCGACCAAGAAAATCCATGGGTCAACTTGGGGACCCCATGGAGCCACTTTGGTTGGGAAATGACATAAATATCTTTTTATTTAATGTTAAAGTAAAAAATTCACAAACATGAGATGTTTTACTAAAATAAATTTTACATATGTTAATACAAGTCAAATTTTTTACTATAAATAGTCATTGGAAATCTAAAAATATTTACTATATCATAGTATTTTTTTATAATTTTTATACATTATATAAATTAAATTATTTATGACATCATGATGATGCAGCAATGACCTCATTATTTAACGATTTAATAAAAATGAAACGATAATGTAATATCTAAGACCTACACATGTCCAAAACCTATTGTATGTGTGTATTTCGAACCCTTATCACATTATCCTCTAAATACATCAATGTGGGACCTTTAAAATCCGAAACTCTTTTGAAAATAAAGTAACATTTTGTAACTTTACAAGAGTGCCCCTCTTCTCCTCTTATAAAAGGCCCCCACCTCTACCTCCTTACCCACATTTCAAAAGCCCTTGGCTCGGCCAAACCCTGTCCATTTTGTCTCTCCACATCCCTCTATTACTCCTTGAAGCCTCACTTTGTGCAGAAGTCTTCCCAAGGAAGCCTTTGAGGTCAAATCTAAGAGAGTTACCCGATTTTAAGGTATTGTCTTCACTTGAGTCCTTTTGCTTTATTTTGCTTCTCCAACCCCCTAAACTCTCTTTATTTATTTCTTTTGTAACAAATCCTGTATTTTCAATATACTAGGATGTTGTTATAAGAAGGATTAGAGCTACACTTACACACACCTACATCTAATGGTCAAAGAACATACTGTTTCTGTGGATGGAGAATTTCTGCCTCCCGAAACGATGATTGTTCAACATTCTTTTAACACCTTAAAAGGTGTCCATTAAGATGACACTATACATATATATGATATATAATATGTTTATGTTTTACTTAAGCTTCTGTATTTTTCATTTATGGCATACCTTTATGGTTTCCATTATGGGTAAACGCGATATCTTCATTTAAGGAAGTGCAGACTACCGCCCCCTCAAAGTGATGTGATTCGTTAATACCATATGTGGGACGTATAAAGGATGGATTTAAAGCTATTATATATGATGTTATATTGGAATTATAATATACCTTTATATAATTATTATTTTCTTTCCATTAATTTATGAGATAGAAATGAAAGTAGCGTTCATCCGTACGTACGGCTTACCGTCTCCATGAACGGTGAATTTCATTTCATTCCTCTAAATGATTATGTGATATTATAAATACATGAATATACTAAATATATATTATATATATGATATCCAAATCAGTAATTTCATTCTGGATATAACGAACCTTTGACCACACGAACAACATATAATTTTAAAAAGTCCACTTTCGACTTAAGAACCAAATATCGACAAAACAAACATTATTAACTTAATGATTACATAATGTTTATAACATTGAAATAAGTGACATAAAAGGAATTATAAGCTTGAAAAAGGTTCTTAATCAAGTAGAAATTAACTCAAGTTTATTATTCAGGAGATTAAATAACGATCGAGTCAAGTCGGACCCGAGGTAAGGGATCCTACTCCTCTCTTTCTTTTTAAGTACACTCTTTTATGTCATTCCTTTTAAAGCTCATATCTCTTGTTATTGGGATGTTATTTTATATTAATATTACTGTAATTTTTATGTTCATGTGATTAGAGACCCTATTCTCTCTCATCAATCCATTTTGGAAGTTTTGAGTGGCGCTGTTAGGCTGCCAAATTTTCGTAAGAGATCTAACCTATCTCTTTCTTTTTAAGTACTCTCCTTTATATCACTTATTTTAAGCTCCTCTTTGTTATGTTGGGGGATGTTCTTTTATATTAATCATTCTATAAATATTATTTTAATATGATGAGATACCCTATTTGATCCCATCAATCCATTTTTGTATGTTTTATGTGGCGCTGTTAGGCTGCCGAGTTTTCGTAAGGGATTTTTCATCTCACTTTTATTCCCGTGAGATTTATGCTACATTTTCCACAATTTCCATTGAGTGGTGTATGTACTGCCCATTATTTTACTCATTGTGTAATATAATTTCTTTTATGAGTATTTACATCAATGTTGTATTGTCTTTCTTTCACGAGGTGTATATTTCGAATGATACCCATGTCGGTAAGGGAACCTTTCACCCTCCTCTTTTTAAAAGACTTATTTTGTTGGGTCTTTTAATTTACATATTCTTATGTTGGGATATGTCCTCATATATCCTTATTGATGTAAATTTTATGTCCAAGTGATGAGATAACCTTTTTTATCTCTCATCAACTCATTTTGATGTGACGTCGTTAGGCCGTCAAGGGAACTTCTTAACCCAATTTCGATTTCTTTGGGTTCAACATGTAGTTATTGAATATGTAATCCTTTGAATATGTGTGAATGACCTTGATTATTTTACACTTAATATCCACTTATATCTGGTGTATTCTTTTGTCACACATAATTATGTAATTGATTTGTCCTTAATCCAAGGATATTTTCATTGTAAGGGACTTCGTCTCAATCTCCTTTCATTGAGGCATATTTTGTTTTACACAAAACCTTCTTTATATGGTGTATAAACCCATTTGACTTTTACGTTTATTCAAAAGGAATCTTTTTTTTATGCGAAGCATTTACTAAACGACAAAAGGGAATGTTTTTGTTGTACGTATGCGGCGACAACGACTTCTCCACCGCCGTGACCATTATTTGAGTTTCGGATTCCTCTACAAGCCAAACCTTTTTTAAAAAGAAAAATAAATACCATTTTTTACATTTCTTTTATTTTGGTATTGAAAATGGTTTTCATAATATTTTTATATCAATGTGTGGAATTGACATATTGTGATTGAAAGGTGGAAATGTTATGTTTCCTTTATGCATGTTTTATGTGATACGATTATGTTGAGGTTCTTGGGAATTATTATGAAGACGGGTGGTTCCGTGATAGACTAAGGGCGGTTGAGCCCGATATAGCTCTCCAATGCATTGGGTAACGCGAAGGAGTGAAACGTCAAAGTTTCTGGAAGAGATTTAGGGAATATAATGTGGTGGGTATTCCAAACGTAACCAAGAGGGTTACTCCCTACGTAAGAATGTTATAAATGCCTCAAGTTACCATTTATGTATTGTGATTTCTATGATTTATTCATGATTTGATGAGGTATGTTAAAGTGCCTATGTTTTATGGGTAAAGAATGATTTCATTATTATGTATATATGAACTCATGTTTCTTTTCCATATTTTTATAACCCTTAGTGAGATTTTTATTCTCATCCCAAGTTTTTGAAATGTTTTTCACAGGTCAAGGGAAAGGTACATGATATGATGATAGTGTCAAGGATGTGTCAAGAAAGAATCTGTGTTTTATTTTAAATATGTCTCCGTTGAAGGGAAGAATGAATACTGTCTTTTATGTAACCACATTGTTTAAATGTGGAATGCAATGCAGGTTTCATGATCTAATTCTCTAAAACTCTATACCTGAAAAGATCCTCAATGTGTAATCTTGTAATAACTCAAGATTAAGTAAGGTTTTAGGATGGGGCCTTATAGTTGGTATCAGAGGTCGGTTCAGATAACTTTAGAGGTTAGGGTATTCTTTAAGCATAAGTGACATTACCATAATGGTTAAGATTTCAGAAATAGTCCTAGTTTTAGATAAAGTGAATGAGTAAGTATATCTTAGTGTTTATCTTTCTCATTAGTACATGATGGTTTTTTTGATATACTCACACTGACCATTTTGAATTTAGTAAATGGATGGATCTAGCAGGCACCAAGGTAACAGTGGATGTGAAGGAAACTGTGGCAGTTTTTTGAGCATGAAACTGAATTATATGGGGGCTTCAATGAGAACTCTTGTGATTATCCTCAACGAACTATCTGGAGTCATGATTGACCACCTAAACCTTGGGGATTTCTCGAAGGCATCATATATGCGAGAAACAAGTCCCTACGGAACTACAGGTAATAATCATAAAGGTAAGTGTGTTCAAAAACCTATATGTCAAAGATGTGGAAAGAAACACCTAGGAAAATGTTTCAAAGGGACATAAATATGCTATAGTTGTGGAAATGAAGATCATAAATCTAGAACCTGCCATGGAAAAAGGAAGCATCTAGTTAACTCGAGGAAAGGGAAAGAAGTTCTTTCGGAGGGATCAATTGAATGTTTTAAATGTGGTGTGCATGGTCATTATGCAAAAACATGTCCTATGAATAAGTTTTGTGAATGAGAACAACAAGATCGTACAAATGTTCGTTTACCAATACCTAATTCCATTCCAATTGAGGATGAAGAAACTGACAATGACCAATCAAAGGTATGGATTATTTCGTAACTATTGTTTTCCTATTTTGGTATCTTAGGATATGATTCATGATTTTATCTATAGGAAAGAAGTATTTCAGAATAAGTTGGAAAGGAATGGTTAATGGATCATGAAGAATGTTGAATGAGTAAGATGTCAACATATAAGGGCTTCAAGGGTTATGGTTAAATTCTTAAGAGTATTAAGTCTCTTTTGATGATGGGGTTACATTAGAAGACTTTTTATATTATGTGTAACCCTAATGTTTAATATATGAAAATTTTATTCAAGGAATAGTTATCTTTTCTTTTGTGGACATAGTTATAAATAACCATTTGGGTTTATATGATCCTTACTTTTGAGGTAATTATGGGTTACTATATGTTATGATTGAAGTGAAAGGCATGAGATAAAATTGAGGTTAAATTATGTTATAATTATTTTTGATGATTTTATCCCTTTTTTTGGAATGATTTGAGAATTATATAGTTTTGGAAAAAGGACAACACACAGACTGTGTGACTACCCGTCGCGTCAGACAAAGCTGCGGGAATCGAAGCCACAACCAAAGTGCGACTGGTATTTATCACCTACCACTGGACTACGTGAAGTCCCTGGTTAGTTTGACTGATTCTTTTTTGTTATATGATTTTATGAATTAAGAGTAAGTTGATTTTGGGTTATTTATGAAAATGATTAACCTATCATGGAGGATATGTGATTAGGTTAATTACTTTTCAATACGAGACTTTAGGAGCAACTGATGTTGTTTGGAGATAAATGTTACGATTTAACTTGGAAGACTATGTGACTAAATCATTTAAATATTTGGGTTTCAATATTAGTTTGGTTTACTTTGAATAATTTTATGGACAAATTGATTATAGAATGGTCCTCATTGAACTTTGGGTTTTGTTGGACAAATTTTGGAGATTAAGAATATATTTTCTTTTTATAAAGGGTTCTCCTTTTCTGGATTATCTGATCTTGTAATAAACTTTTTGGTTTTGGTTTTGGTTAAAGTCTTAAGACATGGGAAGTATATAGTTCTCTTTTGTGGATTAGGTGACTCTCTAGAAGTTGATTATAGTACTCTTAATGCGAACAAGTCTCCTTAAATACTCGTCTTTTGGAAAAAAATATGAGTTTGATTAAGGAATCTAGTAAATGTTGAAAGTCAACATGATAAGTGATTATGTTCCCTTATGAATAAATTCCTCAATAAAATGTAACTTAAAACAAAAATGTTTTCTATTAACTTTTCCTACTGGGGAATCGAATACCATTTAACCCATCAAAGATTGTGATTTTCTTATGGTTAACTTTCTCCTAGACATGTTTACTATCACTCTCCCTCAAGAACATGACCCTTTGCTTTTTCTTACATGTCCATGTTTTTCTACATGGAATCCTAGTATGGTTTAACTCGGGTGACCTCTGTACTTATATTCCTTTATTTTAAAGTGATTGTTTTACCGACTCTTGTTCCGATGTGGGACTTTCAAGGATGTTTCCACGCTCAATTTTAAAAAATTGCGAGGATGCAATTCCCAAAAGGGAGGAAGGATGTAACACCCCAGGTAAATAAATAATATGACATTTTCATATTTATTCATATTCGTGAATAAAATATTAATATTACTTTAAAGGGGATGCTATTCTTGATGGCGTACCCAACACGCAACAACAAGTTTCTTGGGAATCTTACGTTGCACTCTATAATAAAATAATATTATTTTAAATGGTAGTTAACATGTAGCCGTTGTATTGGAGGGAATGGATAGAAATAACTAAAATATTATTATATATTTTTTAAATGTTTCTACATTTATCCAATAAATGATAAAGGCTTAAAATACATAAAGAATTCAATTTTAGGCGTATATGCCCTAGTTTTCACTAAAGGTTCACTTATCGCCTTTTGATGGCGAACCGTCATTAAATATAGTTTTGTTCACTCTTATACATTCTATTGGCCCAAATAAATCTCTTCTTATGAATTGGGACATCAAAATTTACTTTGTGTAAATTTTTGGTATCTTTCCAATAAAGTTCATTTTTTAATGAATAGTGTAAAATGTTGTATTTTAATTCAAAACCTCTTTTTAATATAATTTATTTATAAGATTAGATTATCTTTTTAATTGTTTTTAAAGTGAAATTAGAATATATTTTCACCATTAAATCCAATAGTGGTCGTTGGAATTAATTTCACTGTGAAATCAGACCTAAACTAGTGTCAATCTTTTGATACTTATTGTTTCATAAAAACACGCTATTTTCTCTGACAATGGGAATTAATTATTAAATTAATTAATTTGACTTATATGTTTTTAATTTTGTAAAATATACTTCATTTTTGAATTCGGAATATAAAATATATCTTAGGGTGAATTTTTGTGATTTTTCTGAAAAACATCAATTTTTGATGAATAGTGAAACAACTAAGTGGTACTTATAAAAACTGATTTTTCCATTTAAATGAAATTTTTCCATATTTGTGATTGGAATTTCAAAAAACCGACATACATTGTTGTCATTAAGAATTAAAATGTGGTTCAATAGGATAAAAATAATTTTTTGGTGAATAGTAACTTCTTAAGTTTTTAATCGCGATTAGAGGTAATTAGTGTAGTTTATGGTAAGAATAATGTTTTAATAAAATGAAATGACCTAGACACATGTCCTACCCTAATTGGATGTTTCATGGACGACCAATAAAATCCATGGGTCAACTTTTGGACCCCATGGAGCCAATTTGGTTGGGAAATGACATAAATATCTTTTTATTTAATGTTAAAGTAAAAATGACACAAACATGAAATGTTTTACTAAAACAATTTTTACATGGGGTTATACAAGTCATATTTTTTTTACTATAAATAGTAATTGGAAAGATAAAAATATTTCCTACATCATAGTATTTTTTTTATAAATTTTAGACATTATATAAATTAAATTATTTATGACATCATGATGATGCAGCGATGACCTCATTATTTAACGATTTAAAAAAATGGAAAGATAATGTAATATATAAGACCTAAACATGTCCCAAACCTATTGTATGAGTGGATTTAGAACCCTTATCACCTTATACGCAAAATAAATCACAGTGGGACCTTTAAAATCCGAAACTCTTTTGAAAATAAAGTATTATTTTGTAACATTACAATAGTGCCCCTCCTCTCCTCTTATAAAAGGCCCCCACCTCTACCTCTTTACCCACACTTCAAAAGCCTTTGGCTAGGCCAAACCCTGCCCATTTTGTCTCTAAACGTCCCTATATTACTCCTTTAAGCCTCACATTGGTCATAAGTCTTCCCAATGAAGCTTTTGAGCTCAAATCTAAGAGAGTTACCCGATTTTAAGGTAATGTCTTCACTTGAGTCCTTCTATTTTATTTTGCTTCTCCAACCCCCTAAAATCTATTTATTCATTACTTTTGTAACAACTCCAGTATCTTCAATATAATATGATGTTGTTATAAGAATGATTCGAGCTACACATACACACACCTACATCTAATGGTTAAAGAACATACTGTTTCTGTGGATGCCGAATTTCTGCCTCCCGAAATGATGATTGTTCAACATTCTTTTAACACCATAAATGGTGGCCATTAAGATGAATCTATACTTATATATGATATATAATATGTTTATGTTTTAATTAAGCTTCAGTATTTTTCATTTATGGCATACCTTTATGGTTTCCATTATGGGTAAACGCGACATCTTCATTTAAGGAAGTGCGGACTACCGCCCCCTCAAAGTGATGTGATTCATTAATACCATATTTGGGACATATAAAGGATGGATTTAAAGTTATTATATATTATTTTATACTGGAATTATAATATAACTTTATATAATTATTATTTTCTTTCCATTAAAGTATGAGATAGAAATGAAAGTAGCGTTCATGCAAACGTACGGCTTACCGTCTCCATGAACGGTGCATTTAATTTATTTCCTCTAAATGATTATGTGATATTATAAATACATGTATATGCTGGATATATATGATATATATGATATCCAAATCAGGAATGTCATTCTGGATATAAAGAACATTTGACCACACGAACAACATGTAATTGTAAGAAGTCCACTTTCGACTTAAGAACAAAATATCGACAAAACAAACATTATTAACTTAATGATTACATAATGTTTATAACATGGAAATAAGTGATATAAATGGAATAATAATCTTGAAAAAGGTTCTTAATCAAGTAGAAATTAACTCATGTTTATTATTCAGGAGATTAAAGAACGATCGAGTCAAGTCAGACCCGAGGTAAGGGATCCTACTCCTCTCTTTCTTTTTAAGTACACTCTTTTATGTCATTCCATTTAAAGCTCATATCTATTATTATAGGTATGTTTTTTATATTAATATTACTGTAATTTTTATGTTCATGTGATGAGAGACCCTATTCTCTCTCATCAATCCATTTTGGATGTTTTGAGTGGCGCTGTTAGGCTACCGAATTTTCGTAAGAGATCTAACCTATCTCTTTCTTTTTAAGTACTCTCTTTTACGTCACTTCTTTTAAGCTCCTCTTTGTTATGTTGGGGGATGTTATTTTATATTACACATTATATAAAAATTATTTTAATATGATGATATAACCTATTTGATCTCATCAATCCATTTTTGTATGTTTTATGTGGCGCCGTTAGGCAGCCGAGTTTTCGTAAGAGATTTTTCATCTCACTTTTATTCTCGTGAGATTTATGCTACATTTGCCACAATTTCCTTTGAGTGGTGTATGTACTGCCCATTATTTTAATCATTGTTTAATATACTTTCTTTTATGAGTATTTACAGCAATGTTGTATTGTCTTTCTTTCACGAGGTGTATGTTTCGAAAGATACCCATGTCAGTAAGGGAACCTTTCACCCTCCTCTTTTTAAAAGACTTCTTTTGTGGGTTCTTTTAATTTACATATTTTTTTTGGGATATGTCCTCATATATCCTTATTTATGTAAATTTTATGTCCAAGTGATGAGATACCCTTTTTTATCTCTCATCAACTCATTTTGATGTGACGCCGTTAGGCTGTCAAGGGAACTTCTTAACCCAATTTCGATTTCTTTGGGTTCAACATGTAGTTATTGAATATGTCATCCTTTGAATATGTGTGAATGACATTTATTATTTTACACTTAATATCCACTTATATTTGGTGTATTTGTTTGTCACACATAATTATGTAATTGATTTATACTTAAACCAAGGATACCGTCTTTTTAATGGAATTCATCTCAATCTCCTTTCATTGAGGCATATTTTGTTTTATACACAACCTTCTTTATATGGTGTATAAACCCCTTTGACTTTTATGTTCATTCAAAAGGAATATTTTTTTATATGAAGCATTACTAAACGACAAAAGGGAATGTTTTTTTCGTACGTATGCGACGACAACGACTTCTCCGCCGCCGTGACCATTATTTGAGTTTCGGCTTCCTCTATAAGCCATACCTTTTTTTAAAAGAAAAATAAATACCATGTTTTACTTTTCTTTTATTTTGGTATTGAAAATGGTTTTCATAATATTTATATATCAATGTGTGGTATTGAAATCTTGTGATTGAAAGTTGGAAATGTTATGTTTCCTTGATGCATGTTTTATGTGATACGATTATGTTGAGGTTCTTGGGCATTATTATGAATACGGGTGGTTCCGTGATAGACTAAGGGCGGGTGAGCCCAATATAGCTCTCCAATGCATTGGGTAACGTGAAGGAGTGAAACATTAATGTTTCTCTGAAGAGATTTAGGGAATATACTATGGTGGGTATTTCAAACGTAACCAAGACGGTTACTCCCTACGTAAGAATGTTATGAATGCCTCAAGTTACCATTTATGTATTACTATTTCTATGATTTATTCATGATTTGACGAGGTATGTTAAAGTGACTATGTTTTATGGGTAAAGTATGATTTAATTCTTATGTATATATGAAATCATGTTTCCTCCTTACTAATCATTTTATGCGCATCCCATGTTCTTGAAATGTTTTTCACAGGTCAAGGGAAAGGTACATGATGTGATGATAGTGTCAAGGATGTGTCAAGAAAGAATCTGTGTTTTATTTTAAATATGTTTCCGTTGATGGGAAGAATGAATACTATCTTTTATGTAACCACTTTGTTTAAATGTGTAATGTAATTCAAGTTTCATGATCTAATTCTCTAAAACTCTAAACCTGAAAAGATCCTCAATGTGTAATCTTGTAATAACTCAAGATTATGTAAGGTTTAAGGCTGAGGCCTTATAGAATCTGCTTGGTGCTGCTATGGAGTAGAAATATTTGATCGTGCTTATGCAGGGAAGCTGCCTGTGTGCCCCTATGGAGCAGCAATTGTGGATGGGGCTTATGCAAGGAAGATGCCCGGGTGCCGCTATAAAGTGGCAATGCTGAATGGGGCATATGTAATGATGCTTCATGGGTGTCCTCCTCAGGTCTTGAAATGAGGTAATCCCAACCCACTGGTGGGTTGAGGCCCTCACCTATGTGCTAGTGCACAATAGGGATAATGCTAAGGGAATTAGAATCAGTATGAACAAAGGGAGATGAAAAGTGTGAATCACATGCCCAATATTCGAAACACAATGAAGGTGGAGTGGCGATGAAGGATAACTTTTTACCATGTTTGAAACCCATTATCCCTATCACATTATCCTACAATGGGAACAAACAAATGATCGTCGACTATTGACAATGTTCGAAACACAGTACATGACTTAGAGTGTCATCCAATGTCACACAGGAAATTGGCCCAGGAGAGTAGGTGAGCTGATGCGGCATGGGACTAGGCCGTTAGGGATTCCCTTTAGAAATTGATGTGGATGAAGATCCGAATAATGGACACGCAAAGTGTGAGGTGGGGTGTTGTAATGTCTGAATGGATTCCAATACTCTTGAAATTACACCACTATAATCATAGCCTTAGGCATCTTATTCTTGGAGCATAAGGAATCTCTTGTTTGGAGCAAGCGGCGTCCTATGTTTGGCATATAGGGTGTACTACAGTTTATAATCATGTAGGTGGGACTGTTGCCATCTCATTCTTGGAGAATAATTCATATCTTATTTTGAGTAAGAGGCATCCTATGTTTGGAACATAGGGATACTAGAGTTTAATGTCAAGTAGATATGACTGTTGGCATCTTATGCTTTGAGTATAAGAATTATCTTGTTTGGGGCAAGAGGCATCCTATGATAGGAACGTAGGGTTCAATAAATTTTATAGTCATGTAGATAGGAATGTTGTCATCCCATTCTGGGGGCATGAGGCATCTCTTATATTGAGAATACGGCATCCTATATTTGGAACACATGGAGTATTATTGTTTATAGTCGTGTAGAGAGGATTGTTGGAATCTCATGATTGAAGCATTAGACATATCATATATTGAGTAAAGGTCATCCAATGTATGGAACATTGGGGGTACTAAATTTTATAGTCATGTAGAGAGGGCTATTGGGCATAAGGTTCATAGCAATGGATGACGTGAGGACTTACTCAAGAGTGGCACATTCTAGTTCACCCTAGAATTGGAGTCACGTGGTGGGGTTCGGAGGAGTTACTTGAGGAATGGTTCAACTCAAGGTGCTCGCAAAATTTATGATGAGACATTCAACTCAAGACATGGGAAACTAACCTAGATGAGAATATCGACTCAAGGAGTTTCATGGTGTTTATAGGAGTATCTCATATCAAGGTATTCCGTAGGTGGAAGGTGGGGGCACATAAGGGAACAATGGAAAATGATGACGTCCCAGCCAGAAATTTTTCATTGTGCGATGCTCCATTTGTCATGGGGGTTTGTGCTGGGTTGTGGTCTCGGCCCGAGCAAAGGGGCTTGCGGTGCATGGGATTTCGCAGAGCATGGACTCATAGAGCATTGACTCGTGGAGCCTGGACTCACGGATCAGCATCCCGAAGGAAGATTCTTGCAGAGAATGGACTTGATGAGAACAATAAAAAAGTAAGCTACTCACAGAGCATGGACTCACAGAGCAGCTTTGTAAAGGAAGAGGCTCGCGGAGCATGGGCACGTGAATCCGCTTCATTAAATAAATCATAGCTCTGTGAAATGGGAGATCGTCCACCCAAGGTGCGGAGTGATGCTCTGGAAAAGGGTGTGAGGTGGGTATTTATAGGCAAGGGGTGCTGTGAAGCAGATCTCACACAGTGTTAAGATGGATCGTACTTTGCGGTGGGTTCGCGAACTTCAAAGGGATTCAAGGAGTCGTCCCGCCTCCTTGCTTCGCGGTGGGTCACAAACATCAAAGGGGTTCGAGGAGCCATCACGCCTCCTTGCTTCGCGGTGGGTCACGAACGTCAAAGGGGTTCATGGATCCATCCAACATATTTGCTTCATGGTGGTTCACGAATGTAGAAGGGGTTCACAGAGCATCCCACCTCATTGCTTCGTGGCGGGGCACTGCGATCACGAAGGGGGGCTTCGCGAATAGGCTTCACGAACGAGTATTCTACCCCAACATCAAATGTACATAACTCTTAATCTATAACTCCTTTCGGTCCAAATGACCTACCAAATCGAAGTTTGAAAATTGGGCTACGATCTTGGATCATGTACCGAAGCATATTGAAGATGTGGGGATGTGTTTTTTGGTTCCAACAAATTCCAGCCATAAGAACGGGGTCCAACAAGGATGATGATGGAAAGGTGGACCGCGTTCTTAGGAAATGACTGAGGAAAACGCATGCATTGAGATCTAGTGTATCTTGATCATAACAATTCGATAGTCCACTAATTCTCTAGGCCCACATGAGACATGCTCGGTGTTGGAAACAAGAGATAACATGAGCTCCAGTACAAGAGTTTTAAACAACGGAAGGTGTGAGGGGATCAGAATGGGACATCGATCACCATCTGGGAGAATCCTAAATGAGAGAGTGGTCACTATTAGAGAACATGGATCCATGGAAAGTCTACATGCTTCTCCCACCATGCTCTAGTGCATGAGCGGGGTAACACCTGGGGTGTTAGAATCAATCCGAACAGAGGGGAGTGGAAGGTGTCAATCACAATACCCAAAATCTAGAACACTATGGGGTGGCGTAACTATGAAGTATAACTATTGAACATGTTTGAATCATTGTATCCTTATTGTGTTAGCATGAAATTGGGGAAACAGATGTGGGTCGGCCACTGACCATGAATGAAACACGAGGCCTGACTCCAAATGCTCCCCATTAGTCTTACAGAACGTTGGCCCAAGACAGTAGGCGTGCCATAGGGCGAGCATCCACACTGTTTGGTGTTACTTTAGATTTGAAAGAGGAAAAGGGTCTGAATAAAGGGCACACACAGTGTGGAAGGTGGAATGATAGTGTAACACCCAAAAATTTCAAAGTAGGTTATTTCTTCAAAGTAATTCAATACCTTGAACTACATGCAACACCGAGTTCAAACGCACCGTAACTTACCAAACTATTCGTTCAAAAGCAGTTATGAATAGTATTAACTGAATTTTAAACATTATATAGTCCATAAAATTATAGAACCCATATTATGAGTTTCTTAGACATAATGTAAGAACAAATACATTTTTCAGATAAAATAATTATTTTTCCAAAAAATGAAATTTTACCGCCATTTAATGGAAAACCATTTTTAATTATAATATTCAAAACTATTATATATTAAATTTGACAAAATAAAATTCTTATTTAGAATAGTTAAATAATAATTTAGTATCACTAAAATTTTGGTGTTTTTCTGATAACTTTCATATTGGGTGAATAGTGAAAAATAATATATTTTAACTAAAAACAACTTTTTTAATCAAAATAATTTATAGTGTTGAATTATACATTTTAATGTTTTGGAAGTATAATTAGATTATATTTTTATGCTTTAATCCTATGTTGGTTATTGGAATTAATTTCACATTGAAATTATTCATAAACAAGTGTCAATCTTTTGAGAGTTACTGTTTCATAAAAACATGATATTTGTTTTCACAAAGAGAATTAATATTAAATTAATAAATTCAAATTCTATGTTTTGAATTTGGTAAAATAGAATTCATTTTTTTATTTGGAATATCGAAATTAGCCTAGGGTGATGTTTTTTTATTTTTCTGAAGACAAACAAATTTTTATGAATAGTGAAAAAACACTGAGATATCGTTTAAAACCGAATTTTTACTTAAATAACTATTTATTTTATTTAAATTTATTTTAGGTAAAAATAGATACATAATACATATATATGTTCATTTTAATTCATTAGATTCAATTTATAACAATTTTAGATATATAAAAACATTATTGAAATTGAACTATCTTTTAACTACCACATAGGAGCATTTGAAAATTTACAGAAAACAGAATTTTACCACTTTGGTGAGTTTAATTAATAAAATAAAAGATACACGATTAATATCAAGATGTAAAATTTGGATCAATAAGACAAATATAATTTTTCGCGAATAGTAACTTTTTACTTTGATTTACCACAGTTAAAAGTAAACAGGGTAATTAAGGGTAAAAATGATATTATTATTACCATAACACATGTCATAAATCAATTGGATAAATGTAATTCGACCAAAAACAACCTTAGAAATAAAATTTGACCCTTTAAGTCAACACATATTACATCAAGACATATATTATTATTTTGTTTAAAGAAGAGTTAAAAGAGTTAAAATAAAAGTTTAATGACTAAAACATTTTTAATATAGGGTCATAAATAAGATAAATTAGACTATAAATATTCATTAGAAAGATAATAATATTTAATAAATAATAGTATTTTTTAATAATTTTTAACGATTAAATAATTAAATTTACTAATGACACAATGATGATGCAATAATTACCTTATTAATGAAAGAATCAAATAAATGGTATTATAAATATTAAAATAAATAAAATTTCAAAGTTTTTATGACATCCATGAATTTTATAGTTGAATATGACATGTTAGTATTGATTCAATGTATTTTTTTGAAGTAATCATTCTGTTATTATTTTAACAAAAAACAAATACCAAATAGTGTCAAAATTGACATAAAATATTTTTTAAAACATATATTATATTATTAATTGATATAATGGTCCTAATAATCTGAGGGTCGGAAAAAATACTTATATAATAATATATATGACATTAATGAACCAATTGGGGTTCGATTGGCAGTATATAGTACGTTTAATAAACATATAGTGTAAGAATTCATGAAGACACGGTAAAAGTTAAATTATTTAAATTAGAGTTAAATCTAAATGATAAGGTTACAAAGGTATCCTAAACTTCTCTAAAACCTTCTGGTTGAGTTTTTTTTGACCCATCCACACCTTAGACATTAAATAATACATTTTGGTGTAATTAGAAACCCAAAATAATTTTATTATAATATAATATTTTATGATCTTCCTGAGGTTCCCCTCACCCCTCTTATAAAAGGGCACTCCCACTCTCTCTAATTCACACCTTAAAACCCTTTTGGATCGGCCAAACACTGCCGAAATACTCTCTCAACTATCCTCCCTTCATCCTAGAAGCCCTACTTTAGTCATAAATCCATATTAATGATCCCTTTTGATCAAATCAAAAGGAAGAACCAGAAGGATAGATAATGATTTCACCACCCTCTTTCAAGTTCTCTTATTCTTCCACTTACTCTTTCTATGCATCCATTATAAAAAATTAACTATACTATTTTATATATATTTTGATGTAATTTTAAATATGGAAAATTATATACATTATTCTATCCAACTTCTGAATGATAATGTCACCATGCGTGCGTACGTACGGCTTACCGTCTCCACGTCGTGGTGTAATTTGTTATTCAAAACTATGTTATTTGGATAGATTTAATGATGACTAATATGTATATAAAT
The DNA here is from genome assembly GCA_963277665.1 of Viscum album. Lineage (NCBI taxonomy): Eukaryota > Viridiplantae > Streptophyta > Magnoliopsida > Santalales > Viscaceae > Viscum > Viscum album. The sequence continues at coordinate 793,445,720 of OY728138.1, forward strand.
AATGAAAATAACATGATAATGTCTCTGTAAAATAAATATACCATCCAATTCAATAACTTTATGTAAATTTTATTGTCGCTCGTTCGTACGTACGGATTACAGTCTCCATGACGCGATGAGATTCATTTCTAAATTCACCATTCATCAACGATTATAAAAATATATATAACTAATAAGTATGTAATATAGAAATAATAATTATACTAGAGAAATATATATTTATATCTCTATATATGTACTTACATATATCTTATTCACTTAGTTCCGTTCAATACGATATGAAAACGGAAACAGCGTTTATGCGTACGTACATACTACCGTCTCCATAGACGATGATTTTCATTTCCTATATATGTATATTATACACATTTATATTCAAAATATATATGATATATAAATAATGTTATATATTTTGGAAGTATATAAATATTGATATAAGTGATAAGTCAACCGTAACAAGTTAAAACACATACGATAAAAAAGCGAGTATTACCCAAAATGTTAATTTAACATGGAAATTTTTATTAAATGGGTTGTATAAATTCATAAATGAATCATGTATGATATCTTAAATATTAATATGGTTCTGGTATAATTTAATAACATACTACTATATTCATACAATAGTTTAAACGTACCCTCGACTAAAGGATAGTGCAAGGTAAGGGTTAATTCATCAATCTCATTATTATCCGAGATTGTTTATGTGTAAGTATTTACTGGGAAATTTTTATCATCCATGTATATTTTTCATAAAAATGATTTCAAAATTAATATTTTAAGTATTTTTGAATGTTAGTCTTTATCATGATCTGAATTTTAATTTTTTTAAAGATTTATCTTTCTTAATATTTTTCATTAATGTCAATGTTTTCAAAATGATATTAAGGATTTATTTATATGGACATGAATGTATTGAAATGATAATTCTTTTCAAATGACTCAAAGTGGTATGGGACACTTTGATTAACAAATATATTTTAAATTACTACCTTTATAAATGTGTGAATTTTAAATGATTTTACAAAAAAGGATATTTCTCTCAAAAAGTTTTACTCATCATTTTCAACTACGTCAGCATCCTTTACTAGATATTATTTTTTAGTAAGGTTGATTTATTATAATACAATATTCTATATTGTATTGAATGAGTTATGATATGTTTGACTATGGATGTTCTATTTTTTAAACCATTCATGGTTTATGGTTAATGTATTGACATTTCGTATGCTAGTTTTAATACGAATGTTTATGTTATGTTTCAACTATTTATATGAGGAATGCAGTGGACTTAGTAAGTGATAGGTGGATCCCGCTATAGCTCCTCGATGCATCGGTAGGTCTCATGAGACAAACTAGTGTCTTGTAAGAAGGCGTCGAAAAAATTTTGTTTATAGTCATGGCACGAGGCCTTGACTATGTGGTAATGATGTCCGGTATTAAGAATTCCCTCATTGTGAAATTAGTTATTACATGTGATTATTCGACTAGTAGAATATCCATGTCCATGTTTATATGGAAATGTTTCATTTATTTTTACCATATTATGTTCATGTTTATGTTTAAAAGGATTTTGTTTTTATTACACATCTTACCTTAAAATTGTATAGCTTCCTCTAAATTATGTACTTTTACTAAGCATCTAAGCTCAACCCTTTCTTATGTTTTATTTTCTCAGGATTCCAAAAAGTGTATTATAATTGACATGCAGGGTTAATCTACAGGGAAAAATGGAATTCTCAAAGAACTACCTATAATGTGTTTTTTGTTTCAAATTTTAATGTAATGTTAATGTTTGTGATCTATTTTCCAAGACTACTAAACTGATTGGTCCTTCCATACTTGATTCCTTGTAATCATGCCAATGTATTAACATAATGCACCGGATCTGTGTAATAGGGGAAAGGGAGTTACAGTTTGTATTATAGGAAGTTTAGAAATATCTTTGGAAACTTGATTTAGATAAACCTTGATTAGAGCACATCACCCTAAGATAGACTTTGAGGATTAGTATAGAATAACTTCCTTGAATTCTGATAATGTTGATACTTTTGAGAGTTTTCGAAAAAAATACATCCATGTCTAGACACGACCAGGTAGAGGTGGCTCTAGCATAGATGTACCTAGGGGTAAAACCCGAAAACAACACTTTGAGCTAGACTCGAATGGGAATTGGTGCACGACAATGGGCCTTGCTGCACTCTTGGTTACGACACACCCAATGGATATGATTTGGATAATCCTCATTTTCTTTAAAAATCATTAAGAAGGATTTACGAGTATATATCTCCTGACAGAAAATATTTTTATGGATTATATCCATAATATGTTCAATTTATGTTAGTTATTTTACATGTTTGGAATGATGAATTGTGATTCGAAAATTGACCTACTGTATGTCATTGTTTAGAAATGGTTCCAGTAGAAGGAATGAGAACTCCATCAATACATATGAATCAAAGAGTATTAAGGATCACATGTCTCATGGTATTAAGCCCACATTTAGATGGGAAATAGTCTCTCATGTATTATCAACAGATGAAGAAATAATATCTTGTTTTAATAATATATGTTAATAATTCTCTAAATCTTATGGCTTTGAAGGGAAGACAGAGATGAAAAGGAAGGTAGAAAGAAAGATGGATAAAAGGAAAGAAGAATTTTCCAATATGTGATAAATGTGGAATGAATCACCTTGGTAAATGTTTGAAGGGAATGAGAGTTTGCTATAAGTGTGCAGAAAAAGGACACAATGTACGTGATTGCAAGGGTATGAAAAAGTTTTCAAATGTAAAATGCTTCATCTGCAAGGCGTTGAGACACTACGCGAATCAATGTCCCATTCATAAGAGTATACCGCAAATGATGTTATTGTATAATAATCATGTTATGATACTACCTCATATGAAGAAGAATGACTATTATTCTTATGTTGTTATTATAGATTTATTTCATTTGAGTTTTATATCAACAGTATACTGGTTACATGAATTATGGAGATAAATAAGGATTGTACTACATTACTATTTCATTAGGAATTTGAGATTTTATGGTTTTGATACTAAGGTAGTAATTTTGGAATAACAGGTGGTTGATTTTGGTAATTTAGGATGTTGCGGTGTTGTAAAAGAATACATCATGATGGCCTTCACATGTTATTACCTGAAAAAAAGGATCCTCCTTATGTTTAACTTCCTTATATACATTGGACTAAGAGTTTGGATATATGTATTTTGGATAATTCTAATGGATGGAATGGATTAAGTTTGAAATTGGATACTATTATTAGGGTTATTTTTGGATTTCCATAAAAAAAGGACAACCCAAAAGTCGGACGGCAACCCATCACGTCTGGCAAGGCCGTGAGACTTGAATCCGTAACCAAAGGGAGGCAATGGTGTATCGCCTATCACTGACCCACGTGATGTCTTGGATTCAATAATGTAGTTTTTTCAAAGGGTCTAATATGTCGATTATATATTCATTATTTTTGGAACACTATAAGATTATGATAAATAGAATATATATATATATTTGAAATCTTTTAGAGTGAATGATGAGTTTATTGTAGGAATTAGTTGAAGGATGAAACTCTACTTGTCAAGTATATACATACATATACATATATATATATTCCCTGTTATTTTATGTATAAATTAATTATTATACTTTAGGAAATGGATCTTAAAACCAAAAATGTTTAATCCTAAGACCTTACGTTTTTTTGAACCAATGGTATATTAAATCATCATGGATTGGTGGCCTTGAGACCCACAATTCTACAATTGTTTGTTATTGATGAGCTCAATCACTCCCTATAAATATTTAAGTTTTCCATCCAATTTTGTGTCTTTAATTTCCACCAATGTTCCCCTAATAGAAATCATAATTTGGTGGTGACTTTTTCATTCCCCTTTTCCTCTTATTGCGACTAAATTTTATTAACCCAATTTCCTATGTGGGTTTTCCCACAAAGGTATTTTCTATTTTAAACCTTTTATTTTCAAATAACAATTTCAAATTGCGAGGACACAATTTATTTTTGGATGGAATACTGTAACACCCCAATATTTCAAAGTACATTATTTCTATAAAGTAATTCAATAACTTGCACTACACGCTGCACTGAGTTCAAGCATACCACAACATAACAACCTCCCCATTCAAAAGCAGTTATGAATATTATTAACTGAATATTGAACATTATATAATCCATATAATTTTATAATCAATATTATGAGTTTCTTAGACATATTATAAGAACAAATACGTTTTTTCAGATAAAATAATTATTTTTCAAAAAAATGCAATTTTACCGCCCTTTAATGGTGAACCATTTTAAATTCCTATATTTGAAACTTTTATATATTCAATTTTACAAAATAAACTTATTCATTATAATCGAGACATAATAATTTAGTTCCAATAAATTTTTGGTGTTTTTATGATAACATCCATATTTGGGTGAATAGTGAAAAATTCTATATTTTATCTGAAAACAACTTTTAAAATCAAAATAATTTATAGTGGTGAATTATACATTTTAATGTTTTGGAAGTATAATTAGATTATATTTTTACCCTTTAATCCAATGATTGTCATTGGAATTAATTTCACATTGAAATTATTCATAAACAAGTGTCAATCTTTTGATAGTTACTGTATCTTAATAACACACTATTTGTTTTGACAATGAGATTTAATTTTAAATTAATAAATGCAACATCTATGTTTTTAATTTGGTAAAATTGACTTCATATTTGGATTTTTTATATCAAAATTAGCCTAGGGTGATGTTTTGATATTTTTTCAGAAAACGTTTAATTATTGATGAATATTGAAAAAACACTGAGTTATCGTTTAAAACCGAATTTTTATTTATATAGATATTTATTTTATTTAAATTTATTTTACATACAAATAGATACATAATACCTATATAAGTTCATTTTATTTAATTAGTGTCAATTTATAATAATGTTAGATATATGAAAATTTTATCGAAGTTTTTCTTTCTTTTACCCACCTCCTAAAAGCATTTGCAAATTTACATAAAACATAATTTTACAGCTTCTGTGAGTTGAATTTTGAAAATAAAAGAGACACAGTTAATATAAAGGAGTAAAATTTGGTTCAATGAGATAAAAATATTTTTTCGTGATTAGTAACTTATTACTTTTATTTACCACGGTTAAAAGTAAGTAGGGTAGTTAAGGATAAAAATGATATTATTATTACACTAACACATTTCCTAATTATATTAGATATGTTTAATTCGTCCAAAAAAACCTTGGAAATAAAATATTACCCTTTAGGTCCACTTGGATTAGATTAAAATATTTATTATTATTTTGTTTAAAGAAAAGTTAAAATAGTAAAATCAAAGCTTAATGACAATCTTTTTTTAATATAGGGTTATAAATAAGATAAATTCGACTATAAATATTAATTAGAAAGATAAAACTACTTCCTACATAATGGTATTTTATTTATAAATTTTAGAGATTAAATAATTAAATTTACTAATGACACAATGATGATGGAGTAATTACCATATTAATGAAAGAATCAAATAAATGGTATTATAAATATTAAAATAAATATTATTTCAAAGTTTTTATGACATCCAAGAATTTTCTAGGTGAATATGACATGTTTGAATTGATTAAATGTATTTTTGTTTAAGTAATCATGATGTTATTATTTTATCAAAAAACAAATATAAAATAGTGTCAAAATTGACAAAAAATAGTTTTTAAAATAAATATTATATTATTAATTGATATAATGGTCCTAAAAATCTAAATTTTAGAACCACGACTTATATAATAATATATATTTAATTAATGAACCAATTGGGGTTCTATTTGGAGTATATAGTATGTTTAATAACCATATAGAGTAAGAATACAAGAAGACACGGTAAAAGTAAAATTATTTAACATAGAATTAATTATAATTGATAATGTTAAAATGGTAACCTAAAATTTTCTATAACCTATTGTTTGAGTGGTTTGAGACACATCCCCAACTTATATATTAAATAATACATTTTGGTGCCATTAGAAACAGAATATGATTTTATTATAAAATAATATTTTAAGTTTTTTCAAAGGTTCCCCTCGCCCCTCTTATAAAAGGGCACCCCCCCTTCTCTCTAATTCATACCTTAAAATCCTTTTGTATCAGCCAAACACTTCCCAAATACTCTATAAAATATTATCCCTCAATCCTAGAGCCCATATTTTAGTCATAAAGCCATCTTAAGGATCCCTTTTGATAAAATCAAAAGAAAGTACCGGAAGGAGAGGAAATGATTTCACCACCCTTTTTCAAGTTCTCTTATTCTCCAACATAATCATTCATTTTTTCCATTCTAAAATAATAACTCTAGTATCTTATATATACTGTTATGTTATTATAAATATGGAATAACTATATTCGTTATTCTATCCATCTTATTAATGATAATGTCACCATGCGTGCGTACGTACAGCTTACTATCTCCACGTCGTGGTGTAATTTGTTATTCAACATTATATTATTTGGATCGATATAAAGATGAGTAATATGTATATAAATAATGTAAATAACATGATAATGTCTCTATAAAATTAATATACCCTCCAATTCCACACCTTTAAGGAAATGATATTGTCGCTCGTGCGTACGTACGGATTACCGTCTCCACGACGCGATGAGATTAATTTCCATATTCACCATTCATCGATGATTATAAATATATATATTACTAAAAAGTATCTGATATATGAAATAATAATTCTACTAGAGATATATATATATGTACTTACATATATCATATTCACTTATTTACGTTCAATATGACATGAAAACGGAAACAGCGTGTATGCGTACGTACGGACTACCGTCTCCATAAACAATGTTTTTCATTTCATATATATTTCTATTATACATATTTATATTCAAAATATATATGATATATAAGTCATGTTTTATATTCTGAAAGTATTTAAATCTTTCTCTAAGTGATACAATCAAAAGTAACAAGTTAAAACATGTACGATAAAGAAAGCGATTATTACCTGAAATGGTAATTTAACATGGAAATTATTTTTAAATGGGTAGTATAAAGTCATAAATGAATCAAGTATGATATCATAAATATTAATATGGTTCTATTATAATTTAATAACATACTACGATCTTCATAGATCAGGTTAAACGTACCCTCGACTAATGGAAAGTGCATGTTAAGGATTAATTCCTCAATCTCATTACTATCGAGATTGTTTATGTGTATGTATTTACATGCAAATTTTTCACATCCATGTCCATTTTTCATAAAAATTATTTAAACATGAATATTTTGTTGATTCATGAAAGGTACCCTTTATCCTGATCAGAATATTAAATTTTTTAAAGATTTATCATTATAAATATTTTTAATTAATGTCCATGTTTTCAAAATGATTTTAAGGATTTATTTATATGGACATGAATGTTTTGAAATGATAATTCTTTTCAAAAGTTTCAAAGTGGTATGGTACACTTTGATTTAAAAATCTCTTTTAAATTACTTCCTTTAATAAATGTGTGACTTTTGAATGATTTTACAAAAAAGGATATTTCTCTCAAAACATTTTACTCATCATTATCAACTATGTCAGCATCCTTTACTAGATAATATTTTTGATTAAGGTAGATTTATTAAAATACAAGATTCCATATTTTATTGAATGAGTTATGATATGTTTAACTGTGGTTGTTCTATTTTTATAGCACTCATGGTTTATGGTTAATGTATTGACATTTAGTATTCTAGTTTTAATACGAATGTTTATGTTATGTGTCAACTATTAATATGAAGAATGAAATGTTCTTAGTAAGTGAAGGTTAGAGCCTTCTATAGCTCCTCGATGTATCGGTTGGTCTCATGAGACAAACTAGTGTCTTAGGACAAGGCCTTGACCAAAATTTTATTTGTAGTCTTAGCACGAGGCCTTGACAATGTGGTAATGATGTCCTGTATTAGGAATTCCCTCGCTGTAAAATTAGTTATTACATGTGATTATTCGACTAGTAGCATATACATGTGCATGTTGATATGGTAATGTTTCATTTATTTTTACCATATTTTGTTCAAGTTAATTTTTAAAAGGATTTTTTTGTTACACATGTTGCATTAAAATTTTATAGCTTTCGCTAAATTATTTACCCTTACTGAGCATCTGAGCTCACCCCATTCGTATGTTTTATTTTCCCAGGATTCCAAGAAGTGTATTATGATTGATATGTAGGGTTATGCTAAAGGGAAAAATGTAATTCTCAAAGAACTACCAATTCAATGTTTTATGTTTCAAATTGTAATGTGAAGTCAATATATGTAATCTATTTTCCAAGACTACTAAACTGATCGGTACTTTGGGAATTGATTCATTTTAATCGTGCAAATGTATTATAATAATGCACCAGATCTCGGTAATTGGGGTCGGGGAGTTATAGACGGGTTGTTCGAATGGAGTCCAACGCTTATGAAATCACGCCACCGTGGTGGAAACACATTAGTTGGGCGTATCTGTCTAATCATGGATCAAGCATACTTCTGATCAGGACCTCTTTTGTATGGAACTAGAATGCTAAGTGATTATAAGTCATACCAATAAATACGATAGACATTTAGTTTAAACTTCATAATGTGAGAAAGGTCTACATAGTATAAAGGTCATATTGCATTGACCAGGCTCCTAGTTTAAGGTCATAGATATAGGACTGTGATCGGGGTTTAGGGGCCAAGAGGGAAAATGACACTTGGGCTGGGCATGAGGCACAATTCCTAGGCGTCTCTATGTGTCCCATAATTATGTTAATCAATCCAAATGTTGTTATGGAAGAACTATGTAGTCAAAGACCTAAACTGATAGGTGAAATCCTCTCTAGCATGGGATCTTTTGCATCCCATGACTAACATGGGGCATCCTGAACTTTATCAGGGTAGAACTGCAGTTTGGTGTCATGCATTGAGGACTTATGGACTCCTGTAGTTTAACATCATATGATAGGATGAGTGGTGAATGGGGAGATCCTATTAAGGGAGTATGTGGTGTTGTATCTTTAAACCCCACGTAAATGAGAACATAAGGAGTCTGCACCACTCCAAGTATCCCCAATGGATGTTCTTCAGGTAAAGGTAACATTTGTGAAAGTTAGTTTGGGATCGAGGCTAAGTGATCGGGCATTCCTACGTACTCTATGAGGATAGGAATCAATCTATATGTTGTTATAAGAGCACTGTTTAATGTCATGCGGGATGAGGAAAGGTGCGTGTGGCATGAAAGCACTAGTACACGTCATACTAGAACTACTAATTCCACGTGAGTTGCACTTGATGGGGGGAAAAGAAATAGTGATGGGACCTTCCTAGCACAGGGAGTCACAAGTTAGGGACGATGGGACACTATGTGAATGGCGTCCCACTGATGTTGACCCGCGAATACAATGCACCTAGATGCACTGAAGAGTAAATCTGAGTAAGTTGGAATTCCACTTCAACATAAGGTAGTGGAAAAATTTGAATCATGATGCTCAAGATCGGGACCACAATTATAGTGGTGTGACTATAGGGAATAACTGTTAAACATGTTCAAAACACAGTATCCATATCGTGTTAACCTGAAATGGGGATATACAAATTAGGGTCGACTGCTGACCATGTTCGAAACACAGGACCTATCGCAAATGTCATCCAAGGTATTCAAGGATGTTGGCCTGAAACGATAGGTTAGATGAGGTGGCATGATATCAGAATGTGAAGGGGGTCCCCTTAGATGTGGAAGAGTATGAGGATCCAAATAATTGAATCATGAATCTTGGACAGGGAATGATGAGACTGTCTCCATGAAAATTCCTCACTTCGGGCTCATTTTCAAAATGCATCTGAATACAACTATTTGACGTATCAGATAGAGGGAGTCAATTCCCATCCCAATAAATCGTTCCTTTGGGTTTCAGACTTTCAACTTAAGGTCCTGGGGTGTAACAATAAGGTGGATTGATTTAATGGATTGTGTGCAGGTCGGAAAACATCCAAACGTGACATGTAGTTCCCATAGAGAGATCTTAGTTTTAGGTCATAGAACAAAGACAAAACTGGGAAATGATATTGGAAGCACATGGTTTGGCTTTTTAAAAACCCAATGTGAATGAGAACCTAAGAGTTAGTTTCCACACCACAAATTCCCAGATGAGTTCGGGATGAGGGGATGAAAAATAAGGTACATGACTTGTAGATTCTATGGGCTATACTCAAAGACAAAAACCCATGGACATTCATATGTATCCCGTGTGGATGGGAATCAATCCATACGTAGTTCTAAAAGATGTTGTGAAATTTAACGTCTTGTGGCAAGGACATGGAGTGGTCTTAGTTTATGAACCTAGAGCTTGGACCATGGATAGTAGGAAGCACGGGAGACACATGGTGGGAAAATTATAAAACCCAACATGAATGGGAACCGGGGGTCCAGACCACCCCGTGATCCTTTGGAATATTTGAAGTCGAGGGAACAAAACAAAAGTTATGTTGGGCCCGAGGAAAAGTTCACGGGCATTCGTACGTACTCCATGAGGATGAGGATAAATTCGCACGTAGTTCCTTAGATGGAACAGTAGGATACTAGCACCAAGTATAATAAGTTTGTGTGGATCTTTCTCATACACCAAAAGAAGTGTAATTTTATAGATCTTTTTTGTACTTTAGGATTAATGAGTGTTTTTTTTGTGTAGCAACAAACTTAGGATAAAATTTCCAGGCATCACCACAAAAATCAAGCTATGTGTAGTCGTTTACAAATGGTATGACGCATGACTAATACCAAACATGATGCATCCTCGAGTGAGGATATCAGGGTGTAGTTCTATTTTTCTTCATGTGGCCATGACTATAATGACATATATTAGGGTCACGTGATGATACTGGTAATGCATTTTTAACATCGTGCAGGATAGATTAAATAGTTTACAGTCTTGTGGGACTCGGAAGCATAGTCTAATGTCATTTGGCTTAGACTTATACAAGAAGGATGAAGTTATAAAGGTAATATTCACAGCGTTATAAATCATACCTGATGTGAAGGAGTATGAGGTCCACATCATACCGTGCTTGATTAGATAAAAGAAATCGCGGGATGAGGGGCCATGAATGATTAGTGGATATGGGACAGGAGAAGGTGGCTCTTACTTGAGCGAGACCCGAATACGAGGTGTCCGAGTGTTCCTACGTATCCCATAAGGATGGGAATCAATCCACACATATTCTGGAAGATTCCTTTTAACGTCGTGTGGGACTACATATAGTTTAATGTCATGTGGTCCAGGAAGTAGGGGGATAATTCCAATAAAGGGGAATATGTGGTGCAGCTAACGCAAACCCAACGTGAATGAGGAAAAATCTCATACCACTACATGCAGTCATGTAAGAGTTAAAGCCTTGAGGGCACAACAGAAGAGATAAATTAGTGGAACTAGAGCTTGACCCAAAGACAAGATGTCTATGAATTCTTACGTATCCCATGGGAATGGAAAACTAGTTGTACGCAGTTCAAAAACATATATTAGTTTATGGTCGTAGAGATCAGACTATATAGGAGAGAAATCTTACTAAGTAAGTCAAAATCTTTGTGGTAAATAGTTGTGGAAGACGTTTTTTGCAATACAAGGAATGCACTCCAAAGGAAAATCGGTGCGGAACCCCGATTGACGCCTTTACCACAGCTTTTTTCCCCCTAACGTTCAAATGTTCGCTGAGGGATAATTCCAGGAGTGCCAAAATTCTATTTGGACATGATAAGGTTGAGAAGTATGTGAATCACGTAACCCACATTCATGTCTTGAAGGGGCTGGTGTGATGATGGAGGATATATGTTTACCATATTCGAAACCCAACATCCATATCGTGTTAACCTGGAATAGGAACAACAAAAGAGCATTGACTGCTGACCAAATTCGCAACGTGAGACTTTTATCAATTGTTTTCTAATAATCCTTGAGGTTGTTGGCCCGTAATGGTTTTAGGGCCCTTGGACTAATCATCCATGCCATTCGGGGGTCCCTTTGGATGTGAAAGGTGATGTAATCCCTAATGAAGGGGAATACGATGCCAGAGAAATGGTTGAAATCATGTCCGAGTAGAATCTAACATTCCAGGTGCAAAACCAGAGAACCCTTGGGCACATTAGTGAATCACTAAAGAGGATCGAGGGGCTCATCTTGAGAGAAACTGACATGAATATTTGAGTATTGAACATGGGTATAGAGAACACTCAGGAGGTAGAAGCACATGGTGATGTCATTTCAAACCCGATGTGAACGAGGACATAGTCCCATGCCACACCATATACTCCCCTCCCTCAGAATTGGTAGGCCAAGGGGCCAATGTGAAATGGGGATCTCCAAAAGATGGGTTTGGACCCAAAGTCAATACGTTCGGGGGGTCCTATGTATCCCATGAGGATGGGAATCAAGCCACATGTAGTTCATGAATGAGGTAATGTGCAGTTTACCGTCATGTAGTAAAGATGAAAATGAGTAAGATACCCAGTGAAAAAGAGTTGTGTGGCGCGGTGAGTAATCCGACATGAATGAGGAAATTACCTCACACGTCACCGTATATTCCTAATTGAGAACTAGGGAATGGGGCCCATGAAGGCCAATGGGCATGAGGCTAGGTAGCAGACAGAATGTCTCGACCAGTTTGTAGTGTAATGTCTTGTTGTGAGGATGAAGGTGATCTTAGTTTAGGGACATAGATCTTGGAACATATATGCCTTGTTTAATGTCATATATGTGGGACATAAGCGGTGAATCATCATTCTTATAGAAGAACACAAAGCATCAAAAGATATTGGGGACAACTACAGACCATGTTCGCAACACAGTATCCACCCATATCTGACCGAACATGGGGTGAAAAATTGAGCGTTGACCATTCACCATATTCCAAACACGGGACTTGCATAAAATTGTCACTCACAAACCCTAAGAGAATTATCCCATAATGGTTGGACAGACCCTAGGACGATCATCCATGCCATTCGGGGGTGATTCTGGATATAGAGGGTGAAGAAAATCCAAATGACGAGACATGTCGAGCATGGCAGGGCCTGTGCTCGCAGAACGGATGATAAATGAAGGAAGGTTCATCTCATGGGGATATGTGTGGCATAGAGAAATAGACCAACATGAATGAGGACACAAAGTCTACACCACATAGCACAATCCTAGATGAGAACATGGGCCAGGTGCCCATAAAGGTTAAGGGACTAGAGGTTGGGCCAAGGAGGGGATGTTCTTGCTTGTTTGCAGTTTATTGTCATGAGTGGCTAATACTGAGGGTTTTTATGTACTTCAGTTTGGATAGATCAAATAATTTAATGTCGGGTGATATGGATGGTTGTGTTCTTAAGGTCATAAAAATTGGACCGTTTTGCAGTTTATTGTCATGCAGGACAATAATCAGCGGTTTAACATCATGACGGATGATGATGCAGTTTAACATCATTTAGGACAATGATGAAATTTAAATTCATGGAAGACGATAATGAGTATTATAATGTCATGAATGATGAAGATGAACAGTTTAACATCATGTATGATGATGATGCAGTTTAAAGTCAAGCAGGACAATAATGAGCAGTTTAACATCATTATTGTTGAAGATGAATAATTTAACATCATGAAGGATGTTGATATAGTTTAAAGTCATGTATAATGATAATGATCATTTTGGTGCCATAAAAGAAGAAGATTACCAGTTTAATGTCATGCAAGACCATGATGAAGTTTAAAGTCATGCAGGATGATAAGGAGCAGTTTAAGACCATGACGGATGAAGATGAATAGTCTAACGTCATTCAAAATGATTATGTAGTTTAAATTCTTTCAGGAAGATAATGTGTTTTTTAACATAATGACAGAGGAAGAGGAAAAGTTTAATGTCGTGTAGGATGATGATGCAGTTTAACGTCATGTAGGATGATAATGAACAGTTTAATGCCATGACAGAAAAAGATGAACAATTTAATGTCATGCAGGATAATGATGTAGTTTAATGTCATGCAGGACGATAATGAGTAGTTTAACATCATGACGGATGAAGATGAACAGTTTAACATCATGTACAATGATGATGCAGTTTAAAGTCATGCAGGATGATAATGTGCAGTTTACCGTCAAGACAAACGATGATAAACAGTTTAACGTCATGTAGAACGATGATGTAGTTTAATGTCTCGAAGGATGATAATGAGTCGTTTAATGTCATGAAAGATGACGATGATCATTATTACGTCATGCAGGATGATTCTGTAGTTTAATGTCATTGAGGATGATAATGATCATTTTAACGTCATGATAATCGAAGATGAACAGTTTAACATCATGTAAGACGATGATGCAGTTTAATGTCTAGCAAGACGATAATGAGATGTTTAACGTCATGAAGGATGATGATGAAAAGTTTAACGTCATTCCAGACGATGATGCAGTTTAAAATCAAGATGTTCAATAATGAGTAGTTTAACGTCCTTCTCCAGTAGGAATTTTTCACCACCGGACCTCCGTCCTAGATTAAGTCTCAATCACATGTTCCTCTCTGGGCCTCTAACTGTGTGTATGCCCCTGTATCCTCTTTAGAATGTTTACCACTCATGATCCACACTTCACTTCCCTCAGACGCACCATTCACGATGTGATTGTTATGTCTTTACTGACTCTTATTTCTCATGCCAAGCATGACTCATGTGGGCTTAGAGTAAGCATCAACCATAACACCTTGGGTATACTAGAGTGTAAGCCCCAAACACCATTTTGAACTACAAGGACATTGATCCTTTCTAATACAATGTATATATGAATCCTCCCTAAGGTTTAAGCCCAACACTATCAATCTACACCCTAGTTCCTTATTCACATTGGTTCACCGACCTCCGTATACCAAACAAAAAGGACATTGATCCTTGCCATGGCAGGGTACATAGAAAGACTTCCTGATGTTCAAGCCCAACACTTTCAATCTAGACCCCCGGTCCTTATTCATATCGGTTCACCAAACTCAATATCCCGAACTACGAGGCCTTTGATCCTTTCAAAGGAAGGTTATGTATGAAGCCTCACTAAGGATCAATACCAACACTATCAATCTGGGCCCCAGGTCCTTATTCACATCAGGCTCACCATTTATGTTTTTTGACGCTTTTGTTGGGGTGTGTGCATATGTCTATAAAGGATGCCCAATTGTTTCCCCACATTCCTGATTTACAAAGGTGGGTGGCATCTGTTCCATATTCATGGACATTTTCTCCTTGATCAAAATAGGATGATGGGATGTCAGATCTTCCTTCAGTGGATTCCTCCTCATAAATCATCACGTAGTCTGGGTCTCCATTAAATATCATTTCATGGTTCGTGAATTTTGTTCCCAGTGCCACATCTTTGGGGATGCTGGTTAATTATACTACTTCCGTCAGGACATTCCATGTGGTACTGACATGGTAGAATCCATTGGTCGGAGTAGATTGTAACATCAGGCTTGTCAGGGAATATCTGGATTTGTAGACATTGTGTTACACATATTCTTTCTCATAAGAGGGCATCTCTAGGGCACATAACCTAAGGCATCCCATGTCTTTCGTGGGGGTATCTTATGCCAGAGGCATGTATCTATGGATTTCCTTAGCTTCCCATGTTTGACACTAGGTATACCGCAAGTTTAACTTGTTGCAAAGATGGTTATGCCAAATTCTTGTCTTCCAAGATTTTCCTCAGGAATATCAGGTTTATCACAAGGTAGGAAGTGATTTTAACATCTTACAGAGGCAGATCAGAATGATCAGAACACTGACTATAGTGGATAAGATGAGTGTAACCCTTGGAGGACACACTAATGTATGTGGGTTGAAATGAACTCACTAGGATGTGGTGTCCTGGGTAGAATCAAGATGTATGATGGGGTGCAGAGTGAAATGGGTGGCGAATGAGATAGAACAGACGCAAGGATGACAATAATGTTCGGTTTGAGTCCCATTGGGAATTCTTACGTATCACTGTGGTAGGGAATCAACGTCTTCATTGTTCAGGAGGGCGATGGGATGCCTAAGGAGGGGACCCGTGAGAATGGATTCCTGGATGGGACCTAGAGGAAGTGGAACCTCTAGGATGGGGAATGACCTTCCTGGTACACATAGGGTCAAGGGGAAGGTCAGGAGATGAGCATGAATTGGGTTGCACCCATTGGAAAACAACCCGATTATGTGAATGTGGCTTCTGTGTGGTTAGCATCCTGGGTTGGTCTGATGCCACAATGAAGGACCAAAGATGTGGGTCCTAACGAAGGAAATTACCCCAGCTTGCTGCTGAATGGATGACGTGGAGGCTTACCATTGATCGGGACATAATGGCTTACCACTAATTGAGGAACACAATGACTTACCGATGACTGGGGGACACAACATTTTACCGGTACTTAGGGTATACTATTTAAAGTCATGCGGGACAAAGGTGAACCGACGTGAATAAGGACAAGGTTACTAGATGAATGGTGTGGGCAAACCAAAATGAAGGGGGTCAGAATGATAGGGTGTTTGGAATGAACCTCAGAGAGGCTTCCTACGTACATCATCTTATCAAGGATCAAAGTCCATGTAGTTTGGGTATGGTTATGGGGATTACGCTCTTGGTTGGTCGGGTTCTACTATGGTGTGACAATGGTGAATTGGAATTACACAAGGAAGCTACCTGGGTACCACTATTGATCAAAAATGGTAGATGGGGATTATTCAATGAAGCTACCCGAGTGCTGCTATGAAGAGACAATGGTGGATGGGGCTTACGCAAAGAAGCTTCCCAAGCGCCGCAATGGAGCGACAATCGTGGATGGGGCTTACGTAAGGATGATGCCCATGTACTTCTTTGGAGCCGCAATAGTGGATGGGGCTTACGTAGGGAAGCTTCCCTATTGCAGCTATAGAGAGAGAATAGTGGATGGGGATTACGCTAGAAAGCTGCACGGGTACCGCTATGGAGCAACAATAGTGAATGGGGCTTACATAAGGAAGCTGCTCAGGTTCCGCTATAGAGCAGAAATTGTTGATGGGGAAAATGCAAGAAGCTACCCAGGTGCCGCTATGGAGTGGAAATAGTGGATCGGTCTTACGCAAGAAAGTTACATGGGTGCCACTATGTATCAGAAATAGTTGATGGGGCTTACACAAGGAAGCTGCCTGGGTGCCACTATGGAGTGACAATGGTGGATGGGGATAACGCAAAGAACTTTCCCGGGTGCCGCTATGGAGCGGGAATGATGGATGGGGCTTATTCAAGGAAGTTTCCCAGATGCCGATATGGAGAGGAAATGGTGAATGGGGCTTACCCAAGGAAGCTGCCTCAGTTTAGCTATAGAGCGGCAATGGTGGATGGGGTTTACGCAAGGATGTTTCCCAGGTGCCGCTATGGAGTAGAAATAGTGGATGGGGTTTACGTAAGGAAACTACCCCGGTGCCGCTATAGATAGTAGGTATGACTATATTCCCTCATATTGGAGGGAAGATGAAGCCAGTATCATGGGTGCGGCGAGGCGATGGAGCCTAGAAGGCATGGAAGCCTGGACGTTGGTAGGACGGGGCGATGTTGCCCAGAAGGCGTGGAATCATGGAATGTCGGTACGTCTGGATGATGGAGACCAAAAGACATGGTATCCTGGAGCGTCGGTATGATGGGGTCAATGTAGCCTAGAAGGCGTGTAAGCCTAGACATCAGTATGACGGGGTGATGGAGCCGGAAAGGCGTGGAATCCTAGAGCGTCAGTAAGATGAGGTCGATGGAGCCCGGAAGGTGTGGAAGCATGGACATCGATACGATGGGGGTGATGGAGGCTCGAAGTCATGGAAGCCTGGAGCGTCGGTACGACAGAGTTGATTGAGCTTCAAAGGCATTGATTCTTGGACATCGGTACAATGGGGGCGATGGAGTCCAGAAGGCGTGGAAGCTTGGAGAATCTGTACGACAGGGGTGATAGAGACTGGAATCTGTGGAAGCCTGAACGTCGGTACGATGGGGGAGATGGGGCCCGAAAGTCTTGGAAACCTCGAGTGTCGATATGAAAGGGTGATAGGGTCCGGAAGTCGTGGAATCTAGGAGTTTTGGTACGACGGTGGCGTTGGAGCCCGCAAGACGTGGAAGCATGGAGTGTCAGTAATACATTGGCGATCATGCCCGAAAGGCATGGAATCCTGGATCGTTGGTACGAAGGGGGTGATGGAGCCTGGAAGGCATGGGAGCCAGGACATTGGTACGATGAGGGCGATGGATCCTAGAAGGTGTGGATGCCTAGATCCTCGGTACGATGGGGGTGATGGATCCTGGAAGGTGTGGAATCATGGAGCATCGGTACAACGGGGGTGATGGAGCCCAGAAGGGGTCAAATCCTGGAGCTCTAGTACGATGGGGTGATGGAGCCCAGAAGTCATGAAATCCTAGAGTGTCAGTAAGACGAGGAAATGGAGCCCAAAAGGCGTAAAATCCTGGAGTGCTAGTAGGAGAAGGAGATGGATCTTGGAAGGCGTGGAAGCCGCCGTGCAGAATGGTAGCTATGCAGGGGCACTTCCGCAGTGGTTGTTGGTACTGCTGAAGTTGCACCATTAAATTGGCGGTGGTTTTGCACTATGCATCCCACAAGGACGGAATAGTCAGCGAGGAGCCGATGGATTCATGCGAGGATTCCCCCTACGAGGCCTCTAAAGGCTGCAGAGTCGGTGAGGAGCTGATGGAGTCAGGTGAGGATTCCCCATGTGCGGTCTCTTAAGGCGATGGAGTCGGCGAGGAGCCGATGGAGTCGGGTGGGGGATGCCACCTACAAGACCTATTAAGGAGGAGGAGTCTTTGAGAAGTAGATGGAGTCGGGTGGCAGATTCCACCTTCGCGGCCTCTTAAGGTGGCAGAGTCAGCGAGGAGTCGATGGAGTCGGATGACGGATTCCACATGACCGACCTCTTAAGGTGGTGGATTCGGCGAGGAGTCGATGGAGTCTGATGGTGGATGCCACCTACACGACCTCTTGAGGCGGCGAAGTGGGCGAGGATCCAATGGAGTAGGGTGGTGGATGCCACCAGTGCGACCTCTTGAGGCGGCAGAGTCAGTGAGGATCTGATGAATTCAGGGGGCGGATGCCACCTGTGCGGCCTCTTCAGGCAGTGGAGTCAGCGAGGAGCCGATGGAGTCCGGGGGGGATGCACCCTTCACAGCCTTTTATGGCGGAATAGATGGCGAGGATCTGAAAGAGATGGGGGGTGGATGCCCCCTATTTGGCCTCTTGAGGTGGCAGGATCGGTGAGGAGACGATGGAGTTGGGTAGTGGATTCCACCGGCACGGCCTCTTCAGGCGGCGGGGTCGGCGAGGTGCCAAAGGAGTCGGGGCGGATACCCCTTGAATGTCTACGTAAATGTCGGGAAGTCAGAGATGAGCCGAAGAAGTCAGTGGAAAATTCCCCATGAGTAGCCTCTTGAGGCGGCAGAGTCAGCGTGGAACCGATCTTGTCGGGTCGCGGATGCCACCAATGTGGACTCCTAATGCGGTGGAGTCACCAAGGAGTCGATGGAGTCGGGGGAGAATGCCCCCTGATCGGCCTCTTGAGGCAGAAAAGTTGGAGAGGATCCGATGGAATCGGGTGCTGGATGCCTCCTAGGCGACCACTTATGGTAGCAGAGTCATCGAGGAGATGATAGAGTCAATTGAGGATTCCCCCTGCGTGGCCTCTTGAGGCGGCGGGATTGGCGAGGAGCCGATGGAGTCGGGTGGCGGCTGCCACCAGTGCGGCCTCTTAAGGCGGTGTGGTCGTCGAGGAGCCGAAGGAGTCAGGTCGGATTCCCATGTGTGACTTCTTAAGGCGGGGGAGTTGGGGTGGAGCCGAAGGAGTCAGAGGTGGAAGCCCCCCTGCACGGCCTCTTGAGGTGAAAAAGTCAGTGAGGCGCCAATGGTGTCGTGTGGTGAATGCCACCTGCACGGACTCTTGAGGGGCGGAGTCAGTGAGGAGCTGATGGAGTTAGGGGAGGAATCCCCTTGCGCAACCTCTTTATGTGTTGGAGTCGGCGAGGACCCGAAGGAGTGGGTGGTGGATGCCCCCTATACGGCCTCTTGTGGTGGCGGGGTCGGCGAGTAGCCGATGGAGTCTGGTGGTGGATGTCGCCTGCACGGCCTCTTAAGGAGACGTGGTCAGCGGGGAGCTGAAGGAATCATGAGATCATTCCCCCTAAGTGTTGTCTTGAGGTGGCAGGGTCTGTGAGGAGCTGATGTAATCGGGTGGAGGATTCCACTTGTACAGCCACTTAAGGTAGCGGGGTCAGTAAGGAGACAATGGTTTCGGGTGGCGGATGCCTCATGCACGACCTCTTAATGCGGCAGAGTCAGTGATGATCTAATGGAGTCGGGTGGCGAATTCCACCTGTGAAACCTCTTAAGGCAGTGGAGTCAGTGAGGAGGTGATGTAGTCGGGTGGAATATGCCACCTGCGCGGCCTCTTTAGGCAGAAAAGTCAGTGATGAGCTGATGGAGTCGGGTGGCGGACGCCACCTGCGGGGCATCTTGAGGTGTCGGAGTTGAAAAAAAATCCTATGGAGTCGGGTGGAGGATGCCACATGCCTGACCTCTTAAGGCTGCGGAGTTAGCGAGGAGCCTATGGATTCAGGGAAGGATGTCATCTTTGCAGCCTCTTAAGGAGGTGGAGTCAGCAAGGAGCCAAAGGAGTCGGGGTGGATTTACCCTTCCCATCCTCTTGAGGAAACGAGATCGGCAACGAGTCTATGGAGTCGGTTGAAGAATGCCACATGCACGGACCCTTAAGGCGGTGTTGTGGGCGAGAAGCCGAAGGATTTGGGGTGGATTCCCCCCACGTGGCCTCTTATGGCGGCAATGTTGGTGAGGAGTTGAAGGAGTCAAGGGAGGAATCCCCATGTATGACCTCCTGAGGCAGAAGAGTCGGTGAGAAGCCGATGGAGTTAGGGGGAAGATTCCACCAACAAGGCCTCTTAAGGTGGTGGAGTTGGCAAGGAGCCGATGTAGTTGAGGGAGGACACCCTCTGAGTGGCCTTTTGAGGTGGTGGAGTCGGTGAGGAGCTAATGGAGTCGGGTTTCGGATGCCACCTAGGAGGCCTCTTATGATGGTGGAGTCGGAAAAAAGTCGATGGAGTCATAGGAGGATGCCCCCTTCACGGCCTTTTATGGCGGTTGAGTCAGCGGGGAGACGATGTAGTTTGTGGTGGATGCCCCCTGTGCGGCCTCTTGAGGCAGCGGGATCTGCGAGGAGCTGATGGAGTTGGGTGGCGGATGCCACCTGTGTGGCCTCTTCAGGTGGTGGGGACTGTGAGGAGCCGAAGGAGTGGGGGTGAATTACCCCTACATGACCTATTAAGGTGGATGGGTCGGAAAGGAGCCAAAGGAGTTGGGAGTGGATGCCCCCTACGTAGCCTCTTGAGGCGGCGAAGTCGGCAAGGTGTCGATGGAGTCGGGTGGCGGATGCCACTTGCGCTTCCTCCTTAGGCGAAAGAGTCGGCACCGATCCGATTGAGTCATGGTAGGATTCCCCATACACGACCTCTTAGGTAGGTGTGTTCGGTGATGAGTTTTTAGAGTCAGGGTGGGCAGGGGGAAGCCCCCTGGGTGGCCTCTTCAGGCGGCGGGATCGGCGAGGAGCCGATGGAGTCGGCTGGTGGATGCCACCTGCGCGACCTCTTCAGGTGGCGAGGTCGGTGAGGAGGTGAACAAGTCATGGTAGATACCCATTGTGTGGCCTCTTAAGGTGACCTAGTCAGTGAGGAGATGAAGGAGTCGTGTTGGATTTACCCTGTGCGGCCTCTTAAGGAGGAAAAGTCAGCGGGGAGTTGAAGGAGTCAGGGTGGATGTCCCTTGCACAACCTCTTCATGCGGCGGAGTGGGAGAGGAGCTGATGGATTTGGGGGAAGATTTCCTCTTATGCGTCCTCTTAAGGCTGTTGATTCGGTGAGGAGCTAATGGAGTCGGGGGCGGATGCCCCTACGTGGACTCTTGAGGCGGCGTGATCGGTGAGGAGTCGATTGAGTCGGGTGGCGGATGCCACCTTCACAACTTCTTCAAGTGGCTAGGTCGACGAGGACCCATAGAAGTGGTGGCAGATGCACCCTGTGTGGCCTCTTAAGGCAGTAGAGTCGGTGATGAGTCAAAGAAGTCGGGGTTGAATGCCCCCTCTGCGGCCTCATGATGTGGCGAGGTCGGTGATGAGCTGATGGAGTCAGGTGGCGGATGCCACCTATGCGGCCTCTTGAGGTGAAAGATTCAGTGAGGTGCAGATGGAGTCAGGTGGCGGATGCCACCTGTGTGGACTCTTCAAGCAGCAAAGTTGGTGAGGAGATGATGGAGTGGGGTGGGGGATGCCACCTACGCAGCCTCTTGAGGTGGTGGAGTCTGCGAGGAGCCGATGGAGTCCTGTGGCAGATTCCACCTACACGGGCTCATGAGGCAGTGGAGTCAGTGAGGACCCGATGGAGTTGGGTGGCGGATTCCAATGCGCGGCCTCTTAAGTCGGCAGTGTCGGTGTTGAGTCGATGGAGTCCGGGGAGGAGGCCCCCCTTTGCGGCATCTTAAAGTCGCGGGGTCCGTGAGTAGCCTAAGGAGTCGGGGGGTGGAGTCCCCCTTCCTAGCCTCTTAAGGTGACATGATCGATGAGTAGTCAAAGGAGACGGGGGCGGATGCCCCTTGCATGGCCTCTTGAGGTGGCGAGGTCGGTGTGGAGCTGATGGAGTTTGGTGGTGGATGCCACCTATGCTTCCTCTTTGGGAGGCGGGGTTGGTGAGGAGCCAAAGGAGTCGGGGGAGATGCCCCCTGGGTGGCCTCTTAAGGCGGCGGCGGCGGCATGGAGCCGAAGAAGTTGGGGCGGATTCCCCCTGCGTGGCCTCTTAAGGCGGCGAGGAATGTGAGGAGCCAATGGAGAAGGGTGGAAAAATCCACTTGTGTAGCCTCTTGAGGCGGCATAGTCGGTGAGGAGCCGAAGGAATCAGGGGCTCGTGCCCCATGCGCGGTCTCTTGAGGCGGCGGGGTTAGAGAGGAGCTGATGAACCGTAGTATTCACAAACCTGATGGTAATCATCCACTCACATAAGTAGGATAGGGGATTCACATGGGTGATGCCTCAATATTCACGACATATTAGGTTTACTCTCTATTGAAGAAGAATATATTCATGTCGTGTTCACTATTTCAGTTTTCCACACATTCACCAGGGCACACACATCCATTTGTGGTGGACGTTCAATTGTTTCCCCGCATTCCTGTTTCCCAATGGTAGGTGAAATTTGTTCTTTATTCAGGGATGTTTTCTCCTTTATCGAAACTATATGATTGGATGTCCATTCTTCCTTCAGTGGATTCCTCCTCAGAACTTGTCACCTAGTCCGGGTCTCCCATAATTATTAATTCGTAGTTCGTGAATCTCAATCCGGGTGCCATCTCTTTGTTGATGCTGGTTAATTACACTACCTTCGTTCGGACATTCCATTGGGTCTTGACATGGTAGAAATGTTCGGTCATAGTAGACGGTATCATCAGGCATGTCGGGGTGTATCTAGATGCGTGGAGATTGTGGAACAAGTATTCATCCTCATACGAGGGTCTCTCTAGGGTACATAACCCAAGGAATCCTAAATCATCCATGCGGTATCATATGCAAGAGGCATGTATCTATGGTTTTCCTCAGCTTCCCAGGTTTAACATGGGGTATGCTGTGATTTTAACATCTCACGGAGATGGTTACACCAAAGGCGTGTCTTTGGAGGCTTTCCTCAGAAATATCTTGTTTATCACGTGGTAGACAACGAGTTTAACATCTTACGTTGAAGGATCAGAATGATCATAACACTAAAAAGAGTGGATCAAATGAGTGTAACCCCTAGAGGGCACACTGATGTAGGTGGGTTGATATCACCTCATCAAGATGTGGTGGCCTGGGTAAGAATCAAGATGAATGATGGGGTGTTGATTGAAATGGATGGCTAATGAGATGGAACCTTCATGAGGATGACAATAATGTTGGGATTGAGTATTCTAGAGACTTCCTACGTATCCCTGTGGTAGGGAATCAATGTCCACGTTGTTCAGGAGGGTGATAAGACGTCTATGGAAATGAACCGTGAGAATGGTCCCGTGTGTGGGACCCGAAGTTAGTGGAACCACTGTGTTGGGGCATGACCTTCCCTAGACACATAGGATCAAGGGAAAGGTCAGGCGATGAGCTTGATTTGTGGTGTACACATAGGACAACAACATGTTAATGTGTATGGGGATTATGCGTGTTTAGTAGCCTCAGTTGGTCTGACGCTTCTAGGACGGAAAAAATATGTGGGTCCGAGTGAAGGGGGTTACAACGTATTGTTGCCGAATGAGGGACGCAGCTGCATACCGCTAATCATCATACCATGGATTACCACTAATTGATGTACAGAATGGATTACCGCTGACTAGGGGACAGACGACTCACCGATGCGTGGGATTTACCTTTTAACGTCATGCGGGATGATGGTCAACCGACGTGAATAAGGACATGGGATCTCGATGGATGGTTTGGGTTAACTGATTGAAGGGGGGTCAGAATGACTACGTGTTGGGATTCAACCTCTGGGAGGCTTCCTAATTACCTCGACTTAGAAATGATGAATGTACATGTAGTTGGTGTATGGTTTGAGGCTTACACTATAGGCTGGTCGGGTGCCACTGTGGTGCGACAATAGTGAATGGGGCTTTTCCAAGGAAGCTGCCCTGGTGCCGCTATGGAGTAGCAATGGTGGATGGGGCATATGCAAATAAGTTTCCTAAGTGCCGCTATGGAGGGGTAATGGTGAATGGGTCTTATTCTAGGATGATGCCTGGGTGCCGCTATGGAGCGACAATGTTGAATGGGGATAATGAATGAAAGCTGCCCAGGTGCCACTATGGAGGAGAAATCGTGGATGGTGCTTATGCAATGGAGCGAACCAGGTGCTACTATGGGGAATCGATGGTGTATGGGTCTTACTAAAGAAAGATGCTCGGCTGCCGCTATGGAGAAGTAATGGTGCATGGGGCTTATTAAAGGAAGTTTCCCGGGTGCCGCTATGGAGTGGCAATGGTGCATGGAGATTACACAAGGAAGCTTCCCGAGTTCCACTATGCTGGGACAATGGTTGATGGGGATTTCAAAAAGATGTTTCCTGGGTGCCACTGTGCAACAACAATACTGGATGGGGCTTATGCAAGGAAGTTGCCTCGGTGCCGCTATGGAGTGGAAATAGTGGATGGGACTTGTTTAAGGATGCTGCCTGAGTGTCGTTATGTATGGGAAATGGTGAATTGGGCTTACGCAAGGAATCCTCCCAGGTGCCGTTATGGAGCGACAATGGTGAATGGGGCTTACGCTAGGAAGCTGCCCGGGTGTCCTCCTCATGTCTAGCCATGAGGGTATCCCAGCCCACTGGTGGGTTGAGGCCTTTACCTATGTGCTAGTGCACAAGAGGGAAAATGCCTAGGTTGTTGGAATCAGTCCAAACTAAGGGAGATGAAATGTGGGAATCACATGCCCAAAAATCGGAACACAATGAGGATGGTGTGGCGATGAAGGATAATTGTTGACCATGTTTTAAACACAACATCCATATCATGTTATCTTGAAATGGGTATAAACAAATGATGGTTGACTATTGATTGTGTTCTAAACTGAGGGCTTGACTCATGGTGTCATCCAAAATAATCTGTGGCATTGGCCCAAGAGGGTAGGTGAGACGATGCGGCATGAGACCAGGCTGTTAGGGGGTCCCTTTACACATAGAAGTGGATGAAGATCCGAATGAAGGATACACAATGTGTGAGGTGGAGTGATGGAATGTCTTATGGATTCTAACACTCTTGAAATTTCACCACTCTAATCATGGAATTAGGCATCTTATGCTTAGAGGATAAGGCATCTCTTGTTTGGAGCAAGAGGCATCCTATGTTTGGAACATAGGTTGTACTAAAATTTATAGTCATGTAGGTTGGACAATTGGAATCTCATGCTTAGAGCATAAGGAATCTCTTATATTGAGTAAGTGGCATCCTATGTTTGGATCATAGGAAGAACTATAGTTTAAATTGGTGTAGATAAGACCGTTGGCATCTTATTCTTGGAGCATAAGGCATCTCTTGATTGGAGCAAGAGGCATCCTATGTTTGGAACATAGTGTGCACTATAGCTTATAGTCATGTAGATTGGAATGTTGGCTTATAATGCCTGGAGCATAAGAAATCATTTATATTGAGTAAGTGGCATCCTGTGTTTGGAACATAGGGAGTAATATAGCTTAATGTATTGTAGAGAAGACTATTGGCATTTCATGTTTGGAGCATGAGACATCTCTTATATTGAGTAAGAGGCATCCTATGTTTGGAACATAGTGAGTACTATAGTTTATAATCATGTAAAGAAGACTATTGGGAATAAGGAGCCTAGAAATGGATGATGTTAGGACTTACATAAGAGCATCCCTTTCTGGTTCAACCTGGCATAGGAGTCAGGTGGTGGTGTTTGACTGAGTTACATAAGGAATGGTTCGAATCAAGGTACTCGAGGAATTGATGATGAGACTCTCAACTCAGGACATGTGAAACAAATCTAGAGTAGAATATAAACTCAAGGTGTTCCAAGGTGTTTGGAGGAGTATCTCAAATCAAGTTATTCCGTAGGTGGAAGGTGGGTGTGCATAAGGGAGCAATGGAAAATGCAGACATCCCTGCCTGAAAATGATCGTTTTGTGATGCTCTATGGACTCGTAAAGCAAGGGGTCTCACGGAGCATGGACTCATGAACCATGGACTCGCGGAGCATGGACTAGCGGAGAACCATCATGGCAAAAGCTACTCACAGAGAATTGACATGTGGAGTACCATCGCGATGGAAGCTTCTCACAGAGCATGGACTCATGGATCTTGGACTCGGGGAGTAGCTTCGCGAATGAAGCGGCTCGCGGAGAATGGGCTCGCGAAGCCTCTTCACAAAGGTAAGCGAGCTTCGAGAACTCGAAGATCGGTCTCCCAAGGGGTGGATTGGCCCCATGGTGAAGGGGGTGAGGAGGGTATTTATAGGCAAAGTGTGCCATGAAGCAGAACTCACTCAGCGTGAAGACGAAGCATGCTCTGCAGAGGGCTCGTGAACATCAAAGGGATTTGTGGATATGTCCCGCCTCCTTGCCTCACGGTGGGTCGCGAACGTCAAAGGGTTCGCGTACCCATCCCTCCTCCTTGATTTCAGTCTGGTAGATAACGTCAATGTGGTTGGTGTAATCATTCTTCCTCTTTGCTTCATGGTGGGTTGTGAACATAAATGGGGTTCATGAAGCATCTCGCCTCCTTGCTTCGCGGTGGGGCTCTGCGATCACAGAGGGGGACGTCCCAAATGGGCTTCACGAACAAGTTTTCCAACCGAAATTCAAATGTTTATAACTCCAAATTCATAACTTTGTTCGGGCCCTACGACCTACCAAATCGAAGCTTGAAAATGGGCTACGATCTTGGCTCATGTATGGAAGCATTTGGAAAATTAGGGGATGTGTTTTCCAGTGCCGATATTATCGATGATGCATTGTTGGGAAAGTACAATAATATATCATGATATTTTGTTTTTGTTTATCTATATTATAAGGTATTATCTCTAAAAATATCTGGATCAACCATTGTTACTTAAGGAAAACATCTAGTTTATTGGGAGACCTTCATATGGTCACATTTTCCATCATTTCAGTCACTGTTAAGGTCATATTGTCATGGATGTTGTCAGTATGCATCCATAGAAGATTTATTATGATATTAGATGTGCATTGAACTTCTCAAATAATATACTTTTAATTCATGGATGAATCATATTGACACTATATTCCATATAATCATGATTTCTCTAGATTTTTTGTATCATTCATTAAAATATACTTCATTATATGAACTTGTTTCTGGGATAATAAAAATCCCCATAAAAATATTTATTATGAACATGATAGTGTTATTGGAAATGAATTCATTCCAAAAAAAATCCTAACTATTTGAAATACTAATTTTCTCTTTTACATTAATGCTAATTTAATGACCATAGATAAAACTATATATTTTCCATAAATAACCATTTTATTCCATAGATTTCCCCAAAAGAAACAACAAAATAATATTATATCAATTATAATAAAACTATAATATAATATAAATTTAATTAAATGGTGTTAATATTATTTACCAAATAAAAAAATATATTTTTACATATACGTTTTTTTCAAGTAATTAACAAAATTAATTATTATGTTTACGAATACATATTTTAACATTGTGCTTTTGTTAAATTAAAAATATGTATTTCATTTTCAAATGATCTTTTCAATAAAATATAATATTTTTTTTGATTGATTTGTATTTATCATCATTTTACTAAAATTAGAAATAATAACAACTAGTATTATAAAATTCCATTTTCCTATGAAATACTTTAATATTGTCTTTTATTGGATTTATTTACATGTAAAATAAAAAATTATAAAAATATTTTTTGAAATAATAAACTAAAATTCATTAATTAAAAACATAATATTATTTTAGGAATAAATATTTTGATTTTATTAAATATAATGATTTTATAGTGATTAGTTGAAATTCACATATCGAAAAAGGATTGGTTTGTATTAAATTAGTATTATATTTGTACAAATTTTAAATGCATGAATACTTTTGGAAAAAGAAAATAAATTTTTATTTGAATTTCAATTTTATAAATTTTGGTTTTTATTTAAAAAAATTATAAAATTTTAGAACAGATGATATATTTCCAAAAATGTGTTCATACAACATAATATAATTAATATTTTACAATTAATTTTCATCACATTACAATTTTTGTGAAATAAGGATTATTTAAAATATGGAATATGCAGGGCAAAATAATTTTATATGGTCCATTATAATTTGTAGAATAAAATATTATGTATCTATATAATAACTATTGAATATGATGAAAAAAAGTTATAAATTAGAAACCTAATAGGTAAAGGGTCCAATATGATAAAAATTGTTGTATCATATTTTTTTGTTATAGATCAAGATTCTATATTCCTAGATACATTATTTCTTAATATTGGAGCATTATTCAATAATAGTTACATTCCATTATTATAATTCATTTGTAATTTACCCAAATATCATTCTATTTAACTAAAAAATTTGTAAGACTATACTCACTACCCCTAACAGGAAACCCAAAATAGTATAATATATACTCTTCCAAAAAAATAAATTCAACAACCCTAATCAAAATAATGATGTTATTTTATTGTATATAATCATTTTCATAAAAATTACATTTTCTTGGGAGGTAGTACATATATTGTGGTCTAAATATATATACACATCATTATATTTTCAAATTCATTATGTAATCCCCTTAATAAACATAAAAAATTAAACCAAAATAAAATTATATAATCAATATAGTTTGTATGTTGTTATTTGTGACATTTTTCGTTTAAGAATTAACTACCTTTCAGGATTTTATAATAAAAAAATTGTTAATTGTGAATTTTATGAACTAAATCTGCCATGATGAAATGTGTTTCATTTTCGATCACCTCCATCAAAGGGGGTACAAAATTTTGAATTTAAACTATAATTATTATGATTAATAAATATATTTTATTCATAAATTTTGAACCGCATTACACTGTTTCCACATTATGTAAAGAAAAATCATCAACCCTGCATACATGCATACTAGAAAATTCATCGATCAGTGTACTTTGTATCACATTATTTAACTATATATATTTGTTAAATAATGATTTTTGTAAATAAAAACAATTTTATGAATTTATTGATGTAATAGAAATTAAAATGGTACATTCTATTAACAGAATGGGAAACAAAAACCATGGTAAATTTTACTATGCATGATAGGGTTCTACATTTAACAAATTATTGAATAATAAATTGAAATAAAATCATATAGTTTAAATTATTTAATAATTTCAACCAATTAAAAAATTAAATTATTATAAACCCTTAATAACAAAATTAGGCATCATCAATAATGTTATTACAATTAAACCACTATATAATCATCTAATAGGCTTAGTATTGTCATGTTTTTTTCTATAATAAAATCAACATGATCAAATGTATGAATTAATATCATGTTTGATTTTTGGAATGTAAATTATGATAAATAATGTTTTTAATATATAAATAATTATTTTTATTATAAAATTGAATGATTTTTAAACTCATATAACAAGTGTAAATTTCATTCACAAAGAATCAACAAAACATTATCCTCACTAGTTTGATAATCTTGGTTTGTAAGTAAAACTAAAAGGGAATCGAATATATATTTATATTTGATAAATAATATTTAGGAATTAATGATTGGAGGTGGGTTGAAAATCACTTGATGTGTCGATGGTCAGATTTAGGGTTCCATCAATGTAATGGAGCATATTTAAGATTGGATTTCGGATCATATATCTACAGGATCTTGTATCACATCAACTCAAACTGTGGAATCCCCAAATGAGTGAAAAATATGATGATAATAAAAGATGAATAATGTCTTAATGAGAGAAACTTCTTATTATCTTAAGGATGAGTTTAATGAAATAATAATATACACTGGTACATTTTCACATGTTAAATCCAATGAGTATTCTACTTCAGACAGGTTCCAATTATGTCCATTTATTATTATGACTCGAATGATTTTTTTGGTAGGGTTTTACCCTTTCAATTTTATTGACATCACGAGAATATTAAATATGGTTTGGGGTTTAATGAAATATATATTAAATCATATTGGTAATGTTTATTTATATATTCATTTTTGCCTAATTATCTGAAATTCCATGAAAGGGGACGTTGTTATATCTCACTAAAGATAGTAATGATCCCCTATTAAGGGTGTGATTTATAATTTCATCATCTATCAATAATCAGCACATTTTTATCATTTTGTAGAATAATTAAGGGTCCAAACTGTATGTTTTTTCATTCTCGTAAATTATTTCAGGTTGAATCATGGTTTGGAATTCTAATTATGATTAATAATACCACTAAATTGGATATATTTAACTATTATTCTAGTATCAATATGGAATTTACCTTATTTTTAAATTAGTTTATCAGATTTTACTTTAAACTTTTGTAGAAGATATTACATTTTAAATAAAATCAGAGATACGGCCATTATTCATAATTAATTAATAGTTTGTGGGGTATAGTAAGGACTATTTATATCAAAATGATGCTTTATAATTTTTTTCATAGAAGGTTCATGATAATAAAGTGTTTAGAATATTATAATAAACAATGTAGGGATGGATACTATACTATACACCTAGAAGTTATGCTCAAATGGAAACCATGTTTCTAGATAGTTAAATGATATAGAAGGGGGTGATTGTGCATCAGTACCGTAGCATGAATCATTATTTACTATTGTGTAAGAATTGCATTTACATACTAGAAAGGTAGAATAAGTAGATAAGGGAATTTAATAGGTTGATCCTAATTATTCTAGTTTTACATTTTCATGTTTATAAGGAGTATGAAGTACAACTCAGTATTTTTCAATAATGTAATATTTCGTTCTCTTTCTATGCAGAGTAAAAAATATTACCGACAATAGTGCATGCACCTCAAGTTGAAGAGGATGATGAATCTAAATGGGATCAATCATAGAAGTTTCATAATCCTCTCTGATAGGATACTATATTTATTCCATCCACTAATATGGTTTCTAGTGATTATGCTTTTGAAAGTACAACGATCCTTAAATAACTCAAAAAACCGTTGAGCATAAATAAGATAGGGATAAATTGGATTGAAAATAGGGATAATAAATATTCAAATTAATTGTTTTATTGAGATTCTTTTGGAAGTGGAATGTTGGTGGGGAATGAATATTTTTCATCTTATACTACATATATTTCAATACGATGTATGGAATACTCCAATTTGATGACCTCTATGAAAATAACCTCACTTGCAACATGGGGAAAACATCATTGATGTTTATTAAGACCCCATTATTATCCTACTCATGCATTTTATCTTTTATAAATATTCATGGACCAACAATTTATATTTCCCATAAACATATTGGAATGTGTAATATATTAAAAAAATTAATACAACCATCAGTATTAAATAAAAAAAATCAAATAATAAAACTATATACACTTGATATGGGGAAGTAGGTTAAATAATACTTTGAAATCATATAGAGAGTGAATATATTTTTAGAGTATAATTACATATAAAGATGAGTAATAATATTAGTTATTCATATATTATTTATATTAATTTAATGAAGGAATACATGTTACAATCATTGAATCAAATTCAAATTGATATGATTTTACGTGTCTCAATTCAGACTCCTTATGTAATATTACATGTTGAGGACCATAATTATTTTTATGGTGTTATGTATATTTACTAAACCTTGTATTTTTTATAAATTATTTCTATGTAATTCATATGATATAATAATATATTTTATGTTATTTTCATCAAATTTATTTCATCTCAATAATTTCCCCAGCCTTAAGAGTATTTGGTAACTCTAATTTTCTTTATTGATTTATGGTCACTCTGTGCAAATCATTCCATATCAGCTGGGTACATTAATCCCTTCGAGTATTTTATGTGGCAATATCTCTGATTTTTCCCACCAAATCCATTTTTAAAATATGTTATGACCCATGTTTTATGTTTTCTCTAAGTTATTTCGATGAGTCATTTCACCTTTAATAGTATTATAATAATTAATAATGGTCATTTTTATTCGAAGATTGAGTAATTCATCCTTAATATTTTATTACAAGGAATTTTATAATCCTAATTGGAAAATTTATATTTTAATTCAAAAAATAGTTATTACACTTCTTAAAATAAGTTTATTCTATAATGGGAATTTTATTAAAATAAAAATTATGATTTTGTAATAAAATATATTTCAATGTATGCAAATTTCTTATAAAACTATATATATGTGTAATTTTTATGTATATATGACCATAAATTTTATCCTAAATTAAATTATATAAAAATAATTCAATTATACATTTGTATTATTCTTTTGGTAGTTCTATGTGTTCTTGTATATTGTGATAATCTCATAAATTATTTTTATAATTTCTTATAAATCACTTCATCTATTTACATATTCTTCTTAAAAATTATTTTTACTCTTATGATTTGTGTTACATGATTTATTCTATAATAAATATATTTTTTTATATTTTTTTGTTGAACTCAGTGTATGAGACAATTTATTTCACGATGTATTGTTCGATCATATAATTTGAAGCATTCTATTCTATGTTTGTTTTTTAAATATGTAATAACTCTTTAATTATTCATATATTTCATTATGGATATGTTATTTTGAAACTATCCACATTGTTTTATTGATAATAAAATGTAATTTGATTCATTATTGGATGAATCAATCATCCCTGTCATTTTATTGACTACTCATCTTAAGTGTATAATCATCAATTTTTCAAATTAATTTCTACTATGAATACTATATATATACAATTCCAATTATTTTTGTGACTATGTTTAATTCATAAATTGAAATTGTGAAATATATACATAGATGTATTATTGTTTTCAATAAGGTCTATTTACCATATTCATTATTGTCATTATTGAGTGGTATTAACTAAGAATGTTATATGATGTAATTTCATTCTAACGGATCCTTAGGTTTTTTAATTGAAACCCATTTTCATTCTTCAAAATCATTATACTATGATTTTATATGGCCCACATATCATTAATTAATCATTATGATATTTGTTGTCCCATAACAAAAACCAATACATTTCGTGTCGAATTATATCTCATGAGATAATGGAGATACATGCAATGATGCTTGATATACTAGGGGAAACTAGTTTTTGTTTCTTATTCTTTACTGGAAAATTATAAGTGAAGCCAAATACACAATGAGAAATTGATTACTATATATTAATGAACTACATAAAATATGTTTTCTTATATTATCCATGACATCTTGATTTCACTGATTATGTTTATTCCGTATTTATAAGATATCGTGATGTTATTATCTAATGTATCTTTTTTATTAGATAGTGTTTTAATAGAAATTCAATTTAAAAAACATTCAATGTCTCTATTTGTTATCTACTATTTTTTGAATGTGTTTTTTATATATTCAAATTTTAATGATATGCTAATACCATTCTCTATAATAATATTTTATAATTATTCATTTTATTTAACCGTACATATTATCTAACACAACACGTTTCTAATATATTAATTTATACTTTTCATGAAGATTATTATAACCAATGAAAAATAATAAAAGAGTATATAATATGCTTCAAATAAGGGAAAATTTTCATGCATTCTTTTTAAATTATGATCCCAATGTAAGTGGTCCTCAAATCACTATTTTTCTAAATGTTAAGTTAGAAGATTTTGAAAAATAAATAAATGTACAATGTTTTATTGTTTAGTTTTAATCAACTCACTTGGTTTAAATATTAATTTTATACTATTTATTTTTTTAGCACCATATTTCGTACTACAGATCATGGGAGAATCATTTTTTTAAATATAGTGGATATATATTTTTATAGATTATTTTATATGTAATTAGTGAAAACTAAGTGGATAATTATTGTGGAGTTGTATTTGTATTTAAAAATATCCCATAATTGTGGAAATTAAATTATTGTTTTCCTTTTCTGGGAAATATAGTCTAATTATTGATTTAATATGTGAATATTGGATGTAGAAAATATGTAACTAGGGTAATTACAATGAAATGGGAATATTAGATATTATTACAATTTTCACCTAGTGAATGAAACCCACGCCTCACATAAAAATCAATTTGACTCTCCCGATGAATATTTCTTGTATCATATTACCTATTTAAACTTTAATAAGTGATTCACATTGAAATGATTTTAATATGCCAGATTATGATACATGAATGAAATTAATATAAGGTGACCTAGGTTTATCCCAAATATTTATAGGATAAACCATGTATGATATAGTATCATATGATAACATTATTTAGCCACTATAGAAAGACTGATAGTATCGATCATTAATTTACATATACATTTATTCTTGTTGATTTGATCATATTTTTTTTAATAAGGTTGTAAATGGATCATGATGATAAATAGTAGAATGGTATGTATCCAGAAATAACAATATCATAAAAAAGAATAGGTTATCGTGCAAAAATAGAAGTGAAATTTTGTTAATACTAATTATTTTGAATAATGTTAAGTTTCTATATGCTAATTAAGATGTGCCCATGATATATTAATAGAAATTAATTCAATGTTATTATATATATTTTAAATAATATGTTATATTTGTTATAACCTCATATTACTATGCTTAATGTACTCCCCGAACTTCCTATATTATATTGTTTTGGTTTGGGATTTCCTCTAGTTGTTTCATGTGAAATATGGATTTTTTTTGTAATTTCTATATTGGGCATGGTTTGACAATGTGTTTTAAAAACAATACACCAAAAAAATTAATATCATGAATGTATTAGCACTATGCTATTATAAGGATTGAAAAACTATGTTCCTAACTGTACAAACCTTGCACCACAGTAGAGGGGAGCATGGTTAGTGGGGAATGTCTGCATGACCGTATATAATTTCATAGCTAAACATTCTACAAGTAAATTTAATCCCGATTAATAATTTAAATATTCAATAAACCTCCATTTTCCTCCAACATTTATATAACTCATGGTATCTCAAAATCCCAGGTCTTGGAGTATTTTAAGATCCCATTTTGGGTCCTCCAAAGCCATTCTTATGCAGAAATATGGGTTATAGATCTCATATGATCTATCTCTTGTATGCGGTTCATCACCCGTTCCTTATCTAAAATTGTCTCATAATTTCCCATAAATTATTTTGTTGGATAATTACATATTTGATGTAAATAATCTATAGTGATATCAATGATGATTATAGTATTTATTTCATGATCTACATTATTATATTTATTTAATGGAATAACATGTTCCAGTTGTTGACTTCTGTCACTGTAAATAATGATTGGTTGGTCCATTTAAGAATGAAGAATTTATTAAGCCTTGAATTTTTTTATTGTTTCATAGTTCAATCAATAAAATTTATAAATAAAAAATTTAATGAAGATTTGGAATTGTAATTGATTTAGTATGGATTTGGATTAAACATCCATATTCAAATAGAATTATAAATTTTTGATTAATTTTCAATTTATGGAATATGTGAATTGATTTTTGAGCTAATATTATGAAATTTTGATTAAATTGAATTAATGAAAACCTACTAATGGTTTTATTTAAAAATCCAGGAATTGATGAAATCCTTGTGTTATATTTTTTTAATGTAAATTTTATTTTTTAAAAGTAATAGGGTCACTGAAACAATGAAAGATGATTGATTTGATATTAAATGGTTTTCCATTTTTTTAATTGATTGTTTGAGCTCAAGTGATCTTTGGAAGTTATTGGGTTATTTGAGGAAAAAATCTAGGATGGAAATTTCCTAAAAATATAGTAACAATGATAAAAATAAATAAAACATTTTGTGTAGATAATATTCCTGATTGAAAATTGATATTTTCAAGTCTGTCCAATCCTGAGGGATGTGTGTGAAAATATTACATGATAACTATTATGGGAGGTTGAGGATCCTATTTCTAGAAAATTTCATACCAAATGGACAATTACCATAGTTATTATTGTGTCTATTTTGATTATAAACTCCATTTATTGTGAATATAGAGTACTTTTGAATAGTTTTTCATATAAAAAGCCTATACTAAACATATATAATCCATTCTCCAATTGTTTTTGATTAATCTAAAATGAAATTAATATTTTTTTTAAATAATTAAATTTTATGTCCATAACTATTTATTAAAACATAAAAAATATGTTTTTATTAATTAATCTTATTAGGGACATCTTGATGGGACCCTTATGGGTTTTTTAGCTTATCCCATAGAGTTTCTTTTAGGTGTTTTTTTATTTTCTTATTCCAAGTCCGAGAAAAGGTATTGTGCATATGTATAGAAGTGGATGTTCATGATAATTTTGTGATTTGAGTTACATTAATTTATATTTTGAGGTTTTTCTAGCCTGTTTCAAGTACATTGATAATTTACTATTTGGTTTTTCGATATGAATGGATGCTTATTGAAACTCTCTCTATGAATATTTTTCATCATAGTGATTATTATCTCTTATCATCCACTACTTATGTGGTAAATTTGTTCCCTCATTTTTATCGTATGATTCTAGGTTCTAGTCACAAACCATTATAGACATAGAACTGCCTTATGACTATGTCAGTATTTTCTCAAGTATCCGGGTATGATTGTAAACTGAGTTAGTTCATGAAAAATTGGTATAGAAGGTTAATCTTTTGATTCTATTAATTATGCTTGTATGTGGATGAGAGATATTTTCTGAACACATGATTAATTTCCATGTGACTTCCTAGATTTATCGCAGCATAATGATCCATAACTCACCAAGAAATTATTTGGAAGGTTTCTTAATGAATAAATCTAGTCTATTCCAAAAAAAATTATTTTTATAAGATGATATCTATTTCTAGTTATATTATTTTAATGGTGGTATTTCCATGTTTCAATTGTTTGATTATTGATCTGACTAATCTTATGATGTTTTATATTTTTTCAAATGTTGTGTAGCATCATGTATCTTGGAATACATGTGAATATGATTGAGGAAAAAGATTATAGTTTAAAAAAAAATGAGCAAATACCCTCATATAATATAATCTAATTGAGATGTTTTTTCATGATGTGAAGCTCAGGGAAAGACTATTTCATAGAATATCATTTGGGATCAGGTTCTGTAACCTTAAAGGGATGAATCTCGGAATCATTATTAATAATTTGGTCATCATAAGACAACTAATATCCCTGTCTCTAATTATATTTAATTGGATGAATTTGGGTTGGATGATATAGATATTATATTTTAATTCATGGAAATTATCAAATCGCTTAAGTAAATGTGTTCTACCTTTAATAATGAGGGACCTAGTAGGCACTGATGGGACATAATGATGATGAAAATATAGAGAATTTTTAGAGTAAATGTACATTTAGGTTATTTTCTCCGATTATATATATATATATATATTATTTGGGAAATCTAAGGCAATAGATTTAATCAATATATTGGGGGGATACAATGTGAAGATAGAATACATGAAATTATTAACATGTATTGAGATATATTCACTAAAATATATATTGAATGAGAATAATAATAAATTATGTATCAATATAGGAATTCAATATTACAATCGTTCACACATGTTATTACATTATCATTACAATTATGTTGGTTGTATGATAGATTGATACTAGTATAAATTGATCGGGATGGTTTGTTGAGTTTTAAAGATAATTCATTTTCTCCCATTGGAATATGGGTGAGTTACCAAAATAAGAAGAAATATGATGATGAGTTTCATCATAGATCATGACAAAAAGGGACTTCCAGACCACATATAGTTCCATGCTAAGGCCCATTAAATTTCATCTAGTGTTTAATGTCGAGGAATTCCAAACCGGTTTTCACCCAATCACCTAAAATCCAATTATAATGTGAATGATTATAAATCTTTTAGAAGTTATGTTATAAAATTGGTGCCCTGTGTTATTTGATAATATCACCCACACAAAAAATTACTATAGTAAGAACTGCTTGTTCATGATCTATGTTATTTCTGCCACATGCATCCACAAAGAAGCATCACTATATAGTCTAAGACTATAAAAAGTTGGAAGATTTTGGTACCAAGAATGTGAGTGGTATCATTAATAGAAATCCATATTTAGTTTGTACATTATTTTCTATTGGTACATCTCATTATTTTATTTCAAATAATTTTTAGATAGGTTAAATCTATATAATAATATATTATATTATGTTTTAGATTTTACTACAACATATGAAAAGATGGGAGGGAAGGCAATCTGTTTTCCATATTATGTTTCCTATGCATCAAATATTGATATTACTTGTTATTTTTTGGTTCTCGGCATTAACCCTAATAATTCCATTTTCAGGATGGATTAGACCAATACTAATAAAGCCTAAATTGACTTCTATGTTCTAAACTTCTCCATTACTATGAATAATGAGCAGTGTTGCGAATTCCCTAGAGAATGGGAAATGTAGTTGAGTCAATCCATACATTCTTATGCGTAGTTTTGGAAAAATAATAGCAACGTTAAAATTTGACCTAAATAGTGAATCTTTGAGTGATATGTCACACTATATTTCATTTTGTTTCCAAATTATAATAAAATACATTCTATTGTTATCCATTTGTAATGGATATACTGTTTTATGTTGATTTATTCCCTAGCACTCAACCAATGTCTACAAATTTATTGAAATATAAAACCAGCTGAAATAAATGATTTAGAGACTCAGTTGATTGATCTATCAGAAAATGGATTTATATTCTTAAGTGTGTCTCCATTTGATGCTCCAATTACATTCGATATGAATGATGGTGGAACACTTTTTTTATGTTTTTATTACTGAAAACACAATAGAGTTAAGGTAAGTAAAAAATATATTAGTATTATTATTGATGATCTCTTTGACAATTTGTAAAGGGGAGAATACAATTTTGAAAAGTGATCTTCGATCTAGGGATTATGTTTTATGAAAAAATTATTCTACCATTTTGAAAACCACCTTTGAGAGAAGTTATGGATATTATGAGTACCTTTTCAAGGCTTTTGGTCTACTAAATTCTCATATTGTCATTATGTATTTCCGTAACATGATAATCCTTTAATATCTTTATTCATTCATGGTTCTATTAAGGGATGAAATAAATGTTCATTCTTTTCCTTATGAGAATTGATGTGAATTAACTAAGAGATGTTATATTAATTTTGATAATCAATGTATTTTATCCTTGATATCGAAATGGGATTTACACATTTGGGAAGTGTGGTTCATGGGAGATATAATTTCATAAAATTGTATACAAATTGATCTAAATAAGGGGAAAGCTATTACTTCACAAGAGAAACTACATAATGTATTTAAGATTCAAATTTTATTAGGATTAGCTAGATATTATCAACTTTTTATGAATTATTTATCATTAATTTATTTACCTATAACCATTTGTACTAAGAAGTTAATAAAAATCACTTTGAATGAGAAATTTCATATATATTTGGTTGCTCTAAAATGTAATTTTCATTCGTTAGATTAGTTGATCATTCCAAATTTCATGAAGATATATGTCGCCTTTTCTAATACATTACGTTCAGGTATGGGTTGTGTTTATTCATATTGTGATCACATTATTTTCATTGGTTCATGATATATTTTTCCACATAATTCAAATAATCCAACCAATGACCTGGAACTTGATGATGAGATTCATGAGAAAAAAATATCGAGGGATTAATTTTCTTTATAATGGATTACCTTGTATTCCGACCAAAATATATTGTGATTTATATTCTCTCAAAACGACTTGAGCATCCACCTATTGTTTTTTGGTTATATTACCATTGATTTTATAATTTTTGATGTCCTTATAATGTAAGGAAATGAAATATAATCAAAGATTCATTTCGAAATAAATTTATCACGCCATCCATGAAATTATAATTTGGGTTCTTTACCATGATTGATGTTTTTTCATATATTCGTGTAAGAGATTCATAAACATGGGATGTGGATTTCAAGGCTAGTGTTCAGTTGACCTCTAATATTCTTAATATGATTCTTCTAAAATAGTTTACTGATGAAAAAATCAATTGAATTAGAAAAACTAAATATGGTGGGGAGTCTATTTTTAAGTGTTCGTTATCCATGGAGATTTTCATTGTTTTGTATTATTACTCGAAGGAATAAAGTGATGGGTAATTTATATATTTCCAAGTGGGTACTGACCCCTAGAAGGAAAAAATGATTCATGACATGCAGACATTATTTTGTTTTATGGGTATGATACAAGAAATTTATGATTTTATAACTCATTTTAAGTTATCTAATAGGTCAAGGATGAGCACCAGAGATTTTTAGGTTTAAAATATCCACTTATAGTTCCAAAATTAAAGTTCGATAATGTTTTATTGAATTTATGGTTTAGATTTCACATGCCCAGTGAATCTAGAACTTGATATAGGTGGTGATCGATCTTTTTAAAAATTATATCACTTTATAACCATTCCTAATACATATTATTTTCAATACAAGGGAAAAATATATATGAGTGTGATGGTTTATTTTCACAAATACCCATATGATATATTATGTGATTGAAGTCCTCTTTTTACTACTCAATTTTAGAGTGTGATCTTGGAGGGATACAGAAATTATGTTAATTTTTGTATGTCGTATCATCCAATGAATAATTACTAGATAGAGTGGTGTATATGTATTTTTTGAATATTATTGGTGATTTAATATTCTATATTATTAGATATTGGGATGTAAATTTGGGACTTATTGAGATTTATTATAATTATAATGAATAATCCCTCATGAGAATGGCTCATTTTGATGCCTTGTATGGCCTGCCATGTAAATGTCCATTGTGTTGGATGGACAACAATGAATGTACATAGATTGTTAAATATTGGTGAAAGAGATGAATGAAAATATTCAGTATATTCATTAGTGGTGGTATTGATTATAGATCTAGTATAAATCATTTGATGGTCATCATTTTAGACTATTTGAGATTTCAGTTGCTGACCATGTGATATTGAATAATTCACCATGTTTGTGCCATGTTTAACATTTTAAGAAAGGGAATATTTATCCTTGTTTTGGGGTACCTATTTAGGATGTTTATTAGATTTGTAAAGTGTTTTTCCATTTAACACATCCTAAATAATTTATTTCGATACATTATGTGTTCTTTATATCTCAGATATAGAAATGTAATTATGATCCATCTCACATGTTTTTGGATTGATTCAACATGAGGTTGAGATACTTTTACCCATTTCTAAGTATAATATTTTAATAGCTCAATCTATGAAAAATTTACCGTATGGGGGTTGATAAATTTCGTTTAATTACTATTCTTACATAGTTTTGATACACATGAGATGTTAGAGAGAGAGGCAACGATGAAAGACATCTGATATAATCTTTTTATATGGAATCATCATAAATTGTTTTATAGGGATAGAATGAATATATATATTGGAGGTCATTACATCTTGTTACTATTTATAGGTACTCATGTCCCACCTTTTCAGCCATTCATCACTTGTGGATTGTCTCAAGTAGTTTAAGATGGAATGTTGATTTTTCAAAACATATGAGCTCTATACAGTTGGT
Source organism: Viscum album (assembly GCA_963277665.1). Lineage (NCBI taxonomy): Eukaryota > Viridiplantae > Streptophyta > Magnoliopsida > Santalales > Viscaceae > Viscum > Viscum album. Next base: position 793,488,193 of record OY728138.1, read on the forward strand.
GCATGGTTTTCCCAATTTTTTTATTGGTATAGTGATAACCATGTATCCCATGGAAGTGGGGGTACCCATTTTTGGAACACATTTTTAAAAACATTCTATCCAATAAAAATAAATTATTCACTATAGTAGAGGGTATCACTCTTATGTTGCCCAATTTGATTAATCAGGGTTCCCTACCCAACTAACTATGCACAGAGTAATTTTCATCTCAATTCAGTATTTTAAAATTCATTAGAACTCCATTTGAACACTTGTTCGACCCAAACTTGTGGTATCTAGAGTTTCTTGGGATTTGAGCCCTCTCAAACCCAATTTGGCTACTCCAAACCCATTTTTGGGATGATTGTACCATGGAGTATCTATTATGATTCCTCTATAATATATCATTCTAGTCCCTTTTGTTCTATCATACTCACTATATATTTACACAATAGATTTTGATATATCATCATGTTTTCATATAACGAAACAAAATTGATTTTGATAAGGAATCTATGTTATATTACTAGGACCTTGTTTTCATTATTTGTTATTGGAAGATCCCACTTCCAGTGTTGAGTTTTGATAACTTCATTCAAGAAGGTGGTTCTATACAATAATTTCCAATTGATTAATCCTTGTCTTTTATAACTGTTTGGAATTTATTTCAATTAATATTTTAAAAACCAATTTGATAAAATCTATAAATATTAATTAATTTGGATTGAATATTTTGTAATAACATTAAATATCAATTCCTGAAAATATGTTGTGTAATTTGACATTGATGTAATTTTAGATATGATTTTTGTGATAATATTATGAAATTAATTTATTAAAAACTTATTTTGGGATTTATTTTGAAGTGGAATGAGTTTATGAAGAACTAAACTTTTTATTATGATATAATATTTCCATTTTGAAAAGGAAAATAGGTCAATTGCACATTAAATATTGATTTTTTAAATGAAATAGTTTTCACTATTAAAATTAATATATTTAGCACTTGTGACACTGGGTAGTTATTTTATTATTTTTGAATGAACATACAATGAGGGTAATTACCTACAAACAGATTGATGATGATAACTATATAAAAAAATTTGTTAGGCATATGATGTTCCAAATGGAATTATCATGATTCTTAGTCAGCATGAGACTAATAAATTTTTCTACACATATTAAATGATCACTGATATTAAACTTGGTCGACCTTATAACTAAAATCTATGGTATAGTAAGGAAGATAACCATGGTGTTTATTTTTTATCTTTTGATTATAAATTCCAATAATTTATAATCTAATTTAATCATTCCTAGTGATTTAAATAATAGTTTTTATATATTATATTTATTTAATACTTGTTTCAAATCATTTCCATCATTATGAAATGAGTTTTTTAAATATATTACATTGATCTTTCATTGATTCTTTATTTAAAATAGATTTCATGATTTGATTTATTATTTTGGAAGATTAGTATAAAAGACTTGTTGACACACTACATGTATTTTTCACTTACACTAATCATTTTCATTCTTCCATTTATAGATTTTCATCTTCAAGGTCCTAACAACAATAATGTGACAATGGGGGGAAGTGGATTTTCACGATCCTTTATGGATTATGGTTATGTCTTCATTGGTACATTTGGTTTATCTTTTATGTTTTCGGTACATTTATGATTTCATATTTGGGTTCTTGATATTCTTGTATGGATAAATGTAATATCTACCAAAAGAGTTATGATCATAATGATATGTATCTGTTATCCTATAAAAATTACAAGTAAAACTCCTTCCATATTTTATATTGAATGATGAAAAGTGATAGTCTATAACCCATGGTGATCAGTACAAACCTTAGATCCTTTCTAGGTCATCTATGGTATAAGGGTATTGGGGTAACTGGTATGTTCGATAAATTTATATATCATATTCGAGTACATAATTAATATTATAATTATCATGTTAAACATCATATGATTGTTCTTTAGAGGTTCACATGTAACTCATTAGGAAAATAATATTTAATTAAATGAAAAACCATAAATTTGATTTTAGAACTAGTTTATATTTCATATAAATACTTAGATACATATGATTAGGTAATATGTATCTCTTATGTTTAATATATGCTAAATGTTGTTGTAATAGTATGTTTGATGATTTTATGAAAATTGAGTTATATGATATCAATATTATTTAAATGTAATTAATGAAATGTCATTATTGAGAATTATTATAACTAATAAAATAGTCATGGAATAGTGATCACATGTTTTGTATAAATATAGTGTTTTAAAAAATCTAATTGAAAAAAATAAATGATGTTACGTCCTCAACCTATAGTATTATACTCTATTAAACCCAACTAATAGATATTATACGGGATATAAAATCTCTAGGATTCTCTCTCAATCGTTCCCATGTTGAGATCCAACAACCTAACCATTAGAGGAACCATTTATGGTAAAATTCCAAGATCATATTGGAAATGCCCCAAACATTTTATGTCAAACCACATTTTGAATGTATCATTATCGTACAATGTACTCAAAGTTCATTTTATGGAGTATTAGAGGGTCATTTTTAAATTCCATATAAATATGATTAAATACATTATTTTTTATCTTCTAATTAATATATTTTCATCCTATTATTAATACTTTATATATGATTTCTGTTCGTATATAATTAAACATAAATATTATTTTTGGTAAGAATTAAACTTCAATTAAAAATTTATTTTTATGGATTAATGGATATTTGAAATATATAGTATTCTAATAAAATGTTATAATTAAATAATTTTTATAAAATATAATTGCTCATATAATATTTATTATGTAAAATTAAATTTTTATGAGGGTTTGTAAACTGTTATTTTCAAATAACCCCACATTTATAAAATAATTTCAATTTTATATTAAAATATAAAATTAACATAATTAGTAAACTATTCTGAAAAATGAATATAATTTTTGGCATCATAATTTCAAAATTATCCACTGTTGAATATTTCATTTTTTTGAGATGGTCAAATTTTCTGATAAAAATTAATTATCATGTAAATATATATTTCAATTATGACATAATAATGACCTATATGGGATTTAATAAATAATATAAAAGGTTTACATAACTGAATCCATTTTTTCCTTTTAAAATAATTTTGTTTTTTGTTTATTATATTTATTTTTAAATTTCCATTTCAATGCTTCCAAACATATACTATATTTTAATGTTTTAAAATAATTAATGTTAGAGTATGACTATATTAATCATAATATTGGGTTTAATATTGTTATGTTTGGACCCTAACCTCTTAAAATTATAGAATCCACTCTATTTTTTATGAATCCATTGGAAAATCCAACAGAGTATTTTTGGGATTTATTTATACTAATATATAGAGTCAAAAAGCTATGTTTACACAATGAAATTGAATTCCCCAATCAATTCATATAAAACCCCCCAAATATCCCATTTTCATCCCTAAATATCCAAAGAGTATGGAATTACTCTAACATACCCTCAATAATGTACTCCTATAATACCCCTTTTTTAAAGAAGCTTCAACCATGCAGTTGGAGCCACATTCTAATCTAAGGGATCCTCTACTTGTCTTCATTATTTATGTATTTTTATTATCATTAAATATAATAAATTTGGTATAGATATTTCCATGTACCTATTATTGCTTATTTTATATCTATATTATTACATGCTCATTTATCTATTGTAAACCAATTTTATCATTTTTAAGGGATGCATTATGTGTCTAAAATTGTAATGTGGTTTTCCATGAAAATAAAATATGGTAGAGAATAGAATACCTATTTTATATCAAGAGTTTTCATCTTTACACCGTTATATATATTTTATTTGGGACATATATATATTTATTTCACACTTCTGTATCATTGTATTTAATATGAGGATTAATGACTCCATTTCATATTATCTATGTGGTAGACGTAAGTTTGAGAATGAAATGAATGTGACTGGTTCACCAGGAATTATAAAGATGTCAATTGCACTAGTTATTGTTTAGTGTCATAATACATCATGTTGGGACACAGACTAAACTTGATTCCTTTTGGGGAATTTTTCCATCTACATGACTTGGAATTTATCCTTTACTAATGATTATAATGAACATCTTTTAGATGTTTCTACATTTACCATGTGACCTTTGTGATAATGATGATATGTCGAGTTTCATTATTCATGTGTATGATTCCAACACTTGTTATGAAATATTGATATGCCTACATTCTAGCAGTAATTATATTATTCTTGTTGTTATATGTTTATTCCAATAGTATGATATGTATCTAACTCCATTCTTATGTATGTCCTCAAGTTATCCAATTTACATTTATGTTTGATCATATTATGAATATTTTCAATAATGATATTTTTTAATGCTTATTCAATGTACCTAATTACCGTTAATACTAGACATCTTGATTATACATGTTTTATTAATTTTAATATTATGTAGTAAATCACATAATGTGTAATAAATTGTATGTTTTTTCTATGAAATATGTATTTATATATTTAATGTTTAAATATAATGTTTATTTTAAAGGAATATATAATCTAATCATTGAATATTGTATAATAAATCCAAATTGTTTGGGGAGATGTATGTTATAAAGATTTTTTTAATTTTTATACTTTATTATCTAAATATATCATTATATGAATGGATAATGTTGTTTGGAGAAATATATTTATCGAAATATTCCAAAATAAAGTATTGTAGAATCCATATTAGTGGTTTTGTCCCGATTGTAGAATTTATTAACAATACCATCACATTCATTTTGCGATGTGTAATAATTTAAAAGGATCGGATCAAATTTAATATTATGTGGTTATTTTGGAAAACCATGTTCTATTTTTATGTATTATATTAGTCGAAAATATATTTGATAACTACATCAATAAGAAAATAAAACTAAAATGAAACCATGATTTTTTTGATAATTGAGTCCTAGGAATGAAATTATATGTTATGAATATTTGTAACTAAAAGATGACATATAATCATATGTATTGAATGGTTACATTAACTAAATTAACATAAATGATTATTATATTTATGAATCTTTATTTTTCATAAATTTAATTCTTTTACAGAATAGCAATATATTACTTCCAATTTAACATTACAATAAAATATAACATTTATTGATTAATTATGTCATTAATATCAGATTATATAAATTATGATAATGAATGATTGTTATTTTAATTATAATTTTCTAATAAAATATATTTTTTATTGTATAATATTATTTAATATGAAATTTATCTTATAAAATTTAAAAATATTGAATTTTAAAAAATATACGTCTATTTTAAATTTAAAATATAGATACTATCCAACAAATATTTTTCCTATTTTTTTAAATATATTTATTCTTAGTTAAACACTTCAAAATATTATTTTCAAAATAAAATAATTTTTATGACATTATTTGTAGATTGTTATGGATTAAATATTGAAAAAAATTGTTTATTGGATTAAGTGAATATTTTATAAGTTCATTCATGATAGGAAAATATTTTTTAAAATTATCAATTTTTATATTTCAATTTTTATAAAATAAGATAAACATTCATTAAAACAATTTCAGATATAATGAACATTAATTTATTAAAAAATTATTTTATTTACATTTTCCATATTAAATAATATGAAATGTATACAAAATTTGAATTGATAGGGTGATTTTATAAAATATATTATTTTCTATTTCATCGGCTAATGTAAAATATTATGTTTTAAAAAATTGATATCAAGGTGAAAACCTAAATGCTAAAATTGGGTAACTAAATATGTTAAGTACACAAAATTTTAAAAAATGTTTCTTATTTTATTTTTTGTGGTGATCCCACATTTATCAAAAAAAATCTATTATTCAATAATATTGGATTAAATTTTAATCAATGATATATCAAATTATGGAATGGTTTTTGTATTTATATTATTGCCATCCAATTTCAAAAATAATAAGTTAATTACTATCATAAAAAATTGTTACACCACTACCTATATAGATTTATATATGATCCACCCATACCACTCCAAAATAATCCAATAAATATTAGTTTTTTTTAATTTAATTGATTTTTATACCATAAATGCATAACTTTCATCACAATGTTGATAATTTAATTAGAGATGTAAATATTGTTTATCACTTATTTTGAATTTTCATCATAATGTGGTATAATTATTAATAAATTTATATTAAACCACCTCTAAATAATAAATAAATTATCATTGGTACTCATCTATATTATTATATTACTTGTAAAATAATCTACCACCTACATCCCTTTTTAATAATGAATAATGAAGTTGTTAACTGATCATTATATAGACTACATTATCCAAAATGCGACATTTTTGACTTTCCCTCACATCCCTTCAAGGATATACATAATATAAAATTTTATATATGTGTACCATTTTTACGAATTATTTAATGTTCTTTAAAAATAAAACATATTACACCTTTTCCACCTTATATGGAAAATGAAATCATCACCCATGTACATGATTTCTTCCTCCATTTTCTTAAACTATTGAATTTTTTATTTCACCGTTTAATTGAATGTTATAATAATAGTTTTAGGATATTAATATTTATTATAATTTATTTTTATAATTTTTAAACGTAAAATTGTATAACCAATTAATAATATAGTTAATAAAGAAAAAATAAATTCAATCATTCAATATGGAATTCAAAATAAAACAATGACATATTAGTATTGTAAGATTACATATTTTTTCTAATACATTATTATAAAACATTGTATTTATGATATAACATCCAAATTTATTCGAAATATGATAATTATCAATCCTACATTGTTATAAAATAACTATACCGCAACATAATCATCCATTAATCATTGATTGTTCATGTTTGTTTAATTTTAACCACCTACATAATCAATTATACGAATTTATTTCAAGTATGAATATTTTAAAATAATTACACATGTAATGTTAAAAAAATATTTAAATAATTATTTTAGTTTTCTATAATGGTAACATTTTTTTAAACTCATTTATATAGAGATCCACTTTCATTCAATATAAATCATCGAAAAATGATCATCAATTATTTCATCTAATTATATAAAAATATAACATTTTAAATATCATTTTAAATTTATTAATGTGCCATTAATGATCCTGGAATAATGATATATGTTATAATAATCTATAAAAATACTATTTTTGTTAACTAGTATTAACGATCAAACTAAAAAATCATGATATCTAGAAATAAGTAAGAAACTATGATGAAATTAAATATGAATAATAATATATGAAGAGTATTACTAGAATATTGATGATTAATTTTTTGATATATCTTAATATGATAACTATATTTCTCATAATGTTGGATAATATATGTTTATTGAATGGATAAAAATGAATGGGTTCTCTTTGTCTATGTTTTAACTCATTATGAATGGTCAGATGTTATAAACCATTATAATCTTATTGGTTAAAATGTTATTACATAATCCACTTTTCAAATATATTGTGCTTCATATATAATGTTCCCCACAAGGGATGTACAGAACAAATTTATTTCATTGAGATATAATGTTCAATCATGATCATCTTTTATTGAATCATGTGATATAACCTAAAATTATTTTATTATATGGAATTTTATATTAATATTTTTAAAATAATTATTTAGTATATAAAAATACTTATTTCTTTTTTACAATTTTTTTTTCAATAATGTTAATTTCAATCAACAAAAAATTTTCCTTTCATAATGAAATATTTTATTATTGTATCCAAATATCATTTCGAAAAAATTACATCATGTCCATGGATAAATAATAAGAAATTATTTTAAATTTTAAATTTTCACCCAATAATTGATATCATATATTCAAAATAAACATCTTAATGTTACACATGTGTTATATATTTTTCTTCAATGTTAATAATGTTTTCTATAGCAGTAATTAAATTATTTCTGACATTTTCCTCCACATATTAAAAATTATTTACCGTGATGGTATTTAACTTTGATGAATTGTTCACTAATAAAATTATATATTTAGATTTTAGTGTACTGGACCAATTGTTTTGACCAAATATATTTTTATTCACTAATTGGATGATACAATTTATATTTATAATTTCCATTATTTTTCATTTATATCATCATTCTTTTGAGAATCCTTTCTTAAAATGAATATATGAACCTTTTTAATAGTCTACATTCCTCCCATGGATATCATTTTTTACTAACTTCAATTATGTACAAATAATTTAATACAAACATTATCATTCCCATTCCCCATTATAATATAATTCATTATTTTTACAATGCAATTATAATATAAATAAAAAATTATTGATTCCATAAATTGGAGGTTTTAAATTATATTCCATATATACAATGTTAATGGGAAATTATCTTATTAATTTTATACCATTTAAATACGTGAATTAAATTGAACTTTAATTTTTTACCATGATTAAATGGTATTTTACAAGAATTTTACATGTTTTAATTGGATCTCCATTTATTCAATGTGTTCAAAGAAATTTTTAATATGAAACCTGTTATCTTTCAAAGGATGAAATATTGGATGATTAGAAATTGAACACATATGATTCATTAATATATATTTTAATGGTAAAATCTATATGTCCCTCTATTTAATTTTTGAAATCATTACATTTAATGATATAATGATCAAATTATTAATAAAAGATGTTCTACTATGGGAAATAGGTTTTTAGGTTAGGAAAACTATGGGAATGTGTTATGTGAAGAGAAATACACAATACATAGAAAGTAATTAAAGCCTATCTCACAATGGGAATCATTTATTGACACCTAATCCCAGATGTTATGATATCTCCTCTAATGTCTATGCCTTATTTTTACGTTATCTTGATTTTATTCACTCATTTATCGTGTTTGTTGGAAACCATATTAAATATTTTGAATTATGTTTTTTTATATCTTTGATGACATATTATATTTTCATTCAGTAGTATAAATTTTTTTATTTTTTAAAATTATTCAAAAACTCTCATCATATATTGGAAAGTGATATTCTATTTTATTCAATGTTGTTTAAACTCACATTGAATCTGAAAATAACTATTTCTTATATTTACATTACCACTGGATATGATGTTGAGTATATATTATGGGATTCCTAGAATAGTGTATATTATGGTTTGATGATAGGTAAATATTAATATGTTTTGTAAATTATATTTCATATGTAACGGGTCCTCAGAATGACAAAAATATTTGGTTCTTTGTGTTTTTTGAAAATTTTATGAGTTCTAACAATATTATAATGTTTTTATATGTTTAGTTCAGATCATCTCATATAGTATCAATATTATTTTATAAAAGTATATGTTTTTAGGAATGAACCCATGATTAAATTTATGGGGGAACTTAGAATATATCAATGGTTATATGATTTAATTTTAGACAATAGATTAATTAAATTTATATAATCACCTTTAGATAAGTCTATGAAACATTTAAGTATTTCTTAAAATTTCCTAAATTTTGGTTCTGTATTGATTTGTTTTTATTAATGAAATAAAATATATATCATGATAATAAAATTGAAAAATGTCTATCCAGTATGTGCATACAGATAATAACCATGAAAATGGTACACTGGGTGTTAAATGAATTGTCACATGTTATATGATAAAGATGAATACCTACATATCTAATCTTATATTCATGAGTAATAAAAATCATTTGATATTATTCTATTTATAGAAAAGTATAAATAATTTATTTTTTAATCACATAAATGGGATGGGTTATAAATTATGACGGAACACAAATGTATTATCATAGGTTCCACCCATAGAGATATAAGATGAACTGTTAATGAGATTGTAGAATAAGATGAAATTTAGTTGTCAATGGAGAATACATCTTCCGATTCATCATTCAGGTTCATATTTTATGATTATTATTGATATTATCATTTTTTATTTTGGATGAAATGTGGAAATAATGATGAAACAGAAAATGGTATGTATCAAGAATCCACTATAAATTTAAACATCATATTAGAGGATACATAAATATTTTAAAATTATATTATAAAATTTTTTTAGTGTAAAACAATGAGTATGATAATCTTGTTTCGGATACTGGTATTTACATATCGATAACGTTAAATGGTGACACTCATATCTATTTTAATTTTTTCATGATATTTATCATGTATTTTATAGATTATTATATTTTTATGATAAAATTTGAATCACCTATGGATTTTCAAGTAATAGTGGTTTTAAAGTTTGCTTAATAATATATAAAATTGTATAAATAATCATAAAATGTGATTTTATGGTATGGAAATATTATCAGGGGTAACAAATAATGAATATATATTGAGGAGTGTATAACTATTAGGTTTAATATATGCATGTTGATAATATAATAATTAGATCATTGATGTTGATAAATGTAAGTTAGAATATAAAAATAACAACAAGATTGATTATTACAAAAATCAATCCAGATATTTTTCCTAATGACTCTACATGATTTGGGATTTTTTTTTATATTATGAAATTTTCAACTACATATGAATCAATTTAATGGTTAATGATATATGTATTTATTACATAACTATATCATAACACACTGGATTAATTTCACAAATTGAAATAGTTTTGAGAGAGGTATGTTATGTATTATATGCAATTACTGTTCATAAATATATGAGTTTAATATTGTGTGAATGGATATTTTTTCTGATGACATATAAGTAACATGATGTGACATAACGAAATAAAATACATGATATAGTAATTGTTATAAATCAAATGATGAAAATTTTATGAATAAGCTCACCTATAATCATGAATATGTGATAATTAAAATTTCAATGATGTAATTTACATTATTAGGGATAATTTAAGGACATTGTAAATCATACTAAATTTACGTTCTATAAATAATCTGTTTTATGTAAGAAACAGAAAATTAATAATAATGTGTTTAAGATTATGACATTTTAAAGAGGTATATTTCTGTTTATATTTTACTTAATCTCATTTTAAAATTTTTAATTTAAGGCCTCCCATAAGTATCGAAGGAAATTTGACTATTCTAGGTGATGATGATATTGAAAATAAGGAAACATGGATAAAAAATGTATTTTATACGTTTCATTCTTGGTTAAAACTAACTGCATTCCAAAACTATATACCATAATGATGGGGGAGTGGGGTTTGTACAAAATTCAATGGGAGGGGTGGAATCCCTTCAAAGTTGGACTGAACCATTTTTTAGGACCAAATAATATAAATTACATATTATATTGTTTTTCGAACAAGAATTAAAATTTCTGTGTCTCTTCTATTTTTCTGTTTAGATAATTTTGGACAAATCCTACAATATAAACACATAAACTACAAGTGGACACTTTACCCCAGTATTCATTTTTTTCACAATATAAAACACATTAAAATTAAAAAAAATCGTTATAAAAATCATCAAAATTATTCACTTGATTCCATCATTATCTCTATTAAACCTTAAAACCAATGAAAAACATTTCTAAAACATGGGATGTACCCAAATATCTGTTAGGGACATAAATAAATAAAACCATTAGAACTGTGAAAAACATGAAAACCAATTAAATATTCATTTAGTGAATTAAAAAACATTTTTAAATGAAAAATACAAAAACATACTTATTTCTCAATTAAATCCTTTAAAATCCAAACAATGTAGTTAAAAATATTTTAGTTGACATAGTACATCATATAAATAATCCCCTTTCCAACCACTTTCCATTAAAATAATCATATGGATGATATCCAATATTATTACTACCAAATGATTTAGTGATATATAATGTGGATCACCATTTTTATAATCTACATTTTTTCTATTTTGAGCTTCAATGGGGATCAACCATTCTTATAATCTATATCGGGCACTCCCATTTCTTTTGCACTCTAATATGGTTTAGTTATTAATATAAGATATATCAGATCACATATGAGATATAATGGGAAACAAATAATCTTTTAATATATATTTGTCTTACCCATTTCATATAATTCTAATGTAACATTTCAGGAATAAAACACATCCATCATAATTGCATTTTAAAATCTATTGTAATCAATTATGATAAAAATGTTCGTATAGAAATACAATTTTCTTTGAAAACCACATTTTCAATTCCAATATTCAGAAAAATGAAAAATGCCTTTCATTGAAGAAAACATGTTTGATTTCAAATTAATATATAAATTAAAAAAATATTCATGGAATAAAAATTGTCATTTTTATTGTGTTTGATCTGAAAATAACATTTCATTAGTTATTTGTAAAAACGTTACATATAAAACACATATCTCTTTAAAAACATTGAATGAAATTAAAAATAGGTAGAAAAGGACATTTATATTACATTATATTCATAAAAAGAGAAATATAATATAATATGAGAAATATTTACATGATGGAAAATATATTCAACTTAATATTTTAGAACTTTAAAAAATGATTTTTCAAACAAAGTGTCTCATACAACATTAAATTATTTGGATTATATGATCTTTGAAGGCATAAAACATTAAAAAAAACATTATGTATATGAGAATAAATAAATAAATTTCATGATATATTAAATTTTTTATATGTGCACCTCATCAAATATAGACGATTATAATATAAATAAATTCATAAATGGATATTGATTGATATGAAGTTGTATTATTCATGTATGTTCTTTGTATTACTTTTTATCAAAAAATCTCCTTTTCATAACACCTTAAGACCAACAAAGATATAATTATTCTTAATATAATATTTATATATTGTTTGATGTGATTCTTGGAAGATATTTGGGTAGAAATTTATAGAACCAAATAGGTTTTTATGTTTAAAAAGAATAGTATAATATGATATTTTTTATAATAAGGGATGTAGAACATATTGAATTTAAAAAAATAAAAAATAAATATAAATTGATTTCTGATTTAATATGGATAAAAATGAATTAAATAAAATATTGGATCATTCTAGATGATTTAATTTCAGAAATTTAATATTATATATGTTTTAACTATTTTTTTAAAATTATCTTTTGGATTTAACCCTTATTTTACCCCCATTAACTTTTAATATGACAACATGAATTTTAAAACATTGGGGGTTAAAATAGAAATTATAAAAAGAAAAACACACCATAAATGAATCTTTGATAAAATTTTAAACCATATCCCCATTATATTTCTAATATTGATAATTTTATAAATATTATATCATATAATAATTTATTATTTCGTTCCAAACATCAATAAAGTTTTATTTGAGAATATTCATTTCATGATTTTTAAAAATCACAGGAGAAAAGTTATATTAGAAAACATTCTCGTAAATAATCACTATCATGTCAATTTATTCAATAAAATACATGGATGATGTTAAATATTTAAAACTATAATCATTTATTATGTTTAATAACATTTATTTTATATTTAAATTAATTAAAAAAATACTACATCATCCTCTTGTAATAATTTAAGGTATTATATATTTTTGAAAAATTAATAATAGATTCCCATGATAATGATAAAATTTTATATTTCCAATGGCTATTTATAGTAGAATACATAATTTAAATAATACTATATTAAAAATGATATTGTTATTAAAACATAAGTATGTCATCTTTGACTTTTTAAAAAAATTAAAATACAATAAACGAATCTAAGTCATCTATGATTCTCCAAGACGTAATAAAATCAGACCAATTATGTTATTTGTAGAATTTAACTCATTCAATAGAATAAGGACAACTGTTAGGATAACTATATAATATTTACATTATTATTATTTCCTTTAATTACCTTATTTACCCATAATAGATGTAATAAACATTACCAAAAACAATATTCATACTATACAAAAATTAAAGAGAAATATTTAATAAATTTTAACCACCTAATTTCAAATATGGTATCCATTGTTAATGATTCAAAACTAATAACTTTATAATATGAATTTCAAAATAATCTTGTCGATGGAATTAAAAACATCTTTTTAAGGTGAAAGCATTCAAATTATAGTTTTTTATATAAAAATTAAATTAAAAATTTATCCCAATGTCCAAAAATATATTAAAATATATAATACTAATAGAATTATAATATAAAAATATTAAAAAAATAAAATATAACCTTTTTAATTATTTACAATGAACAATTGTTTTAAAATATTATTATGTATTTTCTAGTGTTAATCAAAACATGAAAATGATTAGAAAACAACTAATAATTCAACAAAATAAAGTTATAATAGTCCAATATAAAAGAGGAAATTTATTTTGTGATATATTATTTACAAAACTATCAGAAAAAATATTTAAAACTTCTTCACAATCCAAAGGCAGAAGAACATAATTCTTAGTATAATACTCATTTATATGAAAAATTGGGATTTTTTCATATATCATATCTCGTCAACACATATGATAAATATTAAACCATAAATTGAATATATTATAAAAATTATAAATATAATTGAAAAAATTTATTTCTATATTTATTGTTATAAAACACAGTTGTACAGCATTAACTGTTTTTCAGAAAAAAGTATTCTTTTTTTTATTTTGAATCGGGTTTAATATTCATTTATAAATAATTAGAAATTGAATTTATTATATATACTTGTGTAAACAATATTTTCATAATTTAGAAAATCTTATTCACACACTTATTTCAAAAAACTAATTCACAATTGTATCATTTACATAATAATATTTACTTGGTTGTTTAATATCGATGTTGTGAATCATGTACGATGTCGATTAGAGGGCTTATTTTATAAAATAATTATAATTTACATTATCTCCCATTTTATAAAATGTGTTCTCTCAATATAAAATTGGCCTTGGTAATTAGGGTTTTACTATTTTTAATACCTTTTTTACAACCAACATCGGAACGAGGGTGAAAAAACATCCACTTTAAAAGAATGAAATTAATGTTTGAACATCACATGTGATATCTCATACTAGGGTACTATATAGGATGACATGAAAAAGTAAGATAAAACATACTATAAAATAGAAATAGAAATTTTAAGAGAAAATTATTATTGGAAATTTAACAATCATAAATCCATAAATATGTGATGGGTTAAAAGTCCAATGGTTTTTTATTAAGAAATTTGGACAGATGATGTTTTTACATCCTGATCATTTTCATAGATTTTAGGAAAAATATTAATACCTCTAATAATAATATATGAAATCATACTTACATAATAATGTTAGTATTATCATTAAATTAAATACATTATAAACTCCATATTTCTTCAAAATAATGATTTTTAAGATGAATTTTTCAATTTGGAAGCAATAAAATTGTAATCCTGAAAATAATAATAGTTCATTTCTCTTGTCTGTAGACATCAACCAAAGTGAAAATGGATAGAAACAAATATGATAATTCTCCAATAAGAATATAAAATTATATAAGGAAAAGCTACGTTAATATCCAAAATTCATTAGTAATACACAGACATGAACAGAGACCTTTCAAAAAAAATTCTTTAACTTACTCAAAATAACACAAAGTATAAATAAAAACCCAAAATCTATAGGATTTGATCCAATTGTCTTACAAGATTAATTTTTCGAATTATAGAGGAATAACAACAATTACTCATGAAGTTGTATTGAAAAAATGGATTTTCCTAAATCAAATAATCTATATGATATTCAAACCATTTCCATAAATAACATGAATTACCATAAATTCACAATATAATAATATATTATTATAAAATATTATTCGACATTTAATCTATTAAAAAAATACCATAATATTCTATTTACCTTGACCACAGATGGTTTAAAATATATTTATCTTCATCTGAAATAAAATTAATCACATAATCAACAAAAAATATTAGAATATCATGTAAATTACCCTTATAAGTTATATAGATTAAATTAAATGGAATGTTTATAATAACTAAGACATCATTTAGGCCTATTGTAAGAGAAACACACTTTTATCCCTTCAGTTCTCAGTTCATTTCCGACTGTCTTTCCTGACGTGATGGGTTTTCACCCTACATGTTGGTTATAATTTTTAAATAAAATTTATTTAATTTAATCATTATAAAATTATAGAAGTTTGATAAAGATAATTAAGATAGCATTAATATTTATAAACCTCAATGGTTATCACCAAAATTTTACTTTTCATCCAAAAATTTGATAATCCATAATTACTGCAAAAATAAATGTCTCTGAAAATACAATTAGTCGCATTAATATTTCTTATCATAAAACCCCCAATTTCTAATACACATTTTTATGACCCACATTAAAATTATAAACTGAAGATCTTATGGGGATCTCTTAATAAAACATCCTAATATCTAATGATTTATATAAGATCTGTTGATAACAACTATAAAGACATGAGTATAAAATTTATATATTATATTATCAATGAATAAGAAATAACATTTGAGGAACTTTTTAGGATAAAATTTTATATTATTAAGAAAAAATATCACTACCCAAACCCATACATTACCTATGAAAACATATACTCAATATCAATTTTTTCAATAATATCAAACACATTAAAATGGATCACGATTTATATTTATTAAAAATCAATAAAAATTTCTTGTTGAACTCATCCTTTTCTCAATCCCCCCTCAATCGTTTTGAAATAAAATTTATAAACAGAAGATGAACACAAAATCATAGTTAGGGACATAAAAAAGTAAATTCCATTATTGTAGTGATAAACATGTAAACCCGTTTAATATACATCAGTTGAATGAAAGAAAAAAATTTCACATGTAAAGAACAAACATTTTTTCTCAATGAAATCGTTAATTATCCATAACAAGTAATTAAAACACTTTTAGTTGACTTAGAGTATCGAACACATTTAACCATTTCAAATGCCTTTCAATTAGAATAATCATACTACTGACTTCTATTAATATTCTTACCCAATGATTTGAAGATCAATAATGGATTCAAACATTGTATAATCTATATCTGGCTCAATAATTAAATGTAATGGGGAGAAACTACTCATACAATATATATGGTTCACATTTTTCTTATTATCATTAATGGGACTCAAGATTTCATATAAAATTTATTGGACCAAGCTGTGAGATATAAAGGGGATCAACCATTTTTATGTTCCATATTAGGTTCATTCATTTCATATAATTATTAATTAATGATTCATGAATAAAAATGTCATTATAAACCCCTTTGAAAAAACATTAAATACTATATGAAAATCACCTTCATATAAAAATACGTTTTTATAAAAAAAACAATTTTCAATTCCAAAATACCCAAATAGTATTAGATAGATTTTCATTATAGAAATCATGTAATATTTTAGTGGAATATAAAAATTGAATAATATGAATAATGGGGGAAATTAGTTACCATTGTGTTAATTATGAATAGTTTTTTATTTTAATGGGTTTTCAAAACATTCCTTATAAAACATTTAAAAAGAATATTTTTTAAAACCTAAAATGAAATTCCAAACACACATTAACTGTACATTATAATAATTTTATATTCATATAAAATAATTTATAAAATATTACGTTGAATATTCTAATAGAGGAATATATTTTAAAATTTGAAATTTTAAAATTATAAATGATATTTTTAAATCAATTTTCCACATATCAATCTAAAATATTTCCAGAACACGACATTTGTTGGAATAACATTAAATAAAATCTAAACAAATGAGAATAAATATTGACATGAATTTATGTTTGATTGGAGATATATAAAAACATTATAAAATAAAGTGGTTTTATAACATAAAAATATTACACCTTTTCAAGTGATTGTGAAAGAGTCTCTTACATTGAGTGTGATTTTTCAAGTTTGAACATTAACAACATTTAATTCAATGAATCTCTTTTTTCATAACAAATTTAGATTGGTATACATTCTGTTATTCTTAAACTATGAGAATTGTATTATGAGGAGAAATTATAAGAAGTACTTGGGGTTGATATTGGTTGATCCATGTTGGATTTCTTGTGTGATGTGAAGAGGAGAAGAGCCACAATTTAATAAGAAAGAGAATTGACTATTTTGGAATTTACAACTATTAATAGAAAATATAAACAAAATTTCCATACCAAATGGATCCAAAATTATTTTTTCGAATAATGGTTTATTTTGGGGGGAAATAAATTTATCCAAGGAAAATAGATATGTTCTATCTACTTTGATAATCCATATCATTTGGATATAACCTTAATTTACCACTTTAACTCCCACCATGAAAACTAGTATTCTAACACTATTAGGTTTTATAATGTCAATATATTATTCTAAATGACCCACAAATGAATAATAGACGAAATTTCCAACCTTATACTTATTTTTTAGAGGATTATTAAGTGTTTAAGAATTTTATATCATTTAATATAATATTTTTTATTTTAAAATATCAATAATGTAATCTCTTAAAATATTCATGACATTAAATATTTAAAATATCATAATAAATCTAAATTTTGAAAATTTAATCTTATAAGTCATTTAAATTTTAATTTCATCTACAAAATTCATGAATGACATTAATTATCTCAAATTAAATTTGTTTTAATATTTTATTATCAATTATTTGATATTTATATTAATTTATAAATTATTTAATCATCACTATATAACCATATAATGGTAATTATTTTAATCCATAAAATAAAAAAAATTCATATGATTATGATAAACATTTTATATTTAAAAATTAATTTATAGTTGATGATATTAACAAAAAAACCATATATTAATATTTTTTATATTAATTGAAACATTAGTATGAAATCATTGACTTCTTATTTTATTTAATTACTATAAACACATTGACATCATACAAGTGGCTCTAAGAGGTCAAAATATAGGCCCATGGATTATTTTGGTCATAAAATATCATCCTATAAAATTTTTACAAATGCAAGGGAAATTTATTAATATATATTATTATAATAAAACTCAATTAAAATATTTGTATTAACTATAATATTAAAATTCTCCATACTGACTTTTCTGATTTTTTAAGAATTCAAAACACGTATTTAAAAAATGTGAACATTAAATTATATTATGTAAAACACTTCTCAAACTAAAAACCAAAAAATTGGATAAAGATAATTTAAAACTAATATCATCATTGAAATGATAAAACATGTTTTTAAAGTGTAATCATTCAAAATATTGATATGTTTTTTTAAAAAAAACATTTTGAAATAGATTAAAATGAAATTAATTTTATTAAATTAAATAATATTGAATAAATTATACTTTAATAAATATCAACAATTTTATTTTTCATAATAATAAATTATTTGAAAAAGCTATTTTCCATTCAAATTTTGTATTATTGACTATCAGTCATAACGTGAAAATTATCAAACCAAGAACCAAAAAAATTTCTCGGGTAAATTTAGATATTATGATTTAGTATAATAGTTTAATTTTTTAAATGTAATTAATAAATGTTTTCAAATCTATATTTATAACAATAACTCTTTCAGAAGGTATAAAAATCTATCTTTTAGAATAAATAAACCATTTGTGAGTGTAATTGGATTTGTTCTTATATAATGTCATTGAAAAAAATTGGTTGAAATTTATAAATTAGATTTAATATATAATAAATTATATTAATATTATCTAAAAGGAGTGAATTTTTAAATTTATTTTTATATTTCACACTTTTTCTCATTTAAAATGTTTTCCAGGAAAAAAAATTCTACTTATCATAATCATGTTTTTATTTTCATTTTCAATTAAACGTTAAAATGATTAATTTTATATACTAGTATAGAACACATTTTAATAATACATTTAATATTGTTCATAACTTCAATTATAATAGATAGGTAATTACATTAACATTTAAGTATATATATTTTCTTTTTCGTTTAAGATCAATGTGTTTTATCATGTACCATATCAGACATAGTGTATTTTTAAAAAAATATCAGGATGTTACAATTATCATGTATTATTCAAAGATTATCAAACTACTTGGGTTACCAGAAACTTTTTTACTCAGTATCCTCAATTACCAAGGACATTACATGGTTAGGGTGTTGTTTGGAAGACCATGCAACAAATTGTGCTCCTTGTTAAAAGTGGATATTTAAAAATTTTCCCTCCAAATAATTATATTTTTTCTCCCAATTTTCACCACTAATTATTCTATAAATGTAACTAGTATTTAAATATTTATCTATCCCTTTAAATAATTATTCTCAAATATTTTTATATGAATGTGATATTCCTTTAATAATAATTTGGATCTCGAAGATAGTCCTATATTATGATTTGTTCTATTTTTTTGGTGATTCACAGTATGGATTATTAACATCAAATTAATCGTAGTTAACCTAATTCTGTTGAGATTTTTTCTATGATATTATTGTTAATTTTTCTAAAATAAGTATTTTTGTTTGGTTGAGTGTGTATATATGATCATAATGTTCACGGTCTACAATATTTTTCATATAGTAACAATATTAATATTTTGTGTTCTATTATTCCATTATACAATCATTTTTTACATTTTTTTATCAATAATAATTGAAAATTGGGAACTAAACATATCTTATAGAAACTTCAAGGCAAGTTTTTTGTCCATTGATGATTAGGAAACCCAGACTATGTATACTAATGAGTGGTTATACTCCACTGAATTTGGTGTAGAGAATTTCTAAATAAAACTTTAGAGGGTTTATAAATTTAAATTTTTTTTACTCTTATATGTTATGATAGTAATATAATGGGGTATAAATGACCTAACATAGAAAAATATAAATTTATTATGGAAATAATAATAGTAACAATGAGAAATTTTTAAAGGGACATGTTGAAATTTTTGTATGGACATAAATAACATTTAATGGATGTGGATATCATTAAATACAAATTTGGGGATGTTTTGAAATTTTTTCATGGTTATTAAATTGAATGATCCTTAAAAATATTGAAAAATGGTAAAGTTAACCTTTTAATTTATTGTTGATAAAAGGTCCAAAGATTATGTATATTTTAATGATATAAATATTGGCCTAGATTTAAAATTTAATTGAAAATACTCAACTTTTGTTTTGTCTAGAATGACTTTTGGGGCCCCCAGATGGATAATGTCGTTTATATTTTGTAGTGATGTTTTATTGTCATATTGTTTGGGTATGATATGGGTATAAATTTTTACAATACAAGGTATTATTGTTAGATGTAAATTGAATAATGATTTTTATTGTGACATAAATAGTTAAAACGTCATATAATATGGTTCAGGCATGCTTCACAGTCGGATAATGGTTATATTGATTCATATAGTACATGGAACACTGGGGAAAATATAGTTACATAAAAAATGTTAAAATTAAAAAATATGATTCATTTATTTATTTTAAAATTATTCCTTTTTTTCATTAAATACAATATTATTGGAATATTTATATCTATATACATTCTTTTTACTGTCTTAAATAGTTTTACTCACATTGTAATTGGGACACCAGTTGTATCTGAGAGTATTAAATGGATACATGTTAGAAAATGGTAAATTCCCTAATTTAGATAAATGATAATGTATTTTTGGATTCGGGAATTGAATATTTTATCATATATGGTTTGGGGAAATAATTTGTAGTAGTTTACCTTATCGATATATTTGGGGCTTCCTCTAACAGTTATAACTATTTTAAAATGGAATGTTTTCCTCTATAGGTTTTTAGCCACATTTTTTGGATTAATTATATTTTTCTAATGTATGTGTGTTATCAGTTATTGATCCTTATTGAAGTTGTTATTGAATAATTTTAGTTATTATTATTAATAAATCTAGTATTAATCTTACACATTCTCTACAAATAACTTTTAAAACACATGATACTAGTTATGAACTATAGGATTACAGGGTGGCACAACATTGGTTTTGTAATGAACATGTTCTTAGCACTGGTTTAGTTGATCTGTAGTCAGGACATATCAATGATGTATCAAATGATATTTTTTTACTTTTTCACTACTCTTTTGAATATTTAGGAACAAAAATTCGTTGTCTCAAGCCTTGGTAATGAGCTTGTAAATTGGAATAACTAAAAAATATATTGGGGAAACCCCCAAAATCCATAGGTGTTATAATCATTATTAATATTCTCTAGTTATTATCGGAATTTATTGTACCATTGGTAGATCTCATAATGAGTAATGTTAATTTTTCCATGATTTTACTTATTGTTAATTATTTAATGAGGATTATATATGTGTGAAATTTTTTTGGCTATCCATGGTTAATTTTACATGAATCACATTATTCATAAGAAAGAAAATCATGTTGGATTTTGTTCCCATGTAGTAGGGAATTTTTTTTCAAAAAAAATTGTTAATTGTCATATTTTAAACAAATATTGCATAATAAAGATGATGTAATTCATATAAAATTTGAATTGTTTTAAACTAAATTAATTAAAATTGTTTAAAATGGGATGTTTTTAAAGTTGATGTTTGGTTTAAATTATGTCAACCATATCCCAGGGGTGGGATAGTTAAGGGTTATGATATTATTTTAATTATATCCATAGAAATATTGTATGCAAACTAGATGTTACGTATAGAGGTAAAACATTATTGAATTTTTTTTAATTACTTGTTATGTGTCTTTAATAATCTAATTATAATTACATAGATATTCCATGATGATGATCTTTATCAATGAGGAATCAAGATGGACTTGCTGAGAATGCCCTACTATTGGTAGAACCAAAAAAACCTTTTGGTTATGGGATATATGGATGAGGAGAATCAACATAATAATTTTACATGATCTATGTAGTTACTTATGAGAGTCCCAATGTGTATTAATTTTAATATATTTGATCAATATAGCGTGTTCATGCTATAACATCATCAAAATTTCAATGGAGATGGTCTCTCGGAGGTAGCTGATATAATGTTGGGTCTATCCCAATGAAACATGTTCACTTATGAAATCATTTAAAAAACTATGACAGGTTTTTCACATGTATATTAGAATAAATAGTGATGCTTTGGTGATATATTCAGGTTGTTTATGAGATGATGAATGGAATGGTATAGATGGAATTCTTGGAGTTGTTTTTGGAATAGATTTACCTTAATAGTGTAACTAAATAAAAATATATGGAGTTCTTGTGGTTGACCTAGGGGAGAATAATATTGAGGGATTGTGTTATACACATCACTGAAATATATAATTCCACTAAATTAGTGAATAAAGATGAGGGAACAAGGAAAAATTTATTTCTGGCTGGAAATATATTTGACAACAAGTCATACTTATATATCTTTTGTTTGATGAAGACCACTAAAGTTGTGAATCATGATATCATTTATTAATTGAACTAGAAGCAGGCTTGTAATGTTGGAAATATGGTTTCAGCTGGTTGATCTGGTCATATATCATCCAGTAGTAGGATGAAACAATATTAGAACATTCTCTCGGGTGGGGGTGGACAACATAGCCACAGTAGAATACAATTCTCTAAGGAAATCTATCATGTGTTCAAAAATCAATTTCCCAGATCGGGTAACAATCATAGTGGGACTCAATTACCAATAGTTAAGTGTCATGATTATGGTTGGATGGTACCAAAATATAGAACATACAGAAAAATATTATTGAAGGGTAATTATGGAGGACCGATGTCATTACAGGTTACATAAATAGGGTGTTTTACCCATTATCTATTATGAACATAGATATCAACGAGTCAAACTAGACATAGTGGTTTATGTGATATATCATGATAATAGAATCCATATAATTAATGAATTACAATTCATATGGCTTATACATGATCCCATGGTAGAGGAATAGATTATTTTCATTCTGTTCAGCCATCACCCATCAGTAGTGAGGGTATTCCATCCACAGTCTGAGTTATGATTGATATATATTTTATAATTTATATTATGTTTTTTTAATAGATGTGATTATATTTATATTATTTCATCATTTTTTTTAAATACTATTATTTTTTATGTGGATATATTATTTGATATTTTCTATCAAAACACCATCAAAGGTATCATTGAAGGTTATCTTTCATAGTAAGAAGTTTCACCTCTACATTATTTGGAACCAAATAATTTGGGACTTTTTTGTGATTGATATTAAAAACTATAAATTATTAATGGGATATTAATGGTTTTTTAATAACCAATATCTTTATTTTTAAATTATAAAAGTGAATTTGAAATCTAAAAATGGTGACTGCTTTGTTCATCAAAGGTAATTTTATATCCAAGAATAACGTGAAGGTATAGTTCTCATGTACTAATTTGGGATGAAAAAAAGATTTAATATTACTATTTTATGATGAGTAGGTCATGATTTATGTATTTCATCCTATAGTTGAACAATTTTACGAGGTAATTCTGAATGATTTATATGGTTTACAACAGGTGATAGTGGTTGAGATGGTGATTGAGATGATGATAGGGGCTGGTTCAATTTTGAGTCTACCATACATAATGGAAGGAGTATAATTTCACAATTTTAAGAAATAGTTGTAGTATTTTTAGGATAAATGATTTTTCTTTTCGGGTACATCACTTTGGGGATTTTTTTTTTATATTTGATGGAATCTGAATGAACAGTGCGTCAATGTTATGATTTCAAAAATTTTATCTAGGTGATGATCAAGAAATTTTATCCTCGTACATGTATTGATGTTCTTTGTGTCCATATTATGGATTCATATGTGTTCAATAAGATTTATTTTAGATATTTTTATCAAAATATAGGGGGATATCTTGTTATATATAATGGAATAAGTTATGATATATGTATATTTTTATGTGTTTTTTATGATTCCATTTTGATTCTTGAATTCACCGTTTGTTATCATGTCGATGATGAACGAAAACCATAACCCATGATAAGATCTGTTTTGTTTTTTTTATGATATACTAGTTTACTCCCAAACTCATGATGATCATTCCAATAATTTTTACATAGTCCTATGTAAATGGATAAAACCTCGAATATATACCATGATACTTATTTATAGTTTATGGATCATCAATGTATATATCATGGTTCATATCATCTTGAAGTAAGGTGTGTCTATATTCCTTGAAAATATTCATGTTGGTGTTTTATGAGATTATCCAAATATTGTTTTTGATATTAGATTATTTTTTATTTTAGAGTTTTACTTTCAATGGTTTATCTATCAATGTTCTCAAATATCAGTTCCACTGCCAGTCCAGAACAAGAATGGTATAATCTAGTGGGGGATTAAGGCATGTCATATTTT
Source organism: Viscum album (assembly GCA_963277665.1). Taxonomy (NCBI): domain Eukaryota; kingdom Viridiplantae; phylum Streptophyta; class Magnoliopsida; order Santalales; family Viscaceae; genus Viscum; species Viscum album. The sequence goes on from OY728138.1 coordinate 793,513,602, forward strand.
CTTTAAGGAGAAAATGTGGGGGCTTGACCACTTTTCCAATATTGATCTAACATAAATCAAGTGTGGAGTTTAACATGATTAGTGATTATTTTTGGATTGGACGTGGGGGGCTGATGACTATGACAGATCAAATCCTAGTATATTGATGAAAATATCTAAGTCCCCATGATATTAAGTATCTTTTACTTGACCTCGATAGGTCTACAATGGATTATGTCGTAATTTGTTAGCCATATTTTATTTTAGATTATTGATATTTTATTAATTCTAGTTATAAAATTTACAAGATCATATTTTTTGCTTTTTATTTTAATATGAGGAATCCAATATTGTATGATTGTATGAGATAAAATTATTTTGGTCTAGGTTAAACATCATGAAAATGTAATGGTGTTTCTTATTATTTGATTTGTACTTCAAAGATTTATGTTGTCCATGACTCTATTTCTGATTGGAAAATGATGGTCTTTCCTATTGAGATACTTAAAGGGTTATCCATATTGGTAGGATTTGACGAATCCATTAACATTATATATTTACTGCTCTATTCAATATCAGAACTAGAGGAGAAATTATGAGGATCTGATGTGTCTATCTTTAAAGAGCAACATTGATGATTGGAATATACCCTCTATCTTAACCATTGATGGAGATGAGATTAATCATTTTTATTCCCAAAATATTAGGGCTACAAGAATGATATTATGATATTCGTAATATGATCATATCCCTTTTAGTAATTCAGCGATGATATTTAGAGACCTATTGGATGTATAAAAGTAGTTTTTAATTTGAAATGGAACTAGGATGACGCTTCCATATATACTATGTTTTGTAATCCAAGGATTGAAAAAAATAATGATCTGACATGGGGGATTTTTCACTCATTGATAATGGAATATTATTTCATTCTAGTTTGATAATAATTCATCATTGAAATATTGGGTGATGTTATTTGAGGGATCGTATGTTTTGATGGTTTTCATTATTGCATAGTTTCATATTGAGAAACAACTTATAAATAATTCTTCAATGAATGATTGTATAAGGCACATGGAAATGATGATTCCTATAGTATAGATTTCAACTCATAGATGAAAGAAATATATAAATGTACTATTCACATGAAAGAGGACATGATGATAGATTGAATGATTAGTTATGGATGAAAAATGATAAAACAACTAGTTATTTGTTGATTTTCCATATTATAATTTTTAATAGTAATGTATTAATATGACACAGTTTGAGTAACATTATAATAGTCAAATGCAATTGTATTTTTGTGGGAAGGGAGTGGGAATATATGAGTTATTTGAGTTGATTCTTTTATAGGAGACAACACATATTAATCAATTTAACAGATCCACATAGACAAATCCCTCACTTGAAGTTATTCATATGTAGATCAAAGTAGATGACATATAAATTTTATAGAAGGAGATCATGTGTTCCATCATCATTCACTATTTTTGGATCACCATCATAATTGAAAATAGGAAATTTTGGTGGCTATATATATTAATATTTTTTATGTTATGGATAGTATTAGTCTAGTAGTTTTTCGTTTGGATTATCCATAACAGTTCAGTTCTATGATTTACATTTTTCATTATTCATAGCTTCAAAAGTATCACCTTAACAATTATCATGTGATTTATGTTACTGATTTTGATCATTAGACTTATACATCATTTGAGAAGACTCTGATTTGTGTTGTAGATCATAGTTATAAAATTCAGTGAGAGAAGATTATGTCATTATTCAAAGTGTCAGGGATGCATTGATTATATTAAGAAGAAACATGGGACTTGGCAGTTGATGTTAATGGTTATTAGCCCAAATAGTTTACCACTAAGGTTTAGTGATTCTAAAAAGTGTATCTTGAGGACATGGTATTATATAGTTAGCAGTTTGTAAGATCCAAGCCATTTGGAAATATATGTTTATATTTCAATTTTGGTGAATAATTATTTAAATTCTAAAATGGAATAAAAACAAGTTTTATGGAAGGAAATTGGATTTTTATGGGTGTACAGTATATGGAAAATGAGTGAAAATTTTATATATAGTGAATGGTGCATTTTTCGTGAATGGGTAGTACTAAAAGTTCACCTTACCCATGATTTATGGAGAAGGGTGTCATAGTTTGTAAATTATGAAAAGGGATGCATGGAGACAAATCAATCCTCCAAAGAACCATATGCATAGCTCCAACATAGTTTTTTAAAACATGAATGTTCCTTAGAAAGTAGTCTGATTCAATTTCCTCAAAGATAGTGGTGACCATATGGGTGGTGTATGGTTCAGAATATAGTGTTTCCAAACTGTGTGATTCATTATATATTTGAAATTTACTATTTATTACCCTACCTTTATTCTAATCCATATTTATTCTCTATTATTAGGGGTGAGAACTATGATTTCATAAAACTATCGTGTACTATTCTCCTAACATTATTATGAATTTGAGGGGGGTTTTTATTATTATCTAAATTTTTTGTTATGTATCCAAGGTTGTTTCGTTATATTTTATGGAATGATCACACAATGGTTATTTCCTTAATTTTGAATCTCGACAGCACCAATTAAATGGAGTTCTATTCTCGATGATTTCTGTTGTTCTAGCTTGAATCAAGGGTTGAGGTGGGATACATGTATGCTATAAGCATAAGATAAGTGTTATAAAATATTTCTCTAATAGTATTCATATTTTTCATTAGTATGTTCGTGTGAAATTGTGTTACTATGGTATGAATTTTTTACCAAATATAAGAAAAGTAAATTATACCTTAAAATGAAGCAAAACATACTTTAATGTCCTAAGTGGGACTATTTATGATCACCCGACCAATAAAGTGGACACTCTATGAATCTATCACCACCATGACAAATGATAATATGAGTTATTAACTGAAAAATTAGATGTTTTATTATATAAAACCATTTTTCATGTGTATATCATGTTATCTACTTATAATAACATAATTGAAATAACATTGAAATTTTAAATGGGGTTTCATATTATTAGTGGAAAAGGTGAGAAATTATTAAAGGGGAATGTATATATTGACAAATGGTTTGAAATAGAAAATATTGATTTTTTATGAGTAAATGGTGAAAGGGTATTTTTATGGAATTGAGATAGAGGTTTCAAACTGAATGGTATCCAGGAGTGGTGATAATTAAAAAGCTTCAACATTTTCATTAATGATGATAAAATGTTCATAAAAGAAAACCCAATCAATTAGATGAATACTGTTTTGTTTTTTATGCTTTAATAAGGTTCCACATCTTTGTGTTGGGAGAGACTAATTACATATTCACCACTATTGTAATACATAGTTTGGATGTGGTATTAATGCACACGATCATATGGTTTTGACATTATATGGGAACTTAAAATGATTCTTTATGTCACATTTGATTATTTTAAATTAGTTATTAATTACCTTTTGAAATTAATATTTAATCCTATATGGCGTATGGATAACACTTTTGGGATGGGATAAAGAATGTTAGGCTTGATCAGTTGTTACTATGTACCCATGGAATAATTTGGTTGGTTGATATCTGTTCAAAATAAAAAATTATTCAATTTATTACCTTGATTGTTATTAATTTTTTACTTATATATAAATTATTAATTGATGGGATATATAATTATACAAAATTTTTGGTGTCCTTATCAATTGTAGTTCCACACTTATTCAGTTTCCATTAGTACATGAGAATGGTTCTTATTGATAGTTCAATATATGATTAAAGAAAAGTTGCAATTTGGTTGATTCAGGATTATGTGATCTAGAATATATGATGGGACACCATTACATATAAGATATGGATTCCGTGATTATAATTATTTAATCATTTTTTTGTTTGACATGTGACAGTACAGTGATGTGAAAATACATTCTACATTTGTTTGTGTGGATTTATTTGGATTCTAGATCTTCAAATTTGATTCATGTGTATTATTATTTATTAATATTTATTAATCTGGTTATTGTTTTATTTGATTGCTATTATTTTATTTTAGTACAAAAGTGCTAATAATCACCAAATGTACCTTAATATACCATCACTAATATTTATCATCCAATGAAATATGTGGAATAATGCCTGAGGTGACATAATCATATGTCTCGAGACACCATTTTAGTGGCATCAGAGTCGTTCCATTAAAAAAATTATTATACTAGGTTGTTAAAATGAAAATTTTGAATTTGAAAGTATGAGTATGATTAATTAAGATAATAAATATATAAATTTGTTTATATATAATAAATTTATTTAATATAAATTTTCACAATGCATAATTGAAATTAAGAATATAAATTTTTTCATTATTATATTTATTAAATTATTCCATGTGTATTATTTTTAAATTAATACTTCAATAATAAATTTTATTGGTTGATTAAATCTAGTTTTAAATTTGTATAGAAATTATGAATAATGTTAACACATAATATAAAAAATATTTTCTTATAAAGATAGTTTTAAATTATAATTTAGTATTGAATATAAATATTATAATAAAATATTAATTAATTAAATATAGATAAATGAATATAATTATTAAAATTATAATATAAGAATTATTATAAGAATAATATTTATTATTACACTATGAAGATTTATTTTTAAGTGATTAGTGGAAAATGACATTTCTACAAATAACGTATGTTTTTTGACCATATTAGTGTACAAAAATACATTTTAAATTAATGTGACATTTCATAAATAACAAATATTTATTTTTTATATGAAATTAAAAATTCAAATATGGTTTATTTAATTTAAGACACCATATTTATCAATTTATAACCTATGTTATAAATTCTAAAATATTGATTTTAATGCATCATTAAATTTTTATTTTAAAATATATAATTATAACTTTTAAAAATGAAATAAAAATAGATTTATTTATAATTTGGAATCATTTTTTCTATATTATACTGTATGTATGATTCTTATTTTGAGAATTAATGAAAAATTACATAGTTAAAAACTAGTTACCGTGGTGAAAACCAAAAAGGTAAAAATTGGTACCCAAAATGTGTAGGATATGTCTTTTCGAAAATGAATTTTTAAATTATTGGGTCTTTTATTTATAACCCATATATAATATAATCAAAATTATTTCCTAATTTAGTATTAAAATTCATTCACTATGACATAAACTAATTTATTTTAGTTTATTTTGAATAATATCCTCAATTTTAACTTATAAAATGAGAAGTCCAGGAATAAATTTTTCTAAGACATCCAACCACATAGTTTACCAAAAATTATTCCTAATGAAATATATTACTCTCTATACCACAAAAAATATTCATTGATCTTCTTAAAGGACTATCCCTAAAATGTATAAACCCAACTAAAAAATATAATTCATGTAGGGAGGTATAAGTTTATTACTTAATCGATATCATTTATATTTCATTGTATTCAATAATTCTAACTAAGAAGGAATAAAAAAATATAAAAATAAAAAATATATATCATTATTATAATTTTATTTCATTATATTTGTTATAATGGAATAAAAACCATTATATAGTTTCTATCAACAAATAATGAAACTGTTAATGATGGGTTTTGTGGAGAACCTCCTCAATGAAATAACATGTTTCATTTTCATTATCCAAAATAAAATGATACTACTATAATTTAATTTAACATATATGTATTGTGTTTTTGTAATATTTTATATGTTGATATTATAGTTTAAAATACCCATTTTTCTGGTAATAATCTATGAATAAGTGTGTACTTGAGTATCCCTAGATCCATTTATTATGTTTTTCATTTCCATATTTCATGGATTAATATTAGAATGGTATAAATGGGTAAATATATATATTGTAAAATTATTATGTTTATTTAAGTACAAATTAATCAAAATATAATAAATAAAAGTTGTAAACAACTGTGCTAAATTCATCCGTCTAAAATAATATTTTGATTGATAAAATTATGTTATCATTTTATAAAATAAATTCATAAAAGGTACATAAATATTCTCCACCAATGTAATTATTATATAACACTCTATTATAAACTAAATATTATCCACATTTATTATGTATAAATATATTACACTTATTCAACCATATAATCAACTATTATTCATGGAATGATCTTATTAGAGCCGTTTTAACAACATATATGCGTAATTATATGAATTTAAATCATTGATGACTATGTGAACAGAATTATGGGTATAATAAGTTATAAATAGGAAAATAATAATTGAGTGATAAATTAAATTGTAAAATTATTGGTATAATCAATAATTAAGTCAAAACAAATTTCATTTTCCATCACTAAAACCTGAAAATCATTGATTTTATCACCCTATTTTGTAAAGAAGAAATATTCTATAATGAATATATATGATTATAACGTTCATGGATAAACTATTGCAATATTCATAATGATCATGGAATTGTTTTATTTATATTATGATTGAATTACATCATGGTTTTCATGTTACGTGTACAAACGATCAATCTATAAACTACACATGTGTGAAAATTGGTAAATAAAAACTAACTAAATTTTATATAAGGAATTGAAATAAATGATATTTATGAGTAAAAATAGATTGAATTATTTATTTTAATTAAATTATTATAATATATATTTTCAGTATAATGGATGTTAATGTACCGTCATTGGATATTAGAAAAATTATATGCATTTTTAATTTTCTCAATTATGACTCTCTGAGGAATGTTTCATTGTATAAACCATGATTCAGTGTATAATATCCTATTGATTTATTATTACATTAATTTATATGCATTATTTAATATTTTTTGTTCGGTTATACTAATTAAACTAAAGTTTAATTTACAAATTTACTTTTGAACCATGTTATTCACCAATCATAATCAGGTTAAATAGGAATTGTCAAATACATATTTCAATATTAGTATATTCAAAAATATATATTTCGTTAATGTAAAAAAGATTCTAGGGGAGATAAACGGAAACATGGGTCCAGATAGTCACTCAAAAACAATGGAAACCCGCATTAATGATTATTATATATGGATACACTAAATTATAAAAATACAATGTATCTAAACATAATCACAATACGATTCATTAATAACTAAATTCCATCACTAGATATAAAGAAATAATTTCATACTCTCGAATAATGAAAAAATTACATTCATTGTATTTTATGGATTTCATGTCAAAAAATAGGAATGGGATGTATTTTCATATCAATTTATATAAATTTCAAAATATGGTCAATAAAAACATTTCTAAATAAATATTAATTTTAAAAAAATTAATACTTATAAAAATATTCTGCTTGTATAATTTTTTAAAAGTAAAATAATTATTTTCTATAAACAATTATTATTATGTTTCATAAAAAATATATATAACCCAACCAGTATCACTAATTCTGTACATAAATTTTTTTAAAATTTTATTTTATTTCATCATGTAAAATCCACATAAAGAAATTAAAATAATAACTATTATTTATTATGGAAAACAATTTTTCCTCAATAAATTTCAATAACCCATCACAAATGAATCTTCATCAATTCATATATTTTCCAACATGATTATCCCTATATATATTATTGTACACTCTACCCTTTTCAACTATGTAAGTGTATTTTTTCATTTATTGCACTTCTAGATTGATTAAATACATTAAACATAATTAAATAATTTACATAACTTTCAATCTAATTCCTCAAATAATGAAATCATTCAAAATATTTTTAAAAAAATTACTAAAAATGAAATCAAAATATTATTTAGATTGAAAAATAATTATTATATCATTTAATAGATACACATTATGAAATATATGAAAGTATCACATATATCAAATCAATACTTAATTTAATAAAATACCTTGTTATAAAAAATCTTATTTAATGATATCCTGAAAAATCTTGATCCATAATGTTAAAAACTGGTTTATTTAATAATGGAATATTTTTCAAATGAATTAAATTCATGTAATTAATAGTTATATTTAATTTATTAAATAATCTTAGTTATAAATAAATTATTTCAATATAAGATCAGTGGAGAAAAAATTACCATAGGATTTGATAGTAAATACTTCCCACAATGAGAGTCTTTAAAAATCATTGTTGTTGAATTATTGGCATCAATTAAAAATATAATCATCAAATCCAATGGAAAAATGTCAGGGGAGAGATTTATTATCAAAAAATTTCTCCTATTAAACCATCCTAACAAGGATTCGGATTGAGAAGAAAAATAAATACATTTTTGTAATTGAATAATAGATTAGATAGTGTTTTTACCTTATAATGTATTTTTATTAATATATGTAATATAATTTATATGTTATGTAATAATGTATTGAAACTAAAATGAATCTAAATAGGTCAGAGTTTAAGAAAAAATGATGTTAGTTATTAAAGAGTGTTCCATGATGGGAGAAGGAATATTAAATCTAAACATATGAATATTTATATAGAATTAATAAATAGTATACACTATTAAATAACAACTAACATTATACATTCACTTTATAATCCAACAATTCTACATCATGATTTTTTTCATCATTTCATGGATTTTAGGATATGACCCAAAGCATTAATAAATTTATTCCTCAGTAGTTATAAAATACATATTTTGGATTTATAGATCTTTAATAGCTACAAAATCCATGTTTTCCTCTTCAAATGTTTATTGATTACACATAAATCATATTTTTATGGTTTTTAAAATATGAACATAAACAATTTCTTATTCGTAAAATGTTCCCAACCTCCCTACAACATAGATCAAAACAATAAAAATAATGAACAAGATAATATTTTCATTGGTTACGATTCCCCCCCAGATATATTACATCCTACCCCATTAATGTTATGATGCTATATAGTGTACAAATATATATTATCAATGATTTAATACAGTATATATTTCTATATATATATCTTATTGAATTCATCGTGTTTCCAAGCACCCAAACTAATTATATTTTTTCCGTCATGATATACACTCTTTTTAATTACATCAATTTTTTTCCAATAAAATCAAAATCATGTTTTGTCGTTACAACATCATATTGATGAACAATTGATGAATTTTCTTAATATTTCATTAATTGGATTAGACATAACAAATCATGAAATATGTAATTTTTAATTAATATCTAAACTAAATACCATGTCTATTTTTCGTCTAAAGACTACAAAACGTTTTGCATGTTTAATTTACAATTTCCCCAATCATTGAGTAATCATAGCCACAAATAATATCACCCTCATTAATGGAAATTATATTCCAATTTAATTTATAGGGGTTATTACGGATGACCAACATTAGACAGATCCTCAATCAATTATATCGCATTCCGCTCTGTAATAATTAATTTTCAATCAATCAAGTACCTAAATAGTCTATACCCAATATATTTTTTTATAAATCTAAAAATTATAATAATGATAGAAATATAAAACACAAAACATATCAATTTATTCCATGATAATGAAATTAATAAAAAAAATTATGAATATTCCATTAAATAAATTGTTTCTTGTAAATATCTAATGATTTTGTTAATTTACTCAGTAAGAATGTATATATTCAGGGGAACTTCTGTTATTTATTCTGTGGTACCTTTTATCCTTTTAATATATTTTTAATGGGGGGTTTTTTGTGTTGTCATTGGGTGAGTTTTGGATGTTTTTAAATAGTTTTAGGGTCATGCATGATTTGAATACTAATTTCTTAAATAATATGTTCTCACCTAATAATTTATGCACCCTGGGATAGTGGGAGGATTCTAGGGATGGTGAACAATATTGAAAAAGTGTGCCTAACTAAGATAAGTCATTCACCCCATATGGCAGTGGTTCATGGTTAGGGTGAAAAGTATATTTAAACATGTATCACGTCCAGGAGACCACATGAACAAATTTTTAGATGCCAAAAATTTAAATTTAAATTTCTTGAAAACACATTTTTTATTCATAATCAACATCACTGGTCTAGATTTATTTTTTCTAATTTGATTGAATTCCTGGAGGATTTATATTCTCATCAAACATATTTTATTAAAAATAAATTATCTTGTGGAATAATTCCAATCCTCTCTAATATGTGATGTCATGAACCATTCTTGACTACCATCTGACGCCACACAGAAACTGGCCCATGAGATGTCCTCGTAGGAGTTCCCAATTCCCCCTAGCTAGTGACAAGGTCTGTGCATCATATATATCGCAAGGTGGAATGATTTCTCCCAGTATCCAACACATAAGAAATAAATTGTCTCCTGAAATTTTTTTAAGGACCCATAAATTCTAAATAAAAATGAATAATACAAAACATGATGCAAATTAAACAAATATCTAATCAAAATACACAAAAATACTTATCCCAAACAATAAATGGCTTGATATCTACATAACCACTTGGTTAAATACATCCCTAATAAAAACATTCTTCAAATGGAAAACCCAATCGAGAATCGTGAACACATAAAATGGTCGGAACTATCAATATCGAGTGGAATAAGTATGGTTCGAGCATAAACAACTATGTATTTAGGTACCATAGAATCCATACTTGAATTTCATAAAACATTCCAAAAATTATAGTTTGAATTTTTTATAATGTAGGATTTTTTCATTAAATTAAGGAAAAAATAAGTCCACAAAACCATTTTAAAATAAATCAAAACCCTCTCTTTAAAAAATATTTACATTATTAAATCAGAGTTTCAAAACAAAATCACATGGTATAAAACCCCTACCATGTTGATGTGCACAACTGTTAAGAGAAAGGCTAAATTCAGTAGCTGTAATAATGATATTATGCCACGAATAATAGGAAATAGTAGAAATATGAAAAAACATAGATGATATATTACTCGAGTGATAAAAAATAAAATATCTCTTATAGATATATAGTCATGGTCATTTCCTAATAAAGCTTAGATCAATAATTTTCTGTACTCTTTTGGACTCAACATTGAGTGTATGGTGAAAAATCATAGTCATAACAAATATGAATGCTCTAAACTATTATCCCTAGTAGAAAAGCTCCCATATCCCCTCAAAATATATGGGGGGTACCAGTCCATCTAACTGGGTCCAACAAAAAACCAACACACTATCATGTATAATAAGTCTAAGAATCAAATTATAATAATATAAGGGATAATGGGTAGTCAATAAATGTGTGGAATACAACAATAACCCATGATTGAAATCAGTTATTACATTAAATTTCCCTAAAACAACTTATCTGATGGATGTATCCTCAGATGGACCACCATTAGGTTCCAACCACACAGAAATCCAATCAATGTGGAAACATGGAAAACATGTCACATGAGTTTTAATACCACTATCCAATATACCAAGTGTTACTTACGAGTCCATAACCATTTCCAAAGAAAATATCAAAACCATTACATGAACATTCCACATTCTCAAATGGTTCCATGAAGTCCACCAAAATATTTAGTCACCAAAGGCTCTAAAATGTAGCAGGACTATGGAAATCATTCTGAATAATAATATTTTAATTTAGAACAAAAAATATTCAATGGATATTGAGATCTATATGGGTGATGATTGAGGGACATGATGAGGAAGGGGAATATGTGTGTTTAATGTCCCGACATTCGTGGTGAAAATAATTATGAAGATCTATTACCATTTTTTGTTCATATTCCTATGTACACCCTATGCATATAGAGATATATCCACATCTAATGGAACAATTTTTTAAAACAATTAAAATATCTATGATCATAATTGAAGAAACATTAGTAGAACCACATCCCATTTCAAGGGTCAACATTTAATCATCAAACCATAAAATGGAATTAAATCAATATCAATGAACCAATTCCCATATGAAACATCCAAATATGATCTAGTATTGACCAAACACAATATTTAAATTCCTTACTTCAATTTAAAATCCTAATTGGAATTTCCTTAAAACCATTTATACATACATATATGAAAAATTCAATAAAACCATTGAAAACCCTTTTTAAAAAATTAAAATCATTTAAATGCCAAAAAAATTTATCACAAGACATTACAAGAATGAATATTTCATTAGGAAATCGACTATAAATGTTCAGGCATTAAATTGTTGGTTTTGGAACCAGAATAGATATAATGGAAAACCCTGAAATATTTTGATTACAATGAAACAATGGTAAAAGGAGGCACACACCACTGTAGAATATCAGCACACCATATAATTATTGAAACAGAAGAAAAAAATCTACCCTCTATCTAGGGGTTTGACCAATATAAAACCCCACCAATATAATCCTTGAAACCAATAAAGAAGATGATGAAATTGAGAATATTATCATGAAATTCAAAGGAAATTACCATAGAAGCGTGATGGTGAATCCATGGAGTAAGAGATCAAAATATAAAAGGGATTTTGGTGCTCAATTGTGATCATATATCAAAAAAGGTATGATTACCTAATTTGGGATAAAAGTTTCAGGGGAAAATATTAATTTTCAATTTCTATGAATCATGTTATATTCACATGGAATGTTTGTATATTTTTCCAAACCATGTTCCACTATTGCACACCATACATGAAAATAAGTACACCTAAATAGGTAGACTTCACTATTTGGGAAACAATATAATAACAGTGAATCTCATCTCTATCAAATGATATAAACAATCCACATGTTTGCAGCATGTTTTCTTCTTACTAAGTGAATGACATACACCTTATCTTAGAGACCCCCAGGAAACAAAAATGTTACAAATTAGCCTCTCATTGTTTTCCCCAAACCATGAAAACACAACGAAATTCAATCTATTCATAGATAGAATGAAATAAAAATCCCTCGTCCTTAATAAGTAGAAAATTTTACTGTCAAACTATGCAGAAAACCCATAAATATGGACATAATCCACTAAAAACCATAAAAATCAAAAAATTACCTCCACGATCTTAATTAAATCAACATCAAAATGCTCTAAAACAAAGGAATATTAAAATAAATTATAAAATGTGGTTACGGAGTAATACACTTCCCCCAACAAAACCAATCTGCCCCATAAAAATAATAATTCCATATATTGAAAGAAAAATGAACCTAAAACTGATAGAAATGGAAATTAATGATAATACATGATTTCAAAATTTTATATTTACATGTAAAACTATCCATATGAAGAAAAACATTAATAGAAAGATCCAGGAAGCGTATCACCCATTATAAAATAGATGAGCATAGTGGAACTGATAATGAAATTCCCCACATAGTCTAATACCAGAGAATGAAACTAAAAGGAAAATTCAGGAGAACCATGATTTATCATTTCTAAAAGACATGATAAACTCAAAATTTGTAATAATTGACAAATAATCCCAATCCAAATGGCCAGTAAAATATGTTCATAAAACAAAACAAAACCACAAAACTGTAAGAAGAATATATAAAAAATCTATTTATCGTAATGGAGGATCTTATAATAATTTAAAGTACATATGATGAATAATTGAACTAACTCCACACTGATGTATGATAAAAAATATTGGACAAAAAATGTAACTACCCTGCAATTATTGACTTTAGTAAGATCTTCACATCAAAACATTTAGTCGGAGCTATAGTGTATTGAATAATTTGATTCCCAACACTCAGGAGATGACATCCTCCGGCCAAATATTTTTGGGAGAACTATTTATAGATCATCTCATGATGAACCATACACCGAAATCTCTAGAAAAAAATCTAATCACTATGATAAGATATCACAGATTATTCAATGTTACCACATATTAAGAACATGAGTGAATGATGTGACAAACAAGAATACAAAAAAACAAATGAGACTCCTCTTGAATAGGTTCCTTAGGAAATAACTTTTCACTAGATGCATAACCTACACTAGTTCCAAGAGAAATAGGTTCTCATAAAACTATATATTTCTCTTCAATAGCCCATATGGATATAAATGCATCATCTAGGATTTTTCAAAACATAACATAACTTGAATAGTATCTTAGTCGTTGATCATTGGAAGAAAAACCTAAAAGAATAAAAAAAATTCAAAAAACATTGGACTCTATCTTTAGATAAAATCAAACTAGAATTTTTATTTGGATGACATATGCCTTCACCATTTGTTGGTATTTCTAAAAGCCAAACATCAATTCGACATTCATCCACATCAACTCCTTATGCATGATCTAATGGATAAAATTGGTCTTAATAATATAATACTAACCCCACAAATAAAATGGGGGAGGAATGATCAATTTCGATAGATCAAAACCCAATACCTCATGAAAACCCAAATTTGGACACACTATCATTGATTCAATAGTTACCATTGATTTAAATCTCCATTAACTACTCCATTCCACTCTATATCCTCTACTGGACCACAAGCACCATGGAATGTAGAAAAATCGGAAGAAATCCAATCATTTACCGTGATAACATTCTAGGAATTTTCAACTACTCGATAAGACTCATTGGAGACCAATATAGACTTTCTGGGTAGCATTCTCTGAATAATAGAAGAAAAAACCCACCCTTAATAAACATCAACAACAATAAATTTATCAATCGAAAACACAGATATCAAAAGACTAACACCAACAAAACTTATCCAAAATCCTCTTTCAAAAACCCCAACATCTAATTCCAAACCGAATTTTTTTTATTGAAATACAATATTCAAAATATCCAATTCACATACAAATTGATTTTATAAAACAAAACCAACATTTAAATATAAATCCATGTTACCAAAATCATTTATATTTTAGAAGCCCCTTTCCCCAAATTCAATTTTCAAAATAAAAAACCCCACTATTCCATCCTTAATCAATCCAAATCATATCTCCCAAAAAAATTTGTAATAAGAATACTGTTTCCATACATAATAATTACATTCGTTTTAGTAGACCATTAAATTAGTAAACCACATCCACTGTAAGTATCTTGACCCTTTCACTCCATCTTCCCATGGGTCGATAATCCATATGATCTCATTATGTAACCGCACATCAGTTCCATTATCATCCCCTAACAAACAAAAAAATGATGAAAAAAAAAACTTAACAAAAAACAATCAACCATATCATTGTCTACCCTTGGGGTCTTCAGGATAAGAATAAGAACTATTTCATGATTCTCTTCATATAAATTTCTAAAAATTTATGATATTTGAATCTCCAAACAATATAACTCCCCAAATAAAAAATGTCTTCTCTGATGTCATGAACCTTCCTCAGAAATCCTTTCGTGACTACCCCAAACCTGCCTTCCATAGGCCAGGGGCTGGCGACTAGCACCAAAGGCGTAAATCCTTAGCTGGGAAGGAATTTCCATTATAAATGTAAACAAACACAACAGAGTACGCAAAATGAAGTAAACATTAAGTAAAACTGAATAAAATAGATTGTGCGAGAATGTAAATGAGCCAGTATACAAACCCAACTGTAATGTATAGTACAACTGAAAAACTAGTAAAACTACAGTAAAGTAAAGAAACAACCACTGAGTCGTGCTCTGGGAATCCCACATGAAGGTTGGGTATAGATAGCCTCCTCAGCACCTCAAGTCCGTCCGTTAGCTTCGTGAACGTCTCTCCAAGTGGTCCACCTCTGGGTATCGTTTAGCTCTACAAGTCTCAACCTCGATCAGTGATTTTCGTCATCTCAATCAAACATAACATAGTACTGGGATAACTCGTGCTGGGGTGAGTATGCGATACTCAGTAGGGACCTCGAGACCCCAAAAAGTCTCCCAGAATCCACAAAGGATAAACCATACAAGAGATATACAATCACAAACTATCAACCATCCCTAAATAGGTATATTTGCATACATATACCTAAGTAATCAACCACAGATCAACTCCAACTCTCGAGCCCAACCACACCCCAGTCCACACTTGAAGTAAAGTCAACCACATCGATGATAATGATTGAAAGTCAAGACTTAGCTCACACATGTATACATCTTTCATATAGTGATAGAGATGATTATATGTAGTCACAGATTCGTGTAAGCTGTCTAATCCACATAGGATACTAGACCAGCTATGCTGTCAGACCCACATAGGATACAAGTCCAACTACTCTGCCAGACCCACTCAGGATACAAGAACAGAAGTTAAAACTGGCGTACCCACATAGGATACAAGAAAATTTGTCATCATTGTCGAACCCATGGAGGATTCTAGTACATTATCCACCATCGTCGAACCCAAGGTGGATTCTGTTACAGTAGTCGTCGTAGTCGCAACTAGCTTTAGGGTTCCCGCACACAGCACGCTTGATTTCGGGAGGGTCCTCTCTTCGAGCCAATGGTTTTATACAACAACTGTCACGAAGTCCTGAGTTTATGTATCCCAAAGTTCCGTCTCTCCAATAGAAACCCAACGCAATAGATGGTGTGTCTATCAGACGCCCGGTCTAAGAGTTATTGGCTTTTTCGTTCCAGGTTCCCGGTTAGAATTACGCTCGTTCCAACCAGCCCATTTTCCAAATTAGTCCAAAACTCACATAGAGTATCGCAAAAAGACTGCCTCGTCGTGAGAATCCAAATTCCACAGACGACGCATCGATCAGACATGTGGTCTTGATGATATTCATGTTTAAGTGAAACGGGCTTGGCCCGTCAAGCCTAGTGGGTTGGCGGGACAGCCCGACCCAGTTCGGTGTGTCCGACCCGGCTGGGGGTTAGCCTGGCCCGGTGGAGCGCGGCCAACCCAGGGACCCGGTCCGGTGGGTCCGACCCGGTTAGGGGGTCGTCCCGGCACGGTGGGGTGCGACCCACCCACGGACCCGGCCCGCGGTTGTGGGCCAGTTCTGTTCGATTGGTGGCACCGAGCGGCACCGCCTCTCCCTGATACTCGGGCGGCCGATGCCTGCCGGATTGTCCAGAATGAGTGGCCTATGGATTGCGGGCTGCAGTTCCTCCGCACACGGCACCAGCGGGCGCCGCGGCTCCCTTTAGCCGGGCCGGCAGGAGGCCGGCCGGTTCGTCGTCTAAGCGGCCTGCCCAGCGGGGGCCGCAGTTCCTTCGCAGTGCAGCCCTAGGGGGCACCGTAGTTCCTTCATCCCGGCCAGTAGGTGGCCATCCGGTTCACCGGCCGAGCGGGACACGATCTTCCCGCATCGCGGCGTCAAGAGGGTTCCACGATCCTCTAGCCCGACCGGCTTTGGCAGGCCGGTTCGGCCAGCAAGCGGCTCGCGGATACGGGCTACACCTCCTCCGCGAGGAACCTACGTGTTCTGTGGTTCACCAACCTGGCTGGCAGTTGCCGGCAGGTTCTTCATCCTGATCCGCCCAATGTTGCGGGCCGCGATTCTCCTCCACGCGGCCGGTGCACAGCCGCCACCTCAGGTCGCCGCTACCAAAATAATTGAGAACCATTAGAGGGTCGTTGGGCCGTGTTCGTTCAGCCAATGCCCTCCACGTTAGGCGATAGAAGATGGACGAAGACATTCAAAGGATTCAAAAAGAATGAGATAATTTATTCACTTAAAATTATACAAAACCCCTACCACGATTCAAGGTACATTTCCCATCGACGAGTCGTGGAAGACGTTGTCGTAGAAGTCGGGCGTCACGGAATACGGATGTCGACTCTGTTGACGTCTGGGTGCATCCGAAGATGAAGCATAATTGGAGAAGTTTTTCGTGTTCTTCGTCGGAGATATTCTTCATTGAATAACGGTGTTCTTCGTCGAGATAATATAGTTCCTCTAAGATTTTTCTCCCAAAGTCTCACCACAAATATTTGCAAAAGGAAATATAATAATAGGCTTCTCCCAAAATAGTAATATTTCCATGCATTTAAAATTAATTAAAATGAACTCATGAAACCTAAAAATAGTTAATAAAGGCATTAATTATTCATGAGTTGGCAACTTTATGAGGGGAAAGTGGAAACGCTCCTCTTAATATGGGAGTTCAAATGTTATGAGAGGGGTTTAAAGGGGAGTTGAAGGGTTAGGGTTTGTGTGGGATCCATCCTTAGTTATATCCTTTCAAGGGAGGTTAGGTGGGGTGTTGACCCCACCTCAAACTCCTCTTTGGAGAATATAACCACCACTTGAATATAAAATTTTGTAACTCAACAATTTTATTTAATTAATTAAAATACCCCAAATTAAAACATCGAATCTCGACCAAAAACAACTGCTGTAAAGGTCCCCTTAGGCGAATACTGACACTGTAGGTTCATCGATGTCCTCAGATTTCAATTGTGAGCACTGGTTCAAAATATAGAAAAACCTGCACGTACGTTTACTGAACCTACCCGAAAAAAACATTAGAAATTGATTCCTGGCACATGGGGTCTCGGAATCAGGTGCCGTTAGAAACCACAAACTTGTAATATTACAAATAAATTAAAAAAAATCCTTGAAATATCTAGGTCTTTAAATTACCCCCATCTAAGGTATTTACATTCCTGTAAAGATACAACACACACTAGGGAAACAAATGGGGGTACTGAGCGTGAATCTGAGCCTCCCACTCCCATGTGTTCTCCAGGAGGTTCCCATGCTGCCAGTAAAGGCACACCAGAGGAATAAACCATCAACGTTGGACCCGCACCCGTCGATCCTCAATCTCCAATGAGACCTCCGTGAATGTTTTCACATCGTCAACTTCCATATCCCTGTGCTCGATGATGTGGGATGGTTCATGCACATATCTCCTCAGCTGAGATACGTGGAAGACGTCATGCACCAGATGCAACTGAGGTGGTAGGGCCAGGTGGTACGCCACCTCGCTTACACTGTTGAGGACCTAGAACGGCCGGATGAAACATGGAGAAAACTTGCCACGCCGGTCAAGCATACGTAGAACTTGTTGAGGTGACACTTGTAAGAAGACGTGGTCGCCATCCTCGAACACCAGTGGTCTTCATCTCATATTAGCATAGTTCTTCTATCTGCTCTGTGTATTCTTCATCGAATTCATGATGATCTGAAGCTTCTCCCTCATAGCCTGAACCATCTCTAGTCCTACAAGTGCTGACTCCACAGGGTCAGTCCAGCACAGAGGTGATCTGTATGGTCAGTCGTACAGTGCCTCGTAAGGTGCCAACCCGATGGTGGAGTTATAGCTGTTATTCTACACAAACCCCAAAAAGGTCAAGTGATCCAACCTACTGTGACCAAAATCGAGGACACATGCACATAGCATGTCCTCGAGATTCTGAATGGTTCTCTCAGTCTGACCATCCATCTAAGTAGGGAAGGCGGTGCTCAAGCGAAGCTGTGTCCCAAAAGCCTCATGTAATCCCTTCCATAACTGGGAGGTGAAACGAGCATCTCTATCATAGATGATAGTCGATGGCACACCATGAATCCGTACAATCTCTTGAATGTAGAGGTGTCACAAGCTCTCTACTGTGCCCTGCACTCTGATCGGTAGGAAGTGAGATGACTTGGTTAGTCATTCTACGATCACCTAGAGAGAGTTGTGTCCTCTATATGTACATGGATTCCCCATCATGAAATCGATGGATACCTCATCCCACATCCACTCTGGGACCTCTAAGGTCTATACCAAGCTTGTTGGTACCTGGTGCTCCGCCTTCACTTGCTGACAAGTTAGGAATCGTGAAACGAACTCTGATACTTCCTTCTTCATACCCGACCACCAGTGTTGTCGTCTGAGTTATTGATACAACATTGCCACTCCTAGATGTACTGATAGAGGGGAAGTGTGAAACTCCCCCCGAACTTCCTCCCGTAGTGAAACTGGTACACTGGTACGTCCACTAAAGAGGATGATGTGCTCCCCTTCTTCACGAAAATCCATCAGCCACCTACCGTCATGACCCATGTAACGCCCCGACCCCAGCTACCCAGAGTCGGTGCATTAATTAAATAACATTGGCATGATCACGAGAAAGGTCAAGTCTCGAAAGACCGATTAGTTTAGTAGCCTTGGAATAACTAGATACATCCATAGATTTTTACATTACATCATAAAAAAAACATCTTGTCTTTATATCCCCTCATACTATCCCTGCAGGTCATTCATAAATTACTTCTTCATAATCCTGGGAAAAAAAATAAAACATTGAAAGGGGTGAGCTCGGATGCTCAGTAAGGATAACATTATAGTAGAAGCTTTCATAAATAAGCATAAACACTTAAGGCAATTTATAACTAAAACAAAAGCCTTTTAAGCTTGAACTTCAGCATAAAATGGCAAAGGTAAAATGAAATAATGCCATTTACTTACTCACATGGATATTCTACTAGTCGAATGATCACATGCAATATCAATAACCACTTTCATAATGATGGAATGCATAATGCCAGACTATCATAACCACATAGCCAAGGCCTCGTGCCAAGACTACAAATAAGATTTTGCCAAGGCCTTGTGCCAAGACACTAGTTTGTCTCATGAGACCTACCGATGCATCGAGGAGCTATAGCGGGCTCCACCCGTCACTTATTAAGTCCAATGCATTCCCATATGAAAAGGTTTAAACATAACGTAAACATTCGTATTAAACTAGCATACGAAATGTCAATACTTTCACCACAAACCATGAATGGTATAAAAATAGCACATCCACAGTCAAACATAATTCATTCGATACAATATGGAAGATTGTATTGTATCACATTAACCTCAATCAATAATAATTAAGGATGTTGACATAGATGAAAATAATCATCAAAACTATTTGAGAGAAATATCCCCCTTTTCTTGAAAACATTTAAAAGTCGCACTATTTGTCAAGAAGCCGTTTAAAAGTATATTTTTGAATCAAAGTGTCCCATACCACTTTGAAACTTTTAAAAGGAGTTTTAATTTTAAAACTTTAATGTCCATATAAATAAATCCTTAAAACCATTTTTAAAATATGGACATTAATGAGCATGATTTAGAAGAATAATTCTTTAGAACATTTTAAAATGGTATTTTGGTTAGAGTTTCTAACCAAAAGAGAGACACTTGAATACAAATAATTGAGGTAATCAAAACATTGTAATATCATGAGAATAAAGGAATTCATGATATACTATGTCAAAGTACATTATATACACCACATAGAAGTGATTTGGTGTATATCATCAAAGAAGTCTCAATGGAATGTAAATTGAGATGAAATTTCTCGAAAAGGTTGTATCCTTAGGTTAAGGATAAATTAATGACATAATTATGTGTGATAAATATAAATACACTAAATATGATTGGATATTCAGTGTAAAACAATCAAAGGACATTCACACATATTCTTGTAAAAACAATACCAACGAATTGGATGTTTAACTCAACAAATGGAGAATGAGTTAAAATTACTCTTATCAAATTCATATCAATGACTTGAGAATTACCAATGGAGTGATTATGTGTATCAAACTTCTATCCACAGGAAGGGGAGTGGAAATTATGACATAATCAAATGAATAGTGATTCCACACATAATCTTGGGGTAATATAATCAATGAAATATGTGTAAAGCCAAATGAGTGGAAATTGAAATCTCAAATTCCCTTATCGATTAGGTAACTTACGAAACATACACCCATGAAAGAAGTATCATACCATGATGATGTAAATACCCATAAATTAAAGTATATTACACAATGAATACGATCATGGGCAGTACACATACACCACATGCAATAATTAAGTGGCGATCAATGGAATTCTCACGGAATTAAAAGTGAGATAAGAAAACCCTTACATTGTACTTTTTCCTTAGTCGATGGTAGGTTTACCTCCTGTATAATGGTGAAATAATTGTTATTGAATAATAAAAGAATCATTTACTTTAATATGATATCATATATGATCTTTTATCATTGATTTGTTAATAATATTTTAGAATTATCGTCATTTCGAGTGTTAACGGGTTCATTTTACTTTATATTCTTTGTTATGTGAGACATATTCGTTATTAATGGGATGTATATTATTCATATCCAGAATGGTATCATGTTCTTATACATCATTTTTAAATCATCAAATTATACGATGGAGAATGAATCTCATCGCGTTCGTGGAGACGGTAGTCCGTACGTACGCACGAACGCTACTTCCATTTAATTTTTATTTTAAAAGAATCGAATCCAAATTATACATAGGTATATTACTATTCCAGTATAATATAATATTTTATATATGTTACTTAAGTTCATTTACACCATCCTTTATACGTTTCATGTGTGGTATGAACGAGTCATATCATTTTAAGGGGGCGGTAGTCCGCACTTCCTCAAATGAAATTATCGTATGTATATACAACATGAAAAGAATAATGGTATGAAATAAAATGGAATTACAGAAGCTTATATATAAAATATATATCATTAATATCATATTTAATTACAGTGCCATCCTAATGGCCACCATGAGAGGTGGTAAGATGTATTTGAACAATCATCGTTTCGTGAGGCGTTAGTTTGCCATCCACAGAAACATTATGTTCATCATCCATTAGATGGAGTTGTGTGAATGTGTAGTTTGAATCCTTCTTATAACAACATCCTAGTATATTGAGGATACTGGTGTTGTTACAAAAGAGAGGAAATAAAAAGATTTTGGGGGTTGGAGAAGCAAAATAAATGAAAATACTTTAAGAGAAAATTGTTACCTTTAATTTAGGTAACTCACTTTGGTTGGAACCAAAGGACTTCTTGAAATGCTTTCTGCCTAAGGGGAAGCTTCAAGGAGGAGGAGAGGGATGTGGGGAGCTTATTTGGGCAGATTTTGGACGAGCCAAGTGGCTTGAGAGGTGTGAGGAAATGAGAAGGAGGAGTGCCCTTTTATAAGAGGGGTGAGGGGCACCTTTGGAAAAGCTAGAAATATTAATTTATAATAAATTCATATTCGGTTTCCAAAGGCTCCAAAGTTGACTATTCAAAGGATGAGGTGGGGATAGGTCGAAAACAACTCATCCAATAGAATTTAGACAGGTTTGGGTACTTATATTAACCTTATCTTTAAGTATTAACTCTAAGTTAATTAGTTTCACTTTTACAATGTCTCTTTGTATTTTTATATAATATGGTTAATAAACTTACTATATACATCCAAGCGACCCCCAAGTGGTCCATTAATGATTAACCTATCATAATATAAGTCTCTTGGCCGAACCTTAGATTTTTAGGAATTTAATATCAATTAATAATATAATATTTGTTTTAAGAACTCTTTTATGTCAATTTTGACACTATTCAATAGTTGATTTTTGTGAAACTCATAACAGATTGATTACTTCGAACAAAGTCAATTAAATTAATCCTAATATATCATATTATCCTATAAAATTAGTTTAATTCATTAAAAGTTTCATATTATATTTATTTGGGTATTTATAATATCAATTATTTTAATTTTTCACTATTATAGTAATTACTGCATCATCATTGTGTCATAAATAAAATAAATTATTTAATGTCTAAAAATTATAAATAAAATATCATTATGTAGAAAATCTTTTTAGCTTTCTAATGAATATTTATAATCTAAAATCCAACATATATAACCCTATGTAACAATTGTTGTTCTAAAAGATATATGCTTGTGTCATTTTTGTATTCATTTTAACTAAATTAAAATAAAGTGTCATTATCACTTACAAGTGGATCCATGGGGTCCCAAAATAGTCCCAAAGATTCCCATGGTCGACCATGTATCAACCAATAGGGTTAAGACACGTTTTAGGGTAATTTAGTATTATTATAATATTATTTTTTTTAACCCTTATTTACCGGATTTACCCTTAACCATGGTAAATAAAATATTTACCGCAGTAATTATTCAAAATGTCTAAAAATAAAAGTTACCTATTTACACAATTTTAACATCCTGATTCCAAATATGGAATCCATTTTTATAAATTCAAAACACAGAAGTGGCAGAAATTAATTTAAAATTAATTCCCGCTGTCAAAACAAAAAGCGTGTTTCTAAGAGATAATAACTATCAAAAGATTGACACTTGTTTATGTTCGGTTTAATTGTAAAATTATGTCCAATGACCAACATTATATTAAATGGTAAAAATATATTCTAAATATACTTTAAAACCACTCAAATTCACAATTTATCACTATTAATTATTTTGATTAAAAAAGTTGTTTTTAATTAAAATTTAGTAATTTTCACTATTCATCAAAATATGAAAGTTATCCGAAAAGTACAAAAATTTCACCTTAGGCTAAATTCGATATTCCGAATCCAAAAATGAAGTCCATTTTGAAATATAAAATATATATAATTTCAAAAAGTAGGTATTACTATTCATAACGGCTAGTTTGATTGGTTGTGGTGTGTGTTAAAACTCAAGGTTGCGTACAACACACGCTACTGTATTATTCAAAGAAAGCGTACCGTGGAAGCTTGGGATGTTTCATTTTAAATTTTTGATGTCCCCATTTAGTCAAAAAGTTTAAAATATAGTATTTAAAAAGGGTTCACTATTAAAGTTGATAAAAGTGCGATACTGAAAATGAATTTGTTCTTGCATTATATCTAAGAAACTCATAATATGGATTCTAAAATTATAAGGATTATATAAACATTAAAATTTATCTAATACTATTCATAACCTCTTTTGAACGGCTTGTTTGGTAAGTCATGGTGTGCTTGAACATGGTGTTGCATGTAGTGAAAGTTATTGAATTATTTTGAAGAAATAACACACTATGAAATCTTGGGGTGTTACATTCTCCCCTCCTTCAATAAATTGCGTCCTCGCAATTTGAAATTGTTCTTCGAAAATAAAAGGTTGAAAATAGATAATATATTTGTGGGAAAACCCACATCGGAAATTGGGTTACTAAAATTTAGTCTTAATATGAGAAAAAGAGAAATCAAAGGGTCACCACCAAATTATGATCTCGATTAGGAGAACATTGGTGGCAACTAGAGACATATAATTGGAGGAAAAACGTAAATATTTATAGGTGGTGATTGAGGTCATCAATCACAAACAAGTGTAAAATTGAGGTCCTTATAATCATCAATCTATGATGATTTGAAATACCATCGGTTCAACAAAACATAGGGTATTAGGATAACACAATTTTTGACGTTTCAAAATATCTTAGTTGAAATCCCACATCAAAAAATGAATTAATGAGGCCTCTATTTAAAATAAAGAGTCGAAAGTATGAAGATTACCGAAAATAACACATACTAGGGTTCCATGAAGGAAAATATGGATATGGAGGAGAAATCTAACCATCAATTATCTGATGGAGAGTGGTAGAGAACATGGCTATGAAAAGGCCAAAAATCTCAAAGCCATAAATTTGTGATGATTTAAGGTACCATCTAGGACAACATTTTTGTTCTATGTTTCTTTTATTAATGTTGGGGAATTTATTTATGAGATTGGCTAAGAACATTATGAGATATACTTAAATTTTAAGTAGATTTTCATTCTTTAATAAATTTCCACCACTAACTCAATTTTTTTTTAAACGATGAGTATTCAAGAAAACTTGGTCACACTGGAAGAGCTAGAATAAACTTCTATAGAATCACATGATCCATGCAGGATAAACCATATATTAATCAAAACCAAAATGGTTAGTGAATGATCTAATGATCCCCCAAAAGGATATTCATTGAGATAAATATGCACTAATCTTAATTTCTAAAATTAAACCAACAATACCCCAAAGTTAAATAGATACCATTCAATAACCAATTGTCCTTAAAATCCTTTAATATAATCCAAACTAATATTGAAACCCAAAACATAGAAGAATTTGATTATGTAGTCTCCCATGTTACATTGTATCTCCAAATTACATCAAATACTCTTAAAGTCACATACTTAAAAGTAATCATCACATATTCTCTGTTATAGGTTAATCATTTCCATAAATAACCCAAATCACTATAAATCAACAAAAAAAATGTAGATAAAAATCCACCATTACTCTATAAATGAAACCTCATTGTATTCTATTTTCCTTGGGCATATAGTGTTCCTAACAAAACGAACATCTTCCAAAATAACATTTATCACTTAATCACCAAATCATTTTCCTATACCAAGGGTATTCATTTGATAAGACATAAGAACCCAAATCATCTTATTATTGATCAATAAAATCATTTAACAAAAAAAAATAGTCACACTAACCAGGGACTTCACGTAGTCCAGTGGTAGGCGATAAATCCCAATCGCACTTTGGTTGTGGGTTCGATTCCCACGGCTTTGTCCGACGCGATGGGTTGTCACACGGTCTACGTGTTGTCCTTTTTCAAAAACTATATTTTATAATATTACCAAAATGAGATAAATTCCTCAAAATAACATAATTTAACCACAAATGTTATATCATACTTTGCATTTTCATCCCAAATTATAATAACTTATCATTTTCTCAAACCCCAATGATCATATAAAACCAAATGGTTATTTATACCTATATCCACAAGAGAAGAGACAATTCTTCCTCAAATATCATTCTCACATGGCAAACTGTGGGGTTACAAATACAAGAGAAAATTATTCCAAAGCAAACCCATCAACAAGGAGTGCTAATACTTTTTAAATTTTTCTCCAGCCATTTATTTCCACATAGCTTCTTCTTTGAACAAGAAAATATCCTATAAAATAGGACATTCACTCGGGTAATGGCCAGGTCCCCTACATTTACGACAAATGACTGTAAATGGACTCTTGGGACCATTTTTATCTTCTTCCATAGTACTCTTCATTTTTCTTCGGCAATTCTTCACTTTATGTCCTTCCTTCCCGCACGTAAAACATTTCGTTGTCCCATTGAGACACTTTCCTGGGTGTCTCTTTCCACAATTCTTGCATGATGAAAATTGAGGTTTCTTTTCTCCATGGTCTCCATTGCTGGAGCTCTTATCATTTATCACCTTTCTCTTCCTTGTTGAGTCTGGGAGTTGGTTAATATATATGTTGTTGATCATATTTTTTGAAAACTGATTTGGCATAAAGATGATATCTTTTACGCCTATCAACATTCCATTTTGTGGCTCATTGCCACCATCGTTCCCAACTTGTACATCATTCTCAAAGTCACTATGACTTCCTTGGAATCCATCCATTGACTAAAACCAGAAAGCATTGTGTGAGTAATAGTAGTCGTAAAATCATTTAGAGATTAAAATGTCACCATATTCTCAATTTGAAACATATTAGGATTAACCAAGGTCATTTACTGTCATCTTATGTATATATTACTTAAATTGGTTTGTAAAGAAAATGTAAATTATCCTAAGCATATCCCCCGGGAGTGTCGTAACCAAGAGTGCAGCAAGGCCCGTTGTCGTGCACCAGTTCCCGTTCGAGTCTAGCTCAAAGCGGTGTTTTCAGGTTTTACCCCTAGGTACATCTGTGCCAGAGCCGCCTCTACCTGCTCGTATCCAGACAGGGATGTATTGCTCGGAAAACTCACAAAATCTCTACAATACCAAAATTCTAGGAAGTTCTTTTATACTAATCCTCAAAGTTCATCTTAGGTCTATGTGCTCTAATCAGAGTTTATCTAAATCTAGCTTCCAAGGATTGTACTAAACTTCCTCTGATACCAACTGTAACGCCCCGACCCCAGCTACCCAGAGTCGGTGCATTAATTACATAACATTGGCATGATCACGAGAAAGATCAATTCTCAAAAGACCGATTAGTTTAGTATCCTTGGAATAACTAGATACATCCATAGATTTTTACATTACATCATTAAAAAAACATCTTGTCTTTATATCCCCTCATACTATCCCTGCAGGTCATTCATAAATTACTTCTTCATAATCCTGGGAAAAAAAATAAAACATTGAAAGGGGTGAGCTCGGATGCTCAGTAAGGATAACATTATAGCAGAAGCTTTCATAAATAAGCATAAACACTTAAGGCAATTTATAACTAAAACAAAAGCCTTTTAAGCTTGAACTTCAGCATAAAATGGCAAAGGTAAAATGAAATAATGCCATTTACTTACTCACATGGATATTCTACTAGTCGAATGATCACATGCAATATCAATAACCACTTTCATAATGATGGAATGCATAATGCCAGACTATCATAACCACATAGCCAAGGCCTCGTGCCAAGACTACAAATAAGATTTTGTCAAGGCCTTGTGCCAAGACACTAGTTTGTCTCATGAGACCTACCGATGCATCGAGGAGCTATAGCGGGCTCCACCCGTCACTTATTAAGTCCAATGCATTCCCATATGAAAAGGTTTAAACATAACGTAAACATTCGTATTAAACTAGCATACGAAATGTCAATACTTTCACCACAAACCATGAATGGTATAAAAATAGCACATCCACAGTCAAACATAATTCATTCGATACAATATGGAAGATTGTATTGTATCACATTAACCTCAATCAATAATAATGAAGGATGTTGACATAGATGAAAATAATCATCAAAACTATTTGAGAGAAATATCCCCCTTTTCTTGAAAACATTTAAAAGTCGCACTATTTGTCAAGAAGCCGTTTAAAAGTATATTTTTGAATCAAAGTGTACCATACCACTTTGAAACTTTTAAAAGGAGTTTTAATTTTAAAACTTTAATGTCCATATAAATAAATCCTTAAAACCATTTTTAAAATATGGACATTAATGAGCATGATTTAGAAGAATAATTCTTTAAAACATTTTAAAATGGTATTTTGGTTAGAGTTTCTAACCAAAAGAGAGACAGTTGAATACAAATAATTGAGGTAATCAAAACATTGTAATATCATGAGAATAAAGGAATTCATGATATACTATGTCAAAGTACATTATATACACCACATAGAAGTGATTTGGTGTATATCATCAAAGAAGTCTCAATGGAATGTAAATTGAGATGAAATTTCTCGAAAAGGTTGTATCCTTAGGTTAAGGATAAATTAATGACATAATTATGTGTGACAAATATAAATACACTAAATATGATTGGATATTCAGTGTAAAAAAATCAAAGGACATTCACACATATTCTTGTAAAAACAATACCAACGAATTGGATGTTTAACTCAACAAATGGAGAATGAGCTAAAATTACTCTTATCAAATTCATATCAATGACTTGAGAATTACCAATGGAGTGATTATGTGTATCAAACTTCTATCCACAGGAAGGGGAGTGGAAATTATGACATAATCAAATGAATAGTGATTCCACACATAATCTTGGGGTAATATAATCAATGAAATATGTGTAAAGCCAAATGAGTGGAAATTGAAATCTCAAATTCCCTTATCGATTAGGTAACTTACGAAACATACACCCATGAAAGAAGTATCATACCATGATGATGTAAATACCCATAAATTAAAGTATATTACACAATGAATACGATCATGGGCATTACACATACACCACATGCAATAATTAAGTGGCGATCAATGGAATTCTCACGGAATTAAAAGTGAGATAAGAAAACCCTTACATTGTACCTTTTCCTTAGTCGATGGTAGGTTTACCTCCTGTATAATGGTGAAATAATTGTTATTGAATAATAAAAGAATCATTTACTTTAATATGATATCATATATGATCTTTTATCATTGATTTGTTAATAATATTTTAGAATTATCGTCATTTCGAGTGTTAACGGGTTCATTTTACTTTATATTCTTTGTTATGTGAGACATATTCGTTATTAATGGGATGTATATTATTCATATCCAGAATGGTATCAAGTTCTTATACATCATTTTTAAATCATCAAATTATACGATGGAGAATGAATCTCATCGCGTTCGTGGAGACGGTAGTCCGTACGTACGCACGAACGCTACTTCCATTTAATTTTTATTTTAAAAGAATCGAATCCAAATTATACATAGGTATATTACTATTCCAGTATAATATAATATTTTATATATGTTACTTAAGTTCATTTACACCATCCTTTATACGTTTCATGTGTGGTATGAACGAGTCATATCATTTTAAGGGGGCGGTAGTCCGCACTTCCTCAAATGAAATTATCGTATGTATATACAACATGAAAAGAATAATGGTATGAAATAAAATGGAATTACAGAAGCTTATATATAAAATATATATCATTAATATCATATTTAATTACAGTGCCATCCTAATGGCCACCATGAGAGGCGGTATGATGTATTTGAACAATCATCGTTTCGTGAGGCGTTAGTTTGCCATCCACAGAAACATTATGTTCATCATCCATTAGATGGAGTTGTGTGAATGTGTAGTTTGAATACTTCTTATAACAACATCCTAGTATATTGAGGATACTGGTGTTGTTACAAAAGAGAGGAAATAAAAAGATTTTAGGGGTTGGAGAAGCAAAATAAATGAAAATACTTTAAGAGAAAATTGTTACCTTTAATTTAGGTAACTCACTTTGGTTGGAACCAAAGGACTTCTTGAAATGCTTTCTGCCTAAGGGTAAGCTTCAAGGAGGAGGAGAGGGATGTGGGGAGCTTAGTTGGGAAGAGTTTGGACGAGCCAAGTGGCTTGAGAGGTGTGAGGAAATGAGAAGGAGGAGTGCCCTTTTATAAGAGGGGTGAGGGGCACCTTTGGAAAAGCTAGAAATATTAATTTATAATAAATTCATATTCGGTTTCCAAAGGCTCCAAAGTTGACTATTCAAAGGATGAGGTGGGGATAGGTAGAAAACAACTCATCCAATAGAATTTAGACAGGTTTGGGTACTTATATTAACCTTATCTTTAAGTATTAACTCTAAGTTAATTAGTTTCACTTTTACAATGTCTCTTTGTATTTTTATATAATATGGTTAATAAACTTACTATATACATCCAAGCGACCCCCAAGTGGTCCATTAAGGATTAACCTATCATAATATAAGTCTCTTGGCCGAACCTTAGATTTTTAGAAATTTAATATCAATTAATAATATAATATTTGTTTTAAGAACTCTTTTATGTCAATTTTGACACTATTCAATAGTTTATTTTTGTGAAACTCATAACAGATTGATTACTTCGAACAAAGTCAATTAAATCAATCCTAATATATAATAGTATCCTAGAAAATTAGTTTAATTCATTAAAAGTTTCATATTATATTTATTTGGGTATTTATAATATCAATTATTTTAATTTTTCACTATTATAGTAATTACTGCATCATCATTGTGTCATAAATAAAATAAATTATTTAATGTCTAAAAATTATAAATAAAATATCATTATGTAGAAAATCTTTTTAGCTTTCTAATGAATATTTATAATCTAAAATCCAACATATATAACCCTATGTAACAATTGTTGTTCTAAAAGATATATGCTTGTGTCATTTTTGTATTCATTTTAACTAAATTAAAATAAAGTGTCATTATCACTTACAAGTGGATCCATGGGGTCCCAAAATAGACCCAAAGATTCCCATGGTCGACCATGTATCAACCAATAGGGTTAAGACACGTTTTAGGGTAATTTAGTATTATTATAATATTATTTGTTTAACCCTTATTTACCGGATCTACCCTTAACCATGGTAAATAAAATATTTACCGCAGTAATTATTCAAAATGTCTAAAAATAAAAGTTACCTATTTACACAATTTTAACATCCTGATTCCAAATATGGAATCCATTTTTATAAATTCAAAACACAGAAGTGGCAGAAATTAATTTAAAATTAATTCCCGCTGTCAAAACAAAAAGCGTGTTTTTAAGAGATAATAACTATCAAAAGATTGACACTTGTTTATGTTCGGTTTAATTGTAAAATTATGTCCAATGACCAACATTATATTAAATGGTAAAAATATATTCTAAATATACTTTAAAACCACTCAAATTCACAATTTATCACTATTAATTATTTTGATTAAAAAAGTTGTTTTTAATTAAAATTTAGTAATTTTCACTATTCATCAAAATATGAAAGTTATCCGAAAAGTACAAAAATTTCACCTTAGGCTAAATTCGATATTCCAAATCCAAAAATGAAGTCCATTTTGAAATATAAAATATATATAATTTCAAAAAGTAGGTATTACTATTCATAACGGCTAGTTTGATTGGTTGTGGTGTGTGTTAAAACTCAAGGTTGCGTACAACACACGCTACTGTATTATTCAAAGAAAGCGTACCGTGGAAGCTTGGGATGTTTCATTTTAAATTTTTGATGTCCCCATTTAGTCATAAAGTTTAAAATATAGTATTTAAAAAGGGTTCACTATTAAAGTTGATAAAAGTGCGATACTGAAAATGAATTTGTTCTTGCATTATATCTAAGAAACTCATAATATGGATTCTAAAATTATAAGGATTATATAAACATTAAAATTTATCTAATACTATTCATAACCTCTTTTGAACGGCTTGTTTGGTAAGTCATGGTGTGCTTGAACATGGTGTTGCATGTAGTGAAAGTTATTGAATTATTTTGAAGAAATAACACACTATGAAATCTTGGGGTGTTACAACCCACCTTCACCAAAAGGAAGGAAAAGTCAGTAGATTTCCAGACCCTTCCTTCTTTACATTGAAGGAGAGATAATGACCCCCGAAACGCTCCCTCAATCGGTCCCGGAGTGAAAAACTAGCACCAAGGGTATACAATTATGCATTAAATGGAAGGCATTACCTTTTTTCTTTTAATAGGATCAGGAGATAAGATAGTAAATCCAACAACACCATACTGAAAGTGAAAAAACACCTAAAGATAAACCATTCACATATGCATGTCCAAAGGTAAAAGATACAAGTTAAAAACCCCAAAGGAAAAAATAATACCAAGAAAAGAAAAACAGCAACAACAACTGCCCAAAAAGTCCATACTAGTATAGTCCCGTGCGATCCCCGAAGTCCTCCAGGAAACCAGAAAGCAAACGTTGGGTGAGTATACAACTATACTTAGTAGGAAAAAACCAAGGACACTCGTGCACAAGTGGGGGAACATACTAATGTCCCGTGAGAAGCAGACAACCATCACTTTCAAGGAGTCCATCCATCCCACCCACCAGCCACACTCACCAAATAACGCAAGCAAGTAATATATAATAAGAGCACATCGATGATTGGGTACCCCGCACCACTTTCCCACTAGTTATTGAAGACATCCTATGCATCGAACGAATCCTGGCATTTTCACTGCAGTCCCACTGCCACACCACTCCCACACACACCTGGGCCACAACTGTCACACATAACCACGCCTGCGAACACCTTGTCCAGAACAACCACCGCCACGCCTAAAGACACCTGGACTAGAAGATCCATAGCCACGTTCGAAGACACCTGGTCCTCATCTTGGAGACACTTGGGAAACCACCTAGCTACACACACCTAGGACAACCACCACACTACCCCTCCCGAAGGTTCATGGGATAATAATGAACTTCAGGCCATCAAATCCTACACGAAGATACTTGGGATACCCAGGAAAGGGAGCAAAATGAGCTAATAACCAGCCACTAATAGAAGTGTTGGTAAAAACACCCTTCCACATGAAATGAGGGTGTTTGGCACTATGTTCTCAACTTGGGTTGGGTGCAAATAAGAAACAGAAAACTAAAATTATATGTATAGGTAACAAGTACTCACCCAAGTTTAGGTTTTTATTTAGCCATCCTAAAGAACACAAACAGCACCCATGTCCTCATCACAACTCACATAAAACCAAAACCCATTTTCCCATAATTTTTTTCATGTTTAGTAATGATGTTTAAATAAGTTTCTGAACCTACTTGGGCATATAGAAATCATAATCACAAGTCAAGGAAAGCAAATAGGCAAGAATCAACTACAACATCCACATGTAGTTTTCTTTTAAAGTCACAACAACAAAAGGGATAAGAGATCCCTCAAAGTACTGGAACCAAGGAAAACCCCAAGATATTTCCTACATCGTCTGCATCCAAGGGGGCTAGTGAAATCCCTCGAAGTAATGGAAGCAAAGGAAACCCCGAGACACTACCCCGTGTCCCCCCAAATGGTTTCTCATTGACAAAAGATCCCACCCCGATTCGTGATAAAAACAAGGTAACCACCCGGTCTTAAAATTCACAACCACAGAATCCATATCAACAGGGTATCCCAACCCCACCCACATCACCCAGAAAACGGCCCGTGAAGGAAAAACAACCAGACCACCACCACCAACACAAAGTAGGCCCAAGCATGTATTTTCAGATTTATAATATTTAACACACTCCATGATTTCAATTTCCATTCCTTAACCGGGGTTATCACAGAAGGGATTGATCCTGGTGCTTTCAATTTATTTATCCAGATATATGTGATTAACCAAATTTCTTTTCATAGCATGAGTTCACAAATAAAAAACAAGCCACTTAAAACATCACCACAGATAAGGGTTCATTAGTGCATAGAAAGACCACCAACGACCATGATTTTTAGTAGGCGTAAGCCCGCAAAATTCAAAAATCATAAATTGAATGATAGAAACAGAGTAACACCATCGGTCACATCCCTCCCATTTCATTATTTTGAATCAGTTTATATCTTTATTAGAGTTTGTTTCATCCAATTTTATAGAACCAGTAGCACACCCACCCCGCATGATACACAAAAAGAGAGATGATGGATATATTCCCTACCTGTTGATCAACGACCGAAGTTTATCTTTACACCGCCAGGAATAGGGGATGTACAAAATTGGAGCCTTGGGAACTCAAGCACGAGAAGACGAACAGACGAATCGATCGGAGGGTGATCGAGAAATGAAACCTAAGGGGTACCCTTTTAGTTTATAAGGGATGAGGACGGTTGAGATAAGAACGCAAAACCGCGTAAGGAGAGGGGTCGTGGGTTGACCACGCGGCCACACACGTCATTAAAGGTCGGGCAGTTTAAAACGACGCACACACCAGGTTAATTCATTAAATATTTAATTAAACGACATTTATGGGCATAACCGGGCTTTTAAACATGCTTAAAGGGGTCAAAATAGGGTTTAAACCCCATTTTTCACAAAAAGGGAGGCGCTACTGGAAAAAACCCGTGGGGGTAGGCGATAGCCCCTGATAACTGAGAGCTACCGGTGGATGACAGCTATTGGTAGCCGAGATACCTGTAGGCCACATAGACCGGTAGGTTGCGGCTACTGGTAGACAGAGCTACGGGTAGACCGAGCTACCGGTAGACAGAGCTACCGGTAGGCTGTGGCTACTTGTAGACCAAGCTACCTATAGGCCTGCTACTGGTAGGCTACAGCTATCGGTAGGCCTACCGTTAGGGTCAAACTTCACCGAGGTTCCTAGACTACCCAGAACACCAAACATTAGATTTTCACAAGGTAATGGACCCCCAAAAACCTGGGCCATTACATCAGATACCTCTGAACCGATTCTCGTCCTCGATAATCAAAACAAACCAGAAGGAAAGAGAGGGTCCCAACAACCACCTCGAAAGATAACTCCCAGGAGTGAACCTCATTGTTAACTAAGAACACCTTCCTGTCAAGAACCAATCAATATACCATGCCAACTGCCAAGCCATGTAGGTTGGGGAGTCTTCTTCCCCATGTAATGATACTATTTGCTTTGGGTGGCACTGACTGGCCCACATGAGTTTAATCGCATCCTCCTTAATGTGACTTGATTAGGGGTCAGGTCCTCCCCTCTCCGTAGCCAGGACTTTTCAAACCCATTTAGAGGGAAAAACCTCGTATTTCATATCCAACGAGATAAAACATTCTACCACAATAGGTATAATAGAACATCAAAAAAATAAAATCAACTCAGCGTACTGGGCACGCATCTGTGCTTCCCTCTCCCATGAACTCTCCTAAAGACCACCATGTCTCCATAACACATGAAACAAGGGAGTGGTTATCCCACGAAGTACCTTCTAGTTGCGATCCTCGATCATCATCGGGCTCTCCAAAAAAGTCACGTCATCCTCGATGTCCAACTCTCCCCAGCCGAGGACGTGTGAGTCATCGTGCAGATACCGACGGAGTTGGGACACATGGAAGAAATCATGTATCCTCAGTAGCGGCGGAGGTAGCGCTAGCTGATAGGCCACTTCGCCGACCCACTGTAACACTTAGAAGGGTCCAATGAACCTGGGAGAATGCTTACTCCCCATGCCGATCCTCTGTTGTCCATGTAGAGGGGAGACCTTCATGAACATGTGGTCTCTAACCTCAAACTCCAAGGGCCTTCTCCTGTTATCAGCATATGACTTCTTCCAGTCCTAGGCAGCCTTCATCCTTTTCTGTTTGAGCTGAACCTTCTCTGTTGTCCTTTGCACCACCTTCGGGCCAAGGATGCATGCCTCTCCTACTTTGGTCCAACACACAGGTGGGCATCATGGTCTCCCATACAAGCCTTCATACGGGGCCATACCAATGGTAGATTGACAGCTATTATTGTAGGAAAACTCTACCAGGGGAAAGTATCGTACCCACGATCCTACGGAGTCCAAAACACATGCCCGTAGCATATCCTCCAAGGTCTAGATGGTGCGCTCTGTCTGTCCATCTGTCTGGGGATGGAAAGCAGTGCTAAGACGTATATGGGTGCCAAAAGCATGCTGCAATCCTCTCCAGACTCGTGAGGTAAACCGTGCATCCCTATCTGAGTCTATATACTTCAGAACTCCATGCAACCGCACCAACTCATCCACATACCATTGTTCCAAAGCATCCACTGCACTCGACTCCTTTATCTTCAGAAATTGAGCTGATTTCATCAACTGGTCCACTACCACCCATATTGCATCGTATCCCCCTTGGACCTTGGGTAGTCCCGTGACGAAATCCATCGAGATGTCGTCCCTCTTCCACTTGGGGACATCCAGAGACTGCAGTAGGCCGCCTGGAACTCGGTGTTCATCCTTCACTTTCTGGAACACTAAGCACTTGGCCACAAACGCTGCCACTACTCACATAACTCTGGGCCACCAAAACAGTCTCTTCAGTCCCTGGTACATCTTGGATACTCCTGGGTGTAATTCTAGGGGTGAGTTGTGGAACTCACTGTGAAATATTCCGCGCATCTCCTCTGGAACAAACAACATTCCTTAGAAAAGCATCCGGTTCTGACTATCCTCCTTCCACCCTTCCAGATCATTCCTCTGGTCAACTCGGTCACGCATCACTTTGCACTCTATGTCTCCCCACTTAGACTCCTCCACTTGCTGCAACAGAGAAGACTACACTATCATCTGATACAGGAAACCTCTATTGATATCCACCCTCACATCCAGGTGAAAGGAAAACAACTCCTCTATCGCCATCCAGAAATATGCCAACTCTTTGACCGCATCCTTCTGCATCCTCCTGCTCATGGAATTTGCCACTACATTCCCTTTCCCCGAAGTGTAGGAAATATCAAAGTCGTAATCCTGGAAGAACTCCACCAACATTCACTTCCGCATGTTTAGGTCCCATTGGGGGAAGATATAAGTCAAACTTTTGTGATATGTGGAGGTCACAAAGAATTATTCGATGAGGTAATTACGCCATAACTTTAGCACAACGACGACCGCTGCAAGCTCCAGGTCATGGGTGGAATAATTACTCTCACGAGGGTGTAGCTTCCTAGACCCATAAGAGATCACCCATTGTCGCTGCATCAGAACACATCCCAGGCCTTTCCCTAAAAAATAAATGAACTCTTTGTATGCCTCCCCTTCTTCTAATAGCCTTAGAACTGGGGCACTAACCAACTTCTCCTTCAGATAGATGAAGGCTGCCTCACACTTCTCACTCCACACGAAAACCTGATCCTTCTTTGTCAAGCCCGTCAAAGGGTCTACAACTCAGGAGAAGTTGGGTATGATCCTCCGATAGTAACCTTCTAGCCCGTGGATGCTACAAATCTCTGATATATTCTTAGCTGCTGCCCAAGAAACAACTACCTCAACCTTTGATGGGTCCACCACTACCCCCCGCTCGGACACCATGTTCTCAAGGAAGTGCACTTCTCACATCCAGAAATTTCATTTTGACAACTTCCCATAGATTTGATGCTGTCGGAGGACCTCCAAAACCGTCCTCAGGTGCTCCATGTGGTCCACCTCTGACCTTGAATAAATCAGGATATCATCGATGAACACAGCTACAAACCGGTCCAGGTACTCCCAGAAGATGTAATTCATAAGCCCCATGAACACAGCTGGGGTGTTCGTAACACTGAAAAGCATGACTATGAAATCGAAGTGTCCATATCTGCACTTGAAGGCCATCTTTAGTATGTCGCCTCCTTCACTCTCAACTGGTGATACTTAGACCGCAGGTCAATCTTCGAGAACCACCCTACTCCTTTCACCTGGTCGAAATGATCGTCTATCCTCAGAAGAGGGTAGCGATTCTTGATCTTCACCTGATTCAGGCTCCTGTAGTATATGAACAACCTGATACCCTGATCTTCCTTATTTGTTAACAATACTGGAGCACCCCACGGTGACGCACTCGGTCGAACATAACCCCTCTTCATCAAATCGTCAATCTGAATCTGTAACTCCCTTAGCTCTAAAGGTGTCATCCAGTAGGGATACATCAAAATCGGATGAGCACCAGGCTTCAGGTCTATCCCGAACTCGATATCACATCGAAGGGATAGAGTCGTCTCCTCCTTAGGGAAGACGGCCATGAACACGTTGACGATCCCTGGCACCTCCACCATCTCAGCATCCACTGACTCCATTGACTGCTCAGCTAACAGGGAGATGAGGGGTTCCACTCGCCTTCTGCCCTTCTAATGGATATGCTCGCTGGTGAAGGTAACACGCCGGCCGACCAAGTCTGAGTACACAAACCTTCCATAGAAGTAGTCGATGATGGAACATACAGAGAATAGCTAGTCGATGCCTAGGATGATATCGTATGGTTGTATCTGTAGAAGAAGAAGATCCCTGACCAACAGATGTGGCCCTGTCATCAGTCTGCATCCTCGACAAACATATACCAAGTCGTTCTGACCTCTAAATGGTGTGCTCAGCACCAGGGGAACTGGAATTCTATCGGAATCTTGACCCAAAACACGGTCTGGAATAGGTGCGACGAAGGAGTGCGGAGTTCCGGTATCGAACAAGGCATAAACAAGGGTTCTAAACAAACTGATCGTACCTCGAACGACCTTCTGCCCTGCTAGAATTGTTGTCTCCATGGCGTGAAACTGTCCATGCCCAAATCCTATGACCCTCGGCTATTGAACACCACCCCGACCACACCCCAGTCGAGTTCCCTGAGGATCGCCCTGAGGTCGGCCTCCTCCTGCAACGTATGCCCTTGGAGGAGTGGCAACTCACTATCCATGCTGCTGCTGCTGGAAAGGCCTGGATGGAAGCTGCTGCTGGGGTGGGTGCTGGGGCTTTCAACCGCCGTCGTACTGTACTCAGTCCGGGAACTGACTCTAGAGATGTCCATGGCTCCCACAGACGAGGCACCTTGGCCCTGGGCACGAAGGAAAAGGCTGTGGACCAGGGGACCAAACCTGAAACTGATGTGTCCTGCTCCCTGCTGGTCGGAACCTAGAGGGTACTGACGCTGGGGGCCTGGTGCTGAAGGCTTTCCCCTTCGATGGTCCAAGCTAGATCCCCTCTCGTTACACACCTCCCATAGAAAGCATCATCTCCACCACTTCAGCCTTCTTCTAGACCTCCAAGTGCGTCGACAAGGTAAAGGGTGTAAACAAATACTGGAGGGAGGGTCGGAGCGACTCCTCTAAACTTCATGCCTGAGACTCCTTGTCGGGAAAGAGGTCCAGAGAAAAACGTAGGAGGTCCATGAACATGATTTCCACCTCTCTTACTGACATACTCACCTTCTGGAGGGAGAGTAGCTCCTACCTCTTTTCCACCTTCACCGTCGAAGAGAGGAATTCTGCCCGGAACTCACTCTCGAAATCAGCCCTTGCCACCTCAGCTTCTCTCATCTCCCCTAGGTAAAGCATCTGCCATTGACGTGCCGCTCTCCACATCTGGATGAAGTCCAAAGGAACCCAGTACTCGGTCGGGGCCCGAATCAGGCCAAAGGCTATCACCAGATCTTCTAGCCAGCCTTCCGTCTTCGGGTAAGAGGTGTTACCCTCATACCTCTCGGGGTTCTGTCGTTGGAAGGCCTGAAGTTTCATCCTCCACTGGTCGTCCTCCTCCTCTCGATAATCTCTCTTCTAATCGACCAAAGAAGTCCTCTGGGCCTCGATCCCCCCGTACGACACGTGGTCGCCTTCCGGGCACCATATCTTCAAGTTAATCATGGAATGCCTAAGCCCATGTAGTGCAGAATATTGTTCTTAAATTTACGAAAACTTTTTTATTTATTTCAATCCCCAAAACACCCAAAAAACATAAGAACACAAGTCATTATGATGCATGTACCTTTCCAAGGGCCTCTACCTCGAAATCAGTGTGGCCTAACTTGGTTGTTCGGTAGGTCCAGATTCCATGCATCGGATCACGGGGGGCCCTAAAATCCCATGTCCCAGCCAGTCATCCTTGGCCAAATTCACGCACCATGGACACCCAACACTTTTCCCCTACCATCCCATGCAATCCTCAATATGCCTAACTCCAGACTCCATCCTATCTCTTAGCCTGCCTCTGATACCATTCTGTCACGACCCCCCTTCACCAAAAGGAGGGGAGGGTCAATAGATTGCTAGGCCCTTCCTTATTTAAGTTGAATGAGAGATAATGACCCCTGAAACCCGACATCAATAGGTCCTGATGTGGCAACTAGAACCAAGGGTATACAATTACACACTAAATGGAAGGCATTACCCTTTTACTTTTAATAGGATCAGGAGATAAGATAGAAAATCCTACAACACCAGACTTAAAGTGCAAAAACAACTAAAGATAAACCATTCTCATATGCATGTCAAAATGTAAAATATACAATTTACAAACCCCAAAGGCAAAAAGAATACCAAGAAAAGAAAAACAGTAATAGAAACTGCCCAAAAAGTCCACAGTAGTATGGTCCCGCGCGATCCTCGATGTCCTCCTGGAAACCTGAAAGCAAACATATGAAGAGCATACAAGTATACTCAGTAGGGAAAAACCAAGGACTCTCGTGCACAAGTGGGGGAACATACTAATTTACCATGAGAAGCAGGAAACCATCACTATCAAGGAGTCCATCCATCCCACTCACCGGACACACTCACAAAAATAACGCAATCAATTAATATATAATAAGATCACATCGATGTTTGGGTACCCCACACCACTTTCCCACTGGTTATTGAAGACGTCCTATGCATCGAACGAATCCCGCCATTCTCGCTGCAGTCCCACTGCCACACCCCACCCGCACACACCTGGGCCATAACTGTCACATGTAACCACACCTGAAAACACCTAGGCCATAACAACCACCACCACACCCGATGAAACATGGGCTGGAAGATCCATTGCATGCCCGAAGACACCTGGGTCTCATCCCGAAGACACTTGGGAAACCACATGCCCGCACACACCAGGTCCAACCACCACACTACCCATCCCGAAGGTTCTTCGACTAATAATGGACTTCAGGCCAACATATCCTACCCGAAGATACCTAGGCTATCTAGGAAAGGGAGAAAAAAGGAGATAATAACCATCCACTAATAGAAGTGTTGGGAAAAACACCCTCCCCCATGAAATCGGGGTGTTCAGAACTAAGTTCTCAATTTGGGTGGGGCGCGAATAAGAAACAAAAAACTACAAATATAAGTATAGGTAACAAGCACTCACCTATGTTTATGTTTTTTTTCAGCCAGCCTAAAGAACACAAACAACACCCTGTCCACGTCACAAATCACGCCAAACAAAAACCCATTGCCCATACTTGTTTTCATGTTCATTAATAATGTTTAAATAAGTATCTGCACCTACTTTGGAAACTATTAATCATAAACACAATTCAAGGAAAGCAAAAAATAAAGCATCAACTAATACATCCACACCTGGTTCTATTGTAAAATCACAACAAAAAAAGGGATAAGAGATCCCTA
This sequence comes from Viscum album, assembly GCA_963277665.1. Classification (NCBI taxonomy): domain Eukaryota; kingdom Viridiplantae; phylum Streptophyta; class Magnoliopsida; order Santalales; family Viscaceae; genus Viscum; species Viscum album. The sequence continues at coordinate 793,555,509 of OY728138.1, forward strand.
AAAGTACTAGAACCATGAAAAACCCCAAGATATTTCCTACACCTTCTGCAACCAAGGGGGATAGTGAAATCCCTCGATGTAATGGAAGTAAAGAAAACCCTGAGACATTGCCCGATGTCCTCCCGAATGGTTTCTCATCAACAGAGGATCCCACCCCAATTCGTGATATAAACACGGTAACCACCCAGTCTTAAAATTCACAACCACATAATCCATATCAATAGAGGATCCCATCCCCACCCACATCACCTAGCAAATGGTTCGTGAAGGAAAAATAACCAGACCACCACCACCTATACAAATTAGTCCCATGCCGGTATTTTTAGATTTATATGATTTAACACACTCCATGATTTCAATTTCCATGCCTTAACTAGGGTTATCACAAAAGGGATTGATCAGGGTGATTTCAATTTGTTTATCCTGATATACATGATTAACCAAATTAATTTTCATATCACGAGTTCACAACTACAAAAAAATCCATTTAAAACATCACCATAGGTAAGGGTTCGTTAGTGCATAGAAAGACCACCAACATCCCTGATTTTCACTAGGCGTAAGCCCGCACAATTCAGAAATCATTAATCGAAAGATAGAAATAGAGAAACATCATCGGTCACATCCCTGCCATTTCATTCATTAGAATCAGTTTATATCTTTAGTAGAGTTTGGTTCATCCAATTATATAGAACCAGTAGCACACCCACCACACATGATACACAAAAAGAGAGACGATAGATATATTCCCTACCTGTTGATCAACGATCAGAGTTTATATTTACGCTGCTAGGAATAGGGGACGCACAAAACTAGAGGCTCATGAACTCATGCACGAGCAGAAAAATAGACAAATCGATCAGAGGGTGATCAAGAAAAGAAACCTAAGGGGTACCCTTTTAGTTTGTAAGGGTTAGGGATGGTTGAGATAAGAACGAAAAACCACATAAGGAGCGGGGTCGTGGGTTGACCACGCGACCCCACACGTCCTTAAAGGTCGGGCGGTTTAAACCGATGAACTCACTAGGTTAGATCATTAAATATTTAATTAAATGACATTTATGGGCGTTACATGTCATTAAAACAAGCTTAATGGGGTCAAAATAGGGTTTAAAACCCAATTTGCGCAAAAAGGGATTCACTATTGGAAAAACCCTGTGGGTGTAGGTGAGAGCCACCAGTAGCTAAGAGCTACCGGTGGATGATATTGACTGGTAGCCGAGAGCTACTGGTAGGCTGTAGTTACCAATAGACCAAGCTACCGGTAGACAGAGATACCGGTAGGCTGCCGCTACCGGTAGAATGAGCTACCAGTAGGCTGCGGCTACCAGTAGACCAAGCTACGAGAAGACTGAGCTACCGGTAGACAGAGATACTGGTAGGCTGTGGATACTGGTAGACCGAGATACCAGTAGGCCTACTACTGGTAGGCTACGGCTACTGGTAGGCCTACCGTTAGGTTCAAACTTTACTGAGGTTCTCAGAATACCCAGAACACCCAACATCAGATTTTCACAAGGTAGTGGACCACCTAAAACCTGGGCCATTACACCTACATAATGGATATCTGAGCATGTCGCGTCTCACAGTCAACGTCCCCACTTAGTGCCTCTCTGAATCACTAAAGAAGTGGGGGAGTGACTGTGAGAGACTGAAGAAAGGATGATCCATCACTATCCACAAAGGATATCTGCAACAAGGATAGCTGCTTTGTCGCCTCTCCCAGCAGCTGAATTCCTTATCTCTTGTTGATAGAATCTACTACAATGTTCCCCTTCCAATGTGTATAGAATATCTCGAAGTCATAGTCCGAGAGGAACTCAAGACATCGTTACTGTCTCTGGTTTAGTCCCTTTTGTGAGAAGATTTAGCTGTGACTCTGGTGGTCAGAGTATACTATAAAGAACTCTCCCATCAAGTAGTGTCGTAACATCTTCAAGGTGAAGTCCAATACTACTAACTACAGGTCATGGGTGACATAGTTCTTCTCATGCTGTCTCAAATTCCATGAACCGTATGCAATCACTACTCACTCCTGCATCAAGACACACCAGAGTCCGGTCCCTAATGCCTCACAGTAAACTACATACTCTACTCCCTCTTCTAGTAGCCTCAAGATAGGTGCACTAGTCATCCTCTGCCTCAGCTCCTGAAAGCTCTGATGGCATCTCTATGACCACACAAAGGGTTTCCCCTTATTTTTCAAAGATTAAAGTTATGTTGTAACTCTGGATAAGTATGGAACAAATATATGATACTATCTAGCTAGGCCCAGGATCCTATGAACCTCTGTCACACTCTAGGGTGGCTCCCAAGGATGTACTACCTCAATCTTCATGGGGAACACTGTTACCCTAGCCTCTGAGATGACATGTCCCAAGAAGTGAACCTCTAAAATCGAGAACCTGCACATCGATAGATTACTTTAAAGGTGGTGCTCTCGATGTGTGTCCAGTACTACCCGCAAATGGTAGGCGTGGTCCTCCTTAGTAGCCAAGTAAATCAGTATGTCATCGATGAAGATTATGCCAAATCGATCGAGGTAAGGCTGGAAGATCCTATTCATGAGACTCATGAACACTGCTGGAGCATTGGATACGCCGAAGGGAATAACCAAGAACTCGTAGTGGCCATACCGACATCTGAAGGTTGTCTTATGCACATCCTTATCTCGAACTCTGAGCTCGTGATAACCTGACCTGAGGTCTATCTTCGAGAACCATTGTGCCTTATTGAGGTGATCAAAGATGTATCAAATCCTCGAGAGTGGGTACTTGTTCTTCATGGTGACCTGATTTAGGCGATGGTAGTCAACACCCAGTAGCAAGCTACGATCCACCTTCTTGGTGAACAAAATCGGTGATGCCTAGGGCGAAACACTGGGTCGGATAAATCCATTCCCCTGCATGTCCTCCAGTTGTACCCATATCTCACGAAGCTTGGTGGGAGCAATACGATATTCTTGAGTAGATATCGGTGCAGTCTTGAGGTACATATCAATATAGATGTCTACCAATCTGTGAGGAGGTAGTCTAGGAAGGTCATCAGGGAAAACATCTACATACTAATCCACCACAATAAGAAAACTCAGACTCCGCATATCAAACGCTCCAAGGATGATACTAGCCAACTAATGTGTGATCGGCTGCCTCCTCCTTTGTCTAAGTCCATCCACCGCTGCAAAGGCTCCCTTCTCACCAGTGAATGTGATCCAAGTCCCATCTGTACGGATACAACACACTTTGCGCCTAATAAAGTCGATCTGAGCATGGACAATAGATAACCGTTCCATACCCAAGATGACTTCGTAAGGCCTCGACGCCGCTACAAGAATATCCTAGAGGAATCTCTTGCCTCCTAGAGTATGCTCAAACTACTGGAACCAGTTCTTAATAGTCGAGTCTTCTCCCGTAAATGTATCCTGCCATAAGGATCGAGCCAACGGCTCCATCGGAATCTCCGAGCTCCGAACGAGGGCAGTAGAAATAAAAGTATGACTCGCACCTATGTTTATAAATACTACAGAAAGGGGGAGTAGACACAGATAGTACCTCAAATCATCTCAGGTGCATCGTGGTCGTAGGCACTGACTGCCTAGAGCTAACCCCGCCTTTGTCCGCTAGCTCCCTGTGGTCGGGGTGGACCTCCTGGTGGTGGTGGTGGTGGAGCCTCAAAACGTCGTCCGCCACCCGTAGCTCGGCCATCTCCTTTGCATCGTCTTCCTGCAACCGGTGGACCACAATGGTCAATCCTCTTCTTAAGCCTGGGATATATATATACCTTCTCCTGCTCATCTGCATGGCGGGTCGAGCTGTCTCAAGCCATGTGACCCTGCCCGCCGCCTGCATAGCACTACCTGCTCCTCGAATAGTTGGCTATGTTTCATGTTCCCCACAAAATCGAACCTATATAATTAGATCTCCCACATAATGGCCTGGTACGCATAGACCTATACGACATCTATCTACTACCGGTTGCAGAAGACTCTGCTATGTGTCACCCTGTGGTGGGTCGCACCGATGGTGACTGCTCAGGGAGAAAAATCTCCACTAGAAGGGCTCACTTCAGCACCCCTGCCTGCGTCGTAATGATGAGGGGAATCGTCGAAGCCCTGATCTCATGCCTTAGTCCCTAGTTGAAGGTCCATTCCTTTGAGAAGAGATCCCTCATCATATTCGTGGAGTAGCGTCAGAGGTCGGTGAACCTCACGGAGTACTGAGCTACTATAATTCTACCCTACTGTTGAAGAAGTAACTCCTGAATCTGCACCATACAAAGGGTGGCTGGAACAAACTCAAAGAGGAAGAGACTCTAGAAGTCTGTCCAGAGTAAAGATGCATTTTCATGCACCAAGAACATCAGACTCCACCATCTACCTTCTTCTATGTGCAAGAGACTCACAACAATGATCACCATAAAGTTGGCTGGTGTTCCTACCAATCTGAAAGATCTGACGACAACCTCCAGCCAATACTCACTTGCCTAGGGGTTTGTCTCTCCGTGGAAACTACATGGCCTCTGTCGCTGGAACTCATGCAATTCAATCAAACGGAATGCACTTTATGTTGTTGGGGATGGTGGTATCGGTGGCATAGCGGGTAGTGGTACTGCTGTTGCCTCCTCTGTGATGGGGCCCATGCACCAAGGCCTCGTCATGTCGTGGGATGTCATATCATACGTAACTCGGAACCCTAGCTGGCTGCTTTCATGGGGCCATCCTGAAATGAAACAGGTATGTCATGGTCAAAAAAGTATACTTGGTGAGCTTACTCAAAGTAATCACAATTATAACTTTTGAAGCACACATGCAATTAGTGTTTTCCTACACTAAGTCAGAAATCAGAGGTTAGGGTCATGGGGTATGGATACGTCGGCCACACCACCAACACTGGACTCCCTAGACTGAAACCACAACAATCAATACTATTAACACTATTGCTTCACTTAAAAAATGATCAGAGTCATGAGTTATATGGTAGAACTGAATCCTGTGATACCAATTCGTCACGACCTGTCCTTGATACATGTACCATGAGTACCCCAATCCTTCCTTCCATAGGCCAGGGGATGGCGACTAGCACCAAAGACGTAAATCCCTAAGATGGGAAGGAATTTCCTTTTTATAGTAAACAAACACAAAAGAGTATTCCAGAGGAAGTAAACACTAAGTACAACTGAATAAATAAAGTTTACTGGAAAGTAAATGGGCCAGTATACAAACCCAACTATAATGTAAAGTACAACTGAAATTCTAGTACAACTGTAGTAATGTAAAACTGCAACCACCGAGTCATCCTCCAGGAATCCCACATGAAGGGTGGGTAACGATGGCTTCTTCCGCACCTTAGGTCCGTCCGTCCGCTCTGTGTACGTCACTCCAAGTGGTCCACCTCTGGGTACCATGTAGCTCTACAAGTCTCAATGTCGATCAGTGTTGTCCGTCTTCTACATCCAACACAACGTAGTGCGGGCATAGCCTGTGCAGGGGTGAGTATGTGATACTCAGTAGGGACCCTGAGACCCTAGAAGGTCTCCCAAAATCTATGAAGTATAAACCAATGAAGAGAGATACAATCATGAAGTATCAACCAACCATACTTAGTTATATGCCCATACAGATACCTATGTTATCAACCACAGTTAGACTCCAACTCTCGAGCCCAAGCACAACCCAGTCCACACAGGAAGTAAAGTCAACCACATTGATGACAATGAATACAAGTCAAGACTTAGCGCAAACAGGATTACATCATTCGTATAGTGATAGAGATGATCAGATGTAGTCACTAATAAATCTATGATGTCAGACCCACATAGGATACTAGACCAGCTAAGTTGTCAGACCCACATATGATACAAGTCCAGCTACTCTGTCGGACCCACTCAAGAAACAAGAACAGAAGTGAAAACTGTTGGAACAACATAGGAATCAAGAATAGTAGTTATCGCTATCGAAACCATGAAGGATTCCAGTACATTAGCCATCATCATCAATCCCATGGAGGAGTCCAGTACAGTATTCGTCACAGTCGCAGCCAACTCTTAGGTTCCCGCACACATCACACTCGATTCGGGGAGGGTCCACTTCTCGAGCCAAGGGGTCGATACATAAACTATCACGAAGTCCTGAGTTAATGAATCCCAAGGATCCGTCTCGTCAAAATAAACCCAACGCGATGGACGGTGTGTTAATCGGACGCTCGGCCTAAGAGTTATTGGCTTTTTCGTTCGAGGGGCCCAGTTGGAATTACGCTCGTTCCAACCCGGCTGATTTCCAATTTTTTTCAAAACTCACATAGAGTATCTCAAAAGAACTGCCTCGTTGCAAGAATCCAAATGTCGTAGAAGGCGCATCGATCAGACGAGCAGTGTTGATGTTATTAACGTTTTAGTGAAAAGGGCTCGACCCGTCAAACCCAGTGGGATGAAGGGTCAGCCCAATCCGGTTCGGTGGGTCCGACCCGGCTGGGGGTCGGCCTGGCCTAGTGGAGCACGGCCCACCCAGGGACCCATCCGGATGGGTCTGACCTGGTTAGGGGTCGGACCAGCCCCTGTGGGGCGCGACCCACCAGCAGACCCGACTCGTGGCTGCGGGCTGGTTCGGTTCGCCCGGCAGCGCTGAGTAGCACCGCCTGTCCCTTCTGCCTGGCCGGCCGAAGCCGGCCGGTTTTTACGGCGTGAGAGGCCCACAGATTGTGTGTCGTGGTTCCTCCACATGCTGCACCAGCGGGTGCCACGGTTCCCTTCAGCCTGCCCGGCAGGTGGCCGACCGGTTCGCCGTCGAAGCGGACCGCCCAGAGCGGGCTGCGGTTCCTCCACAGCGCGGCTGTAGGGGGCGTCGCGGTTCCTTCAGCCTATCCACCAAGCGGCCGGCCAGATCACCCGCCGAGCGGCCTGCTATGCGGGCCACCATTTTCCAGCAACGTAGCTCCAAGAGGATGGCACGGTCCTCCAGCCCGGCCAGCTTCGACCGGCCGATTCGGCCGGAAAGTGGCCCGCGGATGCGCACTTCAGCTTCTCCACACGGCACCTGCGGGTGCCCCGGTTCACCAATCGGGCTGGCAGTAGCCTTCCAGTTCTTAAGCCTGAGCAGGCCGCGGTTCTCCTGCACGCAACTGGTGAGTGGCCGTCGCCTCCGGTCGTCGCCGCCAAAATAATGGAGAACCATCAGAGGGTCGTCAGGCTGTGTTCGTTTGACCTATTCCCTCCACGTTAGGCGATAGCAGATGGCCGGAGACATTGCAAAGGATTTAACACGAATGAGATAATTTATTCACATAAAATTATACGAAACCCCTACCTCAATTCAAGATTCATTGTAAATCGACGAGCAGCCGAAGACGGTGTCAGGGAAGTCGGGCATCGCAGAATACGGACGTCGATTCCGTTGACGTCGGGGAGCATCCAAAGCAGATGCGTCATTAGAGAAGTTTTTCGCGTTCTTCGTCGGATATGCACTTTGTTGAAAAACGATGTCCTTCATCGAGAAAATGAGGTTCCTCCGAGTGTTTTCTCCCAAAGTCTCCCCACCAATATTTTCCAATGGGAATATAATAATAACCTTCCACCAAAATTATATTCTTTCCATGCATTTCAAATTAATTCAAATGAACTCATGACACCTCAAAAAATTAATAAATCCATTAATTATTCTTGAGTTGGCTACATTGTGAGGGGAATGTGGAAAGGCTCCACTTAATGTGTGAGTTCAAATGTTAAGAGAGGGGTTTCAAGGGGAGTTGAAGGGTTAGGGCTCGTGTGGGACCCACCCTTAGTTATATTCTCTCAAGGGAGGTTAGGTGGGGTCTGGGCCCCACCCCCAACTCCTCTTTGGAGAAGATAACCACAAATTGAAAATAAAATTGTGTAACAAAACAATTTTATTTAATTAATTAAGCATCCCCATATTGTTACTTCTTCTCTCGACCAAACACAACGGCTGTAAAGGTCCCATTAGACGAATACTAATGCTGTGAGTTCATCGGTGTCCTCGTATTTCAATTCCCAGAACCGGTTAAAAATATAGAAAAACTCGCACGTAAGTTTACTGAACTTACGCAAAAAAACATCAGAAATTGATTACGAACACACCGGGGCTCAGAATCATGTTCCGTCAGATACCGCGAACTCATAAAATTACAAAGAATTTAAGAAAAATGTTTTCTTTAAAATTTTTGGGTCTTTACATCTGATACAATTTTACCCTGAAAATGAGTAGTTGTCATTCAGACACATCACCTAAATCATCCAATGAAATCGACTGAGATGCATTCATGATCCTCCCTAGATTTTTACTCTCATCAATAGTCTAATATATCACAAGTTGTAATGATTTATCACAATACCCTATGAATAAAAAACCTAATAGAGCACGAAGAAGAGGAATTTGGATCCATAAAAACTAAACAAAAATAAATAATATAAAAAACGTCCAAATATAACAACTATTAATAAAAATATTATTAAATAAAAAACATGAAAAATAATAAATGTCATGATTTTCAAATGACATTTTGGTCACCACCATCCATAATACCATCTATCATCCATAGTGAAAACTGTTAAGAAGATCCTTAACCAACACAACATTCTAATTCTACTAATCCCAACTAGAAAATTTAGGGAGTTAGTATAATCTATAATTTAGGTATAATCAAAATAATCTACAATTCCCTATTTCCAATACAGTCCAAAAATCTTGTTTGAAAAAAAAAATTGGTAAACAATTCATTTTCATTTAACAAAACAAAAACATATTTCTATAAAAAAATTAATCACAAATCATTTCATTTAAAAAAATTAACTTCATTAAAATATAGTTTCATAACCAAACCATCAGGTCAAAATATAAACCTAGCTAATGTTAATAATATGTAGGATCAAGGCTAACATGGTTAATTTGAATCAACTACTCCACCATGAATAAAATGGAATTGTAAAAACAAGAAAATGTGGTATATTATATCACTAGAGAGATGTAATATAAAATTAAACATATTCATATATAATTAGGTGAATTTCATATACATCAATATAATCATTCCATATAATAAATCTTATTGGACTCACCCACCACCTATGGAGAAACTCCATAATCAATAACCAACCAGAACACTGTAAACTATAATTAACAGTATAAAATTCTAGATGACCTCTCAACAAAACTTAGAGGTACCTGACTCTGTAATATGGATAATTAAGAAACCATCCAATTACCCTCTATAAAAAATACAATAATCCAATGATAAAATTATAAAGTATAATTAGTTGGTCATCGCACACATGGAATAAACTAATAACCCATATATTCAACTATTCATTATTTTTGAAAACCATGACACCAAATATGAAATATCCCTCTCCTAGGAAGGTTGAAAATAGGGTACCCACCAAAAATAGATCCATTCAATGTTCCAACCAATCTATAAATTCTCATCTGTTTTAAAATAGATTCCCTATACAGCATGGCATACCAACCGTTCCATTAAAATTTCAAAAACCATTTTCCATACAAATACGGGAAAATATCACATGATTGAAAGGCTCCAAGTGGTCCTTTAAACCATTTAGTTACCAAATTAAATTCCAACGTTCTAAATGTATTTTGATTAATATAACACATTGGGAGTAAAATTGATTATATTTTGTATCTATTAATACATTTGGGGTTTTATGATTCATTTGAGGGAAGAATGAGATATGAGATACATAAAGGGAATAAGTTTTTTTAAAATCCTATGCTTCATGGGGAATTTATTTATAGACATTCATAATCATTTGGGTTTCTATCCATATGTTCACTGTGTTAGAATAGTTATATTCCCACAACCAAGGAAAATATTTTTGAACACCATAAATTTTACCAATGACTTTATTAAATTATTATTAGTAGAAAAAAACACCTCAATTATCCTCAATTTAGTATCAAACCATATAGAGGGATTAAAACCAATTCAGAAGACCAATTTCTATATAAACCAACCCATAAAGATCCATCCAAGAAAGAAAAACTCTGATAACACCCAAAATCATTAAAAAATAAAATTTCATTTCATCAAATACCATGGAAAGATATATATATATATATATATATATATAATTTATGAAAACCATTGAAAATTTATTATAAAAAAATTACTACTATGGAAAGAAAAATAAATTCTTCTAACCCATCACAAGAACTAATATTAAATTTATAAAATAAATATATAATTAAGAATCATTACAAGGTATCCTTTGGAAATAAATAATATTGAAACACCAACCAACGTATCATAAAAACACAGTGAAACATATAGAGAAGGAATATTACTCCCCTAATAAAGAAATTTAAAAAACTCAGAATCAATGAAACATAAGAAAACACAAACCATCAATCCACGTGTTTGATGAAGACATAACCCATAAAAGAAGAACCAAGTAACCAAGAGAGAATAAAAAGTAAATGATAAAATTGTGAAATAAATGTAAATGAATACCCATTAGATGCTATATTATAAATAAATGGTGGTTAATGCCAATTCGGAAGGGTTATTTTGTGATCCCACTTAGGCATATCGGTCGTGAGTGGGTGGAGAAACACCAAATGGGATACAACATGGTTGGGTAAAAGAAGAATTTCAACTTTTTTATAATACCTATAAAAGATACCTTTATTGGGATATTGGGTTTTCCAAACTAATACACAACTGTGTACAGAAAAAGGGAAGAGGAGGAAACCCACACTTGCTAGCCGAATGGATTGGGAATCTATTTATCAACTTTGAAACTCTGCTTTTAAAAATTGCACAATCAATTTTTCAACATTCTGAATAGTTTCTACTACACATGCTCTTTTTATAAGACACCACCATGATTCCTCATAGTTAATACATGTACACACATGGGAAAACAAATACTCTTTGTATACCATAATATTAAAACTTTTAATGAAATATTGATCTATATTGTCCATCAGCATTATCAGGTTGTATGTTTACACAAAAAAACAATTATTACTACATATGAACTGTCCCAAAACAACCAAACACAATAACAAATATAAAATCCCTCTAGTATATCTAACCATACATCATTTGAATGTTCCATCATTAATTAATCATTAAAATAAATGAAAAAAATGAGTCCAAAGAGTTACCTGAGATATCATCCTTCTTTAACCTTTCCCTATCTCTCCATAAAGATTGATTATTCGTCCCATTATTGATGGTATAGATATATGTTTTTATAGATCTGGATTTATTGAATCATGGTCATAGTTTTTGAACATATATTGAAATTTACATATTATTTTGGGACATTGTAACTTGCATCAAGGGCCACAGTTTGGTGGACAATCCTCAACAACTAAAGGGTATGTGCTCTACAAGATGATTACAACACTAATTTAGACGAACATATGTTATAGTTTTTTCATTTTATATTTAGGTTTCACAATTATGTTTTTATATATAATAGGGAATTTGAATCACTCATAAATTTTTAGACACTTCCTGCATACCGTTTGATCCATTGTATACTATAAAACCATGTTTAATGGTTAACCATGGGGTGATCAAATTTCCTTGAAATGATCATTGGTGAATGAAAATGGTGAACTATAGTGTTTATTTAATTTAACCATTTGTTAATATGTCTAAAATTATATCTTATAGTAAATGATTTTTTTTCATAATGAATTGGTAGTGACATAGAGGATGATTGATGGTATTTAGGTTAAACAGTTAAAGAAAACATGTTCTTATTGATAATATTTTTAATGATTTTAAATGTTCATTTTGTTAATTAAATGGATTTGGGTTGTTTTTTTTTTGAAAAAAAGGAATTGATGTTGAAAATATATATGTGTGAATAATGGAATAGAATTTATGTTTGAATAATTCTAAGCATAGCTAGGATTTTGGTTTGATAATGGGTCACTAAATTTGGTGGCATGTATATTCTCCATGTACCAATGGTAATAATGATATATTGATTCTATATATGCACATGATACCGATTCTTTACTAGTGAACAAAAAATTAATTATATAGTACTAATAATTATGATATAATTTATCTTATCTAAATTTAAATTTAATGATAATTAAATCCCTTATGAATTAATTTTTAGACATATAATATATGTTTCAGACTCCGGTATTGGTAATTGAGGGTTTGATTGACATGGGTATCAACAATAACCAATTCTGCAATGTGGTTAATTTTTTTAACAAATATGTGCAATGTGTTTAATTATTATTGATCTTTTTATTATTTTACATAATACTGAATACACTCTAATATTTTGGATGTTTCATTAGAAACAATTTTTGGGGACATATTGAGTTTCACTAATTCCCCACTTGGGTCACCAAATAGAACTGGAGTAGACATCATGTTTATAGGTTCTTATAAGGGAAAAGCCCTATGATATATTGCTGAGATGGATTACATAATGGCCATAAACTATGGGACTAGAAAAAATGTCCATACAAATATAGATTTTTAGTGCTTCTTTGTATTTTTAGTTAACAATTTGAATGTACTAGGAATTACATATTTACTCTATTGGGTAATGGTCACTATTCATGTTTTTTGGTTTAAAAATGTGATACATGGAAAATGTTTTTAATTTTTTTTTATTATTAATAATATTTATATATTTATATTTAATTTTTTCTGTCTTTGATAAAGACAGTATACTATTCTTTTTTTTCATGTTATTCACTCACAACTAGTCTTTGTTATCGGGAATATAGAGAGATGTTCTTGAGCTCATGTGGAAAACCGTTAAATGGAACTGGTTAGTGGAATATGGGTCAGGACATTACAAATTGGTATTAGAGGTGTTTTTTCATTTGGTTGTTTAACTATTTGGGAATGATAGGTTCGATAATTAGATGATTTAGGTCAATGAAATGTTCTTGTTAATGTGAGTAGCTAACCCATGTCTAAGGGAAAACCCATGTTCTCATTGTGGGATTGGTATTGTTAATGATTATTGTTAATATTTAATTCCATTTCACCTTGGTATAACAATGTGAAATGTGGTGTTATTTTTTAAGATATTTTAATCATAACCAAATACTTTTTGAGATTTGAGCACATATGCATCATTTTGGGATCTCAATAATATATGTGACATGCCTTAATTTAGTTATAAATGGAAAATCATGTTATTAGTGAGTTTTGTGATAAAAAGTTTCTCTAAATTTTCATGTTTGATTTAAAATAAATGGTTCATAGAACTGAATTTGTGATTTTTAAATGATGATGAAATGTTATATGAAGAAATATTTATGAAATTCAAAAAAATATTATAAAAAATAAAATTTTGCTTTCTTATGATATCCTGAACACAGTTATGGATAAGGATGTTTGAAATGATTCCATAGATTTGACCGTTTGGTAGTCTATATGAGATGAATAGTTTTTGATTAATGTGAATCTGTCTAATGCATATGTGTTAATTATGTGTCATGTTTCCTTAGACATGTTCTTTTAATTATAGATACATTCTTCTATGTCGACCTGAGTCGGTGGGATGACATGAATATATTTCTAGAAATGTATCCTTAGTATTATGAAAAGATTACACACACGTTAATAGTGTAGGGATATATAATAATAATCATGAGAATATCGATGGATTTATATTGTTCTTGGAAGTATACTTGGGGTGGGCTAGGAAAAATTAGCAAAATATGACATGGTATTTTTGGATGAATCACCATCATACATTCAATAGAGATTTTATACATGAGGTGGCTGAGACATTGATTGATTATATATATATAATACTAAATAATTTACATGAAACACTACATTTTTCTTGGTTTCACACAATCAACTGATTATATTTCATTACATGCCAAAATGAGTCTAAACAAAACATGAAATAATTTAAAAATAATCCTATTAAATATTATATATATCATCTATCAATTAGAATGAAGATAATGAGTATGATTAAACAAATAATTAAGATATATGGTATACACATTAATATATAATTATTCATTTCTTACCTTTTAATTATAAATAAAATCATTTTTATAAATAAGAAGATCATTTTTTGCAAAATTATATTTATGATCATACATGTATGTTGCCTCAATAAACTAAATTAATTACATATGGTGAATGATTTTAAATAAACATTTCCTTTTTAAATTCAATCCACTTTTTGATATTTTTTATATTTTTGTATCCTCAAAAGTGTGAATATACATAAATTTTTCTGTTCAAAATTTTAATGTTCAAAATAGAAGTTTTCACACATTTTGAACACTTATATTAATTTTAATTTTTCTGTTCAAAATTTTAATGTTCAAAATAGCAGTTTTCTCACATTTTGAACACTTATATTAATTTTAATTTTTCCTACTCCTCGAAAATTTATTTTTTAAAATAGATATATATATATATATATATATTCATCATATAATAATTATCTTGAGGTGATGATTCTATATTTTTCACAAATGTTTCATATTTTTATGAGGACTGAAAAATCCATAATTGTAATTGAAAAATCCCTTTTTGATTATTTTAATTATAAAAATAAGTTATATTTTAAATTTTCTTTATAAAATATAATTATTAAAATTATAAAACCATTTATCATGATTATTTCATTTAAATTAATTTCATCTTGAATATTGAGGAAAATACATTTTATGTTTTAGAATATTTATCTAAAAAAACATGTATTCAAATCCCAAATTTCATATTAAATATAAATTATAATTTTCAACTATTATGAAAAAAATTATTGAAATTGAAATAAATATTTTAAATCAGTGTAATTTATATTATCTAATTTTCTCACCTATGTTTTTTGACCAAATTATATATTTAAAACTATAATGATTACATAAAATTGTTATTGTAAAAATGAGTTTATTAGGGGTAAAATTAAAGAAAAGGATAAAATGACCCAAAACATATCTAAAACTCAATTTGTATATAAATATTGACTATCTATATTCTATTATCTATAATAATCTATTTATGATAATTTTTTCATGTGAAAAACAATGGTACACCACTTTCTTCTTAAAATCGTACAAGTGTGCCACTCACTTCACATCTTAAAGGCCACTGATTATCTACTTATGTTCACACATTAAAATATAACTCTACAAAAACCACCCAATTATAGTATCAATATGAATACTCAGATATTGGGAGTGTAAATATTGAAATAAATTCATCTAATGTGTGGGTTTCTATAAAAAACAATCGAGGATAAACAAAGAATATGTAGTAGTCATCAATGAGTGTTTTTGGTTTATTTCTTCCTCCGACTCATTCAATTCATATTATAACTTGTAGATATACAAACATTCATTTCATTGATATACACATATGTTGATGTGTTTTGTTAATTGACTAAAATTATATCCACATATATTAAATGGGTTATTAAATCATTCTTCGTGTAAGGTGAACATCCACCTCATGAACGAATTTCGTTCATTTTTCCATTATCACCTCTCACGATTGGGTAAGATGATGGATATAAGTATATATATATATATAATATTTAAAATATTATTATACCATTTTAGTCATTAAATCATATATAAATTTTTAATTTAAATTATCCATGTTAGGTGAAAACATTGTTCATGTGTTACGAAGACTTACTCTATGTGAAGTGATGCAATTCATTTTGAATAACACATTACTTGAATGACAAAATAGATAAGTTTAGTATATGAACATATAATATGAAAAAGTAATTATGATTTTAATTACATATTTTTCATTCTTAAAAGTTAATATATCAAATTCCTTTCTTCCTTTTCAATAATAAAAGTATAATAAAAAACATTTTGTTACGCGAGGACAACCACCATCACAATGTGACGTGACTCCATATTTTCATCACCAAATCAAATAGATGGTATTAATAAGTATATTTGAATAAATAATATGTTATTTATGATATTATAATAATTTTTTAAATATTTAATATAAAAAACATCTTCTCTATAAAGATCATTGAAAAATGGAAATGTTACTCATGCATATGTCTGACCTACACTCTACACGATTGTAACATAAATCAATTTTCAAAGCCATATTCACCAATGATATTAAATTTATAATATATTAATAAATATAAAATTTATTTCATTATTTTTCTTAGTTATATAGTGCAACCATTATCATAGTAATTTGATAGATAATCCTACATAATAATATATACAACAAATGAAGTTGTTATTACACAATATATTAATTGAAAAATGAAATATTAAAAAAATATATCAAATACCACTTTGTAAATAATACATGGTATGATATACATATATATAATATTGATTAATATTCGCTCTACTATGTGTTGAATAAATTTGACTAATGTTGACACTTATGGTCAGTTTTTTCAATTCTCTCATTTATTCCATGGAGACATATGAAAATACAACACTCATTTCATTAATGTGGTTTATGTGGTACCCCTTTGACATGTTATATCATTAATAAAAATATTTTCATTATATTTAATGTTTTATTTGATATAATTTTTTATTGGGCCTTATGAATCAAAATAATTTTATTGTTGTAATGCATTTTCTTCTCACTTTTATTTTCTGTGATAATATCTTCATATTCACTACATATATATTTTTGGATGTGAATATATTATTTGGGTTAGTGTAATAAAACCATCATCAATATTGAATATGATAAATTTTATTCATTTTTTTAATATTAGAAATCTTTTTATCACGTCATGATTGTTCTTATTTGTAAATTATTATATTATAATGCTTTAAGAGTATCTATCACAAAAAATGGTCCTATAAAATCCCCAATGTGATGAGAACAAGGATTTTCTATGATGAAATTATTAAATATAAGTTCGTATATGGATTTTATGATTTGAGGGACAAAAAGTTTCATGATATCCAGGGTTGAGACCAATAGGAAATTATGCACCTTCCCTAGTTGTACAACCTAGATAATATCAAATATTCTTTTTTGAGTATGGGAATCGCCATTAAGAAATTGACATTTATATATTTCATTGTATGTTCTTTTAAATCAAGGTAAATATTTTTCTGATAAAATTATGACCATTATTATTGAGTTTTATCAATCATGTACTTTTATGTATTGAAAAAACCCACAGAGTTATATGCTCCCATCATGTGTAGAAAGTTTTGGTGCGTCTTGAGTAATATTTCATTAATGAATAATGGAAGATAATATTTTTCCCTTATGTTGTTCAATAGAATATGAAATCTCAAGCCTTTTTATCGAAATGATATTTCCTAAAAATCAATTCCCATGTTGTTATATAGGCATGTTCAATTTTCAAGAAGTCATTGAAAGAGACATCGGGCTCGTACGATGATGGAACTAGCATGCAACTTAATTGACAAGAGATATTTTGATAATCGGATTATATTACACTAAAAGTACTTATATAATGTGTTATGTCATAAAAGAATTGTATTATTCCTATAAGGGTGACTTAGCGTTTTGGTAGATGCTGACCTTGGACTTTAGGATGCTTCACTTAATGCAATTAAAAAGGTGGACGAGAGGGTTACACAATAATAGTTTCCAAAGATTCAGTTAAATAATAATATAACTATATATTATTTTAAAAGTGAAATAAATATTATTTTGACACATGGTTTAATAATTATTCATGTTTTCTTGATCACATATATTCCATCACATGTTATTATGGAAAATATAATGAGAGATGAATATTTAATAAATATTTATTTTCCATTTAGTGAATTTAGTATTTATTTATTTATTAGAGAATAATATAGTGATATTTATTAAATAAATAAATTTTCCATACTCATGGCCTAATTAATATTATAGGGGAAATTTAGACAATGTTTAATTATCTAGTGAGAGATAATAAACAATGATAATTAAATCATTAAATAATATATAATTTAATTATCATGTTAATTGAATGTCAGTATAAGATAATAGTAATATTATTCTTTTACATGGTTTTTTGTAGTGATTAATTAAATAACAAATTTAAATTGTGATTTTATTTATTTCTAAACCTATAAATATGTAAACCTAATTTTATTATTTTCACAAAGTGAAATTTCAATTTTTGGTTATACACCACGAATTTGGAGAATCCTATCACACCCAGGAGAGATCCCTTCCCTTGGAACTCTCATAAGAACGGAGAATAGACTTCCTCCATCTCTTATTCTCATGTCAAGATAGATCCATGAAAATAATTTTGAAGAATTTATAAAAGCGATCAGTGGTATATGACACATATGATAGGATTAGTCATGCTAGCACAAGAAGATTCCTACAACTATATTGAGTGATTCTTGGATCATGTTTGAATAATTACAATATATAAACTACATTTATTTCTATAATGAAATGACAATAAAAGGTAGGTTTTTTGTAATATTCATCAATAAAAAAATAATTCCAACAAGGTAATACATTAATTAAATGAATTGATTGCAAACAATATGGGATGATCCTCCCTCAATTTTCGATATTATTTCCCTGGTCTGTATTGATTGATTCAATTACATAGATCATGATTCTTATCATTCTGTAAACATTAGATTGATAAAAAAGAATGGAGAATAGAAATGTTTGGCATGACCAATTTTAGGTTTCCACTTCACCGAAAAAATTTATGTTGTATATGACTGATGACAATGTTTTTTAAAAGTATTTTGAGACCATTGATATATTTTCTAATATTCATGATTTATTTGTCAACTATTTTTTAATCATTATTTTATTCTGAATTTTTAGAAATACTTCTTTCTCCATAGTTTCTCATATATAGAATCAATATGATAATGTTTTTGATTGAAATAAAAATGAAGAACTCATCTAGATGTACCATGAATTTTGGAAGGAAAACAATGTATTACACACAATGTTAAAAGGTTTACAATCTATTTTATTTTGTCCAATGCATCAAGAATTAATTTGAAAATAAATTTATACCATGTTTACTGAAGAAAAATAGTGTGTTTATTTTTTACACCACATGTTGAACAAACAAGGGTAGTACACTCCCAATCGGAGAACAAACCATGTATCCCACAAACTGAAAGTTTAGACCCATTGAGTAACAAATTGGATGATGGATTACCATACACTACCTACCAATTCGTGATCATGTCAAATGGAGACCTCACACCATGTATTCACTTATACACATTGTGTACTCCAATTTTTTGGTTGAGTTTACACGCCATGTCCGTAGACATGTACCTTGGATACCTGGTGAGATGTGTACATGTCATGTAGTATGGTTATACATGATATGTATGTATAACAAGTTTTATAGAATTGTAATCTATTTATAATACTACATTAACCATACCGACATGTGATTCTGGGTGGTAATTATGTTGATTTTAAAAACCATGAAATATGTTATAATATAAATATTTTTAAATAATATCTTTTAAATGTATAGAATTGTGTATCATGTATTAGTAAAATTTTAGTTTTTAATATACATGAATTAATGTTTGATATGTAAGAGAAAAAAATTAATTTATTTAATCATTATATTGATAATACATATCATAAAATTTTGTGATTATTCATGGATGATTATATGTAAAAAATAATAAATTTTAAATGATTATAATTGACGTTTATTAGATTCATGATGGAATTCAAGATGACTCATCCTTGGTGAATTTATTTGCACTATTAAATTTAGATAATTTTATTTAATTTTATTAAAATAATTATGTATGAGAATCTCAAGGAAAGTCAAATATAATTTTGTAAAAATATTTGATTAATTACATAATATAATTAATTCATTTGAGAGAATTAATTTTATTTAATAAATATTATGAAATTAAATCACATTGTAAAAATTCATAATTGTTTTGCATGGATACATATGATAATGATTAAAAACTATACCTTTCAAGGTGATTCGTTTTATTTAATGTTTTACTAAATTAAATTGTTGGATTGTGTGACACCACTACTCTTATAGTATAAGGCCTTAATTCCCATGGTTTTTTAAAACCATTTCCCTCACAAATGAATGTTCGTAATGTCATATGTAATGGATGTAAATACCATGATAGTAATTGTTGTTGGATGTTTTAGTTGAGGAGAAACCAATCATGGTGAGATTCATTAGTGGATAGGTGGAAATTTGTAACACATACCATAATTGATTCAATGTATTTTACCCCATGATCAATAGTTAGTTTATAAACCACTGTATAAACCAATATATAGTAAAAGCTCATGATCATACCAATTGGTTATTTTATTTATTCAATAGTTATGGTTGTTTTATTATGTATTTTTTCACAATCACATGAATTATTGAAATTAACAAGAATACACGATAGGACTAAAATAAATTGTCTTATGCTAACTATAATCTAAAGACATGGTCAATCAACTACATTAATCTACATAATATTAGAAAATATGTGATAAAAATAATAATTTGAAATGTTTGTATTATTTATAAAATCCCACAATAATATATATTATGTTGTTATAACCATCCACTACATTAGTTAAAATCACAATGTAGTACAATGTTATTAACCAATTTTTTTTGGTGTTTTCATTTACCTTGAAATTATAACATACGTACTTAGGTGACATAACATATTTAACATTAGGGGTTGACTTCCAATGTATGAATTGGAGAAACTAGGAGGAGATTGTTGAAGAAATCAAATTTAATGATTTCATGATAAGGGAGGTCCATTCAATAGATGAAAAATCATTGAGTTAATTTAGTGGGAATTTTGAATACATTAGTAAAACCACTAATGTTTCATGACCAACAAATATCTAGGTAATTTGAAAGGTAATTTCAATTATTTCAATAAGAATATCCAAAATGTTAATATTTTGATGCCATTGATGATTGATTTTGGGTATCAATAAAATAATTAGAGACTGATAAATATAATATTAATTTTTCTATATTTTATCAGATAATGTACTAAAATAGTGCATATATTATTTTAAGAAACAACTATAAAATGGAATCAAATATAACACTGTGATCCATACCTGAGAAGGATAATAATTTCACCAGCACAAATTTCCAAAAATGACCAAGGTGTGTATTCCGTATCCTTCTCCGTGAAAAGAAATTATATGATACAGAAGAACCTATTACTATTATTCTACGTAATGTGGTAAGTGATGACGATCGACCCCTTAATGAGAATTATATGAATGATTCTATGAATATTAATTGTTTTATGCTAACGTTAATGTGCAAAGATCTTTTGAATAAAACATATGACAATGATGCATATAGTATGATGTCTCAATTTCTGGATCTCTAGGAAGATATAGTTAGACAGGAAATATATGAGATATCCAATACTTATTATAGATCTATTCTTAGAGATTATGTTTATGGTGTCCCCCATTTATTCATTCTTATTATAAGCATTGAATGAAAATACATATGAGGAATTAAATTCCTTAATGATTTGTGTAATAATATCATTGTTTCATTACTATATAGGTCTTTCTCCAGATTCATTGTTAATTATAATAGGAGAATAATGATTAGTGTCATTCATAACATCATAATTGGATTTTCCTAGTACATAAAGACACATGTCCTGATAAGTCTATTGCACCTATGGTCAAAAATAAAAGGAAGAAGACGGAAAATGATCCCAACACTCATAACACGTCTAAACTATCCAGAATCATCCTTCCATGAAGAGAAAGATTCAAAGACTTGGAAAGGAAATGGAAGAATTATAATTTTCATGTGGAAATTGAGGTCATAGTAAGTAGATTTACACCCAAAAATTTTGGGGATTGTAAAGGTGAATTCATTATCAAGTGTAATATTTCCATATCTCTACATTTGGAAATGGATATAGAATGTTGTTCTAACATTAGTATCCACTTGTAGCAACCAAGTAGATTCATAAATATTGGTAGAAGAGAATATGATCAATGATCTTACAACATTATGAGAATGTTTTTCCTATCCATTGGTGACTACAACCTTTCATTTCCTATATTAAGGTTTTTTGTTTTATAAAATTGTTTTTATGTACCAATTGAAACCATGAACATAATATCTATATCATTCGTAGATATAGATGATATTTTTTTCATATTTGAAAAAACATTTTTTCTATTTTAAGGAAATGATTTTTAATGTTATTCAACAATAAAATAATGGTCTTTATATATTACATTTAAAAAACCAAGTATTTTCAATTGATAATGAAACATGTTCACATGACTCGTACAACACCCAATGATTGCATCACCATCATGGTCACATACAAAGAATCAATTGATAATACTCTCTCAAGATGTTTATTAATAATCATTTGAGAAAAAACAAATTGAAATATGTCGTGATTGATTTCAAGGACTTTTTTTACAACCCTCCATTTTGTGGATAGCATGAAAGGGACTTTAAGCTTCTAGGATTGGTACACACTGATGTGTGTGAACACATTATATTAGAATCAAGAGGTGGATATTCATACTCCCTAAATTTTACTCATGACATGAGTAGAAATGGATATTTATATTTGATTTGGTATTATTACATGTCCTTTGATAAATTAATGGAAATATAGATTGATGTAGAGAACCAACATGGTAAGATGATAAAGAAGCTTTGATCGGATCAATGTGGGAAATATCTTAACCATGTGCTTATTGAGAATCTACATGAGTTTGTGATTCAATAGATTGTGTTGTGTGGAAAAAACATCATATTGAGGGGGAATCATAATATCCTAATGATGTAGTAAGTATTATTTATTATCCTTTTTATACTAAAGTGATGAATTTTGTGGGATAATTATATTATTTTCTGTAAAATTTAACACAAAAATTTATTATGAATTATTATTTTTTCTAATAAATTAAATGTTATAGTAAAATTATGTTACATGCAACAAAAATTTCATATTTCACTGAAAACAACAAAATTTTTATCTTATATTACATGAAACACTATTTTTGTATTTTCTTACACATAATATAATGCTTACCTTTCATTATAAAAAACACTATGTTTAAAACAAACATGAAATACTATTTAAATATAATTATTTAATATGGTAGTAATGGAATAGTAATTGGAATATGGATTTTCAGTAGAATTACATAAATTATGAACATATATTGTTTACAAATTCATATAAAATGAATTCATTTTTTACTAGTTAATTATATTTAACAAACCTTTTAAAACCAAGGAAGTAATTTTCCGGAAAACTATTATTTAAAACAAAAATATTTTTTAACTGAATAAATTAAACCATTCATGTTTTGTGTAATATTTTAATGAAATGTATAAATTTTATATTAAATAAAAATTTCAACATTCATCTAATGTTTTTCCGATACGATATATAGTAATAACCATATTTTTATTCTCAAACTATACCTTTCAAAAAAGCGATTTTGTTGCCATTGGAACACTTATAATAAAATAAATTTTTACCCCTTATAAATATATTTTAATAAAAAAAACTCATTTATAGTTAATATTTTTAATATTTTATTATTATTTTTATTTTTATCATATAATTTTAATTTTTTATTGAATGTTGATAAAAAATAATTTTTACCAAAACATTATTTTGTAAAATTTATTAATATCTATAAATTATATTATAAATTTTTTCAAATGTATAATTAGAAAAATTATATTCCAATTAATAAAATTAGGAAAATTTTGAAAATTTTAATTATATTCCTATTGAATTTAAAAAAATCATTGTCAACTATTGGAGATTTTCTAATTAAAAACACATGATTTTTCAAGTCTGAGATTATTTTTAAATCAAATGTTTCCACATATTTCAATGAAATTTGGAGAAATAGATTCCATATTATTATTTAGAATAATATATATTATATAATATGGTTAAAATAAATTTTTTTTAACAAAATTAATATTAAAAATAATAAAAATTAATTTCTATGATTAACGTATTAATTTTATTAACTATAGTTGAACTAAAAATATAAGGGTAAAAAATTTCCCCAAATCTTAAAAATTCCCAATGACTGGAAATTTTTTTATTGTACAACTTTTTTTATTGTTAATAAAACAATTTGGTATGTTTTTCAAGGAGGAAAATGTATGAAAACATGTTTATATTAAAAAAACATAATACTAGGTCATTCACCTATAATATAAAAGGAGATCCATTTTACTTTACTATAAACACATAAAAACAATTATTTGGACAACAATAAACTGTATTCCATAGAAAATTTCATCCTCTAAAAATATAATCCCTATTTGGTACATAAATGTAACATTGGATGGATTTTGGAGTTATCCTGATGTGGATTCCCAATAATGAGATAACATTCATCAACGTTCATTTTTTATATTTTCGTATATACCCTTTAATTGAAATTAAACCACGAGGATATTGTAACCAAATATCACACATATACTAATTTTTTTTATGTAATGGTTATATTCAAAAAAAAATCTCCATTTCCTTCAAATTGGTTATGAAATAATCATTTGGGTGTATGAAGGACTACCTTCTTGCGAACTGATATAATTCATTTTTTACATTACAACCTCTCACAGATTAGTATAGTGATTGTTTTAAAAAATATATATGATATTTATATAATTATCATATATCATTATTCATTATACCATTTATTCAATTTTTTAATTTCAATACTATAAGGTGTTTGATAATGTCGTTATAATGTTTGGAGGAATAATAAATCACTTAGAGAATTTATTTTTTTTCAGCAACTCATTACATGAAAGATAATATTGATTTATTTAATTAATCTATAGGTATTAAATGTTATAATTATTATAATAATTATATATTAATTATTCTAAAATATAATATATCATTTTCTTTCATTCCTTTTCACTCGTAGAAATATGATTGCATTATTTAAGGGTATGTGGACTAAAACCTTCATGATACAATGCGACACAACATTTTTAACATCACCCCCCATAGAAGATGCATATATGTGTATTTGAAAATTAAAATTTTATTTAATATATCATGCTTTTTATTCAATGATAATATATTACTTACCTCCACCCAATAATGATATTTGAAAAATGATATTGTTACTCATGTGTACGTATGACCAACTATCTCCATGATCATATCATATTTTATTTGTCAAAATAATAATTCAATGTTTCACCTAAAATTTTAGTTGATGTATGAATATGAAAATAATTTTATGATTATTGTTGTGGGGATTACGGAACCATGATCATAGTGAGAGAACTTAATGTATAAAATTTCAACATACACAAAATAAAAACCAAATATTTCTAGAAAACTAATTTAAAAATGAATATTCAATAAATGTTTATTAAATAGAAATAAATTAACAATATATGGTATCATATATATTGTTTTTTATTTGAAATGTATTTATAATAAACTAATATTTATTTTATGAGAGTTTTTAAAAAAGTAAAAAAGAATTCAATACTTTGGGTAATGAATTGGTATTATCTATATTATTTATAAGAGACATATTAAATACCACCACTAATATAATTTATGTGATTTATATACCAAACATTTGTGATTTCATATAATTAATAATATAATTTTCATTGTATGAAGCTTTAATTTTATTTTAATCTTTATTGGGACATACAAGTAAATATATTACTAGTGTTGTGTATGAATTTTGTATCTCTATTTTTCTAGGAGATAAATTACATATTCACCGAATGTTTTTTATGTGGTGTATATAATTCATATAAATCTACATTTTGAATAATTTCATTAAAATAATGTTTATTTGTACAACCATTTTATGATATCACGTTTATGCGGTTTATTGTTTCAATTTAATGTATGTGGTTAGTGAATTTAGTCTCAATTTCCAATTATTCAGATATATATGATGTTATGAACTTATATTCTATAAGGAGATATATATAAATAAAATTAGACATTTAGTAACCTTAATTTATTTGGACACGTGATATCTTTTGTTTTATTTTTTGCATTCCTTCAATGGACTTATGATTGAATATTATAAAAGTGGTAATGATTTTATGTTACAATATCATAGTTAATATGGATTGTTTACTATTAATTTATAATGATAAAATATTATGAACCGTCTATCAAAATAACCATGATTGTTTATTCTAGTAATTCATGATTTTTAAGTAATCATTCCATTTTTGAAAACAAATTTGTACATAAAAGAGGTCATATTTTTTAATATGTATCATTACGTCCCTTTTAGGAAAAAAATATATTATCTACCAAAACCAAGTATTCCTATAAAAAATGGATAATTTTTTAATTATTTCCTATGAATTTTATAATATATTTTTACTTATGTTTTAAAATTTAAAATAATTTTTTAATGGAATCTTCAAATCATTTTATAAATAAATTCCTCTTTGGGTTTTTGTAACACCTTAAAGTTTTGAAAAAATAATATAAATTTAATGAAAATTTGTTTTAATAAAATAATTATAATTATCCTTAAAACATAAATTTGTTGTTTCTGTTATATTAATTCTGAATAATGATCATCTAAAATTATGATAAATATGATTTTTGGAGTTTGAGGGAACCAACATGATTTTTTGGGTGAATAATAACATTATCATATAAATATCAATATGAATAGTAATGTTACCATAATAAAGAGAAAATTAGATAATTTTTTTTATTTTATCATGTGTTTATGATAATGTCATCTTGCTCAATCTTTCATGGTGTTAAAAAAGAGTTATATATTAAATATTGTTATTTTTTGAATAAATTATGATTTTATTTAAAAATAAAAATATTTATTTTTTTTTAATAAAATTGAATTCATTTTTTAATTCTACACATAAAAAAAATAGTAAGGGTTAATTGTAGGTATTTTTATGTAAATCGTGAATTTTTTATGAATAGTGAATTATGGTAAAATACCCTATATTGAAATTATTAATTAAGTACACTATTTAGAAATCATAAGTGATGTCATCCCACATGCTTCAATCTCACATTCGTTCTTTACTATTTTGATCACAAAAATGATGGCTATTCATAGTCTTGGGGAAATATATTAAAATAATGATTAAAATGTAAAATCACTCCTCTCATTCACTATAAATACCACCCTCAATCCCCTCATCCTGTCACACCTCTAGAGCATTGAGATTTGCCTATAATCAACCAAATTACATCCCAAAAGATCTTCCCCACGCCCATTATCTTTTTTCCTCACCAAAAAGACAATTTCTAAGGCCTTAATCATGATCTTAGGGATAAGATATCATGAGGTAAAAATCCTCTCCCTTTTTCATGTGTTTTCATTTCAATTCCTTTCTTTTCATATACCTTATTTCCCTCTACATATCCAAGAGGTATGATGTCTCTATAATCATATATATTCATTATTTTACAATTTTTATGTAAATTATTTATAATTTTCCTTCCTCTCCACTCCCTCTTGTTATAAAAATAAAAACACCCGAGTAATGTTTTCATTTACCAAAATCAAGGACGATGCGTTTCCAATTTATAATAATTCATTCAAATATGATCATAATACCCTTTTAATTGTTGATTCAGAATTTAATGTCTATTTTGTTACATATTTCAGGTCATGGAATGAAATTTTATGAATTAAATTATATTATTTAATGAAACAAGTTCAAGATTGTGTAGAAACCACAAAAAATGATCTAAACAAATATCTCTATTGTTTAATCTAATGATTCTTCATAATATGTGATAAAAATGATATATTTTATAATTATATAATCTAGAAACATTTAAATACCATTTAATTCACCTTATGTTATTTCATTTCTATATGGAAAAAAATGAAACACAAATTGGACTTGGAAATCATGTAATGGACACACCTGAATCAATGTGAGGTACTGAATTCAAACAATTAAAGGGTGAAATAATGTAATAAAAGGATCAAGTAAGATGTTATAAACATGAAAATGTTTCATTAAAATACTAATAAAACTTTTTAACCATTATACAATAGTTTGAAAAAATTTTAAAGTACGGGGAACCTGAGGTATGGGAATTCTAAAATAGATTTACATTCTTATTGTAAACCATGTACATCATTATTAATGTGGTATTAATAATTTTTAGAGATGATATTTTAATAGATTATGAATAATTTTGTTTATTTGGAGTTTATATACATATTCCATCCACTATATTATGTTTCTCTTTAAATATATGATATTTAGATGAGACATTTCTTTTAAAAATATCTTTTAAAATTTTATTTTACAAAATTCAAAAACAAAGTTTTTATAAAATTATTAATTTTTATGAATGTTTTCTGGATCTAGGTAATAGTTTGTGATGAATGGTGGGACTAATATCCCTATCCATATTCATTGGGTATGTGTAATTTGGAGGGATTCCATATGTTTACTCAAAGTGTAATTGCGATGGTCACACAAATTGTATGGTATTCATGAGGGTTACAGATTATATGGTAGAAAAGGGGGTTACATTATTATGTAAGTAAGTGCCCAATATACCTTTATGGTTCTTTTTATGTTTTTTATGTTTTATGGAAATATAATTTAAATGTCTTGTTTCACAAATTAAGTTTATATGGGTAAGAAGTATGTCTTTTTTGTAAATGTTTACATTTGTTACAAGTACTCTTGGAATTATTTTTTATTTCCTTCTTCTTATATCCTGTACTAGGATTTTTGTTCCCATCACATGTAATTTAATTATTTTCCTATGATATAAGGACATGTATAAAAATAAATATAGTAGCGTTAAATTTCGTGATGACTTTCTGAAGATAACATGTTCTATTTTAAGAGTTTTATATTCTGAAAAAAATGGATATCGTTTTTGTAGTGTCTAATCTATATGAATGTGGAATGTAATTTATGTGATATGTCCTAATTCTCTAAAACTCTAAACATGAAAAGATACTCAATATGAAAATAAGTTAGTTCTGTAATAATATTCATGATTATGTAATGTAATAAAGCTGGGTTCTTAATGTTGTTAATAGAAGATGGTTTATTTAACTTTAGGGGTTATGATGACGTTAATTGAATACCATTGATTATTTTAACACTATATTTAATTTGAAGTGATATATTATTTAAAAATTAGCATGTTTCTTTGACTAAGATATGTATGTTCATTAAGTTTTTCCTTAGAAAAAATCAGGAAGCTAAAGAGGAGAGGCAGTAACAGAATGATATCCTTCTGAATCTGCTTCTCAAAATGGTAGATTGGGATTGAGCTATTTGTGACATTAATGTATCAATTAACGCATGAAATATATGGTGGTGGAATCCATTCATGAGAACAATGATATGTATCATAATGTAACATTATGATAGTGAAACATTTTCTAAGACAACACCCTCCTGGTTTAAATGGATATTCGAAACCAATAGCAGCTGAATGATATACACGACCCATGAAAAAATAATCAATGTTTTGGGATATGTATATAATCTATTGTAATGTCTTTAAATTTATCATTTATATTTTAAAGCAGATTAGTGGTGGCCAATGGTCAAAAATATCAGGGATAAAGATCATATTTATGATTTAGAGTGGGATGAATTTAAAAGGTTATTTCATTAAAAATATTTTCCTAATGTAGTGAGACATAGGATGGAGAAATAATTCCCTGAATTTATGATAAATAAGGAAGATTCAATGGATCTATATAATGCGAACATCACCCGACTAGAGAGGCATGCACAAAATATTACACTGGATCATGATTGGAAAATTGACCAATTTTACTCATGATTAAAGACAGGTGTCAAAGGAAATTGGCCTCCCATGAATTCCAATGTTTTGAGAAACATTACTAATGTGATGATAGGGTAGAAATGTGTTTTATAATGATCAAATTCACATCTAAAGAAAAGAGATCTATACGTACATATGGTAATCGATGGTTATAAATCATCCAAAGAGTCATAATGGTAAGAAATTCTAGTTTCCAGTTTGGAAAAGTTTAACAAATATCACCCTGGGGAATGGCTTACTGAAATTGGGAAGTGTTTTTGATGTGGAGTGTTTGGACATATTACCTGATATTGTAATAAAAATTATTCTATGAATAATATGGATATGAAAACTATAAATTTGTTTAAATGTGGAAAGATGGTTCGTAATAAAAATTCTTACCCAAAGAGAGTTCCAAATGATTCAATGAAGCCAAAATATAAGCAGAAAGGTGTGGTGAGATCCTTTGTTTCTACATAATCAGATGTTGGAACATCCAATGATGTTTTATTAGGTTAGTTTTTGGTTTACTCAGATATTTCAAAAATTTAGTTTCACATGGTGTTTACACATTCCATTATTTCTAATGAATTTTTTTGTAGATTGAAAATATCACCTCAACAAATGAGAGAAGAGCTAATTGTTAAACCCCCAAAGGGGAAATATTATATCAAATAGTAATTATAATAATATTTATATTATTTAATGTGTAAAGGCATTGCCTAAAAAAGTCTTTGTTTTTCATGTAGTAGATTTTGATATAATTCAAGGAATGTATTGGATTTCTGTTTATCATGTTATCATTTAATGTAGAGCTTAAAATGTTTTTTTTCAGAAATACTATTAGTTTGTATACAGGGATGATCCCACACAATTTATAACATATTAAAAAGTAGGGAAATTGTTGATAGATGGAAATAAATGTTATATTTCTCCTATTGTTGAAAACACTTGTTTCTTATTCATGATGTTCCACTGTAAAATAAAAAACATTATGTTTTTTTAATGAGTTAATCAGTTTCATACAAGATTGGGGAGTCAAATTCACAATTGAATTAGTTACAGATTATTAGCCAATTTCATACCCCCCATATCAAATGGCTAAAATGTAACTTATTGAATTTAAATATTAGTTGCTAGATTTTCTAGAGAAAGAATTTATTCACCTTATAAATTCACCATAGGGTGATCCTATTTTGTTCATCAAAATGAATGATGGTTCCATGGGAATTTTCTTTGATTATAGTGCCTTGAATAACATCACTATTTTCAACAACTATCCATTGTATCATATCAATGAATTGTTTGATATGATTCATGGAGGTCTGTACTTTTCCAACATTGAATTGTGAACTGGATACCATGAGAAAAAGGAGAATGATGACATCCCAAAAACAACTTTTTCTACAACATTTTGGCATTGTGTATTTTTTGTTATGTTGTTTGGGATAACCAATTCACCTAATGAATTCATAGATATTATTAATATATTATATCATATGTTCATGGATATGTTTTTGGTTAAGTTTATCTATTGCATTCTTGTATTTTCAATAAATAAAGATGAGTATGAAAAAAAATCTATGGGTTGTTTTTCAAACCCTAATGAAAAACAAACTGTATATAAAATTAAAAAATTGTGGTTTATGGTTGCAACAAATTTTCTTTCTTGGGAACATTGTAAATAAATATGGCATAATAGTAAATCCTTCCAAAAAAGAATTTTATGAATGGACATGACCTACAAATGTTCTCAAGATTCGTATTTTATTGTATTAGAAGGTTATTTCTGTTGTTTTGTTAAAAACATTGCACAGTTATCTACCCCGCTAACTATATTATCTTGAAAAGGGGTTATATTTATTTTGATAGATGAATGTGATGTTTGTTTTTTTTGAATTAAAAAATATATTTGTGAATGATCTAGTTTGTGGCCTGGAATTCTAAAAACTGGTGTGATTTTCATCTATAATGATGCTTCATTGATGGGACTTGGCTGTGTTTTAAAGCAGAATGATCAGGTAATTTCCTATTCTTCAATAAAAATAAATCATTGGGTGTTAAATTACCCCACACAAGATTTAAAATTGATAGATATTGTTTTTACTTATAAAATTTGGTGGAATCATTTATATATATCCAAATGTCGAATATATACTAACAATAAATGTCTGATGTATATATTCACTCTGAAAGATTCCACCATGAAGTAGAGAAGATGGATTTAACTAATAAAGGATTAATATTACATGACCAATTACTATTCGGGAAAATAAAAAAAATGTGGGGGATGCATTGAGTCGAAAACACCATGAATCATTAACCATGTTATGTTCAGAACATGATCGCTTGATTAATGATTTGAACAATTTTGGAATAGAAGTTGTTGTTGCAGGAAATATAACTGGTTTTTTAGCTATCAGTTCTGTAATTGTTTTTAGATAGAATTATGAAAGCATAAAAGGAATATAGTGAGCTACTGAAAAAGGTAGATTTGGAAAAAACGGGTATGTTTCCAAAATTTAACCTTGATAAACATTGTGTTGTAAGAGTTGGTAACAGGTTGTGTGTGCCTTATGATTCACATTTGAGGAATAATTTGTTATGTGAATCTCATAGTTCTCATTTTTAGATCATCATGGATATACAAAGATTTACATAGACATTTGGGATTATTATTGGTATGATAGAATAAAAAGAGATATTTCTGATTTTACCATGAAATGTTTGATGTGTCAACAGGTTAAAGAAGAGAATCAGCTATCAAAGGGGATGATTCATTCTTTGCTAGTGCCATAGTGGAAATGGGAAAATATATCCATGAACATCATGGTGGGACTGCTTAAGACCTATTGAGGTAATAATGAAATTTGCATTCTTTTTGGTCATCTGAAAAAATCATCATATATTCATTCTTTTTGAGGTAAAATGCCTTCAGATTAGATTTCTCAATGATACCTCAAATAGATTGTCAAGTTACATAGAGTAACTCTTTTCATTGAATCTGATCAGGAACCCATGGTCACTTCAATATTTTAGAAGGGACTTGAGAATTCATTAGGCATATAATAAATTTTTTGTACATCTTTTCATCATCAATCAAATGGGAAATCAGAATGTAAAATTATGACATTGGGAGATATTCTTCAAACATGTTCAATGAAATAATAGGGATGTTGGGATAAAAACCGTTCTTTAGTTGAGTTCTCTTATAATAATTTTTTTCATTCCTCTATACTGATGAAACCTTTTGAGAAATTTTATGGTAATTAGTGTAAAGCTATTTCCTTTTTGGATAATGTAGGTGATTGGAAGTTGATACGACCATAATTACTATAGAATGTGGCTAAGAATGTAATGATGATCCAATAAAACATGAGGTGAAAAAATAGAAAGAGAAATGTTATGCCGACAACATGAGGAAATACTTCTTTTTTGAGGTAGGTGATCATGTTTTTCTAGAATCACTCCATGGAAAATTGTTATTCATTTTATTATGAAAGGAAAGCCACACCCATGGTAAATTGGACTTTATTAAATTCATGAGAATGTTGGACCAGTCACCTACCATGTTGGTTTTATTCCATGTTTATATCATGTACAAAATGTTTCTCATGTTTTGATGTTGAGAATGAATGTTCCATATTCATGTCATGTTTTGAACTAGAAGAAGATATACTAGAGGGGAACCATTTAATAGAAGGGAAACTAGTTCTGATCCCATATCAATGAGAACAAGTATTTCATAATAATGTAATCCTCCAGGTAAATGTTTTGGTGGAGAAACCACATGGTTGAATTCACAACCTGAGAATCTAAAAATGCTATGAGAGGATGGTACTCTTACTTGTTTAGTTTGTAAATATAATTGTGAGTGTGTAATTTTTAGAAAGTGGTGATAATGTAATGCCCCAGGGATTTAAAAAAATAAATTGATATTCTTGAAACATTATTTCAAGTAGATAGTTATAACTAGCCTTTAAACATAATTTTCTTACTTTGATGATTTGAATTTCTGAAAAATGTCCATCATTAATTATTATGAGTATCATTTTTAGAGTCTAATTGAAGAAACAAGTATTTTTATGTGAATAGTAGCATTCCCATATGAATAGTAATATGACCCTAGTGAATAGTAAATTGTATTACTATTTTATATTCTTATGGCCTTTAAATAATGTCATCCATATTAATTTTTCAAGGTTTTTAAGAATATATATAGATTTTAGTTTTTTAATTATGAATTAATTATGATTTTATATAAAAAATAAATTAATAATATTTTGAAATTTATTTTTAAAAAATAACATTTATTTTTCATTTCTGGACATGAAAAAATGGTTAGGGTTAATTTTTGGGTTTTTAAAAATATTAACTTTTTAATGATTAGTAAAATATGGTAAAATTCAGTATATTCAAATTGTCATTCAAAACATTATTTATGAATGAAAAGTGATGTAAGCCCACTAATTTAGATCTCATTTTCTCTCTTTACTATTTTGATCTAAACAATAAAGACTCTTCATTGTCTTGGACAAAAATATTAAAAAAATTAATACTATGTAAATTCCCTCCTCTCATCCAGTATAAATACCACTCTCATTCCCCTCTTCCTATCACACCTCTCAAATCATGATCATTGTCTAGCATATATAAAATGACATACCCATGCCCTTTCCCCACGTCCTAGAGCTTTTGGTATCACCAAATTTCCAAAACCAAAGGCCTTAAGGATGATCTCAAAGAGAAGAGATCCGGATGTAAGAATCCAATTAATTTTTCACTTGTTTTCTTTTCAATTCCTTTTGTTTCTTATACTCTCTTTCCATCCACATATCCATAAGGTATAAAATCTCTAGAATCATATATTTTCGGTATGTTACCATGTTCGTGTAAAATATTCATCATATTCTTTCATCTCCTCTCCCACTTTTTTTCTGAAAATAAAAACACCCACCGCTATGTGTCGATTTTCCAAAATCATGGACAATGTGTTTAAACATTATATTACGTCCTTAAAAGAAAATCATGAAACCATTTAATGGTTAAATATGAGTGTGATGTGTATTTTTTAACATATTTAATTTTCTATAATGAACTTATATTCATGAAATTATATTATTTAATGAAATGAGTTCATGATTATTGGGGAACCACTATAAATGAACTAAAAAAATATATATTAAGTTTTATCTAATGATTCATCATCATATGTGATTCAATATTATTTATGGTATCATTATATATTCTGAATATATATGAATACCAGTTAATATTACTTCTAAAATTTCATTTCTATACAAAATAATATCAAACACAAACTGGCCACGGAAATAATGTAATGAATTAACCTGACAAAATGGAAGAAGCAAAATACTAACAAATAAAGGGTAAAATGATGATTTAAAATTATCATAAAAGATATTATAAACATTAAAATGTTTCTGAAAAATAAAAATAACATTCTTTTATCCATTTTTTATGTGGTTTAAACAATTTATATATCATAATAACTTAAGGTAAGGGAATTCTTAACATGATTTCAATCCATTGGGTTGACCTTCTAATTCATTATTTATGACGTATTAAAATTGGTTTTGTGATGAAAATTGATTATATAATGACTAATTATGTGTATTTACAATTTATATACATATTACATCAACACTATAAGGTATCTATTCAATTATCTGATATTTATAAGGGACCTTTTTTTTGAAAACCTCTTTTAATTTTTTTTACGAAATTCAAAATAAATGTTTTTATGAAATTATTCATGTTTCATGATTCTGTGATAGTTCTGGGGAATTATTTATGATGAAGGTTGGGAAAATATATATCTCAAATGAAATGGGCATGTGTATGATGGTGGATGGTTATATAGTTACTCAATGTGTAACTACGATGTTTATACAAATTGTAAGGTACCAGTGTGGGTAACAAATTATAAGGTAGTTGATAAGGTTATAAGATTATCTAATAAATTCCCCAAGTCACCATTATGGATATATTTATATTATATTTTTTTGTTGGAAATATCTTGAAAATCTAATATTTAATATTGCATTTTTATATGGGTAACAAGTATGTCACTTTTGAAAATGATTTCATACATCACAAGTATTCACAAAATTATGTTTTCTTTCCTTCATCTTATAACCCTTACTAATATTTTTGTGATCATTCCATGTTTTTAAATTAATCTAAAAGGCTATATAGATGTGTATGATAACGAAGGGATCCATGTTAAATTCCATGAATATTTTTCAATGAAATTCTGCTTTATTTTAAATGTTTCGTATTTGGAAAGAAATGGATACCGTTTTTATGATATATGCTCTATATGAATGTGGGTTGTAATGTATGTGTTATGTGGTAATTTTCCATAACTCAATACATTAAATTATCATCAGTATTAATGAATGTGATTTCTAAACTAAAATTCAAGATTACTCAATTTAATAAGTGTATGTCCTTCTATGTTTAACAAAAAACATTAAAGGAACCATTAATTTAAAAAATACAACATGAAACAAACTTTCCATATTCCTGAAAATTGTTTGAGTTGAATTATAATTAATCAAAATTCATTTTTATTTTAAAATAAATTAATCTTTTTAAAATGTGTTTTTTAAATTTTCTTATTTCGATCTAATGATTATATTTTTCTAAATAAATATTTTAAATTATTCATAAATATTTATTTATAAAAATTAAAACATATATTAAATAAAATTCATTTTAATAAGGGTTAATTATTTAAAAATTATTTTCGATGACTATTTATTTTCCTCCAGAAATATTTTAAATGAACTTTAAAAATGCCTTTGAAAATAAAAGGATATATGTTGATGTTATCTATGCATTTCTGAGGATATTAACCAATAATACAAATCTTATTATTTCTATAAATGGTTTATTATTACGAGATGTTTATGAACCCCTTTTATCATTAATGGTTTATATCATGGCGGATTTATTATGAAACCCACCTCATTTTCACGGGTAATGGTATGTTGAAATTGTGAAATGATTATGATATTGGTTTCTTTTCCATAAGTTATATAATGATGAAATTTTTAAGAAACCCATTTAATTTTCTAGAAAATCAAATGTTGACTATTTTATGATCTTGTGGAATATACATATATGATTCTCTTCATCTGATTAGTGGTAATAATAATAAAAAATTATTATATTTGAGGGTTAAATAGTGGTTATCCCAATGTTGAAAAATATGACACATGGGTGGTTAGCCCATGCCCAAAAATTAGAATACATTGGTTGCTAGAACAATCCTGAAGAAGGTAAACAAGTGGCTAACCCAAGCCTAAAAATGTATGAATGTTTGTGTGTAGCATTGAAAAAATGTTTTCTATATAATGTATATTTAAACAATATGTTTCTTATTCCACTGTTTCATATTCCAATGTTATTATTTCATGGATCATGATCTATGATTTCGTTATAATTAATGTATTTTTATCTAACTATTATAAAACAATGACTTACTGTAATGATATTTTATACGAATGAAATTGTTTTTAAATTACATTCTCTTGTTCTAATACTCTTATTCTCATTTTATTCTTATGTGTCTCCTTTCTATATCATTATTGAAATTCTTAGATCATTATAGTTTATTTTTTATAGCGTTTCATGAATGGTTATAAGTAGGACTTTTTGTGAATTGTGTTTATGTGGAAAATATTTATGGGAGACATTGATGTTCTTTCATGAAATAATAATTATTGTGATATAAAATTCCAAATACAATAAACTTTTATAGTCCTCGCACATGAGATTCAGAAATGTTTAAAATATTCATTTAAATTTTTTTATTATCTATATATCATAAGCCTTTTAATTATAGATATCATGATTGAATGTTATGTATCATGTAATATTTTCTTTGAGGAGTTCAAAGATTATTTCCCCAATATAAATATTTTGATCATACTCGAGCTGGTTGAGTAGTATTGTAAAGACCCATAAATTTCAAGGAAATTTTTTACTTAATTTTCTTTGGAATTTTACAAGAACGCAGTTTCTGATGGCGCCTGATTCCGAGGCTCGGTGTGCCCGGAATCATTTTCCAAAATTTGGCTCAGGTACGTTCAGTGAACGGACGAGCGGGTTTTTATAACTTTTGAACCATTGCTCAGAATCAAATTTGGAGGGCACTGATGGAACCACAACGCTGGTATTTTCTTATGAATGCCTATTCTAGAGTTGCATTTACTCGAGAGAAGTTGATAAAAATTGTGCAAGTTAAAAATAAAAATTTAACAACAATTTTTATTTTACTCTAAGTGTTTAATTCTTTGGATGTAAGTTGGGTAACAACCCAACCTCCCTTGGGAGGTTATGAGGGTGGTGGGGCCCACACGAACCCCACCCCTTCATATCCTCTAACCCGCTCAACTCACCATTAATATTGTTAACTCAAGTTAATAACTTATGAAATTAATGTTGTGAGTTTAATGTGAGTTTTTGAAATTCAAACACTTAAATTTCAAAATCCATGTTGAGTTAATAAATTACGTGTTGCTTAATTTATTTTGGGTTAGTTCCTTTGTTGTTGGAGAGGACTTGGGGGGGAAAGAAGGCAAGGAGCTTTGAGATCATCTTCTTCATCTTCGACAAAGAACGCAAAGATCGAACGATTCCCAACGAAGAACGATGAGCCCTCGGAAACCGTTTACCACGATGCATCACCCTTCGTTCTTCTTCCCACGACAAAGGAAGGGAGACGATGTTCCATCTCGGACAATCTCCGTCAACATCTTCGAATCCTCTTTCCGCGACTCCACTCTTGAAACCGAGGTAGGGGATTTTCGTGATTTTCCTTACGTGATTCTCTTCTGTCTTTTATCCGCGATATTTGGACCGCATGATACCATTTAACGGGAGGAGGTCAGACCACAAAAACATGGCCGTCCACCTCCCTTATTGTTTTTCTTGTTGTTTAGGATCGAATGAAATTGGTGCGATGTCGTCACACCGCACGGGATCGAGCGGCAAGGATGCGCGACATCGTCACGTCGCGCGGGATCGAGTGGCAAGAATGTGCGACATCGTCACGCCGCGCATTCAAATTTTTTTAACTCTCGTGCGTGGGTATTTGATTGAAAGGTGTTAGTATAATTTATTTTGGATAAATTATACCCTCGTCAATGATTAAAATCAGGTGTTATTATTTTCCATTTGATAACACCTAACGCGGAGGGCGCGGTCCGAACAAACACGGCCCGACAACCCTCCACAGCTTGTTTATCGATGTGTGGATCGACGGACGACTACAGAACAGGACGCTATGGAATTTGAGGGCCTTTTAGTGAAGATCAGGTTGGGGGAGGACCACTGGCGAAGACCGGATGCAAAACGGACCACCGGAGCGCGTCCGGTGGTCCGCAGAAGCTCCCGCCGGGGCGCCGCGGCGGTGCTCGGCGCGCAGCCGGAAAAACACGCCGCGGCAGCGTGGAACTGAGGGGTGGGATGCTGTCGGCATGCCGCGTCCGGGTGCTGTGGAGCGGCCCCCGCGTGGGGACCGTGGTTCCCTCTCTCGGCCGGTCAACAGAGCCGAGCCGACCCGCCGGGCTGGGTCACGCCCAACCAGGTTGGACCTGGGTCGGGTCGACCCGGTTCGGGCCGACCAGGGGGGGATCAGGCCGGGTCGGTCCTGGCCCAGACCCCCTGTTTTCGAACCCTCTTCTGTATTTTTTCCATTGTTTACGACGCTTTCGCCGGGGCGCACGCCCGTCCGTCCGTGGAGGAGGACGTGCGACACTTTGTTGTCCCGCATTCCCGCTTTCCAAAGGCGGGCAGCATTCACTCCTTATTCAGGGACGTCTGCTCCTTGATCGAAATAGGATGATGGGATGTCGGTTCTTCCTCCTGTGGATTCCTCCTCAGAACTCGTCACCTAGTCCGGGTCTCCCTCATAGATTTAATACGTAAGTCGTGAAACTCTTCCTAGTGCCATGTTTCCATGGACGCCGGTTAATTACACTGCTTCTGTCGGGACATTCCAAAGGGTCCGGTCAGGGCAGCAACCTTTAGTCGGGGGAGTTTTCATGTTGAGGCATCAGTAGCGTGTCTGGATGCTAGGGAACCTGGCATGTCTGTCTGTTATCCCTGGTCGCAGGGCTTCTCGAGGGTGTGGAAGCCTGAGGCATCCCACATCGAGCGCGGGGAATTATATTCCATAGACACATATCTGAGGTTTTCCTCAGCTTCTCGTGTTCAACACAGGGTATGTCGCGAGTTTAACGTCTAGCGGAGACGGATCAACCCAACCAGAGCATTATCTAGGATAGATCAGATTAAGGGATTCTCATTGAAGGGATGTCAATACCGGGGCCAGCCCATGGGCGGTTGTGAAGAAGAGCGTACTGACATGGTTTCACCGGGATAAGACGGTCCGGGTGAGAATCGGGATGGGTGATAGGTTGATGAATGGAACGGAGGGGGAGTGAAATGGGACCATCGCAGGGGAGATGGTGAAGTTGGGCTTGAACCTTGAAGAGGCTTCCTACGTATCCCCATGGCAGGGAATCAAAGTCCGCGTAGTTCGGGATGGTGCCGCTAAACCGACGTGAAGGTGGGCCTTGGCCCAATGAATGTCGTCAGCGAACCAACGTGAAGGTGGACCTTGGTCCGATGGGCATCGTCAGCATACCGACGTGAGGGTGGTCCTTGGTCCAATGAGTATCGTCAGCGTATGGACGTGAAAGTAGACTCGTGGCTCCACTGGTGGTGGGATTGAACTTTGTGGAGGTTTCCTACGTACCATGCCTTGGCATGAATCAAAGTCCTCGTAGTTCAAAGGATTGATGGAATACAGTTTAACGTCATGCGGGATGGTAGTGAACCCTGACGTAAATAAACGGAGGGCAGTGGGTGTCGGCGAACCGACGTAAATGAGGGACCTTGGTCCGATGGGAGATGGGATTGAACCTCTGGGAGGATTCCTACATACCATGCCTTGACACGGATCAAAGTCCTCGTAGTTCGATGAAAATTGGGGGCTTGGCACACCGACAAGAAGACGGTTTGGGCCAATGTTTGTTGGGCTTGAACCTCAGGGAGGCTTCCTACGTACCATGCCTTGACATGGATCAATGTCCTCGTAGTTCAGATTGGGAAATGCAGTTTAACGTCATGTTGGACGTAGGTGGAACACGACGTGAATAGGATGATGGGTGGGCTTGAACCTCGTGGAGGCTTCCTACGTACCATGTCTTGACATGGATCAAAGACCTCATAGTTCAAATGGGGCTTTGTCGGTGAACCAACGTGAATGTGGACCATGGTCCAATGAGTGGTGGGCTTGAACCTTTGGAAGGTTTCCTACGTACCATGCCATGACATGGATCAAAGAACTCGTAGTTCTGGTGGGAACGGGTGTGCAGTTTAATGTCATGCAGGAAAAAGGGAGGGGCATACAGTTTAATGTCATGCTGGATGGGGGCGAAACTCGACGTGAATGAATGACCGAGCAATGTGGCTTTAACCTCATGGGGGCTTCCTACGTACCATGCCTTGAAATGGATCAAAGTCCTCGTAGTTCACTAGGATGGGTCGCAACGGCTTGCCATTGGAACGGAATGCAGTTTAACGTCGTGCTGGACGAGAATGGGACCCGACGTGAATAGATGACAGGTGGTCTTGAACCTCATGGAGGCTTCCTACGTACCATGCCTTAACATGGATCAAAGTCCCCGTAGTTCGCTGAGGGTGGGGGTCAGGGTCAGTGCTCACTCTAAGCCCACGTGAGTCATTCTCGGTGTGAGAAACAAGAGGTTTCAAGGACCTGACGATCACGTCGCGAAGGATGCGTCTGTGAGAAGCGAAGAGGGGCTTACGCGTTAGGCGGCCCATGGTGCTGGGACTTACTCCAGGATGGAGGCCCATGGTGCGACAAAGCGCGGGAATGATGGACCTTGGTCCAATTATGGGAGGTGCCTCATTCCCTATCACACCCTCCACTGACCTTGGTAGTGGGGAAGTAAGGAGATGCAGAGGTGCAGCCATCCATTGGGGAACTAGGGTCTCCCTTCTCCTACGAACATACGCCACTCCAATAAGGAGGATATCATCCCGTGTTGATGGGTGATTCCATTCCCGTGGAGACGAGTGGTCTAATGAATGTTCGATTTGGGGGGACCCTTCGTGAGGGAGACGAGTTTGGGTCACAGTTTAACGTCATGTGTTGAGGACGTGGTGCTTGGCAGTTTAATGTCCTGCAGCTCGGACAAGGTGGGTTCACTCCACACCCCTAGGACTTACATAACTGGTACCCTCTGGTCCTTGGGGAAGGGAAGGTACCAGTAAGGCCATGGACAAGGGGGGTTATGGAACGAACCATCGAGGGGTCCATGTTAGCGTGGCCATGCGAAGAAGCAATAGCTGTAAGCGTGCCTATGCGAAGAAGCATTAGGCGAAGCAACGCTACGGGTGGTATTGTCCATGAGAATTTGAAATCACATCGTGCAAACTTGGAGGTTCGCACGGGAAGAGGAAGCGCTAATCAAAGGAGTGTCCTTCGCGAAGTGGAGTGCCTTGGCCTTAGCATGGGGCATAGGTGTGAGTGGAAGGTGCTTCACGAAGTGGAACAGTGTTCGCGGAGCACTGCCTCGTGAAGAGGGGGTGCCTCGCGAAGCAGGGTTCTGCGAAGCAGTGTGCTTCGCGATGTGTAGTGATCCTGCCTTAGCATAGGGATCACTAGCATGGGTTGGGTGTTTCGCGAAGCATAAACACTCCGCGGCTACCCGGGTTCCCTTGAGAATCCCCTTCCTTCACGAATGCCCTTGAGCTTCGCGAAGGGCATCCCTCTCGGAAGAGGGGCTCAAAACGAGACAATGCTGAGGAGTCTCGCGATGTAGAAGTACCTCGCGGAGCTCATGATTCCTGGGGCAAAGCGTGCTTTGCGATTCGGGAGAGGAGAAGACGAAAGGTCGGATTGTCCGTCTTTGGGACTCAGGGGGAGTCCAGTATTTATAGGCAAGGGGTGCCGCGAAGCAGAACTCGCGCGGCGCCTCAGGTTCTTCGCGGCGCGCTCGCGAACGTCAACGTCGTCCGCGGAGGGTACCGCCTCTGGAGCTTCACAGAGGCTCGCGAACGTCAAATGCGTTTGCGGAGAATTACCGCCTCTGGAGCTTCGCAGCGGCTCGTGAACGTCAAATGCATTCGCGGAGCATTACCGCCTCTGGAGCTTCACGGCGGCCGCGATGGTCGGGGCGCTTCACAGCGGTGCTTCGCGTCGGTGCTTCGTGAGGCAGCACACCAGTGGTCTTTTTCATTCCTTTCTTTCGGGCCATATTTTGGCGCCAACAAATGCCCCCCCTCAGACTTGGAGCCGCGGAGGGCGAAGGGTCGAAGTCTGAGGGGAAATCGCCAAAATCGTCGGTGGTTCGCAATGCGGCTATGCGAAGGGTGCCCACGGTGCTGACCGGGGCCACAGATCCTGTAAAGACCCGTAAAATTCAAGGGAATTTTTTTCTTAATTTTCTTTAGAATTTTACAAGAGCGCGGTTTCCGACGGCACCTGATTCCGAGGCCCGGAGTGCCCGGAATTAATTTCCGAAGTTTGGCTCGGGTACGTTCAGTGAACGAACGAGCGGGAATTCCTAACTTTTGATCCGGTGCTCGGAATTGAAATCTGAGGGCACCGATGAACTCGCAGCACCGATATTCGCTTAAAGAGACATTTTCGGGAGTTGCGTTTGTTGCGGGTTGAAAGTTAATTTTTGGGGTTTTTAGTTGAGTTAAATAAAATTTGTGTAGAACAAATTTTATTATAACTTCTTAAAACCTATCAAAGGAGGTTGGAAGTGGGACCCACACCCACTTAACCTCCCTTGGGAGGATTAAGTGTGGTGGGGCCCACACGAACCCCTAATTCTTTTCAAATTCCCTAACCCCTCTAAACCCCCTCTTAATTATGTAACTCTTCCCTACTTTAATTCTTGCCAACCTATCTCTTCACTTAATTTTGTCAAGTCTAGATTTAATTATTGTTTTGAATTCAACTTTTGAATTTTGAAAGGTTGGCAAAGTGAAAATAAAATAAGGTGTAGCTTATTTTATTTTGGGGTTATTTTGTTTGCCTTCTTGAGAGGTGGAGAGCTCCTCTTCTTCTTCTTCAAACTCAACGAAGAACGCGAAGAACATCGTTCTTCAACGAAGAACTTCTCCACCGAAGAACACGGTCCATCCGCGACGCCGTATCCGCGACGCGACGTACTTCTTCCGCGTCATCTCTTCCGCGACGTTTTTCCGCGACGAACGCCATCGACAACGACTCTTCCTCCGACGTCAAAGGAATCGACACCGATATTCCACGACTACGTCAACGTGCGACTATCGAGGTAGAGGTTCTTGAGTTCGTTGTTTTCTTTATTATTTGACTTTCCTCAAGACTTGACGAGGAACGCTCAATTTCCGACGAAGAACGCCGCCCCGCTCTTCTTCGTCTCCCGTGTCAACGAGAGAGAACACCGCTTCTTCCTCGGACAATCTTCGTCGGCGTACAAGTTTCGCCAACGACGTGTCTCTTCGAACGCATCCCTTCGTCATCGGATTTGACGAACGGCTTCCGCGACGCCCGAC
Source organism: Viscum album (assembly GCA_963277665.1). NCBI lineage: Eukaryota > Viridiplantae > Streptophyta > Magnoliopsida > Santalales > Viscaceae > Viscum > Viscum album. The sequence goes on from OY728138.1 coordinate 793,599,859, forward strand.
CTCCGCGACGTCGTCTTCCGCGGAACGTTGACAAATCCTCGAACCTTATACCCGAGGTAGGGGTTGTTGATTTAATATTTAATTATTTCATCCTTGCTCGTGGTTTGTATGACTAACGTGAGGATGTTGATTAATTAAAGTTGTGTTATTATTTAACGTGAGGGGGGCCGGACCGCATGAACACGGCCGAACCCCCTCCATCGTTCATGTTGTTTATCTGCGGGCGGAAGCAAGGTGGCGTGGTTCCGTCGCACCACGCGGTTAATTGTACGTTAATTTTACGCGGCGCCGACGCGCCACGCCGAGGAAAAATCTTCAAGAACGCGACGCCGTCGCGCCGCGTTGAATGGAATCAAGGCATGGCGAAAGGGGCGCGGTGCCGTCGCACCGCTCCGGACGAGGAGACCGCGGCCGGTTCCGGGCCGCGGCGGGACGAGAAGACCGCGGCCGGTTCCGGGCCGCGGCGGAAGAGAAGACCGGAGGCCGGGCCGCCGGCGTCGGAAGCCGAAGAGGGGACCGGAAATTCCGGTCCCGTGGGAGAAAACCGGCCGGCCAGCTGGCCGGCCGGATGCCGTTAAACCGGGGAATTAATTCCCCGGCCAGCATGTAAAACCCCCCTCTTTAAGAGGGGGGGGGGGCGTTTTTTTAAAGGGAGGGGGGCAGCCGGCCCCCCCGGTTCCGTGCCAGCAGGCCCCCCACGTGGGGGGGGGGGCACATTGAAAATAACGGCGCGGCTATGCCGCGCCGCCTGTTGAAAAACCGCGGGGCTTGCCCCCCGCGTGCCGACCGTGTGCGGCCCCTCGCGGCACCCCGAGCCGCCGCGCGGCCTCCATGCGGCGCCAGCCGCCAAGCCACCGCGGCCCGTCGCGGCTCCCCGCACCGCCGCGCCGCCGCGCCGCCGGCCCCCGCGCCGCCCAGGGGGGGGGGGGGGGGTCGGGCCGGGTCGGCCCGGACCCGGACCCCCCCGTTTCGAACCAGATTTGGTTTTTGGCCCATAACTTGAGCCTCGGACCTCCGAATGACGAACCGTCTGCAGAAACGCGATCCTTGGATCGAGACGGTCGTTTCGGTATATCGCACTCAAGGTTTCGGTTTACATTGAGTTCGGCCGGGTTGGTTCGTTCACGAAACCAACCGGGCCTTCGGAGCGGAAACGCTCATATCTTGAGCTACGAACGTCCAATTGACGCGCCGTCACTCGCGTTGTGTTCCTCTTAGTGAGACAGATCTTTTGGCATACTCCGCCCGAGGTTTGGACGCAGGTGGAGTACGGTCGGGTTGGTTTAGCCTTAAAAACCAACCGGGCCCCGGAGACGAAAATGCCAATAACTCTCAGACCGGGCGTCCGATCGACGCGCCGTCTGTTGCGTTGAGTTCCTGTTGACGATACGGAACTTTTGGATACATCAACTTCGGTCTTCGTGACAGTTGATGTATCAGCCTCTCGGCTCGTGGAGCGGACCCTCCGAACGAGCTTGCTGTGTGCGGGAACCCTAGTGCTGGCTGCGACTGCTACGACTACTACTGCTACTGTGACTGCGACGACGACAGTACAGAGATCCTGTGTGGATTCGACGACGATGACTTCAGCACTCAGCGATCCTACGTGGATCAGTGCTACAGGTCCTGTGTGGGCCCGATCCTGTGTGGGTCCTTGCGCTCAGCAGTTCTGTGTGAGCCAGCGCCTACAGGTCCTGTGTGGGCCCGATCCTGTGTGGGTCTTTGCGGGGGTTAGTTACCTATCGATCCTTCGTGGGTCCGACGACTTAGATGGATCAGTGATCATCTTTATCGTCCTTGAAGAAGTATACCTGTGTGAGCTGAATCCTATTGCTTTCCTGTGTGGATTGTGTTGTGCAATCCTGTGTGGATTATGTTTTGCTTTCCTATGTGGAATACATATACTTTCCTGCGTGGACTGAGTTGTACTTGGGCTCGGAGGTTGGAGCGTATTTTAATTGATGACTTAGGTATATGTATGGGCATATACCTAAGCAGTGTCGGTTGTTACTTCGTGATTGTACTTTTCTTCGTGGTTTATCCTTTGTGGATTTGAGAGACCTTCAGGGGTCTCGGGGTCCCTACTGAGTAGCTTATACTCACCCCTGCACGGGCTTCGCCCGCACTACGTTGTGTTGGTTACAGACGACGGACAGCGTTGACCTTAGCTGAGGCCTACAGAGCGGGACGGTACCCGGAGGAGGACCACAGGGCGGGACGTGCACGGAGCGGACGGCGGGACCCGTGGAGCAGAGGAGCTATCTGTACCCACCCTTCAGGTGGGATTTCCAGTGGACAGGTCGGTGTAGCTGCTTTTACTTTTCAGTTGTTGTTTTCCCTTTCGAGTTGTACTTTACTTTCAGTTTGGGTTTGTATTCTGACCCATTTACCTTTCCGCACTTTCAGTAGTACTCTGCTTTTGTTTAGTGTTTACTTTCCGCTTGTTTACTCTGTGGTGTGTGTTTACTTTTCAAAGGCAATGTCTTCCTTTTTTACCGGGATTTACGCCTTGGTGCTAGTCGCCAGCCCCTGGCCTATGGAAGGCGGGCTTGGGGTAGTCACGGCACGGACCCCGAGGGCGGGTCGTGACAAATTGGTATCAAAGGAGTTCGGTTCTACCGCGAACTCTGATCTTTTCTATGTGAAGCAATAATGTTTAGCGTATTGAGTGTGGATATCAGTCCAGGGAGTCCAGTGTTGGTGCGGCGGCCGACGTATCCGTACACCAGGACCCTGACTTCTGATTTCCGACTTAATGCACGAAAACATTGATTGCGTGTGTGTTTCAATGTTTTCATTGTGATTACTTATATCAGCTCACCAGGTATACTGTTCTGACCATGGCACACCTGTTTCCTTTTCAGGATGGCCCCACGATGGCAGCCAGCTAGGGTTCCGAGAGTCGAGCGAGACGACAGCCCACCGAGCGACGAGGCCTCGGTGCAGGGCCCTTTTCCAGTAGTGGCACCAGCAGTAGCTTTACCTGCCGATTCCCCGATGCTTCCAGCAGCAGCCGCTGACGATGCATGTCGCCTTAGCGCACTGCATGAGTTTCAGCGCCAGCGACCGCCCAGGTTTCGTGGGGAGACGGATCCCCAGGCAGCAGAGGACTGGCTGGAGGCAGTAGTTCGAGTGTTTAGGCTAGAGAGGACACCAGCAGACATCATGGTGATCCTCGCTGCGAGCCTACTACACGCAGCAGCAGGACGATGGTGGAGCTTGATGCTCCAGGTACACGATGAGGCATCTCTTCTTTGGACGGACTTTGAGAGCCTCTTCCGCCCGGAGTTCGTCCCAGCCACCCTTCGTGCGGTGCGTATCCAGGAGCTTCTACAGCTGCGGCAGGGCAGCATGACGGTCGCTCAGTACTCTGCGAGATTTACCGATCTCTCGCGATACTCGACCGACATGGTACGAGTCCCATTCTTCCGGGCCCGGACCTTCGAGTAGGGTTTGAGACACGAGATCAGGGCATCGCTGATCTCCCTCAGCATACCGACTCAGACAGGAGTACTGGAGCGGGCCCTTCTGATCGAGAGCTTCCTTGCTGAGTCTACACCAGCTCAGCGACCCACCATAGGGAGGCACGTGGCAGAGTCCTCCGCAGCAGGCAGTCGACGGATGACTCAGGGGTCCAGACAGACCAGACCTTCGGGCAGACGATCTCAGGGCACTGGCTCAGCAGTGCGGGGCACACAGCGCGGAGCCAGTCTTCCGAGAGGCAGACAGTGCTACTCGTGCGGCGGGCAGGGCCACATGGCTCGTGACTGCCCGACCCGCCGTGCCGAGGAGCAGCAGACGGTTGAGGGACCACCGAGGCAGAGGCATAGGGTCGACCGTGGCGGTCCGCAGGGAGGAGGCGGACGAGGCAGAGGAGCTGGACGAGCAGCTGGTGGTGGCCGACGCTTTGAGGCTCTACCACCACCACCACCAGGAGGTCCACCCCGACCACAGGGAGCTGGCGGGCAGCGACAGGCACAGCTCTAGGCAGCAGAGGCCTACGACCACGGCACACCCGAGATGATTCGAGGTACTATCTGTGTCTATTCCACCCTTGCTGCAGTTCTTATAGACACAGGAGCGAGTCATTTTTTCATAGCCACTGCCCTTGTTCGGAGCTCGGAGATTCCGACAGAGCCGTTGGCTCGATCCTTACGGCTAGAGACTCCTACGGGAGCAGACTCGACGATTACGCACTGGTGCCGGCAGTGTGAGCTTACTCTAGGAGGCGAGAGCTTCGGCTGGGATCTTCTTGTAGCAGCGTCGAGGCCTTACGACGTCATCTTGGGCATGGATTGGCTATCTACGGTCCATGCACAGATTGACTGTTTTAGGCGCAAGGTGTGATGTGTACGTACCGACGGGAGCAGGTTCACCTTCACCGGCGAGAAGGGAGCCTTGGCAGCACAGGATGGACTTCCGCGGAGGAGAGGACAGCCCATCACTCATCAGTTGGCTAGCCTCATCCTTGGAGCAGTTGACGTGCGGAGTCCTGGTTTTCCTGCAGTGGTGGATCAGTTTGCGGACGTTTTTCCCGACGACGTTCCTGGGCTACCTCCTCGCAGGGAGGTAGACTTTTATATTGACTTGTACCCCGGGACAACCCCGATATCCACTCCAGCATATCGGATGGCCCCCGCCGAGCATCGAGAGCTACTGGTACAGTTGGAGGACTTGCAGGGCAAGGGGTTCATCCGACCCAGTGTTTCACCCTGGGCTTCCCCGATATTGTTCGCCAAAAAGGCGGACGGGAGCTTGCGAATCTGTGTTGACTATCGTCGCCTGAACCATGTGACAGTGAGGAACAAGTATCCGCTACCGAGGATTGATGACCTCTTTGATCAGCTCAAGGGAGCACGGTGGTTCTCAAAGATAGACCTCAGGTCAGGCTATCATCAGCTCAGAGTCGGAGACGAGGATGTGCAGAAGACGGCCTTCAGATGTCGGTATGGCCACTACGAGTTCTTGGTTATGCCTTTCGGGGTAACCAATGCTCCAGCAGTGTTCATGGCTCTCATGAACAGGATCTTTCAGCCATACCTCGACCAGTTTGTCGTGGTCTTCATCGACGACATTCTGATTTACTCTACGACAGAGGAGGAGCACGCCTATCACTTGCGAGTTGTCCTTGACACACTCCGAGAGCACCAGCTTTATGGTAAGCTCTCGAAGTGCCAGTTCTGGATACGTGAGGTCCACTTTTTGGGACACGTTATCTCTGAGGCGGGAGTTGCAGTGGATCCCGCGAAGATTGAGGCTGTGTTAGCATGGGAGCCACCCAGGAGCGTGACTGAGGTTCGGAGTTTCTTGGGACTAGCTGGTTACTATCGGAGATTTGTGCCGAACTTCTCCAGAGTTGCGGCATCACTCACAGCTTTGATGAAGAAGGGGAAACCCTTCGTGTGGTCAGACAGATGTCAGCAGAGCTTCCAGGAGCTGAGACAGAGATTGACTAGCGCACCTATCTTGAGGTTGCCTGAGGAGGGAGTAGGGTACGTAGTCTACTGCGATGCATCAGGGACCGGACTCGGATGTGTTCTGATGCAGGAGCGGGCAGTGATCGCCTATGGATCACGACAGTTGAGGCCGCATGAGCAAAACTACGCTACCCATGACCTGGAGTTAGCAGCAGTGGTCTTCGCTCTGAAGACATGGCGACACTATCTGATGGGCGAGCGTTTTACAGTCTTTTCCGATCATCAGAGTCTCAGGTATATCTTCTCGCAGAAGGACCTGAACCTGAGACAGCGGCGATGGCTCGAGTTCCTCCAGGACTATGACTTTGAGATAGTCTATACTCCTGGGAAGGGGAACGTAGTAGCCGATGCCCTCAGCAGGAGGACGGGCATTCAACTACTCGAGGAGGCGACAGAGCAGCTAGCCTCTTTGCAGATATCCTTCGTGGATAGAGATGGAGCAGCCTTTCTTCAGTCTCTCACAGTCACTCCTACACTACTGCAGCGAGTCAGGGAGGCACAGCATGGGGACGCTGACTGTGAGACACGGCGTGCACAGATATCCTCGGGACAGGCACCTGATGGTTTCTCCCTTGGAGCAGAGCACGACATCCTTTTCAGAGGACGTACCATGGTACCAGTCGCATTGCGAGAGGAAGTGCTGAGAGAGTTTCACACTTCTCCTTTAGCGGTACATCCTGGAGTGGCGAAGATGTACCAGGACCTCAGACGACAACACTGGTGGCCGGGCATGAAGAAGGCAGTAGCAGAGTTCGTATCTCGATGCCTCACCTGTCAGCAGGTAAAGGCAGAGCATCAGGTACCAGCAGGCTTGGTACAACCCTTGGAGGTTCCGGAGTGGAAGTGGGACGACATATCTATGGACTTCGTGACTGGACTTCCACGCACTTCCAGAGGTCACGACTTCATTTAGGTGATTTTTGACCCACTCACCAAGTCGGAACACTTCTTACCCATCAGAGAGCAGGGCTCAGTGGAGAGCATGGGACGTCTCTACGTTCAGGAGATTGTGCGGCTCCACGGCGTGCCATCATCTATCGTTTCCAATCGAGATGCCCGCTTTACTTCCCGGCTTTGGAAGGGGTTACAGGAGGCGTTCGGTACGCAGCTACGTCTTAGCACAGCTTTTCACCCTCAGACGGATGGTCAGACGGAGAGGACCATTCAGACTCTCGAGGACATGCTCCGCGCATGTGTCCTCGACTTTGGTCGTAGCTGGGAGGACCACCTACCCTTGGTGGAGTTCGCGTACAACAATAGCTACCACTCCACCATCGGGATGGCACCATACGAGGCGTTGTACGGCCGACCATGTAGATCTCCTTTGTGCTGGACAGACCCTGGGGAGTCAGCACTGGTGGGACCGGAGATGGTCCAGGCCACGATAGAGAAGGTCCAGGTCATCCAGGAGCGGATGAGGACAACTCAGAGCCGGCAGAAGTCATATGCTGACAGGAGGCGGAGGCCACTAGAGTTCGAGGATGGCGACCACGTCTTCTTGTGGGTCTCACCTCGACGTGGTATTCGGAGATTTGGCCGAGGCGGAAAGTTATCTCCGCGCTTCATCGGACCCCTCCAGATTCTCAGCAGGATTGGCGAGGTGGCTTATCACCTGGCTCTACCACCTTAGTTTCACCGGGTGCACGACGTCTTCCACGTATCTCAGCTGAGGAGATACGTGCACGACCCGACACACATCATTGATCATGGGGAACTTGACGTTGACGATGGGGCGACTTTTACGGAGGTCCCGGTGGAGATAGAGGATCGACAGGAGCGGGTCCTGCATGGGCGATCGATTCCTCTTGTGCGCATCAGATGGCAGCACGGGAATCTCCAGGAGAGCACATGGGAGCGGGAGGCTCAGATGCGTGCTCAGTACCCTCATTTGTTTCCCTAGTTTTTGTTGTATCTTTACGGGGACGTAAAGCCCTGAGGTGGGAGTAATGTAAAGACCCGTAAAATTCAAGGGAATTGTTTTCTTAATTTTCTTTAGAATTTTACAAGAGCGCGGTTTCCGACGGCACCTGATTCCGAGGCCCGGAGTGCCCGGAATTAATTTCCGAAGTTTGGCTTGGGTACGTTCAGTGAACGAACGAGTGGGAATTCCTAACTTTTGATCCGGTGCTCGGAATTGAAATCCGAGGGCACCGATGAACTCGCAGCACCGATATTCGCTTAAAGAGACCTTTTCGGGAGTTGCGTTTGTTGCGGGTTGAAAGTTAATTTTTGGGGTTTTTAGTTGAGTTAAATAAAATTTGTGTAGAACAAATTTTATTATAACTTCTTAAAACCTATCAAAGGAGGTTGGAAGTGGGACCCACAACCACTTAACCTCCCTTGGGAGGATTAAGTGTGGTGGGGCCCACACGAACCCCTAATTCTTTTCAAATTCCCTAACCCCTCTAAACCCCCTCTTAATTATGTAACTCTTCCCTACTTTAATTCTTGCCAACCTATCTCTTCACTTAATTTTGTCAAGTCTAGATTTAATTATTGTTTTGAATTCAACTTTTGAATTTTGAAAGGTTGGCAAAGTGAAAATAAAATAAGGTGTAGCTTATTTTATTTTGGGGTTATTTTGTTTGTCTTCTTGAGAGGTGGAGAGCTCCTCTTCTTCTTCTTCAAACTCAACGAAGAACGCGAAGAACGTCGTTCTTCAACGAAGAACTTCTCCGCCGAAGAACACGGTCCATCCGCGACGCCGTATCCGCGACGCGACGTACTTCTTCCGCGTCATCTCTTCCGCGACGGTTTTCTGCGACGAACGCCATCGACAACGACTCTTCCTCCGACGTCAAAGGAATCGACACCGATATTCCACGACTACGTCAACGTGCGACTATCGAGGTAGAGGTTCTTGAGTTCGTTGTTTTCTTTATTATTTGACTTTCCTCAAGACCTGACGAGGAACGCTCAATTTCCGACGAAGAATGTCGCCCCGCTCTTCTTCATCTCCCGTGTCAACGAGAGAGAACACCGCTTCTTCCTCGGACAGTCTTCGTCGGCGTACAAGTTTCGCCAACGACGTGTCTCTTCGAACGCATCCCTTCGTCATCGGATTTGACGAACGGCTTCCGCGACGCCCGACCTCCGCGACGTCGTCTTCCGCGGAACGTTGACAAATCCTCGAACCTTATACCCGAGGTAGGGGTTGTTGATTTAATATTTAATTATTTCATTCTTGCTCGTGGTTTGTATGACTAATGTGAGGATGTTGATTAATTAAAGTTGTGTTATTATTTAACTTGAGGGGGTCCGGACCGCATGAACACGGCCGAACCCCCTCCATCGTTCATGTTGTTTATCTGCGGGCGGAAGCAAGGTGGCGTGGTGCCGTCGCACCACGCGGTTAATTGTACGTTAATTTTACGCGATGCCGACGTGCCACGTCGAGGAAAAATCTTCAAGAAAGTGACGCCGTCGCGCCGCGTTGAATGGAATCAAGGCATGGCGAAAGGGGCACCGCGCCGGACGAGGAGACCGCGGCCGGTTCCGGGCCGCGGCGGGACGAGAAGACCGCGGCCAGTTCCGGGCCGCGGCGGAAGAGAAGACCGGCGGCCGGGCCGCCGGCGTCGGAAGCCGAAGAGGGGACCGGAAATTCCGGTCCCGTGGGAGAAAACCGGCCGGCCAGCTGGCCGGCCGGATGCCGTTAAACCGGGGAATTAATTCCCCGGCCAGCATGTAAAACCCCCCTCTTTAAGAGGGGGGGGGGGGCGTTTTTTTTAAAGGGAGGGGGGCAGCCGGCCCCCCCGGTTCCTCGCCAGCAGGCCCCCCACGTGGGGGGGGGGGGGGGGGGCGCATTGAAAATAACGGCGCGGCTATGCCGCGCCGCCTGTTGAAAAACCGCGGGGCTTGCCCCCCGCGTGCCGACCGTGTGCGGCCCCTCGCGGCACCCCGAGCCGCCGCGCGGCCTCCATGCCGCGCCACCCGCCAAGCCACCGCGGCCCGCCGCGGCTCCCCGCGCCGCCGCACCGCCGCTCCGCCGCGCCGTCGCCGGCCGCCGCCGCCGGCCTCCGCGACGCCCAGGGGGGGGGGGGGGGTCGGGCCGGGTCGGCCCGGACCCGGACCCCCCCGTTTCGAACCAGATTTGGTTTTTGGACCATAACGTGAGCCTCGGACCTCCGAATGACGAACCGTCTACGGCAACGCGATCCTTGGATCGAGACGGTCGTTTCTGTATATCTCACTCAAGGTTTCGGTTTACTTTGAGTTCGGCCGGGTTGGTTCGTTCACGAAACCAACCGGGCCTTCGGAGCGGAAACGCTCATATCTTGAGCTACGAACGTCCGATTGACGCGCCGTCAGTCGCGTTGTGTTCCTCATAGTGAGACGGTTCTTTTGGCATACTCCGCCCGAGGTTTGGACGCAGGTGGAGTACGGTCCGGTTGGTTTAGCCTTAAAAACCAACCGGGCCCCGGAGACGAAAATGCCAATAACTCTCAGACCGGGCGTCTGATCGACGCGCCGTCTGTTGCGTTGAGTTCCTGTTGACGATACGGAACTTTTGGATACATCAACTTCGGTCTTCGTGACAGTTGATGTATCAGCCTCTCGGCTCGTGGAGCGGACCCTCCGAACGAGCTTGCTGTGTGCGGGAACACTAGTGCTGGCTGCGACTGCTACGACTACTACTGCTACTGTGACTGCGACGACGACAGTACAGAGATCCTGTGTGGATTCGACGACGACGACATCAACACTCAGCGATCCTACGTGGATCAGTGCTACAGGTCCTGTGTGGGCCCGATCCTGTGTGGGTCCTTGCGCTCAGCGGTTATGTGTGAGCCAGCGCCTACAGGTCCTGTGTGGGCCCGATCCTGTGTGGGTCTTTGCGGGGGTTAGTTGCCTATCGATCCTTCGTGGGTCCGACGACTTAGATGGATCAGTGATCATCTTTATCGTCCTTGAAGAAGTATACCTGTGTGAGCTGAATCCTGTTGCTTTCCTGTGTGGATTGTGTTGTGCAATCCTGTGTGGATTATGTTTTGCTTTCCTATGTGGAATACATATACTTTCCTGCGTGGACTGAGTTGTACTTGGGCTCGGAGGTTGGAGCGTATTTTAATTGATGACTTAGGTATATGTATGGGCATATACCTAAGCAGTTTCGGTTGTTACTTCGTGATTGTACTTTTCTTCGTGGTATATCCTTTGTGGATTTGAGAGACCTTCAAGGGTCTCGGGGTCCCTACTGAGTAGGTTATACTCACCCCTGCACGGGTTTCGCCCGCACTACGTTGTGTTGGTTGCAGACGACAGACAGCGTTGACCTTAACTGAGGCCTACAGAGCGGGACGGTACCCGGAGGAGGACCACTGGGCGGGACGTGCACGGAGCGGACGGCGGGACCCGTGGAGCAGAGGAGCTATCTGTACCCACCCTTCAGGTAGGATTTCCAGTGGACAGCTCGGTGTAGCGGCTTTTACTTTTCAATTGCTGTTTTCCCTTTCGAGTTGTACTTTACATTCAGTTTGGGTTTGTATTCTGACCCATTTACCATTCCGCACATTCAGTAGTACTCTGCTTTTGTTTAGTGTTTACTTTCCGCTTGTTTACTCTGTGGTGTGTGTTTACTTTTCAAAGGCAATGCCTTCCCTTTTTACCGGGATTTACGCCTTGGTGCTAGTCGCCAGCCCCTGGCCTATGGAAGGCGGGCATGGGGTAGTCACGACACGGACCCCGAGGGCGGGTCGTGACAGATCCGGACGCGACGTGATGCTCCGCGTTGGTGAGGCGCGCCGCGATGCTCCGGGGTCGCCGCCTATAAATAGGGGGGTCGACCTCTTTTTTCTTCATGTGTCTTCCTTGTCTTTTTGTGCTCTCGACTTCGCAAAGCTCCACGTACTCCACGACAGCCCTCCGCGAATCGAGCTTCGCGGCGAACCGCGACTCTCCGACTCAGCGTCCGTGCCAAGCGAACCTCTGCCTGTCGGCCTTGGCCAGACTTTGCGGCTTGGTCTCAAGACCAATCTTCGCGATCCGGCTTCGCAATTCAGCTTCGCGGTCGAGCTTTGCGATCCAGCTAAAAAAAATTATTTTCTGAGGGTTTGAGTTAAAATGGACCATCATGAGGCTGTATTGGGGGTGCTTGCAGATGCTGCTCGCCGAGATGAGATGGCTAACTGTCCAGGCCTGGGGGAGATGATCTGAAGCCACTCAGACGACACTTCCTTGACAGATCTGCTTTCAGAGGGTCAGAAAGATTATCTGCAGTGCAAGAAACTGCCATTCTACGGCTTCAGGTTGAGGGATGACGTCTTTATCCCTGAGGCGAGTAGGGACGAACCAGCATGCTGGTTCAGGAGTATACCATGCCAGCACCAATGGTTCAGGGCTTCCGATGGTCACACACAAGAGAACTTCACACCCGTTACCGCTGACTATCTCTACAACCATGTGAACGACATTGACGGGAAGCCACTGCACCCGGAGACTTCCCCTCCCCTCTACCATACCATGCTGAAGGCGGCTTTGCAGGATTTGAAGAAGGGATGGTACGATGAGTGGGACCTGCGCCAGGGCAGCAACTTTACTGATGACTGGGCTTGGGTCTACTGGGTAGGCGCCTCATACGAGGAGTTTGGGGCCGAGATGAGGAGAGTGGGGTTGTGTGAGGCGTTATGGGCCTCCCAATTCCACATTTACCAACCAAATCAACTGATGTCGGAGCTGCAGAGCAGATGGTCATCTAGGACCAACACTTTTCACCTGCATCATGGGGAGGTGGGCATCAGCCTGTGGGATGTCCACCAGAATTCTGGGGTCCCGATCCTAGGGGCCATGTATGACGAATTCCTCCCCGTCGTCAGCGTGTGGGGGGGGGGGTACAGAGCAAATGCCGCGACTGGCATCGGCGCTGATGGCACTTGTCCCTAGAGAGGACAAGGAGGCAGTGATGGATGTACACTTTAGGAGGTGGTTCAAATGCTTCCTGAATTTCCCAGGGAATTGAGAGTTCCCTCCGAGGCCTCGAACTGGTCCAAGGGCGGCCCAACGGGGCAAGGGGAACTCGTATTGGCGGGTCTTGGAGGATAGCCAATGGAAGACATGGGGTTTCAGTGTCAGCACTGAACAACTGCCGATAGTCAGGCTGGCGGCGTTCATCGAGGCTCCCATCTGTGGTTGGATCCTACCGGTGAGAGATACAAGCATGGGGGTACCGCCCAGCTCATTTACCATGGCGTCGATGTTGGCCATGGGGTAGCGGATCAATCTGGGGATTCCGATGCTCACCAAACTGTACAGAATGCTGTGGCATATTAGCGAGGGCAAAAATCCTCCAAGGATATGTGGGCCCTTCCACCACCTATATGGGTGGATCGCAGCGCATATCAGGGGGATTTATGAGTATCCAAACCCCATTTCTCCGCTGGGATCGAACTTCCGCCCCTCCATCCTGAACGCAGTCAGGTGCTTCCCGTTCAAACTGGTCGTTCCGATGGTGCTGGATAGGGTGAGGAGGGCGGATGAGTTCAATTTCCACCCCTTCCTGTTGCCGACGGGGATGCTTACTGATGACAGACGGGGAACGGAAGAACATCGGGCTTACCTTCTGGCCTTCCGAGGTGGAGTTTTGGTGGCACGAATAGATCGTGAGCCGATCTGTGAACCATACACCCCGCATCGATTTTTGAGGCAGTTCCGGTGCCTCCAGCGGCTAACCCCGCAGGTCTACTGGGAGGTGCGTCACTAGGAGCACCCTTGTGTGATGAGGTAGCTGTGGCTCATGTTCACACGGGAAGATGGAATGATGCGGATTGCATTGCCTCCATCCACCGCCGCTTTCGGATTGGGGAAGGAGTACGCCATTAGTTGTGAGGCTGCTTACCCAGGGGAGATGCTGAAGCAACCAACTATCTGGGTCGGTGACAGTGGGCCTCCTCTATCTCGAGGTCGGGGTCGGAGGGCAGCTAGGGCTGCTCGCGGTAGCGGGGATGCCATGGCGGCGAGACCCGCACTGGCCGAGGGTGCGGCAACAGTGGTGGATCTGGTGATTCCGGAAGAGCAGCGTCATCCGGAGGGGCGGCCACTGAGAGGATTTCGTAGGATATCTACTCAGGCTCCGGGGAAGTGCCTGCGTCATATCGACATGGCAGAGGATGTCGTTTTCCCGAAACCTTGTGACATTTGGGATGTCAACCGGCAATTCCTCACCCGGGCGAGGGTACTGTTGAATCAGACGGTCCCCCCTTAGTTATCGGCTGCCGATCTGAGGGTGCGCTTCCCCTTGCCGGAAGAATCAGAGGACTCCTCTCGGGAGGATGTGGCTAGAGGAGGGAGCCCGTTGGAGGAGGGCGAGGTCAGAGACCGAGGCTCGGAATCCGACGATTCCGCGGAGGCTCCCGAGGTAGCATTCCGAACTTCTTTCCTTACGGTCTGTTCTTGGGTCTCTATGGACTTCTCACCAATGATTGAGCCATGCAGGAGGAACTTGTTCGCAGGCCTCGTTCTCGCTCCTTAGCGGGTGATGATGCGGGTCCGTCAGAACCCGCGCCTATGGCTACGTCTAGTTCAGCATCTGGTGCGACTAGAGCGTCCGAGGTGGCTCCTCCGGAATCTCCAGACCTTCCAACAGTATACGGAGGGCCTCACCTCGGGGTCCCGTCAGTACCGGCTCAAGAGCAGCACCAAGAGGTCGATCTCCGTAAGTCTCCTCTACCGGTCTCCTCATTGTCACATGTAGACCATGCAAACTAACGTTTGTCCCTCTCTGTCGTACAGTTCTTCGACTGGCGTGGGCCGCTGCAGCAAGACTGGTCGGGATGTCTAGTGGAGTCCCTCATAGGGGCATGCTGGTGATGGTGGCTATAGTCCCCCCATCTCTTCAAGTTGCGATGCACATCATCACTGGCAGGACCACCGGTAGGTCCGTACCCGAAGTCATTGAGGTGGACTCTGAGGAAGAGGATCAACCGGTCGGTTCCAGTCTTGTCGCACCTGCTTCGGCTCCAGGTGTCGTACTGGATTCAACACCGGATGTTCATCCTGCCGAGGATTTACTGCGGGCGTATCCCACGTACGAGCCTGCCAATCGCGCAGACTGGGACGAAACAACCTCTGATGAGGAAGACAGCAGCATAGTCTACCGCCGATCGTGGAAGCTGATCACGCGCTTTATCAAGGACACTCCCCAAGTGCAATGGATGGCCGAAATGGATAGGATTCGCTCACGGTTGCGTGAACTGTGTGCTGGGGAAGTGGATGCCCAACGTCCTCATGCACTCATCCGAGATCTTATGGCTGAGAAGATCCGGGAGCATGATCGTGGGATCAGTGTGGGCTGGCAGTGGAAGAAGGAGACCAGTATCAAGAAGCTCCAGGAGGCTAAAGGCGAGGTTCAACAGATGCAGACCTGAGCAGACGAGCTTTCAGCCTCTCTTGATGCACAATCTGAGCTGGTTTCGCGGTTGAAGGCCCAGCTGGCAGAGGCAGAAGAGCATATGAGGTAGACCTCTGGAGAGATGGTTGTCATTCCTGCTGGCGTGGAGAGGGCCAAAGCCAGGACTGAAGATCTGCGCCCCGCCACTGTTGAGGAGGAGTGGGAGCTAGGTCAGCGACAGAAAGCCTTGGATGCCACAAGCCAACGGGTGGCAGATCTGCAATGCTCTTTTGACGGGGTCAACCCGTCCATGGGGGGAGTCGACCCCCGAGTATTGTAACAAACCCAAAAACCTTTTATTTTTACTTTCGTGCTTCAAAATTTTCACTTTGTTTTGAATGTCTTAGCACGCACGATTTCCACTGTTGAATTGCCTTGTTACATCCCTATAATGATTGTGGGACGTTCGGCGACAGTTCCCCAAGCCCACGTGGGTCGAGCCAGATGTCCGGGATTCGGATTACCAGTCCGGATTTCTGAAAGGAGGGAGAGGCTTGATGGGGGAAGGAGAAGGGGGAAGGAACTTTCAGGATGACCGAATTACCGTTCCTTCAGCGTGCTCTTATGCACGAACGGGGCAGCGCCATGGGCGCTGAAATCTTTCCAGACAGATGAAAATGGGAAGCGTGAATTATGATACCCAAGATTCGGAACACTGTGGGGATGGCGTGACAATAAGGGACAACCGTTAACCTTGGAGGAGAAGCGGTACCCTTACCGCGTTAGCCTGTAATGGGGACAAAAAATGAGGGTCGACCGTTGACCATGTTCGAAACATGGAACCATGTCACAAATTTTGTTGATCAATCCTTCGGGACGTTGTCCCAGGGCAGTTGGCGGACCATAGTTCAAAAATCCATACTGTTAGGGGGTCCTTCCAGATATGACCCGTCTTTCGGAACGTTGGCCCATGACAGTAGGTGAGCCGATACGGCATGAGACCAGGCCGTTAGGGGGTTTCCTTCAGACATGAAAGGGGACGAGGGTCCGAATAAGGGGAATGAAAAGCATGGAATATGGAGTGGTGTTCTGTCCGAACAGAATCCAACACATAGGTAGTTACACCACCGTGGTGGGAGTACGCCAGATGGGCGCATCGGTTTGATCATGGATCATTCCTTCTTTTAGGCAGGTCCTCTCTAGCGAGGGGATCTGTCACTTCCCAATGGGATATTAGGGCATCCTGAACTCGTTCAGGGTAGAACCACAGTTTAATGTCATGCGTTGAGGACACATAGACTCCTGTAGTTTAACGTCATATGATAGGACGTCGAATAAGAGGGAAGGAAGCATGTGGCGTGGTAGATATGAAACCTACGTGAATGAGGACTTGGAGTCCAACTCATACCACATACCCCCGGAGGAAACTCTTCAGGTCGAGGGACCAAGAGTGAGGATTGGGCTGGGCCCGAAGCAGAGTGGTCGGGCGTCCCTACGTACCCCATGAGGATGGGAATCAAGCCATACATAGTTCTGGAAGTGCATTTTAACGTCATTGAGGACGAGGAGCAGCCTGACCGTGTTGGTACACATCCTGCCAAAACTACTAATCCCACGTGAGTCGTGCTCGGTGTGGGAAACAAGCAGTAGTGGTGGGAACTTCCCGACACAGAAAGGGGCAGGTTAGGGAAAAGGGATGCTCGGTGAATACCGGACCGGTGACACTAACACGATCATTTAGTGCACCTAGATGCACGAAGAGAAAGAGCCGAGTATTATGGAATTCCACTTGAACATGAGGAAGTGGAAATGTGTGAATCATTGCACTAGAGATTCAGATCATGATGACGGCGGCGTGACGAAGGAGGATAACTGCTGACCGTATTCACAACACAACATCCTGTCGCATTAGCCTAGAATGGGGACAGACAAATGAGGGTCGACCGCTGACCATGTTTCAAACATGGGACCATGTCACAAATATTGTCATATATCCGTAGGGACGTTGGCCTGAAACGGTTGAAGGGCCCTTAGGTCCAGCATTCATGGAGAGACCTTAAGCCTAGTATTCATGTCATCCGGGGGTCCTTTCGGATGTGGAAGAGGATGAGAATCCAAATAGCGAGCTCAAGAAGCTTGGTCATGGGGCGAAGGGAATGTCCGTATGAAAGTCCAACACTTCGGGTTCTTTGTCGAATCACATCTGAATACAACAACGAAACGTATTAGAGAGAGGGAGAAGATTCCTTTCCCATAGGGAGATCTTCGTTTAGGGTCGTAGAATTCGGACCATGGATGGGAAGAGACATAAGAGGCACATGGTGGAGTAACTCAAACACCTGGCGTGAATGGTAATAGGGGGTGTGTGCGGTGCACTGAAAAACCTGACGCGAATGAGTACATATTCCCATATTACGCCGCCCGACCCCCTTAGGAGAGGTTTTTGGTCAAGGGACCGAAAGAGAAAGTTAGGATGGGCCCACGGGGAAGTGCCCGGGTGCTCCTACGTATCTCATAGGGATGAGAATCAAGCCTTACATAGTTCTTGATGGACCTTAGACCATAAATGGGTAAAGGGAGAAGGGGACGCATGGCATCAAAACCCGACGTGAAGGAGGACCTAAGCCCTACTTACCATGAATTCTCTGGGGAAATGCTCGAGTCGAGGGACCGAACAAAAAGGTTAGGCTTGGCCCGTGGGGAAGTGCTCGGGCGCTCCAATGTATCTCATAAGGATGAGAATCAAGCCATACGTAGTTTTGAAAGGTGACATGGTAGGATACCAGTGTCAGGGGAAAAGGGGAGTGTGGGCATAGCCCTTGCACTAAAAGAATCGGAATTTTATGTATCTTGTTTGTTCTTTAAGGTGAATGGTTTTTTTTGTGAAGCGACAGGCCTAGAATAGTAGGCCGTGATGTCACCACAAGGATCAAGCCGTGATGGGCATTGACAAATGACATGGCACATGACCAATACCCAACGTGATGTCCTCTACAACGAGGTCACCACAATGTAGTGCCATTTTTCGTCGTGCGGCAAGGACGATAATGTCACAGTTTAGGGTCGTATGATAGGACCAAGCATGCATTTTATCGCCATGCAGCGCAGACATAGCAGAGACGATGATAGGCGGGAAATGTGCGTAGTGTTATAAAACACCATTGACGGAGACATGATCCCACATCAAATTGTACGCCATCTGGAGAGGGAAACCTTAGGCCGAGAGGCCTATATAGAGGTAAGAGGTGAAACCGGGGGAGAGACTGGCTCCCTAAATGGGTTGTACCCGAAGACAGGGCGTCCGGGTGGTCCTACGTATCCCATGAGGATGGGAATCAACCCACACGTAGTTTTGAATGGATCTTAGTTTATGGTCTTAGAGCTCGGACCATGGTAGCCCCGAAGGATGCCACATTGCGGCTTTTTCCTCCTGACATGAAAAGGTGCACTGAGGGATAGCGCCAAAAGTGTCGAGATTCCACATGGACATGATGGGGTGGAAAATGATGTGAATCATGCAACCAACATTCGAGGACTGAAGGGGATGGCGTGATGACAGAGCATTACTGCTGACCATGTTCACAACACAACATCCTGTCGCGTTAGCCTGAAATGGGGACGGACAAATGAGCATCGACCACTGACCGTATTCGCAGCGCGGGATTTTATCGATTTGTTTTCCAAAACCCTCGGGGGCCTTGGCCCGTTACGGTAGGAGAGCCCTTGGGCATTGTATCCAGGCCGTTCTTGGGGGTCCCTCTTGGTGTGAAAGGCGATGGAAGCCCAAATGGAGGGGAACACGAAGCTTGACAAGTGGAAGGAACTCGATCAAGTTGAATCTGACACTCTTGGTCCAAGACCAGAGTACTCTTAACACATGGGTGAACCACTGAAAGGGGTCAGGAGACTCAACTTGAGGGTAACCAAGAGATGGCGGGTTCCCGGGGAAAGTGGGAATGGTGCCCAAAACCTTGTATCATACCTACATATCCCCCACCTGGAGAAGGATAGACCAAGTGGCCTAGGTGACCGGGAGATCAGGAGATCACTAAGAGGTGGGGCTGGACCCGAATCCTAGACATTCATGTGGTCCTACGTATCCCATGAGGATGGGAATCAAGGCACACGTAGTTCTGAAGGGTGCCTTTTAATGTCACGCGGGACAAGGAATATGAGGGCTAACTCTCTGAACGGGGTGCGCGTGGTGCAGCTATTGCAAACCCGACGTGGATGAGGACGTAGTCCTACACTATGCCACGCGGTCCTGTGGTCGGGTACTGAAGGTAGTACCAGAGAGGTGAACTTGCTAAACTCAAGCTGGACCCAAAGAAAAGGGGTCTGGGCATTCCTATGTATCCTATCAAGATAGGAATAAAGATGAACGTAGTTCCAGATGAGAATATTAGTTTATGGTCTTAGAGTTCGGACCGTGGAGGGTGAAAACTCCCCGAGTAAGCACAGATGTCAACCCAATCCCTAATCCCACGTGAGATAAACTCGGTGTGGGAAACAAGGGGGGAAGATCCTTATTGCAATACTTGGGGCGTCTATCAAAGGGGATTCAGCAGTGAGTTCCGAAGGACACCTTTGATGCAGCTTGTTCCCCAAACACGCAGACGTGCACGGAGGAAAAGTACGAAGAGTTCCGAGACTCTACTTGGACATGATGAAGTGATGAAGGGTGTGAATCGTGTACCCGAAATTTTCGGTTTAATGGGTTGGTGTGGCAAGAGAGAGGAAAACTGTTAATCATGGTGGAAAAACAGCGTCCATATCGTGTTAGCCTGAGGTGGGAACAACAAACGAGCATCGACCGCTGACCATATTCACAACGTGGGATTTTATCGATTTGTTGTCCGAAACCCTCGGGGGTGTTGGCCCGTAACGGTAGGAGATCCCTTGGGCGTAGTATCCAGGTTGTCCTTGGGGGTCCCTCTGGGCGTGAAGGATGCTGAAAGCCCTGATGTAGGCATACACAAAGCCTGGAAAGCGGGTGAGGACATGTCCGAGTAAAGCTTGGCGTTCCATGTAATAAACCAGAGTACTCTTAAGCACATTGGTGAACCGCCGAAAAGGGATTGACGAAACAACTCAGTAGGTGGAGGTACATGGTGTGGTCATTACGAGACCGACGTGAATGAGGACATAATCCCACATCACACCATATAATCCTCTCATGGAGGAAGGATAGGCCAAGGGGCCAAGATGGGATGAAGATTCCCGAGATATGGGGCTGGACCCGAATCCTGGACATTCAGGTGGTCCTATGTATCCCATGTGGATGGGAATCAAGCCACCCGTAGTTATCCAAATGTAGTTTAACATCATACGGGACGAGAAGGGGAGTAATATACCCTTAAACAAGGGAGGTATACGGTATGGCGAAGAATCCGACGTGAATGAGGACGTAGTCCCACACCACACCGTACACTCCTATAAGAGAGGACCTGGGTCGTGGCCTAGAAAGGCCAAGGGGCCTGATGGTGGTCAGGAAGGCCTTACCTGCTTGTAGTTTAACGTCTTGCAATAAGGACGAGGGTCGGGGACCCGAGGAGGCCAAGGGGCCTGGGGATGGGCCTCGCAAGGGGAGGCGTACGACATGGTACATGATCCCGACGTGAATGAGGACGTAGTCCTACACTGCGCCATACACTCCGGGTAAGAAGTTGGGCGAAGGGGCCTGGGAAGGCCAGGGGGCCTAAGGTCAGACATCGGTTAGGAAGGCCTGACGGGTCTGCAGTTTAACGTCTTACATGAGGACGGGGGTCGGGGACCCGAGGAGGCCAAGGGGCCTGGGGCTGGGCCTCGTAAGGGGAGGCGTACAACATGGTACATGATCCCGACGTGAATGATGAAGTAGTACCACAACACACCGTACACCCCTATGATAGATCGGGGCCATGGGCCCGATGACTAGCACCACCCGGGGGGAAGTTTGTCACCTCGGGATGGGGCAGAATGAATCACTACACTCGATGTCTTGGACATCTCGGGGTGGACCCAAAGATCCAGGACACTGTTGACCATGTTCGAAACATATAGTTCCTACGGCGACCCGTTATGGGAGAAACAAATGAGCGTCGACCGCTGACCAAATTCGCAACGCGGGACTTGTATCGGCTTTTTGCTTGAAAACCCTCGGGGGCATTGGCCCGTATCGGTAGAAGAGCCCTTGGGCGTAGTATCCAGGTCGTTCTTGGGGGTCCCTATGGGTGTGAAAAATGATGGAATCCCAGTCAAGGAGTGGGTGAAGCATAGCTATATCCATCCACGAAAGAGGCAAACATCTCCAGGGGGGATGTACAGCTGGGTCGAGGCTTTCTCGATGTGAGTCGCGGCAAAAGTGCGCACCCTGCCATGTCTTGACCCGAGGGGCAGATTTTGGCTTTTGGGCTGGGCCAACGGACGAAATGTCTATGTGTTCCTACATATCTCATGAGGATGAGAATCAATCCATACGTAGTTCTTAAAGGCCATGCAGTTTAGCATCATGCGGTGAGGACGTGGGAGGATAGAAGAACGGGAGCGGGCACATGGTGCGACCCTTACAATCTTTGTGCGAGCGGGGTTGCATGAACGGGGCCAAGAAAGCCTACTACCTGCTACACAATGATCCTCCAAGAAAACTATTCCCATGGGGGAATAGTGGAAGAGAAAATCTTGGGGCTGGGCTCAAGATGAGGCGTCCGACCGTTCCTACGTATCCCATAAAGATGAGAATCAAGCCACACGTAGTTCTTTACATGCAGTTTAACGTCATGCGGGACGATGAGAAGCATCTCATTTGCGGATATGTACGGTATGATGAGTAATCCGACATGAATGAGGACGTCGTCCTACACTATACCGTACAACCCTGCAAGAGGGTAGATCGGGGAAAACCAACTTGCGGTATAACGTCTCGTGGTGAAGACGGGGGGCCAGCGGCCTGAGGAGGCCAAGGGGCCTGAGGCTGAGCCTCGGTCAAGAAGGCCAGACCGGCTTGCAGTTTAACGTCTTGCAGTGAGGACGGGGGGCCAGCGGCCCAAGGAGGGCAAGGGGCTAGAGGCTGAGCCTCAGTCAGGAAGGCCTGACTAGCTTGCAGTTTAACGTCTTGCAGTAAGGACGGGGGCCGGGGCCCGAGGAGGCCAAGGGGCCTGAGGCTGAGCCTCAGTCAGAAAGGCCTAACTGGATTGCAGTTTAACGTCATGTAGTAAGGATGGGGGCCAGGGCCCGAGGAGGCCAAGGGGCCTGAGGCTGAGCCTCAGTCAGGAAGGCCTGACTGGCTTGCAGTTTAACGTCTTGCAGTAAGGACGGGGGCCGGGGCCCGAGGAGGCCATGGGGCCTGAGGCTGAGCCTCAGTCAGGAAGGCCTGACTGGCTTGCAGTTTAACATCTTACAGTAAGGACGGAGATGCAGTTTAAGGTCGTGCGGGACCATCTTGCAGTTTAGATTCGTGCAGGACTTTACAGTTTAGAGTCATGTTGGACCATAATGTGCATTTTAAGGTCATGCGGGACCGTTTCACAGTTTATCGTCTTGCAGGACGAAGATGCAGTTTAAGGTCATGCGGGACCATCTTGCAATTTAGGGTCGTGCAGGACCCTTTTTTCCCTAGGAAAAGTATCGCTTGACGAATTTGGAATTTGAGGGAGGGGTTATACGCTCTCCATCTGTGGTCACCAAGGAGTATGCTCCATTGGGGTAAACCTTATGGATGATATAGGGCCCTTCCCATTTGGGTTCTAATTTGGGGGACTTTCTACCGGGAATCAATGGCGCTCGAAGGGCCAGTACCAGGTCGCCCTGTAGAAAAGAGCGGAGACGAACCTTCTTGTCAACGGACCTCACTATCTTGTCCTGATGCCTTTCCAGATTGTGCAGGGCACAAAGCCGGTTCTCGTCCAGTGCTTCTAATTCAGCTAGATGGATCTCGGCTACCTCATCTGTTGTGTGGTGGTCATAAACTACAGTGCGTAACGATGGCAGCTGGATATCAATGGGAAGGACGGCCTCAGCTCCATACACCAGGGAATATGGGGTCACCTGGGTAGAGTTGCGAGTCGTCGTCCGGTAAGCCCAAAGGGCGTTGGGCAGCTTGTCCGGCCAACTTTTCTTGTTCTGACCAACCATCTTCTGCAGAATGTTAGAGAGGGTCTTGTTGAACGCCTCGATCTGTCCATTCACCTGCGCATGGTAGCGGGAGGTATGGTTCGACCGGATTTCGTACTTGGCATACAATTTCTTCAATTCAGCTACTCGGAAGTTGGTGCCGTTATCGGTGAGGACAGCGTGAAGTACCCCAAACCGGTGGATAATGTTGGAGCTCACAAAGTCAATGATGGAACGGGCCTTGAACTCTTTGAGCGGAACTGCCTCTGCCCACTTGGAGAAGAAATCTGTAGCAGTTAGGATGAACCTACACTGGCGGGCTGTTGCCGGTGGATACGGTCCCACTACATCAAGTCCCCATACCGCAAATGGACAAGAGTACTTGGTGGGGTGGAGGGGCTCCGGGGGGTGATGCAAGAAGTTGGCGTGTACTTGGAATGCGTGGCATCTCTTGGCATATCCAATATAATTGTGGATCATAGAGGGCCAAAAGTACCCCAATCTCCGGATTTGATGGGACAGCTTCAGCCCAGCTTGATGGGCGCCACAGGAACCAGCGTGAATATCTTGCATAACCTGAGGTATCTCTACTCCTTGGATGCAACGGAGGAGGAAACCATCGAAACTCCGCTTATAAAGGATCTGTTCAAGACTGGGGCCGCTCTGGAGGGTAAATTGCAGCGCGCGGCGTCGAATTCGCTCGCGCTCGACCCGGTCGTCCGGGAGCTGACCATTTTGGAGATACTTGACAAAAGGTGCTCTCCAGTCGGGAGTGGCTTCAACCACTGCGTCTGACGAACCTGGGGCCCCTGACTTGGAGGATCCGGTAGTGAGATGACCTACCCGCAGGCTATCATGGTCCTCTTGGGTGATGGGAGAAATGACTCTCTGGTGGGCCACATTTATGATCAAATCATCTTGCTCGGGTTCTGTGAGCGACGCAGCTAATCCAGCCAGGGTGTCTGCTTGGCCATTCTGCGACCGTGGGACATGGGTAACCTCTGGTCGAGAAGAGAACTGGGCCATTAGGCGGAGGGTGTACTCCATCAATGCTACGAGCTCCGGATTCTTGACGACATAGTCTCCATTAACATGTTTGATTACCATCTCGGAATCTCCCTTCACATGTAGATGGGGCACATGGATCTCAAGGGCCAACTCGAGGTCGGTGATGAGAGCTTGGTACTCTGCCTCGTTGTTCGTACAACCTTCTGACAACAGGAACAAGTATGGTAGGACGGCTTGTGTAGGGGTAATGAATACAATACCCAGGCCCACTCTGATGAGCTTGGGATTGTTGAGCCTCCTACCGGTGGGGCTCCGGGAGGCGCCGTCGAAATGCATTTTCCAACACGGGACATCCAGATCGATTGAGAGGGTCGTCTCATCAGGAAAATCCAGGTCCAGGGACTGATCCGCAGAGGTTGGATGGGCAGCTAAAAAGTTTACCAACGCCTGTCCCTTAATGACCTTCTGAGGTAGAAACCTGATGTCAAAATGCTGGAGAATCACTACCCACCGCGCTAGTCGGCCAGTCAGCATAGGGAGGTTCAGGATGTACTTCAGTGGGTCTACCCAGGAGACCAATTGCACCTCATGGTGCTGCAGGTAATGTTGAATCTTCTGCACGGAGAAGACGAGCGGAAGGCATCTCTTTTCGATAGGGGAGTATCTGACCTCCGTATCGAGAAGCATGCGGATGAGATAGTAGAGACTGTTCTCAGTACCCTCGTTATTCTTCTGGGTGAGCAGCGCACTGAGGGATCTCTCTAGGGAGATCACATAAAGGACCAGCGGCTTTCCGGAGACGGGTGGAATCAATACCGGAGGTTGGAGCAGATATTGCATGATCTTCTCGAAGGCGGTCCGACACTCCTCATCCCATTCATAGGTAGCGCCATTCATCATGAGCCGGGAAAAGGGCTTACACTTGCCGGCCAGATTCGTGATGAATCGGCGTATATAGGCTAAGTGGCCTTGAAGGCCTCGAAGCTCCCGAATGTTTCTCGGGGTAGGCATTTGGCTGATGGCCTTGATCTTCTCTCGGTCGATCTCGATACCTCGGTATCTGACAACAAAACCCAGAAACTTCCCAGAGGCGACCCCAAAGGCACACTTCAGCGAGTTCATCTTCAGGTTACGGGAGCGGAGGAAACCGAACACTTTCTCAAGGTCTTTGAGATGGTCCTGGCGTTGACATGATTTGACTACGAGGTCATCCACATAGCATTCCACCAATGTCCCGAGAATCGGCTTGAATATGCGATGCATGGCCCTATGATAAGTGGCACCTGCATTTTTCAAACCGAATGGCATAACCTGGTAGAAAAAGGTACCTTGGGGAGCTCTGAAGGCAGTGGACTCCTCGTCTTTAGGGGCCATCTGGATCTGGTTATACCCGGAATACCCATCCATGAAAGAGAGGGCTTGGAACCCGGCCATGGCGTCAATCAACAACTCCGTCACCGGGAGTGAGAAGTCATCCTTTGGGCAGTGGTGATTAAGATCACGGAAGTCGATACAGACTCTGATCTGCCCATTCTTCTTCCTGACTGGCACAATGTTGGCAAGACACATGGGGTACTGGACCTACTTGAAGAAGTTGTCTTTGATTATCTTGTCAACTTCGGCCTCAACCATAGCACCATGAGAAGGGTGCATCTTCCTGGGAGGCTGCATAAACCCACGATGTTTTTCTGGGAGGCCCAAACGGTGAACGGATACCTGGGGATCTAACCCTGGAATCTCATTGTAACTCTAAGAAAACACATCACAGTTCTTTTTGAGAAAGTCTACGTACTACTGCCGCTCCTCGGGGGACATGGCTGCACTAATCAATATGGGTTTCGGATCTGCCTCGCTACCAAGGTTCACCTGTACCAGTTCATCAACCGTGGTAGAGACACCTTCTTCAAAGGTGGGGGAGCATCCTCCAGGTCTTCCTCCCCAACCGTGGGGGGACTTCCCGCGACGGATGATACTTCTGGGCTATCAAAACCCGGGGGGAAGCTGGTGTCGGCTTGGGCAGCAACGGTCATCACATCGGGAGACTCACTCACCATTGAGACCATAGCAACGAAGGCTGTCGACCGTATCCCATCTGGTCGTCGGCCTAAAGGGCCACATTTGATGATATCAAAGCAGTGGTGACGTGTCATCCTGATTCGGTTAATCCCATCTCGGCGGATGAGACACGTATGGCGCACCGCCGTTGTCATAATCTTGACACTCTGGTACCGTACAAGGGTAGGAGATTCCGGGATGACCGGAGCCTGGTTGATGTAGGAGTACGAGGTGATTTTCCATCGTCGCTTGGACACAGGAACATTCCTTCCGTGCGTACCCGAAACAACAAATCATTGTCCCATGTCAGGTGTCGTGGCCTCCAACCAGTGGATCGGGAGGATATAGGCGTCATCCATGCTTGCCCAGGGATCACTTGTGACCGGGGCGGGTTCGTCCTCACTTACTAGGATTTGATTATCCTTACTTTTGTAATAACCCTCATCCAGATAGCGGGCCTCACAAGAAGCGAAAGGGGATGCGTCTCCTTGGATCACGCCTACTCGACTGTTAAGCGAGTACTTGAGGCATTGGTTATACGAAGAAGGGACCACTGCATGCAGATGGAGCCATGGCCTACCCATCAATGCGTTGTAGGCGGTTTCCTGAGAGACAACCATGAACTCGGTGCTGGCAATTAAGCCACCGAACTGAGTCTTCAGGCGGATCTTGCTGGCTGGGGTTTGCTCGGTCCTGTTGTACCCCTGGATTCTGAGGTCAGAGGGAGTTAAATCACCTTCAGATAGACCCAGCTTTCTCAATGTCTGGGTCGGAATTAGATTGATTCCGGAACCCGTGTCAGCGAGGCAGCGGCGGACTTCCATTCCATTGAAGTGGCCAGTGATGTACAACGGGTGAATGTTCCCCTGTATAGGAGGGTCCTCATCTTCACCGGAGAACGAGATAATCTCCTGACATTCGGCATTTTCAATCGTCTCGGTATGTAAGGCTTTTGTAGCTGCTACCTCCGTCTCAAACTGGAGGGGGATCCTTAGGGCCTCGGCAAGTGCCTCGCGCATTTCGGATGACAGGTAGGGGGCCTCAAGGATTGAAAGCCTCGCTGGAATTCTGGCCTGGTGCTTCAGGAAATCATACTTTAGTGCCAAACGTGAACCTCTGCTTACAGGAGGTCGTTCGGCATTTGGAGGCATAGCGGGTCCTGCTGGTTGAACCGGCGATCGAATAGTACTTGGTATATCTTGCTACCTACTAGTAGAAGCCTGGAGAGTAGTCTCCGGACTAGGATCGGACAGCGGAGGCTGGCCTCTAGCCGGGCAAGACTGACTGTGAGAAGAACGAGGCAGCTCCCCCCGATCCAGTAGCACGAACGACGATGGAGGCAGAGTCGAGGGCGTTAGATGGGGTTGCGCGTGCTGAGATCTGCGCTGAGCTTGCTGCCTGGTCTCAGTAGCATGCACGGCTTGGCCAAAAGTTCCTGCTGACGTACCTCGATGACCGACGCGGTTACGATTCCGCTGACGTTGACGTCGGCTGGAAATGTTGGGGAGGTCTACCTGGCGTTCCCTCTCATCGGGGGTCATATAGGGCTATACCCGCTCTACGGTGGTAACCGAAGCGTACCCTTGGCTGTCACTCGAGGAGTCATCCACTGCTGGGCAGATTCTGGGAGGAATCCTCATTTCAGGGGGCATAAAGTTGCCGAGAGTGCGGGATGACGACGGCACCGACGGTGCGCGTTGCTTCTTCTTACGTCGCCGCTGCTTGCCCTTTTGGGAAGAGGTCGACTGTGAAGACGACGTAGAGGCACCAGATACTTCTTCTGAAGGTTCCGACTGCTTCAGGAACACCCTGATGATACCATGGGCACGGACGACGGTTTTTCGAGCCATCCATTTGTTGTATTTCTGGGATCCGCGACTGGGGACATGCTGCCACTCGCCTTCGCTATCGTTGCCGATCTCTGATCCTGCAAAGACACCTTCCACTTGAACTGGTGCTGGGCCCAACTTGACTATGTTGTTGTTGACCTGGTCTTGAAGCCAGTCTTTAAACACATATCATTGCTTGAGGGTGTTCCCCAAGATCCGATGATAAGGGAAGTAGCTGGGGTGATCGGTGAGATTCTCCTCTGCCGGCCTTCTACACTCAGGAAGACGCACAATCCCTTGCTCTAGAGCACTTCAGAAATATCCAGGGACCTAATTTTTGTTGAACGAATAAGTCTGGTACCTTCTTTCCGGATAGGGGGCCTTGGGGGCCTGGCCCTGACGAGGGGCCGGAGGGGCCTGCCGAGGAGGCGGCGCCTGATTGTCTCACCTAGGTGGCGGTGGCGCATTGCGCGGGGGAACCTGTCGGTTCTGAGGCGGTCGCTGCTGGGCAGGAGCCTGTGCTTGAGGTGGAGGAACT
Source organism: Viscum album (assembly GCA_963277665.1). Classification (NCBI taxonomy): domain Eukaryota; kingdom Viridiplantae; phylum Streptophyta; class Magnoliopsida; order Santalales; family Viscaceae; genus Viscum; species Viscum album. Next base: position 793,628,179 of record OY728138.1, read on the forward strand.
CTACGGGGTTGCGGGGGTGGTGCCGCCGGCAGTAACTCCAGCTACCTCAGGGCTTCTATTTGGGCCACCGTGGCGGGTTCAGCCTTTGCGGACCTCCTTTCCGGGATCATAGGGGGCAACAAACGTGCCTGACTGGCCTGTTGCAGGGCTTCCTCAAGGTGTTGATCCTTATTCGAGAAATCTCGGAACCCTCCAGGGTAGTTCTGGGTAATCAGGGAGGGTACCAGCTCTGTCATGACGTTCCCCACACACATCGTCAGTAGATGCTCCTGAGTCAGTGGCATATCGAGGGAATACGTAAGTCCCTTCCACCGGGCGATGAAATCTGCAACCTGATCATCAGGCCTTTGCTTGCACTTGAAGAGGTCTGCAATGCTGGTCTTCCGAGTGGTGGAGTTGAACTGGTATAAGAACTGTCGGTGAAGATCCTCCCAACCGGTCACCGATCCGATAGGGAGCTGGCTGTACCAGACGAATGCCGGACCTTCCAATGTTTGTACGAAACATCGGAGCTTGGCAGCTTCTTGCTGAGCCGGGGTCCCCAGCATGGGGCCACACCTGGAAGAAAAATGAGCCAAGTGTTGCGGCGGGTCCCCTGTCCCGTTAAAAGGCGAGAAAGTGGGGTTCCCAAAACCCGGAGGTTCAGGCATACCATCCACCCACGCGGGATAAGGCTTGCCATCCGGTGGGACCTCCACCTGCCGCGTTTCCAACGCTTCGAGGTGCGCTGTGAGCGCCGCGATAAGATCACCTGGGTGGGGGTCCCTGTCTTGACGGGGATCCCTAACCACAAGTGCATTGCCAGGTTCTTCAACACGGTAGATGGCTTCGGCCGCTCGTGGGTCAACTGGCTGGACGACCCGCGGGGCGACTGGGGGAACCCTGACTGGATTCTTCAGATTGCCCCGTCGCTCGGGGGGATTTGGCGAGACATATCGCGCCCTCTTTCCATACGTTCCGGCTTCTACCCTATCTACGGCAGTAGCATGATCAGGATTTCCCGGAGGCATCTCACCGGGGGGGAATTGTTGTTGCCCCTGCTGCCCTGGTCTGGGATTACCATAGTCGGGTCGCTGCTCTGCGGCACCCTCGGCCAAGAGTTCGTCAACCAGCCTCTTCTGCTCAGCAAGCAGCTGGCGTAACGTAGCCTTCTCGGGATCTTCGTCCGTTTTCTGCACAGAGGCGGACGAGTCGGAGTGCTTGACTGTTCCGACGTGCTCCTTACCCTTGCCAGTGTTTCGACCGAGTACCAGAGACTCGGTGGGTATGGGGAGGCCTAGTAGGTTCCTCTCCTGACGGGTAACTCTCCCTGATGGGTCCAGCAGTGGCAGTACGCCCTCTAGGGGTATGTCTCCATCAAGGAATTCAAGCTCATATTCCTTGTCCACGACGTCAGCCATGTGAACCGTGACCCCTCTCGAGGGAATGTCTTTGATGTCACATAGTGAATCGGGCTGCCGTCGGATAGGGTCGAAGAGGAGAGTGGCATTGTGTCCCCAACCACGGACTTGCACATGGGGGGTGGCTTCCCTGACAATTCCGCGGAGTGTTTAAAACTCTGAACGCTTTTTCGTTGAAGGGTGCTCTGGTGGCCTGGCGACTCAGGGTGCTGGGCCACAAGGAGTGTGGCCGCATCGACCAGGCGGCACTGCTCGCCGATTTCTTCGAAGTGCTCTCGACTTTTGGGATATACTACCCATTCGTAATGAAGGCAGAAGTGTGTCGCCCATAGGGTTCGACAAAAGCACCCCACTTCTTCAGGGGTAAGAGACTCTGTTATGCGAAAATCCAGCGCCGCCGTCGGCCTGAACTTTTCTGGGAAGTAATCCGCCGCGAGGATACTCTAGAAGCTCCTAGGCTCGGACTCAGTGTCTGGCCCTGTGTTTCCCCACTCGTCAACCGGGGGCGGCTGAGGGACCAGTAGCGGTACCGAGGTGGACCTCTGGGATAGTAAGCTCGGCGGTGGAGAATACGGCGAACGAGTTGACTGGCCGCCGAATTCCGGGCCATCCTCCGAAGAGTGAGGTGACCTGGCACGATGTCACGATATGACGGGCTGATAACCACAGCTTCTCGAACAGGAGTCGCGACTACTGGCGATAGGTCGTGTCATCTCTCTACCATCGTTGGCCCCCCAAAATAACTCTCTGTAATCTCTGGTAGAGGTAGAGGGCGCTTCTAGTGACAAAGGCGGTGATTGCGCGGTCGAGACCTGTGAAATTCCCACGATTTCTTCCTCTTGGATGTACCTGCGGAGGGAGATGGGAATCTGGTGGACCTCAAATTCCAGGAGAATGAGGCTAACGCGTCTGGTTCCTGCCCTAATCCTTGATATGGAGGAGCGGGGAGAAGGTTTCATCGCTGAATCGCACTCCGCTTCCGAGTCGGAGAAGCGAGCAGGTTTGATCTCAACCTGGGCCTTCCCAGGGTTCTTCTTGTGGCGACGACGACCTGCTCTCATGCCCTGGGGTGGCTCTTCGGGACATGGTTGATCCCTACCAAGCAGTCTCAGGTTGGCGGTGGCGTCGTGGCAGAGAGGACCCACACTCGAGACAACCGGGGTGCGAGGGGTACCAGGGAAAATGTCTAAGGGTACAAGGGGAGTACCTCCATGAACAGTACCCATATGGGCGGAGCCTCTGTTGGAATCGGCAGGAGCATGGGGAGGACCTCCATGGCCGATGCAGGTGGAGTGAGGCTGACCTTCACTCCTCGAGTTTCTGGGGTGAGGAGGACCTTCGCAGGTTACAGAGAGGACATAGGGAGGTCCCCCACATTGAAGAAGGACTGTATGGATGGTCCCTTCAGATCGGCGGTCGGGGGCAGGAAGATGGACTCCATACCCTGTATAGTGGGCGCGAGAAAGGATTCTGCGCTGAGCATCACTGCTGCCGGGCAGGTCTTCCTTCGGGATGGGGGTAGCGCGAGGCATACCTCCATGATGAACTTCGAAGCAGAGAGGGCCTGCACCCTGTGAAATAGTGGCACGAGGAGGACCTCTGTACGGGGTGACATCACCGCGGGTTAGTTCGCGGCGATCACCACTCAGGCCAGTAACCCGGAGAGTCAACCCAGCCTGCCCATGGGGTGGTTGGGGTCTTGATCCTGGTGGGGTGAAGGAGTGCCCCTGCTCAGTGTATGCAGGGGCTTCACGATGCACGTCGGCGGTGGCTCGGGCCACTGTAGCTATCGACGTTGACGCGCCTGGGCGAGCGTCCTCAGCTCGGGCCTGGCGCTGACGTCGGGTCAGGCAAGCTGGTGCAGTTGGTGTAGGGACGTAGCCTACCTGCTCTTCGTGCGGGACCGGACAACGGGGATGACGTGGCCGTGCAGGAGCTCTCTACTAGAGCCCTTGGGTCGGGAACCTGAGCGGGCTGAGCCGGACGGCGCCCGCCTCTTCAGCGTAGGGCGAGGAGTCGTCAAGGCATTCCGGAGACAGGCTCCCAAAACAGTTGAACGTTGGGGTGGGGAGCAGGGGCTCCCTGCGCAGCCTGTTAGGGCGACGTTGACGGTGGGGCCTGGAGGCCTCTAGGTCCAGGCGGGCCATATCCCGAGTTGGGATGACCCCTTCTTCCTCGTACCTGCGCACGAGGTTGTTGATCACCCTTCACTGGATGACCTCTGATGGGGAAAGGGGACGTGGGCACCCCGTATTCCGCGATGTGGCGGCCATCGTGGCGGTAGCAGCGCTACGTGGGGTGGTTGTGGCAGTGCTGCCCCTGCCCCTGCGTGGGCGATGAGCGGATGGTGATCGCGTCTCTGTAACAGTAACCTAGTTCCTGAGAAACGAAGGGATCAACTCATCAGTACTGAGAGGAAAAGGATTGACAGCCAGTGCCCCAGCGTCCTTCCATTCTCCACGTCTTTAAAAAGGATCCACTCCAACACGCTACAGAACGGAGTGCTCCACGTTCTACTGCCCCGACTTTTGGTGAGTTTCACGATAGGCCCACTATTTGCTTGGTGGGACTGGGTGCCAGATATCTGGATCCGGTGACACGTCAATCTACTGGTGTCTCGAATGCTACTAATCCCCATATTGAGGAGAAGAATTTCACGTCGGGTTCACCATTTCTGTTTCCGACGCTTTCGCCGGGGCGGGCGCTCGTCCGTCCGTGGAGGAGTATGCGCGGCGCTTTGTTGCCCCGCATTCCCGCTTTCTAGTGGCAGGCGACATTCGCTCCTTATTCCGGGACGTCTTCTCCTTGATTGAAACGGGATGATGGGATTTTGGTTCTTCCTCCTGTGGATTCCTCCTCAGAACTCGTCACCTAGTCTGGGTCTCCCTCATAGATTTAATACGTAGTTCGTGAAACTCTTCCCCGTGCCATGTTTCCATGGACGCCGGTTAATTACAGTGCTTCTGTCGGGACATTCCAAAGGGTCCGGTCAGGGCAGCAGCCTTCAGTCGGGGGAGTAGTCACGTTGAGGCATCAGTAGCGTGTCTGGATGCTGGGGAACCTAGCATGTATGTCTGTTATCCCTGGTCACAGGGCTTCTCGAGGGCGTGGAAGCCCGAGGCATCCCACATTGAGTGTGGGGAATTATATTCCATAGACACATATCTGAGGTTTTCCTCAGCTTCCCTTGTTCAACACAGGATATGTCGCGAGTTTAACATCTAGCGAAGACGGATCAACCCAACCAGAGAATTAGCTAGGATAGATCGGATTGAGGGATTCTCCTTGAAGGGATGTCGATACCGGGGCTAGCCCATGGGCGGCTGTGAAGAAGAGCTTACCGACATGGTTTCACCGGGAAAAGACGGTCCGGGTGAGAATTGGGATGGGTGATAGGATGATGAATGGAACGGAGGGGGAGTGAAATGGGACCATCGCATGGGAGATGGTGAAGTTGGGCTTGAACCTTGAATAGGCTTCCTACGTATCCCCGTGGCCGGGAATTAATGTCTGCGTAGTTTGGGATGGTGCCGGAAAACCGATGTGAAGGTGGGCCATGGCCCGATTAATGTCGTCGGTGAACCAACGTGAAGGTGGACCTTGGTATGATCGGCATCGTCAGCGTACTGACATGAGGGTGGACCTTGGTCCAATGAGTATCGTCAATGTACCGACGTGAAAGTAGACCCGTGGGTCCACTGGTGGTGGGCTTGAACCTTGGGGAGGTTTCTTACGTACCATGCCTTGGCATGAATCAAAGTCCTCGTAGTTCAAAGTATTGATGGAATACAGTTTAATGTCATGCGGGACGGTAGTGAACCCTGACATGAATAAACGACGGGCGATGGGTGTCGGCGAACCAACGTAAATGAGGGACCTTGGTCCGATGGGAGATGGGCTTGAACCTCTGGTAGGATTCTTACTTACCTTGCCTTGACACGGATCAAGGTCCTCGTAGTTCGCTGAAAATTGGGGGCTTGGCGCACCGACAAGAAGACGGTTTGGGCCAATGTTTGTTGGGCCTGAACCTCAGGGAGGCTTCCTACGTACCATGCCTGGACATGGATCAAAGTCCTCATAGTTCGGATTGGGAAATGCAGTTTAACGTCATGCTGGATGCAGGTGGAACACGACGTGAATTGGATGATGGGTGGGCTCGAACCTCATGGAGGATTCCTACGTACCATCCCTTGACATGGATCGAATACCTCATAGTTCAAATGGGGCTTTGTCGGCGAACCGACGTGAAAGTGCACCTTGGTCCAATGAGTGGTGGTCTTGAACCTTTGGAAGGTTTCCTACGTACCATGCCTTGACATGGATCAATGTCCTCGTTGTTCAGGTGGGAACGAGTGTGCAGTTTAATGTCATGCATGACAAAGGGAGGGGCATACAGTTTAATGTCATGCTGGATGAGGGAGAAACTTGACGTGAATGAACGACCAAGCAATGTGGCTTGAACCTCATGGGGGCTACCTAACTACCATGCCTCGACATGGATCAAAATCCTCGTAGTTCACTGGGATGGGTCGCAACATCTTTCCATTGGACCGGAATGTAGTTTAACGTCGTGCTGGAAGAGAATGGGACCCGACGTGAATAGATAAAGGGTGGGCTTGAACCTCATGGAGGCTTCCTACGAACCATGCCTTGACACAGATCAAAGTCCTCGTAGTTCGCTGAGGGTGGGGGTCAGGGTCGGTGCTAACTCTAAGCCCATGTGAGTCATGCTCGGTGTGAGAAACAAGAGGTTGCAAGGACCTGACGATCACGTCGTGAAGGATTTGTCCGTGAGAAGCGAAGAGGGGCTTACGGGTTAGGCGGCCCATGGTGCTGGGACTTACTCTAGGATGGAGGCCCATGGTGCGACAAAGCGCGGGAAAGATGGACCTTGGTCCAATGATGGGAGGTGCCTCATTCCCTATCATGCCCTCCACTGACCTTGGTAGTGGGGAAGTATGGAGATGCAGAGGTGCAGCCATCCGTTGGGGAACTAGGGTCGCCCTTCTCCTACGAACATACTCCACTCCAATATGAAGGATATCATCCCTTGTGGATGGGTGATTCCATTCCCGTGGAGATGAGTGGTGTAAAGAATGTTCGAGTTGGGGGGACCCTTCGTGAGGGAGACGAGGTTGGGTCACAGTTTAACGTCATGTGTTGAGGACCAGGTGCTTGGAAGTTTAACGTCCTGCTGCTCGGACGAGGTGGGTTCACTCCACACCCCTAGGACTTACATAACCGGTACCCTCTGGTCCTTGGGAAAGGGAAGGTACCAGTAAGGCCATGGTCAAGGGGGGTTGTGGAACGAACCATCGAGGGGTCCACGATAGCATGGCCATGAGAAGAAGCAATAGCCATTAGCGTGCCTATGCGAATAAGCATTAGGCGAAGAAATGCTACGGGTGGTATTGTCCATGGGTCTTTGAAATCGCATCGTGCAAACCTGGTGGGTCGCACGGGAAGAGGAATCGCTAAGCAATGGAGTGTGCTTCGCGAAGTGGAGTGCCTTGGCCTTAGCATGGGGAATAGGTCTGAGTGGAAGGTGCTTCGCGAAGTGGAACAGTGTTCACGGAGCACTGCCTCGCGAAGAAGGGGTGCCTCGCGAAGCAGGGTCCTGCGAAGCAGGGTGCTTCGCGATGTGTAGCGATCCTGCCTTAGCATAGGGATCACTAGAATGGGATGCGTGTTTCACGAAGCATGAATGCTCTGCAGTTTCCCGAGTTCCCTTGGGAATCCCCTTCCTTCGCGAATGCCCTTGAGCTTCGCGAAGGGCATCCCTCTCAGGAAGAGGGGATCAAAACGAGACAATGCAGAGGAGTCTCGCGAAGTAGAAGTACCTCGCGGAGCTCATGATTCTCGGGGCAAAGCGTGCTTCGCGATTCGGGAGAGGAGAAGGCAAATGGTCGGATTGTCCATCTTTAGGACTCAGGGGGAGTCCAGTATTTATAGGCAAGGGGCGCCACGAAGTAGAACTCGTGCACCGCCTCTAGTGCTTTGCGGCGCGCTCGTGAACGTCAACGTCGTCCGCGGAGGGTACTGCCTCTGGAGCTTCACGGCGGCTCGAGAACGTCAAATGCGTTCGCGGAGGATTACCGCCTCTAGAGCTTCGCGGCGGCTCGCGAACGTAAAATGCGTTCACGAAGCATTACCGCCTCTGGAGCTTCGTGGCGGCCGCGATGGTCGGGGTGCTTCGCGGCGGTGCTTCGCATCAGTGCTTCGTGTCGGTGCTTCGCGAGGCAGCGCACCAGCGGTCTTTTTCATTCCTTTCTTTCGGGCCATATTTTGGCGCCAACACCCATATCTTGGGCTATGGACCTCTGATCGACGTACCGTCAGTTGAAATGCGATCCTTGGATCGAGACGGTCGTTTCAGTAGATTGCACTCAATGTTTTGGAATACTTTGGGATCGGCCGGGTTGGTTCGGATACGAAACCAACCGGGCCCTCGGAGCGGAAACACTTATATCTTGAGCCCCGGACGTCCGATTGACATGACGTCGACATTGATGGATTACTCTAAGTGAGACGGATCTTTTGGCTTACTCCGCTTGAGGTTTGGATGCCGTTGGAGTGTGGTCGGGTTGGTTTGCTCACGAGACCAACCGGACCCCTGGATCGAAAAAGCCAATAACTCACAGATCGGGCGTCCGATTGACGCGCCGTCTGTCTCGTTGAATTCCTATTGATGAGACGGAAATTTTTTCATACTTCGCCCGTGTTTTGGTTGCTTTTGGATAGTGGCCGGGTTGGATTGTACCCGAAATCCAACCGGGCCCTTGGAACGGGAAAGCTGTTATCTTTTAGATCAGACGTCCGTTTGACGAACCGTCAGTGGCGTTGGTGATCAAGTTGAGAAACAATCCCTATGAGTATACCCTATGAGAGTTCAGGGTACATTTGAGATACGTCCGGATTGGTTTGCTCACGAAACCAACTGGGCCCCTAGGACGAAAAGGCTAATAACTCACAGACCGGGCGTCCGATTGACGCGCCGTCTGTTGCGTTGAGACCCCTAAGACGAGGAGGTCCTTTGAGATACTACTTAATGGGACTTTGAGATACTTGGAGTATCGACCTATAGCTCGTGGAGCGGACCCTCCCGGAGACGAGCATGTGGAGTACGAAGACCGTGTAGCCGACTGAGACCTGACGACTGCTGACCAACTCAACCTGGAGTGAGTCGACTATCCCAGTGTACGGATCACTAATTTGTGAGGTGCAGACCCATGGAGGACGGATCACTACCTGTGTGACAGTGCAGACCCGTGGTACTCGTCCAGAGAGTACCTCAGCAGGCTACGAGGGGGTGTTTACTACTATGTTTGGGTGACATACCTCGGCAGGAAGCACTATTGTGTTTGGGTGTCTGACCCACGGTACTCGACAGGAGAAGTACCTCAGCAGTATTAGGTTAGTGTGCAGTACCTCGGAGTCATGACATGACCACTGTACACTTCAGAGATGGAGCTCGTCAACAGTTACAGTTTCGATAATGAAAATCCTAGTTTGAGCTGAGACTTTTGACCTTTGTGTTTACCTCATGATTGAGATGGGTCACTTGATAACTTAGGTATATGTATGGGCATATACCAGGGTAGTGGTTATCCGTTGATTTCATGATCTTGGTGTTTTCCTCATAATTGAGATGGGTTACTTGATAACATAGTTATATGCATGGGCGTATATGTAAGTTGAGGTTATCTGTTGAGATCTTCTTTTTTGGTTATCCATGATGGTTTAGTGAGACCTTGAGGGTCTCGGGGTCTCTACTGAGTATCGTTATACTCACTCCTGCACGGGCTATGCCCGCACCTCGTTGTGTTGGTTGAAGACGACGGGCAGTGCTGACGTAGGCCGAGTGTTCGAGGACTGTACGGTACCCGAAGGTGGACTACGCGACAAGTCAGTATCCGGAGGTGGACTTCATGGTGAGACGACACATGGAGGAGGTTGATGGGTGAGAGCGTTGTGGAGGCTATCTATACCTACCCTTCAGGTAGGATCCGAGGAGGACGACCTAGGAGACGCTTTCGTTCTTCCAGCTGTTTCCATTTTCTGTTGTAATTTGTTCAGTTGTAGTTGTACTTTCATTTGGGTTTGTATTCTGGACCATTTACCTTTCAGCACTTCTCTTTGTACTTAGTGTTTTACTTCCGCTTGTACTCTGTGGTGTTTGGTTTACATTTATAAAGGAAATTCCTTCCTAGTTATCGGGATTTTCGCCTTTGGTGCTAGTCGCCAGCCCCTAGCCTATGGAAGGCGGGCATGGGGTAGTCACGGCACGGGCCCCGAGGAAGGGTCGCAAAAAATTGTTATCATAGGAGTCAGTTATACTGCAGAACTTATAACTCTGATGTTTTCTTTCTGTGAAGCAATAGTGTTAAGTGTACCGAGTATGGTTTTCAGTTCAGGGAGTCGAGTGTTGGTGCGGGCGGCCGACGTATCCATACACCAGGACCCTAAAACTGATTTCTGAATTTGTGCATGAAAATACTGATTGTGTGTGTGTTTCCAGAAGTTTTTAAATATCATCTCAAACCAGGTCAGCTCACCAGGTATAATCGTTTGACCGTGTCACATTGTTTCTTTCAGGATGCCTTTTCTCGGACGACCAACTACAGCCCAGAGGGATGTGCGTACTAACACCCTGTCGAGCGACGAGGCTTCGGTACATGGCCCTCTTGCAGTTGAGGCACTAGCGGAGGCACCAGCGGTACTACCATACATTGGGCCACCGATTCCACCAGACCCAGCGGTAGGAGATACACGCCACTTGAGCGCGCTACATGAGTTCCAGCTCCAGATGCTACCCAGGTTCCGGGGAGAGACGGACCCGCAAGCGGCTGAGGTTTGGCTGGAGGCTGTGGTGAGAGTCTTCGGGCTAGTGGGGACACCGGTAGACTTCATGGTGATCTTTGCTGCCAGCCTCCTTCAGGCAGTAGCAGGAAAGTGGTGGAGCCACTTGTTTCAGTTTTTTGACGGGATGACCTTCGCATGGGAAGACTTCGAGACCTTCTTTAGTGTAGAGTTTCTGCCAGTAGCTCTACACCCCTAGCGTGTACATGAGCTTTTGCCTTTGCCGCGTGTTTTTCGATCAGTAGCCGAGTCATCTGTGGGCAGTAGACAGAGGATGCAGAGGGCCAGGAGGACCAGACCAGCAGTTGGACGATCATGGGTTTTAGGACCGGTGGTGCGGGGCACCGGGGGTGGGGTCAGAGCTAGGCGTGCCAGAAACGGACAGTGTTACTCCTGCGGCGGGAAGGGTCACCTGGCACGTGACTGTCTGACTCCTCATATAGTTGATCTGCAGGCTTTGGAGGAGCCACCGAGGCGGAAGCAGTGGCGGGTTCTTGAGAAACAGCAGAGCAGTGGAAAAGGCAGTAGAGCTCCGGGAGTAGGTGTACAGGAGCAGAACTAGTGGATACGTCCCTTGTACTTATAGTTACATGTTGCTGTTGTATTCATGTCTTTGTACTATGAGATGCAATAATATAAAGACACTTATCTTTTTTTGCTTTCCTATCCTTTTGTTTGGTTGCTACTGAGTGGTCCCGATTAAACTGTTGACTTGACCCTCACTTTCGAGATTTCTACTGGAGGAGACCCGGTGACCTCACACCAATGCCGACAGTGTGACTCGACCCTTGGAGGTGAGAGTGATAGTTTGGATCTCTTAGTAGTTATGTTGAGACCTTACGACGTCATCCATGGCGTGAATGTGTCATTCATGTCAGGATTGACAGTATTAGGCAATGGGTGTGGTTCATCCAGGGGATGAGACCTAGTTTCTCTTTTCGGAAAAGGAGAAATTTTAGCAGCTCTTCCATATCATAGGAAATGAAGGTGCAGATCATCCAGGAGAGGATGAAGACTGCACAGTGTAGTAAGAAACAGGAAACCGATGCCAGTCTTAGAGACTCGAGCGTGTTAAATGTTTCAAGAAGAGGAAGCTTGAAGGAGACAGGAGTCTGCGGAGTAGCAGATGTGGAGGTAGAGCTAGGAGAGAAGCATGAGGTGGTGTACATCTTAACATGCTACAACCACCCACCTTAGTTATCCCCGCCAGGCTCAGGGAGCTGGAGGGCGGAGGAAGAGAGTAGCTGCATGCGGTCAAGGAGTGTGACCCAATGACTCTAAAAATGATTCAATGGACAGTCTGTAACAACTACTAGCTGGTGTAGTAATAGACGTCGATATGAATCATTCCTTGCTTTCACAAATCATGTTCCAGACCTAGAGTTTCCGGTAAGCCTTGGACTTGACCCTCATGTCTGGAGATACCTTGGGAGGAGACTCAATAATCACACTTACGCCGACGGTGTGGTCAGACCCTCGAGGCGAGAGTTTCGGTTGGAATCTCTGGGTGGCAGCGTCGAGGCCTTACAACGTTGGTTTGAGTATGGACTGGGCAATCACAGTTCATACACGAATTGACGGTATTAGGCTAAAATGTTGTTGTTTAACTACGATGTCGGGATGGGTTTTCCTTGGTTGGCGAAAAGGAAACCCCAAGCATCATAGGATAAACTCTTTCATAGGAGGGTGCGACTGATCGCTCTTGAGCCGGTCAACCATACCCTCGTGGAAGCAGTCATTTGAGTTTCAGTTCTAATAGCAGTTGGGACCTCTGAGTTCGATAATGATGATCACGTCCTTATACGGGTCTCACCTCGATGAGGTTTACAGAGATGTCGCCAAGGCGGCATGTTATCTCTGAGGTTCAACGGACCTTTCTAGGTCCTCAGCTGGGTAGGTGGGGTGGTTTACCGCTTGACCCATCCACCTTAGTTTCACCAGGTGCATAACGACTTCCACGTATCTCAACTGAGGAGATACGTGCTCGACCCTCCGCATATCATCGACCATGAGGAGCTGGACGATGGCGATGTGGTGACTTTCACAGAGGTTCCAGTGGGGGTCGAGGATCGACAGGAGCGGATCCTACGAGGACGATCGATTCCTCGGGTGCACTTTCTCTGGCAGTACGGGAACCTCCAGGTGACCACATTGGATCGAAAGGTTCAGATGTGTTCTCTGTACCACTTTTGTTTCCCTAGTTTTTTATATAGATTTATGGGGATGTAAAGCCCTGAGGTGGGAGTAATGAAAAGACCCAGAAATTTCAAAAAAAAAATTCTTAATTTTCTTCAGAATTTTACAAGAACGCAGTTTCTGATGGCGCCTGATTCCGAGGACTGGTGTGCCCGGAATCATTTTCTGAAGTTTGCCTCGGGTACGTTCAGTGAACGGACGAGCAGGTTTTTCTAACATTTGAACCGGTTCTCGGAATCAAATTCTAAGGGCACCGATGGAACCGCAACGCTGGTATTTGCTTATGAACGCCAATTCTAGAGTTTCATTTACTCGAGAGAAGTTGATAAAAATTGTGGAAGTTAAAAAAAAATTAACAACAATTTTTATTTTACTCTAAGTGTTTAATTCTTTGGATGGAAGATGGGTAACTACCCAACCTCCCTTGGGAGGTTATAAGGGTGGTGGGGCCCACATGAATACCACCCCTTCATATCCTCTAACCCCTTCAACTCAACATTAATATTGTTAACTTAAATTAATAACTTATGAGATTAATGTTGTGAGTTTAATGTGAGTTTTTGAAATTCAAACACTTGAATTTCAAAATCCATGTTGAGTTAATAAATTAAGTGTGGAATAATTTATTTTGGGTTAGTTCCTTTATTGATGGAGAGGAATTGGGGGAAAAAGAAGGCAAGGAGCTTAGAGATCATCTTCTTCATCTTCGACGAAGAACGCAAAGAACGAACGATTCCCAACGAAGAACGCTGAGCCCTCAGAGACCGTTTACCGCGACGCGTCACCCTTCATTCTTTTTCCCACGTCAAAGGAAGGGAGACGACGTTCCATCTCGGAAAATCTCCGCCAACGTCTTCGAATCCTCTTTCCACGACTCTGCTCTTGAAACCGAGGTAGGGGGTTTACGTGATTTTCCTTACGTGATTATCTTCTGTCTTTTATCCGCGATATTTGGACCGCATGATACCAGTTAACAGGAGGAGACCGGACCGCACAAACATGCCTGTCCCCCTCCATTATTGTTTTTCTTGTTGTTGTGGATCGAATGAAATTGACGCGGTGTCGTCGCACAGCGCAGGATCGAGCGGCAAGGATGCGCGACATCGGCACGTCGCGGCCGGCATGCCGCGTCCGGGTGCCACGGTGTGGCCCCCGTGTGGAGGCTGCGGTTCCCCCTCTCGGCCGGTCGACCGAGCCGAGCCGACCCGCCGGGTCGGGTCGCGCCCAGGCCGGGTCGGACTCGGACCCGGGTCGGGTCGCCCCGATTCGAGCAGACCCAGGGTGGGTCGGGCCGGGTCGGTCCGGGCCCAGACCCCCCGTTTTCGAACCCTCTTCTATCTTTTGCCCATATCATGGGCTACAGACCTCCGATCGACACACCATCAGTTGCAATGCGATTCCTCGGATTGAGACAGTCGTTTCGGTATATTGCACTCAAGGTTTCGGAATACATTGGGTTCGGCCGGGTTGGTTCGGATACGAAACCAACCGGGCCCTCGGAGCAGAAATGCTTATATCTTGATCTCCGGACGTCCGATTGGCGTGCCATCGACTTTGATGGATTCTTTTAAGTGAGACGGATCTTTTGGCTTACTCCGCTCGAGGTTTGGATGCCGTCGGAGTGCGTTCGGGTTGGTTCACTCACAAAACCAACCGGGCCCCTGGAACGAAAAAGCCAATAACTCACAGATCGGGCGTCTGATTGACGCTCCGTCTGTCTCGTTGAATTCCTCTTGATGAGACGGAACTTTTTGAATACTTCGCCTGAGTTTTGGTTGTTGTTGGATAGTGGCCAGGTTGAATTGTACCCAAAATCCGACCGGCCCCTTTGAACGGGAAAGTTGTTATCTTTCAGACCAGACGTCCGTTTGACGAACCGTCAGCGGCGTTGGTGATCACGTTGAGAAACGGTCCCTATGAGTATACCCTATGAGAGTTTGGGGTACAGTTGAGATACGGTCGGGTTGGTTCGCTCACGAAACCAACCGGGCCCCTGGGACGAAAAAAGCTAATAACTCACAGACCGGGCGTCCGATTGACGCGCCGTCTATTGCGTTGAGACCCCTATGACGAGGCGGTCCTTTGAGATACTTCTTTGTGGGACATTGAGATACTTGGAGTATCGACCTGTAGCTCATGGAGCAGACCCTCCCGGTGACGAGCATGCGGAGTACGGAGACCGTGTAGCTGACTGAGACCTGACGACTGCTTGACCGACTAGACTTGGAGTGAGTCGACTAGACCAGTGGAAGGAGCACTACTTTGTGAGGTGCAGACCCATGGCGGACGAAACACTAACTATGTGATAGTGCAGACCCGTGGTACTCATCCGGAGAGTACCTCAGCAGGCTACTAGGGGGTGTGCAGTACTGTGTTTGGGTGACATACCTCGGCGGGAAGCACTACTGTGTTTGGGTGGCTGACCCGCGGTACTCGATAGGAGGACTACCTCAACTGTCTTAGGTTAGTGAGAAGTACCTTGGAGTCGTGACAGGACCACTGTACACTCCAGAGATGGATCTCTTCAGCAGTTACGGTCTCGATAATGAAAATCCTGGGTTGAGCTGAGACTTTTGACCTTTTTTTACCTCATGATTGAGATGGGTCACTTGATAACTTAGGTATATGTATGGGTATATACCTGGGAAGTGGTTATCCGTTGATTTCATGATCTTGGTGTTTTCCTCATGATTGAGATGGGTCACTTGATAACTTAGGTATATGCATGGCAATATACACAAGTTGAGGTTATCTGTTGAGATATTCTTTGTGGTTATCCATGTTGGTTTAGTGAGACCTTGAGGGTATCGGGGTCCCTACTGAGTATCGTTATACTCACCCCTGCACGGGATATACCCGCACCTCGTTGTGTTGGTTGCAGATGACGGGCAGTGCTGGCGGAGGCCGAGTGTTCGAGGATTAGACGGTACCCGGAGGTGGACTACATGACGAGTCAGTATTCGGAGGTGGACTTTATGGCGAGACGACACACAGAGGAGGTTGATGGGCGAGAGCGTTGTGGAGGCTATCTGTACCAACCCTTAAGGTAGGATCCGTGGTGGACGATCTAGGAGCTGCGCCATCGGTACCTACCCTTTAGGTAGGATCCGAGGAGGACAACGCAAGAGCTGATTCTGTTCTTCTAGCTGTTGTCTTTTTCTATTGTACTTTGTTCAGTTGTAGTTGTACATTCATTAGGGTTTGTATTATGGCCCATTTACCTTTCATCACTTCTCTTTGTACTTAGTGTTTTACGTCCGCTTGTACTCTGTGGTGTTTAGTTTACGTTTATAAAGGCAATGCCTTCCTAGTTATCGGGATTTTCGCCCTTGGTGCTAGTCGCCAGCCCCTGGCCTATGGAAGGGGGGCTTGGGGTAGTCACGGCACGGGCCCCGAGGACGTGTCGTGACAAGTATAAATTTTTTTGATGCATTTGGAATAAGAAATATGGTATTTTTTGTTATGAAAAAATCGATTCATGGCCAATGGATCATGATACATAATGTTGCACGAGTGAAATTTTCCTATGGAATAACTGATGTTGGATGTGGTGGTTTATGCATTTATGAACTTTAGGAATTACCTAGTTAGTGAATGATTTATTTAATACACTAACAAAAAATTCAATAATTAAATATTTTATAATTGGAATTTAAATATTTAGAGGTAAATATTTTTTGATAAATATGAAATCATTTTATTTTGAGATGGTGTATTATATAGTGAATGGAAACAATGTTTACAATGAATTGTGAACAAATAATCAGAGTTAGACATTTATAGGGTCCATTTTTCATTGTTAAAGGATGGATTTACTGGTTATGAAGCACATAGATGTTCAAAAGAAGTGGGAAACAATGAACTCTGTGTACTTATCCATTGATCCAACACTCCTCTCTCTAATTAATGAATGGATGTATGTGGATATTGAATATTTGGCATTGAGGGACAATTATGATGGTGGAGAGACAAATCCTAGATTGACTATAGATGATGATGAGGTCATCTTTATTCATGGAAATTACATTGTGTCCCTTTGGTATAAAATACGATCTGATGTGTTATTTTCATAATGTGATGTGGGAGATAGATCCTATGTTAATCATGAAGTACCATGATCTTCAGAGATTGTTATGTAGACTGAATTAAATAACATAGATTATTGTTTTTGATACATAATGTTACAACAATCATGAATTAATGTTCGAGTGATAGAGACCGAGGAGACATATATGGAATTTTCAAATTCATGTGTGGAAATTAAAAAAATATCACCACATAAATTTTATTTAGTATTATATGGACTCAGCTAAAGAATATTATGGTATGGGTGATTATCGAAATGATGAAAATTTGGCGGATTTATTTGCAATCAGGGATGATTGATTTATTGGGAGAATTATTTGAGCATATTATAGTGTGTTTCCATGGTGTGTAAAAAAATTTAGATTCATATCATGATACAAGTCTTAACTTGGGATTTTGGAAAGCCATCAATAATGTTCTTGGAACTCATTTGTTACATAGTATAAATTTTCTTGGATAAAATATGGGGAATCCGATTGTACTATTCAAGTGTTGGAGGACATGTAGTGTGATGTCATCATATACATTGGTCGATAGTTTGATAAATATTTATTGGTGGATTAGTTAAACTATAATAATAGTAATGATGAGTATATTTGGGATGAAGAATACATGTTTCTCTATGTATAGATGTGGAGATCACCATTTTTCAAGATAGGGGTAGGTGATTCAGAGTTCTTGTGATTGAGTCTCATTCAAGTGATATTATAATAGGTGATAATGATTCAGAAATTTATAGCCAAAATGTGTAATGGATAAAAAGTATTAGGATGATCTATTTAATTGACCAATTGAGGATAAAATTGAATACTATTTATTCATTTGATTGATTTCAATAGTTGTTACACCCTAACCCCAGTTACCCAGTGTCTAAGTATTTTTACATAGCACTGGCATGTAACAAGGAATCATATCCTGAAAGACCGATCAGATTAGTATCCTTGGATGTACTAGATAGATACATAAGTTTTACATTACATGATTTAATAAAAACATGCCCCTATGTATCTATATAATACACTCATATACCTTATCCTATCCCTATAAGTCTGTCAAAATATACATATTCACATTCTAGGAAAAATAAAACATAAGATATGGGTGAGCTCAGATGCTTAGTAAGGATAATGATATAGCAGAAACTATTATAAATAATAATAATCATTTAAGGTAATGTATAAGATGAAAATAAAATACTTTTAATCTTAAAATTCAGCATTATATGGCAATGATATGTCAAATAATTCCATTTACTAATTCACATATATATTGTACTTGTCGAATAATCACATTTATTATTAATATCTAATTTGATAATGATGGAATGAATAATTATGGACATCATAACCACATATTCAAGGCCTCGTGCAAAGAAAAATAATTAGAGTTTGTCACGGATTTGTGCCATTACAATATTTAGTGTCATGATACCTACCGTTGAATCAATGATCTATTGTGGAATCCACCTGTCACTTACTATTTCCAATGCATTCCTCATATGAAATGGTTGAAGCATAACATAATCATTCGTATTAATACTTGCATATGAGATGTTAATAATTTAACCACAAACCATGATTAGATTAAAAATAAAATATCCATAGTCAAACATATCACAAAACCATTAATACAAAATGGAAGATTGTGTCACTATAAATCAACCTAAAAAACATATAATATATATCAATGAATGTTTACATAGATGATATCATAAATATTTGACAGAAATATCTCTTTCTATTTTGAAATCATTTAAAATTCACCAAGTTATAAAAGAAAACTTTTATTTTAAAAATATTATTATAATAATGTAAGGGAATATTATAAGGTGTTATAATGGTATAAAACAGCCACCATCACCATATAAGTTAAAAAAACATTATTTGCGTAATTTTGTCAAAAAAGGTTGTAATGGACCTTGGCAGGAAAATAACAGAAAGATTCCTTTATAAAAAATTTATAAAAAGACAAAAAAGGGTATAAATGACTTTAAACCATAGTCTATGAAATATTACAAATATTTTGAAACTCATTTTTATGAAACACATATGTGTGTGATAAAGAGGACCTAGATGATTCTCTCATATAAATAACCTCAGATAATGAAATGATTTTAGAATTAACCATTAACTTCTACTTTTACTTGGTTGAGGGTATGTTAACATTATGTATAATTGTTAAATAATTGTTATAAAATTACACAAGAACCATATACATCAATATTATATTATATATGATCATCTAATATTGTTTTGATATTAATATTTCAGTAGTATCATTGTTTCGTGAGATAATTGATTCATCTTCAATTATATGTTTTTCTACTTAATTAATGTATATTATAGGTAGGATTTATTTGATTCATATCCATTATGATATTATGTTCATAAAAATTATTTTTATTCATAAAATGAATATTATTCTTGAGTGATTACGATGGGGAATTAATCTTACCTCATTTTTGGAGACCGTAATCCGTACGTATGCACGAGCGGCAACTACAATTCTATTGATTGTGAAATCATTTTTAATTGGATGGTATATCAAATATAATAAATCATTAACATATCAGATTTATTATTTACATCAATTATACTCTTTATTATACCCATAAAAATAATATAGTGTTGAATAACAAACTACACCACGAGGTGGTGATGGTAACCCGTACGTACGCATGTATGGCGACCTTGTCATTAATAGAATGGATAGAATAATGAATATAGTCGTACCATATATATAACAACAACATAGTAAGTATAAGAAACTAGAGTTATTATTTTTTTATGGAATCAAAAATAAAAGAGTAAGTGGAAGAAGAAATGAGCATTAAAAAATGTGGGTAAATTATTACCTCTTCTTCAGGTTCTTCCTTTTGATTTGATCTTAAGGGCTCTTTAGGTTGTCTTTATGATCAATGTAAGGCCTATAGGCTGATTTGTGGGTAATATGGAGGATAATTCAGTGGGTTTTGTTTAATCCAAATGGTATTTAAGGTGTGATTTTGAGGGAAGTGGAAGTACCCTTTTGTAAGAGAGGTGAGGGTCACTTTAGGAAAATCATGACATATTATTTTATTTTACAATCATATTTGGTGTATAATGGTTCCAAAAGGATTTATATCATTGATATGGTGGAGTTGGGTTGAAAAAATATAAACCAATAGGTTTTGGAATGGTTTAGGAAACCATATTATCCTTATCTTTTATATTTATCTATTAGTTACATTGTTTAACTTTTACCATGTATTCTTGTATTATTACATTAAATGGTTAATAAGCATAATATAAAATGACAATATAACCCCTAGGGGTTACTTATTGATATATATTATCTTATGCAAGTTCTTTGGAATAAACATACATTTTTAATTATATTATATTAATTAATATTATAGTTTTAAAAAAAAATCAATTTTGACACTATTTAGTATTTTGTTTTTGTGAAATTCATAACAACAATATCACTTCAAACTAAATTTTTTTATTCAACCATTAAATTTCATATAATCCATGAAAATTCTTGTAATGCATCCAAATCCTCTATTTAAAATTATTTTGATATTTATGATATCAATTATTTTAATCTTTCATTAATATGTTATTTATAGAATCATCATTGTGTCACAAATAAATTAAAAATTTTAATGTCTCAAAATTATAAATAAAAAAAATTATGTTTGATATAGTTTTATATTTATAATGAATTTTTAGTCTTATTTATATTATGTGTAACCATATATTAAAAATGTTTTAGTTGTGAAAAGTTAAATTTAACACTTTTAACTCTCCTTTAAATAAAATAATTATAAATTTCCTAATCTTAGCCATGTAGATCAAAGGGGATCATATTTTTATTCCAAATGATGATTTTTGTCAAAATACACTTTTCCAATATTATTATGGCATGTTTTGTGTAATTATAATATCTTTTTTCCATTAATTACCATATTTACCTTTATGCGTGGTAAGTAAAATTTTAATGGTACCATTCACCAAAAATGATTTTCATCTAATTGAATCATATTTTACACACTAATGTCTACCATGTCTTTCATACTTTTGAAATTCAATTCACAGAAACTGAAAAATTAAATTTTAGGAAAATTTGCTAACATGCATAGATGGTGGGTAAAAGACATTAAATGTTTCAATAAAATTTTATACATCTAATTTTATTATAAAATGACTCCAATGAATTACATAGATTTAATATAGTTATTATGTATATATTTTTATTTAAAAAAAATTAAATAAAATAAAAATTATTTAAATAAAAAGTGGGTTTTAAACAATAACACTGTGTTTTTTATTATTCATCAAAAATTTAATACTTTCGAAAAATACCAAACATTCACCCAAAACTAAAATTGATATTCCGAATCCAAAAAATGAAGTCTATTTGGAAAACTAAATTTCATAAAATTTCAATTAGTGGGTATTATTATTCATAATGGCTGGTTAGATTTGTCATGGAGTGTTAGAACTCGATGTTCCATACAACATAAGTTATTTCATTATTCAAATAGATGTATACCGTAGAAGATTGTGGTGTTACATTCTTCCCTCCTTAAAATAATTCCGTACTCTAAATTTCTATAATACTGCATCATAAAATCATTTGGGTGGATGTTCATCATGAGTTCCTTGGGTTCCCACGATTCCTCTTAAAGCTTATTGATTCTCCATAGAACATTTTTCAGATGAGTCATCCGGTTTCTCTGCACTTTTTCTTTAGTATCAAGATTCTTGATGGGCTCTTCACAATAAGACAGATCGGGTTCCAGTTCAATTTCTTCATTGGTGAGTACATGTTTTTGGTGAGGCATGTATTTTCTAAATATTTATACATGGAACACATCCTGAACTTTTGAGAGACTTAGAGGCAATGACAAATGGTATTCTACAAATCGTATTCACTCAAGAATTTCAAAAGGTCTAATATACCGGGAACATAATTTTCCCTTCATACCGAATCCTATAACACCCTTCCATGGATATACCTTTAAAATATCACGATCCCCTACATGAAATTCCAAATCATTCCATCAGTTATCGATATAGATCTTCTACCTACTTTGAGCTGCATTGATGTGGTATTAGATAGTCTTCACATGTTCTATATTTTTCTCAATATGTTTTGGGCCTACGAGTTTTCATTCACCAACAGAATCCCAACAAGTTGGTGTGCTACAAATCATTACATATAACAGTTCATATGATTCCATCTGAATACTTGAATGGAATCTATTATTATAGGAAAATTCAACCAGAGGTAAATATTGATCCCACATACAACGAATGTATAGTGATAAAGATCTCAACATGTATTCTATGGTTTTAATAGTCTATTCTAATTTTTCTTTAGTTTGAGTATGGTAGGAAATGCTAAACCAAAGTTCAATATTCACGGATTTATGAATAATTTTCCCGCATCTTGATGTAAAAATGGGATCATGATCAGAAACAATTGATAGTGGTACACCATGATGTCTAACAAAATTATTAATATACAGTCTTACTAAACGTTCAATTGGTAAATCTTCCCTTATAGAATTAAAATTTGCTGACTTGTTATGATGATCAACAATGAACCATAGTGCATCATTCCTTCTTGGAGTCTTTGGTAGCCCCATGAAAAATCCCATTGTAATATCATCTCATTTTCACTCAGGTATGGGAATAGATTGCTTGACTCCACTATGATATTGTCATCTATCCTTAACCTATTAAAAAACCATACTTATTGACACATAATTAGAAATCTCCCTCTTCATGTTGTCCAACCAAAAATGTTCCTTCAAATCCCTATACATCATTGTGCTTCCATGGTGTATAGTGAAATTGGAGCTATGTGCATCATCCAACAATTCTGTTTTTAGATTAGGTATTTCAAGAACATAGAGTCTCTTCCCCATTTTTGAAATCCCATCTTCATATACAAAGTCGATCATTCTCCCATAGTTCACAACTTTAATTTTCTTTTAAAACACCTCAACATCAGTCTGAGAACTTTTTATCCTTTCTAGAAAAGATTTTTTTGAAACTATTTGAAATGTTATTGATGTTTCGCCTTCCACGATTGTTCCCATATCCACATTTACTATATCCATGACCATATGATACCTTTAAACTCTCATCTTCTATTTCAAAACTCCATGATCTTTTATGCTCAAATCATCTTCCACCTTATTTTCCTTCCCTGGGTGGTAGTGTGTAGTGCAGTCATAATCCTTGAGTTGATCAAGCCATCCTCTTTGCCACATGTTGTGTTATTTTTGTGAGAAAATATAACTAAAATTCTAATTATAAGTATATATATCAAATTTTTTACCAGATATAGAGTAACTCTATATCTTCAATGAAATGATTACAACTGCTAACTCAAGATCAAGAGTGGGATAGTTTTGTTCATGAAATTTTTTTTGTCCTAATTCGTACTCAATAACTCTATTATTATTCATAAAGACAGAACCAAGTCTTATCTTTGAAGCATCACTATAGTTAAAAACTGATCATTCCCCGATGGTAGAGTCGAGATTGGAGAAATAATTAATCTTCCCTTCAATTATTAAAAACATTATTCGCACTCAATTTTACAAAACAATTCAACGTATTTATGTGTGATCAGGGTTAATAGGATTCCCAATTGAGAAATATTATGGACCAAACTCTGATAATAACCTACTATACTTATAAAACTGCAAACCTCAGTTATACTTGTCTTTGTTGGCCATTATTGGATTTCCTTTGTCATTGAAGTTTCGAAAAAGATTCCATCAGTATAGAAAATATGGCCAAGAAAAGAAATATCTGGAAGCTATAATTCACACTTTCTAAACATCTCATATAAATCATTTGTTCAATTAGTCTTTATAATAGTGCCAGAATGATTTTCATGATCTTCATAGAATTTTGAGTTAACAAAGATATCATCAAAAAATACCACAACTAAGTTATCAAGATATTCCATGAAATCCTTATTCATTTAATCCCTGAAAACAGAGGGTGCATTAGTCAGTCTAAAAGGTGTTACTGTAAACTCATAATGCTTGTACCTGGTTTGAAATGTTGTTTTTAGAATGTTTTATTTCTTCACACACAACTGATGATATCCAAATTGATATTCAATCTCTTAAAAGTATTGAGCACTAGGAAGTTGATCGAATATATCATCAATGTGAGGTAGAGGATACTTATTCGTTAATGTTATAACATTGATCTCTTATAAACAATTCACAACCTCATAGATCCATCATTTTTTTTTAAAAAAAAATTGGGGCTCCCCATAGAGAAACACCTGGTAGAATAAATCCTTTATTAATCAATTTCCCCAGTTTTTTCATTAGTTCAAAAAATTCAATAGTTTCTATTAAATAAGGGGCCTTCAATATCATCCTTGAACTATGAATTAAATAAATGGAATACATAATTTATCATTATAGGTGATTTCCAGATAAATTCTCCAGAAACACATCAACATATTCATTCACAGTATGTAACTACTCTATTTTAATATTCTATTCCTCACCCATAGTTATTTCACTCTCTTCCTCCCCCATAATTGAATTCAGTAGACCTACTGGGGTGGATCTAGATAAGAATCAAAAGGTGACGTTTTTTCTCTAAAGATAAGGTATTCATTATAATCATAAAAAACTGTAACCATTTTATTTTTTCTATAAATTTTTGCATTATGCTCTGAAATCCAATATACACCAAGGATTATATCAAATTCAATCGTGTGTATGAAGATGACATTAGCAGATAAAACACATTTATCTACAATAATTGGAATTGAATTGCAATGATTTGTTGCAATGATACTTACCTTATTTATTTTTGACTAACGACTCCCTTGTTAAATCAAATTGGAAATACTTAATTTTTTTAGAAAACTAGGAAGATATGAAAGAATGAGATGATCCAAAATCAAATAAATCATGGGATAAACATAAGGAAATGATTAAATTACTAGCCACTACATCATTTGGAGCTTCAACCTCAGTATTAGTGATTTTATATGCTTAGCCTAGCTCCCATGGTATTTTTTAAGGTATGTTTCCTTAGAACCTAGGACATTCATTTTCATAATCCCCCATTTCTCTAAAATAGTAGCATTCAAAATTGACAGTGACATTTTTTCCATTGTAATCACAAACATGGTGGCCTTTTTCACCACATATATAAAAGACATCCATTCCCTTTAAGAACGTACCGAGGTGTTTCTTCCATAATTTATTACTGGATCAAAATTCATATTTTTCCTTCTTCCCCTTATTTCCATTTCCATAGGGTTCATCATAACTCTTCTTCACCTTCTTTTCTTTAATGTTGTAAGACAAGGACAATTACTTTTCTATCATCATTGCAAATGAGAAAAATATTATTGTACAACGAGAAGGATTGTAATACTAATTCCTGAAGGGGATATGGTTTTAACCCATCAAAGAATCGATAGATGTACCTTCTTAGGTTATGTACATAATCTGCTGCATGCCATTATATCCTTGTAATGTTAGTCTCATACTTTGCAGCTTTCTCAATCTCTTTTTGCCTCAGACTCAGAAATTGACTATCCAAATTCGCTTGATGGTCAGAAGGAAAGTATTTTTCTATGAAAATATCGTTAAACACCCACCATTCCATATTTGATACATCTTCATCATCCTTATTTTTTTAATTAATGACATCCATTAATCTTCATCTCTAGTGAGGGGATAAATTTCCATGATAACATTTTCCTTTTCGGTGCTCCACAACGAATGAAATATTTTATATAAGGTACATCTACATTGCTCAAATACTAAGGGATTTTTATTCTCATTGAATGTTGGTGGTTGTTTCCTCATGACGCTTTCTATCATTGATCCTCCATGTTGAGGATCAGGGTGCTCCATACAGGTAAGGTTATAATTCATAACCTGAGTGAGTTGTCCCATTATGGTTGTACGTTGTTCAGCACCAATTGTATCACCATCTATACTATAATTATCTTCTATAGGAGGTAAACCTCTACATGGATTATGTGCATTGATATGTATTCCATTCCTTCAACTATGCACTAATTCTAAACAATGGAATACACTAGATTAGTTTAGGAATCACAATACACAATTACAAACATGTAAAATACTTAACATAAATTGAACAGTTTGTGCATATAATCCATGATCATAAAATATTTTTTTCTTTGAGGTAGTATTTAATCATAAATCCTTCATAATGGTTTGTATAAAAAATGTGAATTATCCTAAGCGTATACCCCATAGGTGGCATAACAATGAGTCTAGCAAGGCCTATTGTTGTGTACCTAGATACCCCGTGTAATACATGAAACTCATTATCAGATTTTTCAATCCTAGGTACATCTATGATAGAGCCTCCTCTACCTACTCATATCTAGATAAAAATTTAATTCTTGTAAAAAACACAAAATCTCTACATTACCAAAAATTTTGGAAGTTATTCTATAATAATCCTTAATGTGTATCTTGGGGTAATGTTCTCTAATTAGAGTTTTTCTAAATTTTGCTTCCAAATTTTATTCTAAAATTTATATGATACAACCTATAATTCCCCAACCCCAGTTACCCAGAGTCCGTTAATTATTACATAACATAGGAATGATATAAGGAATCATTTCCCAAAAGTCCTATCAGTATATTAGACTTTTAAGTACTAGACACATACATATGTTTTAGATTACATGATGAAATGAAAAAAATACATTGTGTCTCCATATAACACACTCATATCACTTATCATATCCTTTCAAGTCAGTCATGATATACTTCTTCACATCCTTGAAAAAATAAATCATAAAAAAGGTGTGAGCTCAAATACTCATTAAAGATAACAATATAATGAGAATTATATTAAATAAGAATAAACATTTAAGGAAATGTATAAGGCTAAATAAAAATACTTTTAAACATAAACTTCAGCATAATATGGAAATGATATGTCAAATAACTCCATTTACTTATTCACATGGATATTTAACTATTCGAGTAATCACATGTAATATCAATCACTAATTTCATAATGATGGAATGCATAATAATGGACATCATTACCACACAGTGAAGGCCTCATTCCTAGAATACATAATATATTTTTGACAAGAACTAGTGCCCAGACACTAGTTCGCCTCATGGGATCGACCGATGCATCGAGGAGATATAGTGGTCCCCACCCTTCACAAACTATGACAAATGCATTCCACATACAAAAATGATAAAACATAACATAAACATCTGTATTAAAACTAGCATAAAAATGATAATACATTAACCATAAACTATAAATGGTATAAAACTAACACATCCACAGTCAAAAATATCACAAAACCATCAATATAATATAGAACAATATATATTCATAAATCAATATAAAAATGTGTAAAATCCATCAAATAATGTTGACATAGATGAAATCAAAACTATTTGAGATATATATGTCTTTCTATTCTGAAATAATTTAAAAGTCACATAATTATAATAGAAAACATTTATTTTGAAAATATTCATATATGATTGCATGGGAAACCTCAAAAGTGTTATAATGGAGGACAATATCCTCAATCACAGTATAAGTTAAAAGACACTCTTTTCTTAATTTTTTTTCGTAAAGGTCGTAAAGGACCCTGTTCAGATAAGGACAAAAAGATTCCTTTATAAAAATTTATAAGATGTCAAACAAGGATATAAATGAATTTATTCCCTAGTCTAGGAAATATTAAAAATGAGATTAAATACATTTTTAAGAAACACTGATGTGTATGATAAAGAGGTCCAAGTAGATACTCAAATATAAACAACCTCAGATAATGATGATATTGTAGAATTAATCCTTACCTTGAACATTTCTTTGGTCGAGGATTACATAACCTCTTGAATAAGAGTTAAATAATCGTTATTAAATTATAAATGTACCATATACTGAAATATGAGATTATATATGATCCTCTAATTTTGATTTGTTAACAATATTTCACTAGTATCATTGTTTCGTGTGTTAACTAATTCGGTTTCCATTATATGGTGTTCTGCATAAGGAATGTTTTTTGTGGTTAGGATGTATTTGATTAATATACCTTTTGATATTATTTTCTTAAAAAATAATTTTATTAATAAAATTATAGTTATTCTTTAATGGTTGTGATGGGGAATGAATCTTATCGCGTTTGTGGAGTCGGTAATCTGTATGTGCACAGGAGAGACAATACCATTCTATTGATAGTGAAACCATATGTAATTGGATGTTATATCATATATAAAAAATCATTAACATATTATATTTACTATTTACATCAGTTATGCTCATTATTATACCCATACAAAGAATTATGTGTTGTATAACAAACAACATCACGACGTGTAGATGATAACACGTACGTACGTACGTATGGTGTCTTTATCATTCATATGATAGATAGAATAATGAATATGGTTGTACCAAATTTATAATAACATAAAAAAATTTATAGGGTACTAGAGTTATTATTTTGATATGGAATCAACTATTAAATAGGAAGTGGAAATATAAAATATCATTGAAAGTGGTGGTGAAATAATTTCCTTTACTTTGGGTGCTTCATTTTGATTTTATCAAACGGCACTTTAGGTTTGATTTTTAATCAAATAAAGGCTTATAAATTATATTTATAGCAGTTTTTAGTATATTTAAGTAGGTGTTGGCTGAGAAAAATGGCTTTAGAGGTGAAATTGGGAGAGAAGGGGAAGTACCCATTTATAAGAGAGGTGTGGGTCAATTTTGGAATAGTTTCAAATATTATTTTAGTATTCAATCATAATAAGTTTATAATGGCTCAAAAATGATTCATTTGGAAGAAAAGGTGGGTATGGGTCAAAAAAATCTCAACCAATAGATTTTAGACTAGTTTAGGTCACCATATTTACCATATTTATTATATTTAACTCTTAGTTAAATATTTTTACTTTTACCATGTATTCTTGTATTATTATAATAAATGGTTAATAAAATTACTATAAAAATCCAAGAGAACTCCAACTGGTTCATTATTAATATATAAATATATATAATATTATCTATGTGCTTTGGACAAACATTAAAGTTTTAGGAATATTATGTAAATTAATAATATAAAATTTGTTTTAAAACGCATTTTGGTCAATTTTGACACTATTTTTCATTTGATTTTTTTGAAAGTCATAAAAACATTATAACATAAAAATAAGATTATTTAATCAACCGAAACATATCATATTATCCATGAAAATTTATTTAATGCATCAAAAGTCTCAATTTACATTAATTTTAATATTTATAATATCAATTAATTTAATCTTTCATTAATAAGGTAATTACTTTATCATCCTTATGTCATAAATAAATATAATTTTTTAGTGTCTAAAAATTATTAATAAAATCTAATTATGGATGATATAAGTTTATAATTATAATAAATAATTATAGTACAATTTATCTTATGTGTAACCCTATATTAAAAATTATTTAGTTATGAAAATTTGAATTATAAACTTTTTACTCTTCTTTAAATAAAATATTGATAAATGTATTCATCTAAACCAAGTGGATCACAAAGGATCATATTTAATTTATAATGATTATTTTGGTCTAAATAAACTTATATTGTAGAATTATGACATGTGATAGGGTAATTATAATATCATTTTATCATTTAATTAAGATATGTATTTTCAACCGTGATAAATAAATTTTAAAATTTACTATTGACATAAAATTATATTAATAATATTAAAGAAAATTATACATAAAGATTTTAACCATTTCACTTTCATTTTTTGATTTTCAATTCACAGAAGTGGTAAAATTACATTTTATGAAAATTTGCAAAAGTTCATAAAAGGTGGGTAAAAGACATTAGAATGTTCAATAAAATTCTATACATCTAATTTTATAATAAAATTACTCAAATAAATTAAATTTATCTATTATATGTAATATATATCTATTTTTAATTAAAATAATTTTAAATAAATAAATAATTATATATATATATTTTTTATACAATAACATAATGTTTTAAACGATTCATCAAAAATTGAATGTTTTCTGAAAAAGTCAAAAAATTCAGTCGAAGCTATTTTTGATATTCCGAATTCAAAAATGAGATCCATTTTGAAAAATAAAATTTATAAACTTTCATAAATTGGGTATTATTATTCAAAATGTCTAGTTTGATTGGACATGGTGAGTTAGAACTCGAAGTTGCATACAACGCGAGCTATTTCATAATTCAAAGAGAAGCGTACTATGGAAGTTGGGGTGTTACAATATTAGTACCAGATTGGATTTGGTAGATTGGATTGTTGGATCCCAATTGAGTCACACTATATGATATTTTTAAAGGAACTAGGCTGGCGGAATATAGATTTTTTACTCCATAGAGTTATAGTTATATTCATATTATATTTATTATGTAAAAACATTATTACAATCACCCCAACCCATGACATGTGATCTTTAATGGTGATGTAGATATTAAGGATGATGTTTCCATTGAGGAGAACCTCAATATTTTTACAGATTATATAAAGGAATATTTGGTGGGAAGGATTGTTCCCTTAGTCTGAGTGATGTGGTGTCCTAGAAATGTTCCATAAGAACCATAAGAAATGGAATAAGATATATCAGATCAATGTACCATCATTTTCACCATGAAATATTGGTGTTGAATATTATTAAAACATGATGAAGATATATTATAAAGTATGACGATTTCAAAATTCCATCATTTATTGGAAAATTTTCTTACTCATTTCTATGACCATTTTACCCCTTTTTGTTTCATTTTTCCTGGCACATAAAATTCGTAAATGTGGGTGTCTTTTAGATTATGGGGGGATGTGAGTTTTTTGCATGGTTTTCTCAAACAATATGTCCTCAAAAATAAAATGTTCAACCAATGAAGGTAGGGGTTTTCATTTTTATCACACTAATTAACTAATTGTATTCATTCATATGAGAAATTGTACGCCATAAATTTTAGGGACGCACTGTTTGTGAACAAAATATTTCTAACAATGTGGCCAGTCTAGGAAACTGTTTGTGTGGATATTTAAACCACAAAACTATAAATTATAAATTCCCAAACCCATATTATTTTTTAGTCCCCTTAAATCATTCTAAATGACTTCCATTTAATTTATAAAGGAATTAAAAGTTTAATATTATACTCTAAACCATTCTATATTGAATTTATGATCGAGTGGATGGAATTTATTCCACTATAGTATGTGATCTCTTCATTTATTTAGGGTCTCCCTTTCCAATCATTTTATCCCTTTGTTTTGGAAGTACCCCTGTAGTTGTTAATATAGATCATAGTTTTAATGTAGAATATTTCATTGTATATTTATCTTATTTTTTTATAATAAATAGTATTCCCTATTTTTGTCATCTATTTTACCTCGTATCGAGGGACAAGTTTTGGAATAAGCTTGTTGATGACCATATGTTAGGCAGCCTACATGATAATACTCATAGTATTGAAAATTTTATTGTATTGTCAGTTTTTTAATTGCATATCCTTGTTGCATATTTACATTTTATTTTTATACCCTGAATTCAATCCCTTACATTTTAAGAGACACTTCACATATCTAATTGACTCATAATGGCTCGGATATTGAGTGGATCTCATGCTGTCACAATTTATTATGTAAAATTATAAAATTAGGGTATTAAACGAGTTACAAAGAAGTTTAACCCTCAAGAGAATAAATGAAAAGGGGAACAAAATTGACAACGAATAACTCAATACCATACCTTCAAGTCTAGGGGACACCCCCTAATAACCAGGGCATCATTAAAGATAACCAGTCAATAATCAATACTACATCCAAAAATGATGACTTAACTCTCTATATTCTTGATTCAATCTAGATAGATGATGGAAAAAAGATAATACCCTATTCCAAAACAACACATCTGTTTTGATCATTCATGTAACATATTTCATAAAAAATAACCCATGAAACATCCTTCAAAACCCCAAAACCATGATAAATAATTCCCTGCAGAATTGAAATTCTCATCAACAAATAACAAAAGAATATGATGACTAAATACTCAAAAAGCACAAATGAAACCACTGTAAGAAGACTATGACACCTCCACGAGCTGCAAAACAATGGAACATATTTCATTTCGTTTTATTGTTTCACTCCTCAACAAAACTCAGAAATGGATATCCAATATACCCCCAAATCCTAGATACATTGCTGATGTTCATCCTGAAAGTAGCATTTATGGAGAAGAAACATGAAGAAATGATGTACAGAGTCCAATTCTAGATAAATTGTCGTTCTAATTCATAGAAAAGGATTTCAAGAGACACATTTTCCATTGAGACATCCTCAGAGTTTAATAGGAAATCAGTCCTTACATAGTAGACACATATGCATCCTAAATAACAATAAAATAATTATGAAACATTCTTTAGTGAATCCCATTTTCAGGATTCCAAAATATGGGGACCACATCAAAAGTGATTTCAATGAAGACAAAAATATCGTTATTAAAAATGTATTATTCCTACCGTTGTTTAAGATAAACAAATTCTGGGTTTTGGACAAGATGAAATTCTACTCTATCAAACACACGCTCTCCGATATTGAGATAATCATCAACACATGTTTCCTTGTTAAAAAATCATCTGAAATACAACCTTTATTGTTCCACAATCCAAGGGTAGAAGACCTACTTATATACTTCCTTAATCAAATGAGGGGAAATTTTATTTTTAATCTTATACTTTTGATCAATAATCCAATGTTAAAATTATTCATCATCTGAAGAGGAAGAGACCTCTTCTTCTGAGGATGCCGATACATATGGATTTTCAATGAGCACTAGATGTGGAGGGATGTTAATTTCCTCCATTGAAATCTATGGGGAACTGGAGATAGTAAATATCTCATACATAGAGTTTTCAATGCATTTTATATTCTTATTATGATAGTGATTGATAAAATCATCAAGATCAGTAAGAGGTTTATTTAAATTTTGGCCCTTGGGTGTAGATATTCATCCTCAATTTGAATTGCATGCTCATTATCATCGTGATTAGAATCTCGAGAAATAGAGTGATTCTCTTATGATACCTCATGATTAGTTGGAAAAACTCTTATGTTATCTACAACTAGTTTAGAATTTTTTGACTGCCTCCACAAACCCATAGAAAACATTAGCATGAGCAGGATGTGCTGGGCACGATTATAGGGCATATGAAGACAATATTGGGCCCTTATATTTAGAGGGTTTAACATTCTCATCAGGAGGCCTTCTATCTTTTTCAATCTAAATAGGTTTCCCATTAATTGGAGGAAGATTCCAAATATTATGATTGCTTGTAGGGGCCTTCACAGATCCAGAATCACTATGAGAGTTTCTTAGATGTGAATAATTAGAGCAGTAGATAGGTATGTTTTCATAGACCAATTCCTAAAAAACCCAATATCCCCATTATGGAACCTAATAAATAAAGTAATATGTTTAATTAGGTCAACTTTAACACACACAAACACACGTTCAAATGAGGATCATGTGATGTTTCGAGTAGTAGAAACAAAATTAATGGGATACCCTATAATAATGGGTTGATGTTACAAAAATCCATGATATGTTAATCATCTATCTCTCCAAGGTACAAAATTTTAATTTGAACAGAATGGTAATTATATACCATGATATTTAAGTGTTGATTCTATGATATATGGTTCAAAAATTGACATTATATAAAGCTAGTATGATTGATTCAGTTGTCATTGCAAAATCGTTGGCCAATGCATATAAAAAAATATTTAAAAATGTTATACAAATTTTACTATTTTTTAACATGTTAATTACTATTTATACTACTATATATCATCATATATAATGAATATTTATATAGAAACTATTGATGATGGCCTTCTGATTTGTACTCACAACCTACTGGGGATGCTAATTGGTACCAATTTAAACATCATTCTTTCATAACATGATATTGGAAAATTCTTTTTGATGGATGGTTGAGTTAAAATTTGGGAAACATCATGTATAAGGGGATTGGACATGATGTATAGACCCTATTGGTAGTTATTAGTTCATCATTGTTTTGGTTATTTGTCAAAACCTGACAGTTACTGGTCTATAAAAATTTAATTTTTTTCTTTAATGCTCGAATTACATGTTTTGGGATTTTATTATGACATGTATTTAATTTTTCTGTTTTTTTTAATTTTTATCATGAATATTTATATATTTATATATTTTTTCTATTTTTTCTTTTAATTTTATAAATATGGTATAGTCATACCATGTTTCATGATATACCCTTACTTCTATAAGGAAACCTCAACTATATAGATAGATGTACTCATGTTTATTCGGTGAACTCGCTCTGGGATCTCATATAAAGAAACATGGTTGGGATGTTATATAATATTTAGTTTTTATAGAGTATTTTCTTAATAAGGGGAATTAAAATTGTGTAATATATATTGTTATATTACCTCAATGTTATTTTATTAGTACATTATTAGTTCTTTAATAGGGTGTTTACAATAATGGTATTCAATTTTTGTAAAATATGATTTTCGATTAAATTTTGGTGGTGTTTTGAAAAGATAAATGGTAATATATATGGTTAGAAAATACCATACATTTAGGGATTTTTTTGGAAAATATTTTTGTATAGTATATTTCATGGGTTGTCCATGGGGTCAATATAACAATATTCGTGAATGTAATTAAAAAATTAAACATTTATAAAATTGTAAATCATTTGTTTAACACCTTAATTATCCATAAATGGATCAAATTTCCTTTTTTTCATTCGTGGGATGATATTTGGTGCGTTATTTGTTTGAATAATGATTTTTTTATTTTTTTTATCAAACAAACAATGGTTTGAATGATGTATTTCTATATCAATCAATTTTATTAATCTTTATCAATTCATTCCCACATAAATTATATATTTTTTATTCTATATCTATTATGTAATTTCATGAAATTATTTAGTGGTTCTTATTAAAAATTAAATTTTTTTATCCATATATTTTTCATAATTTGATGAAAATGAATAATTTTGAAAATAAATATTTTGATGAAATTAATCATAAATAAAAATAGAGGTATGTTAGAAATAATAGAAATTAAAAAATATTATTTCTTTTAATTACGTGTATTTTAGTGCTTCTCAATGTTTTTTTACATATTATTAATTTCATTAGGATGATATAAAAAATATGTTTAGGCATCATGAAAATGAATTATATAAATTATATATTGATTAATTTTTGCATAAATATTTTAATTAATTTTTTATGAATATACTAATAATGTGAAAGTTTTTGATTTATTTTATTATTATAATTAAATTAATCAAAATGTTATTCTATATTCAAGATGATTACATGGTTTTCTTGATGGAAGAAAAATTGTTGTATTTAATAAGAAATTATTATAACTAAAGATTTTATAGGGATTTTTTATATACAATATTACAAGAGAATTAAATATATGTTTCATTCAAATGGTGTAAATATTAGTTTATTTCATAACTATGTGAAATAGAAATAGTGGAATAGAATTTGAGATATAATTGATTAATATGGTTGGGATACATTGATGTGGGTAAGAACAATGTTGATGGTGGATGTTGAGATTGAAATTTCATACAATATTTCTTTGATTATAATCACATTGTATCGAATCCTAGATCTGATATTTTTATAACTAATTGAATCTATGATAGTAAAATTTTAGGATAAATGAAATAATGTTTATAATAATTTATTTTTTTATTGATATAGATATATGAGATGATTCTATATATATTCGGATTCTAAGATTTCTATATTATTTATTTATATTATCATTGATAAAGTATTTAATAAACATTATGAAATAACAACATTATTTGGATAAAATATTATTAAATATATAATTTCTATCATCTCCTTATGATTCAATATTCTTATAATGAACTTATTCTATTTCATTAAGTACTACTTTTTCTATAATTATGAACTGTAATATTTTAGGGGGAATATAGTTAGTAGAGATATGGACTAATGGGTGCTCTATGATATTCATTTTTATAAAAATTTAATATATTTATATATATTATCTTTAGTGGGATTTTATTTTTGGTTTGGTGTACTGAGACTTAGGAACTCATCTGGTATATGTTGTACTATACTACATTTATTTTTCATTCTAATTGTGTTTAATAAGATTCATCCTCATAAAAACATGATTTTTCATTAGTATGAATATAATAATAATATTTTATACTAACACATAAATCTATAACACATTTAAAAAAAATAAACACATCAATTTTTATATTATATTATAATATTTTAATTTCCATTGTTATTTATTATAATTTGATGGATATGAAATGTTTTTCCATTACTATTGACTATATTAGGACTTATTTGACTTGAATTTATTTTTTTGGTATGGTTGAATTATTTTAATTATATTTTGATTATTTTACGTATATTTTTTAACTTATGCTTATTAATATATGTATTCTATAATTGGGAAACATTTTTTATGAATACTGTGAGATTTTTTAATACAAAATTCTAATTTATAATGGAAATTTATTATAAAATTATTGGTAGTCACTAATCAGTATCCTATTATCATGAGAACTAAGAGTGTCTCTAGATCACATTACTAGCTCAAGAAATTTTTTAGATCCATCATATAGGAATAATAATTTATTTATAAGCATTTATAAATGATCGCTAAAGTAGTTTCCTTCAAATTAGTGACATGTTACCTATAATAATTTTTTTTGACAGTTTTAACTTAGTCCATGTTATTATGAGATATATTATAATTATGGGATATAAAACTGAAACAATAAATTTTGTTGAAATTATTCAATTATTATAATATTTTAACTATATATACTCCATGAAAAAGTTGTATTTTGTGTAATTATTTCAGAAATATGACTTATGGTGATGTATTTTTTGAATGTGACCAATTAAGTATGATGTTTTAGTGACTAAAATTAACTAGGGAAATTAGTTTGGTTTATGATAAGGGTTTCCTATATTGAATAAATCCATATTCTCCTTTAATTCGTTGGATAATGAATTCCTAACTGGGATACCATGATGTATAGGTAAGAAGAGATGATGTAATCAATAATGATTCACATGATTGTCATTTAATGGATACAATGTATAATTTTTTATTTTTCATAATGAAATATTTTCATATATAAATAATGGTATACCTTTTATGTGTTCTTTAGATCACCTATATCCATGTATAAATATATTACAATGATAATTATTTCTATTAAAATGTTTTTTAGTATTAAGATGAAAACGAGTAATATATTTTATATAAAAGTTCCATATATGATAAAATTTGAATGTTATCCCCAATTTGATAATATTTTTTTATCCATTAAATATTGTACCACTAATGTGGAAGGAACACTCTATGTATTTTTTAGTTGTATTACATTGTTTACTATGATGGTATGATGTTAAATAGTTCATTTTCTGTAGATTTACAATGCCATATCATTTTAATTCGTTCAAGGATTCATGATTACAGGATTAATTGGAATGAAAATATGTAGATAATATAGAAAATATTCTTGGAGCCTCTTAGGCAATAATTTCTTACCATAATCTTTTGTAAATATCATATATATATATATATATGTGTGTGTGTGTGTGTGTGTGATTTTAAATTAATATGGATAGTTAGTTATTCCATAGCATCCCATTTCACCAATATATAGTGGGAAAAAATATCATAGTAATTTAAAATTTTAGGAAAATTTATGGCAGTCAATTATATATATTAAGGGATCCTAAATTAAGAATTTAAGTATTATTTATTTTAAATAAAAAAAATATCTATTATTAAAAATATTATATGGAACACTTGGAATTTTTTTATATTTTGGAAGATAACTTATGTGTTGGGATATTATTGGTTTAGTCGTGGTCATTGGAATTATTTTTTAGGATACATTATATGACTATAAAATGATTCAGTATTGAATAAAATTGTGAAAATAAAATTAAGGTACATGTTGATCATAGGTGTACATTTCTATTGCTTAATGTCAGTTATCGTATATTTTTTAATGTTTTATCCCATCACTAAATACTATGGTATCACAAATGTATCAAAATTTTGTTTATTTATATTAAATGTTTAATTTTTTTACAGAATATTCCTGAAGGATAATCATGGGTGACAATTCCACATAGGTCTTAGTGAGTAAATGATTTTTTATATCTATCATATATTTTAAATTTCCATTAAAATGATTTTATTATGATTTATTACTACGAGCTTTGTACTCTTGAAGATGTGTTTTCTAATGAATAATAAATGTATATATTGATTATTTAGAGAGGGTTTTGTTTGAATGGGATGTATAATTAGATCAAAATTCATAGAGACATGGGGTTCTATATTTTTAACATTGGAATTATTTTTTATATATGAAAAATATCACATCCAATGTTATATTTTATTTTAAAATAAAAATATTACTTAGGTAAATTTAAAAAATATCATATGGAAATTTTTATAGTATTCAAAATAAGTGGTAATTTTATTGTAGTTAATATTATGATAGGTAATTATTGTAAATAACAAAGTTTTTTTTGATGGATTTATTTTTTTTAAAAATTACATGTAATGGATTTTTATGGATGAAAATATACTATGTGTTATATTGATTTGATATTTTTATTATTCTTTAATCCATATTTTAATTTATATTTTATATTTTGTATAACATGTTATTTGATAATGGGAAACCCCAAAGGAATATGATCCCAAATAGAGAATTTTTTTTTTCATATTTGTGCCCAAATTGGTTTCCTCCATATTTACTTTATCGATGTAT
This sequence comes from Viscum album, assembly GCA_963277665.1. Taxonomy (NCBI): domain Eukaryota; kingdom Viridiplantae; phylum Streptophyta; class Magnoliopsida; order Santalales; family Viscaceae; genus Viscum; species Viscum album. Next base: position 793,666,644 of record OY728138.1, read on the forward strand.
GAAAGGAGATGTGGTGGAAATATTCCTATTTTTTTACATGGATGGGGGAAAAACTTCTCCAAATTATTGATTTATACTACAAATTATTTGAATACGTTCATTAAACGAATCATACTAACCATGCGTGAAATGTTATGATTTATGTTATTAATGTTGACCAACTGAAAAAATGTAATGCATCAACATTATTTATCTCAAAATTAATTGAATAAAATGAGACTCTTAATTTGGATGAATATTTTCATCGTGTATTATAGAATTAATAATTCATTGATGTTTTTTTATTTGATTATTTATTGTTTCAAGAAATGATATACATCTCTATTAATTGTCCAATTATAAACATTAAATTTTCTTAGAAATAAATTAAATGATTTAATGTATATCTAATCAATAATTTTTTGAACTCATACTTCTGATTTTAAAATAGATATTATTTTATTATTTTAAAATTATTATCCTAATGGATTTGAATATTAGAAATAAATAATATTTTTTATTAAATTATTCCTGAACAATAAATTTAGGACTGTGACATGAAACTATTCTCTTCTAATATTATTTATATAAATTTAATGTATATTTTTACACATGGTTATATAATTTAATTTTTTATCTACATAATATATTTGAATAAATTATTTAATATTTATTTGAAATATAATTTTATGAATATTGATAAAATTATTTGGGAAATTATCATTATAGAATATTTTAATTAAGATGAGGTATTTTTCTTGGTAAAATTTTATTGGATTTATTATTCTAATGAAATTAAGAATATGTGTTGATACAATGAGAAATGATATAATGGATATTATTTTTTAGGGTCATGAATATATCATTACATATGATATAATTAAAAATATAACGTCAATGGGAATTATTCCGATATCACATTCTATATTGACTATATGAACATGGGGTCCTAAAAGCAGAATGAGTGAATGTTTTATCCTGAAAAGGATGAATGGATTTTGTAATCTTGTAATAATAGATATAATGATATGATGGAATAATATAATTTTATTATTTTAATTATGTTAATTACTATGTAGAGAGTATAATTTTGGATATAAAATTATATAATTGTTATATTATATATAATACCATGATATAAAAAACATATAAGGAATTAATTGATTCTCTTTGAAATTTTGGGATTAATGTACTCATATTAATAAACAAATACAGACATAAATGAATTATGTTCATGTTTAAAATAAGTATATTCTATATTTATTTGTGAATATTGAGAGAATATAATTTAATAATTGAATAATTTATTAGTTGATGTTTTTTATTCTAAATTCCCTACTATACCACCTCTTTTGTTATATCAAGGATGGTTCAATTTCCATCGTTTATTTGACTCTATGTCTAAATCAACAACAATACTATATTGGGTGCTCAACCACTTCCCCGATATAAGATGTTGTATACCCAATTAATGAATTCGTACCATGTACATTTATGTTATATTATATTATTATGAGTTCATGTAGAACGCAGATATATTGGTTGTAGGGATTTGGTCATATTTTTCTTATATGAATAATATTGTAATTGACAGTTCATTGTATTTATATATATTATAACTTATAATAATTTCATTTTTATGAGTTATTATCAGTTATAGATTTATCCATTAGATATGACGGATATTCCAATTATTAAATTTCATTTAGAGAAATTTTTTTATTATTCATCCATATTGACACCTCAAATATTAATATGATAAATTTGTTGTTTTATTGAATACATAAGCATACATTTATATATTAAATTAATGTTTTTGGATCATGGTGGTGATTTTGAATTGAATTTGTAGTTTTCTATTTGTCGAGTTTAGATGAATTTGAAGGTTTCTACATTTTTACTACTTTTCATATCATGTGTTTTGGGAACTTTTTGCGCGGTCTTGTCTTTCATACCATGTTGATTTTGTTTTACATTTTTTTGAAATATTTTTCATGAATTTATTTATTGGTATTTTAGTATATTTCTATTTTTTAATATGAAACCATTTTTTGGGTAATTGGTGAGTTTTTTCCTTATAAAGTGAATAACGACACATATAATGTGACCTTTATACCATTTATACCACTGATGACCTCATAGAATATTTCTGAATGACAATATGGATTAATTTAAAACTCAATAATAGTTTCGGTGGAGAATTTCTGTCGGGCCATCACAATCTTGAGATAAATTTCTTAAATTTAATGTACCATTATATTCAATATTAGGTAAGATCATTGTAAATTTATGTATAATTATAACATAAAATTTATAGATTCAAATTATGTGTGAAATTAATTTGTGGGACATATAATTTGGTTTGTTTTATTAAATAATTGAAATATAATAATTATAAATAATTGTGATAAATAAATTTATATTATATATACTACTGATTTGGATTCCAAAAACGCACATACCAGTCAATATAGTAGAATAATATTTTCATAAATTTTTAGAAATTATCAATAATAAATAATTTGATAGATAAAGGGGATATTTCCATATTTACTACAAATTCATGATTACCAATACACATTTCTCTTGTATTTCTTTTATATCGAGTTGTAAAATTATATAATATGGACAATATTTATTTAATCCCATTTCAATATTTTAATTGGACTTATAAGTATGATAATTACATGTTTGAAAAACATATGAATTTATTCTTATTAATATTCTATTTATATTTATATCTTATGAATTCATCAATATAGCTTTGTGAAAATAAATAAACTAATAAAAAACATTTATTGATCATGTGCATACAAATTATGGAAATTAATTTTTCCTAACTAAATCATCTAACGAATTAGTCAACTAATTATATAATTATGATAAATATAATAAAATTAGACACAAAATAATTCGCTTAATCCTGAATATATATTCCATTATTACAATGATCCTCATTTTTGATTGAGTATCTATTTATTTGTGTGAGAAAAATATGAAAGATCATGTGTATCGCAACCCCCACATATTAAAAACCAATTAATGTTATATTTGAAAACAATTAATTTTATTGGGAAAAAACAAAAGTATAATTTTCAATGGAATCTTTATAGAGTTCATATAATAATTTTAAACACATCCCATCATAAATACAAGTTGATTGGACGACTAATATTCTTTTCCATTACTCATGGAATAAATGTGCAACCCACAAAGGGATTATAGTCCCCTATAGGGATTATAATCATTTTAAAAGTCCATGTTCTAAAGAGTTACCATATCCATATATCATTATATATTAGTCTCTATATCTAGAAATTTGATTCCACTATGGGTAATATTTAGAAATATCCAAACAACCTAACCATATATTATAAAACATAATTTCATAAATGTATAGAATGATCCTATTCAACTATATAAAATTAATACCAATTATAATAAAATTAAACTCATCAGTCTTTAAATTTTCCCGATAATAGGTAATGATATACAATAAAAAAATCCACTAGTTTGATCATATGAAATACTATATGGCCTCGAATTATTGACCATACTTCTCAAAAATATCTGATGTTATCAAATAATAAATCATTAAAAATAAAATCTATTATGATTAAGTTCCAAAAAATTGATGTATATATTTTTCCTTCATTATAACCAACCTAACTATTAACTAATATCTCAATATTTAAATCATTTCATTACTTCAAAAATTAATTGATCTTCGATTCATAGTATATGTATAAAATAAATTTGACTTTTTAAACACCATAAATTGAATTGTTGATGTAAATGATGAGGACTTGTTAAAAGGTTAAAATATTTACTATGATTTATGGAATATTTAATTATTATTTTTCACTAGTATTCTCACTCAACCATTACTGCACCCCATTATTTTAGAATAAATTTTGGTTAATTTATGTGTTAGTGTTAAATAGATTATAGTACACCAAACGAAGTTTCTATATGAACATCAACATAGATTACTATTATAAGGTAATGGTTAAAGTGGTATTTATGAATTATAATAACCAAATAATTAAAAATTATGTTTGATTCTTTAAATATTTTTTATTTAACATTAATTTAATATTTAATAAGTACTCAATATTAGGTAAAATCAAATCATTCTTAAAAAATATGTTTTCCCTTGAAAAAATTATTACATTTTTCACGTGGTCATTACAATTAATTCAGTAATATATTAGACATTTTATTTATGAGAATAAATATAATTATTTAAATAATCATTTTAATATACCCTTAATCATATTTTTTAAAATTTCTCTAAAAAGATGTAAATTTCACTAACTAGTGAACCTATATTTTATTTTTATGGAATGATTTTTTTTCAAAATAATATCATATTATATTTTTAATATAGTATAAATATAATATATATTTTTTAAAAAATAATAATAAAATTTTAAAAAATGTATTAATCATTGTAATTTATTTATGTGTAATTTAGTTTTTGGGAAGTAGAACACATTTTTCTAAAAGTGGGCAATTTTATTTATACAATGTGTTTTCTGTAGAAAAATTAAATTAATATAATTTTTGTAATATTTTTAATTAAATGTATATTTTATGTATTTATTTTTATATTATATAAATCATTTTATGGAAATAATATTTATTGTAAATTATTTGAATTAATTGTTAGGAAAAAAATATATTAAACTGAAATGGATTTCTTTTCCAGTTTGTGTGTTTATTTAAAATTACATTATACCACTTTTTAAAATAGTACCAAGTAAAATGGTTTATATAAGAATAATAATAATTAATATACATTAATAGGTTAAACGATATTTTTATTCATATTGAATTTTTGAATTAATAAAAAACTAACAACTATTATTTTTAAAACCATATTATAAAAGGGTAAATCTAAGAGATAATGTTAGAATTACCAAATACACACGTGTAGTTATTTTTTTTAACTTATGGAAATTTTTTAATATCACATTTTCTAATATTTTAACATTTTCTTACACATAACCAAGAAAGTAACATTTTATCATAGAAAACATTCTATGAATTATATGTGTGCCCCTCCCCTCACATCTAAAAGGGAACTTGTCAGCCTCTAATATTCATACAATTTCTTAAATCTATAATTTCTATGTATTAATAAAATTCCAACATATTATTCTTTCAATCAATTTATATGTATATTTTCTCCATTCTATAAATGTAATTCTAGGATTAATGTAGAATCCAATTGTGTTATATCAATGAAGAGGTATATATTTTAACCAACCTCATTCAATTTTATTTCTTATTACGCCCTCATTGAAACATTTGTTCCAATAAAAAACACTAATTTATTAAACATTAAATATTTTTTTATTTTTATGAGGACATAATTACCCTTTACCTCATCCTCCCACTCATATAAATGATGAAAGAATCAATCATGTGTATGTGTTGACTATGACATCTATGTATTGATATAAATCATTTTCTATCCCCATAATTCATGGAGGGATATTATGAAGGCTTTAATATTTATATATTATTTTTAATAAATAATTATTCTTATGTAATTATAATATCATTTCTACCTTCTTATCATCTAATTAATTTTTAAATGATATCCTTTCTCATTCATTCATGTGGACTACCACAACCATGAACATATTTGATTTATTTATTATTTCCACTTCACAATAATTATAATAGGGATAGATATAATAAAAAAATATGGCATCCATGACTGATTAACACTTTTTAGTGGTGAATTATCATTTGAATTTCATTCAATCCATACATAAATAGTTTTAAAGATCACACTTGTTTACTTACATATTATAATCTATATGAAGTGATTTAATTCAATTATCATCACCACATAATAGGAATAGTTTTCATAAATTCTATAATTAATATATTATAAATTTATATCTCTATTATATTTCAATATATATTTGAATAATGATCAAAGTAAATGTACCCTAACATATGAACTAAAAAATAAATAAAAAATGAATCCATTTACACCAAAAGGAAGATGGATTTAGTTGAGAAATATTTAAAAAAAGTTATTTATATGTTATATGTAGATCATATATCATATTTTATAATTGAATAAGATTTTTTAATATAATTAAAATAAGAATATATTAAATATATTGGATGTTAGAGTTCTTACAAATCAAATTATAAATAATTTAAGTGTTTCAAATCAATTTATCTTAATTTTTATATGTTTTAATTTTATCCCACAATGTCTTATTTATTTGGTTTATATAATATCCATGAATGTTTTTTTAAAAAAAATATATGATTTAATTAAATATATTTTAGATACATTTCATTTTCAATTCATGTAATGACTTATGATTTAATAAATAAGGAACTTGTATGGTGTTTTCATCTCAATTTAGTTTTCTTGAGACATCATAGATATTACACACACATATTATTTTATTAGGATTATGTGTTTCATCATGGATATTTTATATGAAAAATATAATTTTATTAATTTTATTAAAAATTACATATATTTTTTAATTTCTAGGGAGTTACTAGTCCAATGTTTTTGAAACAGTATGGGGTTTATGTTTAAATAACAATATTATAGAGATAATTTTATCTGAAGTTATCTAATGATAAAATAAAATAATATATATATATATCAAATAATATTTTTTATAGAAATTTTATATATAATTTTTTTCATTAGTTTTATATAATTCAATTACTCATGTGACCGATTGGTTATTTTTAAAGGAAAAAGATCTTATTATTATCTACCATAAAAAATTGATTCATTAGTGTAATTATTTTAATTTTAAAAAATGATTAATATTTTTAGTATTCTATAAAAAATATTTAGTGTAATTTAATCTATATTTTAATTTATTTTCCAAAGGCTAAATGGGGTTTATTTATAATTTTTTCAAATGTGGAAGTTTATAATTTTTATAGAGAACAAAAAAGGAATTTTTTTTTAAAATTCACCACATAAACATTATTCTATTTCATCATGAATAATATATTAAATGATGCATCCAATATAAATTTCATTTTTTCATTCAATTTTTTTAGTATTTTGTGATTTTTATATGATTTAAATTTTGTTAAAAAAATTAAAATGTTATAATATATAAAAATATTTTTCTAATCCTCGAGTGAAATGATAATCTATTACAAAATTGATTGATGAGTCATGGGATTTAATGGGGTTATTATCAAATGTAAAATTATTTATTTATCCAATGGATGGATTATATTTCTGATTCACATATCCTTCATGATTTTATGATATGATTATATGATGAATGTTTTATAATCATGAGGAACACTAATGAATAATATTTACTATGTGTTAATTGGTTCTTCTATAATATAAGGATTTTTGGTTTTTTATAAGCCACAGATATATAGGTATATTATATACCTAAAAATTTAAGGGAACTGATGGAATATTTGAGAATCATCTACGATATGATGATTTTTATAAACATTCATGAGAATAAGAATTTATCTAGATTTTTGACAATCCTCTAAGAACGATATAAATTTATATATTAGAATTTACATTATGGATATATTTTATTTAATGATATCAATGGGAATGAACATTGATAATGGCTATGATTTTATATTCTTTTGTGAAGTCAACATCCATATTTATTAAGCATTAAATATGTTCCCAAGACTCAATAATTATTATCGATGATTCTACACACTTACGTGTTATATATCATGATTAAAAAATATTCCATTATTCTTGATTAATGATAACTAAATTATTAAGTATTATTATCATAATTATTCCTCATGTCATCATACCATTATTCTTATCACGTTCAAATTCATTAACATTGATTTATTTAAATAATTATTACCCTTAAAGATCATATATTGTCACCAACTATTCTAATTTATTCCCATGAATTTTGATGGATGTTTTTCATTAGGATATTTTTTTTGGTTAATTCTTGTGGGGAACATGATGGGATACAATTTATATCATTAATATAATAGTGGATTCTGTACTTATATATTAGATGATAAAAACCCTTTAAAATTATTTACTGGATTGTAATGTTATGTAATGAATATTCATCTATTAAGAAGTAATTATTATATAAGATGTGAATTAAAAACCTGAACACTAGTTTTAAGACGAAATTTCATAGAGTCATGAATTATACTAAAATGAAAAGTGCTTTTTGACTCGAAGGGATGGTCTAAATTTGAAAAAGTTGACACTATACATTACATATTACATCATCAAACAAGGGAATAATAAACTATAAAAATATAATGCATAAATAATACAAGAAAATTTATAAAAACTAAATAACTGACATAGAAATAGAAACACCTCAAAAAATGTTAATAATATATTGAGTATAAGATGCTATTATATACACGACATGAAAAAAAATTATGGGATCTCTATTTTTTATATTAGTCCACTCTAACTCCATAGTCTACCACTGAACCATTCACTATAGGGCATTATCACATCATTAGAGTTTTGGAAATTAAAAATCATTAAGAAAACTGATATTATATAGTAGGATATGGGTACACGATTTAGTAGGACACCATAAATGTGATCATCCCAAAAGCTCCCAATATATATATATATATATAATAGTTTATATCATGAATGAAGTTATGGATCAATAAAAATACATGTATCGATACATGTTTCACTGACAATGGCACCATGAACCTCGACCCCACTTGATTGGTATCATTACTGGTTATGATTTTAATAAAATACATACCCCGATCAATGTTACCAATATCACCCCACACAAGTGGTGGTTGTCATATGATCACCTCGTGATTATCCATGTTGATTCCTAGACCACAAATCCTCTTAATCACCCACCTATCAATTCTATAAGACGCCATGACCAGAATATTCCAACTAGAAACAATACTTCCCACTCTGTAGGGGTAGCCACGCCTGAGCTTATGGATGATAGGACTCTATCATGTTGGGTAACATGATACTAATTCATTCCACTATATAGTTGTATCCACTCACATCATTAAAAAAGTTATAACTTCCTAAAAACTAAATAAAATTATTCCACTACATTATATTCTCATCATCTATATATATCTCTAGAAAACAAGTTCAAAAAAATATGGCCATTGAGTTTTAACTTAAAACTCTAGCTCTCACATATCTATAACTTGAGGAATGTTATGCCCATATTCAGGTCACATATAGTCTACAGGGTGACAATGGTTTTCCATGTATTCTCCCATAAACAATGTTATATCCCTCCCAGAATTAATAGTATTCTTGATCTATCCATATTAATAAAACTCATCCTTTAAAAACAATCACAACAACTAAACAGTCCAATTAATAAATATGAAAATGATATATAATGGAACTTGAAAAAAGATGTATAACATAGGAAACTATCCCTAACATATGTTTTTAAAAAGGCATTTAATTTATGAGCTAATATGAAAAAATCAATATATATATATATATAATTTCAACATACGTGTCTACTAAACTATTTTAACAAAAAAAATATCACATTATGAAAATCCGAAATTCTGTTATGTATTGATAGCCTTGAATTGTTATAGTTTCTATGCCTCAGTCTCATCCACCCTATATCTTGTAAACCTTATCTGAATTCCTGGAAAAGAGAAGAGACATGTAAGTGAGTCATTGTCATCAGACTTCATTTAGTATCATCATAACCCAACCCACTAGGTCTATGAAGCATGCGGCCTGACCCCATGTGTGCCTTTCCCATTGTAAGAGTTTTATGAATAGTATTTATGTTCTATATTTTAGTGTGTGGATACAATAACTTATGTATAATGTTATCGATAATGATTATAATAAAATTAATAATATAATTAAAACAATTTAATACATGACAGGGATATAAATATTTTTCAATACTATTTATTCCAATCCAATATATAAGAATATGGTAGATAAAAAGCATGTATATAAAAAGAAACATCAATGTACTCTATTGATTTTCGTATTCCACTATAGAACTATGAACCATTCCTCAAATGTACACTACAGTGCCCTATCACATTATATGATCTCTAGTCAGAAAATTTACAAACAAACTGAAATTATAGAGTAGCTTGTGAGAAAAATACTTGATAGGACACCACCAATTCATCCTTATCCAAATTTCATAATATATATAATAGTATATCTTATTTAATAAAAAAATTTCATTAACAAACTTGGTGTTAGGACATTATGCTGTAAACAGGACTCTATAAATGTCATCCCTGCCGTATTTAACTCATTCCAAGAATGGATATTGAGAATTCACGTACCTCTATCAATGTAACCAATATGATCTAACATAGATTGTGGTTGTTTTATGAATAGATCATAAAGATGAAATCAAATAATGATTCACACAACCATATGAAGCCTAGAACAAGAATGGTTCAGTAAAACAAAAATACCACATCACTATAACATCTTACATACAAGCCTGATAATATTGAATAATCTCTTATATTATACTCATCAACATTGATGGAATTTATGTCAATGGTGGTTTCACATAAACCACATTCACACACCAAAAATAAATAATGACACATCCCATGGATTAAAAAATTAAAAAAGAGATATATTTTTTGCATTAGAAATAATATAACACATGTGATTGTACGTTCTCTCTCCTAGATTATTTCTTTCTTATCATTTTAGGGAAACCCATGTATTATATCTATTGACAACATGAATAATTATATTTCTATAAATTTCATCTAAAATATTGTTATAAATTATCTTCTACTAATTATTCTGGTATAATTTATTTTTTATGATCTATATAATATATGAAAATTTGGATTTAGAATACCATGATTCCTAAAAACAAAAAATGGATTTATCCTTTTTTGTTTCAAAATGAATCCAATTGTTCTAACATAACAACAATCTAACCAATATCAATGATGACATTGATGAAATATATTTTCAAAAATATAATAATATAAAATTAAATAAAAAAATAAAAAAGAGTGTTAAGAATAATACATGAGGGGCGGTATAGTGGAATGAGGTAGAGTCATTTAAGCCCCTTTATCACCATAATTCTTATCGAGAATTAAAAATTTTTATTTTTTTAATTCCATTTTTTATATATTTTTATATGATATTTTAAAAATGAGTTTATGTTCCCCCTCATTTGAATAAAAATTATAGTATTATTAATTTTTTTCTTTATTAATTTTAATTTCTCTTTCATATTAATGGAATTCTCCATACCATGGATCCCTTATTGTGTATTTATAAATTTACATTTTTAAAAATATTTATTCCACCCTTATTAAAATTGTAAATTATTTTTCATATATATATAATCACCTTTATATACATTAATATACCGACATTCATAGATATATACTTATATACATATATTTTACACTCATATATACACACTATACACAAACACAAAAATCAATACAAATATATTTACTCTAATATATATCTCATCCATATATATAATCATTTAATATATACAGAAATCCTTAAATACATCCACATATGTTTATTTATATATATATCCTCTATATATATACAGAAATTCAGACACATTATTAATTTAACACACATAATAAAAATAAAAACATCCACAAAAATATTAATTATTATTATTAAAAAACTCATATCACCTCCATTATTAAAATTTTATATAATACATTCAAAATAAAATGAATTTTAAATAAAATGTTTATTATCCAAAAATTGAATTTATTTATCATCTGTAATAATTTCACAATCATTAAATTGGTCACCAATAAATATACATATACGGTGAAACATCACTAATCATTTAAGATGATTCCATATTATTTAATTTCATATATAATTTCCTTTTTAATTTCTTCATCACGTATAATAATACTAATATAATTATTATTTTCCTTGGATATAATTTATCCAATCACCAAAAACACAAATTTTTTATTTTCACCTATGGTAAAAATCATATTATATACATCACAATGGTCCCATATTTCTTCTATCATACACTATTGATGGGATATTCAATTATTTTTCAAAAAAATACTACAACAAATTAAATAAATTTACTCATTCGAAATTTTACCGAACCCCTGAAGAAAATAAATGTTATGCCATACCTAGTGTAATCTGTCCCAACCCCCTCATCACAAAGTGTGCCCCTCTGGGTCGACAATGTGAGATCGGAGAAAATGACCCGCGAGTCCCACCTCCAGTTGGCCCCAGGTTGGTGAATAGCACTAAGGGTATAATAAAAAAACAACTTGGAGGTATTTCCATCTAAGGGAACACATACAAAAGAGAGCGATAAGATACACACCAACAAACTACAACTCAAAAATAAAATATAAAATAAACTCAAGTGAAAATATGTAATTCCATGAAAAATTACTACAACTGAAAGGATAAAAACTCCATGTACCCAAAATAAAGTAAAAACAGCAGCAACCACAAGCCCGAATTGCTCCTGCAACCACTAGCTAGTAAACTCCAGTCTGATCTCCAACCTGCTTCATGTGACCTGAAAACAGATTATATATACATAGGGTGAGTATAATATTATACTCAGTAGGATCATCCCCGAAGCCTCTCGTGAAAAAGTAATGAAAGAATGCAAAAGCACAGTGAACAACAAGTTAAACTAACTCGTCACCTAAACATGAATACTATGTTCCAAGCCTCACCATGGATAATCTGACCAAAAACGCATAAAAGAATATATCATTTAATAAATAATTTCAAGGGTACCCCGCTACTACTTCCCTACTGGTTTGCTTCTTTTCCCCAACATCATACGTCCTGAGAATCTCTCTCCAAACAGGCTTGCCCGTAGACACCTGGGTGAAGCACCGCAATATGTACCTCATGCTACAAAACCACCACGTCCACACACTAAAGTAACCAGGTAGTTTTCGGGAGCCACCATATCTTGAATAAAGTGTATCATACGTCGGTTATTATACTTCAAGTCATCATATCACATACATCGAGTAAGGATTTTCAAGCCATTACACCCTATACATGTTACACCTATAGTAGTTCATAGAAAAATATATCTAGAATATATGTCTGCGAATAACCACAAGCCATTACAGCCCTCTACACACATATATGGGGAAAACTAACCAATGTGCCTGCCATCACATGTAACTACCAAGAGAAGAGAACATGGCCAAAGGGGGTAGTCATCAATCCATCCTCCAACCAGAATGTTGGGGAAAACACCCCCATGGCTCAGAATCCTCAGGGTGTCAGTTTCCCTTATTGTCTGAGTGGAGTAACGTATAGCAACACAATAAGTACATGATATAATATATCTCACAACCACGCTATGGGAATAACCGAGTCTTAGATACACCTCATATAACGTCTCTCAGAATCCACACTTCTACTTATAAGACTATGTATCAAATAAGCACACAACCATTTAAAGGGTTTTATTAGATTACTTCATTCATTTTTTATATGTTACATTATATGTTAATTAATTCGTTAAACAATAATTAAACATGAACAATTCCACATAAAAAAATATGCAGCATCACACCCATGTCCACTATTCCTTCAAAATTACAACCTCATCATTAAGTTCTAGCAGACTCTAACCCCAAGGGATAACACCATTTATTCAATTATTCATTATAGAATTACTTTCTCACATTCCGATTCATTCTAGAAAAACATTCTATGTTACTAAATACAAGGGGCTCAATATGGTGAGTAGATGTACTACCCGTCGAGTGTTTTCCACTTATAGCATGAGAATATACCCATTCTCCCTTGAGATGCTAAAAATACAAAGCATGTGGCATACCCTTTGTGTATTCTCCTTTTTCGGATGAAGGGTAAGTAAGACCAACTACCTTGATCAGTGGGAAAAATTAAACCAGATAAACAAAAAAAGTAGAAGCAAGCATACAATAATCACATCCATTCCATTGTATCATCCCTTATGTCCTCCCTGACACCCACACGCATAAACTGATGCATCATTCCACTATAGGCATCATCTGCTGCAACAACCAAAATGGTCTCCATGCCTACAAATATTACCAAAACCATCTAGGCACACATCAAAACACAAGCATCAGTAAAACAAACATCATCAAAATTGTGCTCTTGGCCCTTACAAAACAAGAGGGTAACTCAGAACCCTACAAGAAATTATCTTTTAACAACCTACTATTATTTAATCCATCTTGGTTTAACCGATTAGTTTTTCGTTGGTTCTAAATTCGGGAAACCTAACCAGTATGTTATCCAAAATAAATAAATATGCCTACGGGACTAATTTGATTAACATCAAATTACAAAAAAAACGGATTCATTTTCACGCCTCTTTATCTTTACCCAAAAAATTATTAATTGATCCCAGTTTACATTCTTTACTGATTTCCATCAATTAAAAGCATAAATATCAAACAATATAGAAAAAATAAGAGGCAATAACATATGATCTATATCAATTTTTTATCTGGTTAAAATATTTATTATGTCAATTCCATTGACATCTACTGGGATAAACATGATAAAGATACAGTTTCACATAATCGAAATAGAGGCATCAAATTCCCTACCTCAAATAGTTCCTCTCGTTCTTCTTCCACACAATGGGTCACGATCCTCCTCTCATGATGTATTATATCGATGATTGATTGATATAGCTTGGTTGCATCAAAATAGAGAGGAACCAATCTGAGGGGTAATGTTTGAAATTGTAACTTCTACGGGAAGGATTGAAAGGTTCTAGCATCTCATAACTAAGAACAAAGATGAAGAACTATGGAGGAAGAAATCTTCTTCCTTTTGATGATTTAATGTGGAAATGGTTTAAGATACGCTTTATTCTCCATTAGAAGTGGATCACGTTAAACCACATGGTTTGACCAAGTAAAAAATCTCGAGCCATAAGAATAATAAATATAGGATTTATGGCCATTGAATCAGCCTTAAGAGTCCGTAAAATAAGTGTTTAAATGCATTTTACGTCAAAGGAAAATGCTAAAGGTGTGAAACTGTAGGAAGATGGAAACACTGTTCATGAACCTCACTATCAGAACACTATTCAGGAACCTCATCGTTAGAACCTCACAGATAGAAAAATGTTCTTGAAACTCACTGATAGAATATTGTTCATGAACCTCACCTTTTGAACATAGTTCACAAACCGCACCATTAGAACCTCACTGATGGAACACTGTTCACTGAACCTCATCGATAGAACATTGTTCACTGATCCTTACCGATAGAAAATTGTTCCCTAAATCTCGCCGATAGAACACAGTTCACTGAACATAACCGATAGAACATAGTTCACTGAACGTCACTGATATAACACTTTTCACTGAACCTCACCGATAATACACTGTTCACTGAACCTCACCGATTAATCACTGTTCACTGAACCTCAACGATTGAACTATGTTCAGTAAACCTCACCTATAGAACTATTCACTGAACTTCACCGATAGAACTGTTCACAAAACCTCACCGATATAACTGCTCACTAAACCTCAAAGATAGAACTGTTCACTGAACCTCACCGATAGAACTGTTCAATGAACCTCACCTATAGAACTATTCACTGAACCTCACTGATAGAACTGTTCACTGAACCTCACTGATAGATCTGTTCACTGAACCTCACCAATAGAACTCTTCACAGAACCTCGCTGATAGAATTGTTCACTGAACATCACCGGTAGAAATTTTCACTAAATTTCACTGATAGAACTTTTCATTGAACCTCGGCGATATAACTGTTCACTTAACCTCACAGATAGAACTATTAACTGATCCTCACCGATGTAACTATTTACAAAACCTCAATGATAGAACAATGTTCAATGATGGAAAAATTCACAGAATTGGAAATTTGGCTATGTGTTGGGGATAAGTCACCTTGACCTCCTGGAAAACCTCGAACACCACATTTTCACAATGTAATGGACCCGAGAGGTTCGGACCATTAAATCAAATACCTCTCAAAACATTCTCATCCTCAAGAATTCAAAACCCACCAAAAGAGACGAAAAGAAGAAATGGGGTCCGAAAAACCACCCATCGAGATACCTCTCAAAAGAGAGAAAGCAATAAGAAGCAACAAAAGAAATTCATATTAAAAACATGAATGCTCTAACCAAAAAGGTGTCACCATTACATGAAAATGTTAAACATCAAAAAACTCTTGGTACTGAGCACGTATCTGTGACTCATGTTCCAATTTACACTACTCCATGACACCATGTCGCCACAAGAAACGAACTCAAGGGATAGAAAGCCAGATCAACACTTTCTCCTTGAGGTCATGGATCTCCACAAGTCGGTCATCGAAGGTGTCATCATCATCAACATCGATCTCTCCCCAATCAATGATCTGAGAGACATCATGAAGATAATGGTGGATTTGTGACACATGGAAAACATCATGTATCCGACTCATCTATGGGAGAAGTGCTACTAGATACGCCATAGCTCCAACACGAGCTAACACCTCGAAAGTGCCAACAAACCTGGAAGAAAGATTACTTCCACAATCAAACCTTCGCTGCCCATGACGAGGCGTCATCTTCAGAAACACATGATCCCCAACATTAAAATATATGGGTCTCCTTCTTTGATCAGCATATGATTTATGACGATCTTGCATTATCTTCATCCACTAACGAATCATCTAAACCATCTAAGTTGTATTTTTCACTATTTCTAGTCCGAGAATTGCTGACTCTCCGACCCTAGTCCCGCACAACGGAGAAAAGCTTGGTCGACTAGATAAGGCTTCAAAAGGTTCCATACCGACGGTGGAGTGAAAAATATTTTTGTAAGATAACTCCACCAAGGGTAAGTGTCTTGTCCAAGAGCCTCTAAAATAAAGAACACAAGAGCGTAACATGTCTTCAAGAGTCAGGATGGTTTTCTCTGTCTGACCATCCGTTTGAGGATGAAAAGTACTGCTAAGGCATTTATGAGAACCGAAATCATGTGGGAGACCTCTCCACACCCAGTAGGTAAAATGAGGATCTCGACCAGAAATAATCGTCCTAGGGACTCAATGAAGTCTCACCACCTCCTTGAGATACTACCTCAACAAAACATTCACTGAGCTCGACTCCTTGATCGCTATGATGTGGGCCGATTTTGATAAATGATCCACCACCAACCAAATAGCATCATGTCCTCCCAGAGCTAGAGGATAACTAGTAACAAAGTCCATTGAGATATCCTCCCACTTCCACTGGGGAATATTTAATAGATGGGGAACACAACCAGGAACACGGTGTTCGAGCATCACCTTCTGGAAGACTAAACATCAAGACACATACTCCACATATGCATGCTTCCGCCCAGGCCACCAAAACTGACTCCTCAAATATCTGTACAACTTTTTCACGCAATTATGTACTACTAAAGGAAAACTATGGAACTCTTGGAGAACCGTCTCGCGCATCGTCAAGGGAAAAAAATCCTTCCATGATACAACACTCAGTGTTGTTTATCCTCCGACCAACCATCAGGGGCCTCACCACAAACAACTCGGTCCCTCCATACCTCCACCTCTAGATCTCCCAACTAGGACTCTTCCACCTTCTACATCAGGGATGACTGTACCATCATCTAATAAAGCTATCCTCTATGACCAAATTCGTCCATATCAAGATGTAATGCTGAAAATTCTTCCATTACTATCCAAGAATCACCGGATTCACACACAGCATCACTACGTGACTATCAACTCAGCACATCATCTATAAAATTCCTTTTTTCCAGGTGTATAAGATATTTCAAAGTCGTATTATTCTATAAAAACCATCAACTGATGTTGTAAAAAGTTCAAGTCACGCTTGGAGAAAACATACCTCGAACTCGTATGATTAGTGAAAACCACAAAGCGCTCACCAATGAGGTAATGTCCCTACAACATCCGAGAAAACACCATGGGTGACAACTTAAGATCATGTGTGGAATAGTTTCATTCATGGGGACGCAACTGTTGATACCCATATGAATCAACTGACCTCTACTTCATGAGAACACAACCTAAAACCACATGTGAAGCATCACAGAAAACATCAAACTTATCTCCCTCAGTTGGAAGAAAAAGGACTGGATCACATACTAACTTCTAAATTAGATACTCAAAAGCTACTTGACACTGATCAGTCCATATTAATACTTTATCCGTCATGGTCAATGCAGTCAGTGGAGTACCAACTTGTGAGAAATCGGCTACGAACCACTTGTATTAGCCTTCGAGACCAAGGAAACATTGCACCTATGACACTGTCTTGGGGGCTTCCCAAGACACAAATGATTATATCTTCGATAGATCCATAGCTACTCCCTATTGAGACCTAGCATGACCCACAAAATGGACTTCTCGAGCCCAAAACTCACAATTCAACAACATCCTGAATAGATGATGTTGGCGAAGAACTCCCAAAACAGCTTGTAGATGCTCTGCATACTCCTCTTCAGATGTGGAGTACACAAGGATTTCAGTGATGAAAACTACCACATACATGTCTAGGAACACACGGAACACAACATTCATCAATCCCATGAATACAGCTGGAGCATTCGTCATGCAAAATGGAATTATAACGAACTCATAATGCCCATGATGACAATAGAGAGCAGTCTTCGGGATATCCTCATCCTTCACCTGCATCTGATGTTATCCTGACCGCAAGTCGATCTTTGAGAACCAACTTGCACCATCTTTTTTATGGAATAAATCATCAATCCGCAGAAGAGGATGGAGATTCTTTATTGTCACTTTGTTCAAGAGATAATAATCGACACACAACCGCAAACTACTATCAGCCTTCTTCATGAAATAACGGGTGCACCCTATTGTGACACACTTGGCTAAATAAAACCACACTGTAAAAGACCATAATGCTTTATATGTAGCTCTCGTAACTCATAAGGGCCATCCTATATGGATACATAGTGATAGGAGATGCTCCTGGTTGTAGATCGAACCCAAACTCGATCTCTCGTCGAGGGGGTAATGCTACAACCTCTTCTAGAAAGACATCTGGGTACTCCTCTAAGACCATAGGAAATGCCAACTGCTGAACCTCTGATGAACTCAACATCATCTCAGACATCATGGCTGATAGGGATGGAACTCACCTATGACTCATCCAAGGATATCTCTCACCTACAAACACCACTTTCTCTCCATCCGAACCAATAAAGACAACCATATTTCTTTAATAATTCCACGATAGCCTTCACCGAATACAACCAATTCATGCCGAGGATTACATCTTATGGTTTTAGTCATAAACATAAGAAATATCCCCATGAGCGGTGTTTCCCTAACACTATCTCACAGTCTCTACATACTTCAAACAAGTCAGCGAGACCTCCAACAGGTGTAGTCAACGCCAAGGGAACTGTAATCCTCTCTACCTCAATTCCCAAAGCATGGACAATGGTACGAGATATGAAGGAGTGTGTTTCTTGTTAATAAAACAAGGCATACACCATGGTATAAAACAAGAATAGGGTTCCTCAAACGATGTTTGGATCACCTGGAGCTGGAAATGTAAGAGCATGAAGCTGGCCACGACCTCCTCCACAACCTCTCTAACCCTGATGAAGACCACCACCACAGCCATGCTTTGCTCTATGAAGACATGGAGCATCATAGTGTGGTCCTATGCCTACCCCATCTACCCTCTTCTGATCTAAAGCTGGTGCAACTAGCTGTAGCTGACTCTGCTGGAACTGCCTCAACAGAGGAACCTGGGGTGTAGAGCCTAGTGCACGATTACTGACCTGAAAGGTCGGGCACTCCTGTTGCTGATGGCCATGAACACCTCAAGAAAAATAAGAACTTGATCCCTTGTCATATGCATGCGAGTTTCTTCTTCTGGAGAAACACGATGTGAAGGGATGCGACCTACCCCTGGCTGGATAGAAACTCATCAGCCCTGAAAACTGGGAACCCCGAACAACAGATCTTCTTCATGAGGAATCATGTTGATTCCCCTCTCGTGATGATCTCGTCCGACCCAAAGTCCTCTCGACAACCTCTTCCCTCACCAGTACCACAAGATAGGATTTTAGCATAAATTGGGTGACCTGGAGCTAGATCTCTGGATGAAAAGCCTCCTCCAAATGTCTCTCCCTGGTCTCCTCATCTTGTAACAGGTCTGAATCATATCTTAAAAGGTTTTTAAAATAGATTCAAAACTCTCAAACAGTAGAGCTCCCATGTCAAAGGGTAAGAAGCTCCTGGTGATTGGATCCATTCACTGTCAAAGAAATAAACTCGACTCTAAACTTGTCTCGGAACTCCTCCCATGAGATCACTGACTCCTCATGATCCCCGAGGAAGAAGAACCACCGCTGCCTCACTACTCCACAGAGCATCATCACAAAAAGGACACCTAGTTATTTTTCAGAGCACGAATCGGACTGAATCCGATCTCAACATCCTCTAACCAGTATTACGTGTCTACAATTGAAACGAATCCCTTGTACTTATGCAGACTCTGGTGCTGAATCACACAGTGAGTCTTCCTCCAAGTGCCATCGCCGTCAACCTCTACCCTGCAGCGATCTGCTGGAATATCCTGCTGGTCATTTTCGGCGTAAAACTGATGAGGACATCGACCTGGAGCCATACCTGTAAATTAACTACCATTAGAGCTTTTAAACCTGAAATATGGAAGACTCAACATTAATTATTTAATTGTTTTATTTCATTCATTTTAGGTTAACCAATCACAAGGTATACCAATTCAAACACAGGCACAATGAAGAATGACGCAGGATCCTTTCATAGTTCTCTACCTTGCAACAAGTAGCACCTTGTTTAGTAGCCATTATAAACATAATGGTCTGTACACCAGAACATGGGGGGACCTAGACGACTATGTCTCAGTCGATATACAGTGTTTACCTCACTTGAAAAACATGAATGACACCATTTCCCTAACAACCCATGCAACCTCACCTGTGCCTAATTCAAAACATCATCCAATCTCTCTACCATACCTCTGATACCACTCTATCATGACCCCCTCCCGCCAAAGTTTACCCCTATGGGTCGGCAATGTGATAAGGGAGATAATGACCCCCCAAGTCAAGCCTCCAGTTGGCCCCGGGTTGGCGACTAGCACCGAGGGTATAAAAAACACTCATATAGGAGGCATTACCCTATAAGAGAACACATGCAGAAGAGAGATATAAGATAGACACCAAACATCTCCAACTCAAAACTGAAATATAAAAGAAAACCAAGTGAACATATGTAATGCCACACAAAAGTACTAAAACTGTTTGGGGAAAAGCATCATGTACCCGAAAGAAATTAAAAATAGAAGCAACAAAAAGCCCGAACAGATCCTGCAACCACAAGCTTGTAAACACCAGCCTGATCTCCAACCTGCTCCAAGTGACCAAAAAAATAGTTTATATATACATAGGGTGATTATAACATTTTACTTAGAAGGATCCTACCCGAAGCCTCTCATGCTAATGTAAAGAAATAATGCTAAGTCACAGTGAAAAAAAAGTGAAAATAACTTGTCACCTAAAGAGGTGTACTATGTTCCCTGCCTCACCATGGCTAATCTCACCAAGTAACGCGTACATGAATATATCATAGAATAAATAATATAATGGTTACCCTGCTACTTCATCCCCACTGGTTTTCCACATTTCCGCAACGTTGCACGTCCTAAGCATCCCTCTCAAAAAAGGCTTTCCCGCAGACACCTGGGCAAAGCACCACAATATGCACCTCGTGCAACAAAACTACCACATCCACACACCAAAGTAACCAGGTAGTTTCCAGGAGCACCACAGCTCTCATAACATGTATCATACGTCGGGTATTATACTTCAAGCAATCATAGCCCATACACCATTTAAGGATCCTCAATCCATCACACCCTATACATGTTACACCTATAGTAGTCCATAGATAACTATATCTAGAATATATGTGTGTGAATAACAACAACCCATTACATCCATCAACACACATATATGGGTAAAACTAACCAATTTTTCTGCAAGAAAAAGTAACTACGAAGAGAAGAGGGTGGGGCCAAATGGTGTAGTTAGCCATCCATCCTCCCACCATAATGTTGGACCCCCCCTCCCTAAGGGATCAGAATCCCCGGGGTGTCAGTTTCCCTTATTGACATGGTGGAGCAGCGTATAGAAACACAAAAAGTACAGGACTTACTATATCTCATAACTACAAAGTGGGCGTAACCTATTCATAGATTCAACTGAGGCAAACGTATCTCACATTCCAGTATGATACTTCTAAGACTAGGTATCCTATAAGCACACAACCATTTAAAGGGATTTATTAGATTACTTCATTCCTTTTTTATTTTTTCCACTGTACATTAATTAATTCTTTAAACATTAATTACCCATGAAAAAAACCACAATAAAAAAATTCATTAGCATCACACCCAAGTCCATTGTTCCTTCAAAATTACAACCACATCATTAAGTACCAGAAAAATCGAACCACATGGGTTAACACCATATATTTTATTATTCATTACAGAATTACATTCCCACATTCCCAGGAATTCTAGAAAAACATTCCATGCTACTAAACACAAGGGGCTCAACATGGTGAGTAAACGTACTTCCCTTCGAGTCTTTGCCACTTATAGTAAGAGCAAATACCCATTCTTCCTTGAGATTCTAAACAAGGACAGCACATGGAATACCCCATGTGTCTTCGCCTATTTCGGAAGAAGGGTAAGTAAGACCAGAAGCCTTGAGTAATGGGGAAAATTAAATTAGATAAACAACCAAAGAAGAAGAAAGCATCCAACAATCACATCCATTCCATTCCATCATCCCTAGTGTCCTCCTTTACACCCACATGCATAAACTGATGCATCTCGCCACTCTAGGCATCATTTGCTGCCACAAACAAAACGGCCTACATGCCTCCACATATTAGCACAACCATCCAGGCTCACATCAAAACACAAGAAACAATAAAACAAACATCTTCACAATTGGGCTCTTGGCCATTAAGCAAACAAGCGGGTTACTCAGAACCCTACAAGAAATTATCTTTTAACAACCAATAATTCTTTGATCCATTTTGGATTAACCGGTTTATTTTTCATTGGTTCTAAATTCAGGAAACCTAATCACTAAGTTATCAAAAATAAATATACATTATTACTGCAGTAATTTGATTAAAATAAAATTACAACAAGAACCATATTCATTTTTATACAACTCTATCTTTATCCAAACAATTACCAATTAATCCCAGTTTAGGTTCTTTACCGATTTCCGTCAATAACAAGCATAATTATCACACAATCAAGGAAAAAATGAGGAAATAACATATGATCGATATCAATTTATTTATTTGTTTCAAATATTTATGATGTCAATTCCACTGTCATATAAACAAATAAAACATGCTAAAGATACAGTTGCACATAAAATAAATAGAATCAACAAATAACCTACCCCAAAAGTTCCTCTAGTTCTTTATCCCCACAACGGGTCACGATCCTCCTCCCGTGACAACATATATCAAAGATTGATTGATATAGCTTGGTTTCATAAAAATAGAGTGGAACTAATATGAGGGGTAAATTTCGATTGTGAAACTCCTACAGGAAGGATTGAATGGTTTTAGAATATCATAGTCAAGAACAAAGAGGAAGAAAAAGGGATGAATATATCTTATCCCTTTTGAAGATTTAATGGAGTGACGCTTTAAGATACACTTAATTCCCCATTAAAAGCAGATAACATTAAACCACATGGTTTGGCCAAGTAAAACATCCCGAGCCATAAGAATAATTAATATAGGATTTATGGCCTCTAAATCGGACAGAAGAGTCCATAAAATAAGGCTTTAAATGCATTTTCTGTCAAAGGAAAACGCTAAAGAGGTGAAACTGTAGGAAGCTGGAAACACAGTTCATGAACCTCACTGTTAGAACACTATTCATGAACCTCACCTTTAGAACCTCACCGATAGTAAACTATTCATGAACCTCACCGATAGAACACTGTTCATGAACCTCACCATTAGAACACTGTTCACGAACCTCACCGTTAGAACCTCACCGATAGGACACTGTTCACTGAACTTCACTAATCGAACAATGTTAAACTAAACCTCACCGGTAGAACACTATTCACTGAACCTCACCGATAGAACAGTGTTCACTGAACCTCACCGATAGAACACTCTTCACATAACCTCACCGATAGAAAAATGTTTACTAAACCTCCCCAATAGAACAGTGTTCACTAAACCTCACTGATAGAACACTGTTCACTGAACCTCACTAATAGAACTGTTTATTGATCCTCACAGATATAACTATTCAAAAAACCTCACTGATTTAACTATTCACTAAACCTCACCGATAGAACTGTTCACTGAACCTCACCGATAGAACTTTTCACTAAACCTCGCCGATAAAACTATTCACTGAACCTCACTGATAAAACTGTTCACTAAACCTCAATGATAGGACTGTTCACTAAACCTCACCAATAGAACTGTTTACTGAACCTCACCGACAATACTGTTCACTGAACCACACTGATGGAACATTTCACTGAACCTCACCGAGAGAGCTGTTCACTGAACCTCACAGATAGAACTGTTCACTAAAACTCACCGATAGAAATTTTCACTAAACCTCACTAATAGAACTATTCACTGAACCTCACCAATAGAACTGTTCACAAAACCTCACCGATAGAACACTCTTCACTGATGTAACTTTTCACTGAATTTGAAATTTGGCTAAGTGTTGAGGATAAGTCACCATGACCTCCCAGAACACCTCAAACACCACATTTTCACAAAGGAATGGACTGAAGATGTCCGGGCCATTACATAATCCCTACCACTATGAAAATATGGTGTTAAAAATATTTCCATTTGAGCCACTATTTAGGATAAATTACAATTTTTTGTAAACTAGTATGTACATATAATATAATACATTTAATATTCATATTAAATCAATATCTCAAAGCTTAAACCCTTGTAATTCTATGCTAAATGAGTGTGTGACTCTAAAAATATTCCCTAGAATAATCCAAGTGTTAATATTTCTTGTACCATTATAAAAATAATTTAAATCATATATTATGTGATATTATTAAAAATTATCATTTTCACAAATTATAAATCAATAGGGGTTTATTTTACTTTACACTATAAGGATTTGACCTATGAATTTTTTGGTTCATCATTTTTGTTTTCATAGAATGTCCTAATAACTTCTAGAAACATGGTTGAGAAAACAATCAGTGAGAGAACATAGGATTAGCCTATATATAGAATATCATATTATTTTAGTGTAATAAGGTGTTTTGGTTTCCCAAAAAATTCATCCATATATGTTTATTATTTTTGGAAATGGTATTGGAAACTAGTTTCTAGGGTTAATAATCATGAAAATATTTGGTTTATTATTTCATTTACATTATTCAAGTTCACAATGAATGATCCCTACCAGTTTACCAGGTTTGAAACTCATGGGGGAAATATTAGGGTAAATTATTAGTTTCTATATGAATAATTATTAAGTATTAGAATATCTAATGAATATGAAATACCTCTATTAAATATAAGGTTCCTTAAATTTAAATCATGGTTTTATAGTTTAGGCATAATATGATATATTTTTCCAGATAAGTTTATTATAAATAATTATTTCTTACATTTCACTTTTATATTTAGATAATGAATAGAACCAGGAGTATTAAAGATAGCACTAAATTTGATGAATGGGGAGATTACATTCCTCATTACAAAAAAAAATTAAATGGGATACAAAATGTGATTTTTTTTATACAAATAAAAAAATGGAAAATAGGATTTAAAAAATAAATAGAGATGAGCTTTTAGTTAAACCAAATAATGTAAAATATGGTTTCAATAAATATCATTTAGGGAATACGATTCATCTTTTCATATGCTTAGAATATAGGAACAAGACCATGGGAACATAATAAATGAAATTAGAAGATGTCTTTGGATTTGAAAATAGAGAATTAGAAAATGTAATTTCAATAGTGAAGTAAAATTTTCAATTAAAGAAATATTTTAGAATAAATGTTTCTATAATTAATAAAATATCGATAAATATTTATATTGGTAATGTATGATCATTAATTAAAATTATTTCCTAGGTGGAACGATCATGAATATGGTCTATAATATTATATTGTTAGTGGTTTTACTATTGATGATGAAGATTCTATGAAGGAGGTATAACTAGAAATAATTATTTATGTATTATTACATATGATAATATTGAGTTTATTGATTAAATTAAGGTTGATGAAAAAACTGAGAATATTAATTTTTCATATTGATGAAAACATTAATGAATAAGATGATGAATCATTGATAATGTTTATAATTGAATTGGAATGGATATTTATGAGCTTATATTCATTAATTATGTTGTCTATGATTTTTTATAAACGAATAATCATTATTATTTATTTTTTGAAAATTTTACATTTATGTATAAAAACAGATCTTTTTAAAAAACATGTTTTTAAGTGTGTAATTTTTTCCTTCAAAATAAAATAAATTAATCTCATTTATTTGAATAATTTAGTGAATTATATTTATTTTATATTATATATTATATATTTAAATTAATTATCTTATAAATATTTAGTGAATATTTGTAAAATATGGTTCATTCTTAAAAGGGGTTTTTTTAGAAAACCAATAGTGTTTCTATTCTCGTTTCAAATTATATTCAATAACATATAAGCAATTTAATATAGTAAATTGGATTATATATTTATAACTAAAAAAATTAATATCATTTTTTTAAATTATGATTCTGCTCCTAATGAATATTTAAACATATAAAAAATAACATGTTTAATATTAAAATAGGTATAGTAGGCTATCATCCCAAGAAATATGGATTGGAATTTGACAAAAAAAGTTTTATTTCACATTTATTGAATGTATAAAAAAAATAAAATATCCTAAAATAGAATAGGTGACCCATTAATCCATATTCCAATCATAGGGACCTTATATAATTGAAATATTTTAGGAATATCCTTGTGTTTCTCATCCAATTCATATAAAATTGATCTTATCATCCCCAACTATTCACACCATTTTTTTTCATATATAACAACCAATAATAATCTAATTCATTATTATTTTTTAACCCTTTATCATAGATCATATAGTAGAATATTAATATTAATCCATTTATGCATATTATATAAGCTGAAGGAGGTCTCTCAAAGATTGTGCATTAATATTATCTTTGTTATTACAATTTTATTTCTTGTTAAACCATCTAGGACCGTATTGTATACTAAAAAACTAGACGATCCCTATATAATATATATACTGAGATAATATTATATTTATTGAACATCCATTTAGTAATAGTTCTAAATCAATTATCATTTGAATATTTTTCACATGAATACATGTGGAATAAATAATCCACATAATGATGTACCTCATTTTCAATAAAAATCAATAATATTTGTGAATTATGATGGGTTCAATGTTTATATAATATATTTATTAAAATATTATTCTTCTAAAATTATAATATCGATTACACCTTCCGACCTTCTGAAAAATTGGAAAATGATGGCAACACTCTAGTGTACAAGTGGACTATAATCTACATAAAGAGAAGCTAATTGTTTAACATTTCCTCTTCAAATGAAATTTAACAAGGATGTATTTAATGATAATACATTATTTTTATGATATTATATTGATATTTTTTGTCAAATTATAATTAATTTGTCTCTGATTCTATCTAACAAAAAGTGAAAACATTACCCGTGTGTGTTTAAATATTATTGCCTCTATGAGGTTCTTTAAATAATTTTTTATCAAAACATAAAATGATTGGTTATAAATATTCATGTTATGAAAACATTTTATATTTTAAAACTGTTAGAAAAATTATGTATGGGACATGATCAATGTTCATGGAATGTAAATTATGAATTAAAATGTACTTGAAAAAGGAATAAATTAACACAATGAACGAATACTTTAATAAATAATTGTTAATAAGTAGTGGTTGATATTATGTAAGAGCTTCATATATAATAGTTTATCTGCGCATATTACTATTTTATAAAATTATAATAATTATTAATATATTATAAATAATGCTATAGATATTGAGAATAATGTTTAATATAGGATAAGGGTTATATATATATATATATCTTCATGGAGACATGGATTAATACCACCTACCAATTTCATATTTTAAGAGTGCATATAATGAAAAATAATGTATTATGGAATACAACATGAATTATTTCTAGGAATTTATAGAAGCATATTACTTTTATTTCATTTGATAAAATTTGATTCAAATATTATTGGAGACGTGAGGGTTCTTCATGTCAATTTAGTTTCATTGATAAATATATCATGTCATACACATGTGTTATTTTAATCATTTTATCTAATAAATATTTTATTTGGTGTATCATGAATATCTTTATATTAATTTCATTAAATTATAATTACTTATGTCTCAAATTATATCAATGTTGTATGAGTTTTATAGTAAAATATCATTGTTATTTGTAATGTTAATGAATAAATTTTACAATGATAAAATTATATGACAAATATCTCTAAAAAGTACTCCTAATCACCTCAACGTTTTATTTATGGATTCATTAGGTCAAAGTTTTATTTTAATTTCATTATGTCATCATGTGAGTAAGATAAAGTTTTTTATGTGAAACCAATTTTGTTCTCCTCAGTCGAAGTCCATTATTCAATGTCAACTGTATTTACAAAATTTTGAGGAAATTTATTTCTATTATAGAGAGATTATATAAACTAATTTATATCTATTTTTTACTTTCATTAACCTTGTCAAATGTAATTTTCATTCAAAGATGATACTTTTAACTTCCTTAAAAAAATATAAAAAACATGTTCTTTTTTAACATACACTACCTTTATAAACATCTCAGATAAATTAAATAATAATTTATTTGGTATATACATTATATTTGACAATGATTATTTCAAATTAAATAGTTTATTTATAGTTTTGATTTTTTTATATTTTATAATTGATTTAAAAACAAAAAATTGTGTTTTCTGAGAATAATATTCTTGTGGAATTTTAATTTTATTTTCATCTAAAACAACATACTCAACTATTTAGTATGAGTTATAGGGTATATGATCTTATGTATCCATATTTATTCAATAACTATAAGGTTTACGATTTTTATTGTTGAGTTGTAGTGAAACATGAAAAATTTCCACATTATTTGATTTTTTGATATGATGAATTAGTTATAATGTTATAAAAAAAGTTATGAATGGTTTTCATTTTTTGGTTAGTGATATTGTTATTATCAGTTAATTAGGAGTAATATTATAATCTATATATGGGTTGATATGTTATATACCTCTAATTTATTGGGTAATAATAAATGATTTATATAACTCTGAATATATGAAGTAATTAATAATCCCCTTAGAGATGAAAAGTTAATGATATTGATTTTATTCACAATATATTTATATAAACAACTAGGTATGCATTGTAATTTTAGTGATTTAATCCATAATGTTATTCATGTTAGAAACCCATCCGCAAGAATGAAATTTTATATTGTTATATTAATTCCAAAATCATATTAATTATGCTTCTGATATGTTTCGATTGATAAAGTTTATTGTCATTGACTTTCTTTCTTATGATTTATTCAATTTAATGATAAAAAAATAAAGAAATGATTCTTGATTAAAAATATCTGGTATATTGGGTATGATTAATGCTGTATTTTATTATTTTATCCCTCCAATATATGTATTTTATGACCACACATGATCATTCATTGATATCTCTTATGATTACACAATCAAATCATCTGACATCACCCATTCTTATGATTCTATTCACCAATGTATGAATAACGGTTCTATGTATGATATGTCTAAAATGTTTCCCATTATTAAAGAAAATGATTTGAAATGAAGTATATCATATATGTACTAGTTTTCAATGTACATTATTTTCTAAACACACTATAAACAAATGGTTATGGTATTGAAAATAATGTTATCTAATGAATATAAATCTATTAAGATCAAATATGTTATTATGAAAAGTGTGGGTGATCATACCATGTAATTATTCATTGTGCGTGTCCCAAAAAATTAATATATACATTAGAAATAAAAATAAGAATTATATATCATTAATTCTATAAATATGTTTCATATAAACCATTTATCCCCATTTTAAATTTTTTAATTCATGTAATTGTTTCCTTAAAAATGATTATTATCTTGTACATAACCATACAATGTAATGAATATTATAAAAAAATAACATTTTCTCTTAGACCATTAGAGGTTGGAAAGTTTGTTTTTAATACATTAAACATGGGGATAAAATAATCTTTCATCCTAAAATTATAATTTTATTATTTCACTATATGTTACCATAAATTATAAATTATTTTCATTATTTTTTTACACATAGTTTGGTGTGCACAAAAGGATGTGATTTGAATCCTCTCCAATAGTGGGGTCTTTTTTTGGACTAATCATGCCCCATCCGGTGTCTTTTTCCTCACATAATCACATTCTATAGGTGGGAACGTGGTTGTTGATGTTTTATCATTTAGCTAAAAAAGGTGTTGGCATACAAACTCCTTTATCTAGACATGAATCCTTGGAGTTCATTTCTTACATCATGTATCAATTAGAAATTTATATAATACTTATAAATCACTATCCCTATTCCATAAAAACATGGTCCTCAGATTTTAATGCTTTGTGCTAAAATGATTTGGAAAAAAATACGACAGAATCATTTGTATGAATTTTGTATGGTGTAAAAGAGAAGTAATCAGTCTTATCATATAGGGATACCTAAATTGGTTGAATAATCAATATAGGGATCATTTCCTCAGGCATATTATACTCCACAAATGAGGTATATATTATGTTTCATTTTAAGGGGTAACATTTTTATGGTCATTTTTATAATGGGATAAAATTTTATATTCTTATAGGGACAAGGAAAAATATATAAATTCATATGGTTGAATTTTCTCACATTTAATCTCTTGTGGGGTTGTAGACTCATGTATAATGTAATAAGGGGACATGGTCACCGTTATAATGTATTGTGGGGACATGGTCACATGATTAATGAAATTTGTATATATTGTATTTAGTTTAAAGTCTATATGGGACATTTCTCATATGTATCATCATGTACTAGGATGAATTATGGGTATTAGTGCATAGTAGCCCTGAGGGCTAGTGTGGAATAGATGATTCGATTATAATAGGTTGTGTGTGTTCCCATAGATAATGGTTATCTTTTGGGGTTGGCTCTAAAAAAAGGGATATTAGATAGGTTCATGACAATGCCTGATTTATCTCTTGAGAGGATATCATATGCTCTATTAGGGTATATGGATGAAAACCCATGTAGTTAAATTAAACAATTTATGAGAATTTTATTATTTTTGTCCACGATGTTTAACATCATGCAGTATAGATGCTGAATTCATGAAATGCGAAACTCAATGGATGGTGTGGGGATTATAGGATTATTCTTTTATGAATACATTTTTGTATTTCATACTTAGCTTTGGAATAATCACATATTTCTCACACATGTTAATGCTATAGTTTAATATCATGTGATGGGGACATTTTCATGATGTTTAACATAATATTACATGGATATTTGTTATGATGATTAATTTCATATTGAAATTATGTTGTATGTAGTCGAAAATTAGGACCCCCGAGGTGATTTGGAGGAGAAGTAATGATATTTTCGGGGAATTTGGTTTAATGTTTCTCAATATATGGGATGAGTAGGGATTTTGAATTTATACTATCTAGGTACTTTAAATATCATTGATGGAATTAGTGGGTCGTAAACGTGGTTGTTTTTTGGCATATTCTATGGATATCTTTTCAAATTAATGGGGTGTATGAATTGATGTTTAAAAAAAGATGGGGTGTGTCATCCTTACATATTGAAGCATCAGGGGTTCCACTAAGGAGTAGTGATGGTATGAGTGGGTCATTTCAATGGAAATAAATATATATATTCTACATAACATAAATGGTATGGGTAGCTAAAACACATGGAAGAGACTAGGGTCATTCCAAAGAGAAGTTATGCTATTTAAGAGGCTTACATGTGGATGCTTCTTAGGTACCTCTATCAATTTGTGATTTTATTCATGGGGAATATACATGGAATCTTCTTGGGGTATACTTTGAAAGGGTGACTATATTAGTGGGGATTATGTGTAGATAATTCATGAACTAATTTGGATAAGTAATTATTTAAGTAGGTATTGTGTTTGGATTCTACCTCGGTTCTACAACGGCGCATCAATTATATTAGATTCATGTATATATGGAAGCCACCAGTATGACGGGGATAATGTGGATAATTCATTGAATCATCATTGAGTGATGATATGTATAAGTAATGTTATGTAGCTATCTTATTCATTCAAGATACTAGGGAACAACTATCGAGCTACGAAACTCTAATTATGGATTATTTGTAGATAATTTACATATGGTGGGGTGGGTGGGTCCTATGCAGAATATTTTTTTTGTCGTCACATAATTGGATTTTTTATATAAATTTTGACTATATTTTGGAGATTCTATATTTTTAATAAGGATAAGTGATTTAAAGGGTTTGGAATATGTATAGATGATTCTTAGGTGATATAATTGATAAACAATGATATTAGTGGGGATTATAGGTGGTTGTATCCAAAGCGATGATATAGGGTAGTGTTGGTATTGGTGGGTCACACATATTGATGATTACGTGGTGATTCTATGAATAAATGATGGTTGGATAATCTAACTCGTAAAAAAAGAGAAATGATATGCTCGTCAAAGAAGGAATTATTCTCTTATTAAAAATTTAGTCCCATGTTCATTGTTTGGGGTGAGGATAATTTGTAATGTTAGGTTAATAGATTATGTGAGCGAAGATTATATAATGAACTTCCCATGCTTTCTTCTACAAATTTAGTGACATGGGAATATTATCTTACATATGATTTTATGATTATTCTTTCGGATATCACTTCAGTATTAGGCACATGGGGGATTATATATCATAACAATGATTTCTATTTGTAATACATTCTAGGGATACTAAAATTTCATATACATGTAACAGTAAGAGGGAATATATTCATACTGATTGGATATAGAATGTGATTAGGAATTAGACCTGAGGAGGAGGCCAATGGGGAGGTTATAATTGATATATTGCATCTATGTGTAGTTTACTATGATGTTTAATGTAAAACAGGTGGTACAATTGTTAATTTCATGACCATATTTTGATGAATATTAGAAATGACATTGATGAATTCCCATTATCTTCCTAAGAGGCATCCAATGCTCATCACATATGTTATAATACTACTTCACATCATGAAGTTAAGACTAATATGGGAATTTATCTATAAAAGGATGGTGTTACCCTTCTGCTGATGTGTTTCCATCTAGTAAACCCTATAATAGGAGTCTAGAGAAGGGTTCATAGGAATTTATTGAGGAGTATTTTCAATAATTTTATATGAGGAAACATATAGGTTTATCTCATCTGATGGATCATTGAATTGATCACAATTAATAACTCTACTGATATAATTTGTGGTATCCATGAGGAGTGTATCATGTTTTGGTAATATTCAAATGGGATGTGAGGTTGTATATGTTATACTCCCCAATTTCAAGGATATTCATTAAAATGTAAACAACATGACTCTCCATCTGTCATCAACGTCAATAAAATTAGAGAAGGTACCCAACACGAGGCCCATTATTTTTACGGAATTGATCCAATGTGGAGCTGTCGGTCTGAATCCCTCATGCTATTGACTATCAAGAAAAAATTTAGGAGGCATTGATAAAGGGTTTCCTACAAATATATGTTATTGATGTTAAATTTTTAACAAATTATATTAATTGAAATGAGGAATATAAATATATTTTAATAAATATATATCTTGAAAACATTGAGAAATTTGAAAATTTATGATTTGTGAGGTACGTCAATCTTCTGTGAATTGTGATCCTCATTGATAAATGATTCATGAAACATCCTTAATCACTCACCCATATAGAGAAGGGATTGTGTGAGAGAATTCATGAATGTCTGGACAATGAAGGAAATGAGTGATTAAAGTTCATAAAATTCAGTATAGTATAATGAATTTTTAGTGAGATGTTTCATATCAAACATATTCCACACAATGGGTACATAAAGGGGAATATATATGCTCTATGGTAGTCTAAAGTAATGATTCACAATGGATTATCTTCTTTATGAAATATTTCAAAATTTAATGTTTTAAAAACATTGGGAAATGGGGTTTTTATGAAACATTTTATGAAGGATCAGCATATTAGAAAACAACTATGTTAAATGGTTATCCCATATCAATTTAATGAAATTTTTTGTTTTTAATAATTCTATAAATTGTTATATAATATCCTCTTAAATTTGTTTTCAAATGTTTAACATCGTACTACCATAAATCATGATCTAGAATTCTAATTTAGCTCTATTGACAGCCTAATTGATACATAAAAATGAATGAATCATATGGATAATAGTATCATCATTATTTTCATTCATTAGATAATTTAATCTATATTGAAAATTCGTAACTAACATGGTGATCAAATGAGGACAAGGATAGAGAAATAGACCAGATTCTTAGTAATGAACTAGGAAATTTTCTATACGATGGGGACCACTATATATCAATTATATTTTTTAAATAGTATTAAAATATTTTAATATCACATCAATAATGCCTGATGAGTCAAATAAGAGAAAATATATTAGCATTCACCTATGTGAGTGTATTAGACAATGGATGATCTGTTAATACCAAAATGGAGAAATAGATCAAATTAGGGACCCATGGGATTTGGGAACTAGTATGAATTATTTATAATGCTTTGATATTCCTTATGACTTTTTACAAGGTAGGTGGTAATAAAAATATGTGTATTTAATTATATTAAAAAAAGATAAATTGGAGATGTTAGAACACAATAATAAGATAAATGATTGATTTTGGTCAATTCTAACCACATTTAAATCACATGTTCTACAATAAAAATATCATGTGTGTGCAAATAAAAAATATGAATTACTATTGACAATGATTAAAACATGAGACCAGTCAAATTTTTTCCAACAGTCATCCATGGATTGTTCCAAATATGGTAGGTGGGCCAATTTTTAAGGGAATCATCACTGATAGGGGAGATTTTTAAGTTGTGGAAGATTGTAGGGGACTAAATCATGGAATCAATGAATCATTTGGGTAATCTAATGAAATTATTTAGTTAAGTTAAATGATCCATGTGTTAATCATCAATGCATCTTATAATATTGATTGTATTTATAATCATAATAGCTGGTCAAAACCAACTCATATGGGGGAATAATTTTATTTATCAGTAGATAATATAAGGAATCATGTTGTGTGATAGGTGATTAGTACCTAATGGGGAAGAAGGTCCTCTAATTTAGTGATGAGAAACATTTTTTTATAATCAATTATGAAATTTGGATGAAAATAATATATTTTAACATCACATGGGGATAATGCGTAATGAGTAATTTTACATCATGAATTGACGATGATTAATTAAATTTGATAGCATAATATAATGATTAAAATTTTATTAATATTATAAAAAAGGTTTCATAATCATTTGCAGCACAAATTATTGCCATGTTGCATGTTAGTGTGTGGTAAATATTATTTTTATTTAACTAGATGAGTATTGAACATATTTTGACTTCATTATAATATAATATGTGTATCCCAATATATCTTCATGTGACCTAGATGTCTGTGGCATAGTTTAGTATCAAGTTATAATGATGTACACACCAACATGAATAACATCCATCTTACCAACATGGTTGGATGCACAATAGGGGAAATTATATGGTGGTTCCTTCTATAAGATGTTGTGTATTAGGTGAACAATGGAGGGGATAAGTTGCTCACCCCTTTACAACATAGATAATTTAAAAAAAAATATTTCAAGGGCCAATAGTGAGCCTCATTGTAATGGTGACTTTTTAATCAATTTCCTTAATTTTTACCATGTTACATGTGGGACGTCGTGGGAAAAATCATAACATTTTTTAGATTTTATATTTTGGGATTTCAGGTTAACCATAATTTGTATGCATATCATTTTGATGTTTGGGTTAATGTGTATTAGAGTGGATCGGAAAAAATTTAAGTATACAAGTGTGGAAGAAGGTGAAATATTTAACATCATGATTCTTGTTCCAACGCTACACCTTTACGATAATAGATAATGTATAGATTACATATCATTATAGAGAATGGATATTATTATAGGTCTGATGTGAATAGAAATCCATGGAGACCAAGTGCAACAATGTTTTTTAGATATTTTAAAGACATGAATTATTGTATTCCTTTCTAAGAGATTCCAAACACATTTGAATGAATATAGGAAGTGTAATACAATGTTGAGTGTGGGGTTCAAAAAAAGGAATGTGAGATGAGAAGATGTGTGTCTGGGAAAATGAATAGAGATCAATGTGTCATTACAAATACCACTTGATGTTGGGTAAAGATACACATAATAATAGATACTGTTATGGTAGAGACCAACACCAAAAGGATTACCCCACTACATTAAAGTTTAAATTAAAATTGGAATTATCGAATAGTAGAAAATAATTTTAAACAAAATAGAACTAAATTATGTACCATAGGGGTATATATTCATGTGATTTAATGTTTTAGTGTGTGGTATAGTTAGAAAATAATTAGTAGTTTTAGATCTCGGTCTAATGGAGTGTCATCCTTGAGAGGTTCTTATGAAATGGTAGTGAGTACTATCCAAACATGAACCTTGGACCAACAGGTTGTTCTACACCTTAAGAATATCTGATACAAGTTTCACATGGTTTATTTTTTTTGATATTCAAACAATAATATATTCTGTTACAGAATAAATTAATTGATATTTGATTGATGTTGGAGATGAATATTGAAGTTATTTTCTCATGACATAATGAATCAAACACTATTTTAAAAGTTCATAAGTATGCATTTTTCTACAGAGTCATTTATCAGGTGATTGGAACTACATTGAGGATATTGATTATTACACCATATGTGTGTGTCAGGTGAATTTAATTGAAAGGGAAATCTAAACCTATTGGAGAAGAAGATATATGGGTTGAATATTTTCAAATATGGTCTCAAATATGCATAATTTTTGTCAAGGACAAAGACATGTGATCTATGAATCGAAACATATAAATGGATAGAAAATGAATCATTCCAGTTATAGTTTTATAATGTGGTGTGATGGAATTTCATATTTGAATGTGTTGGTTGATATCAACCATACAAGGATGGGAAATTTATTCTATAGTTCAATTACATGTATAGAATCACACATAATTAAAATACATGATAATACGACATAGAAAATTTATTATATATTTTAATGTCTATTGAAAATGATTTTTTACATTCAGTTTAATATATTCTTAAAATAATTTATTTTTATATTTTAGGTTTGTGTAGATTTGAGAAATGATTTTTAGGTAGTTTAATGTCATAAATATCTATTCAAAATTGGGTATGGATGTCATAATGATGTTATTACAATGAGAATGTGTATAACCCTGATGTGAAAATAGGGAAAAGAATAACTCCCAACCAACAAAATAGATTTTACATAACTATGAAATAATTTAAATTCATCATTCTTGGATGACATGGTTACTATATATTTAATGATATGAAAATTAGACAAATTTTTAGGGGTTATGTTCTATATCAAATGATCTGTTTAACTAAACCATGTTTTGGAAGATCCCAATGAGTCTCTAATCCTACATGATCTAGGATCGGTGTGAGAAACACGGGGAGGATAGGAGTTCCAATTATCATATACAATATCATAAAATGGGAGAAAAATAATCTTTCATGGTATAGTTTCATTGATGTCAACAATAATTTCAATTT
Organism: Viscum album; assembly: GCA_963277665.1. NCBI lineage: Eukaryota > Viridiplantae > Streptophyta > Magnoliopsida > Santalales > Viscaceae > Viscum > Viscum album. The sequence goes on from OY728138.1 coordinate 793,704,739, forward strand.
GTGTAAATGAATTAGTGGAGAAAACACATTGTGATAACGCTCGTCCTAAAAAAGGGGAGGTGAAAATGAGGAAAATCATGACCTCCATGATCTAGAACATGAAAATATGGCCACTGATTGGTATAGAATAACTTTTTAGAATGTTCTAATCAAATATCCCACAACCTCATTTTTAATAATGGGATGTGAAAATATAGGGTAATAAATTGAAGATCATCAAAATACATGAACTATAATATAACACTATTGGTATATTGGTGAATGTTCATAATAACTTTTATTTGTATGTTTTTCAAGCAGTATAATCATATAGAGACCCTATTCTGACCGATATGGAATACATTATATTAACCATGGATGGAATGAATAGTATATGTGCATATTTTAGGATTTTTGGGAGTGAGTTAATCACTATAAGATACTTTTTCTGAACACACTCAAATATTATGAATTATCATTTCATTATGAAAGAATTTAACATGTTTCCATTGAGAATCTATTGGACACATGTAGTTGGTATGGAATTTCCAGGGACATGTGACCCAACTGTTCCAATGTATCCCATTAGAAAGTTGAATAACATCATATTATGTTCTAGATGCCTGTGTTTTGGATGATTCACACCAAAATTGGGAACCCTATGAACTGATGGATCAAGCATCTATATTGTCTTAATTAATGGTATGGGACATTGACCTTATAGTTTAACATCATTCTACTAAACAATTATCTTATAGGTTTATATTGCTTGAAAAACACATTGATTCTTACTTTTAAGGTTTTACAGCTTTCACGGTGGTTTCAATTTAGTTTAAATACATTTTTAACTACATTTTGGGGAATTTTAATTTCCTGTCTCATATATTTTGTTTTATTTTATTTCATATGACTAGGTTTAGTAGTTTTTCATTATAATGTTACATAGCTTCGACAATTGTATTGTATGAATTAACATCATATTGTCATGAAACAAAATTTTCCTTTTAATTTCATGAATAGAGGACCAATGTTGGATCACTATTAAATATCAATTATTTGGGATATTCATTAAAATTTTTCCCACACACATTACCACTAGTTGGGGAGACATCATACTATGATACCTAGGCCATAGAACCATTCCAATATAAGATCATCTGGAATGAGAATGCTATATTGATCAATATGGAATAACAAAAGTGTTACGATGGAAAAGAAATTCTCCTCTAAACCACATCATATTAGTTTCATATTCTTGGGTAAAAAGAAGTTCATACAATACAATTTCCCTAAAATCACTCACAATAAATTCTAATTTTCTCCATGATAATGTGGGTCCATTTCATGAGGAACATTCAATAGGAAGATGATGGTGATCTTGGGAGGACCATAATGGATGGTTTTGATCATGGGATGGAAATAAAATATGGATTATAATAGTTCATGTGGTGGGTAGAGTTTATTAAAAACTCATAGCATATAGATAGGGTCTTGATACCGGTCATATGGAATCACCACCAAATGCATTGTTTTTGATGACCCGATCTGCACCATGAGTGGAATGGGTCACATAAGATATTATAGTGGGGTATCATAGATATGTAATGAAATCCAAAAAACCTATTGGAATGACACTTCATTAAAATTTATACTATACTAAACAATCAAGGATATAGGAAAACGACCTACACCCATCGTGGGGTTGGTTCATCGGTAGGTTTCCCTCTCATTATGATATTTTTGTAAAATGAACAAATGTGATTGAATTAGAAAAATATTTTTAATATTATATCTATCTGGTGTGATTTTTGGTTCCCAAATATGATTTTTGAATATTAATTAGTCTGAATCATCCACACAATCACTATTTTGGTAATGGGGTGAGGGTTCCAGAATGTGTAGAAACTCGTTTTTTCATGGAATGTGGCATGGGTGTGCATGATATATGAAATCCTATACCAATGGATAGAATTTTTTGAGTGTTCCTATTAGTTTTACATGCCTATAATTCATAATGGATGGGGCATGGGCTCCATGTAGACACATACGTTTCCATTGAAGAATAGACTGGTCATTGATACCCACAAGGCATGGAATCTTAGAACATAATATTGATTGGGTGAGGGAGTTCATGAGGCAAGGATGAAAATGTAAATTGATGGATATGTCAAAGGGGATTTGGAGGTGTGGATTCTTGTGGAGTATGATGGATTGTAACTGGTTCACATGAGGCATGTAAACTATTTTAATTGATAGATTGGGTGAGAGAAACTAAGAGGAATTAATTGCAATTTCAACAGAGAAACATGTTCAGGGTGCCCCAAATATTTGGAAAAATGATAATGGGATGTACACGGTTAGTGAAACTATGTGGTATGAAATACACTGTTTCTGGATAGATTGTTAAGTGATCCTTAGACGCATGGATGATTGGGTATCAAAGTTGATGGGGGAGATATCTCAGGACACATTTAAGACTATTAGAGTAGCATCTCATATAGTGTGATATGATGTGTTAAACTACCATAGGAACCATGAACCCTGTATATGAGTAATTGAATGAAGGATATGATCTTCATTCCCAAAATTATTGTTTGAGAGGCCCTATTCTAGTGTTTCATCATGGTTTTGGGAAAACATCATCAACACTCCTAGGTGGAAAAATTGGATTCCATAATCTGAATATCCAGTCTAATAAACTATTAAGTAACTAAACATAGTGTTTTCTTGGGAGAGGATCCTATATTTATTATAATGTTAATGGGGAGGATTCCCGAAAATTATTTTATGTAGATGATAAAATTTATTTGGAATCATAGACATTTGTTCTTCAGACACACAATGTTACTCATCCCAGTTTACAAAAAAGGATATATGGATCACATTGATGATTTATATGTTTTGATATTATCAAAATTATTAATATGATCACCGTTGAAAGAAAATATATTCATATTGATTTCAACATTTTATTTCATGAAGCCCAATGATTGAGATGTTTAGATCAGATGATATAAAAAAAATGATTTCATAATTATTCAGTTCATCGTAGTTTAAGAATAAGAGATCAATGCCTGGTTTAAAATTTTAATGTGACTTTTTATATTGAAAATTCATAGATTCATTAGTGTCCAAAACCAGTGGTATCCAAAATTACCCATCTAATCACTAATCAAGGACACTTTTTTAACATTAGTTGACTATTTTTTTCTGATGCATCTATCAGGTTATGATTTGGTACATGATTCTATTAATTTCATAGAGTGTTATACATCCTTTAACTGATCATTAACCCTATACTGTGGTGCTTTTGTACATTCCAACATTACCAATTTCCAATTTTTAGTGAACTCTTATTATATTGATTATGATGTTCAATAAATATTAGGAATTGTTTTGTGATATTGTCTTTAAAAACAATGGATCCCAATTTTTTTATTTCCTAGTCTAGATCTCCCGCATTGATTTGATGCATAATCAAGATTCGTGTTTGCAAAGCCATTCTGATGTAGAAACTTGTTAAATATATTGTTTCTGTCATTACCATGAAGTTACCTACAATAACATCCAATGATGACATTAATAATTTTTTTATATCTATGAACATTATGTGAGTTCAAAATATGTAAATTTTTTCATTAATCATATTTTATGGAATTTTATATTTGACATTTCTTAGATGTAGAACCAAATGTATATTTCATATTTTATAAGGATCCCATTACCAGTGGATTAAGTAATCCATTCCATTTTCCTTTGAACATATCATGTTCATTTCATATGGTTTAGATATTTATTCATCAAGAATGTTAATGGGTTTATGAGCTTTTGGTGAAATGGCCAGGGGATTTGTTTCATGTAGGGAGGTGACCATGGGATTAATTTCTTATGAAGTTATGGATGCAAGTGGAAATTATCATGGGGATTTGGTGACATGTTTAAAGTTATATTGAACATGATCATAGTATTAATGTATTGTGATGACATGTTCATAGGTTTAATGCCTTATGGGGATATGATCATAACATTAATACATTTTAAAGATGTTTCCCAAATAAAAATTTCATTTCGTATATTTAATATATGTTAGTATTCCATGGATTCATGGTGGTTTTTTGGTGGCCTCAAAATTGGTTTATTAGGGGAATAGTAAATTCTTTAGGTAAATGGTCATGATTTTGGATTGCTTCCAACATGGGTGAAAAGAGTTCAGTATTATTTTGATATTAAACCTCAAATATGAATTCTATATTCTATTCTAGGAGACAATTAAGAAAATTTACATTGTTCGATTTCATAGATTATGGATAATGTTACTATTCGGATCCATGTAGTTTAATGTCGTGTGGTAAGGAGGTTTTGTAGTGAATGGAGTGAAATAAGGTATGGTCTAGGAAATATGGTTAGATTCTTCCTAGATGTATTTTTATCATCTAATGAATATATTATTAGGAATATTGTGTTTTCACCCAAGGTAGTTATACACATTACCATATTCTACTGACGATGTTGTTGTGTAGTTTAGCATCAACAGAACAGTATGTGGTACATTGTTGATTAAGTTATTGTAGCTTAGAAATTTTTTGGGATTGATACATGGGGCCTCCCATGTGATTCATAGTATAAAAAAGGTTGTTATTGGGGGAATAATTTTGGTTGTTTTTATGAATATATTGTTTGTCGTTTTAAACCTACATGTTTCCTAGGTGACATTGGCATGAATGTTTTGTTAGATTAATGATTAAATAAGAATGTTTATTTGGATTCTATAAGGAAAAGGGATAATATGAGTTGGTATTATAGTGGATGTTTCATTAAACATGTTTTCGGTGGGTTTATGTGGGAAAATTCCGTGGAGAGACGAAGGTGAAGTAATGGAATGACTGTGACTTTGAATAGAAGTAGTTGAATGATGCTAATGAGAAGAATGGAATGAGAAGGGATTTAACATGAAACATGTCATGATTTTATAATGGTGTGTTGATAGTATTAGTAATCCTTAGGCATTTAATTATCATGGGACCTTCTATAGAATAGTGATGTCATGATTGGCGCTTATATATGGAAGCTTCTTGGGTTATTCTATGGATAAGTGATGGTATTAGAGGGGTTAATGTGTGGATGTTTCTTGGGAATTTAAAATAATTAGTTTTTTGTTAGAGATTCATATGGATGGAGGATTTTGGGTTGAATCTATTTTGAAATGATGGTATTTATGTAGTTACACATAAAATCTTCTTGAAATATGTGGTGACTGGGGCTTATATGTGGAAACTTATTTTGTTCCACATAGGAGTAGCAATGGTATGAGTGGTGATATCATGTTGAAAATTCATGGGTTCTACATAGGAAATATAATGGAATGATTGGGAAAATCCTGCAGAAACTTCCCACAATATATGGTTAGTGGGGTTTTGGAATTGAAGCTTGAAATGTGTCACTAAAGAGTTGTAAGGGGTTGAGTTTAGAATATCCATTATTGATTGTCATGTTATACTGTAAAAATATGTTGGTAGGAGTGATAATTATATGTGGAATCTTCTTTTAGTTATCTGGGGAGATGTGGTGGTGTTATTGGGGATCATAGTTTATCGATGATTGGGTGCTACTATGGATCGGTGATGGTATTAGTGGGTCATAGACCTGAAATATTCTTGGGTGACACAATCCATTTGGGATGAAAATATTGTATAAGATATAAAACATAAGGAACCTCATTTTTATCATGTGATGCATTATTAGATTATTACACTACTAATTTAATATCCATTGCAATGTAGAAGAAACATGTTTAAAATTTTGTTCATAGACATTCTGCATCAGGTTTTTGAATTGAGATTCCCATTATTTAAGCATACTGTTTTTTTCATTGGGGAATCTCAACCTGATAATGGATTGGGAATATTATTGGTGAATACATGTAAGTAAGAGGCTCATGGGGGATACCTTGAAGATGCAATGATTAATGTGGGAATTTTTTCCAAAGACTACCCATTCCATTTTTTTAATTTTAGTTAATAAGTCCATCTATACCCCCTGATCGATTCAAGTATACGATTTGTGATTACCACTTATGAGGTGGATAATATAGAGGTTTATTTTAAGGGAATTTATCCAAGAACCATTTTCAATATCATTTATAGTTATATAGGAGAGACATGGTGGTTATCTCATTGTTATGGCAAGAGAAACCTTACGTTATATACCTAGGTCCTTTCATGACAATCAAATGTTTCATCATATTATAATCTCATATGATATATTTTATATTAATTTCATATTTTTGAGATCAATATGTTAATATCTCCTAAAAATTTATACAATATTACCTAAAATAAAGTGCCCCTTTCTGGTTCAATGTCTTATCTGAGTTAATGGTTGGGTATTAGGAATTTATTAAGGTGCACTTAATGTCAATAAATTAGGGGAAACCAAAATGAATATATTGAATTTCGGTGAAATGGAGAGACTAGTATAAATAACATGAATCAATGGTTTTTATTGATATAAGGTTAGTATTTCGACTAATGGTATCATCCTTGATTGGAGTAAGATTTTTTTATGTTACAAACTACAATTTACTTAATCAAGCCTAAAATATTTATAGTTTCCTTCTGAAATTTTAATGGGTCTCGATAAAAATTTAAAAGGTTCTAGTCTAGAGGAATATGATTTTTGGAAAGAATCTCTGTGGTCTAGGGGTGGAGGGACATGACCCATGTAGTATGGAAAACTCAGTGTCATGATAGGTGACCCGAAGGAGGGATTTAATGAAATACATGTTCAATGTAGTTCTTAACATCATTGGATTTTTTTTTAATGAAAATAAATATCCAAATAGACTTTGATAATAAATTTTGTGACACATTGTAGCATTAAAAAAATTTGTCTTATAAGGAATTGTTGTCTTACATATATAATGTTCTTCATATATAGAAGTATCATGAGTCATCTTGAAAAACTATTCCATTCATGGAATAGTTTTATGATAAAATTCAAAAAAAATTAACGTATTAGTAAAATGAATTACTTCAATTATAACAACACTAATATTTTTTACAAATTGATAGCATGATATCTTATCTAGAATATTCTCATTCATTTACAAACTTTTAGGGGGTATTTCTGGAGACTGTATCCATCTGATTATTCATTTTGGGAAAGATCATCATATTTAATAAAATATGTGTTTCATGATGTGAAAAAACATATAAAAATATTGAAATTCATAGTGATATGTTGCAAAAAAAATATGACCGCAGACTTATTGAATTCTTTATTTTATTCAATAAAAATGTTGTTGGTCAATAATTATTATTTTATAAAATAATGTAATATATTCCATAGAATACAATTATGTCCATTTATAAATATCTATATTATAATAACCATAAAAAATTGATTGTTTTTTCAATTTGGGATTTATAACTAGTCATATAAAACCTATAAAACATATAAACCCTGATCCTCTCTTGAATCTTGTTTTCCATCGTTCATTTAATTCATAAAATAATGTTTTTAGTTAATACACCATTATGGTATAAAATAATATATATTATAATTTGGGTAGTAAGATAATACGGTACAAGAAAATTGGTCTAATTTGGTAGATAATGAGGGAATACACTTGTAAAATGATTTCACATTATTATGGAATAGACGCTAAAAATTCATAAAAATTATGGGCTTCATCTTGAAATGTAATATATATTAATAATCCTATAAACATTTCACTAACACACAAACTATATTAAACATATTAATTTATATTTATGTGGTTCATGAATTCATGGACAAGTGAATTGGGTAGTACATGAATGGAATTTGAAATCCATTAATGCGGTGATTCCACCGAAGATTTTTTATTTAAAATAAATAGAAATTTTTCAACCCACAGAGGAGGGTTTAAGACTCAATAAAAATTATGTTTCTAGCTACATTTACTGAATCGATGTGTATAACTATGGATCTATTTTCTTCATGTATGATAACATTTCCTTTTTTTATACCATTTACACTAAACCCATTAATTTTTAAATTGATATAAATAAATGGGACTTTAACCACAAAAATAATAACTAAATTATTACATAATTAATATTAAATCATTCCCTTGAACATTTATGTTTCAATTTTTTAAAAATTATATAAAATTTTTACATATCAAACTAATTAAAAATACTGTAAGAAATACCATTAATTTTACCATATTTCTAGAAAAATTATCATTGAAATATAAGGTGATGTCATATATAAGACATTATTTTTGAAACAATACATCTCATCGATTAAAATCATATAAAACCTACACTTCCATATGAATAGTCAAAAATATATCAAAACATGGGATAATAATAAAAACCAAGTTAATGTATATTATAATATTCGAAATATGTTATTATATTGAAAATAAGGAAAATTGAGGAAAACATTATCACCCTATTCAAATAAATATATTATGAACATATATTAAAAATATACACTTAATAGATACAAAATTTCTTAAATAATAAGCTTCTAACGTATAGGAAATATTCTGAAAACCATGAAAGAATCTTGATGAAAATGATACCTCATGGTTATATTTCCTTTATAAGTAAACCATTTACCTTGAAAATACCATAAACATTCCATTATTCATCTAATAAAAAGATATCAATAGAATCACAATTTGAAAGAGTAATATTTCTTTCATGTATCATCATGTTCAAATTCATAATCAATTAGTTTTTATCCAGTATAAATAATACATTTTTCCATGTGAATTCCCTTTGATTAACTATATTGGTTATCTCCAACATTTTTTCCTATCGAATACTAAATCATTACACAATGAATTAGAGTGATATATCATTCTCATTCATCAAAATCATTTATATCAATTTTTCATGAATCAAATATAATTAAAATGTAAAATTTCATGTATTAAAATCATAATACACTTAAGCCTTTTTATCTCAAAACCCAAGCGAATTTTTTTTCTACTAAAATTTTTCATTTTATTTTTTATATAAAACTATAACCTAATGTAGACTTATTTAGTAAACAATAAGATAAAAATATTATTATAATAATGGAAATATATAATTCATTTAAAACACCATAAAATATATAGATGAACAATTATAATTAAAAAGTTATACTCTAACTAGAAATGTAGTATAAATGTATAAATTAAAAAAAATCTAAATTTGGTAAAAAAATCCCAAAACACCCATATAGTAAAATTTAAAAGGATTTATTTTTTATTATTTTATAATAACAAAAAAAATTATTATAAAATAATATATATCAAAAATTATTTTATGAATATTAAAATAATTCAAAAAATATATGAAAATGAATTTGGATGATAAAATTTGCAAAGAAAAACAATAAATCAGGGTTTAAACAAAATATTAATACATTAGTAATATGGAAATATTAAGTTCGCGATGAACATTATGCGGTCGATGAGTTAATATAATCAAAAATAACTATGGTAAAATGACCATGGTCAAAGGTTTTACATTTAAATGTTCACCAAAATAATAAAGAAATTTTTAATATTCATGTTTATAAAATTAATACACTTAAAAAAACTATATATGGGGGTTATGATAAATGAAAACGATCAGTTCATTAAAATAATATTTTTTATATATGTGTAATGAATAACTTTTTATGTAGATTGAATGATAAATTAATTCGATATTATTTACAAACATAGAATTAATTATTTTTAATGAATTTCATATATATTCATTATGTAAAACGTTTTGACCATCCACTTGATGTAGATATATAAAATCAATAACATAGCTTTATAGAGGTTGTAGATTACGCGTACGAGTGAGTGAAGTTATCTGTTAAAAATAGATGAGAATAGATTTATGTTAAGTAATATATTTTAATTATAGGATCATAAATATTAATTAATTATATTAATTGTTCATTATTATATTCATTATAACCATCCATTTTTGTGGTGTTGAAAAGTGTAACACACCGAATCATAGAGGTTGTAGTCCCCAAATATGTATATAAAATGATTTTATTTTCTATATTATGGAAAATTAAGATGATATTGGTTACATATTATAAATAAAAAAATTAAATATAATAAATATATTTTTTTATGACATAATTATTTTTGTAGTGTATTTATAAGGGGTTGAAGAACTGATAATCATGAAATGAATTGATTAAGTGTCATACCTCTTCACAGAAATACACCATTATCATTCACCATAATCTATCTATAATAGTCTTCTTTTGATAATATGGTCACTAAGATAGTGGTGGTGGGGTGGGAAAGGATTTTGGTTGATATTATTGGAGATAAATAGATCATGATGTGTGTGGAAGAGAAGATATTATAATCCCTTTTATCAGTAATGTGGGTTGTAATCGTGTAAAAAATTTTATATTAATATATAATATTCTTCTAATCCCTATAAAATTACATCTAAATGAAATATATTTAAATATATTAATAGGCCCACTAGGCCGATTTCCCTAAGAAGGGGTTGAATCGGGGTATGATATATTAAAATTTCTTCCCATTCAAATTTTGTATCATCTTTGAACAAAACTCTCTTCTCTCTCATTTCTATTGCACAGTGTGAATAGAAGTTAAATCATGCATGAGACCCAACATTTCTTAAATGAATCACCCTCTCTAGGCTACATCCATTGAGAATACATTAGTGATGTAATAATTTACATAATTAACTAATTTACACTACTAATAATGTTTACAAGGTTAGTGATATATCTTTTTTTCCCAGACACACTTCATTTATACGAATTATGTTCTGCTCACTGCATTCCCGAGGGTCACTCCCTATTTCTTTTTCTCTAGATCACTTCTGGTGGAAAGGGTCATCATCTTCCTCTTCCTCACCAAACAGTTTATGGAATGCATCCATTATCCATTTATAGACATGTAAGAAAAACATATTTTATAGACATGTAGGTCCCTTCATTTTCATTATTTCATGTATCATCAACTATAGATAGATGCTCTATTGAATTACCCTTTCATCCATGAATGAAATCCTCCTTTCAGCATACTATTGGGTAATAGAAATGAAGTTAAAAATAGATTTGAACCATTTTCATGCATCCTTTAGTGTTTTTTGAACCAATTTCTTCTCCATCATGTTGTCTATTAGGTTTCATACATGAACTGCTTCATTCGGGTACCGATGCCACTCCTACAAAAAACCCTCTTTTCGCGTAACACCTCCTCCATTGTTCTAGTGTACCACATCAATGTATCGAAAACATAATCCACATATACAAACCTATTCAGTGTATCACGTATGCATCTATAAGAGATTTCTTCCTTCACAGTCCACTACCCTTCTGATAGTCCATATTCCTTTGCAGGATTTTGTGCATTCCCTGAACATTCACAAAACTGCATACACGAACCTCATCACTCGTTGCAGAATCTCTTCCCTAAAAAACACTTGTCCTTCACGGACCCCCACCTATGCATCATAACTTCATTCTCTGTGTCACACACTTTCTCATTCCATATACCATAACTTTTTCATGATATAATTTCCCGCATAGACCTTTTATGGAATTACTTCAATGCAAACCACATTCGGAATTAGCCTAATTCCCCTAGAAAATGATGTTCACTAATAAATATTTCTCTCTCTTATAATTGGTGGTATTATGGATTCTCTAATATGCATAGATATCCACAAAATTATTTAATCCAGTATTTACCAAATCATTGATTTCGTACAACCTCCACCGCATAACTATCCTCTGGTCGTGAACCACAAAAATCCTGTGAACCATTTTTATTACCTCATATGTGTACCACCTTAATTCCTCCATGGAAGCTAATCCCTTACTTCAAAAACATTCCATCTATTCCTACATGATAGACCATAATCGAGCTACCATGCTGCCCACATTGTGACGACCAGTCCCTCGAGGCTAATGTCGTGAATACCCATGCTCTCATTCCTTAGCCTAGGGGCTGGAAACTAGCATCAGAATGGTGTGTCCCTAAAATGGGAAGTCAATGACTTTTTAACTTATACTGACCCACAGTCCAAGATAATAACAAGAAGAAACAATACTAACTAGAACACAACAAGGATGTAACCACAAAGAAACTGATGTAGTCAAAAGAGTGTTGAATGGAAAGGGGCCAAAAATACAAGTCCAATTGTAAATTACAAGTACAACTGAAAAGATCAAATTCAATTGAAAAGTACAAAACATATCCTGGAACATACACCGAGGATCCTACATGAAGGGTATGTACATATCGTCTCCACACCACTCTACGTCAGCATGTCTCCTCCGTGACCACCTGTTCCTGGCTCCCTCAAGTCTCAGCCAAGATGCTTGTCATATGCACAAGACATAACAAGTTATGGGAAAAGCCTTAGCAGGGGTGAGTGTAACAACACTCAGTAGGGACCGCGAGACCCCTAAAGGTATCCCAGAGTTATACAAAGGAATGACCACAAAGTAAGACCTCAATCACAAAGCAAGAAGTAGTCAACAACTCTACTTAGGTATATGGCCATACATATACATAATTTATAAAGATATTCTCATCTCATAAATAAGGGAATAATATCACAAATGTAAACCCACGAAGGAAAAAGTACCACACATGTATCACCATGATCATATAACCATGAAGGTAAAATCACCACACTTGTATCACCATGAACATAATTGATTCAGCTCATAGTAGGTATATTCTAGGGTAAAAACTGTAGCATTGTTAGTCACAAACATCTATCTTGTTGGTAGTTGGAGAACTCCCCCTCTATCAAGTACAATGATCCTTATGCATCATATATAGGCTCTTCCCAATAACCTTGGACTGCTGAGGTACTCCTCATGTCGAGTATTGTGGGACTGTCGTGTCAGACTAAGGTGCTCCCCACCGTCACATGCTGAGGAACTCCTCCTATCAAAAACTGTTGGTCTGCCACATCACACAGAGGTGCTTCCCCCATGGCATGATAAGGTACTCCTCTTATAGACTACTATGGTTCTACCATATCACCCATAGGTGGTCCCTAACTTGGGTCTACTGTGTCACATAGAGGCACTTCCCACAGATTCATCGAGTCACCAAGAGTCTAAAAAAGCAGCAATCATCAAGCAGTCTTCAGGACTCAGCCAATGGTAGGGTTCTGTATGTAGTTCACTTGGGATAACAACTCCTCAATCCATCAGTATTATTTCAATCAGCATAGAGATACTCTAAATGAAACCCAAAATCTATCATATCATAAGGGTTCTAACGTAATAGACGGTGTGTCAACTGAACACATGGTCTATAAGTTACATGCATTTTAGTGCTAAGGGCTCGGTTGGATTCGGGTACAATCCAACCCATCCAACCTCCAAAATTAACCAAAACTCTCATGAACTTTCTCAAAAGGAATTCCACGTCTTAAGGATCCCAATGCCACCGAAGGTTCTTCAAATAGACATCTACTTCTCATGATATGGCCCTTTAAGTGATTTTGTTCCCAACTCCGGCCCGACCTGATCACACCGACTCGGCCCGACCTGGTCTGGGATGGGCCACGGAGGGCTCTACACTCTTAGCCAGGGTCCAACCCATCCCACAAAGTGGATTCCCCCAAAGGCGTCTTGCAAGGCTGGCCCGACCCTCAAAGGGGCAGCCCCAAAAAGGGCGGCCCACCTTCAAAGATTGGTCCTGCAAAGGGAATCCCATAAGGGGGAGGCCCGACCCACAATGGGGGAGGCCCACAAAGGGAGGAAATCAGGGGGTGGACTAGCCCCATGAGGCGTAACCCACAAGTGGGTATTCTGTAGCCACCGCCGAAGGGAGTGACCCTCAGTTTTACCTAAGGGTCAAAGGTTGTTCGGTTTTTGTGAAAAGATGACGCCACATGGGTGTTTCCCGGTCACTGTAGAACCCGCCGGAGTCATGGGTTCAGCATCCCCCAATGCGGATTTAGCCACAGCCTTCTGTACATTTTTGGAGTGCGACTGCACGCTTCCCTTCCCTTCCATGGTCGGACAATGAGTCGACATCCTTCTTTAACTACCGCGGCTAATGGGTTACATCCCCTTGCACACTGACGGCACATGACGGCTCACAGAGCCTCCACTACAACCGACCGGTGTCAGATGATCTGATGGCCACTATGGCTTTGTGTTGTGGCTTCCTCTTGTGGAATTCATTGATGCAATATTCCCAACGTATTGGGACAGTGTCGCCGCGCTGGTGGTCTTCCATGGTGGCACAAGAATAGAAAGATAATGGAGGGTTTGTGCCATGTGTGTTAGGCCCGTGCCCTCCGTGTATGCTCATAACCACAGGGGAGATTAAAGTATTAATAATAAATTGAATTAAAGAACAATTAAAACCCTAAAAAGATACCCCATAACAACCTCATGTAAAATCGAATGAATCACGGATCAACCCGTTAGTTGGTTGTTCTACGTTCTTCGTATTTTTTAAGAATGGGTAAGATGAAATCATTCAAAAAGTGTTAAAAAAATATACCCCCTACCTCGTAAACCCATTGTAAAACGTTCTCCCTTAGATATGGGTCATGTTTTTGGTTCCCAAAATAGGTTCCAAACTATGTCGCTCGTACTTCACCCTTTGTTTCATGGTTTGGTGTCTCCCATCACCACTCGCTGGGTTTGGCTCCATTCTCTAAGGGTCCAGAGTCGTGGTGCCTATTTAGCACTTCATTTCTTGGTGAAGTTGTGATGATACCTCTGCCAATGCATGATATATATAAGAGTGTGGGAGGGTAAGTATGGACATGGGGAATTGATGGGGGCTCATAAATTAAGAAATTTCACAATTTATCAATGATTTCATTCCATAGGGTTGTAAGGTCAACCAATTTATTAGCTTGAGACATAATGAGACCCACCAAACTCTTATCCATTTAAGTAAATGGAATAAAATAATATAATAAAATTACTTTATTCCATTTCATTTAAAAAGTCACAAAATTTTACATCTTCTCCAGCCCTACTACGATCAATGTAATGTCTCCCTTTAAAAAATACCAGTGCGGCGGATTCAACGATGCCCTAAGATTTTTAATCCGAGAACCAGTTCAAATGTTAGAAAATGCTGTTTAAACATTTATTGAACATACCCAAATAAGAGTTCAATAAATTAATAAAGTTCTTCCTCCACCCGTTCTAGTCATGGTTAGTCTCCACCTCAGGAGAAAATTACGAAACTCACTCAATGACACCCTCATATTTTCATTCTGGGTTACCTTTTAAATGTTATGGAATTATCAATAAAATTATTTTCACTTAATTATTTTATTTATGGCCAAAATCTATCATTCACTGGTAGCCGGTGCTGGCCAATGTTAGTATCAGTCTAAGAAAAACATAACCTCACAAGTTCAATGGTGGTATCAAATTTTCAATCTGAGTTACCATTCGTGACTTATAAGCACTTATAAAATAAAATAATATTTTTTTACTTATTTTATTTACTGTTATTCCATTTTTTGGTTTTCTCATAGGAGTCCCGCACCAATTAAACTTATGTCGCACCATGGGTAAAATGACCATACTGAACGCATCAGTGCACTCATATTTCTGATTCAGGTACTGTTTAAGAGTTATTCCACTTTTTCAGTAACATTTCTTACGTGTGCTAATTAATGCATAAAAAAATTCGATGGATCATTCTGGGCACTTCGAGCCTCGGAATCACACGCCGTCAGATTTAAAAGTCTATAAGTAATTCCAAATAATCAAAAACATTATAAGAAAATATAAGGACATTACATTCTCCCCACCTTAGGGATTTACATCCTCAAATACAAAACAAAGGAAAATCACACAAATGAGGGTACTTAACACGAATCTGTGCCTTCTGCTACCATTTTCCCTCCTAGAGGTTCATGTGCTACCAACGTGTACACACCATAGGTATCGATCACCCATGAAGGACTCAATCCTGCCAATCCTCAATCTCCACGGGAACCTCCATAAACGTCACCCCCTAATCAAAGTTAAACTTTCCCTGCATGATAACATGCAATGGATCATGCCCACGTCTCTTCAACTATGACACATTTAAAAAAGTATACACCCAGTTCATCTGTAAGGAAAGATATAGATGGTACACCACCTCACCCACTCTGTTGAGAATTTAGAGCGGTTTGATGAATATCGACAATTAATTGTAACACCCCAAGATTTCATAGTGTGTTATTTCTTCAAAATAATTCAATAACATTCACTACATGCAACACCATGTTCAAGCACACCATGACTTACCAAACAAGCCGTTCAAAAGAGGTTATGAATAGTATTAGATAAATTTTAATGTTTATATAATCCTTATAATTTTAGAATCCATATTATGAGTTTCTTAGATATAATGCAAGAACAAATTCATTTTCAGTATCGCACTTTTATCAACTTTAATAGTGAACCCTTTTAAAATACTATATTTTAAACTTTTTGACTAAATGGGGACATCAAAAATTTAAAATGAAACATCCCAAGCTTCCACGGTACGCTTTCTTTGAATAATACAGTAGCGTGTGTTGTACGCAACCTTGAGTTTTAACACACACCACAACCAATCAAACTAGCCGTTATGAATAGTAATACCTAATTTTTGAAATTATATTTATTTTATATTTATAAATGGACTTCATTTTTGGATTCGGAATATCGAAATTATCCTAGGGTGAAATTTTGGTACTTTTCGGATAACTTTTATATTTTGATGAATAGTGAAAATTACTAAATTTTAATTAAAAACAACTTTTTTAATCAAAATAATTAATAGTGATAAATTATGAATTTGAGTGGTTTTAAAGTATATTTAGAATATATTTTTACCATTTAATATAATGTTGGTCATTGGACATAATTTGACAATTAAACCGAACATAAACGAGTGTCAATCTTTTGATAGTTATTATCTCTTAAAAACACGCTTTTTGTTTTGACAGCGGGATTTAATTTTAAATTAATTTCTGCCACTTCTGTGTTTTGAATTTAGGAAAATGGATTCCATATTTGGAATCAGGATGTTAAAATTGTGTAAATAGGTAACTTTTATTTTTAGACATTTTGAATAATTACTGCGGTAAATATTTTATTTACCATGGTTAAGGGTAAATCCGGTAAATAAGGGTTAAAAAAAATAATATTATAATAATACTAAATTACCCTAAAACGTGTCTTAACCCTATTGGTTGATACATGGTCGACCATGGGAATCTTTGGGTCTATTTTGGGACCCCATGGATCCACTTGTAAGTGATAATGACACTTTATTTTAATTTAGTTAAAATGAATACAAAAATGACACAAGCATATATCTTTTAGAACAACAATTGTTACATAGGGTTATATATGTTGGATTTAAGATTATAAATATTCATTAGAAAGCTAAAAAGATTTTCTACATAATGATATTTTATTTATAATTTTTAGACATTAAATAATTTATTTTATTTATGACACAATGATGATTCAGTAATTACTATAATAGTGAAAAATTAAAATAATTGATATTATAAATACCCAAATAAATATAATATGAAACTTTTAATGAATTAAACTAATTTTCTAGGATAATATGATATATTAGGATTGATTTAATTGACTTTGTTCGAAGTAATCAATCTGTTATGAGTTTCACAAAAATCAACTATTGAATAGTGTCAAAATTGACATAAAAGAGTTCTTAAAACAAATATTATATTATTAATTGATATTAAATTCCTAAAAATCTAAGGTTCGGCCAAGAGACTTATATTATGATAGGTTAATCATTAATGGACCACTTGGGGGTCGCTTGGATGTATATAGTAAGTTTATTAACCATATTATATAAAAATACAAAGAGACATTGTAAAAGTGAAACTAATTAACTTAGAGTTAATACTTAAAGATAAGGTTAATATAAGTACCCAAACCTGTCTAAATTCTATTGGATGAGTTGTTTTCGACCTATCCCCACCTCATCCTTTGAATAGTCAACTTTGGAGCCTTTGTAAACCGAATATGAATTTATTATAAATTAATATTTCTAGCTTTTCCAAAGGTGCCCCTCACCCCTCTTATAAAAGGGCACTCCTCCTTCTCATTTCCTCACACCTCTCAAGCCACTTGGCTCGTCCAAACTCTGCCCAACTAAGCTCCCCACATCCCTCTACTCCTCCTTGAAGCTTCCCCTTAGGCAGAAAGCATTTCGAGAAGTCATTTGGTTCCAACCAAAGTGAGTTACCTAAATTAAAGGTAACAATTTTCTCTTAAAGTATTTTCATTTATTTTGCTTCTCCAACCCCCAAAATCTTTTTATTTCCTCTCTTTTGTAACAACACCAGTATCCTCAATATACTAGGATGTTGTTATAAGAAGGATTCAAACTACACATTCACACAACTCCATCTAATGGATGATGAACATAATGTTTCTGTGGATGGCAAACTAACGCCTCATGAAACGATGATTGTTCAAATACATCTTACCGCCTCTCATGGTGGCCATTAGGATGGCACTGTAATTAAATATGATATTAATGATATATATTTTATATATAAGCTTCTGTAATTCCATTTTATTTCATACCATTATTCTTTTCATGTTGTATAAACATACGATAATTTCATTTGAGGAAGTGCGGACTACCGCCCCCTTAAAATGATATGACTCGTTCATACCACACATGAAACGTATAAAGGATGGTGTAAATGAACTTAATTAACATATATAAAATATTATATTATACTGGAATAGTAATATACCTATGTATAATTTGGATTCGATTCTTTTAAAATAAAAATTAAATGGAAGTAGCGTTCGTGCGTACGTACGGACTACCGTCTCCACAAACGCGATGAGATTCATTCTCCATCGTATAATTTGATGATTTAAAAATGATGTATAAGAACTTGATACCATTCTGGATATGAATAATATACATCCCATTAATAACGAATATGTCTCACATAACAAAGAATATAAAGTAAAATGAACCCGTTAACACTCGAAATGACGATAATTCTAAAATATTATTAACAAATCAATGATAAAAGATCATATACGATATCATATTAAAGTAAATGATTCTTGTATTATTCAATAACAATTATTTCACCATTATACAGGAGGTAAACCTACCATCGACCAAGGAAAAAGTACAAAGTAAGGGATTCTCTTATCTCACTTTCAATTCCGTGAGATTTCCATTGTTCGCTACTAAATTATTGAAATTGGTGTATTGTGTACTTCCATTTGATATATATTATCATGATTCACTTTATATTCATGTTATTCTGTAAATCATTTGGTGGTTATTAACTTTTGGCCATGCGACTCATTTGATTAACGTGGTAAGGGGTTTCTTGTCTCACTTTTAATTCTGTGAGAATTCCATTGATCACCACTTAATTATTGCATGTGGTGTATGTGTACTACCCATGATTGTATTCATTGTGTAATATACTTTATTTTATGAGTATTTAAATCATCATGGTATGATCTTTCTTTCATGGGTGTTTGTTTCTTAAGTTACCAAATCAATAAGGGAATTTGAGATTTCAATTTCCACTCATTTGGCTTTACGCATATTTCAAGATTATGTGTGGAATCACTATTCATTTGATTATGTCATAATTTCCACTCCCCTTACTGTGGATATAAGTTTGATACACATAATCACTCCATTGATAATTCTCAATTCATTGATATGAATTTATAAGAGTAATTTTAACTCATTCTCCATTTGTTGAGTTAAACATCCAATTCGTTGGTATTGTTTTTACAAGAATATGTGTGAATATACTTTGATTGATTTACACTGAATATCCAATCATATTTAGTGTATTTATATTTGTCACACATAATTATGTCGTTGATTTATCCTTAACCTAAGGATACAACCTTTATGAGAGATTTCATCTCAATTTACATTCCATTGAGACTTCTTTGATGATATACACCAAATCACTTTTATGTGGTGTATATAATGTACTTTGACATAGTATATCATGAATTCCTTTATTCTCATGATATTACAATGTTTTGATTACCTCAATTATTTGTATTCAAGTGTCTCTCTTTTGGTTAGAAACTCTAACCAAAATACCATTTTAAAATGTTTTAAAGAATTATTCTTCTAAATCATGCTCATTAATGTCCATATTTTAAAAATGGTTTTAAGGATTTATTTATATGGACATTTAAGTTTTAAAATTAAAAATCCTTTTAAAAAGTTTCAAAGTGGTATGGGACACTTTGATTCAAAAATCTATTTTAAATGGCTTTTTGACAAATAGTGTGAGTTTTAAATGATTTCAAGAAAAGGGTATATTTCTCTCAAATAGTTTTGATGATTATTTTCATCTATGTCAACATCCTTCATTATTCTTGATTGAGGTTAATGTGATACAATACAATCTTCCATATTGTATCGAATGAGTTATGTTTGACTGTGGATGTGCTATTTTTATACCACTCAAGGTTTGTGGTAAAAGTATTGACATTTCGTATGCTAGTTTCAATACGAATGTTTATTTTATGCTTAAAACTATTCATATGAGGAATGCATTGGACTTAATAAGTGACGGGTGGAGCCCGCTATAGCTCCTCGATGCATCGGTAGGTCTCATGAGACAAACTAGTGTCTTGGCACAAGGCCTTGGCAAAATCTTATTTGTAGTCTTGGCACGAGGCCTTGGCTATGTGGTTATGATAGTCTGGCATTATGCATTCCATCATTATGAAAGTGGTTATTGATATTGCATGTGATCATTCGACTAGTAGAATATCCATGTGAGTAAGTAAATGACATTATTTCATTTTACTTTTGCCATACTATGTTGAAGTTCAATTTTAAAAGGCTTTTGTTTTAGTTATAAATTGCCTTAAGTGTTTATGCTTATTTATGAAAGCTTCTGCTATAATGTTATCCTTACTGAGCATCCGAGCTCACCCCTTTCAATGTTTTATTTTTCCCAGGATTATGAAGAAGTAATTTATGAATGACCTGCAGGGATAGTATGAGGGGATATGAAGACAAGATGTTTTTTTTATGATGTAATGTAAAAATTTATGGATGTATCTAGTTATTCCAAGGCTACTAAACTAATCGGTCTTTCGAGACTTGATCTTTCTCATGATCATGCCAATGTTACGAAGTAATGCACCGACTCTGGGTAGCTGGGGTCGGGGCGTTACAGTTGGTATCAGAGGAAGTTTAGTACAAACCTTGGTAGCTAGATTTAGATAAACTCTGATTAGAGCACGTAGACCTAAGATGAACTTTGAGGATTAGTATAAAAGAACTTCCTAGAATTTTGGTATTGTAGAGATTTTGTGAGTTTTCCGAGCAATACATCCCTGTCTGGATACGAGCAGGTAGAGGCGGATCTGGCACAGATGTACCTAGGGGTAAAACCCGAAAACACCGCTTTGAGCTAGACTCGAACGGGAACTGGTGCACGACAACGGGCCTTGCTGCACTCTTGGTTACGACACTCCCGGGGGATATGCTTAGGATAATTTACATTTTCTTTACAAACCAATTTAAGTAATATATATATAAGATGAGAGTAAATGACCTTGGTTAATCCTAATATGTTTCAAATTGAGAATATGGTGACATTTTAATCTCTAAATGATTTTACGACTACTATTACTCACACAATGCTTTATGGTTTTAGTCAATGGCTGGATTCCAAGGAAGTCATAGTGACTTTGAGAATGATGTACAAGATGGGAACGGTGGTGGCAATGAGCAACAAAATGGAATATTGATAGGCATAAAAGATATCGTCTTTATGCCAAATCAGTTTTCCAAAAATATGATCAACAACATATATATTAACCAACTCCCAGACTCAACAAGGAAGAGAAAGGTGATAAATGATAAGAGCTCCAGCAATGGAGACCATGGAGAAAAGAACCCTCAATTTTCATCATGCAGGAAATGTGGAAAGAGACACCCAGGAAAATGTCTCAATGGGACAACGAAATGTTTTACGTGCGGGAAGGAAGGACATAAAGTGAAGAATTGCCGAAGAAAAATGAAGAGTACTATGGAAGAAGATAAAAATGGTCCCAAGAGTCCATTTACAGTCATTTGTCGTAAATGTAGGGGACCTGGCCATTACCCGAGTGAATGTCCTATTTTATAGGATATTTTCTTGGTCAAAGAAGAAGCTATGTGGAAATAAATGGCTGGAGAAAAATTTAAAAAGTATTAGCACTCCTTGTTGATGGGTTTGCTTTGGAATAATTTTCTCTTGTATTTGTAACCCCACAGTTTGCCATGTGAGAATGATATTTGAGGAAGAATTGTCTCTTCTCTTGTGGATATAGGTATAAATAACCATTTGGTTTTATATGATCATTGGGGTTTGAGAAAATGATAAGTTATTATAATTTGGGATGAAAATGCAAAGTATGATATAAAATTTGTGGTTAAATTATGTTATTTTGAGGAATTTATCTCATTTTGGTAATATTATAAAATATAGTTTTTGAAAAAGGACAACACGTAGACCGTGTGACAACCCATCGCGTCGGACAAAGCCGTGGGAATCGAACCCACAACCAAAGTGCGATTGGGATTTATCGCCTACCACTGGACTACGTGAAGTCCCTGGTTAGTGTGACTATTTTTTTTTTGTTAAATGATTTTATTGATCAATAATAAGATGATTTGGGTTCTTATGTCTTATCAAATGAATACCCTTGGTATAGGAAAATGATTTGGTGATTAAGTGATAAATGTTATTTTGGAAGATGTTCGTTTTGTTAGGAACACTATATGCCCAAGGAAAATAGAATACAATGAGGTTTCATTTATAGAGTAATGGTGGATTTTTATCTACATTTTTTTGTTGATTTATAGTGATTTGGGTTATTTATGGAAATGATTAACCTATAACAGAGAATATGTGATGATTACTTTTAAGTATGTGACTTTAAGAGTATTTGATGTAATTTGGAGATACAATGTAACATGGGAGACTACATAATCAAATTCTTCTATGTTTTGGGTTTCAATATTAGTTTGGATTATATTAAAGGATTTTAAGGACAATTGGTTATTGAATGGTATCTATTTAACTTTGGGGTATTGTTGGTTTAATTTTAGAAATTAAGATTAGTGCATATTTATCTCAATGAATATCCTTTTGGGGGATCATTAGATCATTCACTAACCATTTTGGTTTTGATTAATATATGGTTTATCCTGCATGGATCATGTGATTCTATAGAAGTTTATTCTAGCTCTTCCAGTGTGACCAAGTTTTCTTGAATACTCATCGTTTAAAAAAAAATTGAGTTAGTGGTGGAAATTTATTAAAGAATGAAAATCTACTTAAAATTTAAGTATATCTCATAATGTTCTTAGCCAATCTCATAAATAAATTCCCCAACATTAATAAAAGAAACATAGAACAAAAATGTTGTCCTAGATGGTACCTTAAATCATCACAAATTTATGGCTTTGGGATTTTTGGCCTTTTCATAGCCATGTTCTCTACCACTCTCCATCAGATAATTGATGGTTAGATTTCTCCTCCATATCCATATTTTCCTTCATGGAACCCTAGTATGTGTTATTTTCGGTAATCTTCATACTTTCGACTCTTTATTTTAAATAGAGGCCTCATTAATTCATTTTTCGATGTGGGATTTCAACTAAGATATTTTGAAACGTCAAAAATTGTGTTATCCTAATACCCTATGTTTTGTTGAACCGATGGTATTTCAAATCATCATAAATTGATGATTATAAGGACCTCAATTTTACACTTGTTTGTGATTGATGACCTCAATCACCACCTATAAATATTTACGTTTTTCCTCCAATTATATGTCTCTAGTTGCCACTAATGTTCTCCTAATCGAGATCATAATTTGGTGGTGACCCTTTGATTTCTCTTTTTCTCATATTAAGACTAAATTTTAGTAACCCAATTTCCGATGTGGGTTTTCCCACAAATATATTATCTATTTTCAACCTTTTATTTTCGAAGAACAATTTCAAATTGCGAGGACGCAATTTATTGAAGGAGGGGAGAATGTAACACCCCAAGATTTCATAGTGTGTTATTTCTTCAAAATAATTCAATAACTTTCACTACATGCAACACCATGTTCAAGCACACCATGACTTACCAAACAAGCCGTTCAAAAGAGGTTATGAATAGTATTAGATAAATTTTAATGTTTATATAATCCTTATAATTTTAGAATCCATATTATGAGTTTCTTAGATATAATGCAAGAACAAATTCATTTTCAGTATCGCACTTTTATCAACTTTAATAGTGAACCCTTTTTAAATACTATATTTTAAACTTTTTGACTAAATGGGGACATCAAAAATTTAAAATGAAACATCCCAAGCTTCCACGGTACGCTTTCTTTGAATAATACAGTAGCGTGTGTTGTACGCAACCTTGAGTTTTAACACACACCACAACCAATCAAACTAGCCGTTATGAATAGTAATACCTAATTTTTGAAATTATATATATTTTATATTTAAAAATGGACTTCATTTTTGGATTCGGAATATCGAAATTATCCTAGGGTGAAATTTTGGTACTTTTCGGATAACTTTTATATTTTGATGAATAGTGAAAATTACTAAATTTTAATTAAAAACAACTTTTTTAATCAAAATAATTAATAGTGATAAATTATGAATTTGAGTGGTTTTAAAGTATATTTAGAATATATTTTTACCATTTAATATAATGTTGGTCATTGGACATAATTTTACAATTAAACCGAACATAAACGAGTGTCAATCTTTTGATAGTTATTATCTCTTAAAAACACGCTTTTTGTTTTGACAGCGGGATTTAATTTTAAATTAATTTCTGCCACTTCGGTGTTTTGAATTTAGGAAAATGGATTCCATATTTGGAATCAGTATGTTAAAATTGTGTAAATAGGTAACTTTTATTTTTAGACATTTTGAATAATTACTGCGGTAAATATTTTATTTACCATGGTTAAGGGTAAATCCGGTAAATAAGGGTTAAAAAATATAATATTATAATAATACTAAATTACCCTAAAACGTGTCTTAACCCTATTGGTTGATACATGGTCGACCATGGGAATCTTTGGGTCTATTTTGGGACCCCATGGATCCACTTGTAAGTGATAATGACACTTTATTTTAATTTAGTTAAAATGAATACAAAAATGACACAAGCATATATCCTTTAGAACAACAATTGTTACATAGGGTTATATATGTTGGATTTTAGATTATAAATATTCATTAGAAAGCTAAAAAGATTTTCTACATAATGATATTTTATTTATAATTTTTAGACATTAAATAATTTATTTTATTTATGACACAATGATGATGCAGTAATTACTATAATAGTGAAAAATTAAAATAATTGATATTATAAATACCCAAATAAATATAATATGAAACTTTTAATGAATTAAACTAATTTTCTAGGATAATATGATATATTAGGATTGATTTAATTGACTTTTTTCGAAGTAATCAATCTGTTATGAGTTTCACAAAAATCAACTATTGAATAGTGTCAAAATTGACATAAAAGAGTTCTTAAAACAAATATTATATTATTAATTGATATTAAATTCCTAAAAATCTAAGGTTCGGCCAAGAGACTTATATTATGATAGGTTAATCATTAATGGACCACTTGGGGGTCGCCTGGATGTATATAGTAAGTTTATTAACCATATTATATAAAAATACAAAGAGACATTGTAAAAGTGAAACTAATTAACTTAGAGTTAATACTTAAAGATAAGGTTAATATAAGTACCCAAACCTGTCTAAATTCTATTGGATGAGTTGTTTTCGACCTATCCCCACCTCATCCTTTGAATAGTCAACTTTGGAGCCTTTGGAAACCGAATATGAATTTATTATAAATTAATATTTCTAGCTTTTCCAAAGGTGCCCCTCACCCCTCTTATAAAAGGGCACTCCTCCTTCTCATTTCCTCACACCTCTCAAGCCACTTGGCTCGTCCAAACTCTGCCCAACTAAGCTCCCCACATCCCTCTCCTCCTCCTTGAAGCTTCCCCTTAGGCAGAAAGCATTTCAAGAAGTCCTTTGGTTCCAACCAAAGTGAGTTACCTAAATTAAAGGTAACAATTTTCTCTTAAAGTATTTTCATTTATTTTGCTTCTCCAACCCCCAAAATCTTTTTATTTCCTCTCTTTTGTAACAACACCAGTATCCGCAATATACTAGGATGTTGTTATAAGAAGGATTCAAACTACACATTCACACAACTCCATCTAATGGATGATGAACATAATGTTTCTGTGGATGGCAAACTAACGCCTCACGAAACGATGATTGTTCAAATACATCTTACCGCCTCTCATGGTGGCCATTAGGATGGCACTGTAATTAAATATGATATTAATGATATATATTTTATATATAATCTTCTGTAATTCCATTTTATTTCATACCATTATTCTTTTCATGTTGTATATACATACGATAATTTCATTTGAGGAAGTGCGGACTACCGCCCCCTTAAAATGATATGACTCGTTCATACCACACATGAAACGTATAAAGGATGGTGTAAATGAACTTAAGTAACATATATAAAATATTATATTATACTGGAATAGTAATATACCTATGTATAATTTGGATTCGATTCTTTTAAAATAAAAATTAAATGGAAGTAGCGTTCGTGCGTACGTACGGACTACCGTCTCCACGAACGCGATGAGATTCATTCTCCATCGTATAATTTGATGATTTAAAAATGATGTATAAGAACTTGATACCATTCTGGATATGAATAATATACATCCCATTAATAACGAATATGTCTCACATAACAAAGAATATAAAGTAAAATGAACCCGTTAACACTCGAAATGACGATAATTCTAAAATATTATTAACAAATCAAGGATAAAAGATCATATATGATATCATATTAAAGTAAATGATTCTTTTATTATTCAATAACAATTATTTCACCATTATACAGGAGGTAAACCTACCATCGACCAAGGAAAAAGTACAAAGTAAGGGATTCTCTTATCTCACTTTCAATTCCGTGAGATTTCCATTGTTCGCTACTAAATTATTGAAATTGGTGTATTGTGTACTTCCATTTGATATATATTATCATGATTCACTTTATATTCATGTTATTCTGTAAATCATTTGGTGGTTATTAACTTTTGGCCATGCGACTCATTTGATTAAGGTGGTAAGGGGTTTCTTGTCTCACTTTTAATTCTGTGAGAATTCCATTGATCACCACTTAATTATTGCATGTGGTGTATGTGTACTACCCATGATTGTATTCATTGTGTAATATACTTTATTTTATGAGTATTTAAATCATCATGGTATGATCTTTCTTTCATGGGTGTTTGTTTCTTAAGTTACCTAATCAATAAGGGAATTTGAGATTTCAATTTCCACTCATTTGGCTTTACGCATATTTCAAGATTATGTGTGGAATCACTATTCATTTGATTATGTCATAATTTCCACTTCCCTTACTGTGGATATAAGTTTGATACACATAATCACTCCATTGATAATTCTCAATTCATTGATATGAATTTATAAGAGTAATTTTAACTCATTCTCCATTTGTTGAGTTAAACATCCAATTCGTTGGTATTGTTTTTACAAGAATATGTGTGAATATACATTGATTGATTTACACTGAATATCCAATCATATTTAGTGTATTTATATTTGTCACACATAATTATGTCGTTGATTTATCCTTAACCTAAGGATACAACCTTTATGAGAGATTTCATCTCAATTTACATTCCATTGAGACTTCTTTGATGATATACACCAAATCACTTTTATGTGGTGTATATAATGTACTTTGACATAGTATATCATGAATTCCTTTATTCTCATGATATTACAATGTTTTGATTACCTCAATTATTTGTATTCAAGTGTCTCTCTTTTGGTTAGAAACTCTAACCAAAATACCATTTTAAAATGTTTTAAAAATTATTCTTCTAAATCATGCTCATTAATGTCCATATTTTAAAAATGGTTTTAAGGATTTATTTATATGGACATTAAAGTTTTAAAATTAAAAATCCATTTAAAAAGTTTCAAAGTGGTATGGGACACTTTGATTCAAAAATCTATTTTTAAATGGCTTTTTGACAAATAGTGTGACTTTTAAATGATTTCAAGAAAAGGGGGATATTTCTCTCAAATAGTTTTGATGATTATTTTCATCTATGTCAACATCCTTCATTATTCTTGATTGAGGTTAATGTGATACAATACAATCTTCCATATTGTATCGAATGAGTTATGTTTGACTGTGGATGTGCTATTTTTATACCACTCAAGGTTTGTGGTAAAAGTATTGACATTTCGTATGCTAGTTTCAATACGAATGTTTATTTTATGCTTAAAACTATTCATATGAGGAATGCATTGGACTTAATAAGTGACGGGTGGAGCCCGTTATAGCTCCTCGATGCATCGGTAGGTCTCATGAGACAAACTAGTGTCTTGGCACAAGGCCTTGGCAAAATCTTATTTGTAGTCTTGGCACGAGGCCTTGGCTATGTGGTTATGATAGTCTGGCATTATGCATTCCATCATTATGAAAGTGGTTATTGATATTGCATGTGATCATTCGACTAGTAGAATATCCATGTGAGTAAGTAAATGGCATTATTTCATTTTACTTTTTTCATACTATGTTGAAGTTCAATTTTAAAAGGCTTTTGTTTTAGTTATAAATTGCCTTAAGTGTTTATGCTTATTTATGAAAGCTTCTGCTATAATGTTATCCTTACTGAGCATCCGAGCTCACCCCTTTCAGTGTTTTATTTTTCCCAGGATTATGAAGAAGTAATTTATGAATGACCTGCAGGGATAGTATGAGGGGATATGAAGAAAAGATGTTTTTTTTATGATGTAATGTAAAAATTTATGGATGTATCTAGTTATTCCAAGGCTACTAAACTAATCGGTCTTTCGAGACTTGATCTTTCTCATGATCATGCCAATGTTACGAAGTAATGCACCGACTCTGGGTAGCTGGGGTCGGGGCGTTACATTAATTGCCTCCATGGAAAAATCTATGCAACCCTTATCTAGGTGAGTCCCATATAAATGCATGGCCTCTCTTCTCCTATTAGCATAAGACTTATACCGGCTCTGTGCAGTCTTCACATGCTTACAAGTGAGGAATCATGATACAAACTCTACCACTACTTCCTTCATCCATGGCTACAATTACTGATGTTGTTGTCCTAGTAAACCATCACCACTCAATGATGTACCACTAAGATGATGTTTGGATCTCCATAAACACCTACTCCATAAGTGTTCAGGGTACCATGGTGCGTCCTCTGAAAATGATGATGTGCTCCCCGCCATGAGAAAATCATTCAGGAGACCGTCCTATGGTTATCTGAGCACGTCAGGCTTCACA
Organism: Viscum album; assembly: GCA_963277665.1. Classification (NCBI taxonomy): domain Eukaryota; kingdom Viridiplantae; phylum Streptophyta; class Magnoliopsida; order Santalales; family Viscaceae; genus Viscum; species Viscum album. Next base: position 793,734,171 of record OY728138.1, read on the forward strand.
ATCAATGAATCAAGCTGTGACCACTGAATTTTCTAAAGAATTGGGGGAGTGGTAGTCATATAATTGAGGTAAGCTGCTCCATCTTTATCCATGATGGATATGCGAAGCGCAACTAGATGCTTTGTTGCGTCACTCAACAACTGTAGACCAGACAACCTACTAAGTGTGTCTCCCGCCATGTTCCCCATCCCAGGAGGATATATGATCTCAAAGATATATCCTTTATTTATCTCTATCCATCGTCACTATATTAGCTCCGGAAAGATCTGCTGACACTTCTCCATCCATAGGAAAGCCTTCCCCCTTCTTCATCGAAGCTTCCAAGGGAGTCACTACGCTGGAAAAGTTAGGTACAAATCTATGGTAGTACCCAGCCAAAGCAGAAGTCCCTCTACCTTCAAGGAGGTAATCCTGGAAACATATATGGAAAATATTTCACCACACTCATCCACTCCTATTGGAAACTGGAAAAATGAATATCCTACTACCATGAGGATAAGGCTGGCCAACTCAATAGTGATCAGTTGCATGCTCTTTTGCATTAGTTTATCATGTGCTCCATTGGATTCCTTATTTTCCGAATAAGGAAAACCCTATTCCAATGTTGTAGATAATCCAAAACCTTTTTCCTTGTACATTCAATCTATGTATGAACTATGGATGTCCAGTATATACCCAATCTAACGTCATAAGGCCTCAATGCTGCCACCATGTGGTCCCAAAAAAACTCTCACCTAAAGAGTCATATCACACTGTCGGCAAGTGCGATTTTCTAGTCTCTTCCCAAATGTATCTATATCCATAGATGTTAGTCAACAGTTTAATAAAAAAGTCTAGGTCATAAACAGTATTTGTGAAAAAATTTAATGATAAGTTCTTATGTCTATTAATACGGTAGCTAGTAGTAAACCCACTCCATACCTCTATTCATTCATGGAGCCCTTGGGCCACACTCCTTGGCCACATGTAGCTACAACATTCCCCTTATGTCTAGATCCCTGAGACTAGTAGGGACCTCATAGGGGGGTTGAAACATGCTGACATGTATACCACCTCATGTAGCTCTCCTAACTTCACTTCTATGTCTACATCCTGATAGATTAATCTATCCCTGTCACTTCCACTCACCGAAAAATTTTACACACCCTAGAATCTGTGACTAGTGTCAGTTTCCTACTTTCCCACTGATAATGTTCACTGGATTTATCTTACCATCCAAAGAACATTCAACCGAAAATTTTATCTCTAGCACCCTAACTTAAGTAAAAATTCATAAAGGGATAGTGCATGCTCAGATGATCTTAAAAACACCTCAATTAGATTTATGAGTTCTAAAGTACTGAACGTACTGTATTCATCAAGTTCTTGGTATGGTCGGTATGCCATGATGAATATTCAGCTACCGACATGTCATCCTGCCGAAGCTGTAAAAGCTCTAGGGAACACTCACCCCTTAACTTTTTTGGAAAGAGACCCCATACTCTAAAGAAGGTTCTCAAGATTTTCCATTGAAATGTCACCTCATTGCAAGATCAGGGTAATCTAAACCCTATCATCATCATACTGAGCGACTTAGAAGGCTCTCTAACAGGACCACTATCTGTTGGAATGGCGGCCAAGCTAGATAGAAACTCGATCACATCTTCAAGCCAGTACTTAGCCACCTATGAGTCGGGATCCTCTCAAAACCTAAGGGGAATCTGATGCTGAAACACGTGTAAGGCACTATGCCTTCATGTGTCCTCTACGGGTACATCTAGTTGTAACAGCAGACCAACGAGCAATATTATAGCTAGAACACTACATGAAGGAACCATCTCTGAAAACCATCCATGTAACCTACCCTCATCACCATTATGACCATCCTCATGGTCACTCACTGATAAATACTAGTAGCATGGATCACCATCAGATCTGCTGGTGTCCCATATGGGTGGAAAACTCTAGCCAAAACCTCCAGTAAGTACTCAGCTGCCTGGGGATTTATCTTGGCTCGGAACCTTGTATCTCTCTACCGATTGAAACTTGGGAAATATTCTCTATTGGTGTGCGCCCTCTACTGGTGGGGATGGTGGTTTTTGCTACCGAATGCATGGTGGTGCTACTGGTGCACCACTCATATGTGCTAACACAGTAAGAGGGCCCTAAACCGAGGCATCATTTCTCGGTGGGCCGTCATTTCATACTATATCAGGAATCCAAGATTTATAAAAATGCATCGACATCATGATAATTAATAGGTTTGACATAGTCATTGAGTTATACATGGTGTGATAAGTCCAAATTACTCACCAGAAAAGATCTTAAAAAACATACACAATCTGTTTTTTCATTCATTTAGTTGGAAATCAGAATTTAGCATCCCAGTGTATGGATACTTTGGTTGCCACACCTACATCAGAATCCTCGAACTAAAAACCACACTCATAAAACATAACACTATTGCATAAATTAAAATATCAATGTCCTAGTTCTTCGGTAGAATCGACTCCTCCGATACCACTTTGTCAGGAACCGTCCCTCTGGGCCTGTGTCGTGACTACCCCAAATCCTCCTTCTATAGGCCAGTTGATGGACACTAGAACCGGAATGGTGTATCCAAAAAATGGGAAGGAATTTATTTTCTAACCTGTATAGACACAAAGACCAAGTGAACAATAAGAAGCAACCACATATACTAGAACAAAACTAGGATGTAACCACAAAGTAACTGATGTAGTGAAAAGAGTGATGAATGTAAAGGGGTCAGAAATACAATCCCAACAATAATCTAAAAGTTCAACATAAAAGTAAAAATAAAATTCAAATGTACAAAATAGCTCTTGGATAATACAACAAGGATCCAACCTGAGGGGTTAGTATAGATCGTATCCACACCACTCTCTATCAGCTCGTTTCCTCTATATAACGCCTAGTCCTGGCTCCCTCATGTCGCAGCCCAGCTGCTCGTTGTCTGAATAAGACACAATAAGGTGTGGGCGAAGCCCATTCAGTGGTGAGTAAAACAATACTCAGTAGGGAACCTGAGACCCCTGAAGGTCTCTCATATGTTCTCAAAGAAAAGACAAAAAAGTAATACGTCAATCCCAAACCAAGAAGAATTCAACAACTCTACTTAGGTAAATTCCCATACATATTCCAATGTTATCAAGTTAAAATCATCTCATACATTAGATAAGAATATCACAATGGTAACACCATGAAGGTTGATTTACCGCACTTGTATCACCATGAAGATATCACCACGATGGAAAAAGCACCACACTGGTATCACCACGAAGGTATATGACTCAACTCACACCAATTATATTCTAGGGTAGTAACCATAGCATCGTTAGTCACAAATGTTGAACACCTTGGAAGTTGGAGAAATCCTCTTATATTGAGTGTTGTGAGCATGTCTCATCATACAGAGGTGCTTCCCACTAACCATAACTACGACACATGGAAAAAATATGCACCCAGTGCAACTATTAGATCAGGCACACATCTCTTTAGCTGCGACACAAGGATAACATTTTGCACCAGGTGCATATATTAGAAAAGAGATAGGCAGTACGCCACCTCACCACTCTACTGAGAATCTATAATGGTCAGATAAACCTCGGAGATAACTTTTCCCCCTACCAAATCTCCACAAACCTCATCAATGTGAGACCTGTAGAAGGACATGGTCACCCTCCTCCTGTCGGCATAAGACATCTATCGGCTCTGTGCCATCTTCACTTGCAGATAAGTGAGACATCATGATATAAACTATGCAATTACTTTCTTCATCCATTTCCACCAGTACTGACTCTGGATGTCATGGTAAAATGTCACCACTCTAGGTTGTACAACTAAGGGGGTGTATAAATCTCCATCAACACCTTCTCCTGATGCATTAGTGGTACCATGGTGTAGCCTATCATGAAACCGATGTGCTCCCCAACATCATAAAATCCATCATGAGACCATCTTGAGGATATCTCAGCATGTCAGGATTTCTAGTCAATGACTCATCATCCCCCCCCCCCACCCCGAATTTTCTGATGAATTGGGGTAGTGATAGTCATAGACTAGTGGTAAGATGATCCATCGTTATCCACAATGGATATCCGAAGCACGAAAAGCATCTCAGATGCCTCACTCAGCAGCTGTAGACTAAACCACCTACTATATGGGTCTGCCACCGCATTCTACTACCCAGGATTATAGACTATCTCAAAGTCCTAGTCATTGAAGAACTCTATCCATCGTCACTGTCTCACCTATTGAAAGCTCTACAAACACATCTCCATACACAAGAAAGCCTTATCCCATTTTCATCAAAGATGAAAAGGGTGACACTACACTGGCGAAGTTAGGTACACATCTCTAGTAGTACCCAGTCAATGTAGATGTCCCTCTCCCCTCAGGGAGGTAATCCAAGAAATATTTTTTGAAAATATTTTCTCACACTCTTCCAAACAAGTCTGAAATTGAAAACTGAAAACTTCTGCTTCCATGAAGGTACGGTTGGCTGAATCAAAAGTGATCTACTACACCCTCCTTTTCATGAGTTTATCATGTGATGCATGGGTTTCCTTTTTTCAAACCAAGGAAAACCTCATTCCAACATTGTGGATAAACCACAACGTTTTTACCTAATACAACCAATATTAGTATGAACTGTGGATGTCCAGGAAATACCCAAACTAGTGTCGTAAGGCCTTGGCAATGCCACTAAGAGGATCTAACCAAAACTCTGGCCTCCATGATCATATCACCATGCCGGCAAGTGCGATTTTTGAGTCTCCTCATAAATGTATATCTAGATTTAAGGGCCAAGTCAATGGTTTAATCAGAAACACTAGTTCTTGAACAATATTTGTGTAAATAATGAATTATTAGTTCATACTAATATTAATACAACAACCAGAATTAGACACAGTCCATACCTCTATTAATTCCTGGATCCCTTAGGTCAGACTTCGTGACCACATATAGCAACATCCTTCCCATGTCCTCCACCTCCCTGAGCTGAGTGGGGACCTCATAAAGGGGGGTGTAAAATACAGAAATTTATACCACCTCATGATGCTCTCCTATCTCTACTTCCACATCGGATTCCCTAATGATTCATCTATCACATTCACTTCCACTCTCAAAAACATTTTACACACTCAAGCCTCTAAGAATGGTGCTGTTTCTTACTTTCCCACACCTGACATTCACTGGTTGGATCATCTCTTACAAATAAAATTCAACCACCACGGTTTTCTATAGAACCCTAACATAAGTAAGAATGCATAAAAGAATATTTCTTTCTCAGATGACCCTAAAAAAACTTTGCTCGGAGTTCCATGTGTTGAAGCACAGAATATACTATATTCATCGAGTGCTTGGAATGGTTGTTACAACTTGATCAATACTTATATAACGACATGTCATCATGAATGAGATGTAGAATCTCAAGGGAAAACACACCAATTATCTTTTTATGGAAAGAGACCCCATACTCCGAAGAATGTTCTTAATATTTTACACTAAAAAGTTACCTCATTGCAAAATTAGGTTATTCTAAACTCTATCATCGTCTTGATAAGCCACGTAGAAGGATCTCTGCCAAGACCACTATCTATTTGAATAGTGACCTAGATTGATGGAAACTCGATCACCTCCTCAGGCTAGTCCTTAGCCGCCGGTGAGCTAGGAACACCTCCGAACCAGAGGGTATCTGATGATGAAACACATGAAAGTCACTAAGACTACATGTGTGCTCTACCAGTACCGCCTGTTGTAACTACTGACCAACATGCAGTGTTATAGGTGGAACACTACCTGAAGGTACCATCTTGGGAAATAGTTTACATACCGAAGCCTCGTCACCATGTGGACCATCCTCATGGTCACACGCTAATAAATACAAGTAGCTAGGACCACCATATGATCTGTTGGTCTCCCAACTAGGCGGAAGTCTCTAGCCATATCCACCAACAAGTCCATAAATTCCTAGTGATTTGTCTCACCTCATAACTCTTGAGCTCTTTTCCAGTTGAAACTCATGCAACGTGCTCAGTCGGCATGCACACAATACTGTTGGAGCTGGTGGAATCTGCATCGCAATGAGTGGTGGTGCTATTTGTGCACCACCCGATGTTGCTAATACTGAAAGAGGTCCCTACACCAAGGTTTCATCACTCGATGGGACAACATCGCGTACTCTATTAGGAATCCTAGATTTATTTATATGCGGTGGCATCATGATAATTAATAGGTGTTATACGGTCATTATGTTATACCTGGAGAGAAGACTCCAAAGAAATCAAAAGAAAAAACCTTAAAAAACACATGAAATCAGTGTTTTCACACACTGATTTGGAAATAAGAATTCAGGGTCATGTGGTATGGATACCTTGGTCGCCGCACTAACACAGGACTCTCCAAACTGAAAACCACACTCATAACACATAATAGTATTGGTTCATCGAAAAGATCAGAGTCCTAGTTCATTGGTAGAACTGACTTCTCTGATACCACATTGTCATGAATCATCCCTCGGGGCCCGTGTCGTGACTACCACAACCCCAATTTCTATTGTCCAGGGGATATCAACTAGCACCCGAAATATATATCGCTAAAATGGGAAGGCATTGCCTTTTTTAACCTGTACAGACACACTTTCCAAGAGAACAACAATAAGAAACCACAAAAAATAGAACACAACAATGATGTAACCACAAAGTATATACTCTAGTGACTAGAGAGATGAATGTAAAGAGTCCAGAAATACAAGCCCAACTGTAATGTTAAAGTACAACAGAAAGGTAAAAATACAACTGAAAAGTAAAAAACAGCTACTAGATCATCCACCATGGATCCTACCTAATGTGTAGGTATTTATAGTATACACACCACTCCACGTCAGCCCCTCTCCATCATATACCACATAGTCCTCGCCCCCTCAAGTCTCATCCCAACTGCGCGTCGTCATCCCAGGACAAAAAAAGGTGTGGGCGAAGCCCATTCATTGATGAGTATAATAATACTCAGTAGTGACCCCGAGGCTCTCAAAGGACTCCCAGAGTTCTATAAAGTAAAGACACAAAGTAAAACCTCAATCACAAAGAAAAAGGCATTCAACAACTCACCTAACATATATTCCCATTCATATACGTATGATATCTAGATATACATGTCTCGTTAATGATGGAAGAATATCACAAAGGTAGCACCATGAAGGTAAATGTATAACACATGTATCACCACGATGATATCACCACGAAGGTAAAATCACCACACATGTATCACCATGAATATAATGGACTCAGCTCACATCAGGTATATTCTAGGCTACTAACCGTAGCATCATCATTCAAAAACGTTGAACACCTCGGCTACTGGAGAACTCTTCCTCTATCGAGTACAGTCAGCCAAACACATCACAAAAAGGCACATCCCACTAACCTTGGACTGCTGAATTTCTCTTCATATCAAGTATCACGGGTCTACTAAGAAACACAAAGGTTCCCCCCTTGTTTCATGTTGAGGTACTTATCATGTCAAGTATCGTGGGTCTGCCACATCCCATAGAGGAACTCCCCACCATGGCATGCTGAGGTACTCCTCCTCTCAAGTATCGTGGGTCTGTAGTCTCACACATCGGCTCTAACTAGAGTTGGTCTACCGAGTCACACAGAGGTGCACCCCACAGGGACGTGGAGTCACACAGAGTCGAAAAAATTGTAATCGTTAAGAAGTCTTGAGGTCTCATCCAATAGTATTGTTCTGTAAAATGTGCGCCTGAGAGAACCACTCCTCAAGCCATCGGGCATATTTCATCCATCATGGAGCTCCATGATTAATTAACCCAATGATCTGACACATCATAAGGGTTATAACGCAACAAATGACACATCAACCAAAATCTTGGTTTGTATGTTATAGGAATTTTAGTGACGAGGGACCGATTGGATTCAGGTATGATCCAACCCAGAAAACTCCAAATAATTCAGAAATAGTATTGAAGTATCTCAAAAGGACCAATTTCTCCTATGGTTCACTACGCCATTGACGGTTCATAAAACGGATGTTTGTTTCACAAGATATGGATCTTTAAGTGTTTCTGCACACGGTCGGGCCCAGGTCCAGTCCCACCCAGTCCAATTAACCCGACCAGACCCAGTCTGTGCTGGGCTACAGTGGGCTCAACCCATTAGGCCATGGTTTGTCCCAGCCCACATGGGGGAATCACACAAAGGAGTCTTAGAAGGGAGTCTTGACACACAATGGTGCGGCATGTCACCATAAGGGGGCGACCCACAAAGGGGTAGCCCGGCCCATATGAGGCAGCCCTCACCATGCAGACTGCAAGGGGTGGCCCAGGAGGGCGGCGACAAAAAAAGGCGGTGAACCGGGGGGGGGGGCAGCAACTCGGGATGACGATGGCTCGGGAGGGCCGCTGCCCAACCGCTTGAGGCCCGACCATCATGGAAGTCCACCCTGGCAGCCACCGAGTAAAGCGGCCCCCTTTTTCCCGAGCGACCAAAGGTAATCCAGTTTTCATGAAATGGCAGCGCCACATGGGTGCCGCCTGGTCATTGTGAATCCCGCCAATGGAGCGGGTTCAGCATCCTTCTTCATGGCTTCAGCCACAACCTCCTGCACAACTGTGGCGTGAAACGACGCGCCACCCTTCCCTTACACGTCCATCTCATGAGTTGGTCGCCTTCTCTGAATCCCACGACTGACAAGATGCAACCCCTTGCACATCGGCGACATGCGGCGGCACATCGTTCCTCATCAATGGTCACCCGCTGTTGGCCGCATCAATGACTGCCACGGCTTTGTGCCTGGGCATCCTCTTGTGGTGTCCGTCGATACGCTATTCCCAACGTAGTCGGTCGGTGTCGCCATGCTGGTAGTCTTACATGGAGGTGCAAGGATATAAAGATAACCAAGGGTTCAAGAGAGGTTCATTATACCCACACCCTCCGTATTATCTTGTAATCCTGAGGGGGATTAAGGGATTAAAAATCAATTGATTTAAAGAACTATTAAAACCCTATAACGATACATCACAAAAAAATCCTACAAAAAAGATTGAATCTCAAATCATCCTGTTAGTCAGTTGGTCCACGATCACTATATTTTCAAGAATGGGAAATAGGAATCACTCAAAAATCGTAAATGAAAAAACACCATACCTCTTGAACCTATTAGAGAACATTGACGCATGAAGGTTGGTCGTGTTATTCTTTCCAGCAACATGTTACCAATGATGTAGCTCATATGTTGCCCTTCCATTCACGGTTAAATGTCACATGTCACCTTCCGCAGGGATCAACTCCATCCTTTAAGGGCATGGAATCACGACTCTCCTTCAACACTTCATTGCTTAGCGATGTTGTGCCGATACCTCCCCCCAAACTCCATATATACAGGAGAGGGGGTGGGTAATTAAGGAAGTGGGGAATTAATGGGGGTACATTAATTAGGAACCATCCTAATTCAACAACGACGTCATTACATAGGGTTGGAAGGTCAAGCCATTTATAGGCTTGACAAATCCTTAGCCGCATACACCTCTTGTCCATTGGAGGATATGGATGAAAATAAAATAATAAAATTATTTCATTTCTTTTCTTTTAAAAAGTCAAAAAATAGAACTATTTCTATAAACCTACTCTAGTTAAACTAAATTATCCCTTATGTGAATCCCATCACTACATATTAAACGGTGCCCTCATCTTTTTTATTCAGAGAACCATATCAAAAGTTATAAAATGCCACTCATACATTTACTGAACGTACCCGAAAAAAATGTTCAATAAATTAACAACGTTCACCCTCGACCCATGTAGGTTGAGGTTAGGCTCCGCCTAAAGAAAAAATTCCACATCAAACTCAACAATACCCTCATATTTTTAAGACAAGGTACCATTTATAAGTTATGGATTTTAAACTAAAATAATTTTCACTTAATTATTTTATTTACAGCCAAAAACAAACATTCATTGGTGGCCCATGCCGGCCAATGTTATTACCATCCAAATGAAACCATACCCTCACGAGATTAGCAGTGGTATTAGATTTTAAATCTTAGTTACTGTTTGCGAGATATAAGTATTTGATAAATAAAATAATTTTATTTAATTATTTTAATTTTGGTTATTCCATTTTCATGTTTTCTTACTAGAGGCTTGTGCCGACTAATCTTATGTCCTGCCTATAGAAAACCTACCATCTTGAACACAATAATGCCCATCGATTTCTGATCCGGGAAACCGTTTAGGAGTTATTCCACTTTTTTCAAGAAAAATACTTACGTGTGCAAATTAAAGATTAAAAAATCTTCAACAGATCATTCTTGGAACTCTGGGCCACAGAATCATACACCGTTATATTTCAAAATCTCGAAATAATTCTATATAATTAAAATAAATTTATATATAAATTCTATGGCATTACATGTGTACTATGGTCCCTCCACCATGAACAATTCTATTTACCAATCCTGATACACAGTATGCTGATGCAAACCATTCCCATACCTGGTATGCGGTCCATGTTCCGAGGTACATGGTTCCATCATCCGTGTTAATCTAGATTTCTCAACAAAACAAAAACACACCCAAAATATAATTAGAAGACACCTTATGGACTTTTCCCAACATATATGATGTATATTGCAATAAAATACATAAAATAAACCCTTTACTACTTTAGGTTAAATACTGAACATTTATAAGTAAACTCATTCCAAAAAAATATATTATCCACTATAGTATCCAATGATTCAATCCTTAATGGTTGTGAATGTAATTTAAAGAAAATAATCATGGTAAAAATGTTGGGAATATGTATTTGATTCTATAAAATATCAATACACATATTTTATTTAATATGTTATATGATTTTTTTATTATTACAAACAATTATTAACCACAAAATTTAATATAAATCCATTTTAAGACCACTAACACATCATGAAATTAATTGAATCATTGTCAAATATAAATTTGATTAAAAATAATTTAAAAAAAACAAAACATTTATAATTTTTAATCATTTAATTTGAATAAAATTTATTATCCCAAGAGTATTACATTGAATATTATTGAAAAGATGGAAATTATTTTTTTACTTCTATGAAAATAATTTCAATGGAATTAATTTTGATTTTATGGTAAATATTACATCAAATATATAAAAACGTTTTATCATGAGAATTTTTTATTGATATTCAAAATTAAAAAATCTAATCCTTCAAAACTAATTCTTATCTTCATAATAATATATTATAGATTATAAATATTAATAGTTTCATTTGGTAGTTATATTTTACATAAAATAATATAATATTTATATAGAATGAAATGTGGCACAAAAAATGTAGTATTTTCAAAGTAAATATTTTTCTGAATGAAACACACTCATCCATAGAAATAAAAGAAATTTTTAAATTGATTTTTAGACATTATGGTAGTGTATTAACCATGTTTAACTTATTCTAACCTTGGAAATTGTGTTAATGTTTTTTTGTGGTTACTATTAAATATGAATGAAAATAAAATATACCTTATAACATAATTTGATTCCAATGAATAAAAATTTGGAATTGATTTCATATTAATTAAGTTTTAATAGTGAAAAAACTGTGATTTTGATATATTTATGAGAAAAAAATGAAAATTTATTTTTATAATATCAATTTTTTATGATTTGGAAAACTATACTAAAAACATGTGTAATATTGATATCTAATGAATTAATTTGATTATGTATAATTGAAAGGTACAATTTATTCATTAAAATAAATACAATATAAGAGGGGAATTTATAATACTTTAAAATAAATTACCTTTTTCTTGAAATCTTTTTTCTATGCATCTATAGAAAATCTATGTGTTATAAAATCATATAAATCCACAATATGAAATTTTTTATTTTATTAAATTATAAATAACATCCATTTTACAATATAAATTTTATAAAAGTCATAAATTAATATTCTAGATTAAAATAAAAAATAAATTGAAATCCTGCTATTTTAAATGAAATTTATATATTTTTAATTGATTAAATAAACATTTTTTTAATATAATTATTTTTAATTTGGTACGTGTTTATAAAAAATAATAAATAAATTTTAGAATGTATTTTTTATAATAATATATTTCATTATGGGTTTAAATCTTTTTGTACCCACCAAATTAATAGTTATTTTACATGAGTCAAACTTAAATAATAATAATTAAATTTTATATAATAATTATTTTAATCATGGAGGTACATTTGGTACCCACAAAAAACATAATATTATTCATTGTGGAAAATGAAATTGTATTTTGGGCACTAACACTCTACCCACATGATGTTTATTTTCCCTCTAAATTTTATCATGAATCTTTATATAAGGGGATAAAATAAAATTCATGAATATTTCTATTTATAGGAAAATAAATATAACTATGTTAAAGTAATAAAATTAAAACAAATCATGATATAATATTATTTTCAAAGGGGTTTAATAATTATATTAATAATTTTATATTTATTAATATTTACATATTTCATAATCCATACATTTCCATAGTGAGACATGTTCTTGTCAATTTTTTTAATATGTACCATCATAGAATACTAATTTTCATCATAAAATACATGTTAAATTTATTTTCTATTATCTAATGCTGGTGAATTTATTTGTCAATAAATTTTATGAATAATATATCAAATTTACATATATGTAGTCTTAATTCAAGAACATAAGATCAATTTTATATTTCTGTTATGTTATGACCAGTATTATTTATCTTCTTCCACTAAAATTCTGAAAGATAAATTTTCAAATTATCATGCATGAAGAAATAAAATTAACATTAAACAAATCACATGATCCATAAAAGTATGAAATTATTTCCCACTATTATTAACTACTAAAAAATAGAAATTTTTGTCATAGAATAAGATAATATCTCATATGAATAAACCATAATATGCGTAAACACTACATTATTCGTAAATTCATAAACAATAACGCCCAAGATTCAATTATAACACATTAAATAGTTAAATTATATTGATTATATTCTATTTATAGTCTATCAAGATTGTTAGCCAATAATATGAATTATTTAATCACATAATATGCTAATGTCAGCCCAAAATTAATTTACAATAAATGAAATCCAAAGTAGATCCACCTAAGAAATATTTACATTATCTATTTATATTATATACATAGTATTAAAATATTTACAAAATAAAATAATATATTTTTCAAATAAATATCCCTATCTTCTCGCTTATATTTCATTTATAATAATCATTTTCAGACAATGTTTCAAAATATAGGTATCCTATATGAGAAAATGTATGTTTCCATCATGTTATAACAAATTTTTTAATATAACCATAATTATGGCAATAAAAATGAAAATATTTACCCTATTTTATATTAATTAATTTCAATATGTTTCTAAAAATCCTAAAATCATCATTCATAATGTGACATTTTACATTAAAACACATACTAACCTAATGGTTTGAATTACAATAAATAAAATCCAAAACATAATTAAATATCTTAATCACCAAACACCAATGAACTCATTAGGGTTATATTTGACTACAATTTTTTATAATAATTAGACTAATTCACCATAGATTCTAATTAAAATTCTTAAATTTTCCCCATCCAAAAAATGTTTTCCTCTATCAATATATACACTCTTTTAATAATATAATATTATACAAATTATTCCATTAACAACTGATAAATAATAGTTATATAGAATGGGATAATGTTTATTAAAACCCAATAAACATATATTATTATTGATATAATGAATTTGGATAAAATCATACATATCATTCTCTTTCTAAAAAATGTTTTCATATTTACACAATATTTTATTTTCAATAAAAATTGGATTCATAAATTTATATATGTGCTTCATTCAAAAATTTTTTGACCAATTTGGATATGTCACCATTGAAATTAATATAATCCCTATACATCCACAGGACCTGATAAAATATTTTAAAACATAGAATGAGGAATTCAAGGCATATTTATGGAATAAAAAATAATGTAAAGTATTTATTTTTTAAAAAAAATTAAACACATGAATATATTTACTCATTTTACAATGTACTGATTAGATGACGTAAATAAAAAATATATCATTTAATGAAATATATTTTTATGGAATTATATATAAATCCATTTGAAAAAATGTAAATCACATGAATAAATAATTAGGGACATGATTACTCATAAAAAAATTTCCTTGAGATTAAAATTTTTGACATTTAAAACCATAAGAACAATTATTAATGATTCAGAAAATCAATAATAAACATTTTCAAATTTAATAAATTTATTTTAGAGGATCATATTCAAAAACAATGTTCATTGATGTTTACTTCCTTTTATATTAATATATCCTTGGATAGTTCGATAGAAATAACTAAAACTATTACCTCCCTCATTTTATTCTATTAATAAAAAATCATTATATATTTTATTCGAAAATTATATTGGGATATCCAATCATCATGAGATATATTGTGATCTTCTTCCATTATATAAAATCTTCAATTATTTTAAAATTTAAAATTATTTATAATAATTAAAAATTCCATCATATAATCATTTAAAAACTAAAATAAACCCCATCGAAAAAATAAATTTGATTTTCACCTAAATGTGAAAATAAATAATCGTTTACTTTTTATATTTGTTATTAGAAAAATTCCTTGAGTAAAAAAATAATGATATTCTTTGAAAACAATAAATAATCATGTTGATGATGACTTATAATAATTAACAAATATTATAAATGGAATATGTTGTCAAGTACTACAAATTAATGAAATTCCTTTTGTAAAATAAACTGAAATTACCAGAATAGTAAATGATATGTATATTCCATATTGAAATTTTCAAAAGATAAATTTAATTTTTTTATAAATAGATATTTACAAATATTTATGTATATATACGAAATTTCATGGATCATTTTTAAGGACATGGATATTAGGGGATAAATAACTGAAATGATTACAAAAATAATGTTTTAAAGAGATATATTTTAAGAATTTAGTAAAAATTTTATAACCAAATAATCAATATTGATGTTGGAATCAAAATGGGGGAATAAGAAGAAGAAACAAAAAGCCCTAATGGTCGTCTTGCGAATCCCCTTCATGGAGTCCCCCTAGCCTCGCAGATGTTGCAGAGCAAGGAGGCAGGATGTTCTGCGAATGCCTTTGACGTTTGTGAGCCCACCACGAAGCAAGGAGGTGGGATGCTCTGCGAACGAATTTGACATTTGTGACCCGCCGCAGAGCAAGGAGGCGGGATGCTCAGCGAACTAATTTGATGTTTGGGATCTGCCACGGAGAAAGGAGGCGGGATGATTCATGAACGAATTATTCGTTCGGAAGCCCACCACATAGCAACAAAATCCATCTTCACACAGAGCGAGCTCTATGTCGCATCATATCTTCCCTATATATACTGGCCTCTCCCCAAGTCTAGGAGGAGGATCATCCAACCATTCAACTTCCTAGCTCCCGAATCGCAAAGCACCTTCTACTGAGAGAACCATGAGCTCTGTGAGGAACTTTTTATCTACAAAGTTTCTCTTCTTTTCTTTGTTTTCATCCTCTATATATAGAGGGATTCCTTTAGCTGAGCCTATGGGCCTCCGTGATGGAAGGGGATCCCCAACGGGACCCGGGTCGTCGTAGAACGTTTATGCTTCGTGATGCAACCCTCGTGTACATGTGATCCACATGCTAAGGAAGGGACATTGTATTTCAAGAAGTACATTGTTTTACAACAGTTGGACTCTTGAGGCACCTTTTCTTCATGAGTCAATGCTCTGCCAAAGCTTTTCCACTTCATGAAGAACCTCATATATGCACCTTTTTCCAATTCTTAGTCTATGACACTACACTTTGCGAAGCACACCCCTTCAAAAGTACCCTCCACTACGTCGATCACCAGAGCTTCACAAGGCCCATACCTATGAACACCTCTACTTTTCAATCCTCTTCCCGTGCGACCCACCAGGTTTTCATGAAGTGATTTCAAAGTCCCCTGAAGACCACTTCTCATTGCGTTGCTTTTCCTCATTATTTTTCGCATAGGCACACTAATGGCTATTTCTTTTCACATTACCACATTAACATGGACCCCCAATGGGATCATCTCACGACGCCCTTTTTCTGCGGCATTTCTTATCCCCTCTCTTTACCATGGTGCAGAGTGTACTAGTTGTGTAAGTCTTATGGGTGCGTTGAAAACACACCTCGTCTGAGCTATAGGATATTAAACTTCCAAGAACCCTCGTCATCAGCACTTTACGTTAAAATGTGACTTCCCCTATTTATCCTACGTAAGGAAAGAGAAACCATCTTGGTGTAAGCCACAACATATTTTTGAAAAATGTATCACCCTTGCTCATCCTAACTTCTTTATGGACGAAGACCAGAGCGGGGGGATGGGCATCAGAGCCCACATTTCTTCAATGCCAAATCCCTATCCAATTTGGTTATGTAACCATCTGGGTCTAAATCATGTAGTATATCCCAATATTTCTCTCCCTGGGCTGCTAACCATGTGTAAGCCCCCCTCCACTTCCCATAGACACACCTTCCACGATGTGATTGTTAGGTCCTCACTGCCTCTTGTTTCTCACACCGAGCATGACTCACGTGGGTTTAGAGAAAGCATCGACCATGAAATCCTCTTATGGTAGCCCAGAGTTTAAGCCCCACACAATTAACAAACTATGTGGACTATGATCTTTGTCAAGGTATGGTATGTAGGAAGACTCCCTGAGTATCAAGTCCAACACCAGGTCACTCTGACCATACTCATGTCGGTTCACTAACACATCGGGTTGCCTCGGAGCATATGCCCCAAATTCTCCTCCATTTCCCGAACAACATGTACTTTGATCCCTACCAAGGCAAGGTACATAGCAACCTCCATGAGGTTCCAACCAAACACCTGGAAATTACTTCCTCTTTGACATCAGTTCACCCACACCCATACCTGAAATACGTTGGTTTTGATCCCTGTCACATAGATATGGTACATAGGAAGCCTCCCCAAGGTTTATCCCCAACCAGCGGTAAGCCATTGTTCCCCTATTTCAGGGGTAATTCGTTGGAACCCCAATCAGCGGTATGTCATTTTCAAGATGAACTATGATGACTTTGATTCCCTTCAATGGGTATACGTAGGAGGCCTCCTTGAAGTTCAATCACATCATTCATGTGTCATCATGATATCTTCCTCGATCCAATGTGTTCTTAGGAGATCATGCCCCAACCCAGAGGTTCCATTTTTTCTAGGTCCAATCCATGCTTACATTTTCATAGGCCACCTCATCAGTTGTCCTATCATCCCATCGAACAATGCGGACATTGATTCCATACAATATGGATACGCTGGAAGTCTCTTACAGGCTCAAGCCCACCACCATCGTTTCCCCGTGTCAACCCCATTACATTCTCCACCCACTTCACTTGACCACCCATCATCCATCATAATTCTTACGTGGACCACCACATTCCAGAAAGATCATGCTGATCCACCTCTTTGCTGATCCTAGTAGTAACATGGAAACTAACCACACATTAGCCCCGACATCAGTGTTCCCTCAAGGGGAAACATCTATCTGAACCACTCTAGTTAGTGTTCTGGTCAGTCCTATCCATCTCCTCTAGACGTTATACTCAGGGCATTCCCAGTTCTAAACATAGGTAGCTAGGAAAAACTCAGAGACATGCCATGTCATATAATTCACCGCATGTGATGTGGTATGCCTCAGGCGTCCACGACCTCGTGAAGCCCCATAATAAGGCGAAGAAACCCAGACACGATAGTGTTTCAGTGTCCAGACATTCCAGTGATGCCCTACGTGATTACACCCCTGACCGAAGTTTGCTGCCCTAATTGGACCCTTTGGAATGTCCTGCTAGAAGCAACATAATTAACTGGTGTCTATTAAGATATCACACTGGGAAGAGTATCACGAATGACATATTAAATCTTTAAGGGAGACCCGTACTAGGTGACAAATTCCAAGGAGGAATCCACAGAAGGATGAACTGACATCCCATTATCCGAATTCGATCATGGAGAAAAGGTCTCTAATCAAGGAATGGATTCCTCCCACCATTGGAAAGAGAAAATGTGGGGAATCAAATAGAACATTTCATCCTCCAACAGATGAACACACGCTCCACGGTGAACGTGCCAAAAACAGAAATAGTGAAGATGACGTGAATGAATTATCCTCAAAATGGAGACTATTAGCATTCAAGGAATCGATGGATTAGCATGTCACTGGATCCCATTATCCGATGTCGAGTCCTGTAGAGAAAATAACGGGCCTAGCATGTAACTCACGAGAAGTTGGGGCAATGCAAACACGACAATCCCGCGCAGTTGTTCCTCTTCGATGACGGTCTCAATGGCCATAACCGCTATGTGCCCACTCCCAATCTCCCCATCAGATTTCATCCAACAAAGGGTGATTAATGACGTCATACGCCTGTATGAGAATTAGTGGATCATCTGTATGAGGGACATGGCCCACCTGGATTTAGAGGCATCTGTACCTCATTGTCAATGCTGCACCCAAGGGCCACATAGGGAGCCGTTGCTCCCCCAACATGTAATCATTTGGGGAGAGAATCCCAAGAACATCTAGATGACTCCTAGCCCTATGACGAAGTGTCAAGGGATGTCTGGGCTATCCTGGTCAGAGTCCTATTCCAGAGACTCCCGGTAAGGGATCCCACCAGGCCGCGTCAGCGCCGCCGTCCAGTCTTATAGGCCGAGGAGCAGGTGTGTCATGTTCCTGCACAACTGTAACCTATCCATCCGACCCAATGCAAGATTCAGGCGCAAATTGAAGTAGAAGCCCTCCATGGGGCATCAACGTCAGCGACTACTGTGTCACGAGCCACCACCGATGCGTATCACCAACTCCTTGTATATGCTGAGCAGGGGATGCTATATTCCCAAACTAGATTGAGGCCCCAACCGCTCCACGGGTAGTCTGGGTCGACTCTCTCGATCGCCAGTAGAGGTAGTGGCCTCCGCAGACTAACCCGCAGTGATGCCTCCCATTACGGAGGCCCTCCTCATACCAGTACCATGGAGAACACGTGGCTTCCTCACTTCCATGATCGGAATGGAGGTCCACCCCGTGCCACCTTCAACCATGATGGGGTTCCCACCGTGACGGTAACATTGAGTATGGGAGTATCTCCGGCACTCACTACACCGGGAACAAAGTCCTTCCTCCTGCCATAGATCACTACTACCGGGACATTGCGCATCCATGCACTCTATAACTTGGTTGGTACTCCCAATGTTCTTGTAGTAGAAGGCGGAAGAACTTCTCTCCCTAGAAATCATAGGTATGGGTAGTAAGTTCACTTCAACAGCACCCTTCACGGAGGTCCTACCCGTGTTTGGCCTGACTAGTAAAAGGACCTTTCTCATACAGATGACACTAGAGGGAACAAGCACGGAGGCCATACACGTGCTCCTGTCAGCTTCTGCGGAGGTCCTACCCACTCCAGCACTATCCACGGAGGTCCTCCCAGTGTCACCTTCGATATCTACCCAGGTGCACCTCGCACCCCAACTTACTCTAGATGAAACCCTCTCTGCCCTAGCACCAGTACGGCCAAAGGACCTCCTCATGCCAAAAATTTACAATTTCATGAAGAACCATCCCGGGGTAGGTCGGTGGGTCATTGGCACCATAGAAAGAGTTATGAGAATATTAATACTG